>CM056193.1:82734497-84005997 GCA_029692085.1 Gymnothorax javanicus
TAAAGCCAGATAAGAGCAAATTCCATTAAACATCTATGCAGTTTCTTGGCTTCATGATTTCCTGGAGTAAGATCAGTATGGATTGGCAGAAAAAGCTGAACCATTTTGATTGAGCGCAATCTTAAAATAAATTAGGTCGCACAGCTGAAAAAAATAGCTCAAACAGGAAATGGAATTCAGAGAAAGTATTGGATTAATTAAATTTTTTTCCCATCCCCACAATATCACTATTTAGTATGTTGTCAATCTCGCCATCTGCAATCTGTCATTTCCTTATAATTTCTTAATAATTATAAGCTAAAATATTAATATTGATTATTCAGTGAATAAATTGTGATTATTAATCAAGCAATCTTAAACAGGGACAGCTTGAAAGCGTTATACGTTTAAGGGTCAGAGGCTCACTGCACGCCGTTGGATATCCCGTAACGCTGGCGTTACCACCAGGGAGACATTGGGCTTCAGGGAGTTAAACAAGAGGTGATGTAGCACAGTGGCAAACTTGCCCCCATTTCAACTTTTTTAAAACTAGCATTGAATTCAAAATGAACATATACTGTCTTTTTCAAAGAACAACAAAATTTTGCAGTTTGAACATTTAATCTGTTGTCTTTGTACTATTTCAATAAAACGGGAATAATGGACAAATTTTGACGATGACCTCATAATTTACAGGCCTTATTTTTTATGCGAATATGAAACAGTTTGTTTGATTAGCATGAAGCATGGTAATTAAACTCGCAGTTTTGGTCTTAAAACACATTGTTTGGACATTCAATACTGTTAAGAGTTTGTATGCCCCACCATGTTTTTGCCTGTCTACAGAAATGAAAGCATGTCATAATTTTTGATCTGCACTACAAGAAAGCATGGACAAACATCATTAAATTGACTTTGTCAGAGAGGTAGTAGCTGTGTGTCTTCATTAATTTCACTGAAGCTAATTAGCTTTTGGACTCATGCAGTGAACGACAAATCGGTTGCCCAGGCGCCCAGGACAATCAGTTTTTCGCGCAGACAAGTAAAAACGAAAAATCAGTTGCCCGTCGGTTTTTTGCGCAGACAAGTAAAAACGAAAAATCAGTTGCCCGTCGGACAACCACTCTAAAATATTGACCGGGCTACTGATTTTTCCCGCCACGGTTGCCAAAACAACGTTTGTCTGCTCAGCTTGTAGAAACAGTTAGAAAATTCGGCGTAGACATACATAAATACCTGTTCCGATCAGCAAACAACCGCGAAAACCCGTAAAATCAATAATCCATGTGCGACTCGCCTAAAATAGCATTGCCGGGAATCCCCCAAGTCAAAACGGAAGAGCCAGCGGCCCCTAGACAATGTAGACATGCTAGATAAAGCTTAGATTGGTTCCCAAATCCTCCACTAGGCGATATGTGGCGCATGTCGCAGAGGATCGGTCTAGTAGAAAGTAAAGAGCTCACGTACATCGTGTGTACAAAGGCGGGGATTACCCGTTCTAAATATGGCGCGATGACGCCAACGGCTGGGGAATCCTGGACACGCATGGGTATGGAGGTAAATCCCTATCTTTATTTGAGAGCGTGGTATTTCGTTTTGTGCGTAGACTGTACAAAATTTTTACCCGAAATTCTGCTCTCGCGCTCAATTTGCCCTTGCTTGGGCTTGGATTTTTTCTCCTCGCACTCAAAACTGCCTCTGCGCGCTTGAAACATTTCTGCTTGCACTCGAAACATGCTGCTCACGCTTGGTTTTTTTCTGCAGTACATTCCTATCAAAAATCGCCAACCAATAGAATGCCAGGTTCCGTGTTGACCAATAAAATTATCACTGCCTCGCTGCAGGCCCATTCATTTAACTTCATATAGTGTACCGTGGGGGCGGTGATGTTTACACAGACCCACTCTGCAGATACCATAGAATCTGTGGCTATGCTGTGAATGCGCGACCGCTTATTAAACTATGTTACTCTGTAGATTATCTAGCCATCTAGCTAGCTTCTTAACGTTAACTATGGAGAATCTTTGTAAATAATCAATATAATTAAGCGGTGTAATTTGTTTTTGCCCTAACTTCACTAGCTAGTTAGCAGTAATGATTGCTTTTAGCTAGCTTGTTAGCTGGCCAACATCCCAAAAATGTGAAAATGCAGTTTGGACACATGGAAGCTAGCTAAGGTAGTAAAGTATTGGCCAAATCAAATCATATTGCTTAAACAGGATTTTCCTCAGTTAACGTCAGCGTGACAGATTGGGTTTTAAATCCATCGACTCTCAGCAGAAGGTGTAGATCTTTCACCATTATTGCCTTGCAGTTCCCTGTAATGTTTGCCGTTTTCCCAAGCTATGCCTGTATTGCAGCTCATAGCAATTTGTATAGAAGTTGCTTCCAGGTGAGACAAAATTGTCCAAGTTTTGAAGCATTTGATTGGACTTGAAGATGCCCACTCAGTTATATGTTAATTGGAACGATTGCGTTTACTCTCTCTCAATAGTCAGTCTGCCATGGGATGCAATAAGAGCAGGAGATATCCGTGAGGTTGAGAGACCGTTTTGTCTAATGCCTTCATGCTGATATGGTATGATATGCAGCAGTGAATGTGCACCTTGGGGCCGTGTTTGTAAGTAATGCCATGACATATCTTGTCTTTGACACAGAGGTGCAAATTACAGTCTACTGTATGCATCTGAAGTGGCTGGCATCCTTCTGAGTCCGTTACATTAGCTAAATAGATGGCTTAATAATCAAAAGACTTTAATCAGCGATCGGTCACACAGCATATTGCCAAAGATACTGCAGTGTCTTCGGGAGTGGGTCTGGGAGTCACTGCCCCCAGCCCCCACGGTATGCTACCTCAAGACCAATCATGAGCATGTTATACAGACAACCACCATTCCAGTCAGGCAACTGATTTTCATTGAAGAGCTTGTCCGTGGACAACCAGTCAAAAAATTGATTTGTCGTTCACTGTCATGATGCATTGCTGTAGATTGTAGCGCTTTCAGAACAAAATAAGTGCACTCAATGGCTATTATGTGCTGATCTAACAGAACAGTAAGTGTTTTAACTTGCCAGCCCTCATGCCAATATAACATGAAAATCAAATTCTTAAAGTTTACACAAACAGCCAGTAGTTTGAACCTTCCCAAAAAATATATGGATAGATGCATAAGACACGGGTTTTTCCTCTTCAGTGCCATTGATGTTCCCTAAACTGTGTCATCACTTGATTAGCCAGTGACCTCACTAGTTTTGTGCACAATTAGAAAATTTTTGTGGGCCCCCCTGGACCTGGCAGCGGTATTAAACTTAAGACCTTGTTTACAAACAATGGACATTAACATGGCTTGTTTTCCCTATTGTGAGTGATATATGATGGTTCATGTATGAAATTGTGTTATTTTTGGAGAGAGCATGATCATAGAATTTTTTTTGTGAATTTATCAAACTTAATCCATTATGCTCTTTAAAATGTAGAGCTTAAAGGGGACAGGAAACATAAGAAAATACCAAATAACTATTGTAGTAGTTTATTTTAAAATACTTTTGGCACTGACAAAAAGCCTAAATCCCCTGTGTTGTGCGCCTTGTTAGTTTCAAACTTACCGTGAAATGAAGCCCCAGTTCCCAGCTCGCGTGGTGATGTTATCAGTTTGACTTGTTTCAACACAACTGCCTGCCATGGCCAACAACTTGCATGACAAAAGACATGAAATAATAAATTTTAATGACAATGATGGGGACAAGAACGTTAAAGGAGGAGACGTGGCCACAATATATTTCAGCAGAAAATATAATTCTTGCAGCGTCTAAAACGCATCGTCCTATAAATTTTAATTTGGCAATAATCCATTGCGATGCATTTTAAATATGTAGTTGTTAAGAGGGCCTTCAGTAAACTCACTTTTTACAGCTTGATTGCCTACAAGCTGTTCTCGTTTAAGCTGGCCTGATTAACAATCAAACAATTTATCGATTAAGCGACCAAGACCAATACATAACCTATAATAAGAAATGATAATGAAAAAGTGAATGCCTGTTGCCTACATTTATATAATTGTTATGGCATTATAAGGATGGCAATATAAATGTAAAAATCCAAAACTTTCTCTGACTTCTCAGCATTTATTTCCGCCGTCCTTACCATTTTCACTCAGCTGTGCAAAGTGCCTAACAATGCCCTTTAGCCGTGACTTCATTCAGAATATAGAACGGATTCTCATGGCTTATTGCTTAATCCGCCTCGCTAACCAATAAATACAAATATGTGCTGCTTCACAAGCTACACAGGCCCAGAAATTATAAAGACATATTGTTATTTAATGATGTCAATTATGCACGGAAGAAAACACATCATTATTTTGTGGTGCAATGCATAACACTGCTATCGAAAATAAATTAGACTGTTGTCGGTATTATCAATTAGTCTTAGCAAGTGTGGCTAATCGGGAGAAGTAAACTGTGAAAAGTTTAGATTATTAAGCATTTAAAGGCGAGGTTTCCGAAGATCGAATTCAAAGTCAGAAGATTCCCCAAGTTAAAATGTCTGCCCCCTGATATTGACGCTAATTTGAAGACAGTTGAAGACAGACACAAACTCAAAAATAAAGCCAAGAAAAAGTACCGGGCCCACAAAGAATGAATATGGCTTCCACATTCAGTATTGAACGGCCAAATATCCGTAACAACGCAGCTAAAGAAACCTTCTGCAGCTCCGCGAGACCAGAAGAGATTTGGCCACCGAACTATCCCATAAAGCATCAGACACGGGGCGTGACTGCTGGCTAGCTCCACAGACTTTGTTTCCATAGTAGTTAGTGCCATGGCTTAGCCCGCACGCTCTGTGCAACCGAAATTGGGCTTGAGATCAGCCTAATCCCGTGCTGATCCTGCGCTAATCCCTTATCCCGCCTTTGTGCAATTGGCCCCAGGTCTAAAGTATGACCATGAAAATGTGTTGGGCCAACGACACTGTAAGTTCACAAGCATTTGTTGACTAGTAAGTGCCGTCAGGCTGAGCACTATTAATTTGATTAATTTGCCCAAATGGGAAACTAATTAAAAAAACTATGCGATAGCAGTCTCGCAACTGTCGACTGTCTAGTATTTTTCTGTGAAAATAACAAAACATCCTCAATCTTAGCACATACATTTATCTCCTGCTCCTTGTCAGTGTGTCCATCATGTTACATGACTTGTGATACTCATTGGTTTGTCAATTTTTTTCCAGAATTTGTTGTATCAAGTTGAAATGAATTTGAAATGACCACAGAACAGCGGAGTCATTTATGTTGCTCCATTGATTCTTTATCAGAATTCTGAAATTGTGTTCAGGTGCAAGAGAAACTCAGTAAGAGTCAACTTGACAATGAAAATTTATTAACTGATCATGATTGCACTATTTTTCATAAGAATAGATATTACCTTTGCAACTTAATTGGTAGTTAAAATTTCAAGTAAAACATTGTTTTGCTTGTCATATTTTTATACGTATACATAAACATACATATTTAATGATGAATAAAAGACATTTGGCTGTTAAATTTATCTTTTTTGTTGTATATAGTTAACTTGGAACACAGAGACGAAATTTATGATGAAACAGCTAGTTGAATGGGTGTTCGTAAAACCATTTGGGATTTCTGATTGTTGTTGTCCGCATATACAGTGCTGTGAGAAAGTATTCGTTTCTGATTTCCCGTATTTTGGCATATTTGTCACATTTTATTACAAACAAGTTGTAATATTAGACAAATGTAACCCAAGTAAACACAAATGTAGTTTTTAAATGATTATATTATTGAAGGAAAAAAGCTATCCAACCTTACCAAATCAACCGATGAAACAAATTTAATTGATAATTGGGTTTAATTTCACTGGACACACCCAGGCATGCTAAATGCCAGCCCTGCTGAATTTAAACATCACTTAAAAAGGACCTGTCTGGCAATGTGAACAAGGCAAAAAATCTGAACAAATTCAAGAAGAAATGAGAAAAAAAGTTTTTCACTTCTATTGGTCTAGAAAGAGTTTCAAAGCCATTTCTAAGGCTCTGGGACTCCAGTGAACCATGGTGACAGCCAATTGCAAAAATGTGCTGAACCTTCCCAGAAGTGGTAAGCCCACCAAATTTCCTGCAAGAGCACATCAACTGCTCATCCAGGTGTTCACAAAAGAACCCAATCTAAAATACCCAAAAAACCGCCGGCCTCACTTGCCCCAGTACAAAGTGAATTTTCACGATTCCATAATAAGAGACAAGAGATGTGAGGAAAAAAATGGCATCCATGTGAGAACTGCAAGGCGAAAACTACTGCTGACTAAAAAGAACATAAAGGCTCTCCTTACATTTTTCAAAAAAAAAAAAAAAAAACATCTTGATGACACCAAACTTTTGTGGTAATATTTTATGGACTGATGAGTCAAAAATGGAACTTTCTGGAAGACGTGTCATATGGCATAAAGCTAACACTGCATGACTCAAGAAGAACATCATACCGCAGAACTCTGGAACAAAGTGTTGATCATGTGATGGTCTGGGCCTGCTTTGCTGCTCAAGGTTCTGGTTGACTTGCCATAATTGGTGGAATTGGTGGAATTCCGCTCTCTAACGGAAAAAAACAGAAAGTCTGGCCAGCCATTCATGATCTAAAGCTGAAGTGCAGTTGAACTATGCATGAGGACAAGGATTTTGAGCACACAAGCAAGTCCATCGTTGGTTCAAAAAAAAAAAACAAAATAAAAGTTTTGACCTGATTTTGTTAAAGTCATGACTTGAACATAACTTGAGATACTAAAACCTTAAACAGGCAGTTCATGATTGAAAACCCTCCAATATGACAGAAGTAAAACAATTTTGCGAAGATGATTGGGCCAAAATTCCTCCATTGCAATGTCAACAAAATTAAAGGCCAGTGATCAAAATCATTTGCTATTTTTTCCAGCAAGGGTGGCACTACCAGTTATTTAGGTTTATTTTTTCGCATGGGTGACATACAGTCGTAAGCAAAAGTTTGGGCACCCCAGATCAAAATTTCTGTTACTGCGAATAGCTAAGTGAGTAACAGATGACTGCTCTCCAAAAGGCGTAGCGTTAAAGAGGACACATTTCCTTTATATTTTAAGCAAGATTACTTTTCAATTTCCATCCTTTTACAGTTTCAAACTGGCAAAAAGGGAAAACGGTCCGAAGCAAAAGTTTGGGCACCGGGCATGGTCAGTGCTAAGTAACACTCCCTTTGGCAAGTATCACAGCTTGTGAACACTTTTTGGTGCCAGCTAAGAGTTTTTGAGTTCTGATTTGGGGGATTTTGCCCATTATTCTTTTTCAAAGGCTTCTAGTTTTGTGAGATTCTTTGGCTGCCTCGCATGCACTGCTCTTTTGAGGTCCATCCACAGATTTTCAATGATGTTGCGGTAGGAGACCTTGAGGGCTATGGTGAAACCTTCAACTCGCACCTCTTGAAGTAGTCAGTTGTGGATTTTGAGGTGTGTTTAGGTTCATTATCCTGTTGTGGAAGCCATCCTCTTTTCATCTTCTGCTTTTTTACAGATGGTGTGATGTTTGCTTCTAGAATTTTCTGAAATTTAATTGAATCCATTCTTCCTTCAACCATGTTCCCCGTACCACTGGCTGCAACACAAGCCCAAAGCAGGATCGATTCAACCATGTGCTTGACAGTTACAGAGGTGTTCTTTTCATGAAATTCTGCATCCTTTTTTCTCCAAACATACCTCTGCTCATTGCAGCCAAAGACATCTATTTTAACTTCATCAGTTCACAGGACTTGTTTCCTAAATGCATCAGTCTTGTTCAGATGTTCCTTAGCAACCTTCTGATGCTGAATTTCATGGTGAGGATGCAGGAAAGGTTTCCTTCTCATAACTCTCCATGCAGGTCATATTTGAGCAAGTGTCGCTGAACCGTAGGGCAATGCACCATGACTCCATGGTGTGCTAAATCTTACTGAAGGTCTTGTGTTGTCAAACAGGTGTTTTGATTTACCTTTCTAGTAATCCGATGAGCAGTTTTCTTAGGAAGTTTTCTTGGTCTTCCTGACCTCAGGTTGACCTCCACGGTTTCTGTTGACTGCCATTTTTTAATTATATTATGAACTGAGGAAATGGCAACCTAAAAACGTTTTCTATCTTCTTATAGCCTTCTCCTGCTTTGTGGGCATTAATTATTATCATTTTCAGAGAGCTAGACAGCTGCATAGAGAACCCTATGGCTTCTGATTGTTGGGCCATGGTTAAAGGAGTCTGAATATTTATAAACTTCAAAATTTGCATCACCTGGCTTTTCCTAACGATGATTGTGAACAAGCCATAGCCCTAACAAGTTTAATACAATCTGAGAGTATAGTCAAAGTTACCTGAGAGCTCAAATCTTTTGGGGTGCCCAAACTTTTGCACGGTGCTCATTTCCTTTTTTTTTTTTTTTTTTTTTGCTCTAGAATTGTACAAACAAAAGTAATACACCTATACTGCTTAAAATGTCCAAAAAAAGTGTTGTATCTTTAAATTTATGCCATTATGAGATCAGTTCATCTTCTACTTGCTTAACTATTCTCAGTAACAGAAATTTTGATCTGGGGTGCCCAAACTTTTGTATACAACTGTAGTTTTTGAACGACTCTTTTCATAGCATATGGCATAATTTTGAAAATATGATCTTTTTTCCCCTCTATGAATTTATACAGTAGAAATACTTTTCATAATCATCACTGTGAAATTCAGTATCATCCATGACCACCAACAAATAATATAACCTGAGTCCTTAGTCTGAAATAAACATAAATCTAATTCCCTACATCAGTACTTTTTCTTCAAAATTCCACTGGAATTCATACCATGCATAATTATTAGTCTCACAGGGGTCCTATTTCTACAATCAAAGATGTGTTGTTAGGGACACATTGGACAAGGCAATCTACCCCCCCCCACACCACCCCACCACCACCACCACCACCAAAAAAAAAAAAGAAAAACATCGTAGGCCTTGAATATTGACCTGAACCTACCCCACTTGCCTCTGTTTTTTTCAAACATGATATACCATTTTTGCTTTTTCACTTTCATTTTTCATTTGTTGTGGCTAGCAAAGAAAGGTAATTCTTAAGCTGACTAAAGTTATGAAAGGAGCGATGGTGGCTTTTAATTTCCTTTAAATTGAGCCCTATTTCTGCTTCTGCACCTCTGTAGCTACACCCACCCCTCTGCACTAAAACAAAACCTGTCAGGCCAAAAATATTGTAAGCACATGTAGAACAACAAATGCAGGTTGAAGAGAGTGAATATGACAAAGCTGTGCAAATGCAGAGATTGACCATCATAGATGCACCTCAGTGTTGTTATTTCAGAATATTTTCAAAGTAAAAATGCAGCATAAATACAGCATTTCATGAAAACGTATTATATCAGAACCGTTATTTCAGCATCTATCTCCTAAAGACTGCTATTTCAATGAAATTGTATTTATATCGCACAGTTTACAAAGGATTTGTCACAATAACCTTCACAGTTTACCTTGGCGCAAGCCCCTATAGGCAACACTGGCAAAAATAAACTCCATGGAATTACTGGCTAAAATTGGATTGCAGAGTGAGTGGCCTTGGCAATAATAGCTGTCCGTGTGTTTCCATTTGTGTTTTCTTTCAGGCATGATAGATTGAATTGCATAGGATCATTTCTTTCCAGCAGAGTGCTACACCTGTAATATTACAACAAATTCATGTTTTAATGGCTTACTGTGATGCAGAACCACAAACTAAATACTCAAAAGTCATCATTATGGATTAGAATTGATTAGAATGGTATATAAATCCATATTAAATTTGAATCAATTGCATAACTGGCAAATTTCCCACTATATGACCACAATGCACACAGCATTTTGTATTATTTGCATATTGGCTAGGTGTAATCATGTCCATATGTGGCCACTTTCCCATGAGAACATGCATAAGCATCACATTTTGAGTATTTTTTTTTATGAGATGCAGTACACTGTGTACAAATGGAGATCAGTAAGAAATTATATATGCCCTGTTTTTTTAATCATTACTTGCCTCACAACTCAAGCGATGTCTGATGCAAAACACTTAACTTCCTCACACTTCTCTTTTTGACATGAGTACAGCAGTTTTCTCTGTTTATATTCTCAGCTCTCTTACAGCACATCTTTTTTCTGCTCGCCGCTCGCTATATTTGACTGTGGGCCCAGGAGACCAAAAATATGCATACATACACATGCCTGTGTTACACTTCCTCGGTAAGATGAAGCTTTGAGCACCATTTTGTTTGCTAATAAGGAATAACGTAATGGCCATTGACTTTCCACACCCAAAAATTAATGCAAGCCCTGTCTATACCAGCAGTTCAGCAGCCATTATACGCCATGAATCTTGTGTAAAAAATACCGCAATCTCAGTCTAAATTTAGCCTCTGGACTCAGCGCAGTAGCACAAAGTAACTGACAGTGAGAACCTCTGGAGGCATCATTTATCTGAAAGCCTTACTTCCATCCATCTGAAGATGTACCAATTGAATATGAAATAGTCCACTGTACTGTGTGATAGAAAATTAGGACAAGTGATTATTTACAGTTATTCATTTATTGGTGGCTTTTGTCAAAGAATCCAACAGAAATAAAATTCTTCAAAAAATCTGTAACCAGCTGACAATGCTAAATAACAACCTAAAGATTTGTGAGTGTGTCTGTTTGTGTGTGTCTGTGTATGTATATGTTTCAAAGCTTACAAAATGAAATCCATAAAGTTAATATTGTAACAAGTAGACATGGTCAACAACATCCCCCGCCAAAATGTCTTCTTTAAAGATACTATGAACAGAGGCTCCCAAAAAAAAAAAAATGCCACAAGGGCAATAACTGTGTAAAGAATAATCTTGTGCTTCTTATTTTCGAACTATATCAGGGTCTTTATGGTCTTAAGCTACACACCAAATTTGGTTATCCTATCTGTAACAGTTTCTGAGGAAAGCTGTCCCTTTTAGAGATACCTTACATAAAAAATTACATAAGATTACATAAAAAATATGGATCAAGGGCAAAAACTGCAGAGAAAATAATCGCGCGCATCTCATTTTCGAACTCCATCAAGGCCTTTATGGTCTCAAGCTACACACCAAATTTGGTTGTCCTATCTCTAATAGTTTCTGAGAAAAGCTGTCCCCTTTATCTCGGACGGACAGACGCACGGCCACACTGACGAAAGGAGGTCGGAGCTCAAACCTATATCCCCCTCCCACTTCGTGGCGGGGGATAACAAGCCCTTTCTGCACTTGTTGTGAGCTTTCCAGTAGCGTACACCCGTTTTTTGTTAGTTGGCACAGATAGAAGCACTCTTGAGCTTATGGATGAGAATGAAACATTTTTTATTGTAGAATGGAATGTAGATCATCGATGACCTCGACCAACTCTTTACCAGACGCATTTAAACGGTATGCAAAATAACCGCAAATAAAAACACGGACATTAGCCATTGTAGCTAACGAGAATACACAGCTGCTTGCCGGGCCAAGACGCCTTACTTTCAGTAAAAACCTCAGCGAATTCCTGCTGTCACAACGAGGCCCATCTTCTTTACTGATACTTGCATACAGATGTAACAACCCAACTTTTTCGCGGCCAGGGCATTTATACCCAAATATATCCAATTAACTGTTCTCTTTTAGGTCTGCTCAAGGCCCTCAATGAGCTTTGTTTTCTCCCCCTTATTTTTACATACAAAATGACAGATAACGTCACACATACAATACAGATACCCTCACAAACTTATTAGTTACAAACTAATGTAAAATCCTCAACACTGTATGCTGCAAAGAAAATCCAACGAAGTACAGTGGAGTAATATACATTTAAATCTGCAAAACTGCATGTTTTCCACAGGGAGACAGAACTTGTGACAGTGCGTTTGCTAATGCCCCCAGATGGATCACCCAAAGAAACAGGCATGACCATAAACAACCCTGTCACAATATCATGAAAGGCATGAATCCAGTGTGATCATATATTCAAATCAAGAACAATACAATGGTTAATTTAGTGTGATACCTGCTTCTGATGGATGGCATCTTACATTCTATATATTATATGACATTTTATATTTATGTATGAGGAAGGGCCCCCAGTATGGGCCCCCAGTATTACATCAAAATATGCACTAATTTTATGTGCACAGTATGTTTCAAAGTCATATCCATTACCACATGTTATTTAAAGTGCTTGTCATCCAAAAATAAGATTTGGACCATGGAATCTTTCATATAAACACATTCTTTGTGCACTGGTAATTTCAAATTATAATCAGCCATTGCACATTTCTTCCCATTTAATCGCTGCAAATCACGATCATCTCGGAAAGAATTTATCTTCGCCATCTTCGGTGATGACATCACGGAAGGTATCTTGTCAGCAGCAGAAAATGCGTTGTCAATGGCATTGGACTCAGTGACTCGTAATTGTGGATTATTCCCTTGGGAAAGTGCCAAATATCTACCTTAGGGCTGCAAAAATAAGACAGATGTAAACAGAGGCATCATGGTCCATAAATTAAAAAAACCCCTACAATTCGAAAGGCTTGGGTAGATTTTGTGAAGAGGAAACGATCGGATTTCACAGAGCTTGGTGTTGTGTCCGATTCTGCTCCCCCGTCAAATTGTGTTCCCCCTTCGAGAAAGTTTCATGATGCTGTTATTGACCTGAGAAAATCATGAAAGAAATAACATAACGGACGTTAATGAATCAGCTTGGTCTTAAGAAAGTTATAAAAGATGACGCCTCTAAGCGATGAATTTTGATACTCTGCCATCTCCTGCGATTTGTCCTTTTGCAATATAGAACTCTTCTGCTCAGCAGTGATCACACAATAACCCCATGCTTTAACGACCTGTTCTGCTGTCAATTTTTTTTAAAAGATTATTTTGAGGGGTTTTCCCCTTTATTTGACAGTATTCAGTGGAGAGAGACAGGAAAGGTGGGAGAAGAATGGGGATGACATGCGGCAAACAGGCCCGAGCCGGAAACAAACCCGGGCCGCTGCAGGAAGGACTCAGCCTGCGCACTTAGACTGATGTGCCACCGGGGCACCCCCTTCTGCTGTCAAATTAAGAGTAAAATTTACACTCGCTCTACGCACTATTTAAGGATGTCATTGCATTGCGTTGTTTGCGGAAACACGATTTGACAAGGGAACTCAATTGGACACAACATCGGATCAGGATCGGTGATCGGCTCAAAACACTTCACTGATGACTGCTTTTGTCTGCCAGATCCCAGTCACAGGAAAAGTCTGGATATCACTGTGGTTTAGTAATTACTGAAATCGTATTAGCCATCGGTTAATACACCAAACTGCTCTGGTCTCGAAGGTCCCCCATCTATTCTGTATCTATTCTGCCAAGAGCACCACTTAATGAGCCCATCCTAAAATGAATGTAGAAACTATTTTATGCAAAAAATCACTCAAAATGAAACTTAATCCACCGACTACCACGAGACCTTGAGTAAAATCAAAACTTCGCCATGGTAGCAAAGCCGGAACGAGACCTAGAGCTGCAATTGCAGAATGAATAAATCGTAAGATTCTAGTCTAAGTCAAAGAGATTCATAATTCGCTAGCTAGCTAGCATGCTAACGCTTTTTGCCGTTAAATTAATAAATTCGAGTTTCTACGACAACTGTTAAATGTGTAACTTAAGCTTTCACTATTAAAGTATTAAGTATGCTAGCCAGTCAGAGGTGTATTTCCCAAAAGCGTAGTAGCTACCTAAGTTAACAACTTACATAATTAACCCATTCATGGTCAATGGGTCTAACTATGTAAGCTAGCATCTGCGATTTCTGGAAACGCACCCCAGCTGTACAAACAGGGCCTCATTTGACCTGCATGGGCCATGTTGCTTGTCTACAGACCTCTGTGGAATGAGAGTTAATAGACACTGAAGCTCTAGTGTTGTCATGTACGTAGGCTACCTATTTTTGAACACCATTCCTCGTCATAGCCTAACGAAACTCTCAGTAAGTAGTTTCGGTGCATCTTGCCCCCTTGATGTGAAAAATATTTGTTTTTATCAATTTCTGTCAATAATATTCTTTGACAACATCTTGTTTTACTATTGTTTTCAGATTGACTTCGGCGTTTGGAACACCTCCCATTACGTCACATCAACTAATTGGCAAATTTGGGTCAATCTTCATTCTGTCCTCGGAAATCTTTGCTCAGACCTCAAGAAAAAGCTCATTTTTGAGAAAAAGTGACAAATTTTGGGCATGTAATTAGCAGGATACTGTTGATGAACTGTTTGGTCAAACGTATACCAGATTAGTTTTTATTTGAGAAAATTCAATGAAGTTGTACATAATGGGTTCAAACAATATTTTAATGAAATGACCAAAGAGGTTTTCACCATCTTCAACCCCAGGGTCAGCTGAATGTGTACCAAGGTAATGTGCATATTTCTGTACGGAGAACAGAGAATTGTGTACAATACACAGGGACTTCGATTACAGCACAGTAAGACTAGCAGCCAAGCACACCCTGCTTTCTGGTATATACACATTCATGTTTGTGTTGCTATGACAATGAGCACCTCCAGATGTAGCAAAAGCCAGGAATTCCTAGAATATGTGCAGTAGATAAGCCTTCCTCTAAAATCTGAATCTCTGCCCTCTGATGTATCTACTGCAGCTGTGAGAAAACAATTTGGTTTCCTGTTGGTTTAAACCTGTTTGCTGCCTTTGAGATATTTCATGCAAGTTTATCCATATTGAAAACTGTATTTCAATAGAAATTGATCAGCAAAGTGCAGTATCGTGGAAGTAGATTTTACAGTCCCTCACTCGATGTGTTAACAGGGGGCAACTGTATCTGCACACACCTGAGGTGAGTTGAGTACTGTATCTCTTGGCCAAGATTGGTTTGCTTCAGAACCCAAAACATTGCATAATTATCATAATAATAATAATAATACACCATTTCCAAAAAAGTTAGGATGCAATGTCAAATTTAAATAAAAACAATGCAATGATTTGCAAATCAATGATAGGGGACAAGCAACAGTGGTAAATTTTCAGTGCATCTGAAGAATATGTTCATGAACTAAAGTTCCATTAATTTTTTGATCCTTAATACCCATTGTTTTGCCATGGTGATTAAATGCAGCCCATGCTAAAAATTCATGGGAGGCGCCATAACAAATTTTCGCGAGCATAGCGTAATGAGTGATGTCATCGGTTGGACCAAACATGGAAACAGAATGGCGACGAACAAAAGCGATGGAAGTTCAGAGTCGGATTTCAGCAGCGATTTAGAGGAGTTTGATGGGTTTGGCAAAGATGTGCGCCCCGTCGTCCCATTCTAATGAAGGAGGAGACCTCACCTAGGCAAAGTATATTTCAGCGATAAGTAAAATTCTTGAAGTGTCTAAAACGCATAGTTCTATAAATTTAAGAGCCATTCCGTGAGAAAATGGCACTTTTTGAAGAAGTTGAGGCGTGGACCCCCTGGAATTGAATGAAACTTAGCACATGGGTAGATACGGGTGTCTCACAGAAAAAAGCCAAATTTTTAGGTCCGTATCTCACTTTGCCTGCCGTTGGCCCGACCTGGAAGCCACTAAAGTGGCTCAGTTTTGCTTTAGACACCACATTTTATATGAACTATCATGACTTAAGGATACACAATACCAAATATGTTATACTTTTATCATGACCTTTGACTCTTTAAGTCCAGTTAGACATCAGTACCACATCAGCACCAAGCTGGGTAACTACGTTATAGAGCCAGAATTATTTGAAAAATAACGATAAAAATTGAAAATGGAAATGGGAATAAATTAATATCACAGACATATACCAATCTAGAATGCTTTATTATGTGTTTACTCACAACAAGACTATCATTTTCAGTGAATAGTACCTCGGTATCTTGCTGGGTTAGTGCAATGTATGGCCGGAAAGATGGTTGAAATTGATTTTGGTGCATGTTTGCAGTATATTTTCTCAGTAACCCAGATATGTACTGTGGTGGTAAATGCCATTTGTTGTGCTTTTGGAACTCTATTTTCAGGAATACCAGGCATTTCTTTGGTAGTATCTGCACTTTCAAGCCAGACAGAGCCAAAGTTGGAGGAAAACTCAAAACGGACCATTTCATAGCAGATTGTGCCTATGTTTAGGTGGCATTATTTTGTTTACCCAGCAAGATAGCAAATCTAAAGTTCTATGGGTACATAGTCCCTTTGGGGTACATTACAGCATTTGTAAAATCTCAATGGTAGTATTTTCAGTATAGATGATATTCAACATCAAAACTTGGAAAATTTCACCCCCAGGGGGGCACTGTAGGTTGGATGCAAATACTGACTATCCCCAGCACTGTACCAAAGAAATTGTTTTTTAATTGCGTTACACACAACTAGTTTTCTCTGAAAATGAAGAGTTTAGCTTAGCACTATGCTGGGTGGATAGCTATCTGACCAAAGGTGGCACTCTAAGGAACTAAACTTCTACTGACCTAATATTCCATATTCCCAGACATATAACAAAATTCTGTTTTTTGATTTTAAAGTACATGCACAGTTATACATAAAATTTGTAAACCCTTTGGTATAAAGCTGGGTTGGTTGTAAATTGGAAAAGAATGCTGGTGGTGATTGTAGCATTGTGTCAACATAAAAGAATCTTACCAGTAGTCAGTACAGTGTACAGTTTTCTAGTGTTGGTGCGTTTTCAGAAAATAACAAATGCTCAGCATTTTTCCTTTGCTATTAGAATTAGTGAGCAGGCTTCAGTGTAAATTCTAGGATTTCCCAAGGGCAGGGTGCATAGGTAAAAAAAAAATAAAGCCCCCCACAGCCGTGGATGCAAAGATGGCAGCCGTGGCAGCCCTATTATCGGAGCAACAAAATCAATAGGTGGCTATGCAACACCCGCAAAAAATGGCATTGATCGGCAATGGCAGCTTCATGCACGGAATGCAATTCAAGATGGCAGCCGTGGCAGCCATATTAGATATCGGTGCGCAACAAAAATCAATAGGCTTGTGTAGCTACCCACCCCCAACACCCACACCAAAAATGGTGTTGATCGGCAATGGCGTTTTTGACTTCATGCACGGAATGCAAATTCAAGATGGCAGCCATATTAGATATCGGTGCGCAACAAAAATTGATAGGCTTGTGTAGCTACCCACCCCCAACACCCACACCAAAAATGGCGTTGATCGGCAATGGCGTTTTTGACTTCATGCATGGAATGCAAATTCAAGATGGCAGCCGTGGCAGCCATATTAGATATCGGCGCGCAACAAAAATCGATAGGCTTGTGTAGCTACCCACCCCCAACACCCACACCAAAAATGGCATTGATTGGCAATGGCATTTTTGACTTAATGCACGGAATGCAATTGTGGACGGATGGACGGATGCCGCGCGTGATGACAATATTCTGGTCTGATGCTTGTGTTGCCATCATTGGTGGTGTGGACGTTCCACTCCGCTAGATTAAACTTTCTTCTCTTGAGAGGAATTGCATTTTCTCCAGATGTCATAGCACTGTCGTATGGACTTTGCATATTTTCCACCACTGCCATAGATCATGGGGCATTGGTTGCCTCGGACGCAGTAGCATTATCTGTAACTCTCTGAAAACTCATCTCATAAATTGTAAGGCTAAAAATGACGACACTAAACGGCACATGATAGTGTCCCTTGGCCAGTAGTCCCTGTATTTCGACGGGACAGCAGGGCTGACACGGTCGCAGAAAATACTCGTTGCCTTTTCGCCAGAGCTGTTGCGGGATTGGCAAACAGCACTGCCTGATGCCAGAGCTGCAGCCGGGTTGACTTGCAGGACTGCCAGTTGCCGGATAAGACGCCGGGTTGACAAGTCAGATCCACCGGTGAGTGCACAAAGGCCGTAGGCCGTATCCCCGGCCAAGGGAGGCTAAGGGTGTGATAGCACTTGCCTGCGGTGTACACCCAGGCTAGTGGAGGGAAGGCGGCGCCTTACTTCTCCATTCTAGACCGGCACCAAGCAAGGTCTAGCCACTGCCCTAATTTCGTTGTCAGGTGTATAATAACTGCCATTTTCGATCTCCAAATCACATTTCCATCCTGCAAATATACCCTCAACACTCCAGGGTTGGTTCTGGAAGTCTTTTTTTCTATGCCATCACGTCCTCTTCAGCTCGCAAAATTAAGAGAATACAACCTAACTTGCTGTTGCGCAAGTGTTTAAGTACTTTTCTGAGGTTCCAATCAATGTCTTTCAATTACTGCTCTCTCTAGGTCTGCTTACTTTGCAAATTATATTCAGGAAAATAAAAATAATTTGTTCAAAACAGTGACCAAGTTACCTAACAACCATACTGGAAGTAACTTTCAAAATCCAGCCTTTTGCAGCAGTGAGGATTTTTTGAAATTGTTTATTGGCAAAATAGTTGGAATGAGAGAGAACATTGTGGCTTCCCTAGCAGTTGCGATGGCATTACTGATAACTTGGAACCTCCAACAATGCACAAAAACCATCTTGAATCCCTTTCTCCTGCATGTTTAAGTGAATTTGCCAAATTAGTCACTACTTCCAAATCATCAACTTGTCTCTCAGATAACACAAAGCGAGTGAAGGAGGACCTGTCCGTTCTTGGCAGTCCAATTATACTCATAATGAATTCTTCACTGAATTCAGGTTTTGTTCCCACTTCATTTAATATGATTGAAATCGAGCCTCTTCTCAAAAAGACTTAATTTGTGTCCCAAAATCCTAGCCAATTACAGGGTGATCTCAAACCTGCCATTTTTATTGAAGGTCCTTGTGAAATGTGTCACTCAACAGCTTTCTTTCTTGCGCACTAATAAGTTACATGAGCGAGTTCAGTCTGGCTTTAGAAAGCAACATAGCACTGAAGCAGCTTTCACTGTAGTAATGAATGATCTATTTCCCTCCATGGATTGTTCCTGTCCTCCTTGATTTAGGTCCTGCTTATGATACCATAGACAAGTGGTTCCCAACCCAGTCCTCAAGGACCCCCTGTCCTGCAGGTTTTTGTTGCAGCTTTACTTTTGCACACCTTATCCATTTAATGCCCAATGCACCTTCATGCACACCCTGTTCAGGTAGATCTTTTTCAACCAATCAGCATGAAGCCCTTAAATGGATCAGGTGTGAAAGAATGGAGCTGGAGCAAAAACCTGCAGGGCAGGGGGTCCTTGAGGACTGGGTTGGGAACCACTGCCATAGACCACCATACTCTTCTTTAGAGGCCAGAAAAATCAGTAGGTATTTCTGTACTTGCACTTTTATGGTTTAAGTTTTATCTCTCTGACAGATCTAATTTTGTCAAGGTAAATAACATGACAAGTAGTCAGTGTCTTAGCTCAGTCTGCAGGTAGAGCACTGGGATCTGTACTCAACAAAGTTAAGCACTGTGGTGGTTTGGGATTTCATACTTAGACACAGCTTTATAATTCATGTGTGTGTCCTGTGTCAGACTATGCTTCTGGCGTTTGGGGGTTCCTTGAACATAAAAACTGTAACATCATGCATTACAGAGCTATTCGATCCTTTCTTGGAATTCATAAACTCACTTCAGTTTTGGCTATTTGAGGAGATATGGGATGGGTACCTCCAAACATCAGACATAGATGTGAGATGATTCGGCTTTGGAATAGCCTTGTGAAGATGTCTGATCAAAGACTCACCAGAAAGATTTTTAATTGGTGTATTTCACACGGTCATCCTTGGGTTAAAGAGTTGAAATCTATATTTTATTTGAATGATATGTCATTTATCCTTCAGAATAGGTTAACCTGTGATATTCAGGAGATTGAGAGTAAAATGTTCTTTTCATATAAAGAAAAATGGTCAGTTGATATATGGTATAAACCAAAGTTACGAACTTACTGTCTCATAAAAAAGGGCTACAACACAGAATCTTCGGTGAAATATAATTTAAACAACACACAAAGATCTCTTTGTGCACAACTACGTTCTGGAACATTACCTTTAGCCTTAGAGACGGGTAGGTTTAGTAACTGTCCAGAAGAAGACAGACTTTGCGTACTGTGTGACTTAAGAGAAATTGAGAATAAAATTCATTTTTTGTTTTATTGTCCTGCTTATGATGTTGAGAGGGAGGTATTATTACATAGAATGTCATCCATTTATGTTTATTTCTTTGAGTTGGATGATTATGAAAAACTTGAATTGTGCTTCAGGAAAGGAACGTTTGCTGTTGCAGACTTTGTTTGCAAGGCCTGGGAGAGAAGACAGAATATTTTATTCAGGAAAGAGCCGTTATAGTATGTTTGACTTTTTTATTTTTCTGTTACTTGGGAATGAATTGAATTGTGATGATTCATCCACAATGTGTACGCTGCAACTATCTGTTCTGGTGTCTTATAAACACATGAGGGTTGGGCACTTTTGGTGCAAGACACGTAAATAAAAGAAACTAAACTAAACAAGGTAAACGTTGGAATACCTCAAGGATGTGTTCTGGGCCCTTTGCTTTTTTCTCTATGTGTTTCCCCTTGGAAAAATCATAAGTAGGCATGGTGTTATATACCACTGTAATACAGATGATACACAGCTCTATGTATCTTTTAAGAAAGGCGAATACCGTCAGCTAACTAGATTAAAAATGTGTCTGAAATCTGTTAAAATATGGATGACACAAAATTTTCTCTCATAAAATGCAGATAAGACTTGGATGCCTCTCTGTTTCTGCCAAAGCTGTTATTAAAAATCTTGGCTTTGCCCTTGATTCAGAACTCTATCCATGCTCATATTGACAACATAATAAAAATGGCATTTTTCCACCGTAGAAACATATCTTAATAGAGTACAATAGCCCTTCAGGACACTGAAAAAATGGTTCACACATTTGTGTCCTCTCGGCTGGACTTTTTACTGTCTGGTTGTGGTAACTCAGCCCAGAAAAACCCTCAACTAGTGCAGAATGCAACCACAAGGATTCTCAATAGAACTAGGAAATGTGACAACATTAGCTGAGTGCTCAAAAATCTTCATTTGCTGCCTGTCAAATTTAGAATTAAACATAAAATTCTATTGTTAAAGGGGACCTATTTTGCTATTTACCAAGTTTATATTTTGGTCTTTGACTCCTGTAGAGTACTCCTGATCGCGCAGAGTAAAGAAAGGGTATTTATTTCGCTCATACTGCCATCCTCAAAAAACTGCATTTGTAGTACATAGTAGTCTCTGCCTGAAACGCCTCACTGGGGTGGCTCTTCCGCTATGGCCCCCCCACTCCCGTGTGCCCACTTTCTTCTGACTGGCCAGCTCTGTGGAGGGCGGAGTTGGGCGGGACGAGGCTGCAGAACGCAGTTTTCCGTGTCCGGCTCCCCAGAGTGAAACCTGAGACACGTCTGCAATCTGACAAGGAAGCGGCGGGCAAATTCCGCAATCTAACGTTATACTTGAATATAGATCTAATGACATGATCTTGTTCTAACAAACGCAGCGGCGAAAGTGGAGGACGAGTCGAATATCTGTCAGCGCAAGCTCAAGTTTGCTATCGGCTACAGTTTGCTACGGCAACAGTTGGTGAGTACCGTGGTTTTTCTACTCCTAGCTAGGATGTAGGGGAAGCTAGAATCCACCCCATATAGACACATTTGTAGAACGGGTCGACATGCCCAAGTGTAGACCGGAGACCGTAGAAATCCGGTGGGTCTGAGTTTAGAGGGAAACATGGACAGTGAGGAGCAGCTAAAAGTGGACCAACAGCTTATGGACTGCTTCGGTGTGTATTAGGACCTGCTGGGTCGTGTGCATAGCTGTGGTGTGTTGTTAGCGTGGAGCAACGAACAGCTTCTGCGCTGGTATATGACGGAGGGGCGAAAGCTGGAGGCTTAACGGCCTTTTCGGAAATTGCCCGTGGTAATGATTTACTTACTGCGTCGGAATGACAAGCATTTCCTCGCGGAGAATGGGCGTGTTATGTTATGAGCATAATAGAGGTTTTACAGACCGTAAGTTCCGTCTGCGTGAACCGTTGCTTATGTGGAGCTAGCGAATCGCTCACTTTTACAGGAAATAATGTAATATTCAGTCGCCGATTTAATATTTAATCGACAGCAATGCAGAAAAATCGTTTGTGATACCATACACGTTATAGCCTATTGCTTTCACCGGTAGCATCAGAGAGCTTGCTCAGACATTGGGGATGTATCAGGCTGACCCCGGTCATGGATAAGTAAAGCGATTGTTTCACAAGCACCCAAAAACTCACCCCAAGCTTTGCAAGACCTACGTCTGGTCTAACTGCAGCCCAACTCGGCAAACACATACAGCACCTCTCCGGTTAGCTTCAACTGTAGTGGCTACAATCAGGCAACGTTATGATGAGACTGTCACATTGATGCTTACCGAAGTAACACAAGCATACCGATCAGAATCGCTGCATATAAGTTAACCAGGAGTGTTTTTAATTAGCAGAGCAGAGGAACTAACATGCAGTAGCTGATAAGTGGTCATGACTTTGAATGTAATCTGTCGCGTCCGGTGTGAAAGCGGCTTGACATGCCCGTATTCGCGTCTTTGCATTGACTTTGAATGTAATCTGTCGCGCGAAAAAATTTGTTTTCGTGTCCGATGTGAAAGCAGCTTTATGGATAGTAGTACGACAGCTAGAGAGCTCGGTTATGTTATGAACATAATACAGTCGAGCTTTATGTTATGAACATAATACAGGTTTTGCAAACTGTACGTTCCGTTAGCACGGACAAGTTGCTTGTGTGGAGCTAACGAATCGATCACTTCTACAGGAAAGAATTACCTATTTAATCTCCGCCTTTTTTCGGGCTTTTTTTATTAGCCACAACAATTTCTAAAGGGGATGAAATTATGTCAAGGTAGTGCAGAGAAATCATTTGTAAACGGGTAGAGCTTCTGCATTTCGCATTGCTTTCATGGTAGCACCAGAGAGCTTGCTCAGACATTTGTGAAGTATCCTGCTGATCCCGGTCATGGATAAGTGAAGCGATCACTAACTGTAGAGGCTACAATCGGGCAACGTTATGATGAAACTGCCACATTGATGCTTACCCAAGTAACACAAGCATGCCGATCAGAATTACTGCATGTAAGTTAACCAGGAGCATTTTTAATTAGCACGACATGCAAACTAACATGCAGTAGCTGGTAACCGAGCGGTCATAACCACAGAGACAAACCCTTGCAATACAGGTTTTACAGACAGCAAGTTCTGTTACTGTGAACAGTTGAACCAAGCATCCAAATTACAAACAAGTATTAAAAGTTAGCTTCAAATGAGGTTTATGTTCACACACCTTCTGTAGAATTTCCCAATATCACTCTTGCATATTTAGAACACAAACATTAGCAACAGTAACTTGGCTACGTTAGCCGCTGTGCTACAGCCACAATCAACTGGCTCTCACGTCAGGTTGGCTTATGCAGGAAAAGCAACTTACAGCTTCTGTGTCTGTGAGTCACGGACAGTCGCGACCGATACAGGCTTTATCTTCAGATATTTTACCAAGCCTGCGTTTGAGGCCAGTTGTTAGTGCTAACTATCGCTAGCGGTCCTGCTAGCCACCCGTAACACGTTAGCTTCACTTACATTATTTGCTGTTATATCGTTACTTACAGCGTGTGGCTCCGAGCGCTTGATCGATGCAACTGCTTCAGGTTTGAGAAGCAGCTGAAACGCTTGTCCTGTGTCGAATTATCCTTTATTGATAAAGCTGTCTTTGGTGAAATGCTGAGCACAATCAGCTAACGTTCCCTTTGGCCGAGGCTTTTTGCTGTCAGCAAACAAAAAAAGCTACCCACTGATTTCTGGTGGCATCGTCTTTTGGAAGAAAAATCGTTGTTTTTCTTTGCGTCCAAAAGTAAACGGACAAACAGCTTTGGGAGAGATACTAACAAAATTGCACCTCAAATGATCTGCGGTTCTTCTTTTGTATTTCCAAAAGTGAAGATGCTACTAAGGCATAGTATGATCTGCCGTTGTTAGTGCCTGCTAGAATAGTTTCCGGTGTGGGCAGGTCCAGCGCCATGATTGGCTCTGGCTAGGTCTGTACTAATTGGACGGCACAACCTGACGTCAGGTTTTACCCAGATCTCGTGAAGATCTCGGGAGGAGCTGTTCAGAGAGGAAATCACACTCACGAAATCACGTTCTTGGATTACGGCAAAACCCCTGTATCTTATGTTTAGAAACTTTTCAGAGGTTGAGCATGGACAACCAACATTATAACATTACTAATATGTATTAAAAGAAGGATCAGCATAATAGGTCCCCTTTAACTTTCAAAGCTTTAAGTGACTAGGCCCCAGAATATCTCAATGCCCTTCTAATTCCTTTCTCCCCTCTAAGATTACTTTGTTCAAAAGGTGCTGGATATTTGAAAATTCCAAATATATCCAGAGTTACAATTGGAGGCAGACCTTCTCTTACAAAGCCCCAATTTTATGGAATAATATCCTAAGACAAATTTGGGTGTCAGACACACTCTCTGTCTTCAAGAGTAGGCTGAAGTTTGAGGATTTTCCTCTATATTTGGAGTTCTTTTGTGCCTCATATGGTATATTAGAGATTAGGCTGGGCACTGCCCTTTCTGCTCTGTAAAGCGTCTTTGTGACTGTCCATCCGTGAAAAATGCGATACAAATAAAATTGAATTGAATGGAATATGTATTCATACCTTTACGTTTCTGTTGAGTGTTTTGAAATTAAAGTTTATATTATAGACATCGAACTGAGTCTAAAACAACATTCACATAATCAGGGCTTGACATTAACACCCGCCAACCCGCCAAATGTGGGTGAATTCCACTAGCCACTTTGGCGGGTTGAATTTTATATATTTAATTGTAGTTTTCTCAAACGGCATATGAAATAATAAACCAATTGCAATGTGAGACTACGACACTACAACTCCCATGAGCACTGCTTGCACACAGTGTTTGCTCAATGGTCCATTTGTGAAGCCTTTTGCTGATGTCACTGCTGACAGGGGGTCGGACTCGGGTACCTGTGGAGAACAGAAGAGAAGCAGTGGAGCTATGACGCGGCATTTTGAAGGTGTTACAAGACCCGGAGAGAAAACAAACAAGAGAAAACCTGATGAGACAAAGGAAGAGGAGACGAAAAAGAAAAGAATTTTCAATGAAAAGTGGAAGACAGGTCGAGAATGGCTCGTATATGACCCAGGAGAGAAAGTCATGTACTGCACTGACTGTAGGATGTACGGCGGTGATAAGATGAAGGGGGGTCTCTTTTGTGGTCGGGACAAGCAATTTAAGAGTTGAAACAATTAAGGACCTTGAAATGTCCCTTGGTCATAAAGGGTGCATCACGACTAAACGGGCGAAGACGGCGGGTTTATTTCCGGACTGTGTGGCGGTGAAGTCTCTGGCCCTCATGAAGTCGGCTGACTTTGACAAGCTGGGAATGCTGTTCCAAAACATACATGCTTTGGGGAAGAAAGGTCAACCTTTCACAGACTACGTGTCGATGTGCAAGTAATTATTATGTTAAAGGAATACTCCGGCCATTTTGCACTTTAAGCCTCATTTATCGCTGGTTTACCATGAAATAGAATGGTTCAGGTGCAAATTTCGACAAAAAGCTTTGTTTGGAGAAGTTGGGTCGTTTTGTCAGCCCCCGTCAGCTGCCAATGTAATGTCAATGGGCATGCTGAAATCAGTCCTAAAACAACATTAAACGCTCATTTGAAAAGACGTGAAACTCACTGAGTGGTCATTGGTGTACGTTAATGTTATTTAAAAAAAATCATAGAAAAGTATGCTTTCCAGCAGGTTTTATTAGTTATTTAGTTATTGTGGAACTATTTTTTTCAGCTGAACCACATCCGTGTGTAAACTTCCGCTTGACAGTTTTAAAGCCTCCCGGCCAGTTGATGCAATAGTCATGCAATAAAAGACTACAAACATGGCGAAACAATCCCTTTTCCGTTTCTGGCGGCCGATTAATACCGAAAAATTGAGGCATCCTATTAAAATCAATGGCTACATCAAAATGCCTAATAAAACCCGCTGGAAAGCATACTTTTCTGTGACCTTTTTTTTAAATAACATCAACGAACACCAATGACCACTCGGTGAGTTCCACGTCTTTTCAAACAAACGTTTAAAACCTGCACCTGGGCTTTAATGCTGCCTGTGCCGTTCTCCAACGGCACAGGCAGGGAGTGATTGGTGGTGCAACTGCATGGTGTAAAGAAGGGTTAGTCATCACGTGAATTGGAGGAATCATGTGCCACGGCATCTTCCTCCTCAATCAATTGGAGCAGGTCACTTTGTGGTTGGCTAAACAGTTCGGCTGTAAACAGGGTGGGGAAACTCCACCTGGGCTTTAATGCTTAAATACAAATCCAGGTACAACCACCAAAAAGACTGTATTTATCATTAAGTGTACATGTTTAGTATTCTATGTCAATAATAAGAAGAATATCATATGATTAAGTCACTCAAAGTAGTCTCTCTCCCTCTCTCTCTCTCTCTCTCTCTCTCATAATTTGTAGACCTGGATCAATGCTGAAGACGGTGCTGGGAACAAACCAGTATGAGGGTGTCAGCCTAAAGCCATGTGACGACCGTTCCTTGAATCAGTCCAAAGACCACCTCATAGATCTGCTGTCAAAGACATTGGACAACAGGTTTGGAGATGTGAGCCATGGGATCCTACGTGCCATGCAGATTACCAACTTTAAATACTGGCCAGAGGCAGACAGAAATGCTGGTGAGATGGGGGGTGTTTTTGTATCCAAAATGACCAGACGAAACAAAACATTGAAGTTACTGATTTTATATCATTTTGCCTAACACATCTTCTACATCTTATATCTCTATTACTGTAGATTTTGGTGACTCTGATGTGCAGGAGCTCATCACGCATTTTGAACCTGTGCTGCTGAGATCGGGGTGAAAGTGGGAGAAGTCCTGGACCAGTGGACTGTTCTTAAGTCGAGGCTGTACCAGGACCTCAGTATTTCACAAAACATCTCCTGGCCAGAGGTTAATCGGCAGCTTGGCCAGGTCTGCCTGGACATACTGCATGTGGTTGACCTCATCCTTTGCATTCCTGCTTCAACAGCTGATTGTGAGCGAGGATTTAGTGCCATGAACCTGGTCAAAAGTGACTGGCGGGCCAGTCTTGAGAGTCAGACCTTGTCAGACCTGCTGACTGTTCAGCTGTCCTCTGCTTCCATCAAAGACTTTGATCTAGCCCCAGCCATCGATTTGTGGCATATTGGAAGCCTCCGGTCTCACAGGCCAGTGTTCATGGAGCAGACAGACAAGCAGAGGGATGACTGATGATGAAAGCTCTGAGGAAATTTAATTTACCTCTCCTTCATTCTCATTCTCATGTAAAAAAAGTTGATTTTCAGATTAGAATTACTGTTGTTAATAAATATTTAAACAGACAGTGTTTCTTGCTAGGTTTTTTCAGTTTAGTTTTTATCTTTTCAATTAATCTTCTATACCCCTTCACCACTTTTATTATATGCAATAATAAACTACTCCTTTTATTACTTTGTCTTAATAGACTGCATATTTATATCCCCAAAATACGAGTTTCGGGGATATCATGGTTTCACCCCACCCGCCGCCGCATCCACAGATTTTAGCCGTTAGCACGATAACTCACAAAATACATTGGCTTCTCATTTTTAGCATATGGGTAGATATGGTAGAGAGGATGAACTGATTAGATTTTGGGCAAGTATGCACTCCTAGGTTTGCCACCAGGTGGCGCTATATATATTGAAAAAATCTGTTTTTTAACCATATCTCTGGAACAATTACTTACACAGACCTCAAATTTGCCTCATATTGTAGGTCTAGTAAAGGGGAATCTAATAAGGGGGCTTCGAGCATTGGGGAATTTCGGGGATATACCCCTTGCTGTCGGCCACCGACAGCGTAGGCCTAATTCCATATAAAAGGAGCACAACCTTACACACAACCTTATCAGAGCTGAATGCTTGATAATGACCTGTAGCGTTAAACATTTATTTAGTCTTGATTTGAGTGTGCACAAGGGTCATTTCCACTTAAAAAGGTAGTAAATCTAGTTCAAGTAAATTTTAGCATGCCATAGTCAGCTTTAATCATATTAAACATAATTATCCAACAACAAAATTGCGGCAAGTGAAAATGCTGAGTGGCTAGTAACTCTGGGAAACCACTGGCCACAGTGGCTGGTGAGCAAAAAAGTTAATGTCAAGCCCTGCACATAATCTACTATAAAGACTCAACGGCATCTGTCATAATTATGTGCCATTTAAAATTTCTAGAATCACATAACTTGATCGGACCCCGATGGACAGTGTTCTGCTCTGTGAGATGAGAATTTCTACACAATTAAAATTAATTGTGCTTGAGCTGTCTGTTCTTTCTAGATAGAAGTGGATATTTATCAAGACTCAATTTACGAACATAACTTTTAGAACAATACTTGAAGTTTGGAAAAACTTTAAGTTTTAAGAACTTCTGCGCAATCCCTTCAGATTTACTACCAGCCATCATATTTAAGCTTCTGCCCAGGTAGTCTTTGATTGAACTAAATCACTACCCAAGCAACAAGCAAATGTGTAATTTAGGAATCTAACTTTGTGGATATACCTCAAAATGAAGTGAATTATGATACATTACCCTCCTATGACCGGAAGTAGATACTTAACTTTCCTTTTTACCCCTCAGCGGTGCTAGCTGATGGAGTATAGTCGTCCCCTCTACTGTCTGTCTGTCCATCCATCTTTCGGTCTGTCTGTCTGTCTTTCATTCAGTTGTCAACGCTCTAGCTGGTTAACCAATGTAGGGACAGTTCTCAAATATTAACAGGTTAGGTGTATTGGGTGTCTCCAGATGCTTATTTGATTTCAAGGTAATAGCTCCCATTTTGATCGTATTTTAAGGCAAACCAAAGGGGCATATAGCGCCGAGTGCAATCTAGTTTACATAACAATAGGGCAGACAGAACATGATCTGTGATAGTCCATGTCCTGCTAGTTGTCTACAATCAACAATGGTCACCTTGCAAGTGCTGGGATACCGGTGATTTATTAATATGCACTGTGACAAATTTGAAAATATAATTGACCGTGATTGGTCCCAGTTTTCCGATTAACGTAACATCTGATTTTTCTGACAGACAAACAAGGCATCTCAGATAAATTTTCTTATTTTCAAATGGATGTGATAATCAGTATTTTTTCATACATAGATTATTCATTTCTTCTCCTGCATAATGTAGAAAGTTAAAATTTCACACTTAGGGGAGTACTTTTTTTTTAAAGTTTATTTTTGGGGATTTCCCCTTTATTATATAGTAGTCAGTGGAGAGAGACAGGAAAGGTGGGATTAGAGTGGGGATGACATGCGGCAAATGGCCCGAGCCGGAATCGAACCCAGGCCGCCACGGGAAGGACTTTGGCTTAAGTGCATGCTCCACATAAGGCTATGCGCCACCGGAGCACCCACAGGAGAGTACTTTTATTATTATTTATAAGTTTGTTTCAGACAAAAAGTCCATGTACATTCAAAGAAAAAAAAATAAAAAGCTCTAACATCAAGAGAAATTATTAATGAGGGTCTGTATAGCTCCTCAACACAGGATTAAGGATTCAATAAATTACGAATAAAGCATCTTATTCCATGACTCAAATAACTCAAATAACACCTTAATGTCGGATCAAAGGACAGTTCTGACTCAGTTATTTTCACTAAGATAAATCCTTCTCGAAACCCAAACACAGATTTTCTGGTTATTTCTCTGAGGAACGGTATACGGTAAGTAGAAAATATTGCACGGGCACAAAAGCTATATCTACAGTTCATCACCTGTCTGAAAGTGTTATTATAGGCTGTTTTTATGCTAGCATACACAGTGTTTAGAAAGAATGACCACAGATGACAGCAATATATGTTGGAACAGTATACTTTATTAACAGAGTGCATGATGCAAAGTTTCTTAAAAGTACATAAGCATGAATACGAAGTTTCTGTTTTAGAGCATAAATGCCAACATTATCTGAGAAGTTACTAGTAACAAGACGACAATGTCATCACTATCCCTCGCCACGGGCCATAGGGCCATAACTACGTAAAAAAACATTCTTTGACATCCATTTTTGATCCTGACTAGCTTATTAAGCATACAAAATTTCACACATCTAAGTATAATAGTTTCAGAGAAATCTCCTCCCCATTATGGCCCGGACAGATGGATGCACGGATGGAAGGACAGATCCCAATCGAATATCCCTCGTCCCACTTTGTGGCGTGGAATAATAATAATAATGTGTCCTAAATATTGGAAGTCAGGTACATGCTGTGGCTCAGTGCAGATTCACAGAGCTTTACAACAGGTGGTGAAAAATGCCTGTAAGAATTTGGGCTAATAACCATACAGTGACTCTTTTAGTAATATAAACTGTAGTATAATGTCATGATCATGACCATAATCTGTACAAGCAAGAAGGGTTTGAAATGCTTTTGTAGATGGGCATAAAAGACACAGATTATTAGCATATTACAAATGATCAATAAAGCGACCCGCAATGTTACAACCCACTCCAGCGCTTGATAAAATAACATCAAGTTTGTGCAAAAAAAAGGAGGTGATAAAACAACTCCTTGCCTCACACCATTACTTACTAACTTTGTTGGAGGTAAACATTTATTTCATTAACTAGAACATGACAGATGTTTCCGTGCAATTCCCTGCGAACAGATGCACTGATCTTAGAAAATTTGAAATAAGTACTAACTTGGAATGACTTCTAAAGCAAACTTTCCTGGTTATTATCAGTCTGTGAAATAATTTGAGTGATAAACCAAATAGTAACTCAAATACAGCAATTCATATAAACGTATGGTTACAGAGTCGATTTTCAAGGGTGCAAAAAGGATAATTTTTTTGAACACAATTTGTTATTTTAAAGAAAACAGGTCTTATTCAAGCACAATTGTTTATTTTATTGAATATACATACAATCTTACTGCCTTAACTTAAACATTTTTTGGTCTAAAATAATTATTTTATTTTCATTTGGGAAAAAAAATATGCTAAAAGTGATCAAGAGCCAACATGGAGCCAGAAATCAAATACAAAGCTTGCTGAAATTTTTTTTTTTTTTTTTTTTGCTTTTTATCTAGGCAAACACAGTAGCGTCAGCCAACCACTAAACCAATAACAGAATTTAGGCAAATAGGGCAAAGGTATCAGCTTCTTTGTCCTCCTATTTCTGCTGGGAAGACAATATTTTTAAACGCTAGGGGGTCAGGAATACAAATGTTTGAGTGACTGTGGAACCTGGTGTTTCACACTTCACAATATGAGGCTGCCAAGGACAGGCACGCACTGAGAGGGGAGGATGTGGGCCATTGTATCAAACTGAGTCAGTTTTATGACCACAGCATCAAATAAAGAGTCTCAGGCTGCTTGATGCATCCCCTACTCACTGATACAGCGTGTAAGGGTGGCAATACTTTCTATTGATGAATTCAGTTCACTTTACATTTACAGTATAGCCTCTGTAGTTCATTTAAATATTGTACTCTTCACAGGTTGGCTGCACTCCGAACCAGCCAGAAAACAGATATCAGATGCTCCGGGAAAAATCTGAAATACGCACGTTGCTGCAAAACATAGCTAGTGCTAACTAGCCTAACATCCAGGTAAGCTATAATTGTCTGTAAAATAAGCCTTATTTCCACCAAGCAGTACAGTTCAGTTCACCTCAGTTAGTTACACAATAGAACAGTTATTTCTGTGTTTCCACTGACAAAAGTTGTGAACGGTAACAAAAGAACTGTTCTGTCTATCCCTTTTTTTGTTACCCTTTTATTGGGGTACACTGGTCCAGTACTGAAAGGTGGAGCTGGAAACACTGCAGTTTTATGATTTTTCATGAGAGAATAGAGAGATAAGAGGAGGAAGGAGAAAGGAGAAAGTGTTCCAGCTTGTTTCTCACAGCATAGCTGAGAATGATTTCCATCGCAAATTTTTAATCATTTTCCTTGATTAACAAGTTTTCCAATGACCAGAATAAGTCATTGGCAGTTAAGCACTCAGCTTGCTTCTTAATGCAATGTTGCACCGATTAAAAAGAAAATTAAATTCAGGGAAATGTTTATTCACTTTAAGAAAAAAGAAACTTCTCTGTGAACTTCCATGCTTCTTTTTGCTCGTCCTGCACTATCTAACCTTTCCTTCATGATTGTATATTTACAATGAAAACAAAGGTTAACAACTCATATCATCAACTGGATCACACTAAATGAAATGTACTTTTGAAATGGCGCGTTGTATTCTTCTTGTTACCTCAACAAGGAAAAGTGGGCACACTTGACAATGTTGATTGTTTTGGAGATCACATAATGTTAATCTGAGGAAATTATTGAACACAGGTCAAGACCAATCATACATTTCAAGGGATGTTCTGTGTCTCCTCAATTTTCAGCTGAACATCCCCTACTGTTAACTGTTTATGCTCAAACCAGTAATTTCTTTTATTATGAGCCCCCCTGCATTTACTAGTACTGTCTGCAGTGGAAGGCCAAACCAGATGTAGGATTTTGGTACCCGTCTATGCAGGTTACATACCGGTTCTCAGGATACTATATGCAAAGTGTTTGGTGGAAACGAGGCTTTACTGTTTCCTTGTTTTGGAAATGTAGCAATTTTGTCACTCTTGAAAGTATACCAAAATATCTGTCAAGGCATAAATGGGTCTTCCAAAAGGATAATGACCCCAAGCAAACTTCCAAAGTTGTGGCAAAATGGTTTAAGAAAACAAAGTCAAGATATTGGAGTGGCCATCACAAAGCCGTGACCTCAGTCCAATAGATGTAGGCAGAACTGAAAATACATGTGAGGGCAAGGAGGTGTACACATCTGACTCAGTTACACCAGTACTATCAGGAGGATTGGGCCAAAACTCAAGCAACTTATTGTGAAAAGATTTTGGAAGGCCACCCGAAGCATTTGATCCTAGTTAAACAATTTAAAGGCAATACTACCGAATACTAACTAAGCATTTGTCAACTTCTGAGCCGCTGGGAATGTGATGAATGAAATAAAAACTAAAATTAATAATTCTCTAAACTATACTATTCTGACATTATATATTCTTGAAATTTAGAAGTAGTCCTATCTGACCTGAGACAGGGAATCTATTTGTTTGTAAACTTATGACCTTAACTGGAAGTTCTGTCTCTGCTCGTGCTTCTTTGCTGGGGCAGGGGGTGGCCATGTGGGTTTCTGCCACTACCTTCAGTGTCCCATTCATACAATCTGTCCTAACCCGAAGAGCTTTCAGAAGAGAGCCCTGCCTACAGCATAACTATACTGCCATTTAAGATTGTAGCTGCAGATTTTATGAGAGTTCAATTCTATGACCAGGCAGGCTGTTATCAGCAATGCAAAAATATTTTGCAAAACAAATGTGTCACTTGAATGTATTTTGTGTCATGGAATATACAACCCCAATTCCGAAATAATTGGGACAAAGTGTAAATTTAGAATAAAATCTAAATGCAATGACTATCAAATCATATCGAGGGCTGACTGCAATAAACAGTTATGTCCAGATGTTATATACTGGACAAATAAAGTTAGGGATCACCCCAAATTTTGAATTTGAAATATGTGATAGTTTGTATTTTTTTCCATATCATATTTTAATATTGAAAAGTTGGGTGATCCCTAACTTTCTTTGTCCAGTATATATTGGACAAAACTATTTATTGCAATCAGCCCTCAATATGAGCCAATATGTTATTTACAATGGAAAATGGATAACATTTTAAATGTTGAAACTGAGACATTTTACATTTTTATTTGCAAAATGAGCTCATTTCAAATTTTCTGGCTGCAACAGGTCTCAAAAAATTTGGGACACAGGCAAAAAAGGGCCGAAAAAGCAATTAATATATAAAAGAATCAGCTGATAGAACATTGAGCATGTAATTACATTAACTGGCATCAGGTGTATAACATGATTGGCTATAAAAGGGATGTCTTAGAGAGGCTGAGTCTCTCAGATTTAAAGATGGCCAGGGGCTCTCCAACCTGTGAAGGCCTGCTTAAAAAAATTGTGGAATACTTTAAAAACAATGTTCCTCAGTGTCAAATTGCAAAGGCTTTGAAGGTCTCATCATCGACAGTGCATAACATTATCAAAAGATTCAGAGAAACAGGAAAAATCTCTGTGCTTTTAAGGACAAGGCCGAAGACCTTTACTGGATGCCCATGATCTTCCGGCCCTCAGACGTCACTGCATCACTCACCAGCATGATTCTGTCATAGATATTACTAAATGGGCCCAGGAATACTTAAAGAAACCACTGTCTGTAAACACAGTCCGCTGTGCCATCCACAGATGTCACCTGAAACTCTATCATGCAAAAAGGAAGCCATTGTTGAGCATGATCCAGAAGCGCCACCGTGTTCTGTGGGCCAAGGCTCATTTAAAATGGACTGTAGTAAAGTAGCAAAGTTCAGACAAGTCCAAATGGACTGTAGTAAAACCAGACACGAGAACCAAGCAATAGCAAAAAACGTGTCCTGTGGTCAGACAAGTCCAAAAATTTGACATTCTTGGTTTGGCAATCATAAACCGGGCAGCATGTCCTCTGCAGGTACAAAAGAGCAGAGAAAAAATCGAAGTCCACCACTATGAGTACAAGGCGAGAAACAAGAGCAGCACAGGTAAGCCGTGTTAGAAGACAGCGGGAAGTTCATGATTCAAAGGATCAGACCAAAGGAGGGAACATCTAATCACATGAAATTGGTATGACAAAACATACAGGGGGAGTTCTAATGTGCACAGATTTAGGACAGAGTGGAGCATAGGATCCGGTGAATTGCAGGACACAAAGTTAGAACATGTTTGTTAAAATTAGTAAGTGCAGCTATACAATGCTGTTAAAGGTATATATACAATGTTAGTTTTAGAACAACAAAAATAACAAACTGTTAGTATTGGTTAGCAAAACAGTTGGAAGGAATGTTTGAAACCCAGAAACCATGAAATCATCTATTCCAGGACTGGGGAGAAGGCCAAAAGACCAGACAGGGAGACAAAGTTGAAGGGCATGAACAAAGACATGGACCGAATTTAGCATTGGGAATGGCAAAAATGAAAACATGGCAAAGTACAAAAACTAAACAGAACATGGCAAAACCTAACAGACATAATCATAAACATAACAGGGAGTGGCAGAATCATAACAAACATGGCAGAATCATGACAGAACAGATCAGAATGGCATGTCCTCTGGGCTAAAGAGGAGAAAGACCACCCCTCCTGTTATCAGATTCAGTTCAAAAAGTCCATGGTGCTGTTTGTGCATATGGTGTGGGACACTTCTATGGCCTGAATGCCTATGCAGATGACATCTATTCCAGGGAAGGCCTTGTGTATTTCCTGATCTTTAGTCCTGATCTTTACCGTCCCTCTGGGCTAAAAAGGAGAAAGACCACCCCTGGTATTGAGAACATTTGGCGCATAATTAAACGAAAAATTCCTTCAAAGGAGACCCAAAACTCTCCAGCAGCTGGAAGCCTGTATTAAATAGGAGTGGGATCAAATTCCAATGGCTAAACTCAAGAAACTTGTCTCTTCAATGCCCAGACGCTTCCACTCTGTGTTAAAAAGAAGAGGGGATGCTATACCATGGTAAACAGGCCCCTGTCCCAACTTTTTTGAGACCTGTAGCAGCCATCAAATTTGAAATGAGCTCATTTTGTGGATAAAATTGTAAAATTTTTCAGTTTCAACATTTGCTATGTTATCTCTGTTCTATTGCAAATGAAATACTGTCTGGTGTGATTTGACAGTCATTGCGTTTTAATTTTATTCACAATTTACACTTTTTCCCAACTCTTTTGGAATTGGGGTTGTAAATAATGGTCATGATATTCCAATATTTCTGCCTGTTCATTACGTCCCTTGCTGCATTTTCTTCAGACCCCAAAAAAAAGTTTTAATGACAACTTTGTCAGCATTGCTGAGCTATCAACTGCTTTAGTTCCCGAGATAAATCACTATAATTAGAAGTCTCACAAACTATAACATCAATTACACTTTTGTACATAAAGCAAAGGAAGAAAAAACAAAATGCCCATAGCAGCTTAGAGGTAAGACAGCTGTTGTCTATGTCATCATATTTTACAGGAATATAACTCATTCAAATCACTTGCTGTCAGACATTTCAGCTCATTACCGAGAGGGGAAAAAAAACATTTTACTGCATTTGATTCATTTATAACTTCTGTTGCTATGGATCTTGGGATCAAAATTGATCACAATTCCACTTAATTTTAAATAAATACCGTAAAAGTCAGTCACCCGCAACCTTAGTTGTATCCCCCATACACCTGAAACTTTGCTTCATGGTACTGACATCAATGAAGACTAAATGTGAAAATAGAAACCAAGCCATAAGGTTATTGAACATAGACTGTACAATGTGAGCCCCTTCCATTTTCAGTGTCAACCTTATACTGCACCAGGGGTTGAGTAGCAATTTTATTAGTGATGGTGTTCAAGGGGAGGGGTGTGAGCGCCGCAACCTCACACCTTTGGCCCCCATACCAGTTCTCACACCATTCCAGTCTCCACTCTCTTCACCCCAAGGTACTATATTCACCAGCATTCACACAAAATAGAATTAAAGTAGACATGTATTGATTTTAAACTTCATAAAAAATTGTCGTATTTGGTATCATCCGAAAGGGCATGCAATACTCTCTCTATCAACACTTTCCACTGGACGTGCTAATGGAATAGAGTAATCATGGATGTAAAACGGGCTTTTAGTAGCCCCCAATATCATCCATCAACAGCATTGTGAATTGGGTCAAGAGCTGTGACGTCACTCCTGGGTGCAATTGTGACACATTGGCTATCGTATGTGTAATTTACATTGGCCGTATATGACTGGTAGTTGCCGAGAAGTAAAAAGCTGCACAGTGACAAATTATTAATGTTTGTAAGTCTAGATCTAGACAGTGGTGTTTCAACAATGAAGGAATCTCCTAAGAAAGAGGAAGTTGAGAAAACATGCTGTTGTGCTGAAAGCAAAGAAAAGGGGATGTTTTGTGTATTTTTCCTGGTTTGCCGCAGTTTGCGGTAATTCCTAATGCAAATCACACAATTATCGCCCACCATAAAATTTCAATCAATTTGGAAAATTTTGATGCAGCACAATCACCTAACCAGGGTACAGGTAGTTGAGTATATTTTCTCCCCCATTCCACCCATAATACCATCCAATAGCAATCTGCCATTCGTGTGCTTCCACAATGTTTTCCACCAATTCAAGAACTTCACGCAGGTTTCTCGCTGGCGAGTAAAGTAATCACATTTCTGCGCTTCCGATACCAATCGAATCATTCAGAAACATTTACAGAAAACAATTACTTTGTGAAAGCCCTGACTGAACGCGGCCATTGCAAGCAAGATGTCAGAATCTACTAAAAATGTTAGAATTTTCTCATCCCCTGCTTGACTTGGACATCGAATACACATAGCGATATTTTGAGCAGTTAGCAAGCCCAAATCCACACAATTGTGAAGCAAAATAGCCACCCACCAGTTCCACCGTCCAAGTTTGGGATTTGAATAAAGCATTCAGGGAATTGTCCAATGTACACAAAACGTTAGATATATTTTGATGATTGTATGAACTACCTCTTTATCGTAGGTTTTAAGGACTTTTAGAATCAATGAGGTAAACTAAGGCAGATTTTTGCGACTCAGGACTTCGCCAAGGAAAGTTTTATATTTCTGCTTGTCGCACAGAAAAAATTTGAAAACTAGATATTGCAGGGACATGTGCTCTGCGTCATTAACAGTAACATACTTTTTGACAAGCATAAATCTCGTCTGCTAGAAATATAAAATGAAAAAAAAACCAAGAAATGAACAAATTACAACAGGCAGACGATGGGCGATACACTTGACTTCCTTACCAGGTGTCCCTTCTGCCACGAATTACGTCATCAGAAAGGGGCTTTTTTTCATTCGGTCTTTTTGGGGATGTGCGCGAGTTAAAAGGGTGTCCAAAATGCCACTTTAATTCTCTCTCTGTTTGAGTGAGTGTCCAAAAAGTGTTTTATTCATCATCTCCATGACATTAGCTTTCCATAGAGGCATAATTTGTCCATTTTCTGTTTTCTCAATACATGTCTACTGTAAGCAATGACTTGGACATTTTTGTGCTGGCTAAAAAATGTTTTTTCACAAAAATATAAAGAAAAAGACTGTACTTCTCTTTTTCTTATTTCACCAAGATGAAAACTGAAGTCCCACTCCACCAGACCCTAACTCAAACCAAGTTTCACTGGGTAGATTGCAGAGTATGTAGCTTCCTACTACCTTCCAAAGAAAAGACCCAGTGAGCCCATGTCACTATAATTCCTTCTTTAAGACTAGTTGATTTGAAAAAGCAGTTAAGGGGACCTATAGCTAAGCAAAATGGCAATTTTGGTTCAAAATTTTAGTTTTGAGGTGAGAACATGAAGTGGTCCTTCAAATAGTCCGTAATATGGAGTCGTATTCCGAAGGAAACATTCGTCACAAACACTGTCTTCAAGGGTGGAACAGCTATGAGTGTGGTGACTTTCAATGATGGCCAACAGGGAATTGCCTCCATTCTTATGAAACTTGGCATAAAGGCAGGGGCACACTCAATGAAAGGCTATCACGAAATGGACAGAAAACGTGTGAAAGAGTGGAAAACGCGCACTAGAACTAGAAAAAAGAAACGAATAGAAGCTCGATGAGCACATAAAACTAGGGAAGAAACAGATTGTGGAAGAGGGAGTTACTTATGGGGCTGGTGCCTTTTAAGGAGGTCAAAAAAAATCCTAAAAACCACTAAAAACAAAAATTCTAAATGTGAGAACATTACTGTCAAACTGCGATCACATTATTACTGCCGAACTAAAATCACGTTATTCTAAAAATGCAGATTTTCAACAAGAAAATACAGATTTCTCAGCAACTGTATGTCCAATTAACTTCATATTTGGCAGTTTTCTTCATTTTGTGATGATCTATGTCTGTACAGAGCTCTTTTTGCAATGTGTACCTCTGAATATGAGAAAATGAAAATATGCATGTTTAATTAGCTGTTTCCTGCCAAAATTAATTTAGGGGGTCAAAATCAATGCTAGAACAAAGAAACCTGGAAAAAAAGCTCTGTAGTGACATTAGGAATGTTTTTTCTTCACATTACAGCTGAAATTAAAACTAAACAGTGTTTAGTTATCTCAATAACTGTGTTTCTCTAAATATCTATATATTCATTAAAACAGCTGTTGCCATGGCAACCACTGATGTGATGCTACAGAAACTCAGTGTTTTAAGTTGCAATTTCTAATAGAATTATTTTGATAATAATTCTTAGTTTAAAAAGTGTATATCTTGTAAAAATGTTTGCTTACCTATAAGTCCCCTTTATCTTCTGCCTTCTCCTTTTGTGCATTTCCTCATATCTTGCTACAAAACCCCTTTGTGCAGAATACGAATAATAGCAAATTTTCCTGTTGTGCATGAGCCTATTTAAGGCTTTATAACGCAGTATTTGTGTCAAAGAGACTGCAGGAATTATTCCAGTGAAGCAAGACATTTAGAAATTAAACTACAGAATTAATTGAATTTTGGAATTTATGGACGCCAATGTCCATATCTGCACGATGGGGTTGCATAATGAGCATGCTGGACAATGAAAACAATTACATGGACACTAATTTTCTCCTATTATTCCAAATATGACAACTTTAAAACTTTGATATGGGTCATGTAAACTGCATATTCCTATTGGATATTCAGAATAAGGCCTTATTCTAAATGTAGCATTTTGCAATTAAGGAGATACGCGTATATTATTCATGTTTTAGGATCATTCCTTGGACATTTGCAGAGCCCTCAGAAATAAAAAAATAGAAAATGTTACTGCACTCGAACCACAAACTCAAGACTGATGTTAGCACAAGATAGAAGAGTGCTTATGAGATGCTCTGGCGGTTTCTTGAACAACAGCCAGCCATTTGAGCAGCGCTGTTGTCTCCTGAAGTGAGAAAGAGCGGAACTGATATTTTCACTCTGAATGAGACGGAAATTGGGCACGCAAAGAAAGTGTTCAGACCTTGAAGTCGATACAAGTGGCAACCACTGTGATGTCTGAGGAGGACAGTCATACTCTGCCAGTCATAGCACCGTTGCTCACGCACCTGTTGCACAACACACAGGACAACACTTGTGACACAGCGCTGGTCAGAGACATCAAACAAAGCATCAGTCTAGATCTTAAGAGGAGATATGCCTGCAGTGGAGAAGGACACTCTCTGCACATCATTAATTCTCGACCGCAGGTTTAAAACCCTGCCATCCCTGCCCCCAGAGGAGAGACAGGAAACCTATGTCAGAGTGGTTCCTGAGGCTGTAACCCTTCGAGTAAACATTTAAATAATAATAGTAATGGTCCAATCTATTTCTCACCAACCTGAGAAATGCCTCTGCTTTACTAATATTGTAGATTATTTATTTAAAACAGATAAATAGACAATATTTTTTAGCTACTGCTCTCCTGCTCTTTCAAAGATGAACAACATATTCAATGCACACCTAAGTAAAGATATATTAAGAAATATTTATTTTCTGCCTTTCTAGCTCTCTCAATGCTTGTTTGTATTCTGCAGGAAGAAATGAGGCTGCTGACCATCTCTGGAACAACAGGAGAGACCAGGTTACCCTGAATAAGATCTTGGATTCCCTGTCATCCCACCCAACATGAGGAAGTTAAGTGGGCTAGCAGACTCGCTTGGTCAGAATTATGATGTTGGAGACCCACCCTCAAAATCATTTTCTGCCATAACCGGTAAAAAGATACACAGAAGTCTCACCACTGGCAGACTCAGAGGACCCACAAAGCCAGTGGAAAGAACATGAACTAGTATATCCTTCCTTGGCTAAGCAAAAAGATATCTTTGTGCCCCAGGTGCTAGCTTCTAGGCAGAAAGAGTCTTCGCGACTGCTGGAGACATCGTCACAGCACAAAGAACATTCTAACATCAACGCATGTTGATCAGCTTTTATTTGTGAGCAAGATTGCTGACATTCCTTCACATGTCGTTGGTAAAAATGCTGGCAGCAAATGGTAGCATTTTATGAGAACATGTATTCATTTCTTTCCAGTCTAACATGTTTTTCAGAGGACATGTTCCATTTTTAGATTTAATTTAAAATGAATTTACTTTAAAAATCTCCAGTTGCTGAAGGAGCTGCCCTGCATAACTTTTTTGTATAAGTTGCATTGTTCAGTATTACTTTGTGCACTAATCGACAGTGTTTTAATTTAGTTTAGGACTATGAATACTGGTACACAAACAACACACCAACCCTACAGGTCCAAGGGACATTAATGACAATGCAATGTATGAGTTAGTGCATATTTTATTTCACTGTAACATTTTTATTGTAACTTGAGTGTGCATGGTTTATTTTTATATTAAATTTAATTTTTGCAGAGATGATAGAAAAGGGCGCCAGGGCAAGGAGCGGAGCAGAGGACCCAAATGCAGGGACAATGATTTTATTAAATAATAAAACTTAGGAGTAACTAACACAAATACAAAACTAGGAGAACAGAAAGGGTGTGCACAAAACAAAAGGGGAACCAACTATGGCTACCCGCCTAAGTGGAGAGAAACTAAACTTTAAATAGAAAAAGGGATGTAATTAAGTAGAAGGAAACAGGTGAAAATCATTAACTGATGAGAACTGAGGATAACTGGATGATTGAGTAAGGGCAGGTAGACAGGCAAAGGAATGTCTAAGAGGAGGAGGGGCATTACAGTACCCCCCCAAGGCACGGTTTACAGACGGGCATGGTGTTGCAGCTGAACCGGAGCTGGGCTATAGTTGTACCGGAGCTGGGCTGTGGCGCTACTGCTGGACTGGAGCCAGGCTGTAGCTGGACTGGAGCGGGGTGTTGTTGGACGGGAGCTGGGCTGTGGCGCTGCAGCTGGACCAGAGTCGGGGTGTAGCTGGACATGAGCCGGGAGTTGGCGCTGCAGCTGGACTGGAGCCGGGTGGTAGCTGGACTAGAGCCAAGCGTGTATGTTGGGGCCACAAACACACTGCTGGGGCAAAAGACTTGCTGCTGGAACCACAGGATTACTGCTGGGGTGACAGGCTAACAGCTGCGTCCGCGAGGAACAAGGAAGCACCAAAGTAATGGCTAAAGTAGAGGGGGAAGCAGACCAATAAATCAGGGAGCACACTGGCCTTATCGTGGCGGGGCAAACTGGCCTTCTCGTGCTAGGGGCGAACTGGCCTTATCGTGGCGGGGCAAACTGGCCCTCTCCTGCCGGGGTGAACTGGCCTTCTCTTGCCGGAACGAACTGGCCTTCTCGTGCTGGAGCAAACTGGCCTTCTCGTGCTGGGTCAAACTGGCCTTCTCGTACCGGGGCGAACTGGCCTTCTTGTGCTGGGGCGCACTGGCCTCTTGTGCCTGGACGAACTGGAGCAGGTCGTAGGAAAGCGCACAAATGCAGGAATTGCACCTGTGGCATGCATAAACGCTTGGTTTCTACAGGTGAAAAAGAGAAGGCGTAATCCAGGTGGGGTGGTGTGACAGTACCTGCTGGGTCCTCGGGTTGAGGTAGCCATCTGTCACACCCAGGCACTCAGAGATGTTAAAAAGGGCACCTGGGCAAGGAGTGGAGCAGAGGGCCCAAATGCAGCAACGAGGATTTTATTAAATAATGAAAGTGACAGAAATACAAAACTAGGAGGAGAACAGAAAGGGTGTGCACTATGGCTACCTGCCCGTGTGGAAAGAAACTAAGCTTTAAATAGAAAAAGGGATCTAATTAACAAAAAGGAAACAAAAAGTGAAAATCATTAACTGATGAGAACTGAGGATAATTGGATAATTGAGTAAGGGCAGGTAGCCAGGCAAAGGAATGCCAAAGGGGAGGGGCTTTACACATTTTAACAGTAATTTACTGACAAATTCTCCAGTTGCTGAAATAGCTGCTGCTACTACTTTTTGTACAAGCTGCCTTGTTGAAAATACCTGTAATACGTACTTATTAGTACAGTAGTCCTGAACAGGTTTGTATTCAGTTAAGTCGGGCTATGTAAACTGTAAACACAAAAAGTTGAGTTTTTCAGGTGCAGGGGACATTTATGACAGTGTTGGGCATTCTGTCTGCTTTGACAGTCCCATTTTACTGCACGAAAAATTATTAAAGTGAGAGGAATATCTTCTCATATGAAACAGATTTTGACAATGTTTTACTTCGGGGACATGATTTGCAGTTGAAAAAGGTGACAAAATTGCAGTTTATCACCATGTATGATAATGTAATACTCAACATATTGCAATGATATTGTATCAAGAGTCAAGTACTGTGATAAAAAGGAATATTGTGGACTCTGGCAATTACCACTCCTAAATGTCACCCTTAGTGAATATGGGCAAGTCATGCTATGAATAAATATCTTTGCTGTTTATCCTGTTGGTCTTTTACTCAAAATATGAATGAAAATCTTACCTTTTCGTTGAATTAAAATTATAGAAGGAAAAACTGTTGACATTATTTGAATATTTTCCCCAAAAAATGTGTGCCACAACTATTGGCACCCCAAGAAAATCTCATGATTTAACCCCATAAAACCAATGGACCTATGTGTGAGTCTATCAAATACGGCTTCTGTATTCAAATTTGAGGAACTTCAGGCCTATATGAAATTCTAGTGGCCGTGATAAGCTTTGCAACAATCCCAAATATGTCCTGCTGAATTACAGGAGAATTTGTATGAAATTATGTTCAATATCTTGATATTCAACAACTCCGAACAGCGACTGCACGCAATACAGGCAATACAGGAAAACAACAGAGTCAGGAGAAAAGCTGAGTGATAAACTTTCTCACAAACTCTGTAATAGAGCCTTTTTTTTTTTTTTTTCTGAACTAAGAAAATGGTTAGAACGGGAAAAAGCGACAAACAAAGCGACAAACCAAGCCCGCCGGATCTTACAACAATTGTGGAGACCCTCGAAGAATTGAGAAATGAAATGAGGGAGAAGCTGGACCAGCTTTTGAAGGAAAACGGTGATCTCAAAAAGGAGATTGCCAAGAAAGACGACAGATTCAATCTTTATCAAGCAAACTGGAGGAGCTGGAGCAACAAGAGAAAAAAATGATGTAATCCTGACAGGGCTCAAAAATCAAACCCAGAAGTTATGCCAGGGCAGCAGCTGAAGGACTCTATGGAGGCGAGGAGGACAATAAATCTGTGGAAATGCAGGTGGTGGAATTCCTTCGACCAAAAGTATTTCTCTGGACCCCAGCAATGTGGATTCATGTTATCTGCTACCGAAAAGGAGGGAAGGAGACCGAATGCAGCAAGGGCCGTGTTACTACGATTTACAAGCAACAAGCACAAAATCTCTGTTGAAGCAAGGAAAAATCTCAAAGGATCCAATGTTTTCATAAATGAAAACCTCACCAGGCACAATGCAACCATCGCATGGAAAGCTCGCCAACTAAAGAAAGCGGGGAAGATACACAGCACTTGGACGGCTAACTGCAGAATTTTCATCAAACCAAATGGGTCACCGGAAACTACCAGACCGGTACTGATCAAGATGATGCGGATTTGGAGAGTTTTGACCACTGAGGCAGGTTAAAATCCCTGACAAATCTCTATGAGCAGTTATCTGATAAACCAAGCTGTAGATCAGGAAACTGGCTTTTTCAACAACAAGTCTTCAAAACTCAGGAATAGACCCTAATGAAAAATAGATCCGACAACCATTTTTTCTACAACAAAAACAAACGCATGTCGGATAATGTGTTTTACTTTAGACGAATTTAACAAGAACATTAAAATGGAAGGAGTTTGTCCATTATCCACTTCAATAGTAGGAGTCTATATGCAAACTTTGACCAAATAAAGGAATACCTTTGTCTTTTGCTAATCCGTTCAACATCATCGCACTATCGGAAACTTGGATTAAAGAAGAAAAGGGCAAGGACTTCTACATGGAGGGTTACAACTTCGTGTGTAAGAGCAGACTGAATAAAGCTGGTGGGGGTGTTGGACTATTTATTGATGAGGCCATAAACTTCCAGGTACTAGAATGCAAATCAATTGTTGTGGAAAATGTAATGGAATGCCTTACAATTGAGATTCCTAGGTTGAAAGGTAAAAATATGGTTATTTGTTGTGTGTACAGAGCACCGGGTTCGCAAATTGATGTTTTTAGTAAATGTATGGATGAATTACTTGTCAATATGAACCAGAAAAATGTTTTTATGTGTGGGGACTTTAACATTACCTCAATGCTCGAAGGTCCTAGAAAAGCTCTTCAATGACAGATTGGACAAGTACATTGATAAACACAAACTACTGTGTGACAGCCAGTGTGGGTTCAGGAAAAAGCATTCGACAGCACTAGCCCTAACAGAATTTATTGAAATGATTAAAGATTCACTAGATTCAAACTTATATTCTATAGGCATATTTATTGATCTGAAGAAAGCATTCGACACTATAAATCACGATATATTGATTGAAAAAACTTTACAAATATGGATTAAGAGGGACCGCATTAAAATGGATCAAAAATTACTTAACAAGTAGGGGTACGGCAATTTGTGCAGATGGCCAATAGCAAATCGAATTGCTTGGACATTACCTGTGGAATTCCTCAGGGCTCGGTCATAGGTCCCAAGTTGTTCATAATTTACATAAATGACATTGTTAAGGTGTCCGATATCCTAAAACTAATTTTATTTGGAGACGACACGACTATTTTTTTGTTCAGGTGTCGATCTCAAGCAATTGGCAAAAGTGGTTAATAAAGAAATGTCTAAAAGCACACGTGGTTTAATGTAAACAAATTATCATTAAATCTTAGAAAGACCAAATTTATGATATTTGGGAAAAAAGGCCTAAAGGATCACATAGACTTAAAGGTAAATGGTACCAGCATTGAAAGGGTAAACGAATATAAAGTCATGGGAGTTATGCTAGATAATCTCTTAAGCTGGAAACCACATGTAAACTTGGTTCAAAGATCAAGTTAGCTAGAAGCGTGTCTATTCTTTTGGAAAATGCAAAAATTATGAAAATACAAGTCCCTTAAAATAATCTATTCAGCAGAAGCATAGCACCCCACTTACACTACTGCGGTGAAGTATGGGGACACACTTATAATAATACAATAGAATCATTGTTTAAACTCCAAAAAAAAAAAGGCCTCAGAATTATTCATAACATTCCCTATGGAACTCATACAAACGATTTGTTTATTAAGGCAAAGTTTAAATTGCAGGATATAATAAAATTCAACTCCTTGCAAATTGTATATTTAGGATACCACAAAGAATTGCCTAGAAATATACAATGCCTATTTCCCCAGCGTGAATGCCTTCATGACCTAAGAGGCAGAATGTTGTTGCAAACTAGAAGGGTCAGATCGACTCGGAGTGAGCACTCCTTATTGGTGGCTGGAGTCAGTGCATGGAACATACTTGAACACGATATCAGAAGGGCAGACAATTTGAAAGACTTTAAGTATCTTCTGAAATGTGCATGTTTGAATAACAATGAACTTATCCAACAAAATGGCATTGGATAAATTAAACAGAACCATAACGGGCATAAACAATAGGGGTTGTTTATAGACACTCAGCTATATTGTGATTAAAACTCTTCATGACTGTCGTAAATCTCTATGATTTTATGTTGTGACGTTTAAATCGTCATTAAATAGACACTCAGCTCTGTTGTGATTTATAAATCTTTATGATATCTTACCCATAATCAAACTGTTTTTCTAGGAGTTGGGGGCGGGACTTTGACAAGAGATTTCGGTTCTCCCGCGACCCTTTTCGGTCATGATACATGTTGTGTTGAAATTGTCATGGAATGACTGTACAATCATGCCGAAAATGAAAAAACAAAACAAAAAAAAATTAAAAAAAAAAAAAAATAAAAAAAATTTTCCATTCGATTTTCCATTCGATGTAATGCTGTAGCCATAAACACATGGTGTCGCGGGTTTGAATATTTCACTCAATATAAGTGTGATGTAGTTTCAGCGAAGCCCTGCAACCAATAGATACCGAATATGTATCATTCTGGAATAAAGTGAGTATCTGTAACGGAACCCCAACAGAATGGTACCGTCTGGGGGGTGGGTGTGGCCAAAAAGCTTAGAGTCAGAGTGAGGGTGTAAGAAAAAAGATTTTATTAAGGCTTGAACAAAATCAAGCAACCCATAAGTCCAATGCAAAATTTCAGATAATGAAAAAGCAAAAATAATTTCGATACAAAATATGATGAAAAAAATTTGGTAGACAATGAAAGTCCCAAAAATATTCAAAAATTGGCCAAATTCAAACCTGCTCAGCTTCTATTTAACAGCAGAGGACAACCATCAGCAGTTTCAGGGATACAAGCTCACACACACATTATCAAACAGAAAAGACTCTCTACACAGGACAAGACTGGTGAACATGTAGATGATGGCCAGCACCATTTACAGTACAAAGGGGTACCCACAAATCAATTAACACCAAAAATAACAAGACAAGCCCTGAAACACAATATTCAAAATCATCCTTATTGCACAATCATCAGAAACATGTAATCAAATAAATAATCCCAATGCTCACTTCAAAAAGACAACACAGCAGGGGTTTGGCCATGGCCACTCCTGTGGTCCCCACAGCTAGGTTTGGGGTTTAGCCTCCAAATTACCACGGAACCAAAGAAATATTCCCCCTGGTCCAGCCGGCACTTCTTGGCTGTCGGACCAACTGGCCACACATAAGGAAACGGAGGTTACCTGTAACTCGCTCTTTTTGTGGTTTCGGAAATATTCCATTACGATTGTACAAACCAAATAAATGTTCCAAACCATAATTAAAACTGGCACAAAACAGCTTATTAATGTCAAAAGATAATGTGTTTGTATAACTAGGCAGGAATATATGCATGCAAGTTTAAGAAACTAGAGTTAGTATGTTTGTATTCAGCAGCGATAATGCTGCAGACTGGTTCATCGAACCCTGTCCTTGTCTATGGACAGTAAACCCTGTATGATAAACACTGACTGTCACAAGCCCCCCCACCTCTGGTCTCACGCAGGTAGGCGGGAGAGGAAATCAGCAGTAACATTATTTCGTCCAGGGACATGACGAATGATGAACCGAAAAGGCTGTATTGATAAGTACCAGCGGGTAATCCGTGGCATTGGTGTCCCGTGAAACGATCCATCCATTGCAGTGGTTGGTGATCAGTCTCAGGATCAACTCTCGCCCAAGAGGTAGTACCTGAAGGTGTCCAGGGCCCATTTCACCGCCAGGCACTCCTTCTCCAATAGTGAAAGTACCTCACCTCCCTTGGGTACAAATCTCTGGAATATAAGTCACAGGATGTCGCTGATGTGGCTCACCCTGGAGAAGCACAGCCCCTATGCCTGTGTCAGAGGCATCAGTCTGCAACACAAACTGTTCTTTAAAGTTAGGACAATACAAAACAGGTTCACTACACGATGCATTCTTTATATCCTTGAAGGCCTCCATTGGCCCCTCAGACCACTGAACTTGGACTGGACAATTTTTGCATGTCAAATCGGTAAGGGCTGCTGCTCTTTGAGAAAAATTGGGAATAAACCTTCTATACCAGCCAGCCATGCCCAAAAAGGCTCGCACCTGAGTCTTAGTCTGGGGTAATGGGCAACTCTGGATGGCTTGTAGTTTCTGCACCTGGGGTTTAATTACCCCTCCACCAATAACATAACCTAGGTATTCCGTCTCTCTCTTAGCAATGGCACACTTAGCTGGGTTGATAGTGAGGCCAGCTGACTCAATCTGCTGAAAAACCTCCCCCAGATGTTGGAGGTGCTGCTCCCATGAAGAGCTGTACACGATGACATCATCCAGGTATGCAGCCGGGTTCAGAAAAAACATTCGGGGCCCCATGTAACACAAACGGCATCACAGAGAAATGAAAAAAAATTCACTAGGGGGTCCTGAAAGCAGTAAGTTCCTTAGCAGTTGCACTAAGAGGGACCTGCCAGTAGCCTTTAGCCAAATCAATGGTAGTCAGCCACTTAGCAGAGCCCAAACAATCAATGAGGTCATCTATTCGTGGAGTTGGGTACGAATCAAATTTGGACACAGAATTCAAGTACCTGAAGTCAGCACAGAAGCATAGAGTCCCGTCTTTCTTAGGAACCAGCACCACCGGACTACACCACTCGCTCCTGGATGGTTCAATGATACCCATAGCCAACATCTGGTCGACTTCATCCTTCAAGGCTGTGAGAAGGCGTTCAGGGATACGGTAATTCATGCGACGGGGAACTGCCCCTTCCCACAAGACAATATGGTGCTCCACCAGACTTGTGCGCCCTGGCTTCTCTTTAAAAACATCTGGGTGGAAAATATTATGAAGGTCAGCTTGCTGGGCAGGAGAAAGATGACTAAGGTTAAGGGCACCCTCAGATGGTAATGATAGGTACTGCTCCTCAACTTCCTCCTTATCTTGTACACTACGAATCATGAGCACATCTATGCTTGGTTCAGGTCGCTCGTGCCACTTTTTCAGAAGATTGATGTGCAACACTCATGGGATCGCTCCTGTCCAGACTTAACTACCTCATAAGTAGTAGGCCCCAACTTACTGATGACTTCAAAGGACCCTGCCATTTTGCTAAAAGTTTGTCTATTTTTTGCTAGGCAGCATCACCAATAACTTATCCCCAACTTCAAAGCTCCTGCTTCAGTTGACTGGTCGCAATACATCCGCTTACATTTGTTGTGCTTGCTCCAGATTTTGGACACAGCTTATAATAATACCATGCTTGTTCAACCGCTCCCTCATCTGCAAAACATAAGAGAGAACATTCTGAGCCTCTGGGCACTCCTGTTCCCCCATCTAGGTTTCTTTTAGTAGGGACAGGGGTCCACGCACCTCACGGCCATTCAACAACTCAAAAGGAGAAAACCCTGTTGATGCTTGCGGGACCTCCCGATATGCAAAACGAAGGTATGGGAGCCAGTTATCCCAATCAGCTCCTGTTTTTTGGAACAAATTTGCCCAAGCATCTGTTTAAGAATTTGATTGAACCTTTCCGTCAGCCCATCTGTCTGCGGGTGGTAGGGTGTTGTCCGTATGCCCTTAATCCCTAGCAACTGATACACCTGCTTTAAGAGTTTAGACATGAAGTTAGACCCTTGATCTGTTAATATGGCCTTGGGGAAACCCACCCTAGAAAACAGCTGAATCAGACATATAGCCACTGTCCTAGCCTTCACCGCCTTCAGTGCAAAAACCTCTGGGTACCTTGTGGCCTAATCAGTAATGACTAACATAAACCGGTTCCCAGCTTTACTACGCTCAAAAGGACCTATAACATCCATTCCCAACTGCTCGAAAGGTACCCCTACCACAGGGAGGGGTTCCAACATGGATCTATAAACTGGTCCTAAATATTGGTAGTTCTTTGACATTCCGGCATGTCCTGGGTAATATCTCTGGCCATATTTGGCCAAAAGAAATGACGCTGATTCAAGCAATGGTCTTTTGCCTGCCTAAATGGCCTGCCCATGGAATAGAATGGCCCATCTCAAGCACTACACCTCTAGCTTTCTGGGGTACAACCAGCTTTGCTTCTGGCCCTTCTTTATACAACACGCCATTTTTTATAGAGAACCCATGTCCTTGTTCCTGAGCCTGCTCATATAACAGACTAATGCTTGGATCTTGTTGCTGCATTAACCTAATGTCATGAGGAATTCCTTGTGGTACCATCAGCTGCTCAGTGGAAGGCTCCTCCTTGCTAAGAGCAGCTCCAAACCAAAATTTTTCCTGCCTCCTCTGCCTCTTAGACTTTTTTGTCTTGCCTGGAGGAGCTTCTATATCAGCATCGTAAAAAAGCAAAGCAGAAAGTGGTGCCTCTACCTCTCCTTCCTTAGCCATCCGCCAGTGGACGTGGAGCTGCAAATTTATGCACACAGTTACAATATTCTATCACTAGATGGCACACCAGGATCAGTTATTGAATATTCACAACTGCCAGTAAACTCAAATAAGAAGTGACTCTTCATTCCCCCCAGTATCTGTGCTTTTTTTTATTTCATTGGGACTCCCCAATATATTAAAGGTTAAATTATATCATTCTTTTGTGTATTTGTATCGTTTTGTCAGTCACAAACAAGAGATGTTGCGGTATCACCTCTGACACCGGATCGGAGCAGGGTTTGTTTTCAGCCAAAATACACTACATGGAGGGCAGAGAGCCCTCAATCATGCGAAAGTTACAAGTCAATTCATCTAATCATAACCGTCCAAAGCTGTTAAACTGAGGTGAAAAATGATCCATAAAGCAAATATCCTACATAGTTCCTCGACTTTAATAAGCAGTTATTGAAAAAAAAAGTAAGTGATGAAATGATTTCCTGATTTCGGGCTTTCACTTCCAGCTCCTCTTTGTCTTGTGCACACAATAGCATTCGCGCGTGTGTGGAAAACGTGATTACAGTGCTGCTATTTCACCTAGCAACAAGAAATACTATTTTCTGATTGGCTGATAGGTTGCTGATTCAAGCAGAGCCGACTGCCTTCGCCTCATCCATTCATAGATTACTAATCTCTTTTACAGTTTATGTTACTAATGTGCGGCGAGTTTTATCACTGCTCAGCGTGAGAAATGTCATGTGTGACGTGTGAGCATGTGAACTTATTGAAATGCGTGAGACTTGAGAGCCCTGCGCAGTTAAAATCAGCTGGACCTGGATCAGCATTTTTACACTTATCACAAAGCATAATAGTATGCTCTTTGCTGTCTTTTCCATTATGGATTCGCCTAGGAAACCACCCCCACAGATTCTTTATGATACAATAATTAAAACCATTATTTTGAGAATTGTATGAAACTTCTTGTGCTTATTCTTGGTACATTGAGGACAAACAATGTTGTTTTGTATAATCCTATGACCTTTCCAATAGCATCATCTCTTGGTCAAACGTCCCCAAATGCAGTAACGCAAACAGTATAGAAGTGGAAGTTATAAATAATGGTGGCTCCACAATGTTTCCTGCGGTACCACCATTTGGTTAAACTTTTTACATTTTCAAATGAGGTAACCCAAATAGTTTGACTTGAATTATTTCACACTTCTTGTGATCATTTCCAGTGTTTAGAGAAGAGCTGTTATTGATGTTCATCTTCCTGTGATCTTTGATGTATGCTCACCATGAGACCAAACTTTTAATTTTTAAAAATTGCAATACCTCCAAGAGCTTTAATGGTAATCATGTCAAACATGCTTTCATCCATAGAGGAAGTTTGTTGTAGCTCTGCAACATTCTGGTCGATATTCTTGATCCTATACCCTTTCCTGTAGTGCTACCACTGTATGATTTATTACTGTGGATATGGCTGCTTGTAAAGGCCTTAATCTTAATATCCCAGCCACTGAAAAAATCTGTGAAGCAAGGCATGCTTCTTGGAAAAAATTACAAGCATTGAAACGATTTTTACACCTCAGCCCCGACTCAGGGGACTAGGGGTATTGTCATCACATGTGATGTCCATCTGTCCTGTAAACTTTTGTATTCTGGACAATAACTTGAAAAACGCCTTTGTCAATCAATGCCATTTTTGCTGTGTTGCTTGGTCTTGTGTACCTACAGAAGTGTATCGATTTTAATGGCGCTTGGATGTTCAGTTTGGCCGCCACAGCTGCCATCTTGAATTTGCTATTCCGCGCAATAACTTGAAAATGCCTTCGCCAATCTAATTCATTTTTGCTCTGTTGCTTGGTCATGTGTACTTACAGAAGCATATCGAATTTGACAGCACTCAGACATCCAGTATGGCCGCCACAGCCACCATCTTGAATTGTGTATTCTGCAGGATAACTTGAAAATGCTTTCGTCAATTTATATTTATTCCAAACTATTTAGGGGCTGAAGGGTACCGCCTAATTTGGCTATCTTTTCATAAGGAGCCATTAGGGAGCATGTCTTTGTTGATATTCTGACTATTCTAATTTTCTATCAGCTGTGGCAAATATAAATTATTTCAGGCATTTATTTTCATCAAATGTCAAATTAGTTGAATAGACTGAAAAAGGTGGGTTGCATAGTTAGCAGACAAAAAGGCAAGGAACAGTTTTTCATTTAATTACTACATTGGTAGCATTAATTGTTGCAGAGAACAATTGCAGAAAGAAACAAAACTAGACAAATTCTGTCACTGGAGGACAGCAGGGTATAATCCCGAAACAACAGCATTCTCCCCATTGGCAAAATTCAGAGTTTGGCCAAGTGGTGGTCCTATGGGAAAGGGTTTAGGGCGCAGAAAACCATTAGGAGAGCTACTCTTGACCCCGAGAATGTTCACAACAAATTTTATCTCATTCCAATACAAACTGTGACTTTTTGCTTATTGTAAAAAGTCTAGTTTGGCCCGAAGGTGGTGTTACAGGAACAGTCATAGGGCGCTAATTTCTTGGCGCAGCGCAGGGTGGCGCAGCGTGGCGCAGCCCACGCAGTGGTAATTTCGTCCGGTGCAGCCTGCGCAGTGGTAATTTCGTGCGGTGCAACACCGTGCGCAGCCACTTTTTGGCAATTTGGTAGACGGACGTGCGCCGAGATGGGTGTGGCGGCGTAGTAGGGGGAGGTGTCACATATTAATCAAGACGCAGTGACAATTTTGTAGAAAAAGTCTTCGCTGAAGTTGCGCAGAAAGCTCGCCAGCGCCAACCTGGTTTACTTTCTGTGCAGTGGTAATTTGGCTGACCGGCGCACAGTGCGCACACGTCACCGAAACCTCACAGGCAGGTTTCCAGAATGTCAGGCACATTTCAATGCAATAAATAATTACAGCAACCACTATTTAATGTAACTGAATCAGAACATAAATTATAGTATCTATATCGATTGTCCTGATGTCAGATTAAAGGCGGTTCGCACGCGTAATGGAAACTCCACCTGGCTTAATCAACGCAGCTGAATCTGTGATGCAAACTAACGACTTTCACATCTTTATCAGCCAACCACAAACTCCCTATATATAATGCTTGTGTTCCATGCTCAGTAAAGCTGCTTGCACACTGGACGCGAAACGAATTTTTCCCACTACTGATTACAATCAAAGTCAATGCAAAGACGCGAAAGTCGGACAGGGTTTTAATATATCTCCGTGTCCGAAAGTCATAAAAGTTCTAATTTTTCGAATATTCCAGGAATTATTAGACGTGCAAACTTGGCCATGTTTGTGTTCGACCTTCACAAAATGCAAATTGATAGCTATCGACTTTTCTTGGTCTTTTTATTTTTGTGTTTTTTACCGTTGAAGATATACAACAGTCTTTATTCGGTCTCTTTTGAAAATTAGTCAGATGGATCGAACAGATTCACGCTTTATTTCCACACCAGAGATAAAATAGTGCTTGTAGTCAGTGAGCAAATCAATTCCATGACCATTGACAGTGTGAATAAATTATCGCATGCACGATCAAGACTGTCCGAGGCGAAATGCAAAAATACTCCATGTACAAAAAAAAAAAAAAAAGTAAAAGTATTAGTATGAGAACAGATTTATAACGAAATAAAGAATAAAAATATATCACCAACAAACAGAGCATCCAAAAAAGATGGCCCGCAAATAAATAAATCGCTGTGTTCATCGGATGTTCTGTTTGTTGTTAAAATGTTTCTTTTTATTCTTTATTTTGTTATCAATCTGTTCTAATCGTCCTCTTTTTTTTTGGCTGACTGACACGGAGTATTTTGCATTTAATGTCCGACAGGCATTGTACATTGCCCCGCGCCAATGTCGACTCACTTTATTGAGCAGAGCTTAAACAGAAATATTGATTGAAATTCTCGGTACTCATCTTGAAGAACTGAGCCCTCTTATCAAAACACTCACCTTTAATTTCTAAAACATTCAGTAGATTTGAAGAAATTAAAAACAATAATCGACTGTCGGACACGGAGATATATTAAAACCCTGTCAGACTTTCGGACACGTAGACACTGTGTTCAACGCAATCTGTCGTGTGAAAAATTCGTTTCGCGTCCAATGTGCAAGCGGCTTAATACTAGGCTACTATTTATTGTCACTAAGGTTTTATCGTTTTTAGTGGGGGGAAGGAATACAGCCTGATTGCTATGATCTTGTACTGAGTTAAGATTACATATTGAAAATAAATGTGTAACGTATCTTGCATTGTTGTCCATGCATGTTAATCCCAAAATTTAAGCAGCAACAGGGTGTAATAATAGGAACACGCTATCCATCGTTTCTCTTCCCAATGATGCAGGCAGAAGAAATAAATGAGCAACCGTCGTATTTCATTCCAACTTCATAAGTTTGAATGATCTGACGTAGTTTCGTTTTGAAATTCCATTCAAGTTCGCTAATGGTAATAATTCGAGAATGCCCTGGCTAGCCAGCTAACTCATATTCGTAATGCTTAATATAGACGTAAGCGGTGCAGAAAACATGCCTGAAGCAGCAAAGTAAAATGCAACATTAACGCATCATGCAGACATAGGACAGAGGCTTCTATATTCCAACACATTAAAGGTGAGGAGAGGAGCTCATTTGATTGGTGAAGATTTGACTCGGCTGTGTTATACCCAAACACGCCTTCTTTGCCACTTGCGCCGGCAGGAGGGACCGAGGCGGGACAGAGGAGTACTTGCGCCAGGCTACGCCGGGCACGAAATTGCAACATTCGCCTGGACACACCCCGCTGGCGTGGCGCACCCCCCATTCGCCGCGCCTGCGCCGCGCCTACGCCTGGTCTACGAATTTAGAGCCCATAGTGTCACCAGAACAATAGGACTGTCCCTTTATGCACCAAGATGTTCTCATCAAAGTTGATCTGGCTTCCATCTGAAAATTTTGACTTATGGCACTTGGAAATGCTGCTTCACCTATTGATATTGCTGTAGTAAAATGAATAAAGCCTTAAAAATCATTAAGTAATGTCAATGGCAGATTGACAGAATGTCCATTATTGCAATTTTTAAAATGAAAAGTTAAGCCCAGTGGTGGTGCTATAAGGAAGGTCTTCGGGCAGGGTTCTCAGACTTAAATCCCTCAGGGGCGCTGTTTCTGCTGGTCTTTGGTTTGTTCCTGCACTTAAGTGCTTAAATAAAGTCACTGATTGGCCAAGGAGTCTGCACACCATATGCGGCTGTACTTACATGCTGATTGAATGGAAAGCCCTAAAACTGAGATACACTGCGGCCTTCAAGGACTGGAGTTTGAGACCTCTTTCCCTGGGTCATTAACATCACATCTATAAATCAGGAAAAATCACTGAAGGCTTGTCATGACTCCCATCAAACCTCTTGAGTTATTGCATTTGAAAATATTAAATTTGGCTGAGTTGTGGTATGACAGGAATATTACAGATAAAACACAATCATCAACTTCCACCTCTATGCACCAGTAATGCTGAAAGCAGATTTGACATATTTCCTATTAAAAGCTGTTTCAGAAATTAAAATTTGTGAAAATTAATATTTGGCGTGGTGGTGTCAATGCAGCAAAAGTCACAGGGTGACCAGTATCGATAACAGGCCTTGCCTATGCTCCAGATACAATCAAAAGAAGTGCGATATGATTCATACCAAATTTTTTTGAGCTTTTGAATTTGGAAATGTTACATTTTTTGGCCGAGTGGTGGACCTCCAGGAAAACACTACAACAGCCACCAAAATTTATAACTTTCTTCTCTATGCACCAGGAATGTTTTTGAAGATTTAACATGATTCCCATTTTAGCTGTATGAGTTATCGCAATTTTTTAAAATGAAAAGTGTGGCCAGGTAATGATGGTACAGCAAAGGTCATAGGGTGACCAACATCAATAACAGCCCTTCTCTGTGCACTAGAAATGATCACAAGAAGTGTGACATGATTCCAAGCAAAACTGTTAGAGTTCTAGTATTTGGAAATTTTGAGTTTGATCTGGTGGTGGTCATGGGGTCACAAAAATAGTGATCTCCTTTTATGCACTAGAATGGAACAAAAGAAGTTTCATGAGATTTCCATGAAAACTATTTGAGTTATCGCGTTAAAGCAAAGGGTCTGCTGCAAAGACAGAGCCGGGGATGGCACCAATGCATCCATAATATCCCTGAATACTTTATTTTGGGCATGTAAATACAGCACAGGATAGCACATGAAAAGAGGCAACTCATCAAAAAGCCTCAGAACTTAATGCCCCTGTCACACTTATTCAAAATCAGCAGGAATCAAGCAGAACCAGCCGGAATGAAGAATTCGCACAACATTCGGGCGGGAATTTCAAATTGACCAAAATTCTTAAAGCTTTGAAAGAATGCCGTTCGAATACTTAGAATGCGCTTCGAACCCGCCTCAAATGATTCTTGCACATTCTGGGTGTATTAGCTCTCGAATGCAGCTTGAATGTAGTTGGAACACGGAAAAATATTTAGAATGCTGTTAGAATGCAGTCAGAATATTTAGAATACACTTCGAATGGCGTACGACTACAGTTCAATTGCTGCCTGAACACCACCCGAAGTCTGATTGGAAGGTGCCTCGAATGCTGTACGAATTCACCTCGAATGCAGTCAGAATGCTCCTGGATTGGCCGCCGAATATGGTTGGAACGTCCAAGAATTCAAACAGAATGCAGCTCAAATACTCAGAATGTAACACGAGTGTCCCATATGCGTTGATTGAGTAATTGCTGACTACAGCAGGGGAACGTAAATATGCCACTGAAACTGACGCCGAATGCGGAGAGTTAACAGGTATGCGTTAGTAATGAAAACTGGCCACACTTGATAATGTTTAGAGTTTTCAGAGTTTTTGTAATGGTAATTTAAATGAACGATTCAAAACAGGTCATGCCCAATCATTATTTTTAAGGGATTATTTTTAAGGTTAATTGTTTTAATATCGAAATAGATTCCAGCAGCAATCGAGATGCATTTGAGGTGTCATGGTTTTTGGAGGCTGGCGAGCTTTCTTTCTTTCTCTCGTCCGGGACGATATCGTTTTGCCCACTATCGAATTCTTTGGCCTGCTGGCATTAATTGTGGGTGGCACCCAGACTCTATTTAAACCCAAGTTCCGCCTCGCCGCCTTTGCTCGAGTGTCAGTGTAACTTTGCACTTTAGCCGGTAAGGTCTCTAGCTAGAGAATTGTTTGAGGAATTAGTTGCAAAGAGGAAAGTGCTAGTTAGCAAGGGAAACTTTCTCTCGTTATTTCTCTCTTTCTATGCACCGTCTGGTGCCTTTTCTCGATATCTCGGTAGCCGAGATTTTTCCTTTATTTCGTTTCAGTCCTGCTCGCTTTGCTTCCTTTTGTACCCGGACTAGATCTTTTTCCATTGGAAGTGCGAGTCTCTCTCTCTCCCTTTTTGTTGGTTTGTCTCTTATTTTGCTGGACTTCCTTTTGTTTCGGCCGCTGCTTTTGGCGTCTTGAAACACCAGCCATCACACGAGGTGCATTCTGGCAGGATTTGACGTGGCTTGCCGTTTCGATTCTCCCTCAAATGCAATCAAAATGTTTTGAATGCTGTTGGAATGCTGTAAGAATATTCATAATGCAGTCAGAGCGCAGTTAGAACACACTTCGAATGCCGTTTGATATTTCTCCACTTCGTATGCACCTGGAAAGTTTTGAGCATAAGCAAAACATTCGGGCCGGCCACAAGAATGGGCCCGAATATTTGGAATGCACTCAGTGTGCAGTCAGAATTTTTAGAACGCACTTTGAATATCCAGGAATATACAAAGAATTTTCATTCCAACGGTATTCCGCCTCTAGTGTGACTAAGGTTTAACTTTCAATCAAAGTTAAATGCTTCTTTTAAGAGAAGTGTTGGTCCACCTTTGGTTCATACTGCAGACCACCCAAAATCTGCCTTGTTCAGGTTGTTCCTTGGAAGTCTGAAACCAGTCAAACTAACCACAAGACTAAAATTCTTGATGCATTCACGTCATGGCTAAGGAATTTTAAGCAGGAGGGTTGAAGAATAGTTGAAGCCCAGCTACTATTGATGTTAAAATAAAACGAAACAACAATTATCTTCTGGGGGAAAAAAATCAATCACACAGGACACAAACAGATTTGGTTTTGTATTGTTTGCTTTGAGACAGAACATTTCAAGATTAATGGAGTCCGTGATTTATTTCTCCAAGTCAGGATTACTGATGCATAGCACTGTTTTTAGGAGGGATGTTTTGTCACTGTATGCATTGTTTTGCCTCAAAATAAATCTCTTGATTGATTATAGGCTCTATTTTAGTTACTCTGTAGCTTTTTGCAGCTCTGTGTCACAAGAAAACTTTTCGTGAGCCAACAATTTTTGCCTTTTTTTTTTACTTAAAAAAAGCTGAACTAGAAATGCACTTTTTCTTCAATATAATGAATTCTGAATAACCATATGAGTACAACACGTATTTTATAAAAAATTGTAAATCATAAAACTGTATTTCAATCCTGAAGATTTTTTTTTTTTTTCCACTTCCTGTGGAACTATTTTTATTTTTCATTTTTCAATATGATCTCAAAGAGTAGCTGTGGGCCACACACATTGGGTCTCATTCATGAAACGTTAGTAAATTTATGGGTAAATTTACACATAAAATCCCTTGGTACGAAAAAACCTACACCATATTCATGACTGCTGCGGAAAGCTCGGATTTGATCGTAAGTTTGTGTGTAGTTGATGAATGCCAATTAAGCGTAAATTAACAGCACGCTCCCACTATTCAGAAATTAGTATATATTTCAGCCCCTGAATAGTCAACACCATATAAGGAGATTATTTGACTTTGCATAGGTGCATTATGTTGGCTGCGAGCATGGCACAAGCAAATAAAGAGGGAGCAAGAAAAATTTTTTACCGAGGCTGAGATTGAAGTAATTTCAGCTGAAGTATACACCAAAAAAAATTTTATTTTCTTGTGTTAGTAGTGGTGTGACGGGAATGGGCAAATCAAAAGCACGGAAGGAGGTAATTGATGATGTCAACACCGTATCCTCTGAAATGCACCCTATACAAGAGGTCAAACGAAAATGGTTTGATCTAAAACTGGATGTAAAGAAACCTATTGCTGCCCACAAAAAGACCACAACCGCTACCGGAGGAGGCTCGTCACAATCATAGATATATAAAAAAACTAGATCACTCATTGGCTTATCCCGCATATGTCTTTACCGCCACCATATTAGGGCGGTCAAAACAACATAACGCGATGAAGGCTGTGGAACAACCGGTCGGCATAAACTGAAAATGCCTCAACATTGTGCCACCTATGATTGTAAAAACTGGCGGACGATTGAGTCCAGGCAACAATGAATCACATTTCACAAATAAGTTGCCTTGTTTGTTAAAAATAAGGCAGCTATATAGCGTGATGATGCAGCGCTCGGTGCCAGTGAGGCTAGCCCTTGCCCTGCCCCTAGCTAGGCACTGGCGAATCCCCATAGCGGCACTGTGAAATTGCTCTGATGCTGCGTCGTCGATCAATAAATTGACCTCAGGTAGTGTTGCGCCAATCAGAGTACACCCCACAAACATCCCTTTATGACAAGGATTAGTCCTGGCAAGTTCTCAATCATTTTCCTTTATTGACGCGTTTTGTTTCTGTATACCCCTGGAGGGCAAAACACTGTTTCATTATTGCTGGTAATATTTGACATTCCACAGAGCAGCCTCACAATTCTGTCATTTTCTCTTTGTTTCAACCCCCAGATATATACATTGCCTCTCTAAAGAAGAACATTTTGTTAAGGAACATCACGTTATAGGCACTTGTATGCATGTGCAGCGCCTGCCACAGTAAGCCTTTTTAAAAACCTTTAGCCATTTTTACATTTTATATAGCTAGCTGTCTTGTGGAGTCTTTCCCATTAAACTGATGCCAGGATTAATGCATACTAAAAGTACATATACAGTTAAACTAGCATATTACGGATTCAAATGGACCAGCTAATTTTGTCCGTTATGAGCAAGTTCCACTATATGCATTAAGCATACAAAAATCCGTTATACTCACAAGACAGATTATATCCTCTTTATGCATGTAACAGATTATATCCGCTATGCACATGTATGAATTTGTATGTAGCCTATCCTTTGCGTATAAAGATCGGAACAACTTCATTCTCAAGTGCGCGTACCGGTACCTGCTTGTCTTCATTTAGTCCGTCTTTGCCCTGACACAATGGATAACAGGATGATATGATAGGCTACTGTGTGTTGCTCCAACTGGGATCAATGGAGACGACTAAAAACCTAAGTATGTAAATGAAACTGCGCCAGTTTCAGTTTCCGCGAATGCACTGTTATAAACTTACACCTTTTTGCCAGTAATTTTAACCGTAATATAACAATAAGTTTACAACAGAGTTCCGTCCATGTTAAGTGTAACCCATGATTAAATGCACTCAGGACTCCACTTACAGTTAAAATAACAAGGAGAATGCGTTAATTTAACTGTTAAATTATGTCAGTTTTTAACCGTGTTGGAAAGCCGAACTTCATTTCGTTGCTCTGTTGCAAATGCGTATGTGCATGGTGCAAACCAGCTTGTCCGGTATACACAAGTGCTTTTTAATGAAAATGCATTGTGATGGGACTGTCCGATTTGAGCGAAAATCCGTTATATAAAATCCAGTATATTTGATGTTTATTTAATTTTGTGCACAATTATGCATTAATTATAATGCGACTATAAATAAATGTTCAACACATGATACATGCGGAATAAAATTTACTTTGAAACTTGTCTGGAGTGTATTTGTTCTTTTTTTTTTTTTTTTTAACTAAACGGTGCTCTTGGAACGCCCTACATACTTATACAACCCCAATTCCGAAATAATTGGGACAAAGTGTAAATTGTGAATAAAATCAAAATGCAATGACTTTCAAATCACACCAACCAGTATTTTATTCACAATAGAACAGAGATAACATGGCAACTGTTGAAACTGAAAAATTTTACAATTTTATCCACAAAATGAGCTCATTTCAAATTTGATGGCTGCTACAGGTCTCAAAAGTCGGAACAGGGGCCTCTTTGCCATGGTGTAGCATCCCCTCTTTTTTTAACACAGAGTGGAGGCATCTGGGCATTGAGGAGACAAGTTTCTTGAGTTCAGCCATGGGAATTTGATCCCACTCTTGTTTAATCCAGGCTACCAGCTGCTGGAGAGTTTCGGGTCTCCTTTGACGGACTTTTCGTTTAATTACGCGTCAAATGTTCTCAATCGGTGAAAGATCAGGACTGCAGGCAGGTCAGTTCAGCACATGGACTCTTCAACTACGAAGCCATGCTGTTGTAATAGCTGCACTATGTGGTTTTGCATTGTCCTGCTGAAATACACAAGGCCTTCCCTGGAGTAGATGTCGTCTGGATGGGAGTATATGTTGCTCTAAAACCTTTATATACCTTTCAGGATTCATGGTGCTTTTTAAAACATGCAAGTGTCCCACAGCATATGCACTAATGCACCCCCATACCATCAGAGATGCTGGCTTTTGAACTGAATGCTGATAACAGGAGGGGCAGTCTTTCTCCTCTTTAGCCCGAAGGACACGACGCCCATGATTTCCAACAAGAATGTCAAATTTGGACTCGTCTGACCACGGGACACTTTGCCACTTTGCTACAGTCCATTTTAAATGAGCCTTGGCCCACAGAACGCGGCGGCGCTTCTGGATCATGCTCAACAATGGCTTCCTTTTTGCATGATAGAGTTTCAGGTGGCATCTGTGGATGGCACAGCAGACTGTGTTTACAGACAGTGGTTTCTTGAAGTGTTCCTGGGCCCATTTAGTAATGTCAATGACAAAATCATGCCAGTGAGTGATGCAGTGGCATCTGAGGGCCCGAAGATCACGGGCATCCAGTAAAGTTCTTCGGCCTTGTCCCTTACGCACAGAGATTTTTCCAGTTTCTCTGAATCTTTTGATGATGTTATGCACTGTGGATGATGAGACCTTCAAAGCCTTTGCAATTTGACGTTGAAGAACATTGTTTTTAAAGTATTCCACAATTTTTTTCACGCAAGCCTTCACAGGTTGGGGAGCCTCTGGCCATCTTTACTTCTGAGAGACTCAGCCTCTCTAAGACATCCCTTTCATAGCCAATCATGTTACACACCTGATGCCAGTTAACTTAATTACTTGCTAAATGTTCTTTCAGCTGATTCTTTTATATATTAATTGCTTTTTCAGCCCTTTTTTGCCTGTGTCCCAACTTTTTTGAGACCTGTTGCAGCCAGAGAATTTAAAATAAGCTCAGTTTGTGGATAAAAATGTAAAATGTCTAAGTCTCAACATTTGAAATGTTATCTATGTTCTATTGTAAATAACATATTGGCTCATGTGATCTGAAAGTCATTGCATTTAGATTTTATTCACAATTTACACTTCGTCCCAACTATTTTGGAATCGAGGTTGTACTTGTTTTATTAGTAGCTACTTGTATAAAATGCAGTTTCAGTTGCTGCCATTTCCTTTCATTCTGTACCGAATAAAAACTCAAAGGAAAAATCTAGAATCTACTTAGACCTAGCATTTAGCAGTCCTCAAATAAAGAATGGCTGCAACCTCCGGTGCACATGCTCAGTTGTATTATTTTTTGACTTGCCCATAGAAATCAATGGATAATAGTGGTTATAACTTTGCCATTTAGGGACCTAGCTCACATATACATACATTAAATATAGCTAGCTAAGTTGGCATAAAGGCTCTCTTGCTAGCTAGCTAATATTATATTTCATGTATTTAAATTTAGTCAGTTTAAAATGCGTATAGCGGCTATAGCCATTATTATGCGAACTAATTTGGCTGCAGTTGCACCGCGAGCATTTAGCTTGCTAGCTGGCAATAAAATGCCCCAAATAAAAAGGTTGCCAGCTAAAGCCGCTTTCACACCGGACGCGAAACACGACAGATTATATTCAAAGTCAATGCAAAGACATATTTGCCTTGCCTAGTCCATGCATCTAAGCCAATTAAGCATACTACAGAAAGATGAGTCCTGGAAAAATTGGTGTTACGTGGCACTCTATCCAGCAATATATAGTTATAAATTATAAGAACATATTTTTAAACAGAATCCACTCAGCCATTATCTGATTAAAATATATTGGCCAGGGTATGTTCAGATAACGAACCATAAACAGGCCGAACGCATAAGGTGTAGATCTATTTCCACGTTGTCCGCTTTGTTTGTTTACGTTTTTCGACCACCCCAATATGGCCGCCATCCCAGCAACGTCTGACGTATCAACTTGCCTTTGGCAAATAGGCGATGCGTCATCTAGTTTTTTTATATATCTATGGTCACAATCACTACCCTCTCCTGCTGACAAGCGCATCGCGTCCATCATTGGAGAGACCTCTCTGTCGGGCATTATTCCAGATGGGGACAGCGATATGCTTTTCCTGGATCAGTCAACCACACACTTAGAAGGTAAGTTCTCTTAATGTGATTAAGAGCGTTAGGTTAACAATGCAGGTCTCTGTTCCTCCTTTCTAGTTAACTAAATGGCTAGATTCGTGCAATTACCTCTCTAGACTATTGAATAAAGTGGGAATGATATACCAGTTCTTTTGAGTTTACTCGGAACCAGGAGACCCACGTTACAGACCAGAAATGCTAATCAGGGATTGCTGTTGGAATAACAATGCAAAATTTTTATTGGCTAGTCTAGACAACACCTTAGTTGTAGGCCATTTGCAAGTTTCAGGTAAAGCCTTTGAATAGTTAATCTTTCAAAGTTATTTCTGCGGAGCTCTTACTGTGCTGTGTGCATTCAAATGAAACTAGACATTTCCAAAGCAGATTAAACATGAATTACTTATTTTCAAATTCATTCTAAAGAACCAAGTGCTTCGGCTGCGGAGTCCTCCTCTCAAGTGAGCACTCCACCTGCTGTTCCAGAACTCAGTCGGGGAAGTGGAAGAAGTGGCCCGGTCCTTTCCGAAAGAACCGAGAAAAATTATATCTGGCAGTTAAAGGAATTGACTCTTCACTGAGAGAAATTAACACCTGCCTGAAAGAGATCTGCCAGGCGCTGAAGAGTTATGCACCCCAAAAATAAATATTTATCAGTTCCTTCTGAGTGATTTGTGACATTTAGCACTAAACACTGAAACATTGTTTAAAAAAAAAAGCACATCTTTTAAATTACATAGGCCAAATGGACATAAGTTACATCCAATTAAATTTAACCATCTATAAGAGTGAATTGGGATGGAGACAAGTTTAATAAACATGATTAAATATGAAATATAGGCCTAAAGGATAAGTGAGGAAAAACGTATGGCCAGTTTCTGCACAGTCATTGGGTATTTTGCGTTAAAATAATATGCAATCAACACTTATCTTAGAATCGCTCTATCAATTCCTGGTATGTCCTAATTGCAGCTGCATGGTCGGGCTCATTCGCTGCTTCCGGCGGCAGTTGCTCTGGTGCATTAGGGACCTCTGGCATTGGAAGGCCCCGTTTCATGGCCAAGTTGTGCAGGACACAGCACACTATTATTATTTTGCGCACCTTCTCGGGTGCAAACAGAAGGGTGCCACCTCTGTTGTCCAGACACAACCATCTAGCCTTCAAAACACCATCGGTACGCTCTATAACGGCCTCTGTCATTCCGTGTGCCATATTGTAAGCCACCTCCCTTGGTGTCTGTGGGTTGGCTAGCGGAGTTATAAGCCACAGCTTCAGTGGGTAACCCCTGTCTCCTATATGGATAGGGAGGGTTAGGTCTACGTATATATAGAGACACACATCTTAAGTGCAGGCTATATGCTTACCGATAAGCCAGCCTTCTGTCATAGCTCCAGCCTCCAAATGAGCGCCAACTGAACTGTTGTGCAGAATTTAGCTGTCGTGCATCCCACCAGGCCACCAGGCAACAATGTTGAGCAAAATACACTTTGCATCGCATATGAGCTGCACATTCACAGAATGAAAATTCTTCCTGTTCATGTATGCAAAAGCGTCTTTATATGGTGCCTTGATGCGTATGTGAGTGCAGTCTATGGCACCAATGACGTTGGGCAGGTTGGTGATGTGACTGAACCCCTGCTTTACCTTCCTGTTGCTGTTGCGCGTCATAATGGAACTGGATGTAATCTGGCATTAACCTAATCATGCCATGCCAGCAGGTAGGATACGACTCATGGACGGCTGGGATATTCCAGATCGGTCGCCAATCACCTGCTGAAATGTACCCGTTGCTAAAAAGCCAAGCACAGAGAGCACCTGTAAATGTGCGGAGATGGCATGGCTTCTATTTGTTGGCCTTTTCAGAGTTGGTTCCAAAAGGTTGCACAAATGCAACAGAATTTGTCTAGGTAGTCAAAAGCGACTAATCAACCATTCATCAGTCTCAGCCAACAAATCTGCGCGATCCTTAAAAACGCGCTTCTCCTAAGGCCACCCTACCCAAAATCATGCAAAAGTCCAAGATCAGCCATTGTTACCATTGGCTGTAACTGAAGGGCTTTTATGGCAGATTTGATTCAAATTGACCAGGGGCCGTATTCATGCCAGGATTTTACCGCATGGGGATGGTAATCCCAAACAAGTTACACATGCGCAAACATCCAGATGTCTCGATTTAGAAGCCCAAGACTGCATAACATTATTTTGACTTTCGGTTTGAAATCATGCTGTCGCTGGTTTGTCTTTTGTTAGAAATTGTTAAAAATGCCTCCTAACAAAGACAAGAAAAAGTCTGAAAATGAAGAAAATAGAACACAAGATCTGAATTGGCAGCATGGAGAGGTAATCATGCTTCTTGAAGAAATACGTCTTGAACGGCGTTGTTATTGTCAGCACATTGCAGTGATATTAGAAACAGAAAAAAAGAAAACGTGTGGAGAAAAACTGTGGAAAAGATCACATCGTCTTTTGGCATTGCCAGAAGATGTGCCTTAAAGTGCAAGGAAAAGTGGAGTGCTGTAAAGGCTGCTGCAGGATAGCAATCAAAACATTGCACAGGAACAGGTGGAGGAATGCAAACATTCCTTTATGGCGTACTGGTGGATTTATTGCTATTTAATTTCTCTTTGGTCTGGTTAAATTAATTGTACATTTAATATACTTACCAAGTGCCCTTTCAACAGTTGATTTTGTTGATTTGTGGGCAAAGTTGAATCTTTCCTCCCTTCTGGATACAGGATTGGTAATAGGTCACCTTTGCAGCATATATCGACTGTCAGCAAGGAGAAGGCCTTTAACTGGAGGCGGATTGCCCTCATATGCTTCAAACAGTTCTGATTCTTTCAGCACACGAGAATCATGAACACTTCCCGGCCACTTGGCATACACATCAATAAAAAGGAGGTCTGCATTGCAAATAACCTGTGAAAATGATATGTCTTGTTCATTTTATTGGTAAAAAGTTCTATTCAGTCAATACATCGAAAGACTTGTGGTTTAATTATTATCAATACTAAAAATTGTAGTAGTAGTAGTAGTAGTAGTAGTGTAGTAGAAGTAGTAGCAATAATCATAATCAGTAATAACCACCCTCCAATATTTTAATAATACTATTATTCAGCCTTACCTGCATCATCCCCCAGTATTTTTAGTAATGTTGAATATTATTCATCCTAACCTGCACATTGATGGCGTGGTCATTTTTTCTGCACACGTATTCGTGTTCATTTTCACATGGGGCCTGTATCGGTATTAGAGTTCCATCTATGCAGCCAAATGCGTTCGGAGGTCCGTGCATTTGCTGAAACTTTTGCTTTTGCCGATCTGCCCCCCATTGATCGGTAAAGTTTATCCAGCGGGTCCTATGTCGTTTCAGTGCTACTTGTGACTCGCTGTAATGATCCTGCTGGCAGTTGCCCACGAAATATGAGGCAAATCCACGCGCACGGTTTGGAAAGATCCCATGGCGTAAAACCGAAGGGCCACAAACACTTGTATGACTGGCGAGAGACTGCCCTGCCAATTTGCCACTTCAATATCCGCCGAAACTGTTTCAGTAATTCGCAGAATGTCATGCCGACGAAATCAGAACTTTTTCAACATGTCGCTGTCATCGTATGCATCCAACGGATGAAAACGATCGCGAAATATGTGGTTTCGCCGAATATTTCCTCTTTCTCGCAGCATCCAAATAATCGCTGCCGCCATCTTGATTCGCACTTATTAGCCCTGCGTCACACCTGCTGGCCCGCTCACCCCCACAATAACTTATTGGTAGGTGAGACCGGCTGATAAGACCAAACAGCCCTTCACGAATCGCACTTTTGGCCAGCTATTAGACTGTTTGTACATACCTTCCCTTTAGCGGGGAAAAAGTCCTGACATGAATACGGCCCCAGACCTGGATGTTCCTTTAAACAACATAGAGCCATTACAATACACTGCCCTCCATAATTATTGGCACCCCTGGTTAAGATGTGTTCTTTAGCTTCTAATAAATTCAGTTTTTTTCTAAATAATATAGGACCACAATGAAAAAAAGAGGAAAATCCAACCTTTAATTCAAGTGTATTTATTCAGTGGGAAAAAAATCCCACATTAAGAAATAATTCTTTTACATCAAATCATGTGTGCCACAATTATTAGCACCCCTGATGTTAATACTTTGTACAACCCCCTTTTGCCAACAAAACAGCACCTAATCTTCTCCTATAATGTTTCACAAGATGGGAGAATACAGAAAGAGGGATCTTCGACCATTCCTCTTTGCACAATCTCTCTAAATCATCCAGCGACCTGGGTCCTCTCCTCTGCACTCTCCTCCTCAGCTCACTCCACAGGTTTTCAATGGGGTTGAGGTCTGGGGACTGAGATGGCCATGGGAGGAGCTTGATTCTGTGTCTGGTGAACCATTTCTGTGTAGATTTGGCCACGTTTCGGATTAGTATCTTGCTGAAAGACCCAGTGACGACCCATCTTCAGCTTTCGGGCAGAGGCCACCAGATTTTGATTTAAAATGTCCTGGTATTTCAAAGCATTCATGATGCCATGCACCCTAACAAGGTTCCCAGGGCCTCTGGAAGAGAAACAGGCCCACAGCATCACCGATCCTCCCCCATACTTCACAGTGGGCATGAGGTGCTTTTCTGCATACTCATCTTTTGTGTTCCGCCAGACCCACTTAGAGTGTTTGTTGCCAAAAAGCTCTATCTTGGTCTCATCTGACCAAAGCACACGGTCCCAGTTGAAGTCCCAGTACCGCTTAGCGAACTCCAGAAGTTTGCGTTTATGATTGTGAGTGAGAAAAGGTTTTTTCCGTGCATGCCTCCCAAACAGCTTGCTGGCATGTAGATAGCGCCTGACGGTTGTTTTGGAGACTGTGTGACCCCAAGATGCTACCATTTGTTGCAATTCTTTAACAGTGAGCTTTGGAGAACTTTTTATTTCTCTTACCATCCTCCTCACTGCGCGTGGTGGCAAAATATCCTTGCGTCCTCGTCCAGGCTTGTTTACCACTGTTCCAGTTGTTTTAAACTTCTTAGTGATTCCTCTGACAGTAGATATGGGCAGGTGCAGGCGAGTGGCTATTTTCTTGTAGCCATTGCCTGACTTGGGAAGGTTGACACACATCTGCCTTACTTGAATGGTGTGTTCCTTTGTCTTTCCCATGTTGAAGATAAGAGAAATGGCCTCTGTGTCACGTCATATTTATACCCCGGAAACAGGAAGTGATGAATTACTAATTAAATGTTCCTAGATACTCTGATCAACTTTGGAAACTACTGTAGAAATGACAGAAATACTTCAATTACATTTATTTCCTAGGAATTGTTAGGGGTGCCAATAATAGTGGAACAGGTGATTTTATGAAAAATAATGATTTCTTATTCAGGGATTTTTTTTTCCCCCTTAAAATTCAATTGAGTTGAAGGTAAAATTTTCTACAAGTTTCAGTGTGAGAGTATGCTTCTGCAATAAAAATTGAATTTATTTTAAGGCTTTTAACACATCTTAACCAGGGGTGCCAATAATTATGGAGGGCGCTGTATATATGCCACAAATGTTGGATCTCACAATATGAATGAATGGAAAGAATAACTTGTATATCCCCCCCTGAATAGTGTACACTTAGAAATGTACTGGGATCTTCCTTGCTCCATGCTACACCCTTCCACCAAGTTTCATGAAAATACAGCCTTTAGTTTATCCATAATCTTGCTAATTAACCAACAAATAAGACAGATCGCATAAACTCCTTAGCAAAGGAAATTGAACACTAATTTGTTGCGACTCACGGTGAGTAGCTACGAAAATATCAGCACTACTAAAATATTGATGAATATGGAAAATGTAATCCATGTAAATTTCCTTCTGCGAACAGTTTACACACAAATTCATTCTGCTCACGTTTCATAAATGAGGCCCATTGTGTTCTAATGTTTTGATGGGACATCCCAGACACTGAAAAAATGGAGACTTTGGATATAAGTGAAAATATTGTTTCAGTTTGTTACATCTCATTGCTTTAAGTTTTTTTCTGCTAAATTTTTTGTTTAGAACAAATCAACTTTTTCAGAAAGCACAAAAACCTAATTGCATTAAACGAAATTCTCTCTTGACATAAAAAGCAGCTCATGATCACTTTTTTTCAGTGTAGACCTACATTCATTCCCTCACCTCTTAAGAGATATACTTTATTGAACCCCGTGGAGTAATTTGTCCTCTGCATTTGACCCACCCTATAGTTAGGAGCAGTAGTTACCCCTGACCTTATTCATAAACACTATGTGCCAAACCCTAACCCCAACCTGGACTTCTCCCTAACATTAACCCCTGACCCTTAAAGCCTCTGGAAACTTGTCTTGACATAGTGAGAATTCACATATAATATCAAAGTTGGGTGTCTCAAAAAGCATCTACAAAAAACTGAGTGAAAATTAACATTCATAACTATTAGAAAACCTAGTTCAAAAATGGCTCATTTTTCTATTCAGTCCATTTCTCAAGACAGTGTCGGCGTGGCGCATCGCGTTGTGACTGGCCACTCCCAACGATTTGAGTGACATCTCATAGTCTCCGTGAGCGTTAGTCACAGCAATGGCGCAAGGGTCAGTCCAGCCCTATGTGTTTGAGCCGTCTGACTCAAGCCACTTGCACACTGGACGCAAAACGAATTCTTCACACGACAGATTACATTCAAAGTCAATGCGAAGGCTTGAATGCACGCGTGTATTCACGTCTTTGCATTGACTTTGAACGTAATCTGTTGTGCGAAAAATTCATTTCATGTCCAGTGTGCAAGCAGCTTCAGAATCAGACGAAGCAGCTCCTCTGCCGTCTGGAAACACCGTCCAGCCAGTTACGGAATGGTATTTTGTAAAATGCTTTGCTGTTTTATTATTACCGAGTTAGCACATCTCCGCTAAAATTCAACGTTAGCAGGGATGCACCCAACGGCGGCCTGATGATACTGTAACGTTAGCTAGTACTGTACAATATTATTGCATTGTAATTAGCTCGCCAGTCAACCGGTTCCTCTCAGTGAAAATAATTTCCATTCAGTAATGTTTTACCCTCAAGTATGCATGTTGTGAAATCAACGCTCACTGACCAATAGAACTACGTTTTGCTTGCTGGTGTTCCGGTGGAGAATGCAGATGATGCCATCAATGGCAGAAAATATATGCTGTCAGGCGCTAACAGCGGTGTGTAGTATTAGTCCACTGTACACTTAGCTCCATTAAAAACGCACCAGTGAGACATGTACTGTACTTACTGCAATTGAAGAATCAATTTTTATTGCTTTGTCCAGTGAGATACCAGTGGGATTATAGAAACCGTGAACGCGCCGAGCACTTCAGTCATGACGAACATTTGCTTTTTTCTGACGTGTACAATGATGCTGGATTTGTTCTTTTGAGTGTGTTCAATAGCCAACATAAAGCCAACCAAGAAACGGCATCAGCAAAATGGCGTGGCTAACGACAAGAAAAAGAAAAAAAAAAGCATCACTTGCACTGTCACTGGTCAAAAATTGGCTGTCTGTTCGATAATGGAAAACAGGCCCTGTCGCTCACCGACCCCACTTATAGCAGCCACGAATGACAACTGTACCTCAAGGGCGCGATATCTGGTCACAACATGCACAGAACAGATCCTTGACAGCAACCCAAATTCGTTGTGAGATAAGGGTCATATGCTGCATTCATACCGCTATGTTGAATATGGTGAAATTACCACTTACCGGTTGCGAAAAAGACACACATGGAGAGCTTTCTTTTGCTGCCAGTCTGTCACGGGCGACATCATGGGCAATAATAAAGGTATCAAAATAATAAGTTAACTTCCCAATGACAAAACGACAGAAACATTGTGATATGGAAATACAACAAACTCTGGGACATAAAGGTTAATAATGAGTTGCTCCTTTTAATATTTGATGAAACAAACATGAAAATAAACGTACTTTTCTCTTTAGCTCACAATGTGTTGGTCTGGCCTCATTTTGCTCACGAGTGGTGAAGATTGATCCGCAGAATTAATCACCAGTTCACTGTTTGTGATCACAGGTTGTAAGGTAATTTGAGCTCAAGTCACCGCTTGTGTTCTGAGAAACACCATTTTTACAAGCTAGTTTGAACGCAGCGTAAGGCATTCGAGCCAGAGCGGAAGTACCATTCCACGCTACGTGAGAAACGCATGCGAGCACGTCCCATTCAGAAAATCATTCACTGTGGTGCGCTTTGAATGGAGCTAATACAAACATACATGATAGGGGAAATAGCGGGGGACAGACAAATACGGAGACAGACAGATGGACAGATAGATAAATGGAACAAAATGTAGTTGGGTAATCAATCGCAAGACAGGCTACTTCAGGATGATGTTTCTCGGGCGCAAAAGAAGCTAACTGGGTGGAGCAGAGAGCTTTTATAATTTCAGTTAGGGGTGGGACAAATGACGGAGTTTTTTTTCATTGGTTTGGCTTATTACGTAATAACCCACTTAGAAAACCATGCCCACTTGAACCGCAGTAAGAGGATAGGTGCTAAAAATTAAACGACAAAATCTCGGATTTGAATTTGACATAATTTCTAATATTTTAGTATGTTTACTATTATGCATATACAACCCCAAGTAACGTAGTTCAAAGGTTTTTGTGAAATTGGGTTTTCAGAGGCTTAAAAATTGCTCAGTTACCATGTAGGGATCAAAAAAAGTCCCCATAAGGATGAAAAAAATCTTGTATTCTATCACTTGTGGGGACATTTGGTCCCCTCAAAAGGTCAGAATACCCACCCATACACATATACATACACACACACACACACACACACACTCGCGCGCGGGCAAGTACCTACCCAGCGGTGCTAAGCAATATCAAAGCCCATCAAAATATTAATCTTTAAAGTAATCAATGTTTATTGAATCTTCAGATACTTCAGCATGTATCCCCCACTTGGTCTAATCTCATCTTCAGACGAGAACAAGCCATTAAGCGCTTTACCAGAAGAGATTGTATCCCGGCTCCAGAAACTGAAGCAGCTTGGGACATAAAGAACTCCACATTCCATTCAATGTTCAAGTGCAGCACTACTCTCTGCAGTAAAATTTAAGCACAGACTCTGCAAGCGGGCTCCCTCAGCTGTCGACTGGAGCCGATATTAGATCCTACAGAGAAGGACCAAGTCCAGTATGTTCCTGTCTTTCAAAGGTTTTTTTTCCACTGAAAAAAAGAATGATTGTGGGAATGCTCTGGGCGCTGAGTACCATCTCCGATAAGCCTCTATTTTTTATCTCCGGCCACTGTAGGAACACTTTGCTGTTTCTTTTGGTCATGCCTTTATCATAGCAAATGAAACTTTGCAAATCAATAATGTGCAGAATGCAGAAAATTGCAGAAAACGCAGTGCTGGGTACTGCATATTTATCAAACCTGAAACTTTCCAGTGTCCAATTTCACAGACACGGGTTCAACTAAGGCCAGGACAAAGGAGATATTTTTATCCATAAAGAATAACCATTTAACATTAATTACAGTCTTGGACTCAACTTAATCTGTGTTTGTGGAACTGTCTAATTATTATATTACATTATATTCTGAAGTTTATAAAATGTATGCATATATGACATGTCTTTTGAGGTTGTTTGAGATTGATGGAATTAATTAAATTACAGTGATTTTATAAACAAGACTAGGTGCAACCTAGTATATGGCTGGGCCGCCAAGTGCTGTCTGAGAATGCGCGCCCAAGAAAAGGGTGCGCATTGACGATATTGAATATTAATCTGAAATTATAAACCTCCCTTCTCCCTCCTAAAAGGGCGCCCCCTTTTAAAATCATTCTGGCGAGTAAAAAGCCGAAAAAGTGGAGGTTTGATATGTAATTCTTTCACTTTCTCTGATTCCCATCTCCCATTTCAGCATTTTTTACATTAAAAACAGAAACATCTTCCTGTCGCACCCAATGAAACGTTGGCGCAGAAGGACGTGAATACGTAAGCCTAGCCATGTGCCGTTTTATGAGCTACTCGAGGTCTGCAGTCCCAAAAATAAACAAATAATCCTTGGACAAAATCCCAAATTTGAATAAAGTGATTCATCGCATTTATAAATGACTTACTTTTTTACTTCAATCAACTATCTTTTATGAATGTAACTTGTCACTTTCGGCAACATAAATACATCCAGGCAGCAGGCTAATCCCATAAAAGGCGTAAAATAATGATAGGCTGATAATCGTTCCGTTTGGGCTCATTACCAGCATTCTTAAATTGCTCCAAAATCGGCGATTTTATTTTAGGCCGATGATATTCGCACTTATAGCCTTATTTCTTGGCCACACTTCGCACTTATACCTGTGACCAATGAAGAAATTTCCCCTTGGCCACAGCTTAAAAAATAAGTTTGGCCAAGAAAAAAATTTTGGCTTTGGACACACTTAAAATTAGTGTGGGCAATGGAGCAATGTGCATCTTTGCCACACTTACAAGTGCGTCTATCGCAAATTTCGATCAATTTTTGTGCTAGGACGCACTTAAATAAGTGCGAATAGTCACTTCGTTTATTTTATTTTCATCTCTTTACTGCGGATACAATAAAGCCATTCTCAAGCTTTCGGTAACGAGTGCATTCTCTCAAACATAAGCTGACGCAGTACTTATCGTAATGACTGTGCCCTCTGGGTGGTATTCCTTCATGGCCCAGGAATTTAGCCAATCTGAATAAATTTTACAACACTGTCCTAGCAGTATGTTGATTCCTAGCTGCAAACTCCGACCACATAGCGCTGATTAGAGTTACTTAAATCATAGTGAACACGTAATGAATCAGAGTGCAGGCCTGACAACTTATGTTGCTCAATCTTCTCTTAACAAACTGTCACCGTATTTGTGCAGATAAATCAAAGAATACTGTCGGTTTCCTTAACACAATGCAACATTTGCCATTTTTCAAACAAACCTCATTGTAAGGATCTGTCAAATCACACCATGCCAAATTTTATTCCAGGAAATGCAATGCTTGGTTGGAAGGATCCCAAGAGCACGGCCGCGCTAAAGTTAATGATCCACTGCTGATGCTCTTCACCGGAGCGACAAGCTAACTGGTGCTCGGTGCAAGCAATTGCGGTGACAGTATTGTTGCTTAATTCTATCATCTGTAATGTTATTTTCATCACTGTCCTTGTGTCCACGAGTAACGTAAGTGTTTCTATCAGTTACTGTAATTTTCTTTTAAATATAGTTGGAAGCGCCTTCCGCTTCCTTGAGAAAGCGTTCCCTCAATACATAATTAAAAATGTAAAAAAAATAATTCAACCCAGATTTTTTAAACAAAGGTTTTTGACATAGATTGTACAAAACAGTTTTAACCCAATTCATGTTTTTATTTTTCTGTCTTAATTTTTACTGTTTAAAGTTACTGTTACATTGAGAATGCTTTAAGTCTGCAGCCGGCACTGGGAGTTGCTGCAAAGGGAGGGGCGCCCTTCTACACTTAAACACATTAAATACGAATGACGTCAACGCCCGGCCAGCCAGCCAGTCAGCCAATCGTCGACCAACCAGTCGTTGAAGTTCTTCCCTGCCGGCCGACCAATTGCTGAACAGCCAGCCAGCCAATCACCGGCCAACCAATCGCTTAAGTTCTTCCCTACCAGCCAACCAATCGCTGAACTTCTTCCCCGCCGGCCAGCCAATCGTTGAACTTGATCACTCAGGCAGTCACTCACTCAGCTCACATTCGACATTCATTTATAGGGGCCGGGCCGCTGTTCGTGGCCCAGCCCAAATATAGAAGGCTGAAAGGAAATACTATAAGCTGTTTGACACTCAGATGAGTGCAGGCAGTAGTCTAAAACATAGGCTAGTTTGCTCTCAGCTCGTTCTCAAAATAACTAGTTTCCTGCAATGGGGAAAAATCCAAGGTGCTCATTTCAGTTGAGCAATGAAACCCTGTTGTTGTCTTTGATATTGACACTGATCCTTAACGGCAAAGCGCATCTGAAACCTAACTGGGACAGTGGCTTTTGCATAATCACGTGAGGAAACTGGCTTATTGGAGAGATTTCTCTCCCCTTATGCTGAGCTCAGACATGATGTATTGCCTGCAGCTGCCAAGTTCGACAGGCTTTGCTTTATTTTCTGATAAATATCAGAACAATGTTGTTAGACTGTTCCGGAGATATTATAAATGGGCCCATTATTCTTTTTTAATCTTGTACATCCTGGAGAGGATTAATCTGTTGAGCTCTTATATAAGTGTATAACAGGATTTATATTACTATTAAGAAAAGAACCTGACAAGGAGGCGGACAGATAAAAGCTGATGATGGAGGCCTCCCAAATACCTTGTCCTTTTACCCCTCACCGAGGCCTTTCTTCCTGTTCATGCAATGGCATTGTCATTCAAACCCTCATACAACTTGCACAATACACATTAGCATTTCCTGGCAAAAACAAAATTGTGATCTAATGACTCATTCTTGGGGAGAAAAAATAACATGCATATGCTTGTCAGCTAATAGCCCACTCCACTGGTTTTATATTTTTTTACTTATATTGTATTACATATATATACATAAACATTTTTAGTTTGATTTTTGCGCTTTATTTTGCCGCACTTCATTTACATGCTTCTTCCAAATAATGCATCCTGCAGGAATATGAATGAAAAAAATTATTGACCTCTGAAAAATCAGTGCTCTTAAAATTACAGATAAGGCAGACTCTTTCATTTTGGCTAGTCACATGATAAATGAAAGGTGGCAAAGAAGAGAGTCCTCTGCATTGATGGAAAAGACCTTTTTTTAAATTGATTTATTCATAAGGCTTTTTATACATTTTTATCAGATCCTATGACAGTTTTCATTGTTTCACTTCCAATAATGAAATATGCAATTAATTCCCCTTTTTTCTATTAATTCCGGTCATGAAAGAAAAAAAAAGCGACACAGTGATGGAAATGGGTATCTCACAAAGTATATTTCAATCATTAATACTTTTTCGGTAAACATGATTGGCTAAAAATTGGGAAACCAACATGTTTTTAGACAGATTTAGTTGTGTTTGTTTACTGGCATATTTGCCTATTTATTGTTGCTTGCTGGAATTTTCAATTCCGATAAATGTGTTGGTCAGTCGGGTTTGTTTGCTTGCCTGCTTGTATCCACACTACAGCATTTAGTTCAGTATCAATCCTGACTTAACTTTACATTAAGTTGGCCTTGGTCCAGAATAGAGATATAATTTTTGTGAAAGTGGGTCAAAGTTTGACAAAGATAGAGGCCAAAGTTCAAAAATTGTTTTTTTCTATAACTTCCCACAGAATGCTTTGATTGCCTTGAAACTAAACTCATTTGATTGTCCCATCAATCCTGCATCATATAATGTGAAAGTTAATTTCAAGAGTCACCCTCTTCTTTGCAGTAGGGGGATAAAGTCACTGGGGGTAGGGCTAAAAGTTTCAAATGTTCATAAGATCGACAATATTCATTGGCTTGCCTTTAAATTTGTTATTGGATTGTCTTCAAATTTGTAACATGACATTTTATCAGGGATAGCTTAATGTTCATAAAATACAGCGGAAATCCTTTCGGTTACTGTCAATTTTCATGACAAAATTTTCCCATTAGAAGCAATGAGAAATTTGCTGAATTCTATTGTTTACTAAGGCCACAGTTTGAGATATTTTCTCATGAATTAGACAATAGATAGGCATTGGTCATGGCTAAAAATGAAAAGGTCATGGTCGGAAACCAACTTTCAGCCATAACTTTCTCAATAACAGTTCTATTGACTTCAAACTCGGTTTGTGGTATTCAGTTCTATTAGATTTATTTCATTTAACAAAATTTCGGCAAGCTCTCAGTTAATGCAACTGATTCATTTGCTTATTTTAGGATTAAATTCTACTTATGTACTGCAGCCTTACCAGACTGTGGCCTTGATTGTGCTGGAATAGAAATAGCTATTTTGCCTGTATGTGGCAGCCAGAGACTGACTGAAAAGATTTTCCCAATGTGCTTTAGATGTGATTTAGGTTCTGCAACAAAGGACATCACCCTGCACTAATGAAGGCACTCATATAAAGCTGCCTGGTTGTACAAACATAAGTTGTTTTTTTTTAATGAACTGACTGCATAAGAAAACATATGGCTCCATTCTGGTCAGTCACAGTACCTTAACTTGCTCTTACTCTACTTTCAAGGTGATATGATTGATACCGGAACCTCTTGCAGACTCAGTAGTGAAAGCCAGAAGGTGCGTTTATTCACAGGACAAAGGGAACTGCAGATGAAGGCAAAACGTGCCAAAGCACTGTACTAGAAGCCCAACATAATGACTGGAACTTTACATAAGCTCTCTCAGAATATCATCCAGAATAAAAACCAACTATCATGCGGATTACGATCACTTCTGAAGATGAAACTCTTTGACTAAGATTAAATGCTCTTACACAACCAGTCAGTAAACAACCCAGCAAGGGTGAGTCAGGAGAGAAGGCTTAAATAGGGTACTAATGCATGAAAACGGGCTCAGTTAACAAATGGCAAGCAAAAGGCATGCCAGCTAATAAAACCAATAAAGACATTTAAAGGAACAAACATAAACAAACTAAGTGTGACGTAGCGTTCAGGAACCACTCGCAAGAGATGGAAATCCAAAAAACGTATGCCTTTGAAGTCCGAGTCAAAGCCAAAAAACCCGAGAATTGCTAAGCCACAATACAAAATCAAAAAACAGTGTTGACTAGACAGGCAGGGGTCAGAACCAGGAATACAGATGAGCAAAGGTACATAAACGGTAGGCAAAAAGTTGTAGTCGATGAACAAAGCCAAGGGTCATACACAGGGCATCCAAACACAGAAATCGTGGTCATACAAAAAAGGGTCAAAATCCAAAAAGACAAAACAATACAAGAAGGGCTATGGCAAGAATCGAAGCCGGACAAACCAGTCGAAGAAAAACAATACTCAATGGCAGACAAGGCACTCTGCACAAAGAAATATTGATCAACGTTCTGACAAGGAGCTGGCTGTGAAAAGACTGCTTAAATAGATGGGAGGAAAGTCACATGCTATGCAGGGAGCAGGTGTACTGGATCAGACTAATTTCAATGGGAGAATCACATGAGGGAAACCCTAACCACGAAAATTGGCGAACGCCAAGACACGGACGGGAATCACACAGACAGCCTATGACATTTAAACAGCTCCGGTCAAGGAGTTCTAAGTGCACAGTAACGAGTGCAGGAAAGTAATTAAGCACGCGCGAGATCTAGCAGAAACGCTGGGGGAGATAGTTAAAGCTGAGCAAGAGGCGGAGACTAGAACAGGGCGATTGCGCTATTAATTAGTAGCGGTGCAACTTTACAGATTTAACTAGAGTGCTCATTAGTAAATTAGTAATCTATATACATGGATTAGTTGTGTTAGTAGACTATGATACAAAATACAAACGTTAGTTTTGTTAGTAATCAGAACAGTAAGGCGAAGGAAGTAAACGAGAATCGAAGGATTGCGTTAAACACCAGAATACATTTAAATCATCCGAAGTAAGTGAGCACACAGACCGGGAAGACGGACTGAACCAACTAGATCACAAGACAGGGGAGACAAGTGCAATGGAACTGAGAAATGGAATGAAAACCAAAGTATTACAATAACCAAAAAGAATAAATAAAAGACAAAATCATGAACACTGAACATGAACATAAACATGACCAAAAACCATAACCATGACACTAAGGGGAGATTGTTGTGATGAAATCACAAGGATTATAACTCATGGTGCATCATTATAATCACAGTGAAATACAGCAAATCTGTTCAGACTTAAGAGAGTATCTTGACTCAAATACTGATACTCAGGTGATCTGACAAAAGAAAAATGTCTTCATTTAGGTGTAAGTAACATGGAATTGCTCCAGGATCCTCTGAGATCAAAATAACACCTATTGTCAAAGACATATTCTGAATTATGGGGAAGGAAGCACTTTTTGACAGATATCTTTGAGCATGCAACAAAGATATCTGCCTATTCTTAGCATTCAGTGTTGGCTTCAATGGCACAGCTGGCAACTGTCAGCTGACAATGTGATGTGATTGAGTTGGTTTTCAAATCAATTACATGACATGACTTTCAAACCTAAATTTAAAGATCCTCAGATGCCAACTTTCATCACAGCCTTTATCGTCCTCTCTCTCTCAGTCAATCTCCACTATGCTAAAGCATTAACAAACTCACCTCCTGAGCATGATTTTTCAGCTCCCATTGACACTGCAGTTCACAAGACTGAGGGAGACTCTAAGGATGTTGCCCAAGTGACAGCCCAATTATGCAGCCAGATCATATTGCCAAGCCCAGGACAATAATTTCACCTAGGTCACAGACTATTGGGTCCCACTGTCCTTCAGGACTCAAGACAACATACACCAATGTCCCTCCTGACATTGGCTCAGCCGCAAGAAGAATTACAGCGAGTCAATTCATCAGCAGGGATCACCGCTACTTGGTGGGACACAATAATCCATGCCAACAAAGACCTGGAGAAATGTTAGAATGTTAAAGGGATAAACAGGGTTTTCGGTGCATCTTCCCGCAGAGTTTGGCAGAATGAGGTGCTACTCACCCTGTCAGAGGAATATAAGAAGACTGGAGCACACTGATAAATTCACTGCCTTTATAGTGCAAACAGCCTAACAATGCGTCTTCTGACTCTTTGGTTATCATCTTCCACTTAACATCCATGCATCTATATTATAATAGCCGAGTGGCCTCTGTGTGCATGTGAGTGTGTGTGTGTGTGTGTCCGGCCACTCAGTGCTAGATTCCACCGAGCGCGTATCTACAGCATAGCGTGAGCGACGCTGTTTGGCTCCGTCTTGCAGGCGACTGTGTCCGGCCAATCAGTGCTAGACTCTGCCAGACGCGTATCAGTGCTAGATTCCACCGGGCGCGTATCTGCAGCATAGCGGTAGCGACACTGTTTGGCTCCGGCTTGCAGGCGACTGTGTACGGCCAATCAGTGCTAGTCTCCGCCGGGCGCGTATCTACAGCATAACGTGAGCGATGCTATTATAATATAGACATACAAGGGGAATCCCCCGGTATCCCCCTCTCCTGGGGATTCCCCCTTTTGAACCCAAGCCAATTCATCCACAGGAGTCCCGAATCCCAAAAAACAGATGCCAGGCCACAAGAGAAAGTAGCACGTAATCTGCAGCATAACGTGAGCGATGCTATTTTGCTCCGTCTTGCAGACGACTTCGTGTTCCACTGAGTGCGGAATGTCAGCGCAGCGTATTCCCCTTGATGGTTACTTAGTTTTAGTTACTATAAAAACATCGGTGGCGTGACAGCCACCTTGGTGTTTATGGAAACACCATAGCAACGTGATGACATCATAGAGGTTCATGTGATGACATCATAATGGTGCATTGTTCACTATGATATAAAGATGAAGTTAAATAAAATAGAACCCGTGGATCCCCACGGGCAGAGTGCTAGTTCTGGATATAATCCTCGACAATGACTTTTTTGAGAACTGACTTTAAACTTCAAAGTACTGGTCAATAAAATGATGGTGAACAGTATGATATTCAATACAAATGTGATGACATTAGCACTGCATTTGAAAAATATGTCAAACACTCCACCATCTATAAGGGTAACAACTTCAATGTCAATTAATTATATTGATACAGTTCCTCAGTATCCATTTCAAAGCAACAACTGTCCCTGAAGAATACTGAAACGGACAGCGGGTGAACATGTAAGAACAGTTTATTTCAAAATGGTACGGTCACTGAAGAGGATTGCATCAGTGCATTTAAAAGGAAAACAGCTAGCTCATATCACATAAATTCAGTATTTTTATTTACTCTGGGGGAGCATCCCCCCAGATTTCTTCTTTGAGGCAGAACATTAGGTTTCACCATGACATCAGACCAATAAGGCATGTTACTCCTTGGGCATTCATACCTTGAGATGGTTGACAACAAGGTAGTTCCGATCACCAGCACTACATCATACTACTATATTGTTTTTTTCCACCTGGACTATCCTCTTTTAATTAAAAGAAGTGAGCAAGATGAAAGTTAAAAAAACAACATTTGTGGTCATATGATGCAATTGTTCCTGAGGGATGAAAAGAACAAAACCAACAGTAAGAGCCACAGTAATAAAGTAATAACAACAAAATCTGGTCATTGAAACAATAAAAATATTTCTAAAGAGCATATGTCTCAATGTCTCCAATTCAGGACATTGCATCAGTTCCACATACTGAGAAGGAAGGGGGTAAGAAGAAATTTTTTTTGTGTGTGAGTGTGTGTGCAGCATGTTGAAAAGTTTCTTGGTTTCAATGTGGGGAGGTCGCGTAAGTGTTGAGGGTCCAAAGCAGTGGAGAGGCTCCCCGGCCATCAAGGCAGCCCATAGCCCCGAGGCACACCACAAACCTGCCGCCATGTCGCTGCACCGACAGGAGGAAAACAAAGTGCCAGAGGAGAGCGCCACACCAAGAGAGGCAGGGAGAAACCCAAAGAGAGGACCCCGACACACACCAAAATCATTCCCCCCATAGCCACAGGAGTGAGCAGCGTCCGCAAAGATGAGACACGGTGCACAAACCCCCTGCACAGCCCTAAGTCAGAGAGCCCCCCACGGAGAAGGGGTCAGCAACCCAAACCTCCTGACTAAAAGTCTTTCTATATCGCTTCCCCAAACTCCTCCCATACCCGAGTTTTAGCTCCTGCGACCAGGGTACCTGCAGTCCTTCTCACCCACTGATACCTGTCAGATGAGTGAGGAGTCACCAGTGCCAACTAAAAGGCCACCTTTTTCTGCTTGACGACCTTCTGCACAGCGAATGTTCACCAGTGAATCCATAAATTGCAGCCACGACAGGCACCAAGAACCTTCAGGCCACATCTCAAACCAGCTGGGTGTCCACAGTGGAGAATTTTAACAGGGTCCAGTTGTACTCTCTGTGCCGCAGCCGGTTGCAGGAAAAGCTGTTGTGGAATAGGGAGTTGACTGAGGCTTTCAATAAACATTCCCAGTCAATCCACACTACAGGTTTAGGTTTTCCAGATCTGTGGGGTCTTGTCAACAAGTGAGGTTAGGATGGATTGGGAGACTGAAAAGGAGATCAGTGCAGTCTCTTCAGTGATGCTGAGAAGGAGCCAACTGAGCCAAAAAGCCAAGCCCTTGATTTACCTCTTGATTTACCTCACACCTATAGTCATAACGCGGGTAGTGACTGAAAGGACAATATCGTGAATACAAGCGAATGAAGAGGGGGCTCTCTCTCTAAGAGATAGGTTGAGGAGCTCAGATATCTCAGAGAGGCCCAGAGCTCCTCAGAACATGAGGTGATTCTGACATTGGGTTAGGATGCCTCCTGGATATTTCAGTTCAGAGATTTTCCAGGCATAACCGGGAGGAAACCCCGGGGAAGACTTGGGGATATGCTGGGGGAATAATCTTGAGTTGTTATCGGAACTCCTCTGGTCTCCCAGGATGAACTGGAGGAAGTAGCTAGGAAGGAAGATACCTTGGCCACTTTGCTCAGTCTGCTTACCCTGTAACTTGGCCCCGTATAAGTGCTAGAAGATGGATTGATGGATGTCAGATTCAAAATCAGTTTATCTCTAACTTTTGAGTGAGTGCAATTTTAAGGGGACCTGTAGCTAAGCAAAATGCCAATTTTGGTTCAAAATTTTTTGTTTTGAGGTAAGAACATGAAGGGGTCCTTCAAATAGTCCATAATATGGAGTCGTGTTCCGAAGGAAACATTCGTCACGAACACTGTCTTCAAGGCTGGAAGAGCTATGAGTGTGGTGACTTTCAATGATGGCTGAGGAATTGCCTCCATTCTTATGAAACTTAAAATAAAAGCATAAAAGCAGGGGCACATTCAATGAAAGGGTATCACGAAGTGGACAGAGAACGTGTGAAATGGAGTGAAAAACGCACACTAGAACTAGAAAAAAAGAAACGAAGAGACGAAAAAAGCACGTAAAACTAGGGAAGAAACAGATTGAAGAGGAGGGAGTTACTTATGAGGCTGGAGCCTTTTAAGGAGGAAAAAAAAATTCTAAAAACTACTAAAAACAAAATACTAAATGCATTCCTCCTGAGAACATTACTGTCAAACTTCGATCACATTATTACTACCGAACTAAAATCGCGTTTTTCTAAAAATACAGATTTTCAATAAGAAAATACAGATTTCTCAGGAACTGTAAATCCAATTAACTTCATATTTGGCAGTTTTCTTCATTTTGTGATGATCTATGTCTGTACAGAGCTCTTTTTGCAATATGTAACTCTGAATATGAGTAAATCAAAATATGCATATTTAATTAGATGTTTCCCGCCAAAATTGATTTAGGGGGGTCAAAATCAATACTAGAACATAGAAACCTGGAAAAAAAGCTCTGCAGTGACATTAGGAATGTTTTTTCCTTCACATTACAGCTGAAATTATAACTAAACACTGTTTAGTTATCGCAATAACTGTGTTTCTCTAAGTATGTATATATTCATTAAAACAGCCGTTGCCATGGCAACCACTGATGTGATGCTACAGAAACTCAGTGTTTTAAGTTGCAATTTCTAATAGAATTATTTTGATAATAATTCCTAGTTTAAAAAGTGAATATCTTGGAAAAATGTTTGCTTAACTGAAAGTCCCCTTAAGTATCTACTAAGGTGTCTATATCTACAATGATTAGATAGCTTGGTACCGTGGCATGGTGAGTTCATTTAGTTGATTCCAGGTCTATTCTCCTGAGGCAAAACAATCAGAATATCAATAAATGGTTGTGTTCAGTTTGGTGGTTATTATGGCTGAAGGCTTTTTTTCATAAATCAATAAATGAATGCCCCTTCTCAGATCTGGGGCCATATTTTTGTACTTGAGAGAGGAAAATCATTCATTAATTGTGTGGGTCCAATGGGGAAAGGAAGGAGACAGAAGAAAAATGCATGATCCGGAGATTTAGGCTGGCATGCAAGAGAACAGAAAGCTTCGGGAACAGCACATCTAGCCGAGTCTGCAGAATTTCCTTGGCAGTGAAATATTATCCCCTGACATGATTGCTCTTCATTCCTCTTCGAGAAGCTATGCTGCTGTGACAGTTTTTACAAAGCAGCTGAAATGTTCTCGCCAAAGAATGAGGTATATGGAGTCTTATTAAAACTCCGCAAGAAGATTTCACAGTGCTTACATGCACAAGAACATGTACGTGCACACAATCACGTATGGATGCAAACACATGCGTGCACACACACGCAGATCATAATACATTAAATTTGTAATGTTGAAGGATTAAAAAGTTGAGGCAGTACATAAATTCATGTTACAGCCACAAAAACTTTGTATCATGCAGTCTTAGCAAGACATGGAAGAAAAGGATCTGAATGACATGTTTATGCAGCTCTCTTTTCATTTTGTTACTGCAATTAGCATCATTTCTAAGCAAAAATTCTGAAGACTAATTTTGTAAATTCCAGGGACTTACCTTTGTGTTTAGGAGAATAAAAACTGATATTTTTCAGATTTCTCATGTATTCGAAAAATGTGTGCTTTACGATCCAGACCAGGAATCAAATTCAGAAGCAGAGTACAATCCAGAATTAGGGTTTATTGATAGTGATACGATTACAATTGGATGGAATCCAGAAGAGGATTGCATTGTTCATTTCAGATGTGGGCAAAGTGAGGGGGCCTAGCCAATCACCAGCCAGTGACTTTCTGGGATGACAGCCAAATGGCGTGAACACTTCACCGGAGCAGAACCTTCCCAGAGAAGGCAGGAGTAGCTTAGGACACAGTTCCAATCCGGATGACTGTTAAAGGATTGGGAGCTTGTTCCCAATGAACTGAAAAAGGAATAGATTTGAACAGGAATTAACCCACACCAAGACCCTGAGAAAGGCTTGGGTGCGTGTTCTTACTAACTAAATAAGAAAGACTGCTTTCGTAAATTACAATCATTAAAGGCTATGTTTTACTTTCAAAATGACAAAGAGTTTAACAAACAAATGCTGACTGGGTTTGAGCAAACAAAGCAAATTACAATCCAGAGCGTGCAGGTTGGGATTGAAAAAACCTCTATAAAAAATTTTTGAGCATTAAAATGCCTTTCCAGAATGAAATTATTTGCAAATCTCAAACCCATTTTATTCACAGAATATATATCAGATGTTGAAAGTGAGACATTTTATTGATGCCATTTTGAATTTGATGGCAGATGTTTAGGTCTTTTGAACTGTTTTGGGAGAGGAATGTTGTCCCACTGATAACAAGCTGGATGGTCCTTGGTCCCAGTTTTTGACCGGCCAAAACACAGCGTCCGTGGTTTCCAAAAAGAATTTGCTGAAATTTTGATTCATCTGACCATCAGAGATGTAGGCTTTTGAACTGTGCAACAACAAGTTTTCCATTCTGCACTCAGTCTTTCAAATTTTGATTCAATGAACTTTTTCCATTCTGCCCAGAGAACTTTGGCCCAGAGAGGACGGGCGGCGCTTTCTGGATCGTGTTCACATATGGCTTCTTCTTTGCATGATACAGCTTTAGCTTGCATTTGTAGATTGCACAGAGAACTGTGTTCACAGACAATGATTTCAAGAAGTGCTCCTGAGCCCATGCAGTGTATTCCAGTGCAGAATCATGCCTGTTTTTAATGCAGTGCTGTCTGAGCGCCCAAAGATCACGAGCATCCAATATTGACCTTTGGACTTGTCCATTGCGCACAGAGATTTCTCCAGATTCTCAGAATCCTTTGACAATCTTATGTACTGTAGATTCAAAGTCTTCGCAATTTTACATTGAGGAACATTTTTCCGAAATTGTTCCACAATTATTAGACACAGTTGTTTGCAGATTGGTGAATCTCTGTCCATCTTTACTTCTTCGAGAGACTAAGAGAGACTTACTTATTAGAGAGACTCTGCCTCTCTAAAATGCTCTTTTTATGCCTAGTCATGTTACTGATGTGCTGCCAATTAACCTAATTAGTAGGAAAATGCTCCTCCAGCTTTTTTTTTTATTAGTACCACTTACTTTTCCAGCCTTTTGTTGCCCCTCTACCAAAGTTCAGCGATTAGTCTTCTCACTTACCAGACTTTTACAGACTGTTGAAAGAAGAGGGGATACTAAACAATGGTAAACATGGCCCTATTTTTTGAGATGTGTTGCTGCTACCAAATTCAAAATGAGCTAATATTTTTAATTAAATGGTAAAATGTCTCACTTTCAACATCTGATATGTTGTCTGTGTTCTATTGTGAATAAAATGTGGGTTAATGAGTTTTGCAAATCATTACACTCTGTTTTTATTTACAATTTATACAGCATCCCAACTTTTTTGGAATTAGGGTTATACAGCTCACGGATACAAAGGATGAGAAGTAAGAAACGAGCCACATTCGGGGATAAGGGAACACGCAAGACGCAAACCAATCAAAAAGAGACATTATCTCTTATAGACATGCAAGTTACTGAATGGGAGGAGACACAGAAGGCATTCACAGGGTTGTGACAATGTGTTGGGGTTGTGACAGAATTCCCATTCTGTTTGTATACATATTTTTTAATTAATCTTTGAACTATTAAGAATGGCACTTGAGCACCGTTTAAAATGATTTACATGAAAAAAAATGGTCATTTAAATTTCATCCCACGGAAATTAAGTCTCCAGGAGACTTTTTCCATGTGTAATACTAACAATCTGCTGACTGCAACTCATACAACTGTTCGTGAATTATTTACAGTGAAGACTGGGGCAATTTTTATAATAGCATGTCCTGAATAATAAATGGAACTCTGTATTGCATTTTCCAAGAACTCCTGTTAGCAAAATCAAATGAACATGGATTTGTTTTATAGCTCATCATAGTTTTGCCGATAAAGGACTTGCATTTACTGAATGCTTCCTGGTGTTATTCCAGCCACATTTTGTCTTAATGTTGATGACTTGCTGGTGCAAGTCCATTGATAAAACACTAAAGATCAGCGTGGTTTTGATAATTACTGTTTTTTAAGTTTGAATGTCTGTGAATGCTCAAAGTGATGTTGACTTTACCCCATTTCAAATATTTAATTAACAGTTAATTAAGTGGTTGCTGACCAGCCCCAAACTTTTTGTGAATCCTATAGAAAACAAAAGTGTGTTGAATCATCCATTGTGTTAAATTGAGAATATTGCGCAATTCACTCAGGTGCCACCACTCCACATTTTAAGCAGTGTAATGCATTTTCTTAACCTGTGTATAAAGAACCAAGTGACATACAAACACAGACTAAAAATGAACTCTTACATAAAAATACATTTGTTTGCTTACTTTAAAGTAATTTGAAGTCAGTCAATCCGGCTATATGAGTTTTTTAATCAAATTTTCAATTCAATTTAGGCTACCAAAGTGTACCTGAGCTGGGAAAAAAAATGGTCTTAAAATAACTGATCCAACAAACCTAAAACCAACATAAAATTAAAGACTGTTCCAAATGTATCAAAAATTCAAAGGCATTGAATGTCTGGAAAGTACAATGAATATTCCATTTTCATTTTCTCAGGTAAAGTAATTGTAATTTTAAAAATTCTCACATCATATTGTTTTTGTCATGGTTCGTTCGTCGTGTGAGAACAGCTGCACGGCGGACAGGAAGGTAGGGACAGGACTCAAGTGCAAGGCTGGAGCTTTGTGATGTTTAATAATGCCCAACTGTGGGGCAGCAGGCACAAGGTAGAAATACCGAACCAAACAAAAATGGAAATGAGGTTCCTCTAAGCAGAAAATAACATAGGTACAAAAATAAACAATACTAAATCTAAGTAAAAACAGATGGATACAAACGCATCCCACTAAGGTTAAAAACACTGCGCAGGCAAGTGTGGCCAATACTTCGCAATATGCACACTGCCTCAGCTCATTGCTAATGAGCGGCTGGTGCAGGTGATAATTAGATGAGGTGGATCACTGAAGTGGGCTGAGGGCTGTAAGCGAGGCCTCAGGGTTTTCACGTTGAGTTCATGCATGGCAGTGGCATGCAACAGAAATGTATTTGAATTGATTAACATTGTTGATGCTAAAGTTTTTTTTTTTTTTCAAGTCTAATTTATTTCTCAGTATAGTTATTTCTCTATAGAGCATTTTTGTGATCAATTTTATAATTGATTTTCAAAAAAAGAGGGGGGTAGATTGGGGAGGAAGTTAAAAATAGAGCAGAGCATTTAAGGAGTCTTCAGGGTGGAAATTCCAAATTTTTTTTAAAATTTCAATATTTTTGATTTTCACATAAAATAAATAAAATAAATAAAGGAATGTAGTGAGATGCCAGTAAACACCAAGACTCCATGTTTTTCCTCTGCCTCAATTGTTACTTGTGACTTAAAATGCAAATTACCGAAAATCACAATTTTGACTGATTTTCGACCTTGTGGCATTCATGAAATCATTAATATTCATCTGATTGACTTGAAATTTGGACTGAAGTTGTATCTTTTGGAGATCTATGAAATGATATAGGATCTTCTAGATAGGTGCATCCCTAGGGGGTTAATTTTGAAAATGAAGCAAGTTGATGATAGCGATTTTCATTATGGTTACATAACAGAGCTCATTAAATATTCATAAATGTTCCAAACAAAAAAATCCTATGTCATTTCATAGAACTCTCTCAAACCTTTCATATGAGACTAATTTGAGTAAAATCTGACCATGGGTTATTGAAATATCAGCGCCACAAAATATTTTCAGATTATGTCATTAAAGTACCGTTTCCATGGCAACCATGTAAATTTTTTTTCAAAATAATACATTTTATGAGGTTAAAATCATGTTGAGTATGCTTATTTCTTAGTTTTTACATTATTATGGTTATTTCTACACTTGACCCTGAAGACCCCTTAAACATCAATATGGTATTCAGTCCATGTGGAGTTATTTAGAAGATAGTACATATCCATACATACAAACCAATACACATATATGCAAAATAAAAGTACACCAATACATACGGCTGTTTAAAAAAAGGAGGAGAAGAGTATCCGTAAGTAGTATTTATAGCTTAGAAAATGAGGCAAATCACTCTACATGAGCTTGTCAGAGGTCACGGTTTCCACATAGGAGAGATTCCCACATTCTTAGAGAGGGCAATTTTGCCTAATTAAGTCTGGCAGTACTATATTCCATTACTGCAATGTCATCGAAATAACTTGTCTAGAACTTTTGTAGTGATATGGAGGAACTGATCCACAGTTGTAATATAGCTTTCTTGGAGGCCGTGAAGCCTGCCCACTACACTTTCCGTTGAATCATAGCATATCCAGGATCCCGGTCATCATTTAATCGACACAGTTGTGGTGTTTTTGGAGCAGTAGTACCAATCAATCTAGATATTTAATGCACAACCGAAGTCCAGAAATCCACAATTTAAAAATACCAGGGGAGACATGGCAGATATTGCAATTTGAGCAATCGTCAATACAAAAAAAACTCCCAGATATTGCAGTTGAGCCCCATTTCCGATGCTTTATGGGATAGTTTGGAGGCTGAGTCGCTTCTGGTCTCGCGGAGCTGTGAAAAGTTACTGTGCATGGTTATGGATACTTGGCCACACGATACTGAGCGTAGAAGCTGTATTTACCCCTTAGCACAGAAGCCAAATCTGGCTATTTATGCGTTACCCTATTTTAGTCTTTATAATTCAAGATTCAAGCTTCATAGAGAGCTGGACAATGGCTCAACTGAGACAAGACACTTGTGTCATTCAGAATTCCATCATATTACAGATTATTTTCATGACTTTGGTGGAGAAAAAGGGCTGCAAACATAAAAAGTCTTAATGAAAATTCAGCACTGAAATTGTACAAAAAAAAAAGAGAATTGAAAAATGGCTGGGTGTTAAAACAATACATTTCTGGGATCATAAACCTCCATGCAAAAGGACTTCAACTCTGCGCGGGAATCTCTTACATATGCGTTGATTGAATAATTGCTGACTACAGCAGGGAAAGGTAAATATGCCACTAACACTCAAGCCGCATGCGTGGGAGTTGACAGGTACGCATTATTAATGAAAACTGACCACACCTGATGATGTTGAGTTTTTGGAGTTTCTGTAATTGTAATTTAAATGAATGACTGAAAACAGGTCATGACCAATCATTATTTTTAAGGGATGGTTTGAGCTTCCCCTGTTGCCAGTTCACGAGCCGCCACTGCACCCCAGAGTTTCCTGCCTTGTAGAAAGCAGCCAATAAGGCATGCTATTTATGTGTAAGTATTAGAATTATTAGTTGAGGACAATTTTCCTTGAAATACAAAGGCTAGAGTTCAAGCACATATGCAGACATGTTTACTAGAATACACTTTCAATAACTGACATTGAGGATTCGATTAAAGTAAATACTGAGTCTTCCATGGGCATTACCAAAAAGTGCAGTTTACTTTTTTTAATGCATTATCATTTTTGCAATGTTGCAAATGCAATTACCGGCTGAGTTTTGTGTTGAAACTATTGCATCATGACTAGTTAAAAAGTTTAATTTATTAAGAAAAGTCATTTGTCATTAGACTTTTAGGGAAATAATATTTAAATGTGCAGACCTGGAAAATGCCCTGGGAAAACTGACATCAATAAGAAATGAGAACTGTCTCCATAATTTAATTCAGAAAGCACTTCATATTGCTTTCTTAATCCAATATGCTATCCTTTTCCAGTGATTATTGCATTTATCCACAATATTGCCTACTTTGTCAATGCCAGATGACACATATTAAATTCATTGAAGAATATATAATCAACAAATAAAGGTTTAATCCTCTGGAATGCTTGTCAGCTAACATGGTTGGGTAAAGCCTGTGCTAGTAATTAATGTGAGGAAGTGAAGTGGCAATTAAAATTGATATTTTATTTCCTCTATTTTTTGAGATTCAGGTGAAAGAACCTCAATTCTATGTGGGAGAGTGGGAGAAGGAGGGATGGGGGCTAAAGAGCACCGTGTTAAAAGCACTGAAATGGATGAGTGCACACTGTATAGCAGCTATAGTCACTCACAAGTAACTGGCAGCACAGGTGATATGAAGGGGAGAGGAAATCTGTTGAGCGAGGTGTTGGGTCTGTTTGGAGTAAATCCTGTTCGGCTGATTAAAAACCCAATACATCTCTCCGGGGGGAGACCGAGTGAAATGGAATGAGCCATTCATGCTCCCCGCTGGCTCGATTCTGTAGTCGTCTTGGCATTTATCCAACCTGAGCAGTCGGCGCCTCGAGCCGACATGGTGGTCTGTTTCCCATACAGACCGCCTGAGTGATGACATTTCATTTCTCCATCTCGCTCAAGGGTGGACAGGGGCAAACAGCGTCTGCATTCCATCTCATTGTGCAAACAATGACACACTGCGTGTCACTTCCCTGACTCAATGCCCCGCAGCCAAGCAATGAAGCTGTGCAGGCCTGACAAGCAGTTTGTTTCAATTATACTCAGCCGTTAATCAATAACCTCACTGTGTAATCCTGTACATCAATACAGCCACTGTGCCCAATATTTTGAGTGAGGGGATGCGACAGGAATATCGCCGAGACAGAGTCCAGACTAATGACTGAATTTGGAATACTTTGTTTACACTGAAATCCAGAAAACAAAGACAAGTAAGGATAATTACCCCAATTGTGTTTCTTCCTGTGTTGGCACTATTTTAGGAATATTTAGCAACCGAAGGAATATCATGTCATTGGGATAACTAAGACCAATACCGGAGAGCTGCTGGATTGGAGAAACTAAAATTTCACAATAAGAAGCCCCCAATGGAAATGACATCCTTATTACTCCTGCATAACAATTTCATTAGCTACCATACTTTCTATTAAATGCCATAGGAAGCTTAGTCATTCCAACTGATATATGATGGAAAAAAGTATTCGTAAGTCTTAAGAGAAATTCATGCAGATTTCATGAAGCCTACAGTGGGCTATTGTACAACCCCAATTCCAAAAAAGTTTGGATGCTGTGTAAAATGTAAATAAAAAAAGACTGCAATGACTTGCAAATCTTATAAACCCACATTTTATTCACAATAGAACATCGACAACATATCAGATGTTGTGAGACATTTTATCATTTCATGAAAAATATTACCTCATTTTGAATTTGATGGCAGCAACATATTGCAAAAAAAAAAAAAAAAAAAATGGGGATAGGGCCATGTTTACCATTGTTTAGTGTCCCTTCTTCTTTTAAAAACAGTCTGTAAATATCAGGGAAGTTAGGAGACCAATTGCTGAAGTTTTGGGAGAGGAATGTTGTTCCACTCCTGTCGGATGTAGGATTCTACCGGCTCGTCCTAGGTCTTCTTTTCCGGATTTTTTGTTTTATGATGCACCTAAATGTTCTCTATTAATGAATGGTCTGGAGTGCAGGTAGGCCAGTTCAGCACTCAGACTCTTCCACTGAGAAGCAATGCTGTTGTTATAGATCCAATATGTGGTTTGGCATTGTTTTGCTGAAATATGCAAGGCCTTCCCTGAAAGAGACATTGTCTGGATGGGAGCATAGATTGTTGTAATACCTCTATATACTTTTCAGCATTGATAATGCCTTTCCAGATGTGTAAGCTCCCCACCCCATAGGCACTAATGCAATCTGATGCCATCAGAGATGTGGGCTTTTGAACTGTGCGCTGATAACAAGCTGGATGGTCCCTCTCCTCTTTAGATCGCATGACACGGCGTCCGTGGTTTCCAAAAAGAATTTCAAAAATTTTGATTCATCTGACCACAGGACAGTTTTCCATTTTGCCTCAATCCATTTTAAATGAACTTTGGCCCAGAGAAGACGGCGGCATTTCTGGATCATCTTCACAAATGGCTTCTTCTCTGCATGATAAAGCTTTAGCTTGCGTTTGTATAGTGCACGTGTGTTCACAGACAGTGATTTCTGGAAGTGTTCCTGAGACAATGCAGTGTATTCCAGTGCAGAGTCGTGCCTGTTTTTAATGCAGTGCTGCCTGAGGGCCTGAAGATCACGAGCATCCAATGTTGACCTTTAGAGTTATCCCTTGCGCACAGAGATTTCTCCAGATTCTCTGAATTTTTTAATAATATTATGTAGTGTAGATGGTGGGATATTCAAAATCTTCGCAATTTTACATTGACGAACATTAGACGAACATTTGTTCCACAATAGTTAGACGCAGCTTTTTGCATATTGGTGAATCTCTGTCCATCTTTACTTATGTGAGACTCTGACTCTCTAAAATGCTTTTTTTGGGCCCAGTCATGTTACTGACCTGTTGCCAATTAACCTAATTAGTTGCAAAATGCTCCTCCTGCTGTTTTTTATTACTACCACTTACTTTTCCAGCCTTTTGATGCCCCTCTCCCAACGTTTTTGAGATGTGTTGCTGCCATCAAATTCGAAATGTAGTATTTTTCATGAAATGGTAAAATGTCTCACTTTCAACATCTGATATGTTGTCTATGTTCTATTGTGAATAAAATGTAGGTTTATGAGATCTGCACATCATTGCATTCTGTTTTTATTTGCAATTTGCACGGCATTCAACTTTTTTGGAATCGGGGCTGCATTACAGCTCTTTGCTTTGTCAGATAAAGTGGAGATAAAAAATTTTAAAATGGTTTAATCGGGTAGGCCTGCAATTTTTTTCACTGTGAAGAACATAAAGATAATTCTTAACAGAGGCAAACCAGTATTAGCCATGAATTTTGAGGGCAGCATGGATTATTGAAAAAAAAAATAAAAATGGGAGCATTTTGTGCGGAAACTTAACAGTTTTGATGATTCATAACAACATCATTAACATTCAGCTTAATTTTTTAAATAAACCAATGTTTTTCTTTGTTAAGGTGACTTTCCTGCAGAGAAACCACAATACTGTATTTAGGCATTTATGGTTTTGCCATTAACTTAAACAGGCAAAAAAGAAACCCTTCTAAGGTTTGGATGATCTATTTTGCTCTATGAAATCGCACAAACCAATCAGGTCTGGCTGAGCTTTTATCTTTCGCATCTACAATTGGTAGAAATCACTCTAATTGGAAAAAGTTTGATTTCAAAGAAAATTAATGGCACTGCTGTCAAAAAATTTCCTGTCAAGGAACATATTTGGAGGGGATGATAAATATCACAGGAAATTATGTGTTCTCCAGAGATGGAAACATCATTTATCACACTCACTACGAATCTAATACGAATGAAAAAAGAAAAGCTTCTTAACTTTGTGGGGATTTCAGGCTGTTTCAATAGCATTTTTCTTTTTGTGCATGAGCAACTCAATGCATTTCTGTGTCAATGTGCAAAATGCCAAGCAGTTGACAGCCATCCTGATTGGCACTTACTTCACTGTATGTACAGTGAGCACCCTAATTCATTGAGCAGTACCATAAATATGCTTTAATGGTGTACTTTTTATTTACAGGCAAAAACTGCACTCTCATATCATATACAACCACTCTGGTGGTTTGAGGGGGACATTAATCTCTGACTCCTCTTGCTAACATCATTTTAGTGAAATCCATCAGTTAGATTGCTATTTGGTTGTCTTATTCTGGTGGGATTTTTGGAAACAGTATTCATTTGGAGGGAGACAAGAGTTCAGCAACGGCAAACAGAGATGATATCTGAGCCCAGCAGAAACAAGAGGGAGGTAGAAAACAACAGAGAAATCATGCTGGGGTGAGAACAAAGCAGCCCATGTAGTTTTTCTACAATAGATGGGCAGGACAGACAGATTTCCAAGTCACAATTTTAGGCTAAGCATTGGTGATCAGTGGGGGTACTTCTGACTTTAATGTGACAGCTCTTCCAAATCGTAAAGTTGCAGACTGAGGCATATGTTTCGATGATTTTCGTCCATTCAGTTCCTGTAGCAGTTTAATTAACACACAAGCACTTAATCGTATGGCTGTGTTGGCTATCTTTCCAATGTTTTGACATATCGCAAGTATTTCTCAAACAAAGCTCATTGTACAGTCAGACTGATGGAAAATAAATTATGCTTTGCAGTAACATTCAATCTGAGACTATCAACCAGACTATTTTTCTTTTTTCAAAATTGTAGTAAATGGCCCACTCAAAAAAATTACATGCTCAGGGATATTTAAATCCCAGCACTTCCACTGATTACAAATATACACTCATCAAGCACAGAGCTAAAAATCTGATGTCACAGGTTCACACTGAACTTGACAATGTAGGATTGTGCCTGTTTTTCTGTTTTATAACAAAAGCTCAGATCTAGAATATTGCTCAAAAGTTTGTAATTACTTGACTTTCAAGCAGTTTATGACATATTTAGGAGGGCAAATTGTGCTAAAATGATAGATAACAGTCTTTTTTTAGTGATTTCTAATCAAATTATTCTCCGTGACATTTAATAATTGCTTTGCAAACTATAGGCATTTGAGATATTAATTTTACAAAGATATCCTTCTCAATAGGTTTCCACAAAGACTGTTATATCTCCTCAAGGTGTGTCTTCGAAGATAACCACACTTTACCCGTCTATCCATCCATCTTCTTCCGCTTATCCGGGGGCCGGGTCGCGGGGGCAGCAGTCTAAGCAAGGATGCCCAGACTTCCCTCTCCCTGGACACTTCCTCCAGTTCTTCCGGGGGTATCCTGAGGTGTTCCCAGGCCAGCCGAGCGACATAGTCCCTCCAGCGTGTCTTGGGTCTTCCCCGGGGCTTCCTCCCGGTGGGGCATGCCCGGAACACTTTCCAAGGAAGGCGTCCAGGGGGCATCCGATATAGATGCCCGAGCCAACTCAGGCGGCTCCTCTCGACGTGGAGGAGCAGCGGCTCTACTCTGAGCTCCTCCCGGGTGACAGGGCTCCTCACCCTATCTCTAAGGGAGCGCCCCGCCACCCTGCGGAGGAAACCCATTTCAGCCGCTTGTATCCGAGATCTCGTTCTCACCACACTTTACAGTTTTATGATCTAGGTGATCTCACAACAACTCCATAGAGTTTAACCTCTTCCACTCCCGAGTTGTCATCAGAGGGATTATGGCACTGCTCTCACCTTGCCTTAAAGTGCATGACCTCTCCGAACCCGTTACCATTTAGGTTTCCTAATGACCAATTACCGGTTAATTTTTTCAGGATCCATTTCCCCTCATCTTGCATTATTGTTCATCGCAACAATCATAAAGCATTTTCCTATCCACATTAATGGTAGACCTAACATAAAACGTCAATGTCTCATGAAGCTTCTGAATTCCTGCCGCTCACAAAATGGTATTTTTTTCTGCATTCGCCTCTGATTGGCTCGATATGCCGAAAAAAAAGTTTCTAAAAATGCTTTTTGTCGACTAAGGCCTGGTGTGAAGGATGCTCATGTAAAAACAAAACTCTGTCTACAACCAGTAACGTTACCACAATGCAGGTTAACACTCAGCCTATTTCAGAGCAAGAATTGGGCAATAGATTGGATTTATTTACCAAGCAAATGGGCTTCCAATAAGCTGCCATGCCAATAAAGATTAAGACATACAGCTTTTCGTCCACAAGGAAGGCTATAAAATTGTTTGGACAGTAATTAACTGAAATTTCTAAAATTCCATCCTGGGTTAGAATGTAATGTTGTAAATGCTGCTGAAGGTGGTAGTTACATAAGGTTTAAATTTCTTTTAATCAAATAATTTGCTGCTCCAGAAGCTGGTCTGTAAAGACCGCATGAATGACTTTGCTACCTTGAAAGTTAGATGCATAGCATGCATATTAAATTATTTTAATTGCATGCCATGTGTTGAAGTTTCACAATGCACTAATAACCAATTTACTAAATTATTCAATTACCAATGCTTCAATGTAAGCATTATCACCTGGTGTGGCAACCAGTGTGCAATTATGCTTCCCTGCAAATGCAAGCTATTCTTTGGAACGCTGAAAACATTATGCAGGGATTGAGTTAGCTGCTCGCCACGTTCACCAATGCGATAAAAAAGTTTGGGTGGCGATAATATTTTTGTTAGTTCTCGCCACAGTGGTGTATGCCATATTTTCTCCTAATGGTGATTAAATATCATTCTGTGGTGAGTTCAATGATTTTAGATCATGTTAGTCGAATGCTGCGAAGTTCAGAAGTCGGGAAATCATTCCCGTAACCATTGACTAGAGGCTCTGATTGAATGCTGGCTCATTATCATAAATAATTACCTTTGTGGGGCCGACTCGCTGTTCATACATCTCTCCTGACATTGCGTACAGTATTCCCGATCGGGGAGATAAATTTTGACCTCATTCACTTTCTCATGATAATGGCTTGCACATGCATAAATGGGAAGTGAGCGCTGCATCATTTTGAATACTGGCCTCCCAAGAGCCGAAACACCTTGTTGAACTCCGTATGATAGGAGCAGTGGCGGCTCGTGAACTGGCAACAGGGGAAGCTCAAACAATCCCTTACAATTAATGATTAGTTGTGACCTGTTTTCAATCATTCATTTAAATTACCATTCCAGAAACTCTGAAAACTCTCAACATTATCAGGTGTGGTCAGTTTTCCTTTATAACGCATACCTGTCAACTCTCACGCATTCGGTGTGAGTTTAAGTGGCATATTTGCGTTCCTCTGCTGTGGTCAGCAATTATTCAATCAACGCGCATATAAGAGATTCTCGTGCGGAATTGAAGTCCTTGTGCGTGGAGGGGTTGGAAGCAATGGAATTGCTTAAGACATCTCAAATGATCTTATTTCATTTAAACGATCATGAAACGCATGCATTGCTTCCACCCCCTGAGAAAAAGAGAAAGCGAGAAGTCTAGAGTTGTAATCGGTATGCAGTATAGGCTAAATGAAAACTGGCTACATCTGATAATGTTGAGAGTTTTTGGAGTTTCTGTAATGGTAATTTAAATGAATGATTGAAAACAGGTCATGACCAATCATTATCTTTCAGGGATTGTTTAAGCTTCCCCAATTGCCAGTTCACTAGCCATCACTGGATGAAAGTGATTGCAGTTGCGTTCAACAATTTTGATTTCGTTACTTCCCCTGGTTATGGGATGAAGTTGTATTGCTCATGGCGCTGCGGGGCCGGCAAGAAAAACAAGCTAGCTGAACGGAAAGATCGCTCAACGATCCCTGATTTTGAAAAACAACAGAGAATTTGTGATCATCAGTGAGAGTACAACGAGTATTTCATTGATATTTCTTCAGAATTCTCTGACAGGCCACTCACCACTGGCATACTATTGTACATGTTGTAGTGTATTACATACATCGATTGTATGCTATATCCAACACCAAAAATAGAGGTCTATTTTTGCCAATACTAATGATGCGTGGCAAATTCATGAATACTTTTAATTTCCAATCTCATCCCCGAGGTTTTACGATGCTAGTCACACCATATTGTGCAGTTCCCTGAATGAATTTGCGTGGACAAGACTGGATACCTGCATGGCTGACTGGTTTAATTAATACAATGGGATTACATACAGTATGTCTCCAAAAATGTACCGACATGTTATCTTAACTTGGGGATGAAAAGGCAAAACTGAGTAATGCCTAACCACTGACTGTATGCCATATATTAAAACAAAGAATTTAAATAGCGTCTGCCTTTTTTCTTCATTTTCGTGCCTATACATATCTGCCATAATTCATCTAAAATATTATTCCAAAGGTAATGGGGAACCTGTGAAGCTAGAGATTTAGATGGCAGCACCAGTATAGTAAGGTGCAAGTCCAATTCATTTTCCATTAAAACTAAATTTTGATGATTATCTCAAGAAATGCTAACACAATTGAATTGAGACTCATTCCAATCACACATTTGGTGTGATTTCGCCATGTAGAGTAAATGTGGCCAACAGTTTTTGGACCTGGTTAGCCATAGTGCTAACAGACCTCTGACGTGGCAAAAGAAATGGAGAGTCAGGTAGCCACAGTGGCTAACACATATTTCAGGCTAGCGCAACCCCTGATTATGATTAAGTCCAGTCTTAAAACAAATTAGGGTGCACGGCTGAAAAAATCCTGGAAAGGGAGATAGAATTCAGGTAAAGCACTAGGTTGAATAATCTTTTATTATTATTATTATTATTATTGTTAGTATTAGTATTATTATTATTATTATTATTTGGTTTTTTGCATCCATACAATATCACTGTTATGTACATTGTCAATGTAGCCCTTCAGTTATGTCATTTCTTAATATTTTCTTCATAATCCCAAGCGTATATTTTTGTCTTGATTATTCAGTAAATAAATTGTGTTTTTATGAATCAAGAGATGTTAAACAGGAACAGCTTTTTATGTGTTGAATTATGTGTTTAAGGGTCAGAGGCTCACGGCACATCACTTGATGATCCCGTTAACGCCAGCGTTACTGCTAGGAGAGATGTTAGGCTTTGGGAAGTTGAATCATGTTATTGAGCTGGCCATTCCATATTTTTCAATTTCCTGGGCAGAATGGTCATGCAGGATTTGGCTTTATGTTTTGGGTCTTGTTGCCACCAAAGTTTCTTCTATTTTATCAATTTAAAAATCACCAGTGACTCCAAGCTTTCGAGCGGTAGTGTATGTGTAAACTTGATCAAATAGCTATATACTAATTTCCATTTTGATCCAAATGAAATAATGTGAACACAATGAATGAGAGTCAAAGAACAGACGCTTACCACAGTTTTCCAACATGAAGAAGAAAAATTTCATATCCACATTGAGATATATTAGAAACTAGTATGAACAACTGCAGAGGGAAACAATTTAACTAAACATTTAATCTATGTGAACAATCATAGGTTCCTCATTGGTGAAACTGTTGACGGTCACAAAGACTAACATTTTATTTGGCAAACAATAGAGTCACACTTGTTTTGTCTCATGTTTATTTCATGAAGTTCAGTTCAGTTTTCTCAGTCTAATTTGTTCTTTTTAAAAATGTTTTTAATTGAAAATCCTCACAATATATATAAAAAATAAGCACAATATGTTAAAGTGGTTTTATTCCTCATGGCAAAATGGATATGTCCATCAAAATGTGGCTTAACTGCTCTAAACATGGAATGCAGCTAATAAAGACAAATTAACAGCTTTCTAAAATTCTACAATTGCAATTGTGGTGGAACAAAAAGCAGAATACACAGTGGGGCGCCAGGACCGAGTCTGAGAACCACTACACTCGTGACATTTCTTCTCAATAGCAACATTTTGAGCTTTGGCATTGCAATTGAATTAATGATAACACACTTTGCAGTATAGCCTAATGCACAACAGTGAATGTTTTTATGAGTTTATATTGCTAACAGAGAGTCTGTGAAGATGATTTGCATCATTTTTCATTTTGGGCTATACATAATAAGAGAGGAGTTTATTCCATTTCTATAGCAAAATAATTTTCTGGTAGTATCATCTTTAGGTTGGAGACCAAATGGATCTAGGTACACTATCAGCCCCCTCATTTTGGTGGTCAAACAGATGAAAAAAAAAAAAAATATATATATATATATATATATATATATATATATATATTTACTTGCATTTGATGCAAAAGTTTGTACCATAAGTCAAAATAGTTGGTTGGAAGTAAAACATTGCATTACTTATAGTGCACATCAAAGCGAAAATCACTCCATTTTTAGCTGTTTGGAGAGGTAGGGGGACAGCTTATATTTTCACAGAATCACTTGCAATTAACTTCATTCTCAGATTTGGCACTCTTCTGATCAATGAGTTAATGATCCAGGAAATGTGCCACCCTTCTTTAAGTCTGGGCCCTCGCCTGGCACCCCAATAAAAAAAAAATTCTGGACCCACCCCTGATCCAAATAATCTTCCCTAGGAGATGAAGACTAGATATATCTTCTACATGTCAGAGGCAATGCTGAATACATTAAACTGTTGTGCAACAATTGTTTTTGCTATTTCATCATCATGAATGGTTGGATCACACAATTCCCTATCATGTTAATATTTTATTTTTGGGAGCAGAAAAAACTAACATGGGGTGTGATTAGGGGAAAATGGGGCATCCTGCATGGGATGTGTTACCACATTTTTTTAATGCAAAACTTGATGCACAGGTATATTGCTTTTATTTTATATCCAAATAGGCAAATTCACTTGCTCATGCATCACTTTTAGGTCCAAACACAAATGGATATGTAAACACACTAATTTTTATGGGCAAAATGGAAAAAATATGCCAGAATTGTGAGGGCCTGATTTTCTGAGACTTATTTCCCCCCGCAGTCTGGCTGTTTGCATCTTTTTCAGTTTGTCTTCCTGATTGACTTCAATAATTCAGTTATTTCCTGGCGGCTTTCCCCCTCCCTCGGTGCATTCCATTTGCACTCCACCCTTACCTGGTCTTCATTGTTAATTGAAGTCTCAAAATTTTTGAGATCCTGCCTTCTGTCTTTCTCTTCACTAGATTGTTGACCAGCATTCATGTTCAGATCACTCTCAGGCAGTTCTTTAATGTATTTCCTTAAATGATCTCCTATATTCGTGTCAGACAGTTCCCTCCTCATTGTCTTCTGTAGTCCTTTTGTCATTCCCCTACTTAGTCTCTCTTTCTCTCTCCCCGGACTGACCAGTGGGCATTAATCTTGGACCAGAACTTCAACCATGACCAGCCTCACTGCCAGTAAACTGTTCGCTACTGCCTGACCTCTGCCCGCCCACCAACCATGATCTGCCTATCCTCTATTGCCCTGTCTGTTTGTTCTCCAACCTGGACTGTAGTACCATCTACAAACCCCAATTACAATGAAGTCTGTACGTTGTGTAAAACGTGAATAAAAACAGAATGCAATTATTTGCAAATCTCATAAACTCACATTTTATTCACAATAGAACATAGACGACATATCAGATGTTGAAAGTGAGACATTTTACCATTTCAAAAAACATATTAGCTCATTTTGAATTCTTCAACATCAGGGCAATGTCTTTGTCTCGGACTACACCGTTGAATGCTGCGTCCTTGCTGCCACCACCAATTGGACTCTTCGGGGGCTCTACAACCCCTTCACGGGGTTGCAGGCCAAATTCAGAATGAGCCTGGAGCCTTCTGCAGGACTTTAATGGTCTGGTGGACCTGACCCTCCAGATTAACCCTTAAATGCCCCCTGTGACAAATTTTTCACACAATTTTGGGGGTTGTCAAAACCACTGACCCCACATAAATTTTGCAACCTAATGCCCATAGTGACATATTTAGACCATCAGTGCTGCCATCTGATGCATAAAAGTGGAACTGACACTACACTGGCTGCACCAGCTAACCTTTCCAATATGGTCGCCCCCATGGTGGAATCCACACGATAGATCAGCACCCATTCATCACTGGATAAAGTAGACAAACAGGTAAGCTAATGAAAAATAAGTTATGCCTAATACTTCAGCTATATGTCAACTGTTTTATAATTCAAGTCATTTTAGCAATAAGGTCCCTGAAATGCCCATTGTGACATATATGTCACAAAACTAAAATGAGGTCAAAGCTCACCAAAAATAAAAAAATTGCTATTGGGTTGTTCTTAGCCCCTCCCCAGGACATATTAACAGAATACATAGATTTTTCCTTCAACTTTTACTATAGTTGGGCATTTAAGGGTTAATGCTCACCTGCAGTTGAGATGTTTAGACCATAGTGCTCGCCATTCGGTTAGGTCTCCACCAGCCCAGACTAGTCTCGCCACTGGGTCAGCTCCTCCACCACCTGCTGAACTGCTGCTGGCTGATTATGCCAGGCTAACCAGTTGTAACCAGCACTACTGAAGCATAAATTCTGGCCTGTGCTCCGGGCAGAAGGCGAGAAGGTTGCCCCCTGGAACATTGGTTCCTAACCCATTTCCCATGTGGTCAGCCCCTCTGATGTTTGTCTCGTCTGCCCCCCTCCACTACACCGCATCCATCCATGGTACCATGTGTCCTGTGTGAAACCTCATTAAACATCCTGGATGTTTGGCATTGAGATCATAGTCACCAATTCTTGGTGGACTGGGAGGGGCCCTGAGGAATGTTCCTGGGTACTCGGGCGCCACATTCTGGACACCTCCCTAATCCAAGACTTCCTTCATTGGCACCCAGGATTGACCACTGGCGTCCCTGAAGGGGTGGAGGGTGTAGGGGTGGTTGTATTACATCATGATTATCTGATAGCCAGATTGCTGGAGAACTGATTATCTGTGACTTTTTGGTTTGCCTTCCTGATTGATTTCACTCATTCAGTCATAGTCTTGTGGCTTCACCCCACCTTTTGAGCATTCCATATGCTCTCCATGCACATATGATCCATATTTTTCTTTGGGCAGACACTATGGTAATGACCAGGGTTTCCGCTAGAAAAAATTGGCACCGGACAACCTGACTGGCAGGTTTTCAATTTACCCGACACATGTTTGAAATTCCGCTCAAATATTATCTGAATTTATTGAGCTTAAAATGATATGCAGGCTATATGAGAATGATATCAAGGCATGTCAATTTATAGCGTAATCTTTTTATTGAAAAGTACGTTAGGCCTATATCAAATAAAATGAGTGCTGTCAATTGACTCACATGCGTAACTTCTAAAATAAATAAATCTTGCAGAAGCCCGTGCTCTTCTAACATGAACATAAAACAATTGGAACTACAATTTGCAAACACCTGGGGCTCGTACCATAAAGCTGGATTTGGGCTTATCGCGGTATCTCCAGGTTTAACCCTGGGTTTTCTGTGCCATGAAGGTGGCTTCTTACCGAGGTTATCACCGCGGCAACAGAAACTGAACGGCTAACCTGCTTCGGAGCAGGTTTAGTTCTAGATTCAGATCACAGAGTGCAAAAGCACCGCCTACTGACCAATCAGTTCTCTGAGAAAATGGTATCACCGTCCGTGGAGGTTTCAGCGTTCAGAGTTCGGTGCGCGGATGAATACCAATATGTACGATACAGGTTCTCATCTGAGGGTTTGACATGTGGTGACCGCAGTGGAGTCGTGCGCGTATAGTTTCACATCTTGAGTGTATCACAATGCTGTATTTTCCCACGGGCAAAAGCAATAAAGCCTTTTACTTGTTGCACTTATGAAAGTAAGCTTACTGACCGCTTTGAATTATGTTTTTGTAGTAATTCATTATTTGTTCTCCGGCTCTTGACACCGCCGGGGGTGCAGCTGGAAAAAAATCCATACATGCCATAAGAATACATCCTCGCATCACGTCAATTTAATTAAATATGGAACTGTAATTTTACTGATGGGGCAGTGACATTATAAACAATAAAACACGCACATCCCAATACCCAATAGGCTTCGTGTTGGATCAAACATATCCTGTAAAGCAGAAAAGGAGAGAATTGCACTCATTAGCCTACAAAGTGCCTGTTGTCATGATTTACTGCAGCAGAAGTAAAAATAAATCACTTTTGCAGCAATAGCCCACATACAATCATGAATACGGGAGTTATTTGCATTATAATTGACTTAAGCATTTACACGGTCGGTGATTTTTTGCAAACTGTCCTTTCTGTATTTGGCAGTTGCAACGGTGTTAATTTTTGCCATGATGATATGGTTATTCTCTTCATATTTTTATTAAGAGCACTTGCTCCGCATTTGAAAAGTACGCAGCTTTGCTTCCATTCGGTTTGTCCATGTTTGTAATTGGTCATTTGCTTCTAACACCGCCCCTCTTATGTGAACGCGCACATACCTAGATTGGAAAAACCTGGGTTCAGTTACCGAGTTGAAAACTGGCTTCGTGGTACCGCTTATCAGGAATGCGGAAGTCTGGTTAAGTGCAGCCAGATAACTAAGAGAAACCCCAGGTATGTTAATCCAGCTTTATGGTACAGGCCCCTGGTTAGAGCCAAGGGGGAAAACAATCCTCCTCCCCCCCCCCGTCCGCTATACTGTAAAAACGCGGAATTTAAACTTGTCTTGCTAACGCCAATAAGTTGTCATGACGTACTTTCAGTCGCTATTGCCTGCTGACAAGGATCGATATATAAAAAAATTAAATATACTGGGGTTGGATTGTTGTCCATACGTTTTAAAAGACTGGGCGAATGATCCGACTCAGTGGCCTGCAGACATGCACGTTCTGTTGTGGGGTCCCGCCATAATCTGCCAAACTCGTCCTCTCCTCTGATAGCTTGAAGCCAGTTTGTCCTCCTTTGTGGCTCCATTTTATTATTTGGTAAAATGTAAAACTTTAATTGGTGATTTTTTTTGTTTATTTGCAGTGCAAAAGGGCACACAGCAACTCTTTGGCAGTATGGCTAATGGCAGAGACCGGTTTGTTTTCCCCCTCGATTCTACTTTTGTGGGCGTTCCCTTTGTTGCCGACTGTATCTATACGCTTTGTCAGAATAAATGAAACAAATGCGACAAGTTTAGTTCTGCGTGAAAAAAGTTTCATTCCACAAATAGGCCTGGCCTTCACATTCATAATAAATAAGATTCGTTTTTTTTTTTTAATAAAATGACGTGGAAATTAACTGTTGTAATAAAGTTCAAATTACGCTTAGAGAGAATATTTTTACCAGACATTTTGACCGGAGGGGTTAAAAATTACCGGACTTCGGCAGATTTTACCAGTCAAAGTCCGGTAATTACCGGATAACAGAAACCCAGGTAATCACCTTGGTTCATAACTTTGATCATGATCAGCGTTACTGTTAGTATACTGTTTGCCGCAGCCTGACCTCTTCCTCCCCACTGACCACAGTCTGCCTGCCTTCTGTTGCCCTATCTGATTGTTCTTTGATCTGGACTGTTGTACCATCTATCAAACTTCCATCTGATTGTGCGTTTGTTCATTTGTGAGATGAATTTTGAGGAGCTTTCCTTAACCCCTTTGTGCAGATGTGTCCGCCCGCGGACATGGGGCTGTAAATTTATTCAAGCAGTTACAATATTCTATCACTAGATGACACCCCTGGATCAGTTATTGAATATTCTCTAGCAAGCCGAGCTCGAACACGGTTTAGAATATGGACGAGTTCACTCCCATCCCTGTTTTTCAGGAGTTGCATGAATTAAACTCCTCAGCCAAGCCTGATGTGCAAGCTAATCAATATACTAGCCCATAGTATCTATCCAGCAGTTCAAAAAAAATGATCTCTTGCTACCGAGCTTCTAAACCTAGTCCACTCAAGCGACATGAAATTATATTGATGGGATTTCAAAGTTTGAATTACATCCAAATTTTACTGTATCATTATCCCGGTAATTTTGTTGTAGAGCTATCCCATAACCCCGTCCCCTCAGAAGAAAACAAAGAATATGGGCTCTTCACGCCGTTTGTATTTAAGCCTAGGGCATTTTTAGGCGGCAACTTTTAAAAATTTCTAATTCAGTGACGCATAAAGTACACAAAGACGTCCGCAGTTTGCAATGCAGCTAGCTTGTTGGGGTGAGTTGCACGTTTCAGTTTTTGAGAAATGTATCACATTTACACATGCACATATTTTATTGCCAATATTTTAATAAATCATCACAAATAAACATCAAGTTTCAGCCAGAAAAGTAGAAATTTCAAGGGACAGGCTAAGGTAGGAGCTTTCATCCAGCAAAATGATGAAGCTCTTATGTTTCATAGGGCCCCACATTTGTTTTTGAAACGAGCCCCCAGATGCTTAAGGCCACCGCTGCCCAAATGATCTATGGTTATCTTATATTCGCAATATTTCAGTTTCATGCATACTTCAAATTAAAATTGGGTAATCCTAGATCAAACTTTACCAAAGAAGTCGCTGTAACCACTTCCCTGAACTTAAAGCAAAGAACAGACATATTCATTCAGCATGCAACTAGGTATAGGTCTGTCGGTGGAGGACGATTAAGTTTATAGTCAAGGCTGTTATGGAATACCACAATATGTTCACCCTAATAATCTAAGAAACAACAACAACTGATGAGATTCAAAAAAGGGTCCTGTGAACCTAGGAATGCACAGATGCGCAATTAAGCAACAAATCACTGAACTTCAATCTCCATCCCCTTTCTGGCAAATGATATGACATGGCACACTCAAGGATGCTTGCTGGTTCTTAAAGCAGTGTTCTAACAGCAATGCCCTTGTAATTGATTCAGCTGCCTGGCTGGTTAGGGTGATATTAGATAGCTGTTCAAGTCTATACCCGGTACCCTGTCCAGTTAGGCACTGAATTACTGTTCAATTTCAGAAGTCTAACTGACTGTGAAGGTTGTTTTATTGAAGTTACACCAATGCCACACTGCAACATTTCAAATAAAAATAGTTGTAAATAGAAATAACGGGGACCAAGCATGTGAAAAACCTGAATGAGCAGAGAATTTATTCAGTATTTCAAAACATATTGAATTCTGCATTTCCCTGAAAATTTAATCAATGGATTCAGTATTGTAGACAACTCTCTACCCCTGGAGCTGATTATATCATCAATACCTTCCAAGAATTTAATGAAAAAAAAAAAAAGCCACTTTAAAAGTTAATAGAGCCCAACATAATTGGTACATAGAATTACAATAATATATCAAATTTTATATATCTTTATATTTTACCAATTATTTGGCAACTGAAATATCTCAGATTTTGAAAACTATTACTCCACTGCTTGTTAATCTCCAATTCTTTGAGTCCCATAAGGCCCAGCCTTCATCACAGGAGAAAACAGTAGAAATTCAAAATGTAACCCCTAATTGGAAAAAGCTAGAACGATAAGTAAAATGCACAAAAAATAAAAAGCAGTGTTTTCTGAATTTGCTTTCATTTATATTTCATTGCACACAGTACGGGGACGCGATGCTTCATTTTTAGTTAGGTCAACTTCATTTTACTTTTAATTATTTTATATATCTATTCCTGCCACTCAGGCCTGCAATGCATTCCAGAAACGTTAGGATGGGGGCCATTAAGGACTAGCAATGAGTTAAAATACTTGAATAAAGATGTGATTGGAAAAAGCTGATGTCAGCAGGTGATTGTAATCATGATCTGACACAAAAGCAGCATCCAGGAAAGGCCTGGGGCCTGATTTATAAACGGTGCATAGACACAAAAAAGATACGTATGTCACTTTCTTTGCAGATTTCTGATTTATAAAAACAAACTTGACATTAAAAAACAGGGAAATTATTAAGATTATGCAAAATGTCAATAAATTCCAAGTCCATCCTGATTAAATAAATTAAAATTCCAAGCAGTTTATTTTACCCATAGGTTTATTAATGAGGTTATTTTCCACAAAATGTCATTTTTATTTTTTTTGTGCGTACGTATTATTTAGGTATGAAATCCACGCAAATTTTTATAAATAAGGCCCCTGGTCCTTCAGGAGCAAAGATGGGCGGCAGAGAAAGGGTATGAGACAGGAACCCTGTATAATTTGTCAGTCTATCACAGGAATAATAATAATAATAATAATAATAATCCATTACATGTTTGCATTGTTTGTGTTTTCATTCAAGCTTCAGAAATATAAACAGCTTCAAAGACCCAAGTACGCAAAAAGATGCTGCTGAGGGTATCAATGACCAAAGTGTGATGATCAACTTCTGAGTAATGAAATGAATGTTGTGATGGGTTAAAGGTCCCCTATTATGCTACATTTAGTCGTTTAAAATATGCTAATGGGTCTTTAAAATAATGTTAAGAATTCAGTTACAAAAAAAACCACACACATCCAGGATTAGTGAGACATCTTACCTCACCCCGTCTGTGCCGGCCTGAAACACGAGCCGTTTTGAAATGGGCGGGGAGGCTATGCTAATGAGGCGCTGCTCTGATCGGCTGCCTGGTCGCTTCGATTCCTGGGGAGGATGCAGGCCTGAAAAACCAGGAAACCAAGATGGCAGGTATTTCAGGACAGCTTTCCTCGGCATCTGTTGCTGTAAGACCGTAAATGTTCGATCCAGAATCCGACCCCGAACGGAAGGAGGATGCTACTGAAGTGTTGCAGCAACGTTTAGCAGGATGTAAATGAGTGGTAAGTCGAAATTTTAGTGTTTTGCTTTTACTGTCTTGCCTTGCATGTGTGTGGTTGTAGCTGTATTGTTATGTAGTCATGTTATATACCCAGGTTTCCCCCTGGGTTTTGAAAACTATTCTTCACTTTCTCCCTCGAGAAATAAAGTCAAAAAAATATTCTTCACTTTATCATAGTCGTCAATTTTTATTAGTCACTCATGGACTGAAAGGTTGAACCTCAAATATTTGTGTAAAAACATAAGCAAGTCCATACAATGAAGAGACCTGTTTTCACACAAATATTTGAGGTTCAACCTTTCACTCATGGACTGAAAGGTTGAACCTCAAATGTTTGTGTAAAAACAGGTCTCTCCATTATATTTTCAATATAATTTTGGGTCCACTTAAGTCCAGCCCTAATAAAGGGAACTCTGTGCACCATAAAAGCTGAATTAAAAGCTCTTGAGCATTTAGCATGGAATTTATTCAGAAGACTGGCAATAGAAATCCCTTTAAACTCTTTATTTCTTTATTTTTTCTTTATATTTTTATCAATACAGTCATTTTGGGCATCCCAAAATTAAAAAGGGACACACCCTTTAAGGGTAATAGAGCGATTTCACAAAAATGCTAAATTGGACTTGGGATGAGCTGAGAATTTAGTGCTGTTGGAATCATAATTAATGGCATTGTCAAATGTCTATTTAAAATGTTTAACTTTTAAGATTTCCATTGATTGATTCTAAATTGAACTTAAACTCAATGTTTTATGCACAATTTGTTGGAATCCTTAATTTAAATTTCAAATTTTTGGGGTTTCAAATGTTAAACATTTCAGATTACCGCTAATTCTGATGCCAACAACTAACAAGTCTCAGTACAGGCACCCTCATCCACTTCTCTCTGGGAGTGCTTTCTGGTTACTGTACTGTCCGAAACCACCATGTGATGCTAAGCTGGTAAACACAAACCCCCCTAGCGGTAGCGAGCACCACTGGATTTACACGTCAGTCAAACACTAATATATAATTAAGAAAATATCTAAATTGTTTGGCTCAGGCATGGATAATTACACCACCACGCCTAGCCGATTAAGATGTATTGTTATTGGTCAAAAGCTTGGCGTCCATTAGGTCATAAGGTGTCGTCGATTTTTACAAACACATTGCTCCTTCTTGCTCTGAGCTTTTAAAAATCATTGAATGCATAACCATTTCAGTCATAATAGAGTTCAAAAGAGTGAAATGTCCCCTTAACATTATAAGCCGCTCATAAAGAAAAATTATTGCTTGCAGCTCGTTAAAATTCTGCGATAACAATTCTGGTTAGAGCAAAAACCGTCACACACAGCGTTCACCCCAGGACTGAGTTTGAGAACTGTTGAGTTAGGCTTCAGTAAACTACCTTACTGGCAAACTATCGCACTGGCTGAAACATATTTTAACAGCGAAGGGTTCAGATAGACAACCAACCCAGCTGTGTAGGAACGGTTTGTTGTCAATATGAAGTTTTGATCATTATTGATAATGAACCAGATATTGTATAGCACTGTCTTGTGCCATTAAAGCTAATTTAGAAGTACCATCTTTTGCATAACGTTAGCTCAGAAATCGCCTGTCATACTGTGGTAGAAAACATGGCAACAAATGACATGATTGTTCAGTTGAAGATTAATCAAACTAATATACGACGTGTAAAGATGCGCTTGGTGTGTCAGTAGTTAAGCAAACATGAGGCCATTGAAGTTGGGTCTCATACCTTCTGAAAAAGACCCAAAGGACAGACGATCAGACGTTAACGTTAGTAATTTATTCTGATCACTCAACATAAGTTCACCATCATGCATGTCTTTTTCTTGAGACGACAGAGCACAGTGTTGTGGGAATTTTAATTTGTATTCCTGTAAGAAAACACTCGAGACAGAGATGGTAAAAATATGATTCAGTCTTTACTACATGCACGTAGGGTCCCCGTTACAAAGAACAAAGACACCGAATTCCTCTTTTGTTTGAATATTTGTATGAGCAGAATGTCATAATCCCCTCCCCGTGGGACTGATTCATTACGGCTGTGTGCGTGCATCCCACGTAGATTCTGGCTCCATGAATCTCTTCGGCCCAGGGAGAAGGAGTTTCTCCCCCTCAGTGATTTACGTTTCCTTAGGTCTTATCTAGGTCCAGCAAGCTACAAAGGGACAAACTGTACAGAGATAAACAGTCTGGCCTCGCAGGTTCCCTAGGCTTCAGAGGGAATACGCACATCTCATCTCATACAGTTACAGAAAGCACATTTCATTACGTACAGGTCAGATTGCAATGATTAACAATTACGCAGACACGGGCCAAAACCTAGGTTAATCAGGGATAAGCAATTTATAACAAAATAAGCAATTCATGACTAAATTCCTCTCACATTTCCCCCCTGTTTATAATTGATTGTCCGCTAACATGCCACTTCTCTCGATTTCCAGCATGTGCTTCATTCACGGGAAATATTCTACCGTTTGAACAGGTCCCCTGTTTCTATCTCATCATTATATGGCTCCTCCAGCTCCTCGGGCAGAGCATGTCCTTCGTCGATGTCCTGTAACATAAACATCTGAAACTGTGGGTTAGCATTCAACATTTTTGATCTGACACTTTTGATTATTGAAATCCCACAGCAACTACAAAAGAGCAGTACTGCGAATCCTGCTGCTATGAGGCTCAATATAGATGTTATTGCTACTCTCCACCCCCCCAGAAACGAGCCACTGCCACCAGGTCTGTCATTTGCACTCAGCTGTGCATCTGATAGATCTTTTAAACGTTGCAAGGCTTGGTCTATTACTCCTCCCTCCTCATCATTTGCTGGTATGTAGGTGCCCTACCATCTGACAAACTCCCCCCTGTGCTGCCGTAAATAGATCCAGTACCATTTCATTTTGCAACGTCATCAATCGTATAGCTGTTAATTCTTGCTGTATACTCTTAGTGATGTTACGGGTTTCATTTATAAGTGCACTTAGGCGATAATTCATAGTGTCCATTCGCAACATTACCTGTCCAACTCCCAGCTGTGGGAACAGGAAAAAGCAATCTTGCCCCCTACTGACCACAGCTTTGCATCCGCTGGAACATTGTTCCCCCACATCGGATCATGAGGTGCTGCTGCATTTCGCCTCCGTCTTGTGGTATTTCTTTCTGCACTCACAATGTATATGTGTGATCATTTAATTGTACATAAGCACATACCCCTCCCCAATTTGGAGGTAATGCTACATATATATCCGATGTCCACACAACCAATACCAACCATCCACAGCTCTCATCCCACTCCAGTGTGGTGCTCACGGGTTACATATTGTGCCATTTGGACTGTCTTCTCTCCCAGTGAAAAAGGATGTTTCCGTTATTTGTGGATAGCCACAGAAAATCAGTAGTTTCCCCTGACACCCCTGGGTTATTCCTGCAAATTCTGTGCCATTCCCTTTGACACATCGCCAAAACTTTTGTCCAAACTACAATGGACTACCATGAGTGGGACACTAGAACTCACATTTCCCAACTTCAGATATCCATCCTTGTCGGTGCAGTATTTTAACCCAAAGTTCATTATTAGGTCGAGCAGGGGGGTACACTGGGGTCCATTGAGACTAATCCACTACGAGCAGTAGACACTGCCATAGCACACTTAATTGTACTATTCACACTCATTGTGGGCGCTGCGACTTGTAACACCTCTACTCTGGGTGTAGATATGGAGGCTGGTAGGTGTGTGCACACATAACACACAGTGCGGTTAACAGAACGTGCCGTTCTATTTGCATATCTCCACCATGAATTAGTAGCATATATGTGTGTAGGGTTTCCTGGTTCAGGAAGGTGGTTATCCGCCCTCACATACGTTCTTGCCCTGGGCAAGGTTGGCATGTGGCCTGCACTTACCATGCATATTCCTAGGATCAACAGACACAGGGAGAAGTGAGCCATTTTATGAACCAGTCTGGAGTCTCTACTGACTTGGAGCGTGAACAAATTCTTCACCGAGTTTGAGACGGACAAGCTCTATATGCCACGCCCCCTTTGTAGTCGGACTCCCTCCAAGTCTATCCTGACTTATTTAGATGCACCTACACGTCAGCTGGAGGAGATACTACCTTGCAGTGTGACTGATGTATCCATGTTTCCCTCTCCTGTATCCTCACTGCAGTCGGTGTGGTCAGGAGCACTTGATATGGACCCTTCCACGTCGGTTCACTCCACTTCTGCTTTTTACCGACACTCCGCACCAGGATCCAATCTCCAGGCTTAATCTGTCCTGGCGACAGCTCTGTTAGCGATATAGGAGGAAACACATTTCGAATCTCACTCTTGATAGTTAACATTCTATTCATATTTTCCACCAAGATTGCTTCTTTTACATGTGTTCTCTGCAATAAATGTGGTAATTCAAGAGATTTCCCATGTTCTACTTCATAAGGTGACAACCCCAATGACCGCTGTGGTGTTATTCTCATACTGGTTAGTGCCAATGGCAGACATGCAACCCAATTCCATTTAGTTTCTGCCATGGCTTTAACGGAATTTGCTTTCAATATAATGTCTTTGGAATCCCCCAACTAGGAATAATTTCTCTACTCATGATTTTTTTGCTACTGTGATTACATCTATAGATGTGGCTGGAAAGGCTTCTTCCCATTTAGAGAAAAGTCATACCAATACAAACACATTCCTTTTCCCTTTGCACCGAGTTAGATGTATGAAATCCATCACCCATGTGTGGAATGGCTCCGGGGGTGTAGGGATTGCCCCCTTCTGTACTACTACACCTCCCCTTGTGTTATAACTTTGTCATGTTGGGCATTTCTTAGAATTTTTTTTTTTTTAATAGTGAGTATAGTAACTTTGATCTATTAACCCCTTGATCCCTCCTCTTGGTACATGGCACTGCCCATGTACCAAATCTGCAGCAGTATGGAAGAGGGATTTCGGCAATATAGGCTTAAAATTGGGTCCCACCCACCTGTCATCAGTGTGTTGTGCTCCATGTGATGTCCATTGGTGTTTTTCTTGTGGAGGAGCAGCCATGCTCTGCTCTCCGCAGATCACGTGAAATTGACACTTCAGATTGGAGTGGTAGCCCCACAAGAGTGTGTTTGGCTGCCGCCTTTGCTTCTCTGTCTGCAAAGGCATCAGCCAAACTGATTGGGTCAACATTTTTGGTGTGAGCTATCAGCTCTGCTGCTTCTGCAGAGTGAGTAGGTGGCAGAGGGCCATTATCAACACAGCTATCATGAGTACAGACAGCATATCCAACACATGGGTTGCCTTTATCGACTCTTGACGCTGAACTATCCACTAAGTATTCAATCTCAGGGTTTGATAGAGGGGTGTCCTTGAGTCCAGGACATGGAGCAGTATTAGATAGGACTTTTTTTAAACAATGGGGAATACCTTTTTTTTTTCAATGAATTATGATTAAACAATCCACCTCAGTCTAGGGTTCCGCTAAGAGCATGGAGGAAATGCACAGTCAGGGCTTATTAGCCCCAACCATTTTGACAATTCCCCATGTCATCAGCAGAACCGGGTGGAGTTGCTTTAGACTATGTTACAATATGCAAATTTTTTATTTACAAAAATTGGTACATATTTAATATTCAACTAATAGTTTTCCCGTTGGGCTCCCAGCACATAAAGGTCAACTCAGTCAGTACCTTTTATTTGATTGTCCACTTAATCAAAAATAAATTTAGAAATGGCAAGAAAAGTAATATGTGATCACGTCACTAGTGGACTTTTTCAATTATATGGTGGTATCACCTTCTCAATTTAGTCTTGTTTAATACTCCAAATTGAATTTCCCCAAATCTATTTCAGAAGGTAAACTTTTAAGCTGAAAACCCACAGTTGAATCCCCAGCTGGCCAGCTTATCACTTTCACTCAAGGTTATTTTCATCTCTTCTCTTCAGCAGTGAGCTCTCTGTGGAAAAGTTCCAAGAGGAGTTAGAGACAAACAATAATGCATCCACATAATTTTGTTGTTTTTCCACTCGTTTGGATCCTTTCCTGTAAAAGTTGAATAAACAGATTAAGGTTATTATGCCCCTCTTAGTTTTTTTTTTTTTTTCATGTAGAATCACTGGTTGACACTCAGTTCCTGTTTGAATTGGAGAAAAGATTAATCATTCATTGCATTTCTTTGGTCAGGAAAGCTTCCAGTCACATTTGCTCAATGACAATGCATCATTCTCTGTTCTCTGACATGTTGACCTTTCACCTATCTGTGCTCCCTTATATGCTTTGTTCAATAAGGCTCCATTCACTGTATTGTTTTGACTCTGCGCACTTTTGTTTAAAAACCCATCCAGTCTCTAATCCCATAATAGTTCACTTGATTTTTTATTTTATTTTTATAAATCTAATATGTACCATTAAATTTCATATTATATTTTATATTTCCTGGTACTTTTCTGATATTTTTCAAATAGCAATTGAAAATTTTCAATACTTGATAGAGGAACCTCTGTATCAATTAAATTTGGCACACAGTCTCTTACTGTATATAGTGTTTAACAGTGCTTTGGCAAATTTTGTCTGTTTCTACTTTTTCCATATTTTCTTTTCAGAGATATGCTTCTAGCACACCAATCTCACACAGTCTAATTATTTGCAGAAAACTGCTTAGATTTTCTAGCTCTTTAGAATTTTACAAATATTGAACAAATTAAAATGGTGTAATTACTTCACGCTTATAGAGGATAACATTGGTGGTTTTTCTCAGCAATGCAATATTACAGCCAAATATTGGTTATTTGAATATTGGGCTTTCTCCTACATCAAATGGTGCATTTTTGTTTTATTCTCAATCTTATATTTTAATCTCCCTTATGCCCATTCTATGTTCTTTTTATGTGAAGCTCTAAATATATGTAATCACTTTGTTTTAAAGGTCTCCACAATGTATTTCTTTCTTGTACATTAAACATTCTTCCTGATTTTCACTTTTTACTCGAAGCAATTCAATTAGCCACAACATTAGAAACACTTGTCCATGTTTGTATAATTTACATTCAATTGTTACTTCCTCTAAACTTCCCTCTGTTTATAGTTACTGAACGTTTAAGAAGGGTAAAATTTATTTTGTCAAGAAATAGGGACTTTTATTTGGTTTCATGAGGAATAATTATTCTGTTTACTTCTACAACTTTGTCCTTTTACAACTCCACAGTCATTAAAATGGCTCCTGCAAATTTGCACTGCTATTATACTAATTTTTCTTCGAAATTTCACTTTTTACCAATCCTGCAATTACAGTAAGAATTCCATAAAATACTGTAAATATAGGCCAATCAACGGGCACCTTAAATTAATCTTGAATAAATGCTAATTTTATTGTAGACATCTATATGAGCACTTCATGGAATAGAATGACAACTGTATTCAATCTAACAAAGACAGAACTAACAAATATGCCAGCCATGCGGTTGTTTACAGACACTTACAGAGTTAGGTTCATTCACATTGATTTCCACACACAGAATCTGAGCTCAGAATACATATGCATGCACACACGCACACACACACCTCAGTGCACTTTTTCCTCTCTCACTTTCATTCACATTGGAAAAGATCCAAGGCTCTAATTTTCTTATGATCTGACACCATTGTTGTTAGGAAGAGGTCAGGAGGACACCAGTTGCAGGATCCAAAGTGTTTATTAAAACACAAAACACTGGGAGAAAATGGGCACACAGGCCAGAAACAAAACACCGTGCACATGCACTGAACAAATGGGAAAACTAAAGTACACTGCCCAAGGCAGGGGGAAACAGAAGTACACACTCCAAGAGTGGCTAAACTAGAAAAAACAAAAACTGAACCTAACTAGACTGACGGACACACTGGGAGACTTTAACAGGGGGCAGACAAAACGTGGGCGCAGCAAAAAGCAAGACTCGGGAATCATACACAGGAAAAACTCGGAAGGCACAAGGAGCTGAGATTTCACCATGCAGATCAAGTCTAGCAAAGTTCCGTCTGATGTCTCCTCCCATCTCTGCCACATAAATAGCCACGAGAGGAGGCGGGGACTCGGAACGCAATCTCGAATGGAAACAGAAACACATGGTATTAATAAACAAATTAACGAGGACCGGGTAAACCATAATGACTCGAGACAAGACGCTGAGACCATCAATAAAACTAGACAGTTTAGACTAAGGTAATCTAAACGTGACGAGTAAAAAGCACCATGAGAGAAGCAAAGGAAAGCACAGCTTTAAACGCAGTTAGTCAGGGAAAGCTTAGGCAGGAATTACTAAAGCTAGAAACACTTGCACTCGCTAATGAGTTAATAAAGGTTAATACTACGTGACGAAATATTTACAATCACCCTCAAATAAGTGCTGGTTAGTACGGTTAGTAATTATCCTATCAGAGAACGCATTCACTCAGTTTAGCCAGACCCAGAATTAAGCACAGGTGGAAACAATGAATGAAATACCACAGCCGAAATCGAAAGAGGAAACGTGATTGGACAACGAGACGCAGGCATGCTGAAGGCTGTCACGCGACATCACTGGAGATTGGCAGAGAGGGAATCGAACATCAGACGGCAGAAAGAAAGCTGAAAAATAAAATGAAAGTAAGGCACGGGAGAAAAGGCACAAGCACAATGACGAAACAGCACACATGAAGCAGAACCATAACAGTACCCCCCCCAAGAAGCGCCACCTGGCGCTTAAACAGAACAAAGAAACTAAAAATACAAGAAACAGCAAACAACTAAATACAAAACCCCACAAGACTAAGAAATACAAAACACGTACCAAAAACAAACTACTAAACCCTAAAAAGACTAACACAAAACACCTAACTAAATACTAAACAGTACAAGAACAAAGTACACAGAACATGAACAAGATTGCTCAGGGTCTCCAGCAAAGCTGGGGCTAAGGCTTGGGGTGAGTCTGATGGAAAACTCGAATAAGGTCTTTGTCAAGACTGAATCTGGCGGGGACCCAGGAACGTTCCTCGGGACCGTAACCTTCCCAGTCCACGAGGTACTGGAGACCTCTACCCCTCCGCCGACAGTTAGAAGCTTATGGACGGTGTAGGCCTCTCCGCCGTCAATGATGCGCGGCGGAGGTGGGGGCTCGGGATCCGGGTGGAGGGGGTGGGTGACAGAGGGCCGGACTCGGGAGACGTGGAAGACTGGGTGGATGCGGCGCATGGTGTGGGGGAGTTTCAGACGGATGGCGGTGGGACTGATGACTTTGTCAATGGGGAAGGGACCAAGGAATCTGGGGGCGAGCTTGCGAGACTTGACTCTCAGGGGAATGTCCTGGGCAGAGAGCCAGACCTTCTGGCCGACACGGTAGGTGGGGGCCGGCTTGCGTCGCTTGTCCACCGAGTCCTTCATCTGCTTTCCCGCCCGGATGAGAGCGCGGCGGGCGGAGTGCCAGGTGTTTCGGCAGCGCCTGATGAAGGCCTCGGCAGAGGGGACCCCCACCTCCACCTCCTGTGAGGGGAACAGGGGAGGCTGGTAACCCAGGCAGCACTTGAAGGGGGTGAGACCAGAGGCTGCGGATGCGTGGGAATTGTGGGCGTACTCAACCCAAGGCAGATGGGCCGACCAAGAGCTTGGGTTCTTGGCGCACACGCACCGCAGCATGGTCTCCAGGGTCTGGTTGGCCCGCTCGGTCTGGCCGTTGGTCTGGGGATGGAAACCCGAACTGAGGGAACATGAAGGGCCTAGGAGTGACAGGAAAGCTTTCCAAAAGCGGGAGGTGAACTGGGGACCACGGTCAGACACAACGCCTGCAGGGATACCGTGGGGGACGGACAACGTGCTGTATCAGGAGGTTGGCAGTGGACTTGGCTGAGGGGAGCTTGGGGAGTGCAATGAAATGGGCTGCCTTAGAAAAACGGTCAACAATGGTGAGGATAGTGATGTTGCCTTGGGCGGAAGGTAAACCGGTGACGAAATCTAAGGCTACGTGGGACCAGGGGCGACTGTGGATAGGGAGTGGCTGAAGGAGACCAGAGGGGGGGTGTGCGGGGTTTTGGCCGTGGCACAGACCGAGCAGGCACTCACAAAGCCCTTGACGTCGTCTGGTAGGTCCGGCCACCAGAAGTGACGCCGAATGAAGGCGGTGGTCCTCTTGACCCCCGGATGGCCGAAAGAACTGAGATCCGTGTCCCCACTGAAGCACCTCAGACCGGAGGCCCTGGGGAACGAACAGGCAGTTACCAGGACAGGCACTGGGCGCGGCCTGCCCGCTCAGTGCTGCCCGGACCTTTTCCTCAATGGGGAGCTGGATGGCACTGAGGAAACGATTCGGAGAAAGGATGGTCTCAGGAGGGTTCTCGGAAGCGGTACTCGTCTCGAACCACCGAGAAAGGGCATCAGCCTTGGCATTACGGGACCCAGGCCTGTAAGCCAAGGAGAAATTGAATCTCTCGAAAAATAAGGCCCACCGGGCCTGGCAGGGATTAAGCCTCTTAGCCGTTTTCAGGTACTCGAGGTTTTTGTGGTCCGTCCACACCAGGAATGGCGTAGTGGCTCCCTCCAGCCAGTGACGCCACTCCTCTAGAGCCAACTTGACTGCCAGTAACTCCCGGTTACCAACGTCATAGTTGGCCTCAGTAGGCGTGAGGCGGTGCGAAAAGAAGGCACAGGGGTGTACCTTCCCGTCCTTGGTGGACCTTTGGGACAGCACCGCTCCCACGCCCACGTTGGAAGCATCCACCTCCACGATGAACTGGGACGCCGGGTCCGGGGTCATCAGGATGGGCGCAGATGTAAACTGCCGTTTTAGTTGCTGGAAGGCCTGGTCTGCCTGGGGATTCCAGCAGAACGGGTGCTTGGTGGAGGTGAGCGTGGTCAGAGGGGCTGCCACTGAGCTATACCCTCATATGAAACGCCGATAAAAATTAGCAAAACCCAGGAATCCTTGGAGAGCCTTGCGGTCCTTGGGCTGGGGCCATTCCAGGACGGACTGCACCTTGGCGGGATCCATTCTCAGGGACCCGGGAGAGATGATGTAGCCCAGAAACGTTGTGGAGCAGGTGTGGAACTCGCACTTTTCAGCCTTCACGAAAAGGCGGTTCTCCAACAAGCGTTTCAGGACTTGGCGGACATGCCGAATGTGCTCCTCCCGAGTGCGTGAAAAGATAAGGATGTCATCCAGGTAGACATAAACGGACCGACCGATCATGTCACCCAGGACATCGTTTACCAGCCGCTGGAACACTGCGGGCGCATTGGTAAGGCCAAAGGAACCACCAGGTATTCCCAGTGACCACTGGGGGTGTTAAAAGGCGGTCTTCCACTCATCTCCCTCACGTATCCTCACCAGGTGGTAGGCATTCCGCAGGTCCAGCTTGGTAAACAACTGGGCCCCTTGGATGATGTCAAAAGCAGACAACATCAGGGGCAGCGGATAACGGTTCCGGACCGTTATCTTGTTCAGCCCCCTGTGGTCGATGCAGGGCCGGAGCGACCCATCCTTCTTCGCCACGAAGAAGAACCCGGCTCCTGCTGGCGACGTGGAGGGCCGAATTATCCCAGCCGCGAGAGACTCCTGGAGGTACTTCTCCATGGCGACTCTCTCGGGCTGAGATAGAGAGAAGACCCGCCCCTGGGGCGGCACTGCTCCCGGCAGGAGGTCAATCTCGCAGTCATAGGGCCGGTGAGGTGGCAGGGACACCGCCCTAGATTTGCTGAATACCACACCCAGGTCATGGTATTCAGCAGGGACTCGGGAGAGATCAGGCGCTGGCTCGGAAGAAACCTGAGACCCAGGCACAGCTGAGGCTGCATGGCGAAGGCAACTGGCAGAACAGGAGGACTTCCATTCACGAACCTCGTGAGTGGACAAGTCCAAGACTGGGCCATGTTCGCGGAGCCAGGGGTGTCCCAGAACCACCGGGGATCTGGGAGACCGGATGATCAGGAAGGTGATGGTTTCCCGGTGGTTGCCTGAGACCAGCAGCTGGACTGGAGCCGTTTGATGTAGAATCTGAGCCAGTCTTTGGCCCCCGAGGCCAAAGAGGGTCAGAGGCCGCGCCAGTGGGGAGAGTGGAACACCCCATGAGGCAGCGGCTTCGGCATCCAGGAAGTTCCCCTCCGCTCCAGAATCCACCAGGGCAGAGGTACGGCGGCTCTGGTTGCCCCAGGAGAGGGTCACCGGGATGCAGGTCCGGCAGTTGGAGGAGGCCTCGGGTCGAGAGGTGCCCACTACTGCTTCACCGGTCACTAGGGGGTGTTGGCTCTTCTCCGGGCAGTTGGTAACAAAATGCCCCTGCTGACCACAGTAGAGGCAGGCCTTGGACCGCATGCGGCGATCCCTCTCCTCCTTAGACAGGCGACTGTGTCCCATCTGCATAGGCTCTGGCTCGGGTTGGTGGGCTCGGGTGGATGCTCGACTGGGAGGAGCTGGTGACGGGGACTGGGTGACAGGAGCCTTGGAGGGGTCGGAGGGAGCTGGCAGACGTCGCCCCAAGCGAGTGGCAGTCTCCTCCTTGCAGCTGTTGGAGAGAGCTGGCCGACGTCGCCCCAAGCGAGTGGCAGTCTCCTCCAGGCGGTTGTCAATCCGGATGGCAAGATCCGCCACGGCCTCGGAAGTCTTAGGTAACTCATGGAAGATGAGGTGGTCTTTGATGCCATCAGCTAGCCCTTCCACAAATAAATCTCGGAGTGCCTCAGGATTCCACTGGGAACTGGCAGCGAGGGTCTGGAACTCGATGGCGTATTCTGCCACTGAGCGGCTTCCCTGCCGGATCCGGGTCAACTCCCTTCCGGCGGCAGTGCCACGCCTGGTGCGGTCGAAAAGCCGCTCCATCTCGGAGGATAGTGCCGAGAAGGAGGCTACACAAGGTAGGCGGGCTGACCAGGCAGTGGTTCCCCAGTGGAGGGCTGGACCTGTCAGGTGGGAGATGACAAAAGCCACCTTGGCAGGCTCCGTGGCGTAGGTTCTGGGCTGCAGGGTGAAGTGCATCTCGCAGGTGGTCAGGAACGGCCTGCAGTACCCAGGGTTGCCATCATAGTGCTTGGGAGGCGGTAGCTGAGGCTCTGGACCAAGACCAGGAGGTGGTGATGCAGCAGCTCCAGCGGGAGGGTAAGGTAGCCCCGTACTCCCAGTAGCGGTGGTCTGCTGCGCTGCCAGGGCAGCAGTCAGGTGTTGGATCTGCTGCCGCTGGCGCTGGAGCTCGGCATCGCGGGAATCCATCCTGCTGGTGTTCAGGAGATGGAACTTCTGTTAGGAAGAGGTCAGGAGGACACCAGTTGCAGGATCCAAAGTGTTTATTAAAACACAAAACACCGGGAGAAAATGGGCACACAGGCCAGAAACAAAACACCGTGCACATGCACTGAACAAATGAGAAAACTAAAGTACACTGCCCAAGGCAGGGGGAAACAGAAGTACACACTCCAAGAGTGGCTAAACCAGAAAAACAAAAACTGAACCTAACTAGACTGACGGACACACTGGGAGACTTTAACAGGGGGCAGACAAGACATGGGCGTAGCAAAAAGCAAGACTCGGGAATCATACACAGGAAAAACTCGGAAGGCACAAGGAGCTGAGATTTCACCATGCAGATCAAGTCTAGCAAAGTTCCGTCTGATGTCTCCTCCCATCTCTGCCACATAAATAGCCACGAGGGGAGGCGGGGACTCGGAACGCAATCTCGAATGGAAACAGAAACACATGGGATTAATAAACAAATTAATGAGGACTGGGTAAACTGTAATGACTCGAGACAAGACGCTGAGACCATCAATCAAACTAGACAGTTTAGACTAAGGTAATCTAAACGTGACGAGTAAAAAGCACCACGAGAGAAGCAAAGGAAAGCACAGCTTTAAACGCAGTTAGTCAGGGAAAGCTTAGGCAGGAATTACTAAAGCTAGAAACACTCGCACTCGCTAATGAGTTAATAAAGGTTAATACTACGTGATTTAAATATTTACAATCACCCTCAAATAAGTGCTGGTTAGTACGGTTAGTAATTATCCTATCAGAGAACGCATTCACTCAGTTTAGCCAGACCCAGAATTAAGCACAGGTGGAAACAATGAATGAAATACCACAGCCGAAACCGAAAGAGGAAACGTGATTGGACAACGAGACGCAGGCATGCTGAAGGCTGTCACGCGACATCACTGGAGATTGGCAGAAAGGGAATCGAACATCAGACGGCAGAAAGAAAGCTGAAAAATAAAACGAAAGTAAGGCACGGGAGAAAAGGCACAAGCACAATGACGAAACAGCACACATGAGGTAGAACCATAACAATTGTTGCTTCTATAACATAAGCAGACAATGCTCTATTTCAATAGCATTCAATAGGTTCCCCCATGAGACGAACCCGTGTGCCGTGTAAATTCCATTGTAGCATTATTGCAGTAATAAATTGGTGTGCCATTTACTATCAATGTTTTCAAAGCACTCGTTGGTGCTGCCATTAATGCAAATAATTTAGTTTCATCATAGGGTAATGGCTCCCCAGATGTTAAGCCCTTCTCTGGGACGGTTAGTCTTGCCAAATTATTTTCTTGTTCTTGATGTTGAGCCCGATTTGGGCAATTTCGAGCGATATGACTGCTTTTCCCGCATACAACTTAGATCTCTGATACTCAGCTTCTTCATGCCAATGAAGTGCTGCTTCATAACCGAACTTTTTTGAACAGCTTTCATCATCACACGCCCGCTTCATTATATCTCTCACAAGTTTACTCGTATGGGCAGGCTTCAGCTGTTTACTAAACCCAAATTCCTTTACCCACAATGATTCCCCGAAACATTATACCGACGTTCTACACACTCCTCAGTCACAGTCAAAGTCATCTGTCCCACAACAGTACTCGCAACAGTTACAACAACACAGTCCCCCTTTACTGTTACAACAACACAGTCCCGCTTTACTGTTAGTCTGTCCCATATTTTATTCTTTACTCTCTCTGTCTCACAGCAATAAAGCCGAATTCGGAAAAGTTCCGTCACTCACCCGCTCTTCCTCTGTTTTATGGAGAAACTCCCTTCTGGCCTCATTACACACTCAAAAGAGCCCACACAAATGCTCCGAGTTGAGGACTTTCCCTTTCTTCTCCCAAGATGACCGTGCACGGTTTTCAGATTCTCCAGGGAGTGCAGGTGAGATATTGGAACCCCGGACGAAGCCCCCAATGTTGTGGGAATTTTAATTTGTATTCCTGTAAGAAAACACTCGAGACAGAGATGGTAAAAAATATGATTCAGTCTTTACTACGTGCATGTAGGCTCCCCATTACAAAGAACAAAAGACACCGAATTCCTCTTTTGCTTGAATATTTGTATGAGCAGAATGTCATAATCCCCTCCCCGTGGGACTGATTCATTACAGCTGTGTGCGCGCATCCCATATAGATTCTGGCTCCATGAATCTCTTCGGCCCAAAGAGAAGGAGTTTCTCCCCCTGCAGTGATTTACATTTCCTTAGGTCTTATCTAGGTCCAGCAAGCTACACAGGAACAAACTGTACAGAGATAAACAATCTGGCCTCACAGGCTCCCTAGGCTTCAGAGGGAATACGCACATCTCATCTCATACACTCACAGAAAGCAAATTTCATTATGTACAGGTCAGATTGCAATGATTAACAATTTTGCAGACCCAGGCCACAACCTAGGTCAATCGAGGATAAACAATTTATAACAAAATAAGAAATTTATGACTAAATTTCTCTCACAACAGAAATGATACAACCATGCCATCGTTTTGCTCGCGAGAAACTTGCTAGTATCTTTTGCCTGTATCATCCGTTTCGAAGAACAGGGGAAAATCTCGCCGATTTGGTCTGGTAGGAACGAGGAACCGGAGGAACTGTGCTAAAAGGGGTTTTGTTACCAAATCTAACGCTACTGTAGTTTGGTGTCACTTCTGAAAAGCAAGTTGCTATGTATAATTTATGATCTGCTCATATCAATCACGACATGGACCCGGGAAAATTGGGTTTTCCTAGTTCATAATGGGGATGATTGTGCTTCAGCTTCCACCGTTTTATGGGTAAAACAAAAATTTGCGTATACACTGTCTCCCAAAAGTTCATGCACCCCAATGGGCAACATGTCTGTCTCCAAAATGGGTTGCACCTGGTCAGCCAGGTGTTGTGAGGTTGTTTAATCTGTTTGCAAGAGGCCTATAATTTTTTTGGTTGACTAAGATACCAAGAGAGAACTATCACTGAGAGAACCTTTTTGGTAGTGCTGCCACGATGGCCAAAAAAAAACCTGAAAAGGCTGTTCTTTCAGAGCCTCAGGTCCGTGCTCAAGCCATTGCCTTGCGCAGGGCAGGAAAAATTTGCAGGTAGGTAGCTCAGGACCTTGGCAGAAGCAAATGATGGGTGAAGAAGTGGTGGCAGAGACACCAGAGTTGTGACTCGCTTGAAGACAAGCCCCGTGCAGGTCGCCCCTCGGTCCTGAGTTCCGTGGCCAAGGACCTCATCCGAAGGGCCAACGACCTCATCCGAAAGGCCAAGGGAAAGAGACATCAATCCTGCCGCAGACTCAGTCGAAGACGGAAGAATCTTGAGGAAGCAGTCTCTAAGAGTACCATCCATCGTTTTCTGACTGAGAAACTGGGTCTGAGAGCATACAGAAGACAGGGGATATCTCGCCTTACCAAACTGCAAAAGGAGAAGCGGCTGGCTTTTACAAAGAAATATACCACAATGACCCCAAGACACTGGGAAAACTGGGTTTTCTCTGATGAGTGCCCACTCTACTTATTTCCAACTACCAACAGCCAAAACGAACGCATCTACACCGACGATCGAAAGAAAGTGCCACCTTCTGAAAAAGTTAAGTTCAGTGCCCATTGCATGGTCTGGGGAGCGATGTCATCTTCAGGGCTGTTGGAGTAGCATGTTGTACCCCAGGGCACCACCATCAATTCTGAGTATTATGTCAAGAACATTCTCCAGCCAGTGCTACTTCCCATACTCACCAGAAAAAAGATATCGGGCCCCGTCATTGCTAGGAAAATGTTCAACAGGCGTGCGGAAATGGTCTTCATGCAAGATGGTGCCCCCGCCCATACTGCTTGTTCAACTCAGCAGTGGTGTACTGAGCAGCTTCCTGGCTTTCTGCGCAAAGAAGAATGGCCTTCCAACTCCCTGGACCTCAACCCACTCCTGGGGTATCCTGAACAGTCGGGTCTTCCACAGCCCACCCCCTACCACCATGAAGCAGCTCAATGCGAGGGCTGTGCGGGAGTGGGGCAACTTTGAGCCTTCTGTTTTAAACAACTTAGTGCATTCTATGCCCCACAGGCTGAGGGCAGTAATTAAGATCCACGGGGGATACACTGGCTTTTGAATAAACACATTCTGTTGAATATTCACAATCTGAGTTGACTTTTTCTGTGGTGCATGAATTTTTGGGACACAGTGTACCTCACACTGACTGTGATAACAGTATTTGGCTTTTTTAATCCCACGGAGACCTGTCAGCCAATAAGACAGAATTTGGACGTATTTTCCTGTAAAAACCTTTCTGATTAGTCTATCTTGGCTCCCTTCATTGAAGATAAAACAATACAAAAGTGCTGTTCTGTTTTACTGACATTCAGTAATGTAGTAAACTGCCCAAAGCAAAGAATTATTCGGGGCTAAGAAAAAATCTTGTGCTCTGGGCTGGCGACGCCACTGTTTGCCATTGAATGTTTATTTGTCATTAAATAAATACATTCACCACTATGACTACTGCTCATCATTTTCTCCTCATCATGGATGAATTACAACCCCAATTCTGAAATAGTTGGGACAAAGGGTAAATTGTGAATAAAATCAAAATGCAATGACTTTCAGATCACATGAGCCAATATGTTATTTACACTAGAACATATATAACATTTCAAATGTTGAAACGGAGACATTTTACATTTTTATCCACAAAATGAGCTTATTTCAAATTTTCTGGCTGCAACAGGTCTCAAAAAAGTTGGGACACAGGCAAAAAAGGGCTGATAAAGCAATTAATATATAAGAGAATCAGCTGAAAGAACATTTAACAAGTAATTATGTTAACTTGCATCACATATGTAACATGATTGGCAATAAAAGGGATGTCTTAGAGAGGCTGAGTCTCTCAGAAGTAAAGATGGCCAGAGGCTCTCCAACCTGTAAAGGCTTGCGTGAAAAATTGTGGAATACTTTAAAAACAATGTTCCTCAACGTCAAATTCAAAGGCTTTGAAGGTCTCATCATCGACAGTGCATAACATCATCAAAAGATTCAGAGAAACTGGAAAAATCTCTGTGCGTAAGGGACAAGGCCGAAGACCTTTACTGGATGCCTGTGATCTTCAGGCCCTCAGACGCCACTGCATCACTCACCAGCATGATTCTGTCGTTGACATTACTAAATGGGCCCAGGAATACTTCAAGAAACCACTCTCTGTAAACACAGTCCGCCGTGCCATCCACAGATGCCACCTAAAACTCTATCATGCAAAAAGGAAGCCATTGTTGAGCATAATCCAAAAGCGCCGCCGTGTTCTGTGGGCCAAGGCTCATTCAAAATGGACTGTAGCAAAGTGAGAAAGTGTTCTGGCGGTCAGACGAGTCCAAATTTGAAATTCTTACCAGAAATCATGGGCGTCTTGTTCTCCGGACTAAAGAGGAGAAAGACCACCCCTCCTGTTGTCAGCGTTCAGTTCAAAAGCCAGCATCTCTGATGGTATGGGGATGCATTACTGCATATGGTGTGGGACACTTGCATGTCTTAAAAAGCACCATGAATGCTGAAAGGTATATAAAGGTTTTGGAGCAACATATGCTCCCCTCCAGACGACATCTATTCCAGGGAAGGCCTTGTGCAGTTCAGCAGGACAATGCAAAACCACATACTGCAGCTATTACAACAGCATGGCTTCGTAGTAGAAGAGTCCGTGTGCTGAACTGGCCTGCCTGCAGTCCTGATCTTTCACCGATTGATAACATTCAGCGCATAATTAAACGAAAAGCCCGTCAAAGGAGACCCAAACTCTCCAGCAGCTGGAAGCCTATATTAAACAAGAGTGGGTTCAAATTCCAATGGCTAAACTCAAGAAACTTGTCTCCTCAATGCCCAGATGCCTCCACTCTGTGTTAAAAAGAAGAGGGGATGCTACACCATGGCAAACAGGCCCCTGTCCCAACTTTTTTGAGACCTGTAACAGCCATCAAATTTGAAATTTCATTTTGTGGATAAAATTGTAAAATTTCTCAGTTTCAACATTTGCTACGTTATCTCTGTTCTATTGTGAATAAAATACTGGCTAGTGTGATTTGAAAATCATTGCGTTTTGATTTTATTCACAATTTACACTTTGTCCCAACTATTTTGGAATTGGAATTGTACTTTTGTCAATGACGAAAATGACGAGCACCAGCGGGAACCCTGTAAATACCCACTTATCAGGAAGAAACTTTGCTAAAAACTCCTTATGACCATTTCTACTAAAACAAAACACAATTCCGACACCAAGCTACTGAATGAGCTTGAAGCAAAACACACACAAACAGTGTAAGCGTTGCTTATGTGGAGCTTGCAAATCAATAACTTTTACCGGAAAGAATTCTGTATCCAATCTACATATTTTTCGGCTTTTTATTAACCACCACAATTTTTTAAGGGGAATGAAATTCCGCACCGGCAATGCAGAGAAATCCTTTGTTATACCAGACACGTTATAGCTTGTGTGTTTCGCGATTGCTTTCACCGCGGTAGCATCAGAGAGCTAGCCCACATATTGGCAAAGTACCCGGCTGACCCCGGTCAGGGATAAGTAAAGCAATTGTTTCACAAGCAGCAGTAAACAAAACCAAACATGTACCCCATGCTCTGCAAAACCTACATCTGGTTTAACTGCAGCCTTATCAGACCAACTATGCAGACACATGCATACCGGTTAAATTTAACTGTTGCGGCTATGGTCTGGTAACGTTATGATTAACTACCACCTTGATGCTAACCAAAATAACACAAGCATACCAATCTGAGTTACTGCATATTAGTTAACTAGGAGCATTTTTAAGTAGCACGGCATGCAAACTAACATGCGGGAGGAACCAAGCATTCATAACAACGACCAAGACAAAGGTTACTGTACAATACAGGTTCTATAGACAGTAGGTTCTGTTAGCGTGAACTGTTGCTTATGTGGAGCTAGCGAAACGATAACTTCTGCAGGAAAGAATTTTGTATCCAATCTCCACCTTTTTTGACTTTTTATTAGCCTGAGCAATTTTGGAGGGGGATGAAATTCCGCCAGGGCAATGCAGAGAAATTATTTCTTATACCAGACACGTTATAGCTTGTGCACGTCGCAATTTTTTCACCACTGTAGCATCAGAGAGCTAGCCCACATACCTGGCTGACCCCGGTCATAGATAAGTAAAACGATCGTCTCACAGTAGCAGTAAACAAACCCAAACACGTACCCCAAGCTCTGCAAAACCTACGTCTGGTCTAACTGCAGCCTTTTCAGCCCAACTTTGCAGACACATACAACACCTCTCCCTGTAGTGGCTACAAGCAGGCCACGTTATGATGGAACTGCCACATTGATGCTAACCAAAGTAACACAAGCAGACTGATCAGAATAACTGCATAGAAGTTAACCAGGAGCATATTTTAAGTAGCATGGCATGCAAACTCACATGCAGTAGCTAGTAACCGACATAACAACGACAGAGACAAACTTTCCCTGCAATACAGGTTTTACAGACAGTAAGTTCTGTTACTGTAAACAGTTGTACCAAGCATCCAAACAAGTATAAAAAGTTAGCTTCAAATTAGGTTTATTTTCACACACCTTCTGTTGGATGTCCCCTGATATTACTGTTGCATATTTAGGACACAAACATTAGTAACAGTAACTTAGCTAAGTTAGCCGCAGTGCTACAGCCACATTCAACAGGCTATCACGTTATGCAGTAAAGCAACTTAAAGCAACTTACTGCTTCCGCGTCTGTGACTCACAGACAGTCGCTACTGATCCAGGCTTTATCTTCAGATATTTTACAAAGCCTGGATTTGAGGCCAGTTGTTAGAGCTAACTATCGTTAGCGGTCCTGCTAGCCACCCTTTACATTTTAGCTTCACTTACATTATTTGCTGTTATATCGTTACTTACAGCTTGTGGCTCCGAGCACTTGATCATAGAATTATCCTTTATTGACAAAGCTGTCTTCGGTGAAATGCCGAGCACAAACAGCTAATGTTCCCTTTGAGTGTGGCTGTTTGCCGCCAGCAAACAAAAAAGCTACCCACTGATTTCTGTTAGCATCGTCTTTTGGAAGATAAAATAGTTGTGCTTTTTTTTTGCATCCAAAAAAAAACCAGACGAGCAGCATTGGGGGACATACTGACAAAACTGCACCTCAAATGTGGTTCGTGGTTCTTCTTCTTCTTCTTTTGTCTTTCCAGAAGTGTAGATGCTATTAAGGCATTCAAGATGCTATTAAGATGCTATTAAGGCGTATCCTCCGCTCTCTTTCTGAACTTGCGATAGCTTCGACCAATGAGTGTAAAGATGCAGGGGCTGACAGGCGCATGCTTCGGAGGAGAGCCGCGAACTGTCTCTCTCTCCTGAGCTGGCAATAGGGGGTTGCATACGAGCAAGCCTTGTACAAAGTTCTCAGATTGGGCTTTCCAGATTCGGGTGGGATTGGAGATGCCAAATTTAAAAAAAAAGTGATTGTTTAGTCAATAAAGTATAACTTGCACATATTTTAAACAATCCTTTGATGCGTAAGATACCTCTGGATACTTTCCAGTATTTCAGTAACCTAAGTGAGCCAAAGTTGCTTGTGGGCGAGGGGTTTGAAAAACAACATGTAACCCTTAAATATGACACTTTGTGCAGTACTATGACCCAAAAATAAAAACTTGAGTTAATAACCTAAATAGTGGTTGTTATTTCCCTTTGTCCTTTTGAATGGAACCAATCGGCCATTTTTGAGGTACTGACTCATGCACTAATGGGTGTATGCCACTATTAATACTCCGTCATATGGTATTAACTTCCTCCCTACCTTTGATCTTCTCTCCTACCCTGATGATCTGGTCTGTCACTACAATGCTGGTCTTCATAATCTCCTGAATACCCTCTCCCCTCTGAAAACTTGCTCTGTTTCCTTTTCCCGTTCTGCTCCCTAGTTCACTCCTGCTTTACGCCAACTAAAGGTTAAATGTCGCCACCTGGAACGTCTTCACAAGAAACTAGACTGGTGCATAAAGAAATATATATTAATCACATTCTTATGTACAAGGGCGCACTCTCTTCTGCTGAATCCTCTTATTACTCTGGTCTAATAACATAAGGTGAAGGCAACACATGGACAATTTTCTCACTGGTCAACAAGATTCTTCATCCCCCTGACCCTCTGGCCTTTCACTTTTCTTCTACTGCATTCTGTGATTCTTAAATGTCCTTCTTTATTGCCAAGGTGAATAAGATCCATCAATAATTGCCCTAAAACAGTCCCAATAGTGCTTACTCCCTGGCTCTCCTCCACTTTCTGTCGCTCTTTTTCATATTTCAATCTTCCGTCTGAAACAGAAATCTCAGCCCTTATTAGAAATCCAAGCCTGCTACTTGTCATCTAGATGCACTCCCTTATTGAAGGCCTGGCTTCCCTCCCTTGCTTCTCTGATTACCACCATCCTTCACTCCTCTCTTTCCTCTAGCATTGTTCCCTCTTCTTTCAAACTAGCTTCTATTACTGCTATTCTCCTGGTACTGAACCTAAAAATTTCTATACCCTCTTCCTTATTTCTAATCTATCTTTTCTGTACCAAAATTCTTCAAAAAATAGTTGCCTCTCAGCTCCATTTTTACCTGCCTGACAATAACCTGTATGAACAATTCCAGTCTGGTTTCCATTCCCTCCATAGAACAGAAACTGCTCTCGTCAAAATCACTAACAATCTCCTCATGGCAGCAGATTCTGGACTGTTATCTATTCTCATCCTTCTTGATCTGAGAACAGCCTTTGATACCATTTCCCACAATATTCTCATTCACCGACTGTCCTATATTGGTATCTCAGATACACCCCTTCAAAGGTTTAGATCACATCTCTCCGGCTGCACTCAGTTCATTCAACTCCATTCTTTCAAATCTCAAATCAAACCTTTTCCAGTTACCTCTGGTGTTCCCCAGGGTTCTGTCCTGGGTCTCCTTCTTTTCCTCAGCTACTTACTTTCTCTTGGCAATATTTTCCACAAATTTAAGGTTAGTTTTCATTGCTACGCAGATGACACCCAGCTCTACCTCTCCACCAAACTCAGCTCCTCCCTCCCGCCCACCTCACTCTGTGACTGTCTACATCAAATCAAATCTTGGTTTTTGGTCAACTTTCCCAAAGTTAACAGTGATAAAGCTGAAATTTTACTTATTGGCACTAAATCCACCCTACCAAGATCTAGTACTTTTTCTCGCAATCAGTCTTGGATATCCCCTTCCCCTCAGGTTAAGAGTCTGGGTGTCATTCTCAATTCAAATCTCACTATTCATGCTCTCATCATTAATGTTACCCAGACTGCATACTTCCATCTATGCAACATTAATAACCTCCGCCCATCCCTCACACCAAACACCATCACTTTTCTTATCCATTCTCTTGTTACTTCCCCTCTTGATAATTGCAACTCACTTCTCTTTGGTCTTCCACATAAATCCCTCCATAAACTTCAGTTAGTCCAGAATGATGCTGCTCACATTACTTCCAGAATCTCATCTCACTGTTCCCTCTGCCCATCTGTCAACCTTTGGTTCCCAAGCCATCAGCCGCTCTGCCCCCAGCCTTTTAAATTCCCTCCCTTCCAATCTCAGAAACATTTCCTCAATCCAAATCTTCAAATCACGCTTAAAGACGCATCTGTTTAGACTGGCAAATTCTGTTTAACTGTTTTATTGTGTGGTTATTTTATTGTGGTCTTACTCTTTTCTATTAATCTTATTTTACAGTGTCCTTGAGTGTCCTGAAAGGCGCTATGTAAATAAAACATATTATTTATTAATACTAAGTTAAGGGCTGTGGGGTTCTCTCGGCACTCAGCGTCGGCTTGTTTTACAGAGCTCCCGTCATTCCAAAGGGAGGCACTGGCCCTTGGAATAGGACTGCTTTAGTTTTCACTGAGACTGTTAACAATATACAGTACCGTGGAAAAAGTCTTAAGCACGCTGCACTTTTTAAAATTTAAATCTGTATTGGATGTTTACTTTTTGATTCCATATAAGAGTTCCTGAAGATGAAAAGTAAATTTGAAATTCCAAATGCTAATTTAAAGAAAAGTTTAATAAATAAATGTTTGTATTATATTAAAAATTGTCAATACAGACAACATAACATGAGTGGCGAGAACAGGCCGTTCAGCCCAACTAGGCTCGCCAGTTTCTTTTAACTATTGTGAATATATCACTTCAGATACTCAATGTCTCAATGGTATCTAGCTTTAAGTCAAGCCCTGCTCTTGAAAATTGCTAAGGTTTCTGCCGCAACAATATGGTCAGGCAAGCTGTTCCACATCGAAATTACTCTTTGGGTGAAAAAATATTTCCTAGCATCAGTGCTAAATTTACCCTTGGTCAACTTCCATTTATGACCCCGAGTTCTACTAACAGAACTTGGCCGAAGGAATCCTACATAATTCACTATGTTAATCCCTTTTACAAATTTAAAGAACTCAATCAGATCACCCCTGAGTCTCCTTTTCCTAAGACTAAAGAGATTAAGGATCTTCAGGCTGTTCTCATAGCTTTCATCTTTTATACCCAGAATCAGCTTAGTTGCTCTTCTCTGAACTTTTTCTAGAGCCTCTATATCTTTCTTAAAGTATGGTCCCCAAAACTGTACACAATACTCCAGATGTGGTCTGACAAAAGTGTTGCACAAGAGAAGTATCACCTCCTTGGATTTGTACTCAATACTTTTGGCAATGTATCCCAGCATCCAATTGGCTTTTTTAACTGCTACGGCACAATGACTAGAACCTGTGACGGTTTGGTCAACAATCACTCCTAGATCTTTTTCATGTGGAGCACATTCCAGTTTTAGCCCTCCCATGAAGTAATCCTGTCTAATGTTTTTATTACCTACATGTAAAACTTTACATTTTGCTAAATTATATTTCATTTGCCACATTTCTGCCCAACTCTAGATTCTATCCAAATCCTCCTGCATCAGTTTAGTAGAGTCTAAACTATTTGCCAAACCTCCCAATTTAGTATCATCCGCAAATTTAACTAATTTGCCCTCAATATTTCTATCAAGGTCATTAATGTAGATGAGGAACAGCAAGGGTCCCAACACTGATCCCTGAGGGACGCCACTCCCCACCATACCTAGCTGAGATGAGATTCCACTGACCACCACTCTTCGTGTTCTGTTCTATAACCAGTTTTGAATCCACTCCAGAATACCTCCTGTAACTCCTATGGAGCTCATTTTAAAAATTAGTCTCTTATGCGGTACTTTATCAAATGCTTTCTGAAAATCCAAGTATATGATGTCATAAGCCCTGCTTTGATCAAAAGTCTTGGTGGCCTCTTCAAAAAATTCCAGAAGGTTTGTCAGGCATGGCCTTCCCTTACGGAAACCATGTTGGCTATCCCTTAAAATATTATTACGTTCAAGGAATAATTCCAGCTCGTCTTTTATGATAGATTCCAGTATTTTGCATGCAATGCAAGTTAAACTGACTGGCATGTAATTTCCTGGCTCAGTACAGTCCCCGATATTATAGATATTATAGTCTTCACAGAGCCTTGATGTCAAAATCATCATGGCTGTTTGTAATTTCTTGCAGGGATAGATGCAAATGAGACAGTCAGTCTGAAGAAGAACGGTGGCAAGTTTTCCACTCTTCTTGGAGCAAAAAGTCAATCGTTTTATAAACAATGCACAATAGGACAGCGTCCCAGATTTTTTGGAAAGGGTATTTACACCAAATATTGGTTTGATGTAGTTTTTAACAGTTTACAGCTCTGTTTAGTACATTTCTCAGTTCTTAGAAACTTTTAATTTCATAATTTTTGCAAGCATATTTGCCCTGCAAATTGGTTTAAATGAGCCTAAGACTTTTGCACAGCTGTATGTGAAGCAGGTATAGCATTAAGAACCAGGGGCACGCAGGAGAGGATGATAAGAGCATGAGCTAATGGTAACCTTGTTGCATTCCAAGAGCATATCGCAAGAATAATAACTCGAGTTTGTGCAGACAGGTGTTCGTGGCATTTATTTATAAATGTAATTTAATACAATCACGATTTTTTTTGTACAATTGCAAAAGGCTCAAATACCACTATATTTCATTAACCACGTGTAAATGTCGTTTAAAGGGCTGTGGTATTTAGTTTTGCTCATTTGGTAAAAACCGGCAAAAAGCAGAATGCACTGGGCACATTGATTTCCCAGAACTGAAAACTGGGCAAGCACAGAACATCCCTTTTTAATAATTACTAGTGCTGACTAGTTCTCGGTCATTTTCCTTACTTAACATGTTTTCCAATGATAACAATAATCCATTGGCAATTAAAGACAGTTTTCTCCTTAATGTCTTCTAAGGGTGATCAAAAAACAAGCGAAATTAAGTTCAGAAAGATAATTTACTCATAAATAGGCCTATGCTTTACAAGAGGTAAACTGCTATGGACCTTTGGCTATACCTTATTGGCAGATCAGGCGATTTAACCTGTGCCTCGTGATTGTTTAAATTACAAACCCCATTTCCAATGGAGTTCAGACATTGTGTAAAATGTGAATAAAAACAGAATACAATGATTTGCAAATCCTTTTTGACCTATATTCAATTGAATGCACTACAAAGACAAGATATTTAATGTTCAAACTGATAAATTTTATTGTTCTTTTGGAAATATTCACTCATTTTGAATTTGATGTCTGCAACACATTCCAAAAAAAGCTAGGACAGGGGCAACAAAAGACTGGGAAAGTTAAAAAATGCTCAAAAAACACCTGTTTGGAACATTCCACACGTGAACAGGTTAATTGGAAACAGGTGAGTGTCATGATTAGGTATAAAAGGAGCATCCCCGAAAGGCTCAGTCGTTCACAAGCAAGGATGGGGTGAGGTTCCCCACTTTGTGAAAAACTGCGTGAGCAAATAGTCCAGCAGTTTAAGAACAAATTTCTCAACATGTAATTGCAAGGAATTTAGGGATTTCATCATCTACAGTCCATAATATCATCAAAAGATTCAGAGAATCTGGAAAAATCTCTACACGTAAGCGGCAAGGCCGAAAACCAACACTGAATGCCCTTGACCGTCGGTCCCTCAGGCGGCACTGCATTAAAAACCAACATCATTCTGTAAAGGTTATTACCATGTGGGCTGAGGAACACTTCAGAAAACCATTGTCAGTTAACACAGTTCGTCACTACATCTACAAGTGCAAGTTATAACTTGACCATGCAAAGCGAATGCCATATATCAACAACACCCAGAAACACCATCGGATTCTCTGGGCTCGAGCTCATCTGAGATGAACTGACGCAAAGTGGAAAAGTGTGCTGTGGTCTGATGAGTCCATATTTCAAATTGTTTTTGGAAATCATGGACGTCATGTCGCCCGGGCTAAAGAGGAAAAGGACCATCCAGGGGTGTGTTTCCCAAAATCACAGATGCTAACTTACGGTACATAGTTGGGCTCATTGACTGAAAATGGAGGAACTACGTAAGTTGCTAACTCATTTAGCAACTACGCTTTTGGGAAACGCGCCCCAGATTGTCATCAGCGCAAAGTTCAATAGCCAGCCTCTGTGATGGTATGGGGATTTGTTAGTGGTCATGGCATGGGTAACTTGCACATCTGTGAAGGCACCTTTAATGCTGAAAGGTACACACAGGTTTTGGAGCAACATATGCTGCCATCCAAGTAATGTCTTTTTCAGGGATGTCCGTGCTTATTTCAGCAAGACAATGCTAAGCCACATTTTGCACATTATGTTACAACAGCGTGGCGTCATAGTAAAAGAATGCGGGTAATAGATTGGCCTGTCTGCAGTCCAGACCTGTCTCCCATTTAAAATGTGCGGCACATTATGAAGCACAAAATACGACAACAGAGGCCCTGGACTGTTGAGCAACTGAAGTCGTACATCAAGCAAGAGTGGCAAAGAATTCTGTGTACTTTTTAACTTCCTAAGCCCTGCCCCTTAAAAAATTCACTTACCACAAATGTGAGTTAATAATCTCAGGAAGGGAAGTTTCCTGATTACTATCAAAAAAGTGAATGTAGACACAGATTACCTTTTTTTTTTAGAATATAAAAGCTAGCCATTTCATGCTTACTTGCTTCATAGATCATGGCCTGAAACTTCCATCTCATTGCTGCATGCTGTGCTTACACTGGGCTGTGAGAGCCAGCTGGCATGCATACGAGGGGGTATCAAAAAGTTCTAATTATCACCGGGACATATTCAGGGTAGAAACCTTATTATGCTTTCTTGTCCTTAAGACTTCTCTACATAGTCACCATCCAGAGTTACACATTTCTCCCACAGTTTCTCGACCTTGCCCAGACCGTCTGAATAGAAGCCCCCTGATTATGTGGAAAACCAACCCTCCACCTCTTGAATGACCTTATGGAAATTCCTTTTCCATCTCACAACAGTGTCATAAGATGGGCTTTCATCACCATGAACAGATTGCATCTCATCATGAATCTGTCGGGCAGTGCAACCCTTCAAGTGCAAAAACTTAATTACACTGCAAGCCTCAATCTTCTCCACACTTGGGGTTACTCGTGTTTAGGATCAACTAGCACAAGATTGAATAAAGTGAAGTAGATAGTGCTTGGTCCATTAACTAGATAAGGATCACTGATGTTACAATCAAAATTTCATCCTGATTGCTCAATAACTTCTTGGGGGTAATTAGAACTTTTTGATACCCCCTCGTAGCAGTCCACATACAATAGCTACTGTTGCTGCAACTGTGCAAGTCGAAATAGGCACCATCACGTCAGTCTGCAAGAATAAACAATGTCAAATGTTAATAATGTAACCTTGTAAATCTAAGGAAGCTGCAGCTCGCAACGCCACAGAAACGGTCTTGGTCATACGAGTACTGTAAACCAGTGACAGTGTTGTGACCTGTTTTCTGTTTATTCTGGTTTTATGTTTTATTCCACTTAGTTCATTGGTTTATTGTCTCGACTGACTCTGTTGAATTTTGTGATTTTTGCCAAGATCATTGGCATTTGCTAGTTCCATGCACATTGTCCCCCCCCCGCCCCCCGCCCCCCGTGATATCTTGCGCTCTTTGTTTTCAGGCCAGTGCACGCCCCTCTCTGCGAGCTGTCACATTTCGGGTGATTTCGGAAGTTTCCGGTAGATCCTTTTGTTTGCTTCCTTCACCACTAATTAAGTACTAATACCACTAACACAGTTTTTGTCTAGGTTATCTTCTAATCCATACTAATGTACCAATCCTGTAAATAACTAACATAGTAACTTGCACTATTTAGGCAATATTATTATCATCTCACAAACTACTGTACTAACTTAAGTAACTGGATCTCTCTGCTTTCCACACTTATCTGTAGCTCTGCCCTCTTTGCTCTCCCAGTCCTTTGCCTTAGTTTCTGCAGTTACTTTGCAACTATCTCTTTTACTAATCAGTTTCTCCCACCTCTCCCCACTTCGGCATTCCTTGGATGGAGCTGTTGTTGTTTAAGGATGTCTCATGAAACTAGTCTTTGACATTGTTTCTCATATTGTATTGTTAATTACCTTGTGTTTTCCCCTCTTAGTTAATGTTTAGACTATCCTTCACACCAGCTGCCCCGCCTAGCTTGTTACCTCCCTTGAGTGTAAGAGTCCCACACTTCTGCTCATTCAGTGTCAGAACATTGATCAACATTTCCTGAACAGTTACCTGTACGCCAGTGATCTGTTTGTGATATAGTGACACCCATTCGGTTTGACGCCAATACCCATCTATGCCTGCCTGGATTTGTTTGCCTTCTGTTACCGACCCATTTCTGAACGACCACAATTCCTGTCTTTTGCTGCCCTGGCTTACGACCCCTGATTTTAGACTCTCAATTCTCCCTCTGCTTTGCGACTTTGAGCTGTGCCTTTTTTGGTTTTGACCTCCCGCCTGTTTTTGGACCCTTTTTTCTGGATTACCCTTCTGTACTGTGTCACTGATCACCTGGTTTGGTCTCTGATTTTTAATAAAGACTACTATTTTTTTGCATCCCAGACTGCTTGCTATTGGTTCCTTTCCTCAGACGTTACAGACAGATGGTGAAATGAAAAATAGGTGAAGCACTGAACATCCCTTGAAAATAATTATTTGTCTTTAACTGTTTTCAATCATTAATTTATTTTAACATTACATAAACTCCAAAAACACTCAACATTATCATATTCGATGAGTTTTCCTTTCTAATTTAACACGCAAAAAAAAGTGTAATTTCAACATGAAATTCCATTTCAAATCTGCGTTATTCATTCGCGGATTTTTGTTGCTAATTTTCAGTTTCTTTGTTGGACTGAAGCCAAGATTTGATGGAGCAGGCTTTGCTTAAAGCAAACATAAAATTTAACATTGTAGTTTATCTTTTTTTGTAAAGTGAATAAATGATTTTCTCTTTTATCATTACAACATTGCATGAGGAAGGAAGCTGCACATTTAACTTGTGTAACTTCCGATGGCTTATTTTTATCATTGCAAAACGTGTGAAAATGAAAACAGATTAAGGCTTACGAGTGTTCATCTTCTCTTAATGAGCAGAACTGGCTACACCTGATGATTCTGACTGTTTTTGGAGTTCATGTAAAGTAACTTTAATTAAAAGATTGAAATCAGGTCAAGACCAATCATTGTAGCCCCCGTAAAAAGTCGGGCGGCAACTATGGATTCTTGCTTGTTGTCTCTGCCGTGTCTGCGTCTGTAGACACTTCCTTGTGGACGCTGTACAGGCTGTAATTTTTGACCAATTACTTTCATATTTGGTATGGACATGTATTATACTTCAGTTATGGCACCTAGTGATTTCGGTTGCCATGGCAACCGTATTGGCCAAATAATTGGCAAAAAACGGGAAAAGCGGGCTTTCGTGAGCTACACCCACGCGGTTGCGGGCGACCGGACTGTCTACTTATTTTCAAGGAATGGTCTGTGCTTCACCACTTTTCAGTTCACCAGGCACCACTGTTATATGCTGCTTACAAAAAGTAGTGGATATTCAAATTCGACTAACTGTGGAAAGCACATGAATTTAGATATTTGTGAGGTTTTTGAGAATGTTTGTGGTTAGCCATTGGCAGATTTCAGTACATATCCCATTAACTGCTAGGTTTCAAGGTTTGCAGAAACATGGCGCCCAAACGCACCTGAGGGTGCATGCGAAAAGTAACATGTCTTTAGGGTGCAAATGCTGTCATGCACAAATGGGTATTACAGCATGCTTACAACCACACTCATCCATCATTTCACCATTTTTGACAGGAAGACTCCAGGAAGAAGAAAGATTGCGGGCCATAGGGATGCTCCAGGCTGAAAGAACCTAGGCTTACACAGCCAGACAACTGCATGTCTCGCAGTTTGTCATCAGTCGATTGTGGGCACGCTATGTTACCACCGGTAGAGTCCATGGCTGACGTCAAACAGGGCGTCCAAGTTGCACAACCAGGCAAAATGACCACCAGATCGTCAATAGAGCCCTGCGTGACAGGTGACTGCATGCAACACAGCTGCAATAAGGGCATCTACAGGCTACAGGAAACCTAATCTCAACGCAGACCACAGAAACCCAACTGCCTGCTGCCAACCGGAGAGCCAGGTAGCCATACATCCCATTGTCCCTCTCAGATCATCATCGGCAGACAAGGAAACAGTGATGTCGACGATGGAGCAATGCCCAGTGGTCACGTGTCATGTTCAACGATGAGTCACGGTTCAGTCTGGACTTCAGTAATGGTCGTCCTCATCCGCAAGCCGCTATGATTCCACATGATTGGCATGGAAGAGGGTCAGTAATGCTGTGGGGTGGGGTCAATATGACAAGCAGGGCTGACCTCCGCATTTGCTATGGGGGAGTCACAGGGGTGTACTACCGTGACAACATTATCATCCACATGTGTTACCGTTTGCACGCTGTCATCGACCTGGATTCATCTACCAAGAGCTCATCATGCATGCGTCGTCCCTTACCATCTCCAAAGGCACTAAATTCAAACCTTGCCCTGGCCTGCGATATCCCCTGACCTCTTCCCCATAGAACACATAAGGGATATGCAGGGATGACATGTACAACGGCAGCACCCACCCTGTCAGGACTTGGTACAGCTGGGTGCGGCACCCCAGAAAGAGTGGCACAGAATTCCTTAAGCTGACATTGGTCGTCTCATTAGGAGCATGCGGCATTGGTGGAATGCTTGTGTGGACACTAATGGCGGGCCAACTTGTAACTGTACACTATTTGACTTTTGGGGTACCACCCCATGTGGCATTTTGTACCTCCAGAAAAAATTCTCAATAACCTAAGTGATGAAAAAGTGTCATGAACGTCATCTTGAATTGCTCACCAATTAAAAAACAGTTTCAAAATTTGAAATAAATATATTTTATGAGTTATTTGTCTTTTCTTTTCATTATCCCCAACTTTTTGTGAGCAGTATATAAGCACTACTTTTTCCAACTGGATAGCACCATAAATGACTTTATAATTATTTCTTTTGCATCATACTGACACTACATTGAGTTTCAAAAACCTGCTTCCACCTTGGGCTTATAACGACATGGCTGACCTATACCAGCTGCCTAAATTCCAGCTTGAATTACACAATCCTCTTACAAATCTGATGTTTCAGCAGACTCCAAAAACAAAGCATTTTCTCTCTCATCCCCAACTCTGCTCTGCTCAGAACTTTGTCCTTCTGGAGATGACGTGACACGGATTATGTGATCTTTTATAAATTTTCAAGGGGCGTTCCTAAGCAAGGTTTTAATTTCTATTTATTTTTTTTAAAGATAATTTTTTTGGGAATTTTTCCTTTATTTGACAGTGATACAGTGTAGAGAGACAGGAGGGTTTGGGAGAAGAATGGGGGAGGACATGCAGCAAATGACCTGAGCCGGAATCGAACCCAGGTTGCTGCGGGAAGGACACAGCCTTTAATGGTACGCACGCTTAGATCGATGAGCCACCGCAGCGCCCCTTTACTTTCTATTTTACACCTCCCATGAATAGTGTAAAAAACTAGTGTCAGATTCAAATTCATGTGGTAAAAGTACTGTATAAGTGTTTAAAAGCAATTTTTTCAAATTTTAGGTGTAATAGGACCTTTAAGAGTTTTATATTAATTACATTTTGATTATAATGATGGTATGCACCTACAGTATTTCTTCTTAGTATAGTTCCCTCTAAGTGGCTGAATCAACGAAAGCCCTGTGAAAATAATGAAAGATAAATTTAAATATTTCCGTAGTTTGCATTGAATCAAGATGAGAAAATGCCAATTTAGAATCACGTTAATATACTCTAGTGGAAAACTCAACTTGTCCAACTTGTGACGCAGTAAAATTAGTGGCATTTGTTCAGCGGGGGGGGGGTTCAAACATCACTGTAAACTGACAATTAGTCAACCTGTTTTCAATGAATGTCCTTGATTAACAAGTTTTGGTAATGCTGTGAATAATCCATTGGCTATAACATACAACTTCCTTTTTTAATGCAATACTAGTGTCATTAAATATTATTATTCTTCTTATTATTATTATTACTGCGGCTAGCCCAAGTCGGCTATGTTTTTGAAAGAAAAATAAACTACTCTGTAACTTCTCTGTAAACTTTTGGCACATCTTGCACTTTATGATTGCTAAAACGAAAAAAGTAAAGGGTGATTGAGTTCATTCAATTTTGCCTCCAAAAGAAACGGAGAGAAAGAGAATTGGCGACACCTTAGAGTGTCGAATGTTCTCACAGTTAACTTATTGTTAATCAAAGAAAATGATTGAAAACAGAACAAGACTAATGATCAGTTTAAAGGGATGTTTTATGCTCACCCCCCCATTTGTGCACCCGCCACTGAGCAAAATACTCTTTCTGTTTAGGTTGGTAAGACCCAGTATTCACTCTTCTTATAGTGGATATCTTTCTACAAATAAATCAGTGTATTGGCCATCTCATGTATGGAATAGCCTTCCTCTCATCTCATCTCATCACATCAAATAAAAACTGACAGACAAGTTTCCAGTGAGGGAACAGCAGCTGATATGAGAATATATTAGCTTCTGCTGCATTTAATATGATGGAAATAATAAATTAGTGCATTAACGCAATTATGTAAGGATGGAGTGATAAACTGTGCCACTAATTCCCTGCAGTAATGGCAAATCAAATGGAGCTTTGCAGTCATGAAGTTTGGAGCCAACTATACTGTGTTTTGGGGATTGTAATGGCTTGTTTTAAGGGACTTTATTTACTAAACTCTGTTTTCAGGTGCTGACACAAACCAGTGAAATTGTCTGTTGACATGCTATAATTATAATACAACTACACTCTAAAATGTTCACTGTTAAATGAACTCTTAAAGAGTACATTAGGTCCCTTTTCAACTCAATCAACTCTGACACGAGGTGGAAGTCGACGCAAGGCATTAATTACTATGCCTCCTTATGCCATAGCTTCATACACCCTCAAAGTTGATCATCAACTCCTCTGACCTTATGACCTTGACCCCTGACCCAATTAACTCCAAAACCTAATCAGTTCAGCTACTGAGGGTAGCTACCATGTCTGATTAGGTCAAAATCCAGCCAGTTTTTCAGTAGATGTTGAACACACATACAGACGGACGGCTTGGCAGACGGACGGACAGACAACCGGAAGACAGCGTGCCTCCTGCTCACTGTCTGTGGCAGAGGCATAACTAACACTGGACATTTGACTGAGAAAGCATCGCCGAACCGTTATTACTGAAGTTTTACTTTTTTGATGTTGTGTGTGGGAGAACATTCCATTCTTATCTCTAGAAGAAGGTATTATGCCCAGGTATTATCACACTATATAAATAAATTTTTCATCCTCACAATAAATGTGCGGCCCAAGTTTCTCTTCGTATGGTAGTATATTTATTTATGTGACGCAATGAATATTGGTCATGCTGCCCAAGCTAATATGCGAGACTTGCTTCATACACATATCATTGAGCGCACTCAGTGGATTGCGCTTAATGCCCAAGGCATCACCATATACTTTTCTGGTTGATTTTTTTCTTGCTGTTTGGAGGAAATAAAGATTGTTACTGTATATATGGCCCCTGCAGACAAATGACACAATTTAGCACTGTAACACTGCAAAATTAGTTCGGGTTGAACGAGCATGGAGTCACATTCAGCAAAATTGATATTTCAGTTTACAGTTCAAATACCAATTGCTCCTCTTGGATATACTTCAGTAAATATTAAAGCTATAGTCTGCAGTGACCCAAGGCAAATTTACCAAAGAGCTTATATGACTACTGTTTTATTTAGTGCAGTCCAAACTTTCTGTATTCCTTGAATTCACATTCCATGAATAACTGTCAGTAATGGAAATGAAATCCCACTCAAACTTCCTTCCAGTTCATAATTTACACCTACATTGTGACAGTTAAGAATGTAACACACCTCAATTGCCCAGGCTCCCACTAGAATAACGAAATATAGTCCTTTATGACCTCCTAAAAATAAATAAATAAATAATATAAACTGGATGTTAACAAATGAAAAACAAAATGTGTTTCAATCTTTTTTTTTTCATTGTAAAAATAGACGTAGTAGATTATACAGTTAGAAGTGGATGGTTTCAGATGGTAAATTAATGCCTGATTTTTTGAAGGGCTGTAGATACACTACCGGTCAAAAGTTTTAGAGCACCCCAATTTTTCCAGTTTTTTAACTGAAAATTATGCAGTTTAAAGGGGACCTATTATGCTACATGTCCAAGTTTATATTTTGATCTTGGGCTCCCCTAGAGTACTCCTGATCGTTCAAAGTCCAAAAAAGGGTCCTTATATAGCTCATACTGCCATCCTCAAAAAACCCCATTTGTAATCCATTGTAGTCTCTGCCTGAAAAGCCTCGTTTGGGTGGCTCTTCCGCTATGGCCCCCCCTCCCTGTGTGCCCACTTTCTTCTGATTGGCCAGCTCTGTGGAGGGCGGAGCGGGGCAGGACTCAGCAGAACGCAGTTTTGCTGGTCCGCCTCCCTAGTGTGAAACGTGAGACGCTTCTGCCATCTGAGCTAAGGAATTGGTAGGGAAATTCCGCATCAAACGCTGTACATGTGTATAGATCTAATTAAATAAACTTGTTCTAATAAACACAGCGGCGAAAGTGGAGGACACAGTGTGAAAGTCTGGCAGCTCAAGCTCGAATTTGCTATCTACCTACGGCTACTATGGTGAGTACACCGGTGTTTCTACTCTATAGCTAGTATTGAGGGAAAGCTAGAATCCAACCCATACAGACATATTTGCAGAACGGGTCGACATACCCAAGTGTAGACCGGAGACTGTAGAAATCCGGTGGATCTGAGTTTAGAGGGAAACAGGGACAGTGAGGAGCAGCAAAAAGTGAACCAACAACTTATGGACTGCTTAAGTATGTACAATAAAACTTGCTGCTCCGTGTGCATAACTGTGGTGTGTTGCCAGCGTGGAGTAACGAACAGCTTCTGCGCTGGTATATGACGGGGGGCAAAAGCTCCAGGCTAAACGGTCTTTTTGGAAATTGCCCGTGGTAATGGTTTACTTATTGCGCCAGAATGACCAGCGTTTGCTTGCGGAAAATGGGTGCGTTTTGGATAGTATGCAACAGCTACAGAGAGCTCTGGTTATGTTATGAACATAATACAGGTTTTACAGTCCGTAAGTTCAGTTAACATGAACAGTTGCTTATGTGGAGCTAGCAAATCGATAACTTCTACAGGAAAGAATTTTGAATTCATTCTCCGCCTTTTTCGGCATTTTATTAGCCAGAACAATTTCTAAAGGGGGATGAAATTACGCCACGGCAATGCAGAGAAATCGTTTGTTATACTAGACACGGTACAGCTAGTGCATTTCCCGATTGCTTTCACCACGGTAGCATCAGAGAGCTAGCCCAGATATTGGTGAAGTATTCGGCTGACCCCGGTCATGGATAAGTAAAACGATTGTTTCACAAGCACCCAAACACACACCCCAAGCTCTGCAAAACCTACATCTGGTCTAACTGCAGCCGTTTCAGCCCAACTCTGCAGACACATACAGCACCTCTCCGGTTAGGTTCAACTGTAGTGGCTACAATCAGGCAACATTATGATTAAACTGCCACATTGATGCTTGCCGAAGTAACACAAGCATACCGATCAGAATTACTGCATATAAGTGAACCAGGAGCATTTTTAAGTAGCGCAGCACGCGAACTAACATGCAGTAGCTGGTAACCGAGTGGTCATAACAACAACAGACACAAACGTTACCCTGCAATACAGGTCTTACAGACAGAAAGTTCTGTTACCGTGAACAGTTGTACCAAGCATCCAAATTACAAAAAAGTATAAAAAGTTAGCTTCAAATGAGGTTTATATTCACACACCTTCTGTTGAATGTCCCGTAATATTAACATTAGCAATAGTAACTTGGCTACATTAGCTGCTGTGCTACAGCCACACTCAACTGGCTATCTCGTTAGGTAGGCTTACGCCGTAAAAGCAACTTACAGCTTCTGCGTCTGTGAGTCACAGACAGTCACGACTGATCCAGGTTTTATCTTCAGATATTTTACAAAGCCTGCGTTTGAGGCCAGTTGTTAGTGCTAACCATCATTACTGGTCCTGCTAGCCACCATAACACGTTAGCTTCACTTACATTATTTTATGTTATATCGTTACTTACAGCTTGTGGCTCCGAGCGCTTGATCGATGCAACTGCTTCAGGTTTGAGAAGCAGCTGAAACGCTTATCCAGAGTCGAATTATCCTTTATTGACAAAGCTGTCTTTGGTGAAATACAGAGCACAAACAGCTAACGTTCCCTTTGGCCATGGCTGTTTGTGCCAGCAAACAATAAAGCTACCCAATCATTTCTGGTGGCATCGTCTTTTGAAAGAGAAATAGGTTCTTTTCTTCGCGTCCAAAAATAAATGGATGGGCAGCTTTGGGAGAGATACTGACAAAACTGCACCTCAAATGATCTGCAGTTTTCTTTCGTATTTCTGGAAGTGTAGACACTACTAAGGCATAGTATGATCTGCGGTTGTTTGTGCCTGCTACAATAGTTTCCGGTGTGGGCAGGTCCAGCGCCGTGATTGGCTCTGGCTAGGTCTGTATTAATTGGACGGCACAACCTGAAGTCAGGTTTTTCCCAGATCTCGTGAAGATCTCGGGACGAGCTGTTCAGAGAGGAAATCACGTTACGAAATCACGTTCTTGGATTACGGCAAAACCCCTGTATCTTATGTTTAGAAACTTTACAGAGGTTGAGTATGGACATCCAACATTATAACATTACTGATATGTATTAAAAGAAGGATCAGCATAATAGGTCCACTTGAATGTCTCATTGTACTCTGGAATGAAAGCATTGACGTGATAGAACAAATTAAGAATTGAGGTTAAAAAAGAAATCATGGAATCAATTTATGAACCAAAATGTATTTTAAACTTTTGACTCAAAGTAACCACCTTTGGCAGATATGACAGCTGAACACACTGGTGGCATTCTTTCTACAATGGAAATCAAATATTCTTCAGAAAGTTCTTCCCAACTGTGTTGCTGAAGTTCCCATAAATGTGTGGGACTTGTAGGTTGCTTTGCTTTCACTCTTCTGTCCAGTTCATCCCAAACCATTTCGTTCTTTAAGTCTGCAGACTCAGGGCTTCTCCATGAAGCTTACCATCTTGTTCTTTTTTTTCCTAAGGTAGTTTTGGCAGAGCTTGGACTTATGTTTTGGGTCATTATCTTGCTGTAGGATGAACCCCTGACCAACTAGGCGCATACCAGAGGGTACTGCATGGCGCTGCAGAATGCTGTGGTACCCGTTTTGGTTCAGGGTGCCTTAGACTCTGTAAGTCACTGACCCTGGATCCAGCAAAACAGCCCCAGACCATCATGCTTCCTCCTCCATGTTTGACAGTTGATGTCACACACTGAGGAACCATCCTTTCACCTACTCGACGGCGTAAAAAAAACCTGGGTAACCTTACCTTTCGTTTAAAACTTCTGACAGTTCACCACTTACCCTTGTCCCATTTCAAACTATTCATTGGACTGGAACTGCATAATTGTCAATGAAAAACTGGAAAAATTGGGACGTTCGAAAACTTTTGACCGGTAGTGTATATCAGACAACTGGACTCGAGTCATAGGGACTCGGACTCGAGTCAACTCGAGTCGCAAATTTGACGACTTGCGACTTGACTCGGACTTGGAAGGCAAAGACTTGAGACTTGACTCGGACTTAGGAGACAATGACTCCAGACTCGACTCTACTTGAGGCAAGATGACTCGAACGATTTGTCTTTTCATTATATGTTTTTTTTCACGTTGATATCACTCTTATTAGTATGACAAGAGCGGCCTGTTTGTGTGCAGTACACGGCGCGCGCTCTAGCAGGTTCAGACAGGCTCTGTTTTTTTTCGTGTCTGAAGCGGGAGCACGCACTTTTGATGATCAGTGCGCTTGATTGCATGGATAATAATGGCAGCTGCGAGTTCTAGTACGCCCAAAATAATTCAATTTGCCTTAAAAAACTTCTAATCCGATGGAAAACGAAGGTCTGCTCAATGTAAGACATGTTCAACAACCATTAGCGACAAAGAGGGAACCATTTCAAACTTTGTCCGTCACCTGAAGACCCATGATGACAAGTAAGTGAAACCTGATAGCTAGCAGCCGTGTGTGTGACGTGAAGTGTGTGTGTGTGTGTGTGTGTGTGTTTTGTTGGAATAGTCGGTCGTGTTTTGTTTGCCCCAGCTAACATCAACCTAACCTAACGTTAGTGGCTACATTGATTTGGGAGAATAGTGGTGTACTGCTCACTGAGGATTAAATCAACAGCAGATTAGGCAATAAATTAAAGTAGGGATTCAAAGGAAAAACTGAAATATGGCAATTTCGACATAAATGGAAAGCTTAGAACGCAAAGAATGCAATGTAATGTCATTCCGTCACATTGTCGATACGAGAAAATGGAAACACGCACGAAACGACGGTACTTTATCCAGCATGAATACTTCCGTGATGCTAGGAAAGAGGCCCGTTTTGGGTGATGTCAAATACGGGTTTTGCAAGCTCTGCTCTGTGAATTTGCGTGCAGCGTACGTCTCTCTCTAAGCTTTATATTTTGTTATTCAAGGTTCAAATTGTTTCGTACTTTACTTGAGATGGATAAATTATAATGGAGAAACATTCATCTGTCGTTTTTTTAATTTAAACTCATATTTTTCTATATAGTACATTGAAGATTAACATGGACATATAGGCTAAATGATCTGACGGAAATCGTGTAAATACGGAGAAGGACTGATACCTTAATTTATTATGATATTATTTCAATGATTAGACTTGATAAGAGCGACGAAAAAACAAGAAAGGACGATTTTAGAATGTATTCACTCTAGTAACTCGCGCAGGTTTACATATTGTTCATGCACTTGCAGCTGCCTGTCGTCAGATCTTTCTATTGCGTATACTGTAACTATCTAACGTTATTAGATGTGAGGTTTTGTTTTCGTTTTGGCCATCATGGAAGAGGAAGGACCAGAAGTTGAAGAAAGAACCATGGGAAAAGATACAACAACTATTAAAAAAAAAAGCAATTAAAATTGAACTTCAGTGCATGAGAAGTACAGGCTGCTTTTGAGGTATTGGGTGGAGATATTTGAGGGGTACGATTGTGTTCTAAATGGCATCGACCTCGTCACTCCATATTTCTATGTCAGTCAATCACTGTTATGAGAGTCCACTTGATCGTGTTCATTAAATACTATCTTTTTTGTAGCCCAGAGCATTGGCTCGTCCAACCTTCCTCGGAATGATAGCATGACTCCAATAAAAACATAATTTTCTTTCTAAACTAGACAACGTGTACGTGTAAAGCGTATAGCCAGCACGGCGACCGGACTTTTTGAAGCACGGAATGAACCAAAATAAGTAGCATAACTAATATGCATCGATGAAAGAAAACACCTTTTTGCGACATTAGCTTAAAAAAATAAAGATTTAAACATGGGATTTAAAACAATGAACTACTGGGAGATCTGGAAGAAATCTATTCAGAGTTCTGACTCGTCAGGCTTTAAAAACAAAATTGAAAACAATTTTCGCAGTGTTCACTGTATTATAACTATGGAGCATCTGGGTACTTCAGAGTACACAACCCGTATGTGACGTCTCGGAAAATGAGACAGTTGGCGAATTGGCTAGGTCGAAGAAGAAGAACATTTGGAAAGCGAAAATCAAGTAGCATGAAACTTTTTTTTTCGCTTGTTATGTGAGTGAATACCTTCAACATATCATGAAATTGCCATAACAGACCAATTTTATGGGTACTTATTTTCTTTGAATGCCTACTTTAATTTTGAGTGTGTGTGCATGCAGTTTTATGTCTGCTACTGTGACCGGTGTTATTCTGCGTTGTGTTGAAGTGTTCGGGATGAAGCCGTGACACCGGGATCTCTTTTATGACTGATCTTTATTCTGACCAAAGCGGTAAACAATATAATCCTCTGGTCAGTTATCAGCATGTAGTGTGAGCAGCTACACAAATTAAGTGGAACAAAAAAACATATTAGCATACCATACAGTGAGTTTAAGATAGTTAGTAAACCTATAAATGTAGTTTGACAGAGAGCCCACAATGCTGGTCACCTCTCCCATTAATTACAATAGCAAAAGGGGAAGGGGTAAAGGCGGGAGGAAACATTTATGGGGGGGCACGGAAGTGAACGAGGGGGTACAGAAACTGGGTTGTTATTTGTGTATTTGTCAGGTTGTTCTTTACAGAGATTTTGTGTAATTATATTGTGTAACGTGCTCAGGTGAAGCCGTGATAAAACAGTTTGAAGGATTTAATCTGCGAGCACCATGTTGCCGAACACCTCTCTCCTTCCTCTTCCTCCTCTGTCTCCCTTCCTCTCACTCTCTCTCCCATCTTCTCCTCAGGAGAGAAGGGAGAACGAGACAGCAAGTGCTTTACATAAGCACTTTGCTACTGGTGAATTCTGATGAATTTTCATGTTTTTGCAAAATGTTCAAAACAAACAATTTTTTGTATCGAACATGCCATTTCTTCAATGGAATGTAGCCTTCCCCATCTACCTAGGTCTTAATGATCAGACATGTAATGTTGTAATGGATAAATGAACAGCTTTATGCTGGTTTAGCCATGCAGACTAGTCTGCATGCTCTTTTTTGAGATTGACATTAGGTTTTTCTCTTCAAGATAGGCATGGGCAACGCTCTGCATAAACTCTAATGGAATGCGTAACAGCTGAACTGGGGCGGTAAACAAGCCTCAGAAAACTTATTTAAAAAAATGATGTAAATACCATTTTCATACAAAAAGAACACCATGGTTTGATGAAAAGCAACCTTTTCAATAGGATACCCGCATTTCATACATGAACTCTGCGTATTACGGCCAATAACGCGATTTGAACAGAGCTATTATTCGCCCGTTGGATGAATGCGTGACCTCAATTTGCGCCCGAGTTTACAAACTTTCAAGTGCGGGCGTGGCAAAAATATCCATTTTGGAGGTAGATTTCAAACAGCCCGCAAGAGACGTGATATCCCAGCTACGGCCTGATTGACTTACAGCCATCTAATTTGAGAAATTACGAGTCTGTTCGTCCACTCTAGACCTCCAGGGGATGTGAAATAAGTTCGACAGAAGTTGTTGAAGTTCGTCGCGAGTTCGCCGTGACTTCCTTCTCAACAATAGCAAGAAATGTGAGTGTATTTTTTACTGTTAACCTACATAGTTAGTTGACAGAATATCCTGTGACCCTATTTGTGAAGTTTCAGTAAAATATACCAAGGAATAAACCATCGCTAGGCGTTCAAAGCCTACCAGTGTTCTGACAAATTTTGCTACCTATCAAAATATGCCACTTCGCGAACACCGGTCACAAGATTCATTCACTTATACCCTTCAATTCGAGACTGCGAGGATGGAAATCTGAATAATCAATTAGGAAAAATTCTCGGCTCTCGGTAATTCTGTATATCGTTTAAACATTTTGTTAATCGGATTATGAAAGAAGATTGAAAATAAGCGCCCGCTTTTTGTTTGGGTGTAAAGCGCCAGTATTTAAAGGAGAATACATTGTATATTGATTAAGCATTGAACTCTGCATAAGTCGAACTGTTTTAATATTTGTTGATGACATTGCTTCGGCTTCCTGGAAGCAAGTACGTGCAAATCTGCAGTTTCGTGAGCATTTCAGGTTCGATGTACTGAGTAATAACGCCGCGGAAACTTAAACTGGCCCGTCATTCTGCCGAATAGTCTTACTAAACTAGTTAATCGTCTGATTGCTAATCAAGCAAAGGGGAGGTTTCTGCCTCGCCAAACTAACTTCCGACTGCACGTCACTGTGTTTTACTATGAATTATTCTCAGTAGCTCATTGAAACTATCATGGGAGGAGGGTATATGGACATTGTAAAAAAAACAGTGCAAAGGTTTTTTTTTTTTTATCACCACGGGTTATTGAAGGGGGAACGTTTGATTCATTTCGCAGCAGTGGGAGGGCAAACAACTGCCGGCATCAGCGACTTCACTGCATTTTATATAGGAATGGGCGAGTAGCGTTAATGTTTGCCCTCCCACCGATAATTTTGACATTTTTGCAGGCCATTGATCCAAAAAAAAAAACTTCACAGGCAACCCATTCATACCATTTTTTAATATCAATGCAAAACCTAATGTTTGTTGAACATACTTGGGTGAAATTAAATGCATTTTCCATTAAAAAGGGCCTAGGGGGTGCTGCTGTACTTCAGAGAAGGGGTTGATGACTTTAGCATCAATTATTTCTGTTAGGGTACCCTAATGGATAATTTGGCCAGGTTTATTTCTGATTAGACTGCATTTTCGAAAATGCCCTCAGGCTTCACCCCCCAATTTTCACAATGGGTTTTGTTGATAAATGCCGAAATCAGCCATTTTTGGGACCCTGTGGCTCTGAGACCCTTTCCTGTAAAGGCGTTGGACTTGTGGCAAACTCTTCGTCTGTGTCTTCTGTACTTACCTGCAAAAAATCATTAGAAAATAATAAAAACTTTTTTCTCAGCAACTCAAGAAATGTTGTCATTTTATTCATTTGTATTGCCCATGCCTATTCAAGATATAAACCTGAGTGCTTTGTGGGTGGGCTGGGGGACAATGGTGAGGGACTTGAAATAACCTGTGACTCGCCTCGACTTGACCTGACATAACCTTGTGACTCGACTTGACTTGACTTGCCCACAAAAGAAAAGACTTGGGACTTGCTTGAGACTTGGACCAAATGACTAGAGACTTGCTTGGGACTCGGATCGGAGGGACTTGGACAATTGTCTGGTGTATATGCATACTTGGTAAGTTTTTGATGAGGCCCCAGCAGTGAATACTGTAGCTGATGGCTTTGATTCATTCCGTCTGTCATCTCCTTTAATGTTGCAGTACACAGAGATCTCAAATAAAGCCTTCTTTTTCTCACCCCCATATGCACATTTCCTCTTCCATGATCCAAGGATCTTCCTCTAATTATTCCTTGGTGACACAGACAATGAACACATTATCCGGCAGATACTGAGGGTCCATTTATCTTCCGAGTGGTGCACTCCATGCCCTTGCCGAAACCCCAACTAAAATATATCACAAAGTCATAACAGTACAGAAACAACTGACAATCAGCAGTATAAAGGCATTGTATTTTTATACAGAAGCTCTATAGCTTTATAGACACAGTAACCAGTATAGCTTTAATCTTATTCTATCATTAATTAATTGTAAAGTGTTTCCTAGTAATCCTCTAAAGTGCTGGGGACACACGCACCCCAGGACCCTCCCATGAAGACTTATCATTTATGTCAATGTGGGGGTCTCAGGGTTTATCATTCATGTCGATGTGGGTTTACAATGGGTAACATCATTACATCAGGTGGTCACTCAATCAATCCTCTTTTTTTTCTGGCAAAGATGGTTAAACGCATGTGACGCTGCATTGACATGTGACTTTGAAAAAATTTTGCGCAAAGGAAGGTGCCATGCAAGCACACAGAACATTGTCTCTGCGGGGTTGTGGTCAATGAGCCATTAATGTAGACTAAAGATAAACCCAGTCGACCCATACAGTCACCTTATACCTGAAAACCTGGCCAGTCATGCAGCGCTGAATCTGCCCAAAACTGTAGGAAACCAATACTTCTCTAAGTGTATGAAAATAAACTTAAAAGACTAATGACGAAAATCAGTTTCTTAATTACTTAACACAAACTTGAGCGAGATTACTACTAGAATGTCTTTCAGCCCAATCACACACATATTGCTCATAGTTCCACAATCAGCACCCCGTAAGTCAATACAATGCTTACCACGTGTCATTTAGTTTATGGGGTCTTCAGGGCCAAAATGTCCAGTTTTTTTTTTAAATTTCAATATTTTTGATTTTTACACAAAATAAATAAAGGAATGCAGTGAGATACCAGTAAACACCAAGAATCTTTGTTTTTCCTCTGCCTCAATTGTTACTTGTGACTTTAAATGCAAAGGACAGGTCCTGTTTTCCTATTATTTTAGCCCACTTTCGGTTTCTCATCTGTATATATGTTTATATGTTGGAATATTATCTATTCATGGTTAAAAAATGATTTTCCCTGCATAACAGCGCAGCAGGGCTTGTATATGTGAAAATGATTGTGTGTATGTGAGTCTGTCTTCAGTTTTCTTGTGAGCCTGATAACTCAAAAACCATTAATCCTTTAACCATGATTTTTAACAAAGAAGTAGATAATCATTGTGCTCTCAGACCTAATGCTTGGTGTCAGAGTAAAATGTAATGCTTGGTGTCAGGGTGAAAGGTTATTCTTGGTGTTGGATGGCTCTAGCTCCTGAACAACACTGTGTAGTGCTGGTTTGTCTTTTAAAAAACAAGATTTTGGTAGGCCTATGATTTAGCTTTTTTGTGATTAAAGTCACAAACTGAAGAGAAAATGATGAAAATGACCCAAAAAATAAAGTTTTAGTAGAATAGAACAGTAATATAAGTTTCTAAAGTCCATCAGTATAAGTCTGACTATACAAAAATAGTATAGTTGGGTTAGGGGAACTTTAATTAGGTGATTACATAATTGATATGCAGTTGTCTTTGAGTAAGGAGACACAACAGTGCGTGAGGTCATGACCCTGTTTGTGTCTGTGGAGCAGGATTTGAGGAATTAGTGATGTAACCTCGTCCGGCTTCACTGATCACAATTGCAATGCTGTCAAATGCCTTAAAACAATCCTTGAGGTCATTAAGGCCAGAACCCGAGAGCATTTGTTCAAAGATACTACGTGCGCCATGCCTCGCCTTTCCAGACCCCAACCTGATCATGCCATTGGGCTGTGGATGGCTGGAACATCCCAAAATCGCATTGCTGAGCATTTTGGGTAAGCCAACCCACAATCTCTAACCTTGTGGCTCGTTACCAGGAGACTGAAAGCACCAATGATCGACCCCGACCTGGTCAGCCTAGGGTCACGACCCCAGCCCAGGACAATCAAATCCGCCTCGTCCACCTGAGAGATAGGCTTTGTTTCTGCACCAGGACGGCTCAGGAGACCCTAGGAATCCACAGACCAAGGATCAGCAGAAGAACAGTGAGTCGCCAACTTGCAGAGCGAGGGATCAGAGCCCACAGGGCATGTATTGGAATGCAGCTTGATGCACGGCGCAGGGCTACCAGACTTCGCTGAGCTGAAGAATATGGTCAGAGACGAGTCCCCAACCGATTCTGGAGGAATGATGTCTTCAGTGATGAGTCCAGATTTTGTCTGCACCGACATGATGGAAGACAGAGAGTCTACAGACGACATGGTGAGAGATACGCAGCCCCCTGCATTGCTGAGACAGATTGCTTTGGAGGAGGCTCGGTGATGGTCTGGGGTGCCATTCGGTGCGGCTGGAGGCCCGACCTGGTCATAATCAATGAAAATCTTAACGCAGCCCGTTACTGTGACCTTGTCATCAGACCGCACGTCGTGCCTTACATCACAGACCACCCTGAGGTCACGTTCATGCAAGACAATGCACAACCTCACTCAGCACATGTGACTCAGCAGCTCCTGGCCCAGAATGGTGTGTGAGTCATGGAATGGCCACCTTTCAGCCCTGACATGAAGAGCATCGAGCATGTGTGGGACCTGTTGGATCGGCGGGTTCGGCAACGCACTCCAGTGCCCAGGACGAGGGCGGAGCTCCAAGAAGCCCTTCTCCAGGAGTGGCAGGCAATTCCCCATCAACAGCTCAACAGAATGGTGCTGTCCATGCCAAGACAAATGATGGCTTTGTTGGAGGCATGTGGCGGTCACACTCAGTACTGAGATTGGAGTTGATCTTTGTTGTTGATTTTTTGTCCAACTTGTCACTGTTGATTCTTTTGTCGTTCTTTTTTTGTTGATATTATTTGACACTTTGTCGAAGTTGTTGTTATGGGTAAAGTCAATAAATGGTTACAAATTTGAATCCGAGTTTGGCTACAATTCTGTTTATAAGTTTTAAGTCCATCAGTGTAGATTTGTATGAAGATAAATATGTCATTTCTTATTTATTCAAAGAATTGTCAGATATAATAATAAAGACATCAAAGAATGGTATATACTGTGCATTTTTTAATCCCAACAAACCAATATTTTATTTTAATAAGTATGAAAAATTCTTAGGTCATCATTACTACTGTGAATATTTTGTATGTCAATAAAACTATTAAGATTTGTTACTCCTGTATTCTAGCCCCAATTCATTAACTTGTCCTCCTCCAGGATTCTAATCTTTGATATATGTTGTACATACTTATCATATCTAAAATGTTATTTCAAGCAATAGAATCCTAGAAGAGGGCAAGGTTGATGTTTTTAACTTTGAAAGTGCATGATGAAGTGACTTCTGATAGTAATGTAGGCTGCTGTTAACTGTATCTAGGTCAAAAGTCATGTAATAAAATGTGAAACTTTTGCCAATTTTTCATTGTTTATTATGTGTAGATATTGCCATATGAGTTTTGGATACGCTATTGCAATAATAGGTATGAGGTTTTTTTGGAGAGTTTCAACTGACATGAGATCTGCTAAAAAGGTGTGTCTTTCACTGTCTCTCATCCTTTTTCAACACTTTGTAAGAGACGAAAAAAGTCAAAATATGATCTTTCAACATGTATTGCTCATTCTAACTCAAAATTGGAAGAACTTTGGGCACGTTTACGAAAGTGGGCTGGAATGATAGGAAAACAGGACATGTCCTTCCCGAAAATCACAATGTTATCTGATTTTCAACCTTGTGGCATTCGAGAAATCATTAATATTCACTGATTGACTTGAAATTTGGATTGAAGTTGTATCTGTTGGAGATCTATGAAATGACGTAGGATTTTCTAGATAAGTGCATCCCTAGGGGGTTAATTTTGAAAATGAAGCAAGTTGATGATAGCAATTTTCATTATGGTTACATAACAGAGCTCATTAAATATTCATTAATGTTCCAAACAAAAAAATCCTACATCATTTCATGGAACTATTGCAAATCTTTCATATGAGACTAATTTGAGTAAAATCTGACCGTGGGTTATTGAAATATCAGCGCCAGAAAATTTTTTCAGATTTTGTCATTAAAGTGCCGTTTCCATGGCAACTACATAAATTTTTATCAAAATACTACAACCCCAATTCTGAAATAGTTGGGACAAAGTGTAAATTGTGAATAAAATCAAAACACAATGACTTTCAAATCACACCAGCCAATATTGTATTCACAATAGAACAGAGATAACATAGCAAATGTTGAAACTGAGAAATTTTACAATTTTATCCACAAAATGAGCTCATTTCAAATTTGATGGCTGTTACAGGTCTCAAAAAAGTTGGGACAGGGGTCTGTTTACCATGGTGTAGCATCCCCTCTTCTTTTTAACACAGAGTGGAGGCGTCTGGGCATTGAGGAGACAAGTTTCTTGAGTTTAGCCATTGGAATTTGATCCCACTCTTGTTTAATATAGGCTTCCAGTTGCTGGAGAGTTTGGGTCTCCTTTGACGGGCTTTTCATTTAATTATGCGCTGAATGTTCTCAATCGGTGAAAGATCAGGACTGCAGGCAGGCCAGTTCAGCACACGGACTCTTCTACTCCGAAGCCATGCTGTTGTAATAGCTGCAGTATGTGGTTATGCATTGTTCTGCTGAAATACGCAAGGCTTTCCCTGGAATAACATAACATAACATCACATAACATGAATGGCGAGAACAGGCCGTTCAGCCCAACTAGGCTCGCCAGTTTCTTTGTACCATTGTGAATATATCACTTCAGATACTCAATGACTCAATGGTATCTAGCTTTAAGTCAAGTCTGCTCTTGAAAACTCCCAAGGTCTCTGCCTCAACAATATGGTCAGGCAAGCTGTTCCACACTGAAATTACTCTTTGGGTGAAGAAATATTTCCGAATATCAGTGCTAAATTTACCTTTAGTCAGCTTCCATTTGTGACCCCGAGTTCTGCTAACAACACTTGGTTGAAGGAATCCTACATAATTCACTTTGTTAATCCCTTTAACATATTTAAAGACCTCAATCAAATCACCCCTTAGTCTCCTTTTCCTAAGACTAAAGAGATTAAGGATCTTCAGCCTTTTCTCATAGCTTTCATCTTTAATACCCGGAATTAGCTTCGTGGCTCTTCTCTGAACTTTCTCTAAAGCCTCTATGTCTTTCTTAAAGTATGGTCCCCAGAACTGTACACAATACTCTAGATGTGGTCTGACGAATGTGTTGTACAAAAGAAGCATCACCTCCTTGGATTTGAACTCAATACTTTTGGCAATGTATCCCAGCATCCGATTGGCTTTTTAACTGCTACGGCACAATGGCTAGAGCCTGTGAGGGTTTGGTCAACAATCACTCCCAGATCTTTCTCTTGTGGAGCACATTCCAGTTTAAAACCTCCCATGAAGTAATCCCGTCTAATGTTTTTATTACCTACATGTACTACTTTACATTTCGCTACATTAAATTTCATTTGCCACATTTCTGCCCAATTCTGAATTCTATCCAAATCATCCTGAATCACTTTAGTGGACTCTAAACTATTTGCCAAGCCCCCAATTTAGTATCATCTGCAAATTTCACTAATCTGCTCTCAATATTCCTATCAAGGTCATTAATGTAGATGAGGAACAGCAAGGGTCCCAACACCGATCCCTGGGGACGCCACTCCCCACCCTACCTAGCTCAGATGATATACCACTGACCACCACTCTTTGTGTTCTGTCCTGCAACCAGTTATGAATCCACTTCAGAATACCACCTGTAACTCCAATGGAGCTCATTTTAAAAATTAGTCTCTTATGCGGTACTGTGTCAAATGCTTTCTGAAAATCCAAATATATGATGTCATAAGCCCTGCTCTGGTCATAAGTCTTGGTGGCCTCTTCAAAAAATTCCAGAAGGTTTGTCAGGCATGACCTTCCTTTACTAAAACCATGTTGGCTATCCCTCAAGATATTGTTACGTTCAAGAAATAAGTCCAGCTCATCTTTTATGATAGATTCCAATATTTTGCACGCAATGCAAGTTAAACTGACTGGCCTGTAATTACCTGGCTCAGTACAGTCCCCTTTTTTATATATTGGTATTATATTGCCCTGTTTCCAATCATTTGGTATTTCTCCAGTTTCTAAAGACCGTCTAAAGATGGCAGATAGCGGCTTAAAGATGATCTCACTAACTTCCCTGAGCACTCTAGGATATAAGCCATCAGGACCCGCCGCCTTATCTGCCTTTAGTTGATGCAACTTGTCTAATACGACGTTATCCCTAACCTCAATTTCCGCTAAATAATCTTGAGCATTGGACAAGCCCTCTGGCCGAATAAAGACCCGCTCTAAGGTAAAATTCTCAACAAAGTAACCATTTAAGGTGTCCGCAATATCCTTATTATCATATAGCAGCGATCCATTTTTATTCTTTATGCACTTAACCTGCTCTTTGACTTTCCTTTTTCTGCTACAGTACTGAAAGAAGCGCTTAGGGTTAGTTTTTGCCCCCTCTGCAATTTGTCTTTCATACAGTCTTCTAGCATTCCTCAGCTCTTTTTTGACCACAGCCCGCATTTTACAGAATTCGGCCTTAGTAATCTCATTGTTATCCTCTATGTACATCTTATAAAGATTCCTCTTTTCCCTCAAACTCCTACGAATAGCTGCTGTCATCCACTGAGGATTCTGCTTTTTCAGCTTACTTTTGGACACCTTTGGAATGAATTTACATTGTGAATCAAGTAAAACCCCTTAAATCTTTCCCACATCTCATTTACAGACTCACAGTCCAGGAGTGTCTCCCATTTTGTTTCACTTAGATATGACCGCATCCTGTCAAAGTTTGCTCGCCTAAAATTAAAAATTTTTGTTTTTGGAGACACCTTTTTAACTTCCCATGAAACCTCAAAATTAATAGTAGAGTGATCACTTGTCCCAAGTGGCTCCAGTACCTCAACATTGCTAATTCTATCTGGGTCATTACAGAGCAGCAAATCTAAAATTGCCTTCTCTCTTGTAGGTTTATTAACATACTGCACCAAAAAATTATCATTTATGACATCTAGAAATTCTTCCTCCCCCCTACCCTGTCCTTTCACAATTTCCCAATCAATACCAGGATAATTTAAGTCTCCCATAATAATAGTCCCTCCTCCTCTACAATCTTGCGTAATCCTCTTAAGGAGCATTTCATTGACAATACTGTCCAAAGCTGGTGGTCGATAGCATACACCTATGTTTAAACCAGTCTCGTGTTTGCCAGTGAGCCTGACCCAGATATCTTCACAAGGCACGGAATATTCAATTTCAGGAATTTCCTGCACATTTATGTTTTCGTTCACATGGAGTGCTACACCCCCTCCTCGCCTATTACATCTATCCTTCCTAAAGAGCTTATAACCTTCTACATTATATTCATCTCCATCCTCTTCACTAAGCCATGTCTCTGTAATCCCAACTATGTCATAGCCTTCACTAATCATAACGGCCTCAAGTTCTTGAAATTTATTTTTAATGCTTCTTGCATTTAGATAAAAACATTTCAGGTTATCATGAACGTTCTTCCCCTTCGATTTCCCATGCGCCTGCTGCTCAAAGCCCCTCACCATGCTTTTTTGCTTTAAAAATATATCATCAATAGTGCATGTAACGCTGTCAGCTTCCATCAGGGCAGTTTGCATTTCCCTCTGTGTAGCACTCTCTAACCTCCCTGCCCCCCAAGTCCCTAGTTTAAATAACTCTCTGCTACCCTCAACATACGCTGACCCAGTGCAAAGGTACCCCTCCGGTTCAGGTGTAGCCCATCCGGCTTGAACAGGTCACCCCTGTCCCAGAAGTAGTTCCAGTGCCCCATAAACCTATACCCCTCTTTCCTACACCAGGTTCGTAGCCACGTGTTAAACCTCCAGATAAAATTCCGCTTCCCTCTCCTTGCACGTGGTACCGTAGAATCCGGAGAACACTACCGTGGAGGATCTGCTCCTAAGCTTTTCAGCTAATTCAACAAATTTGCTTTGCAGAACCTCAAACCTACCCTTACCTATGTCATTAGTCCCAACATGGACCATGACAACTGGATCCCTCCCCGCTCTGGCCAGGAGCTTGTCCGCACGCTCCAGGAGGTCTCCTACCTGGGCACCAGGCAGGCAACACACCGTACGAGACTCCTTGTCGCGCGAACAGACTAAACTGTCTATTCCTCTAAGTATTGAGTCCCCCACTATCAATAACTCTCTTTTCTGAGGGGTAGAGGCCAACAGGGTGCCCTGCTGCTCATCAGTCCCCTCACTCTCAGGGTCAGGGGCCAATTCGAGTTCCTGCAAGGGCCGGAATCGGTTGGACACCTCAACCACTGGAGGAGCTTTCGCTGTACGGTGTGCACGCCCTTTCCTGCGCTGACGTCCTACCGTCACCCAACTTTCTCTCCCTGCCTGCTCTGGGGTCCCCACACCACCCTGCTTTGGCGTACAGACCATTTCTCTAAACGACATACTACTTAGTTCCTCTAGGAACTCTACTGATTATGGAACTATGTCGTGCCGCCAACTGGCCCTGAAGAACAAGGATCTTGCTCTCCAGATGCTCAATTAGCTGGCACCGGTGACAGACAAACCCACCCTGAAATCTCTTTCCAAAAGTGCGATCATCCTGCAACCGTCACATAGTTTTGGCCACATTTTGAACCCCCTACCTAATGACCTCGCTCACCCTAGATAACAAAGAAAATTACTAATGCCGAGACAGAAGCTCAGGAACCACAATTTATTAATTAATTAACCTGAGAAGCCCTAAGCAGCAGTCACAATAGAAACCGTGGGGAAACTATGTGAATGGATAATAAGCCTCTTTTAACAGGGGCTTAGTTTTAGTGAACAGAAATGAAATACCAAATTGAGAAACTCTATCGATAATAAGCACTCCTAATAAGCCAACTTGAATTTATCTAGACCCGGTACTATTAATATACTAACCCAAAAGTCTCACAGGGCTTAGCTGAGAACCCAGATAAAAGACTGGCTATACTACGCCCAGGAGAAACTGGAGGAGGGAGGAGGCGGAGCACTCGCAAAGCTTTCCGTTTAAATTCAAGGGTAACCGAATGGATGACTAAAGTGACTGCTGTCCTATTGACTAAATACTAAATCTCAGATCCCCAGCCAAAAAGCAAACAGTAACTATCTAGCTAGCCAGCCACAAATACAACCAAGAGTAACCGAGATAAGAGTTCAGCCTCGGTTCCCTTTAATTAAAACGACCGAATAAACAAGTTGTTTACTTCGTGAGCGAACTATACACGTATCTCCCCAACAAGCTGTCGCTGAGCACTCAAACAAGCAGTTAAACTTTAATCAGCTGATCAAGGCACCGCAACCGGAGGAAAATACAAAGATAACGTAATTTGCAATGTATTTAATCAGAAGAGCCCTTCGATGATAATAAAATGTGAAAAAGACAAAACCCCGGTTCGCGTTAATATTCAAGCTTGGAAATGCGTTTATGCGGTCATGCGGTCAGGATAGAGAAACGAAGGGACTAAAAACCCCGTGAACGTCAATATTTATTGGCTAGAAGACTGTATGAAAGGCAAGCGACCAAGTATGAAACCAAGCCAGATAGTTAGATATCCCGGTAATTTGATATATTCCTGGCGTTGAGAGCTTACAATAGTTCGTTAGCTAAATCAGCTACAGAAAAAAAGCAGGCGACAGTGTACCTCAGTCCTTGAAAACAACTCTGACTTACTTTGTATATCACACAATTCACTAAGTTAGACAATTACTTCGCGTTTAGTTTATTCTTTAAATTTAGCGTTTAAATTTATTTTACTTTACCTTACTTTGCTCCCGGAGACTGAAACCCCTCAAAAAAAAAAAAAAAAAAAAACCCCAAAAACCCCCGTCGCCTTTGTTTGACCAGATTAGCGACTTAATTTGGCTGTTTGCTCACCGAGTTGTTAAAGGGGAAAAAGGGGAAAAAAGATGATGGAGGAAGATTCTCCCTGCCCCTAATGCGACAAAGGTTATACCTCGAGCAAATTGTCTAATCTCTAATACTGTTTGAGCCTGAACACACAAATTAGTTTCAGATAACTCCGTTTAAACAAGAGTAAAACTTCAGATTCGATCCCGCACGTCTTCCTCTGTCTCAACTCAAGCCCCTCTGTCTCAACTCAAGCCGTCTGGAGCCATCAAGCCGTCTAGATGTTGTCTGGAGGGGAGCATATGTTGCTCTAAAACCTTTATATACCTTTCAGCATTCATGGTGCTTTTTAAAACATGCAAGTATCCCACACCATATGCTCTAATGCATCCCCATACCATCAAAGATGCTGGCTTTTGAACTGAACGCTGATAACAGGAGGGTGGTCTTTCTCCTCTTTAGCCCGGAGGACAAGACACCCAAGATTTCCTACAGGAATGTCAAATTTGGACTCGTCTGACCACAGGACACTTTGCCACTTTGGTACAGTCCATTTTAAATGAGCCTTGGTCCACAGAACACGGCAGCGCTTCTCCATCATGCTCAACAATGGCTTCCTTTTTGCGTGATAGAGTTTTAGGTGGCATCTGTGGATGGCACGGCAGACTGTGTTTACAGACAGTGGTTTCTTGAAGTATTCTTGGGCCCATTTAGTAATGTCAATGACAGAATCATGCCGGTGAGTGATGCAGTAGCATCTGAGGGCCCAAAGATCACAGGCATCCAGTAAAGGTCTTCGGCCTTGTCCCTTATGCACAGAGATTTTTCCAGTTTCTCTGAATCTTTTGATGATGTTATACACTGTCGATGATGAGACCTTCAAAGCCTTTACAATTTGACATTGAGGAACATTGTTTTTAAAGTATTCCACAATTTTTTTACGCAAGCCTTCACAGGTTGGAGAGCTTCTGGCCATCTTTACTTCTGAGAGACTCAGCCTCTCTAAAACATCCATTTTATAGCCAATCATGTTACACACCTGATGCCAGTTAACTTAATCACATGCTAAATGTTCTTTCAACTGATTCTCTTATATATTAATTACTTTTTCAGCCCTTTTTTGCCTGTGTCCCAACTTTTTTGTGACCTGTTGCAGCCAGAAGATTTGAAATAAGCTCATTTTGTAAATGTCTCAGTTTCAACATTTGAAATGTTATCTGTGTTCTCTTGTAAATAACATATTGGCTCGTGATCTGAAAGTCACTGCAGTTTGATTTCATTCATAATTTACACTTTGTCCCAACTATTTCGGAATTGGGGTTGTACATTTTATGAGGTTAAAATCATGTTTAGTATATTTATTTCTTAGTTTTTACATTATTCTGGTTATTTCTACACTGTAAACCCTGATAGTGTGGTGAACTCAAATGTTTTGTGAAAACCGTTTACCTCAAAAAAATTGAGTTTGCCAACTTAATGATCTTGTGTTCACAGCACTTAAAATATGTTAAAAAAAAAAAAAAAAACCAACTTTATTTTATTTAAGTTCCTTCCACACAATGCAATTAAGTTGGCCTGCACAATTTTTTTGAGGTAATCGGTTTCCACAAAACATTTGAGTTCACCACACAATCAGGGTTTACAGTGTACACTTTACCCTGAAGACCCCTTAACTACATTTACACTACAGGCCAAAATATTATGAACACCCTGCATGTTTCAGAATTTGGCTGGTTTTTGTAATCTTCAAGTTACTTTTGAGCAACAAAGGCACACTAACTGCCAAAGGGACACTTGTATTGATTAAAAATGTTGCTTGCTAACAACTGCAAATCTTGAAATTCAACTTGAGCTGCTGTGGGAGGAACTTGACCGGGCAGTCAGAGAAGTGCGCCCAACAAATTCAAAAGAGCGCATGAAGGAACTCTTGAAAGCCCGGAATGAGTTACCAGGAAGTTCTCTCCTTAAATTGCTGGAAAGAATGCCTAAGATATGTCAGGCTGTAATCAAGGCCTAGGGAGGGTACTTTGTTGAAAGTCGAATTTCGAATATGTATATCTCTTGGCAAATAATTTTGCACATTTCTAGTTTAGATATGTGTTTCTAAGTTTTTCTGTTTTTTTTTTTTTGTTGTTGTTGTTGTTGCTGAAAATAGAATTTAAGTTAAGAAAAACCAGCTAAATTCTGAGAACTGCAGGGTGGTTGTAATATTTTGGCCTGTAGTGTAGAAAAGTGACCTCCAAGTCAAACTGCATGGATTCTGAATGCTGAGAACAGAGAAGCCAAATGAATGTTATGAATTAAATGCTTTTCATCACCACACAAATGATTTTTTTTTTAAATAAAAATTAAAAGTTGCAATTGCTGAGTCATAGCTGAGTGACTGTGTGATTACCGTCTCTTATGGAGGCAGAGAGACTGTTGTTTCTGCCAAAGTGAAAGCACATATGCTATTTTCCTTCCGACTCAGCACTTGGGAAACAGATTGAAATACATTGAACCTGAAAGTATCCTTTTCATGAGCCGCGAAGGAGTAAAAAAATCCACATCACGCAAAAATTAGTAACAAACATTTTTGCGCTCTGTCTGCCCACATCACATTTGCAACTTTTAATTTAAAAAAAACTTTGCCTTTAATTTGATTTCTTTTTTCTATTTCTCCGTTAAAAAAGTACCATCAGTGGACAAGTGCTTTGTGATTTTTATTTTTTAGCATTTTTCATTGGTGACTGGGCTTTTTACAACTCCCTTCTTGACTTATCTCATATGGAAAGAGAACAAGAGAGATAGAGAGTGTGAAAAAGTGTGTGAGAGAGTGCATGACAGAGAGAGTATATGAGAGTATATGTGCGATTGAAAGGGAGAGAGCCTGCAAGTGTATACAGTTTGGTTTCTTTAGTCTTCAGATTGGTCACCCGTGCACAGACAAAGACAGCTGTCAGGATGGCAAAAAGAGTACAACTGACTAGGCTGCTTGACACAGCATTTATACTTTTTGAAATTTAGCTAATGCCTATAAAGGGACAGTACATTTAACTGGAATTTAAAAACTGATGGCAGAATGTGTAGGCCCAAAATAATACAAATTTTTGAAGTCAATAATTACAAAAAATCAATTTATTCATGCCCACTACAAAAATACTTAGAAATATATGCGCACACACATGAACACATAAGTATACATGCACCCATGCTAACACACACACACACACGCACACACGCAGACAGGCAGACACACGCACACATTCAGTCACACAAAAATTGAGACTTGGGGCTCTAATTTCTTGGCGAAGCGCAGGGTGGCGCAGCATGACGTAGCGTTGTGCAGCCCACGCAGTGGTAATTTCGTCCGGTGCAGTCCGCGCAGTGGTAATTTCGTGCGGTGCAACACCGTGCGCAGCCACTTAGGCAATTTGGTAGACAGACGTGCGCCGAGATGGGTGTGGCGGCGTAGTAGGGGGAGGTGTCACTTACTCATCAAGACGCAGTGACAATTTCGTAGCAAAAGTCTCCGCCGAAACTGCGCAGAAAGCTCGCCAGCTCCAACCTGGTTTACTTTCGAGCAGTGGTAATTTGGCTGACTGGCGCACAGTGCGCACACATCACCGAAACCTCACAGGCAGGTTTCCAGAATGTCAGGCACATTTCAATGCAATAAATAATTACAGCAACCACTATTTAATGTAACTATCTGAATCAGCACATAAATTGTAGTATCTATATCGATTGTCCTGATGTCAGATCAAAGACGGTTGGCACGCGTAATGGAAACTCGACCTGGCAGCCCTCAGAGTGTCAGTGCATTCTCTGTGGCATGTTGCGTGCTACACAACATAGCTGTACGCCATGGATGTCACTTTGACCTCACGCAGGAGACATTACAGGACTTGAGACAGAGAGAGGCCGAACTGCATGTGCCGTAGCAGCAGGGAGAGCAGCTGCAGCGCGCACGCGAGAGGAGAGACCACCTGGCTGCACAGCTCTGTCCTCTACACTTGAACCGCGGCACTGATGTTAGTAATGCGTGGTATTTCATGTCAGTAAAAGATATGAGTCCATCCGTCCATGACTTTTTCTAAATATGTGTTTTGTATGTTATGTAAAAGTTTTGAACTTCTGTTATAAAACGTAAGTGAGTATTGATATTAAATTACTTTGAGCGCCGTAGCCGCTTTTTGCGGCCGTGGCTTTGACCGTAAATACCCCTGTCTGCAACGTACGAGAGAGAGAGAGATGTGTGCATATGGGCGCGTGAGTGCGTGTGTAGGCTATGTGGGTATGTGTCCTTCAGCTGCTTTCACACCAGACGCGAAACAAATTTTTCGCACAACTGATTAATTCAAAGTCAATGCAAAGACGCCAATACGTGCATGTATTTGCGTCTTTGCATTGACTTTGAATGTAATCAGTCGTGCGAAAAATTTGTTTCGCGTCCAGTGTGCAAGCGGCTTAATACTATTATTGTCACTTAAGTTTTATCGTTTGTAGTGGGGGAAAGGAATACAGCCTGATTGCTATGATCTCGTACTGAGTTAAGATCACATATTGAAAATAAATGTGTAACGTATCTTGCGTTGTTGTCCATGCATGTTAATCCCAAAATTTTAAGCAGCAACAGGGTGTAATAATAGGAACACGCTATTCATCGTTTCTCTTCCCAATGATGCAGGCAGAAGAAATGAATGAGCAACCCTCGTATTTCATTCCAACTTCATCAGTTTGAAGGATCTGACGTAGTTTCGTTTTGAAATTCCATTCAAGTTCGCGAATGGTAATTATTCGCGAAAGCACTAGCTAGCCAGTTAACTCATATTCGTAATGCTTAATATAGACATAAGTGGTACAGAAAACATGCCTGAAGCAGCAAAGTAAAATGCAACATTAACACATCATGCAGATATAGGACAGAGGCTTCTTTATTCCAACATCTTAAAGGTCAAGAGAGGAGCTCATTTGATTAGTGAAGATTTGACTCAGCTGTGTTAAACCCACTCTCACCTTCTCTCCTCCCTCTATGCCATTTGCGCCGGCAGGATGGACAGAGGCGGGACAGAGTAGTATTTGTGCCGGGCTGCGCGGGGCACGAAATTGCAAAATACGCCTGGATAAACCCCGTTGGCGCGGCGCTCCCCCCATTCGCTGCGCCTGCGCTTGGGCTTTCTCTCATCTTTCTCTCATCTATCTCTCTGTCCCACTCACTCAGGCACCCACACGCGCGTATACACACGAGCACATGCATACAAACACACATTGAATCTTTCCTGGTGAGGGAAGCACTGTCATAAAGAGAGCATGGTGCTTTAAAATTGATTTTCACCTTTGCGCAGATATAGACGCCGGCATCCGTAAATTCCAAAATTTAATTCCTAAAAAATTCTGAAATTGAATTTCCAAATGCCTTGCTTCACTGGAATAATTTTCCAAAGACTCTGTGACACAAATACTGAGTAATAAAACCTAAAATAGGCTCATGCATAACACCAAAAAATTGGCAATATTTGTATTCTACGCAAAGGGGTTAATACAGTAAACTATATACACTATTTTTCTTTGGATTTGAAATGTCCCAACATTCTTCCTGGTTCAGGATACATTTCCTGTTATAAGAGAAAAATGGCTGAAAAAAGACATAATTCATACATTTCTATTAATTCTTAACCACCACCTCAATGTAGGAAATTCTTAATATTCAGATCACACTTGGGCAAATGAACAGTGCCATCTATTGATCCACTGTGAAATCGATTCCGCAGGGAACAGACATCTTCTTCCTGTCCAATACTCTTTCACTAAATAGTCCCAGACTGAAGGACACACCAGCACACACCCGTGAACACACATAAACACACACAAACACACGCACACTGTTGGTACCACTGCAAAGAAAACACACATTGGCAACAAATGAAGCATTTACATATGCCTGCTATTTCAATGCTTTTATTTCACTTTTGTAGGAAATGTATACCCTCACCACAAACAATATTAACAAATTGCAATTAATTTTGATTGATATATCCCAAAGCACCATGGACAGAGAGACACAAAATATCCAAAATCAGTGTTGTCAAAACCAATTTGTGCAGCCTGTTCATCTATAAACACCAAAAAAGTTTGTTTTATTAATTTCATTCATTTTCAGCAAAGCTGCGTTAAACAGAAGGCAAGGAAAATGTAGGATAAAGGTAGCCTTTTGGCCTGAGGAATGGACATTTATTGCTGCATTTGCTGGGCAACTACCAGGAAAGCTGTTCAAACGTCAACCTGTGTTGTAGATTTGGAGAGGCTCCTGGTTTTAGTCAGTGGTTATCCAGCTAACTTGTTACCCTTCTCTATTATGCATGTCCCAGATTACTCGGCTCATTATTTGAACCACAGACTCTAGCAATGGTCCTCAAACCTGTTGATGGAGATGAATCTTTTTGTAGGGTTTTACCCCAACCCAACTTTGGCATGCTGGATTCTACTAATTAAACAGCCCAACAAACCTTTGAATGCAATGCACTTTGTTAGGATTGGAATCAAAATCCTACTGGCAAATAGATCCCCAGGAATTTGGTTGCAGACCACCGGTCAACAGCATGTTCATTCAAGCAAAACCTCAATGGTAAATATAAATACACGGCTTGGCCAAAAAATGATAGTATGATGCCAACTGGATTGACCCAAGTAAATAATTAAGCCCACAATTAATTCATTATTGCAGTGATTAACATTTTTCTGCTGGCAACAATGCTTTTAGCCTTGACTGATGCAGCGTTCAACGCGGTCGTAGCAAGTTTGTCATGGGCCCTGGGGAAAATTTTTCTGTTGGGGCTCCTTTTTCACACCTTCAGACACATTGCCAATGCTGAAAGGTAGTCTCGAAATTCTGATAAATAAACACTGTGATACTGTCACTTGGTTTGTAAAATTTCTGTTTTGTCCTGTGGCTGATTAAATTCTGCAAGTATTAGGAATAAATTGTTTAATTTGAACAGATTAGGCTGCACACATGGGCAAATTTGCACAGAAACAATTTGATAAAATTGAATAGAAATATTTGTGCGTAGTAAGATCCATAAATGTTTGGACATTGACAATGTTATTATTGTTCCAGCTGTCAACCAAGGAACCACTGAAATTAAGTACTGAATTCAAAATGAGGACATTCTGGCTCAGTTTGAGGGTTAATGCGTCATAATTTTTGTGGATGGTGTCAGGAATTACCATATTTTTTCAACAGGTCCTCCGTTTTCTAGGGGCAAAACTATTTGGTCCATTTGGATACTCCACTGTTCTCTTGGATACTCTGCTGTTCTCAGGTCTTATTCCCCAATAATTTCATTTAAAACTGAAAACATAAATTGTCTGCAGTTGATTTCAAGACTTACATTTGAATTTGGCACTTGTTGCTGTTAACTCTCAATACAAAATCCAGAGTGCCGTCAGTACCGATAAAACAAGCCATTATTAGGCTGAAAAATCAAAACAAACCCACCAGAGAAGAAGAGATGCCATTAGGTGTGGCCAACTGAATTTTTTGGTAATTCTTAAGAAGGAAGAATGCACTGGTTAGTTCAGGAATGTAAAAAGGCCATGAAAACCCAAGATAACAACTGTGGTGGTGTCAGGGATGTGCTTCACACACTGGTCATGTGCACAGTGGACAGGAAGTTGAGAACTGGACTCAGGTGCAAGGATGGACTTGGTTGTATTTAATATGCCTTCGGTACAGCACAAAGGCACATATGAAGCAATACAAAACAAATGAGGAAACAAGGTTCCTTAAAGACACTATTAGTAATACAGGCACTGGTATGTATTACAACAATGTATTAAAAATCAGACCCGGGGTCGGATTGTAATCCGGATTACGATTACGATTATGATTACGATTGTAATCGTGATTAATCATTATGGGCCCGTATTATTCATTTCATCTTTTTGCAACACTGAACTAATCATACAAAATTTACAATCATGAGCAATGATTACAAGCAATTTTTTTCTTTTCCAAATATCATAAATTCAAAAATATCATCCCAATACTAACAGTAGGTAGTACAAGTATGATTTCAAATTGGAACTACTGATTTATATCCAGGTAGTGGAATTTCCGATATCAAGATTTAAGGTAAAATCTTGTATTTGTTAGAAATTGAAATAAGGAATCGTTTATTTCCTGTGATTAGAATTGATTATAGTTCAACTTCTATATTTCTGTTCATTTTAACACTGAACTAGCTAATTTTCACATTGAGCAATGAAGCTTTTGAATTAACTTCACGCTAACAAGTTTTTTAACCAGCCTTCATATCTCATTAGATTAAGTTAGAACCCATATAAACACTCTGTGATTAGAGTTGATTATAGTCCGAGCTATTAAAGGAGTAAATGTGGCTTCAATCACACCAGAAGTTGCGCTCGTTATCTCATCCCCATATAAATAGGAGTAGACTATGTGAGCTATCACTACTCCTTGCACCTATGTGATTAACAGTATTATACTAAGTGACATTGTGGATAACTCTTTGGATATTGCTTGTTGTTTGAGCCGTGAAAAGTGTTGTATGAATTGTTTTCAATCTAATTAAGCATTTATTTTTGCTATTAATATGTTGTCAGTTGTCTTGTTTGTGATCATGGCTTCTAGGAGAAAGCCACGTGCAGCCATTAGGAATCATTTTTCTGATGCCACAATAGTAGACATAGCAAAAGGCATCATGACCCAAGACTGTGCCCACTGTGGTTACACTGTCAGGACTTCCATGTCTCAGACATCAAACCTCCACACTCACATGAAGGTAAGTTTTTATACTATCAACAACTATTAAATATCAAAAACAAACCAATCTTTATCAAATACAAAATAGTATTCTGAAAACGAACTCCGATTTTTCCTACAATATATGAAGATTGCCAACTACTCACAGCCTTGTGTTAGTATATTATTTTCTGAAGCCATCATAATCATAAGCAACATCTTCATCTCTGTAATATATAAACTACTATTGTAGGTAAAGCCCTTTCATGAAAACTGCCCAGCATATAGAATATAAAGGCGTCCACACATTTTACCCTATGTTGATATAGACCCATTTTACACCCTTCCCCATAGAGGTCAGCATATAGGATGGATATTTATAGCTTGCCTAGAAGTTGTGTGTGGGTTGAGTGCTTCTATTCTTGTCATGGGGTCAGTAATTATCACACCTGGACCAAGGACAATGATGTAATGTATTGATTTTATGGTATGCTATTAGCAGTTAGAACTCTGCTATTGTTTTCTTTTTCAGTGCTGGCTATAGAATAAATGTGGATGGGTTGCTTAGTGTAGTATTTCATTACAGCACAGGTAGCAGTGTAGCAGTAGAAGCATACATGTATAACTTTTATTACAGCTGCCAAACCTGGTGTCGCCAGTGTATTGTTTTTTATTGCAGTGAGCACTGGCTTTTGGTATCATAACAAAGGAGGATGGGTGGCTTGCTGATACATGCGTTTTTTTACAGCCCAAGGCATTTATAATAGATTAGATGTAGATTTGCGTTTTCAGATTAAACATGGCACTGGTTCATTATCATTCATAGATTATTTATAGACTTCTAGTAGACTACAAGTTGAATGAAATGTATTTGCACTTGTTTTTACTATTTTTACTCTGTATATTTTCAGAGACATCACCCTGACATCCCCATTGAGGTCCCATCTGCTACTCCTGACACACCATCCAAGCAAAGTACCCTGGACACCCACTTCACCAGGGACACCTCAGCTACAGCACCTTCTGTCAAGTGGGACATGAAGTCAGCTGAACGGAAGAAGATGGATCAGCTTGTCGTCAACTTCATTGCAGGCTCTTTCCAGCCCTTGTCTCGTATGGAGGATGAAGACTTCACAGCCCTGCTCAAGGAAGCCTGCCCCTCCTACAACATCCCCTCTTGCAAGCACCTCTCCTACACCCTCCTACCACAAAGAAAACAAGCCATCCAAGACACAGTCACCACCTTCCTCTCTCAGCAGCCCCCAAAGAGCATCTGCCTCACCACAGATCTCTGGACCAACAACAGCATGTCATCCTACATCGGCATCACAGCTCACTTCACAGACGACAACTTCAACCTCCAGTCAGCCATGTTAGCCTGCCAACGCATCACTGGGAGCCACACAGCTGAGAACATCAAAGACTCTTTCGACGACGTGGTCAACTCCTTCAACCTCTCTCTCAGCAACCAACATGATCAAGGGCTTCATCACCATCCCTGGCTACGAAGAGGTTGACTCCGCCAGCAGCGACACCGAGGACGTTACTGACAGCCTCAACACAGTCCCCACAGAAGGCCTGATGGACCACATCCCAGACCAAATCAAGTGCTTCCTCCATGCATTGCAGAATGCCATCAAAGAAGGCTTGGAGAAGACTGGAGCTGCCAAGACAGTCATCAACAAGACCTCCAAGTTTGTCAGCAGTGTTCATCACTCCACTCACTCCAACGAGCTTCTTCAGGATGAGCCCAAGCTCCAACAGAGGAACTCGACTCGTTGGAATAGCAGCAACAGAATGCTCAAGAGCATCTGCAAGGCCGACCCAACCAAGCTTGCACAGGTCGAGTGTTACCCTCAGCAAGAAAGACCTCAGGGTCATCAAAGAGACCAGACCATAGACATTCTAACCCCTTTTGAGGACGTCACCGCCCAGTGCAAAGGACAGAACATCGTCACTTCCAGCCTTGTCATCCCCCTCATCGTCTGCCTCAAAGCTGAACTCCAGGAGCTCACCACCACTTACACAAACAGCATGCTGACCACCCTCATCGACACTGTCGAACGTCCCCTCTCACACTACGAGGAGAACCCCATCTTCCAGCTTGCCTCCATGCTGGACCCCTTATACAAGTTGGCTTGGTGCCAGGATGACCAGGTCGACGCCATGAAGGAGCTTCTCACCACCACCTTTCATGAACTCTTTCCTCCTACAGCCCCTACTGCACCAGAAGCCCAGCCACCAGCCAAAAAGTGCAAGCTTCTCCGCCACCTCCCCAGCAACCGCACCCAGCCGGCCCCTGCACCCACTACTCCATCAGAAATTGAAATTTACCTCGCTGCCCCCACCTTGGATGAGGATGCCAGCTCCCTCCTTTTTTGGAAGGACCGCCAGCACTAGTTCCCCATTCTTGCTAAACTGGCCAAACGTTACTTGGCCATTCCTGCCTCCTCAGCTCCTGTGGAGAGACTTTTCTCCATCGCCAGCCACATCTTCAGCAAGGAGAGGAGCCATCTCTCTGACATCAGATTCGAAGAGCGGATGTTCATCAAGTGTAACAAGCATTTGTTGTAACTGAGTGACTTTGGGATTCAATGTGTGTAGTTCTGGTTGTAACTGACTGACTTAGGGTTTCACACTATGTAGTTCTGTAGTTCTAAAGATAAATAAAGTAAACATACTTGTGTCAGGAGACATTCTTGTGCTCAGTGCTGTGACTTGTACATGTAATAATGTTTGATATAATGTGTCAAAGTAAATGTTTGTTGATGCATAAATCAATTGTTGCATTTATTTGTCATATGATTGTATATATTAAAAGATACGTAAGAAGTTTTTTAAATTATATGTATGATGATCAGTTGATTATAATATGTATATGTGTGATCAAATTGTACATACACGTAATAAAAGTTTGAAAAACTATATGTTATTATTTCACAAGTAATTCTACAATACAAAAACAATGTTTAATCATTTCACATGCTATTTTATAAATATATAACTGCATCAATATACATGGACCATCATAAAGATATTTCCACAAAGAAACCTTAGTCTAACCAGTCGTAATCATGATTGTAATCTAGATTGTAATCGTAATCATAAATTCTAAACCCATGTAATTGTAATCGTAATCATGCATTTTTGGAGGACTGTAATCGTAATCGTAATCTTTAAAAACTGTCTCGTAATCATCGTAATCGTAATCGCACTCATTATGCGTAACCCACCCCAGGTCTGTTAAAAATAGAAAAGAAAAAGGAAACGAAGTTCCTTAATAAGTGCTGACATGAACAATAAAAAGCACTAAGTTGAAGAGTTATAGAATAGAGGAATATATACACGCGAAAATGCAGGGGATAAGTCTATACAAGACTAGAGTTTAAACACAGGCATGTGGCTTATGAGACTTTGCAAAGACAAATGCGAAGCTCGGCCTTCAATACTACAACACTACTAAAAAGTGGAAATGAACAACAGCTGCATGCGATGATTGAGGGGCTTAGAATGCGGTCCAAGTCTCAATAGTGGCCTTACAGGTGGATAACAGAAGAATTCTTTCCCTGATTCAGAAATACCCCTTAACAACAGTTGGCCACATGAAGAACATTCTTGAGGTCAGCGTATCAGTGCCAAAGTAGGCAATCAAGAGTAGACGTAACCAGTGTAAATACAAAGAAATTATTTTAAGAGCCATTCCGTGAGAAAATGGCACTTTTTGAAGAAGTTGAGGAGTTGACCCCCCTGGAATTGAATGAAACTTGGCAGATAGGTAGATATGGTAGACTCACAGAAAAAGCCATATTTTTAGGTCCGTATCTCAAGAAGTCTGCCGGTGGCGCCACTGGAAGCCACTAAAGTGACTCAGTTTTGCTTTTGACACCGCATTTTACATCAATTATTATGACTTCAGGGTACACAGTACCAGATGCGTTATACTTTTATCATGACCTGTCACACTTCAAGTCTGGATAGACATTAGCACCACATCAACGCCAAGCTGGGTAACTATGTTATTGAGCTGGAATTATTTGAGAAATCACTGTAAAAATTGAAAATGGGAATGGGAATATAATAATATCCCAGACATATACCAATCAAGAATGCTTTATTATGTCTTTACTCACAACAAAACTATCAATTTCAGTTAATATTTCCTTGGTATCTTGCAGGGTTAGTGCAACGGATGGCCGGAAAGATGGTTGAAATTGATTTTGGTGTATATTTGCTGTATATTTTCTCAGTAACCCAGATATGTTCCATGGTGATAAATGCTGTTTGTTGTGCGTTTGGAACTCTGTTTTCAGGAATATCAAGCATTTCTTTGGTAGTATCTACACATTCAAGCTAGACAGAGCCAAAGTTGGAGGAAAACTCAAAACAGACCATTTCATAGCAGATTGTGCCTATGTTTAGGCGGCATTATTTAGTTTACCCATCAAGATAGTGATTTGAAATTCTCTGGATACATAGTTCCTTTGGGGTAAATTACAGAATTAGTAAAATTTCAATGGTAGTATTTTCAGTGTAGATGATTTTAAACATCAAAAGTTGGAAAAAATCGCCTCCAGGGGGCACTGTAGGCAAGATGCAAATACTGGCCATCCCCAGCAATGTACCAAAGAAATTTTTCTTATTGTGATACACACAGCTAGTTTTCTCAGAAAGTGAAGACCTTGGTTTGGTACTATGCTGGGTAGATAGCTTTCTGACTAAAGGTGGTGCTCTAAAGAGCTGTTCTGCCAACCTAACATTCCATAATCCCAGACATAAACCAGCGTTCTGTCTTTTGAAGTGTATGAAGCACATACACAGTTATACATAAAATTTGTAATCCCTTTGGTATAACGCTTGTTTGGTTGTAAACTCGAGGTGACTGTGAGCATTACAAACACAGAATACATGGGCTATTACCAAGTACAGGTACAGCGCAGTCAAAAACATACAGCACGTTATAAAACATGACCAGCCCAAAATACAGCTGGGTTGAAGCGGAGTAGACTCAGTCATGATGCAGCAGAAAAGTCAGAATTCCTTAGACAATTACTTTCAGCTTCACAGTCTTGTGTTTACATTTCAGCAGTTTTTCAACATTTCTTCAGCAATTTCCTTTGCTTCTCAGTTTTCAAGCACCTTCATTTTATTAGCCAACCTCTTCAACTTTTCTCACTGAAGCAAGCACACAAATTTTCCTAAGAAAATTAAGCCTTTTCTAGTTTTTATTCAATTCCTTTTTAATTAAAAAGGTCATAAAGTGACATAATCAGGAGGGTTAGAAAGTGAAAAAGAACGATGCTGAGGCCAGGAAAAAGTCCAGCAGAGGGCAGAATTGAACCGCAATATCGCTATGCCACAATTTCTCCGAGTCACTCTGAGCGATTTGAGTTAATGGTTAAAGCATTTGGTGCAACAGAGATTTTAGCTAAGTGTCTCAAGCAAACTACTGCCTCTACCTCAAAGAAAGTAAGTCCAATCTACAAAAGAGTCTGCTGAGCAATGTCAAAATTGTGTGTGTAGTGCCAAAGCAAATTATAAAACTGTGTTTTTCAGCTTCCCAACCAGAAGTTTCTTGTGTCATTTAATATAGGAGTTAAAGGAGTTTTGGCTAGTGCTCCCGTCGCTTTTTGGCTCATACTGCCAAAACCGTCTGTTCGATTGCTTGCATAGTTACATTTTCGTGACCAGCACAACTTTTGCTACAACTTGGATACAAAAATATTTATGTGGAGTAAAAACTGTGGGAGTTAGGGCAAGTTAAGACTTCAAGGGAAGACTTCTTGACGATATTACAGCAATTCGCCACTCTAACAGTGACGTCACACACTGTAAGTTCCCAGAATGTATTGTAACAAAAATTATTTTAAAAAATTATGCAAGTTACAAAAAATTTGAACAGTGAAGAGCTTAACATAACATTTTGCAGTTTGAATGACATTTCTAGCTAAAAGTATGACAGAGTAAAGAAATACCAGAAAATAGCAGAATCTACTGAATCAGCCCAAAAATGGCTTGATTTAATAAGATCCCAAAAAATGACATTTAAAATATAAATATCTCAAAAACTAAAAAGAAAATAAAAAATCTATACAGATGCCACGTAACTCAAAACAAGCTGAATTTTTTTAGTGTGAACAGAATCAATAGCTTAAACGGTGTAGGAGGAGTTAGTCGGCCAAATTTAGGCGGAAGAAGAAAAAGAATAATAATAATAAGAAGAAGTAAGAGAATAGAGTGTGCTGCTTCTTTGCTGTAGCAAGCACACAAGAAATATACCTAATAAAAAAGATAAAATGTTTTCCTGTCACCACAACAAAACGCAATAACTGGACCAGCAAAAATAACTGTCCTTAAAGGATATGTCAAATAAAATGTAAATAAATGCTCTTGGTGCTTACAGAGCATTGCACATAGAACACTGATTACTTAAAAAGTTCACTCAATAAATTCACGAAATAAATTATTTTATGGGCGTTTAAAATTAGGTTTGAAAAATGCGCCGGTGCCAGTTCCGATAGTTAATGCGCTATGCGATCATGTAACCATGCGGTGTCATACAAAAACAGGAAAAACAAAGTGAGATATGCAACTGTTTTGAAAAGATCAGCTGTAGTTTTCCCGAGTTGTCATCTGTCGTCTTAGGTTTATCGCTGCACTATGGAAGAAGACAACTTATGAGAACTAAGGGAACTCATACAGTGTTTCGAAAAAGTATTTGCCCCATTCCTGATTTCTTTTTTTTTTTTGCATATTTGTCACACTTAAATGTTTCAGATCATCAAACAAATTTTAATATTTGACGAAGATAACCCGAGTAAATACAAAATGCAGTTTTTAAATGATGATTTCATTTATTGAGGGAAAAAGCTATCCAAACCCACCTGGCCCTATGTGAAAAAGTAATTGCCCCCTAAACCTCGTAACTAGTTGTGCCACTCTCAGCGACAACAAATGCAATCAAGCGTTGGCAATAACTGGCAATGAGTCTTTCACATTGCTGTGGAGGAATTTTGGCCCACTCTTCTTTGCAGAATTGTCTTAATTCAGCCACATTGGAGGGTTTTTTCCTTGGTCGGACATTCTCCTTCAGGATTTTCTGGTTGAGAGCAGAATTCATGGTTCCATCAATCACAACAAGTCGTCCAGGTCCTGAAGCAGCAAAGCAGCCCCAGACCATCACACTACCACCACCATGTTTGACTGTTGGTAAGATGTTCTTTTTATGAAATGCTGTGTTAGTTTTACGCCAGATGTAACAGGACGCACAGCTTCCAAAAAGTTCATCTTTTGTCTCATCAGTCCACAGAATATTTTCCCAAAAGTCTTGGGAATCATCAAGATGTTTTTTGGCGAACAGCCTTTGCGTTCTTTTTTGTCAGCAGTGGTTTTCGCCTTGGAACTCTCCCATGGATGCCATTTTTTCCCAGTCTCTTTCTTATTGTTGAATCATGAACACTGACTTTAAATGTTAAATGAGGCAAGTGAGACCTGCAGTTCTTTAGATGTTGTTCTGGGTTCTTTTGTGACTTCCTGGATGAGTCGTCGATGCGCTCATGGAGTAATTTCAGAACATATTTTTTGAACAAATATCTTCCTATCTCGGCAGTATGACATCAATTTCAACAAATGCAGATTTCCAACGTCCATATGTGTAAACGACGATACATTTGACAAAGTTCCCGGCCATGACACACTAAGGGAATTTGCTGAAATTTGCCTTAGGGTATAGCCAACATCCCTGATGGCTATGTCTTGGATTCAGTTGGTCCGTATTATGGAAGTGAAAATGATGCCACCATATTAAAGCACATTTTTGACACACTGGACAATCTGAAATCCTGGATGGAGGAGCACGACAATGTGATTGTCGATACAGGCTTCAGGGATGTCATGTCTGTTCTTGAGTCCCTTGGTTTTGATGCACACATGCCATCTGTGCTAAGTGGCAATTCACAGCATGACACTGAACAGGCTAATGCTGATTGCCTGTGCACCAAAACCAGATGGGTGGTAGAGAGCTACCACTGGCGGCTAAAGCAATGCACATTTTTCAAAGAGCGGTTAACCTCAAATCATTTTATTCCAGTCATTGGAACCTTAGTATGAGGAACAACTGCTTTTCTCAGTGCTGCTCGTGGAGCTATCTCCCAACCTGATTCTGAGCGAAGAGCAGCAGATGTTGTGATCGCATTGAGGATGAAGTCTCGCTTGACCAGGCCAAACTCCCTGACAGATAGAGTTAAAGCGGACCCAAACATGACTCAAAGGCGAAAGTTGTTTGGCAAAAAATGGATGGTAGTGATATACAGATTCCTCTCCGGCAGTTTAGAGTACCTGAAGACAGTCACATATGGGGTATACCAGCTCAAGCAGGCACCTGGGCTCTTGTGCACCATTAAGGCGTTAATTGGTTGGTCACTGGAAAAAGATCAACATCTGTAATACGTCCTTGCTGGAGAAGCGAAGTCTGGCGCGCAGTATGGGAGTAGCCTAATGTCACGTCCGTCCAACGTCCCTGTTCTAACATCTACCTAGGAGTAGGAATTAGTGAGACATTGAAGGTGTTTCCCATATAGATTTGGCAGGAACAAGCGAACTGTCTCTTTTAAAATGACAGGCATTGTGCATAATTTGGATATTGATTTGCAATATCGACGTGCCTTGAGAAGGGACTGGGTCCTCCTTGACCGGGGAAATCCTTTAGATGAATTTGATGATGTGGAGCTGCACGAGAAATTCTGTTTTTCAAGATGAGACATCCTTGAGCTAACTGATGAGCTGCATGCAGACTTGGAACATACCACCGACTGGAATGGGGCATCATCTACCTCACAGCAAGTGCTGATAGCACTGAGATGTTATGCAACAGGGTGTTATCAAAGTTTGGCCGGGGATGTTCTTAATGTACACAGATCAACTGTATGTAGAGCCATCAGGAATGTCTCTGTTGCATTAGAAAATAGACTACGCCGCTATGTTTATCTGCCTAATAATGCAGGATATGCTGGTGGCATGAAAGCAAAGTTTGAGGTAAGTAAGCTAGGCCTATAGGCGTTTATGCAAATGATCAGTCACATTTTCACGTTGTGGAGAAATGACTAATAAAAAATTCTAATTGATCTTAGAAACAAAGCACTGAAAAGATATGCAAAAAATATAAAATATTATGTTAATTTTTTTTAATTTAACCTTCATTTTACCAGGAATATTCCCGTTTAGATGCAAAGATCTCTTTTACAAGGGGTTCGGCAGTAAAACAAGTGCATAGGCTCATCAGATGATCCTTAATCCTAGTTTTAAAATAATCCAGACTAACATAATTATCCAGTTTTAGATGCCCTTGTAGCTCAGACTAAGATGAAGGAGCAAAAACACTAAAAGCACTTTGACCAAAGACAGCGAGTCCGAGGAACCATAAACAGAATCTGTCCGTTTGACTGAAGGTTGCAGCAAGTGACAACCTTAGGAGTCAGTAAAGAGCATAAATAAGACGGCAGATCATTTCATATTGCCTTATAAAGAAAGATATACCAATGCTCCATTCTTCTGTTATGTAGGGAAGACAGACCTACTTTGTCATACAAGACACAGTGATGTGTACGAAATCCTAAACCCGAGACAAAACGCGGAGCAGCATGGTAAACTGAGTCCAGCATCTTCAAAGACGCTGATGTAGCATGCGTATAGAGAATATCACCGTAATCAAGAACAGATAGAAAGGTTGCTTGAATTAGTTTTTTCCAAGCAATAAATTAAAAACAGCCTTTGTTTCTGTAAAAGAAACCCAGCTTTCTCCAGTAATTCTTAAGTTGTAGCTTCAATTATCTGGAAATTACTTGTAATTCCAGAAGTAATGTATCCATATGAAGAAAAGAAATACAAGTACTCAGGCAATAAAAGTTATGATTTATGATACTTTTAGAAGATAGAAGAAGCATAAATTTAGCCTTTCAAAAAATATAGATATTTTTTTTTGGGGGGGGGTACATGTAATGGATAAATTGCAGATGTATGACCCATATCTTCAGAAGTTCCCGCTTTAACATACCTGTACATGATGACTCTGATGAATACTGTGAGACTGACTCAGTCCGTTCCGCACTCTGTTCGTCTTGCTCGTGAAGAGTTTGCGACTGCACTAACTCTTAGTTAACACCACTTTCAACCCCACTGGGTACGCAGATGACGGAAGGGGCATCAATACCGATAATATCTAAAACAGTGTTAGCATAGATCCCTTCTTTTGGAGGTTTGCCTCCCCCTATCTTGGGGTTTTTCCTTGCTGACAGGTCCTTCTTAGCCTATGACTTCAAGTCCTTCCACTTGTGAATTACTTCTTTCACTGTTCGGTTACTTAGGCTGATCTTTTTGACCTCATTTGTGATATGTTCCCACATATCTTGTTTCCTCTTATTTGTTACTGATGATTTCAATGTAGACTGTAAAATATCTCTGTTTTCTTTGTACAGCTCTAAGAAACGGAAGACTTCATCCTCCGAGTAAGCTGGCTTTTTAATTGAGCTCATACTGCTTCCATTAAATGGCAACCTGTCGTGCTTGTCTTGAGGAAACCCCGGGGGAATCCCCTAATTATATAGCCTATGTCTGACGTTCCATGTTCACGTGAGTGAGTCGGATTAACGTCCCTGTACTGTGCAACAGACTGTCAGGTGTCGGTCGGTCAAACGTTCGATGTGGGGTCTCTGCGCTCCTCTTTTAACATCTCAATGGTGCACAAGGCCGCTGGTTATGTCTCAGAACATCTCACCCCTGACGGAGACTTTGAGGTGTGCCAGTATACACCAAACCTAATCAGAGGTCAGATTCACTCCAGACATCAGCCTCAGACTAAATATAATGTCTGGATTGAATACGACTCTTCTGATGAGAATGATCCACTCAAGGATTATTATTGTGTTTGCCCAACAGGTAAGCGTACTATCGGAATGTGTGCCCATGTGCCCAGCATCCTGTATTATCTTGGATACCTCTAACACCAGTCACAAACAAAGATGCAGCCACAAAAAGCCAAAGTCAAATCTGTGATAAATTGTAAGTATATTGTTTAATTTGTGCGAAATCTAGTCAAATGTGTATCAAATATATAATATGTTAAATAGGCATGATAGCTGGGTAGTTATTCCTCAAGGGGACCTGTCACCTTGTCGTGGTCTTGAGGCTCCTTCAGTTTGAAGGTCTAAGAATAGGCAATAATTTTAAGCAAAAACATCATACGGGTCATAGTTATAACTATATTACCTAAAACACTTAAACAAGAAGAATTAAGTGAAAGCCATACTCAATTTATTTTCATTTTGAAATTTGTGGTTTGGGCCAGAAAACGCCCTTAATGGGACTCCACCTTTGCCAGCTTTGCTTAAAAGTCTCCCTGCTCTCGTTTCTCCTTTTTCTGCATGCTGCTTTTTTGTTTTAACTTATTCAACATCAGGCATGGTTCATAGACTGCTCTGATTGGGGGGGGCAATCAGACATTTGGGGTGGGCAACTCTTTACTCCTGGATAAGCGAAGCTTAGGAAGGAGTGTTGTGATAACACTTTAGCGTTACTAACAAATCAATCAATCAATTTGCCACTAGCACGACCACGGGCAGTAAGATTTTCGAACGGCGTATCCAAGAGTTAACAACAGTGTCACGTTCATTTATCCATGTCACCTTAGGCTAAACAACAATCTACATGCTGATTTCCTCGTTGCTAAAATGTTCACCCACTGTAACATACATTAAATATAAACTATTGAGCTGCCGGATAGCTCACTTGGTTAAGGCACTGCATTGCAGTGCAGAAGTGACTATCACGTTGCGGGTTCGAGCCCCGGTCGTACCAACCGGCAGCGGTCGGCAGCTTTTTCAGAGTAGCGCATAATTGGCCATTGCGCTACAGGGGTTTCAAATTGGGAAGGGACTGCCGGGAAAGGAAAATAAATAAATAGCTTTGTTCATTGCTCAAGCGCCTCCTGTTGGCCAGACGGGCGCTCGTTAGGAAGATTCTAAGTCTGTTCATGTCCGGGTATCCTCCGCCCTCGTTCTGAACTTGCGAAGATTCAACCAGTGAGTGTATAAGAAGCAGTGGCTGACAGGCACGTGCTTCGGAGGAGAGCCGTGAACTGTCTTCGCTCTCCTGAGTTGGCAGCAAGGGGTCGCATACGAGCAAGCTTTGTACATAGTTCACCAATTGGGCATTCCAGATTCGGGTGGGATTGGAGATGCCAAATTTATTTAAAAAAAAAAAAAAAAAAACCTATTATTAACTAAGCTAATGTTTTCATATAAAATTGTTGGTTGTACAGTTCAAGTCAAAAGTTTAGATATAGCCACATTTTTCTTACAATGCATGTTAAATAAATCAATTAATTAACAAGCTAACTAATTAACAAGCAGAGTGGGGAAAGCTGAGAGAGCCATGAGCTGCATTTCACGTTGACATTGACCCCTTTCTGATCCTAAATGTATCTAAGCTTTTAACCCTCTCAGCTTTCCCCACTGTTTTTTAATTAGTTAGCTCATTGTCTAATTTGTTCCCCTGCCCCCTTTCACTCCTCATTGCTCACCCTCGTCTGCTTTGAGTTTGAGCTAATGACCAGTGACTTGATTTGACTTGGACATGATGACTTTGTCACAGCTCTGCCGCTTAAATATCTCTATAAACAGGGTCCAGTGACATTGGCAAAGTGCGTCCAAGCTTTCGACTGGTACTGTATTCAGGTATGTACCTGGATTTTTCTTTAGCAAAAACTATCCAATTCATCCATATCTATGCTTTCGATCGTTGATTTTTTCATGAGAAAAATTACCAAATTCATTGTCCTTTCATGTTGTATGATGCGAAGAAAAGGGGTTAGGACATGTGGCAAAGTGGAGAAAGAACTTTGCATAATGTTGAGGATAACCCAATCACTAATGCAGTCATACATGAAGCTTATATATGCTTGGAACCAACTGTATCTTTATCATTCATGCAGGTAGTTCAGTATTTCAAGCTCGGCCGTGACCAACACAAACTTTGACTAAATGAACAAGGAATTTGACAAAATATTCACGTCTGAAACCATTTTAAATACGTTGTATGAGGAGATGCTGTGCAGTTATTTACATCCCAAGTCAGAAGCAGCACTGTTTGTGATTAGTCGGAAATGGATGGGAGGTGTACCGCTCGAACAGGGCACTAGAAGTAAAGGAGCTGGTGTTACACCAAAATCTGTGACCTGTTGAAGGGCTAAAATCAGCTGTCATACCTTTCATTGTGCAAGATGACGTTAACTAACCACAAACAGGCACATAATGATCATTCAGGTAATTAAAGTATGACTTTGTCAATCAAGATAATGTTAAAAGTAATGCTAAAAGAAAATTACTCAAGGCCTGCCATGCTTGCAAGCTAACATTAGCTAACATTAGCTAGCTATCAGGTCACCACCAGCAGAGTTCCTAATTTTGTACAACACTAAAACAAACAATTACAAGAGAATCAAGATAACCAAATCACATAGATGGATAGGTATAATCAGATAACTATTTCAAATCAAATTTAATTTACTATCAAAGAATTTCTCCGCAAGTTAATCTCTCTAGCAAGCTGCAAACAGCCGTGACAAATAGCACTGTAGAATTGAGTTGACCGGACACGCGTCATCTCTGATGTTTTTATACTGTCCAACCAACAAAGCAGAATCATAGATGCCCTAATGAGGCCCAGAATACATTAGATGGGCGAAGTAAATACAACCCCAATTCCAAAAAAGTTGGGATGCCGTGTAAAATGTAAATAAAAACAGAATGCAATGATTTGCAAATCTCATATAGGCATGGGCAACGCTCTGCATAAACTCTAATGGAATGCGTAATAGCTGAACTGGGGCGGTAAACAAGCCTCAGAAAACTTATAAAAAATGACGTAAATACCATTTTCATACAAAAAGAACACCATGGTTTGATTAAAAGCAACCTTTTCAATAGGATACCCGCATTTCATACATGAACTCTGCGTATTACGGCCAAAAACACAATTTGAACAGAGCTATTGTTTGCCCGTAGGATGAATGCGTGACCTCAATTTGTGCCGTGTTTACAAATTTTCAAGGGCACGGCGTGGCAAAAATAACCATTTAGGAGGGAGTTTTCAAACAGCCCAGGTCGACGTCTTATCCCAGCTACGGCCCTGATTTGCTTACAGCCATCTAATTTGAGAAATTACGAGTTTGTTCGTCCAGGCTAGACCTCCAGGGGATGTGAAATAAGTTCGACAGAACTTGGTGAAGTTCGTCACGAGTTCGCCGTGATTTCTTCTCAACAATAGCAAGAAAGGTGAGCGTATTTTTTACTTTACCCTACATAGTTTGTTGACTATATATTCTGTGACCCTATTTGTGAAGTTTCAGTAAAATATACTGTAATGTGGGGGGGGGCCACTAGATGGCAGTATTGACCTTTTTTTTGTTAAGCCCAGTCTGGAACTAGGTTTTGGGGCATGCCTCAGAGGGGGCTGGAAAAGAGTATATAAGGAGAAAAATTGAGAGAGTAATAGGTAGTAGGAGGAATTGCAAGGAGAAATTGTGGAAGGATACATTTGACCAGACCTGTCACTCTTTTCAAGACCTGTGAAGCTTTTTGTGGATTTTTGCCTGTGTTGGAGCATTTTCCTGTCCCAGGACATCGCAACATAGCAGCCCATCTCAATTACCAAGGGACTGTAACTATCTTTTTTTTAATTTCAATCTTGGTCAGTAGGGAAGAGTGTAGATTAGTTCTAAGTGTTTGTTTAATTAAATCTGTTGAAGTTTAAGAATTTTGTCTGTCATCCCTTGCTGTCCGTGACGCCATAACAAATTGGGGCCATAACAAATTGAGGGCTCGTCCGGGATAGACCATTGTGCGAGTCATTTATTGAAAATCTGAAATTTCAAATTGTGAAATTGTTTTTTGAATTTTCCTAGATATATACTGGCAGATCAACAGCAATGGATGATTTCTTGGCATCACCAACCGTAGAGGTTTTGAAGTCTTTTAAAAAGACAGAACTGCTAGAAATATGCACAGTTAGAGCTGACAGATGTAAAACCAGCCATGCGAAAAGCAAGACTGGCTTGAGAGATTGTTGAATATTACATTGATGAAAATGTGTTTGCACCAGGAGATCTGGAACAGTTTCCAGTGGAAAATCCAAATGTAGAAATGGAACTTAAATTAAAAATGCTAGAGATTGAAAGAGAGGAAAGAGCATTCGAGAGAGCAGAAAGAGAGAAAGAAAGGCAGTTTGAGTTAGAAAAATTAGCAAGAGAAGAGAAAAAAGAGAGAGAAAGAGGAAAGAGCAGAAAGAGAGAGACAGAGAGATTTCGATTTAGACAAATTAGATAGAGAAGAAAGGCTCCAAATGGAGCTACTAAAAATCAAAATGCAAGCTGAAAACAAATTTCGGGCTAGCCAGGAGGTAAAGCTGGTGCCTCCATTCTCAGAGAAGGAGGTTGATAAGTATTTCCAGTGCTTCGAGAAGGTAGCTAAGAGTTGTCAGTGGCCAAAGGAACACTGGCCTCTGATGTTGCAAACTGTCCTCAAGGGTAAAAAGCTCAACAAGCCTATTCGGCTTTGTCTGCAGATGATTCCTCTGATTATGAGGTTGTCAAAAAGGTTATTTTGACAGCTTATGAGTTGGTTCCAGAGGCTTACCGACAGAAATTCAGAGGTCTAAAGAAATCTGACAATCAGACTTATGTGGAATTTGCTAACGAGAAGAAGGTTTGCTTTGAGCGCTGGTGTACTTCTATGGAGGTCAAGGATGATTTCAACTCACTAAAAGAGATGGTGTTAGTTGAAGAATTCAAGAACTGTGTCAAGGATGATATTAAGACCTACCTTGATGAGAAGCAAGCACTGAATTTGCAATCAGCTGCCAAGTTTGCAGACGAATATGTTCTCACACATAAGTCCAAATTTCAGTCTAGCAGTAACAATAGATGGTCCAAATTTCAGAAGAAAGGTAACGGTGATACCCAAGATTCCTCACCCAAAGACAAAGACAAATCTGGTGATGGTGCTCAGAAATCCAGTCAAAGGTCTGATCAAAGTGTGAAAGCTGACAGTGACAAAAGTGGTCTAGTTTGCAATTATTGCAAGAAATCTGGTCATGTTACAACTAACTGTTGGTTCCTTAAAGCTAAGAAAGCAAAAGAAAAGGATACCAAACCCAATGCCTTTATGAAGACAAGGTTAGAAACCCCTATAGTAGATGACCTATCTACTAAATTGCCTGCTCCTTGTGAGGCTAAGAAGCCTGATACTGCTGACTTTGTGAGGGAGGAATTTCTTCCATTTGTGTCAGAGGGATTTGTGGTTCTGAATGAGCATTCTCCTCCTGTACCCATATATATCCTAAGGGATACCGGAGCTTCTCAGTCACTTTTGTTGATGGACTCCTTGGAGTTACGTGATGAGACCGCTTCTGGGGATTTCATACTTGTACAAGGTATTGAAGGGAGGACTGTATCTGTACCCCTGCGCTCTGTATTCTTGAAGTCAGATTTAGTTACAGGACAGGTAAAGGTGGGACTTATGTCAAGTCTACCTATCAAGGGTGTTTCTCTGTTGCTAGGCAATGACCTGGGTGGGGGCAATGTAGTTCCCCCTGTTCATCTTACTTCACAGCCGAGCACTGAAGATGGCGATGAAGACCCATCTCTGTATCCTTCCTGTGCAGTGACCCGTGCTATGGCCAAGAAGGCTGAAGAAGAAGATGATGTGGTGCCGTCCAGCACATTGAATAGTCATGACTCAGGTGGTTCGCCTCATGACTCTGTCCAGCCTACTATGGTTTCTCCATTTGAGGACTTATCAGACACTTTTATCAGTTCTATATTCAGCCAGCCAGACGGGTCTGGTGATTCTGATGTGTCTGGAGACTTGTCTCTGTCCAGAAAGCGGTTGATTCAGGAGCAAACCAATGATCCTGAAATTTGTGTACTAAAGAAGAGAGCCCTTCCTGATGAAGAAATAGACGCATTTCCAGTTGGGTATTATCTCAAGGATTGAGTGTTGATGCGGAAGTGGCGCCCTCCTGATATCCCTGCCAATGCAGATTGGGCAGTGGTCAAGCAAATTGTTGTTCCGCAGGTCTCCAGGAATGAGATCTTAACAATGGCTCACAGTTTGCCTTTAGGAGGTCATCTTGGTGTTAACAAGACTGTTGACAAGATCATGAAACACTTCTTCTGGCCTGGACTTCGGAAAGATGTTTCCAACTTTTGCAAAACCTGTCACACTTGTCAGGTAGTTGGAAAACACCAGTTAGACCCACCTGTAGCTCCATTGCAGCCTATCCCAGCATTTGGGGAGCCCTTCTCCAAGGTCATTGTTGATTGTGTTGGTCCATTACCCAAGACTAGATCTGGAAATCAGTACTTGTTGACAATCATGTGTGCATCTACCAGATTCCCTGAAGCCATCCCTCTACGTAACATCAAGGCAACTGCAATTTCGAAGGCTTTGATAAAGTTCTTCACGTTGTTTGGCCTTCCCAGGGAAATTCAGTCAGATCAAGGAAGCAATTTCACTTCCGGATTGTTTCAGCAGGTTGTGTATGAACTAGGTGCGAAGCAGATTCTTTCCAGTGCCTATCATCCAGAGAGTCAGGGTGCCTTAGAGCAGTTTCATTCCACTCTCAAGACAATGATGAGGACTTATTGTTATGACCATGAGAAAGACTGGGATGAAGGTGTTCATTTGCTGTTGTTTGCAGCTAGAGAAGCAGTGCAGGAGTCTACTGGATTCAGTCCGTTTGAGCTAGTGTTTGGCCATGAAGTGAGAGGACCTTTGCTATTGTTGAGTGAACAATGGCAAGAAAAAGAGCTGCATATCAGTCTGTTAGACTATGTTAGCAAGTTCAAGGAAAGACTGTGTACAGCTTGTGACCTAGCCAAAGAGAACTTGAAATCAAGTCAGGGAAAAATGAAAGCTTGGTATGATCATAAGGCTCGAAGCCGTGAGTTTAAACCAGTAGACAAGGTCCTTGTGTTGTTTCCCTTGCAGTCCAATCCATTGCAGGCTAGATTTCATGGTCCTTATGAAATTCTGACAAAACTCAATGATCTCAATTACATTGTGAAGACTCCAGATAGGAGAAAGCCAAAACAGTTGTGTCACATTAACATGCTGAAGCCTTATCATGATAGGAATGCTAGGGTTGCAGCTGTCACTTCAGATCCTCCTATGGCCGAGACTTGTGAAGATGAGGGGGAGTTTCAAGATGATGAACCTAGAATTAAAGCTGAAGTTCTTTCATGTAAATTGTCAAATTCTGAAGTGTTGCAAAATCTTGACGTAAAACTCCAGCACTTAGAACCCTCACGAGAAATCCAGAAATCTAAAGATTTTTCTGATGTTCCAAAGAGAGTTTCTATAGCCTCTCATGATGTAGACGTTGGTGATGCCAAACCAATAAAACAGCATCCGTGCGGATGAATCCTGAAAAGAGAAAGATTGCTGAGAAAGAGGTTGAGTACATGTTAGAACATGATATTATCAGACCCTCTAACCCAGATTGGAGTTCACCCTGTGTTCTAGTTCCAAAACCTGATGGAAGTACTAGATTCTGTACAGATTATCGCAAAGTCAATGCTGTAACTAGAACTGATGTGTTTCCAATACCTAGGATTGATGATTGTATCGATAGAGAGTAGGGCAAGCAAAAGTTTCTGACCAAGATTGATTTATTGAAGGGTTATTAGTGTGTGCCTTTAACTGAGAGGGCCAAGAGCATCTCTGCTTTTGCCACACCATCTGGGTTATACCAGTATGAAGGCCTACCCTTTGGCATGAAAAATACCCCAGCCACGTTCCAAAGGATGATACAGTCTACAATCGCCGGATTGCCACACATGGGTGCGTACATCGACGACCTGATCACATGGAGTGACTCCTGGGAAGAACACCTGAAAGATGTAGAGACGTTCCAGCGCTTGACCCAGGCTAACCTGACTGTTAACCTGAACAAGAGTGACTTTGGTTGTGCTACTGTCACGTATCTTGGCTACGTCATAGGCCAGGGTAAGGTGGCACCCATAAATGCTAAAGTCCAAGCCATCATGGACTTTCCAGTTCCTGACAACAAAAAAGCTTTGCACCGCTTCCTTGGAATGATCGGGTACTACCGCAAGTTCTGCAAGAACTTTGCTGAGATTGCTTTCAGTCTCACCAACCAACTGAAGAAAGGCGTAAAGTTCACTTGGGATGAAGCATGCCAAAGAGCCTTCGATCGCCTGAAGTCTCTGCTATGTCACTTCCCCGTGCTCAAATCTCCTGACTTCAACAAACCGTTCTCCATGGCGGTCGATGCTAGCGACAAAGCTTGTGGATCTGTGCTCCTACAAAGAAGTGACTCTGATGACATTGGGCATCCCGTGGCATACTTCTCCAGGAAGTTCAATCACCACCAAAAGAACTATTCCACAATTGAGAAGGAGCTGTTGGCTCTGGTTCTATCCTTACAACACTTTGAGATTTATGTTTGTACAGGGCAAAAGCCAATGATTGTATATACTGACCACAATCCGTTAATGTTTTTGAGTAAAATGAAAAACAAGAATCGGAGATTGTTGAATTGGAGTTTGATTTTACAGGAGTTTGACTTGGAAATTAAGCATGTAAAGGGTACTGACAATGTAATTGCTGATTGCTTATCCCGTGTTTGAGTATGTGTATATATATCACGTGTTTATTAGCATATTGTATTATATGTATATATACACAAGTGTCTACTTAACCATTTTTGCATTGAAAAGAAAAATTTTGCCTTTATGAGTCAAAATTTTTCCCTTTTGGAATGGAGGTGTAATGGGGGAGGCCACTAGATGGCAGTATTGACATTTTTTTTTGTTTAGCCCAGTCTGGAGCTAGGTTTTGGGGCATGCCCCGGGCATGCCTCAGAGGGGGCTGGAAAAGAGTATATAAGGAGAAAAATTGAGAGAGTAATAGGTAGTAGGAGAAATTGCAAGGAGAAATTGTGGAAGGATACATTTGACCAGACCTGTCACTCTTTTCAAGACCTGTGAAGCTTTTTGTGGATTTTTGCCTGTGTTGGAGCATTTTCCTGTCCCAGGACGTCGCAACATAGCCGCCCATCTCAATTACCAAGGGACTGTAACTATCTTTTTTTTAATTTCAATCTTGGTCAGTAGGGTAGAGTGTAGATTAGTTCTAAGTGTTTGTTTAATTAAATCTGTTGAAGTTTAAGAATTTTGTCTGTCATCCTTTGCTGTCCGTGACGTCATAACAAATTGACGCCATAACAAATTGGGGCCTTAACAATACCAAGGAATAAACCTGCGCCAGGCCTTTGAAGCCCACCGTTCACAAGCAAGATTAATTCATGTATACGCTTCAATTCGAGACTGCAAGGATGGAAATCTGAATAATCAATTAGGAAAAATTCTCGGCTCTCGGTAATTCTCTATATCGTTTAAACATTTTGTTAATCGGATTATGAAAGAAGACTGAAAATAAGCGCCCGCTTTTTGTTTGGATGTAAAAGCTTGTATTTAAAGGAGAATACATTGTATATTGATTAAGCATTGAACTCTGCATAAGTCGAACTGTTTTAATATTTGTTGATGACATTGCTTCGGCTTCCTGGAAGCAAGTACGCGCAAATCTGCTGTCTAGTGAGCATTTCAGGTTCGATGTACTGAGTAATAACGCCGCGAAACTTAGACTGGCCCATCATTCTGCCGAATAGTCTTACTAAACTAGTTAATCGCCTGATTGCTAATCAAGCAAAGGGAGGTTTCTGCCTCGCCAAACTAACCTCCGACTGCACGTCACTGTGTTTTACTATGAATTATTCACAGTAGCTCATTGAAACTATCATGGGAGGAGGGTATATGGACATAGTAAAAAACAGCGCAAAGTTTTTTTTTTAAATCACCACGGGTTATTGAAGGGGAACGTTTTCGAGCAGTGGGAGGGCAAACAACTGCCGGCATCAGCGACTTCACTGCATTTTAAATAGTAATGGGCGAGTAGCGTTAATGTTTGCCCTCCCACCGATAATTTTGACATTTTGGCAGGCCATTGATCCAAAAAAAACATCACAGGCAACCCATTCATACCATTTTTTAATATCAATGCAAAACCTAATGTTGAACATAATTGGGTGAAATTCAATGCATTTTCCATTAAAAAGGGCCTAGGGGGCGCTGCTGTACTTCAGAAAAGGGGTAGATGACTTTAGCATCAATTATTTCTGTTAGGGTACCCTAATGGATAATTTGGCCTGGTTTATTTCTGAATAGACTGTATTTTCGAAAATGCCCTCAGGCCCCCCCAATTTTCACAATGGGTTTTGTTGAAAAATGCCGAAATCAGCCATTTTTGGGACCCTGTGGCTCCGAGACCCTTTCCTGTAAAGGCGCTGGACTTGTGGCAAACTCTTCATCTGTGTCTTCTGTACTTACCTGCAAAAAATCATTAGAAAATAATAAACACTTTGTTCTCAGCAACTCAAGAAATGTTGTCATTTTATTCATTTGTATTGCCCACGCCTATCTCATAAGCTGACATTTTATTCACAATAGAACATAGACAACATATCAGACGTTGGAAGTGAAACATTTAACCATCATAAAAAATACTAGCTCATTTTGAATTTGATGGAAGCAACATATCTCAAAAAAGGTGGGATAAGGCCATGTTTACCATTGTCTAGTATCCCCTCTTGTTTTCACAACAGTCTGTCAACATCTGGGAACTGAGGAGACCAATTGCTGAAGTTTTGGGAGAGGAATGTTCTCCCACACTTGTAAGATGTAGGATTCTAGCTGCCCAACAGTCCTAGGTCTTTTTTCTAATTTGCCAAATGTTTTCTATTAGTAAATTGTCTGTACTGCAGGTAGGCCAGTTCAGCACTCAGACTCTTCTCCTGTGAAGTCATGCTATTGTGATAGATGCAATGTTTGGTTTGGAATTGTTTTGCTGAACTATGCAAGGCCTTCCCTGAAAAAGAGGTTGTCTGGATGGGAGCATATGTTGTTGTAAAACCTCTTTATACTTTTCAGCATTGATAATGCCTTTCCCAGATGTGTAAGCTCCCTACGCCATAGGCACCAATGCAACCTGATACCATCAGAGATGTAGGCTTTTGAACTGTGCTCTGTTCACATGCTGGATGGTCCCTCCCCTTTTTAGACCGCATGACTAGACGTCCGTGGTTTCCAAAAAGAATTTCACATTTTGATTAATCTGACCACAGAACAGTTTTCCATTCTTCTTTGGCTTACAAATGATAGATAATTTACAACTAAATAAAATGACTGTCAGATGATGTGCACTTGTGGTCAAGGAGTTTTTGATCCCAAAAATGTATTGTTTTAACTCCCAGCCATTTTTCAATTCTCAGTATTACTTTCTTTTTATATATGATTTCATTGCCGAATTTTCATGAAGATTCTTTTTTGTTTGTGGCCCTTACTCTGAGCTAAAATTCTGAAAAGAAACTGGATTATGATGGAATTCTAAATGCTGGAAGTGTCCTGTGTCGTTATAGCGATTGGCCCTTTCCCTGTGAAGCTCAAATCTTGAATTATAAAGCCTAAAATTGGGTAATGCATAAATAGCCATATTTGGCTTCTGCGTAAAGGGGTCAATAGCGCCAGAAGTGAAGAGATGAAAGCGTCAAGGTCTACTATTTCCAAATGCCTGTGTGAAAATGTTCTGATTGGTAGTGTTGTTGCCAAAAGCAGGCAACATCAAAAAATAGACTTGAGTTTGCCAAGAAATTCAAGGATTGGACACCAATGGATTTGGGAACAAGTCTTTTGGACTGATGAATCAAATTAAAATTTTTCTCATCCAACGCAGAACTTGTGTGCGCTGTAGAGTTGGCGAAGGTTTCAAAAATTACTGTTTAAGCCCTTCAGAAGGGCTAAAACAATTCCTCAAATAAATCGAGTAATTTGATTACTAAGATGCCTCAGGGCAAATTATATGCCTTGAGGCTTCATTTAAATCCGAAACATAACACTTCTTAACACAGGCGCTTAATTCTGTGCCACAGTGCCTTTGTTTCCGCTGTACCGTATTGATGTGCATATAAGCGCATAGTTTAATAAGATAAATAATGCATATTTTTGTGTCATTGGGGGAAAAAAAAGTTCTCTCACATAGAGGCGCATGCGCCTATGTTCGAATATAGGCGCGCCTCAGTAGTCACTGAAAGGCACACAGAAATATTTAAAATAGCTTTGCACATTTTTCGCAGTTTTATATTGTTTTCAGAGTCTGATAGAGACCCATAGCTGTAAGGCAAATAAAACAGTTAAATCTTCAGTGGATGTATCCCAGGTACAGTACCAGCGTGGATAAAGGTTCCACTTTCGCCAACATGCCGTTGGCCGTGTGTCAGCCACAAGTCAGGTAGACATGCCCTGCTCACTGAACCGGGAAGTAGAGGGAGTGAGAAGGCATGTTGTCCGGCCGTTTCACACATATCTTAGTGTAAATCCCCGTCGCAACGAAGTCCAAATAAGTTCAGCGTTGAAATTTTTTCGTTGGACAACATGAAGTCCATTATATTTGTAGTAGGCCTATAGTGTAAACGCCTGAAGTAATTTTTGCTACAGATTTTCTTTCGCGCAGTTGGCGATATATTTATTTCCAGGAAAGTTAATGTCTGCAAATTCATGTATTTTTGCCATAATATTTTTGCCGTAATATTTACCGATAAGAATTAAGAAATGAAACCTTTAGTTCTAAAGCGCCGTTATCGGAGAAAGCAAAACAACAACAACATGTTTTGCCACCACTTTAATATTATATAAATTATGAACAAAACCCGCACTTCTGAAAATAGATATTTTCAAAATTTTATTTCTATGTAGGCTACTTGCAACTTACAATAACGGTGTCACTTTTTCCTAAGTCCGCAAGAAATATTTCGACCTTTGGAAATCCTTGTGTATAAGCCGAACAACTCTCAGTCAAGAAAGCGGTGACTTGTTCAGTCGGATCAAACGGTTGAACGTAAAGTGTGCTAACTTTTGTCGCCTTTTACTCATAATTTGAGAGCTGATCTCATGAATAAACGTTGGTTGTTACCTACAAATTAACACGATAAAGCCCTTCTCAGTTGCAAGTGTCATGGGGTAGCGCGGATTAAAAATTGTTCTCACAGCGGGACTGATTATGTTTTCACATTTGTGAGAAATGATCACTTATCCGCCTTAGGTATACTGTGTAAAACATTTATCTTCAGATTTAATGGTAAAGTTATCAATTTGCAAAGTGTGTGCAAGCCAATGTCTTACATTATTAAGACCAATAGCCATTTCGCCACGGCAAATTATGGACATTTACAGTGACACGAGCAAGACTTTATAATTTCTCTTTTGATGCCCAAAATTTTAATATATTAATAAATATTTTGTGACAATTAATGCGTAAGTTGTCATCCATAAGGAAAGCGCTTCTACTTCATGACTACTCCTACTTCTGACTGCCTCTTATAGAATTAGATATTTTAAAACTCTAATAACGAAAACATTGATTGACTTGTAAATAAGTCGTATCCAAAACAGTTGCGGTAGTTTATTCTTGTCAAAATTCAAGGCCTGCAAGAACATCTGGTCCACACCAGTCATACCCAAAAACCTCTCCCCCTTATCGACAGTCCCCCAAAGTTCTGCCTGCCGGGCCTACACCGACACCTGTTGTAATCCTCCGCCACCCACCAGACCGATCAGAGAAAGGTGGAGAAAAACGCGAAGCCAACTTCTCGTTAACTTTAGCGGTACCTTTATCCACGCTGGTACTGTAAGTTTGTACAGTATCATGTCATCCCCATGTGCAAAATTATTTTGTATTTTAAAGTTTTGTTGGCTGCCAACAGCTTCTGTGCTTATGAGGATAGCATCCTCCAATAGAAATGAAATGCACTGCACTTAAGGTGCCGTGGAGCAAAGCAACTGATACCTGATTTAAATTGAAATCCATTTTGTTCAACCATAATTCAAAACTGTCTGGGAAGTGCCTGTATGTGAAGATGGTTTTGAGCGGGAAAAAATGTAGTTGGTCTCAATTATAGGCATGTGTACTCCACTATAGGCACATATTCACTTGTAGGTGTTGTGCTTATATGCGCATCAATACGGTTACTGTAACGTGAATGGGATGAGGCACGAGCAGGAACTACAAAGATCACGGAGGATGAGAAAAAGAAAATTGCGAGCCAAAACAACAGACAGTCCAGGGGAAAAAAAATGTCCAAAGTGTGGGATCTCTTCACGTTGAAAAAAATATAGTGCAGTGCCTCTACTGTAAAACAGAATTAGCTTACCTCAAAAGCACTTTGTCTATGACTGTGTTTACAAGGTCTTTAGTATCCCAGTTTTGATTGGGTTTTTTAAGTATCCCGTTTTCGTGTTTGTGCATGTAAACACCATATCCTGAATTCAGAAACCGGGTTATGCCCTTATCCCAGTTTCAAGAAACCTGATTTTGCCACCTGGAGTAATCCAATAGAAGCCGGGATACTGGAGCATGTATACGCCGTATCCCGGTCTCTGACGGCTGCCCACCAGACGTAACATACGCCTGCGCAGATAGGATGCAGTGATCAGAAAACGGGTTACTGGTATTTATCATGTATACAGGGATATGAATAACTGGGTTTCTCTGTTTTTCTGTTTTCTCTGTGTTCCATGTAAACATCATATCCCGGATACACTCAAAGCTGGGATAAGCCTCAAAACCGGGATACTAAAGACCTCGTAAACACAGTCATTGTTGCAGCACTAGAAACGAAAACATCCAGTCGATGCATTCAGATTATAGAGTGGAACGGACACAAGGTAACAAATGTTAGCTGTTACATTTCACATAAGTCAGGGCTATTAAAGACCGTGAGTTAGTTAAGCCAATATTTAATGACTCGCCTAAGACGTAAATCAGTTTGGTGGCTATATGTCCCTAGATGAGTGAAGTTTTGTTCAAGAAATTAATAAGCCTCAGAAAATAAAACCCTGCAGTCAATTTGTTCAAGTATGGGCTTCATTCCTGTAGTAATTAGGCTAGTCGTATGCACTCTTGTCTCTTTCTGCCCTTCGCTTCTGATGACCTGCGGCTTGTCAGACGCTGCAAGTTAACAGAGAAAAAATTGTGATAGCACCCTCCTTTTGTTTGAAGTTTGTATCATATTAAATATGCTTCATATTGCTGTTTTTAGGGGTCCATTCACCAATTTTAGATCTTTAATAAAAGAAAAATGATAAATTAATAAATGTTTTCCATCTGAAACACCATGGCTTTAACTTATTTTAAAAGATAAGCACCAATAAAAAGCATTAATAATAAGCAAGTTTAAAAAAAAATATCTGAGCAAGAGAAAAAAATGTGAGTCTTCCACGGAAGACATGCGTCGCCTGCGGCACAATCTCAATATATGGTGAAAATGTACGTCATAATAAATGTACTGACCAAGTTTGGTCCAATTACCTTGAATGGTGTAGGAGGAGTTGCGGATCGAAGAAGTGTGACAATGGACGACGACAGACACGAGACAACTCAAAGTGATCCCAGTGTATCCGCACTGCTACGCGAGCAACACAATAAAGCACAACAATATGAAAAAAGTAATCAACTGGTTTTTCATTTAAGAGACCTGTCTTATTTTCTCTTTTAAATATTACTATTGCACTTGAATAAAACAAAGGCAATTTAATAAAATAATTGACCGCGCACGCACTATTATTAGAATACTCGATTAATCACCAAAATATTCAATAGAATACTCGATTACTAAAATAAGCGTTTACTGCAGGCCTACCCTTCAGTCAAACATAGAGGTAGTAATTAGGGATGCACCGATACCACTTTTTTAAAAACCGATACGAGTACGAGTTTTTCATTTTGTGTACTTGCCGACACCGAGTACCGATACTGATATTGCTGAAATCTTTTTCAGGAAAATACAATGACAATGTCAGAGTACAGGTTTTATTTTCTTTTTATAACAAGCCCAAAAGAGGCCAATATCAAACGAATCACACATGGCTATTTCCAAAAAAAAAAAAAAAAAAAAAGAGTAGGCCTAACTGCTAATCTTTCTGTTTTTAGGCCTGACAAAAAGCCTTTGAACTAGCACCGCCATCAAATGAGGCAAAACATTACTGGAGCTTGACAAATGAAAAGTAAATTCGTTGCATAGGCAAGGTAACACACCCAACTTCATAAAAAGTCAGTAGAACTATTAATTGCCACAGATAGTTTCTACACACATTCATAGGCATTCTCAATCCAACTAAAGTCAATAATAGCTTTCAAAGCAAACAAGGCATCACTTAAAGTGCGTGGTATCGCCATATTTCAATTACACAAATGACAAATGAAAAATATTTAACTTAACCACAACTAAAATGTTTAAGATAACCACATGTTACTAATATATTTGTCGTAAAATAAGAAGATTCACAATTCTAAGTCTCTGTGCGTGTGATTGTGGGTGTGTGCTTGTGCGAGCTCGGCTTGCTTGTAATTATTCAATAACTGATCCGAGTGTGCCATCTAGTGATATAATATTGTAATTGCATGCATAAATTTGTAGCTCCATGTCCGCTGGCAGAAACATCTGCACAAAACGCTTAAGAAACCCTGCCGAGCTCCGTTGCTCTTCTTGAACACGCCGCGTCCAGATAATCCTTAAATGATGAATTATATACATATTTTAATTTATAACAAGTAGTGAAGTGGCCAGTGTTAAAGTAACGAAGAAAAAGTATACTTTTTATCTTTTAAATGTAGTAAAGTAGAAGTCCCGGTTTAAAAAAAAAAAAAAAAAAACTCAAGCAAAGTACAAATCTTCAAAAAACTACTTAAGTACTGTAACGAAGTTGCCTACATGTACTTCTTTACTATACACCTCTTGTGTGCATGCGCGTATGCCTGCATGTGATGTGATGACTATAAAGCTCTCTTTCTCATATTTTTTCTAACTCGCTGTCTCCCCCCAGACATAGAGGTCAGATAGTACAAAATACTGTAGCCTATGCGACCGTGAGCAGGCAGTTACCTTGCGTCTTACATTAAGTGGTATCGGTGCGTGGTATCGGCAAATGTGGACGAGTACGAGTACGTGTATATTAACGAGGTATCGGGCAGATACCCGATACTGGTATCGGTATCGGTGCATCACTAGTGGTAATATTATGGTTTGCGGTTCAGTCTGCTTGAAAGGAGCAGGTGATTAAAATTTACAGAATGATGGAACAAAGGAAGTATCACAGCATCCTTGTGAGTCACTGGTTGGGGATTTTATTTTCAACAAGATAATGACCATAAACACACTTCTAAGTTGTGCAAGAATGATCTCAGTCAGAAAGAATCATCTGGTGACATAAAAGTTATGACTTGGCCAGCTCAAAGTCTAGACCTTAATCCGATAGAGCAAATCTGGGATTTGCTTGATACCAAGATAAATACATCAGACTCGCTGTCTCCCCCCAGATATAGAGGTCAGATAGTACAAAATACTGTAGCCTATGCGACCGTGAGCAGGCAGTTACCTTGCGTCTTACATTAAGTGGTATCGGTGCGTGGTATCGGCAAATGTGGACGAGTACGAGTACGTGTATATTAACGAGGTATCGGGCAGATACCCGATACTGGTATCGGTATCGGTGCATCACTAGTGGTAATATTATGGTTTGCGGTTCAGTCTGCTTGAAAGGAGCAATGAGTTAGCTACCTTCCGCTTATTCATTTGTTCATAGCAGCAGAATCCTGACTTCACCAGGCAAGCTACACGGATCCACCTCCTTAGAACACGGTAACATTCACACATAAAAAGCTCCAGTTCTCTGGACCCAGATTTTAGAACACACTTGACACTGATCCACGCAAAACAGTCAGTTATCATACCTGTCAAAGAAAGCTCAAATTTCAGTTAATGAAAGGGGCTCTAAATTAATCAACCAAAGGGCATTGAAATTATAACAGTGAGATAATTTAATAATTTGTGACTATAATATTCATTTGCGAGTACAATAATCATTTTAGACCATTAAAATCATTTGAGATCATTTTTCAGATAGTTGATGTGACCTCACTCCCGAATGCATTTTTATTTTGCAAATAAACACAGGAGCCATAAACAATGCATCAGGGATTCCTAACACTTAAAAGTTTGCAAAATGTTGATCATTTGGCCCTACTTTTTACTCCTCCCAATGTTATCTAATACCATCATAGACTGCACTGTATGATCTGTCTCAACACTGTAACATCCACACAACACACTCATCAGTCATCTGATTGGATGCCCCGTGACGGAAGAACTCTCGTGAAGTTTACACTTGAAGGGGTTATTTCCATCAGTGCTCAAGTCCATGTTCATTCAAAATCTGATAAATCTACAAATCCATTCTTTCATTGACAAGGAATAAGCCCCATAAGCTGATTTTGGCCAAGAAGCACTCAAGTACAAAATAAAACAAGGCAATCAGAGATGGCAGACTTCACCCCATTCACCCAAATATTGGCAAGTGCGGAAACAGAAACAAACACGCAGAGCCACTAGATGGCAGACTTCACCCATGCATGCAAATGTTGGCAAGTGCGGAAACACAAGCAGACAGACAGACAGACAGACAGAGCCGCTAAAAACAGTACTTCATGCCCACTCCGTGGGGTGAAGTAATGAGCTCTGAATTGGAAATTCCCCAAAAAGCAACTTCTAGCGGTGACCGAGTCCAGTCTAAAACTTCTACAAGTACACAAGTCCAGTCAGCCAATCAAAGCATCGCTTAGAAAACTGGTTGGCCAATAGCGGCCACTGTAGCTTTCTTACCTAAGCAAAATGGCTGACTCTACAGGCCAGGGGCGCGTTTCCTAAAAGCATAGTTGCTAAGTAAGTTAGCAACTTACATAGTTTGAACTATGTAGTAGGGATGCCAGTGTTTCCCAAAACCATCGTTCGAACTATCAAGGTAACTTACGTAGTGCAAACCATCGTTAAATGACGCAGGTGTTCCCCAAAACCATAGTTCGAACGAACGTTCGCAACCACTGTCGTTAAGTTGTGTAGTTCCAACTACTGCTCCCCAGCTGTAGTTAGAAGCTTAGTTCCGGGTGATTGCGTCGGAAAATGCAGTCCACGAAAGGTAAACATAAGGTCAGTAGCTGAAAATGTTCAATGATCTTGCTGTACAAACATATATAACATCAACACAGTGATTTGAAAATGTAGCTACTCGGGAAAAACACTTTTTGTTGTATTTCTCTGTTCATGAGTGGGCCTATGGTTGGATCTCTGGAATTATATCTCTTGTAGCCTTTGCATGCGTTAGCAAAGAAACTTTAATGTTCAGCAACGATTAACTACGCTAGTCTAGTAATTCAACACTTGTTTTTTTTTCCCCGCTGTCATTAGAGCGGCAGGTGGTTAATTAGCCTACTTTACGGGATCATGGTTAAAGACAGTAGTATTGTTGAGTAAATCTGTAAAGCTTGTGACTTCGTGTTGCTAGTCATAGGAAGAACATATGATCTCGCCGTTTACCTTCATGTATTTTTAAGTATCGATAGGAGAGGATGTTGTTTGCCCACTTGCAACTGTGAATATGGTAGAAATCATATATATGACAGTGGAAGGGAAAGTGTTGATAAAAAGAAAGGGGGTGGGGGAGATGGAGGTCTTTTTGCATAACATTTGTCATTCCTTGTGGTCTGTGGAATGCACGGTCATCTTCAGCATCCTTTACAGAGATCGCCTCATCTTCAGGGAGCTGGACAATTGCTGTGACAGCCATGCTGTGCAGGACGTGGACGAACTGCCAGTCTGAGAGGATTCTGGAGACTCGGGAAAGAGCGGCCCTGACACACAGAAGGCCATGCCAGAGGGGGCCCAATGTGGAGTGGCCCAGTGAGAGGATGGCCAATGTTGAGGGGTCCTGCATGTGGGTGCCCAATGTTGGGGGGCCCTGGGAATCAAACTGCAAGGGACAAGGCGTAAATGGGCTTAGAGGAAGTGGGCAGAGGGGGGAAGACACTCATGTTAGGGAATCGTGCATACCACAGATAGGCTATCTATACCCCTGGGACTCCCGCCAGCACTTCTGGGCTTAGCATGGACAAAACTCTCCTCAGGAATAAGAGGAGGCCGACAGACCGGAGCTCCCACCACCAGTCCCCTGTAGCTCACTCTTGAGAGCTGCTGCTCTCCTTAGTAATGTCTAGCTGGCAATCCCTCCATCCCCCCCCACCCCCATATCCACTGCACTGCATCTCCATCCGTGGCCCTCAGAATATATTTTTTTTGTGGTGTTATGCCATTTTTTGTTCTTTGAGTCAATGAAATAATTTTTAAGTTAGGAAAAAGAAATAAAAATGTTTACTTTTTATATTCCATTTTTGTCTGTGTATTTCTACGCCCATGAATAAGGTGGGTGACCTTAAATAAATATTTACTACATATATCACAAGAGATAACGTGACGCAAATCGTCTAAATTTAATGATCACTTGTTCATCGGAGCACACGTTGCCATGAATAAAAAGACAGCGTGGAAAAAAAGACGCTGCCTCTCTCTGCGGGAGTTGAACCCTCAAAGGTATGAAGGCTGCGCAGTTGTGTATAGTTGGCTTTATCCACTACACCACAGAATTTACGTTAAGTAAAGAAGCTTAGTATGTATATATAACTGTTAAAAATGTTAATGATTAATGAATTTAAAAACTTTGTACTCGCTGGTGGAGCTCATCTCATTAAATGCTCTGAAATGGCAAATCGTTCTTTAGATTTTTTTTTTTCTTCCAAAGAATCGTTGCCTAAAGAGTGTTTTCATTTAAATGGTAAATTGTATTGTAGCTCGTTTGTATATAATCACAAAATAATATGCCAAATCGACAAATTAGTATTATAATATCCATCACAACTGCCGTATTTAGGCACAAATACCAAGTTTTTAAGCTTCCCGCAGTGAAAATCAGACCGGCGTGCTCCTGGTAACATTGTTGTTCGAGCGACAATCGCTCAAACCATCATGGTTCAAACTAACGTCGTTCAAACCAACATGGTTCAGACTACTGTGGTACGAACAAGGTTTTGGGAAACCATTGTTCTTCTGATGTTCGTTAGTTTAACGATGCATCGTACCATGTTAGTTCAAAGCTAACTTCCGTCGTTGTTTGGGAAACGCACCCCAGAATGTGTGTGTATGTGTGTGGACTCAACCCAAAAGAGCTAAAAAAAGAAAAAGACCCAGGCAGACAGAAACATGGACTAAAAGCAAGCGAAAAAGAACTCTGGCAAAAGTTAATCGTTTCTAGCTGCTTATTCTTTAGCTTAACTTTCTAATTATCACGCCACATCCCTGTCGATGACAAATGAGGTCTTTAAACCTGCTTGGACGGTGGTACTGCCCATTCATAATTCATGGAGATTGGTTTTTATTGTGACCTTAGTTCAGCTACATTTACCTTCCATTCATTTTGTTCAATAAACTTTTTGACATCCATGAATATAGTATACTGGTATGACTATATTTGCTTCTCATTTTCATCAGAAAGTGCTGTGTTTTGTTCTCAAAAAGATGCTCTGTTTTAGTACTCTGAAATAATAAAATTTAATGCTGTGAATTTTTTAAATCGAGTTCAATTTTCTAAAAGCACTCAAGACTGGTGTTAGAAATATCTGAAAGAATCAAGATAGAGGCTAAAAGGTCTCCTAATATGTTTTACAACATCTTTTCTGATATCTCATTACATTCACGTCAGCTAAACACATGTAACATGATCCCCATGAGTTGTCAAATTCTTAAAATCTTGTTTCTCTAAAAAGACAAAAACGGACTTGCGCACTTCTGGAAATCAATCCCTTACTCGGACGACATTGTATTTCCACGCAGCATCCCTTAACACTATCAAATTTTCTTACGGAAATTCTCTGGCTAGTACAGTTACCCATACAATTACCTAGAAACAATATCTAATGAAGTATGATAAATTGCATTTAACATATGAAGCTTAGCGAAAGTTCAGTCAGGAAGACTCTCGCGCACTCCAACTCTGTTTATTATTTTATCATTCACTCGCATGTTCACTCCTAATTCTCTGCAGTCACGGCCTGGGGCTGTCAATTGAGCAGTCAGCTGGTATAGCAGCTGATCTTTTCTATCCAACCGGGGCACACCACAGTCGCATCACTAGCTAATCGTTCAGCTGCTGTCCTTTTAAATAAAAAATGTCCTTTCACTCTTCCCTAGTTCGCCCATGCTGCTGTTTGATGACAGTCCATGTGCATTGCTTATGGCAAGCTTCCTCATTCTTTATCTTTCGTTCGTCGGGCAGTTTTTAATTCTCGGCATGTCCGTCTCAGGATACGAGCTGTTCGTCACGTCCGATCCGGCTTCTCCCCCTTCTGCGGCCAGGCGCAGTGTACGCCTAGCTGCGCGCCAGGACGCTACGTCAGACATCCAGGATACGCTGAGGGCCCAGGGCATCACTCCGGATCTGGGCCTGCCTCTCTCGCAGCTCCAAGCCTTAGCTGATGACATGGCCCGTTCTACACCAGACCAAAACGCTCCGGCTGCTTCCCTCGCCTCCTCCTCAGCCGGTGGGCGGAAGCGCTCTCGGAAATCGCTCCACTTGGCTCCGCAGCCAAAACGCCGGTCTGCCCCTGCCAGCTCCACTCTGGTCCATCCTGAAACCACCTTGCCTTCGCCGTGCTACGCCTTTTCGTCTCCCCTCCAGACCCTGCTCAACTCCGTGCAAGCCATCGACACTCGCCTCCAGCTTCTCAAAAACGCGCAGGCTGCATCTTCCCCAGCTACGCTTTCGGCTGCCCCCACCCTAAGTGCGCTAGCTCCGGCGACAGCTTCCCAGCCCTCCACTTCAGCAGCAAGCCCCCTTAACATGCCTCAATACTCGCTCACCTCGGCTATCGCTGCCCCCTTGCAAGGTAGGCCGTACATTCCCACTGGGGCAAACATATCTCCCCGTTTACGGTCTAAAATATTGCAAGGCAAAAATGTCAACCTGGTCAGTTTAATTCTCCCGTCTTCTGAATGCAAGAACAAAATTGTCAGCGGGGAATTAGTTACTGCCGCAATTAAAACTATAGACCCCAGACTGTCAAAAGACTTGTCTTTCGCTGAGTTCATCGTAGATTTCGGCATTTTTCGCGATGCGATTCGCTCCGTCTACCCTGAACATAGACAAGAACTGGACACCTATTTGGCTCTGCTCGGCGACCTGAACCTGAGATAAGGAAAAAATATATTCTACCAGTATCACAAAGGTTTTGCTAACAAGGCGGCACTCTGTATTTCTCAGGCCAACGTCTGCCTGGTCGATTCTGGACACTGAACTTTTAGTAATGATTGCGGGGGGCTCGCAAGCCTTGTCATGCTCATCCTGCGGCCATGTGGGTCACTATGAGTCCCTTTTCCCCCTGATTCCTATTTTCCCCCAAAAATCCACTGTCCCGCATGCATCACGGATTGATTCAGATTTTCCTGCATGATAAATTTGACAGCCGCGGTCGCAAGGTATTCACATTCAACCACCAACCCATTTGCAATAACTTCAACGAAAATGTGTGTACTTACCCCCAACTGCATCTTTCTCCACATCAGCAGCATCTGCAAAGATGCTCACCCAAAGTCCGTGTGCCCACGCAGGTTTTGCCCTCAGCAGCATCGACGCGGTCCCAAGACTTTCTGAGAATTCACCCATCTACTATAATAAATGTCCCAGCTTTTAGCATCTGAACTGTCTTCTCACCCTGATTCTGTTTTTGTAAATCATTTGCTGACTGGTCTCTCCCAAGGGTTTTGGGTAAGGGTCTTCTCGCCTCTGGTCGCCTCCAGTGTTTTTAAAAACCTCCAGTCGGCGAGCTGCTGGATAGCTCACTTGGTAAAGCATCGCATTGCAAAGCAGAAGTGACTATCATGTCACGGGTTCGATCCCCGCCTCGAACCAGCCGGCAGTGGTTGGCAGCTTTTTCAGAGTAGTGCACAATTGGCTATTGTGCTACAGGGTTGCAAATTGGGAAGGACTGCCGGGAAGGGAAAATAATAGTTGCCTTGTTCGTTGCTCAAGCACCTCCTGTTGGCCAGACAGGTGCTCGTCAGGAAGAGTCAAAGCCTGTTCATCTCTGGGTATCCTCCGCCCTCGTTCTGAACTTGCGAAGATTCAACCAATGAGTGTATAAGAAGCAGCAGGCTGACAGGCGCATGCTTCGGAGGGGAGCCGCAAACTGTCTACACTCTCCTGAATTGGCAGCAAGGGGTCGCATACGAGCAAGCCTTGTACATAGTTCACCAATTGGGCATTCCAGATTCGGCTGGGATTGGAGATGCCAAATTAAAAAAAAAAAAAAAAAAAAAAGATGAGCCTAGATGAGCCAGCCACTGTCTCCCAGCTTCTCAATAAGGAGCTAGATAAATGTTATATAATTGGCCTGTTCAAGTCCTCTCCGTTCCCCGTGTTTCGCTCCAACCCCATAGGTCTAGCTACAAGGAAGTATTCCAGTAAGAAAAGGCTTATATTGGATCTTTACGCCCCTCGCTCAGGCCCAATTTCCAGCGTCAACAGCCTCATTCCGCTCGAACCCTTTTCTCTCCATTATGCTACATTTGACCATGCAATTAAACTTGTTAAACTAGCCGGCCAGGGCGCGTGGCTTTCGAAAGCCGACATCACTGATGCCTTTAAAATAGTTCCCATACACCCTTCGCAGTGGCATTACTTCGGCTTGAAATGGGAATCCAAGCTGCCGTTCTGAAGCCATGCTCCTGCTCTACGAGTCTTCCCGAAGAGTCCAAGTGCCAAAGACTTGTCTGATTCTAAGCATGTTACTCCACTTTTGCTCAACGCATAATAAATATTTCCTGATTTCACTTGAGTCTCTCCTGATTGAAATGAAGCTTATGCCTAGGTCCCACTGGGGAAAAATCATTGGCAATGTGGAAATGGACAAATTTTCTCCCGATGGCTCCCGATGCTCCTGATGTTTTTGCCAAAAAAAAACGGAGTAGCCGCATTAGAAATTGCACTTATTAGGCATCGAGGATGGTCCGGTGAACGTTCACTGATGCTTTGGCTATGGTCACAAAGCTTCTGGGAATGTCCCCCAAACAATGCCCATGAAACATTGGGGATGGCTCCCAATGCTCGGGAAAGCTATTTGAAACATCATTGGGGAAATATCCCTGTAGATTAGGGGATGCATCGGTGAGTACTTGCGAAGCATCCCAGATGCCTCAGGGAAGGGTTATTGGGGAGGTATATATTGTAGCGAGCTACAAGGTGCAACCAGCCTCTATAATTATCGAACAGCTTGGATGGGAATCCAGTGTGAGACGCCAAGCAGGGTTTGGGAAAAAACTTTTTTTTACTGAAAAATCCTCTCAACTCCCTATGCACTCCCTGTAACTCATCCCACCACAAAAACTGATATCGCCGAATGAAAACTTTTTTTTTAATCACTCGCATTTACTCCACGTACTCCTGCCCCAAGTTACTTTGAACATTGTTTCCCCTTCTCATATTAAACTTCAGAGATGGACAAAATAATTTGATTGGAAATGATGTCTACATTCCCTGCTGATGGGTCCTGTCCCCCCCTTAACTGTAGGAATATAGTCTGTCGAATCTCTGGCCTGTAAGACCTCATGCGTGCAATCCAAAGATGACCCTTTTAGGGCCGTAAGAGTCAAGCAGAAGACCATAAACTATGCATGAACACTCCTCCAATTCCTAAGACAACAGAGAACACCATTGTTACAGCCTTATGACCGCCAACAAGATAAGAGCATGTCCCCTTTTTTATTTATGTTTCTTACTTTATTTTATTGTATTTATTGATTTATTTTGTTTTGTACACCTGAATAACGCCCAAGATTTGCCCACATCACTTTTATTTTTAGGAGCAGTAGTAAAACTTTTTAGAGGTATTTGATAACTGAGCTTCATTATCTCCTACCATATTCATGTTTGGTCTCATTAGAAAGAGACTAAATTTGTGAATATCTTAATAGAAATTCCATTTTGCTCAGCTCTGCTCCAAAGAACATAAGGACATTTTAATACATGAATGGCCAGTTTCATGGGAGACAATTGACCATTTCTCACACCTTCAGACATCCACAGCTCCACCAATCAGCACAGCCTGCTTTCATCACCAAGAAGGGGAGGATGCCTACCCCTCCCCTCTTTCTATGTGGGCCTTTGCCCTATACTTCAGCTTTTTGGAACTGTAATGTGGGAAAAAGCCACTAGATGGCAGTATTGACTTTTTTTTGTTAAGCCAAGTCTGGAACTAGGTTTTGGGCATGTCCTGGGCATGCCTCAGAGGGGGCTGGACAAGAGTATATAAGGAGAAAAATTGAGATAGTAGTAGAGTAGGAGGAGAAATTGCAAGGAGAAATTGTGGAAGGATACATTTGACCAGATCTGTCACTCTTTTCAAGACCTGTGAAGCTTTTTGTGGATTTTTGCCTGTGTTGGAGCATTTTCCTGTCCCAGGACATTGTAACATAGCAGCCCATCTCCATTACAAAGGAACTGTAAATATCTCATTTTTTTATTTGATTTCAATCTTGGTCAGTAGGGTAGAGTGTAAATTAGTTCTAAGTGTTTGTTTAATTAAATCTGTTGAAGTTGAAGAATTTTTTCTGTCATCCCTTGCTGTCCGTGACGCCATAACAAATTGGGGCCATAACAAATTGGGGGCTCGTCCGGGATAGACCATTGTGCGAGTCATTTATTGAAAATCTAAAATTTCAAATTGTGAAATTGTTTTTTGAATTTTCCTAGATATATATTGGCAGATCAACAGCAATGGATGATTTCTTGGCATCACCAACCGTAGAGGTTTTGAAGTCTTTTAAAAAGACAGAACTGCTAGAAATATGCAGACAGTTAGAGCTGACAGATGTAAACCCAGCCATGCGAAAAGCAAGACTGGCTAGAAAGATTGTTGAATTTTACATTGATGAAAATGTGTTTGCACCAGGAGATCTGGAACAGTTTCCGGTGGAAAATCCAAATGTAGAACTGAACTTAAATTAAAAATGCTAGAGATTAAAAGGGAAGAAAAAGAAAAACAAAGAGAATTTGAGAGAGAGAAAGGAAAGAGCAGAAAGAGAGAGACAGAGACAGAGAGATTTCGATTTAGAAAAATTAGATAGAGAAGAAAGGCTCCAAATGGAGCTACTAAAAATCAAAATTCAAGCTGAAAACAAATTTCGGGCTAGCCAGGAGGTAAAGCTGGTGCCTCCATTCTCAGAGAAGGAGGTTGATAAGTATTTCCAGTGCTTCGAGAAGGTAGCTAAGAGTTGTCAGTGGCCAAAGGAACACTAGCCTCTGATGTTGCAAACTGTCCTCAAGGGTAAAGCTCAACAAGCCTATTCGGCTTTGTCTGCAGATGATTCCTCTAATTATGAGGTTGTCAAAAAGGTTATTTTGACAGCTTATGAGTTGGTTCCAGAGCCTTACCGACAGAAATTCAGAGGTCTGAAGAAAATTGACAATCAGACTTATGTGGAATTTGCTAGTGAGAAGAAGGTTTGCTTTGAGCGCTGGTGTACTTCTATGGAGGTCAAGGATGATTTCAACTCACTAAAAGAGATGGTGTTAGTTGAAGAATTCAAGAACTGTGTCAAGAATGATATTAAGACCTACCTTAATGAGAAGCAACCACTGAATTTGCAATCAGCTGCCAAGTTTGCAGACGAATATGTTCTCACACATAAGTCCAAATTTCAGTTTAGCAGTAAAAATAGATGGTCCCAATTTCAGAAGAAAGGTAACGGTGATACCCAAGATTCCTCACCCAAAGACAAAGACAAATCTGGTGATGGTGCTCAGAAATCCAGTCAAAGGTCTGATCAAAGTGTGAAAGCTGACAGTGACAAAAGTGGTCTAGTTTGCAATTATTGCAAGAAATCTGGTCATGTTACAACTAACTGTTGGTTCCTTAAAGCTAAGAAAGCAAAAGAAAAGGATACCAAACCCAATGCCTTTGTGAAGACAAGGTTAGTAACCCCTGTAGTAGATGACCGATCTGCTAAATTGCCTGCTCCTTGTGAGGCTAAGAAGCCTGATACTGCTGACTTTGTGAGGGAGGAATTCCTTCCATTTGTGTCAGAGGGATTTGTGGTTCTGAATGAGCATTCTCCTCCTGTCCCCATATATATCCTAAGGGATACCGGAGCTTCTCAGTCACTTTTGTTGATGGACTCCTGGAGTTACGTGATGAGACAGCTTCTGGGGATTTCATACTTGTACAAGGTATTGAAGGGAGGACTGTATCTGTACCCCTGCGCTCTGTATTCTTGAAGTCAGATTTAGTTACAGGACAGGTAAAGGTGGGACTTATGTCAAGTCTACCTATCAGGGGTGTTTCTCTGTTGCTAGGCAATGACCTGGCTGGGGGCAATGTAGTTCCCCCTGTTCATCTTACTTCACAGCCGAGCACTGAAGATGGCGATGAAGACCCATCTCTGTATCCTTCCTGTGCAGTGACTCGTGCTACGGCCAAGAAGGCTGAAGAAGATGATGATGTGGTGCCGTCCAGCACATTGAATAGTCATGACTCAGGTGGTTCGCCTCATGACTCTGTTCAGCCTACTATGGTTTCTCCGTTTGAGGACTTATCAGACACTTTTATCAGTTCTCCGTTCAGCCAGCCAGATGGGTCTGGTGATTCTGATGTGTCTGGAGACTTGTCTCTGTCCAGAAAGCGGTTGATTCAGGAGCAAACCAATGATCCTGAAATTTTTGTACTAAAGAAGAGAGCCCTTCCTAATGAAGAAATAGACGCAGTTCCAGTTGGGTATTATCTCAAGGATGGAGTGTTGATGCGGAAGTGGCGCCCTCCTGATATCCTTGCCAATGCAGATTGGGCAGTGGTCAAGCAAATTGTTGTTCTGAAGGTCTACAGGAATGAAATCTTAACAATGGCTCATAGTTTGCCTTTAGGAGGTCATCTTGGTGTTAACAAGACTGTTGACAAGATCATGAAACACTTCTTCTGGCCTGGACTTCGGAAAGATGTTTCCAACTTTTGCAAAACCTGTCACACTTGTCAGGTAGTTGGAAAACACCAGTTAGACCCACCTGTAGCTCCATTGCAGCCTATCCCAGCATTTGGGGAGCCCTTCTCCAAGGTCATTGTTGATTGTGTTGGTCCATTACCCAAGACTAGATCTGGAAATCAGTACTTGTTGACAATCATGTGTGCATCTACCAGATTCCTGAAGCCATCCTCTACGCAACATCAAGGCAACTGCAATTTCGAAGGCTTTGATAAAGTTCTTCACGTTGTTTGGCCTTCCCAGGAAATTCAGTCAGATCAAGGTAGCAATTTCACTTCTGGATTGTTTCAGCAGGTTGTGTATGAACTAGGTGCGAAGCAGATTCTTTCCAGTGCCTATCATCCAGAGAGTCAGGGTGCCTTAGAGCGGTTTCATTCCACTCTCAAGACAATGATGAGGACTTATTGTTATGACCATGAGAAAGACTGGGATGAAGGTGTTCATTTGCTGTTGTTTGCAGCTAGAGAAGCAGTGCAGGAGTCTACTGGATTCAGTCCATTTGAGCTAGTGTTTGGCCATGAAGTGAGAGGACCTTTGCTATTGTTGAGTGAACAATGGCAAGAAAAAGAGCCGCATATCAGTCTGTTAAACTATGTTAGCAAGTTCAAGGAAAGACTGCGTGCAGCTTGTGACCTAGCCAAAGAGAACTTGAAATCAAGTCAGGGAAAAATGAAAACTTGGTATGATCATAAGGCTAGAAGCCGTGAGTTTTAACCAGGAGACAAGGTCCTTGTGTTGTTTCCCTTGCAATCCAATCCATTGCAGGCTAGATTTCATGGTCCTTATGAAATTCTGACAAAACTCAATGATCTCAATTACATTGTGAGGACTCCAGATAGGAGAAAGCCAAAACAGTTGTGTCACATTAACATGCTGAAGCCTTATCATGATAGGAATGCTAGGGTTGCTGCTGTCACTTCAGATCCTCCTATGGCCGAGACTTGTGAAGATGAGGGGGAGTTTCAAGATGATGAACCTAGAATTAAAGCTGAAGTACTTTCATGTAAATTGTCAAATTCTGAAGTGTTGCAAAATCTTGATGTAAAACTCCAGCGCTTAGAACCCTCACAGAAAGATCAGTTTGAGAGGTTGATCAAGAAATATAAAGATCTATTTCCTGATGTTCCAAAGAGAGTTTCTATAGCCTCTCATGATGTCGATGTTGGTGATGCCAAACCAATAAAACAGTATCCGTGCCGGATGAATCCTGAAAAAAGAAAGATTGCTGAGAAAGAGGTTGAGTACATGTTAGAACATGATATTATCAGACCCTCTAACTCAGATTGGAGTTCACCCTGTGTTCTAGTTCCAATGCCTGATGGAAGTACTAGATTCTGTACAGATTATCGCAAAGTCAATGCTGTAACTAGAACTGATGTGTTTCCAATACCTAGGATTGATGATTGTATCGATAGAGTAGGGCAAGCAAAGTTTCTGACCAAGATTGATTTATTGAAGGGTTATTGGTGTGTGCCTTTAACTGAGAGGGCCAAGAGCATCTCTGCTTTTGCCACACCATCTGGGTTATACCAGTATGAAGTCCTACCCTTTGGCATGAAAAATGCCCCAGCCACGTTCCAAAGGATGATACAGTCTACAATCGCTGGATTGCCACACACGGGTGCGTACATCGACGACCTGATCACATGGAGTGACTCCTGGGAAGAACATCTGAAAGATGTAGAGACGTTGTTCCAGCGCCTGACCCAGGCTAACCTGACTGTTAACCTGAACAAGAGTGACTTTGGTTGTGCTACTGTCGCGTATCTTGGCTAAGTCATAGGCCAGGGTAAGGTGGCACCCATAAATGCTAAAGTCCAAGCCATCATGGACTTTCCAGTTCCTGACAACAAAAAAGCTTTGCGCCGCTTCCTTGGAATGATCGGGTACTACCGCAAGTTCTGCAAGAACTTTGCTGAGATTGCTCTCAGTCTCACCAACCAACTGAAGAAAGGCGTAAAGTTCACTTGGGATGAAGCATGCCAAAGAGCCTTCGATCGCCTGAAGTCTCTGCTGTGTCACTTCCCCGTGCTCAAATCTCCTGACTTCAACAAACCGTTCTCCATGGCGGTCGATGCTAGCGACCAAGCTTGTGGATCTGTGCTCCTACAGAGAAGTGACTCTGATGACATTGAGCATCCCGTGGCATACTTCTCCAGGAAGTTCAATCGCCACCAAAAGAACTATTCCACAATTGAGAAGGAGCTGTTGGCTCTGGTTCTATCCTTACAACACTTTGAGATTTATGTGGGCAAAAGCCAATGATTGTATATACTGACCACAATCCGTTAATGTTTTTGAGTAAGATGAAAAACAAGAATCGGAGATTGTTGAATTGGAGTTTGATTTTACAGGAGTTTGACTTGGAAATTAAGCATGTAAAGGGTACTGACAATGTAATTGCCGATTGCTTATCCCGTGTTTGAGTATGTGTACATATATCACCTGTGTTTATCAGCATATTGTATATATGTATATATATATACAAGTGTCAACTTAACCATTTTTGTATTGAAAAGAAAAATTTTGCCTTTATGAGTCAAAATTTTTCCCTTTTGGAATGGAGGTGTAATGTGGGGAAAAAGCCACTAGATGGCAGTATTGACTTTTTTTTGTTAAGCCAAGTCTGGAACTAGGTTTTGGGCATGTCCTGGGCATGCCTCAGAGGGGGCAGGACCAGAGTATATAAGGAGAAAAATTGAGAGAGTAGTAGTGTAGTAGGAGAAATTGCAAGGAGAAATTGTGGAAGGATACATTTGACCAGACCTGTCACTCTTTTCAAGACCTGTGAAGCTTTTTGTGGATTTTTGCCTGTGTTGGAGCATTTTCCTGTCCCAGGACATTGCAACATAGCAGCCCATCTCCATTACAAAGGAACTGTAAATATCTCATTTTTTTATTTGATTTCAATCTTGGTCAGTAGGGTAGAGTGTAAATTAGTTCTAAGTGTTTGTTTAATTAAATCTGTTGAAGTTGAAGAATTTTGTCTGTCATCCCTTGCTGTCCGTGATGCCATAACAAATTGACGCCATAACAAATTGGGGCCATAACAGAACTCAGGAACCAACTAGGGTTTTTTCCAAACTAGGACCAACTTGGAGTTTTAACATCTGTGCAGTGGATTTGGGGATTGATATCTGCCTTTTTCATTCGAAGATCTAGCTGTCTTTTTGATTCTCCAACTTAGATTTTGGCCATTGTTGGGACAATTTCAGGGGATACTAGCTTTGGTTTGGTGTTTTTTCTTCTTCTTTGATTGTTCATGTCTGTTTAATTTTTGTTTTAGGTAGTTGACCCTCGTCTGTAGACACAGACGTTGTATATTCTGTTGCAACTACCAATTTCCTCCTTTTGAATCTGACTCTGAGTTGTGCGTTTCGATAAAAGTTGATCCAGCAGGTAGGTCTGCCTACCAAAGAATTTGGCGATTTAATTGTTAAGTTATATCTTTAATGGTAATAAATAAATTAAATTGAATATATTTATTTTACATGTTGGGTACGTGAAGGGTTTTAACAGCTGATGCACTTGTGTTTGGTATTCGGAGTACTGGATGATAAGTGAGAGCGTCTTATCTACTAAAATTGGTGGATTCAAACATTGAGCATAATTCACTTCACTTCCCTGACAATTGATTAAACTGAAGTGCAAAAACTGTTACACTGTGCTGATTTTTGCTAAAAAAAAAAAAAAATTAAATCAAGATTTGAAAATATGTCCGGTTACAATTTAAAAAGCTTTTGGTGATGGCAGAACATTCATCTCAGAAGGGACATTTCTTTTTCTGTATGCACTTCAAACCTTATTTTCCTAACAAAGTCAAGAGCAGACTTTATCATATCTGAAAATGACCAGTGTGGGTGCAGGCTTGTGTTTAGATACAGTACTATATAGATATAAATTATACCAGTTTCATGGACACAGATTGGTTTATTTGTCCTGGACTTAACTGAGTTTTGAGCAATAAATTTTAATTCAAAGCTCAGTCACGTCAACAACCTAATTCAATCTGTGCCTGCAAAACTGCCCAAAGTGTTAAAAGTAAGCTGTGAGGGGCCCTGGACTGGCAAAATGACCCTCTTTATATTAACCATAGAATGGCCCACTAGTGGGGGTAGGTGACTGGCAGAAAAAGACAAAGTTCTCGAGGGGCAAGCAGACAAAGCTACTTGGCAATTAAAATGTATAAATTAAAGTATAGACTAACATTAGGTACATAATTTGCCTAAAAGCTAATAATGCAAATCAAATTAGCTAAAAATTAGATGTAGAAAATTGTGATAAATTTATCGCAAATTAATTTATAGGAAAAACATCAAAAGATTAATGACATTTATCAACCAACTCCCATCGTCTTTCTTCAGCCATATCATATATAAATGTAATACTTCCATACAGGGCGTGTACTATTCATCAAATCAGAGAATAAAGTTGCCAATGCAATACTTCATGAAAGAAAATGATAAGATTCATAATTTTTAAAGCAGTATTGTGGCCTTGTATTTGCATGAACTGCCATGAAAATGATGTCAGGGGTTGATGAGCAGTGGACGTAACTGTATTGGTGGGTCTGAAGGTCACCCTGTTTAGGAAATGTGCCCAGAACTCATTCAAAGTCATTTTCTCTGCAATTAGAATACATTAGAGACTACTGCTGAGGGAATACACACTGATATGGAGCCATTAAAAAATTATAATTCCAAATACAGATGTAGAATGAGATTAACAAGAACTTGTCTGAATAAATGCAGAGGGATAATGATGTATGTTCTGCTGCAACTGGCATAAAAACTACACTTATTTAACTCTGGCCGACCTTGTTACTTTGTGACATGGCCTCAGCTACATCCCACTTGAAGAGCCCATATTCCCCATATCTGAGTTTTCTCCACATTGCATTGGTAAAGAAAACCGATCCATCCATTATCTATATTTCTTCTTCCGCACTAGGGTCATGGGGGAACTGGAACCAATCCCAGCTGACTATGGGCAAAAGGCAGGGACAGATTCTGGTCAACTCATCAACCCACTACAAGGTGCACACATCAATCACTCACACACTCGAACAAGTTAGAGGCTCCAATTAGCTTGACATGCATGTCTTTTGCCGATGGGAGGAAACTGGGTTATCCAAAGGAAACATCTGCGTCAACCGGGAGAACATGAAAACTGCACACAGAAAGGCCCCAGGCCCTATTAGAACCACAACTTTCTCAAGACAGTCTGGCTGCAAACCTCCACTGTCAGGCCCCCTCCACTGTGGGGACCGGAAGCTGATTCAAAGACTTTCAAAATAAAATCGAACGTACACTTTCAGTCTAAAAAGCGAGGGAGGCGAATTTGCCAGCCCTAGGAAGGCAAAGGAAAGTCTCGCCTTGACCATGCCCCAAATGAATTTCATTGGTTGTCCGAACACCACCTTCTCTGAATGTGTTCGGACAACCAATGAAATTCGTTTAGGGCGTGGTCAAGGCGGGATCTTCCTTTGCCGTCTTAGGGCCTGATCTACTAAAGCTTTGCGTGTATAAAAACGTGCCCAAATGCCATATCCCCCGTAAATTAACCAGCAATCTCATTTACTAAGGGTGTGCACTGAGAATTGCGTCTTTGAAGTGTGCAAATTTGCACATTCTATGCAGTTTGTACTTTTGGCCCAGATGAATATGTAATAAGGGGTGTGCCTATCTTAGAGTGCAAAATATGGGAGGAGAAAATGCAAATACAAAATTTTAGCACATGCATAGTGACTTGTCAAGCCTTAAGGCAATTTCAGTGATGGTGATTGCGTTTGCAATTTAATACCTTTGAAGGGTAGGTACTAACTGGCTCCACGTAATTGCGCATAGACAAGGCTGCCATTATTGCTGCGAGGAGAAGACACAGGCGGCGAGTACACTGAGATCAGGTGTTCTCCATCCGTGTGACAATGTTTGGGATGTCAGAGGAGAGAATAATCCAGACATATGGCCTATTCAGCAATGTCATTTTGGAGCTGTTAGTTGAAATAAGGGCTGATTTGGAACCAGTTACAAGAAGAAGTCATGCCATACCTGCAATGACAAAACTTCTTGCTATTCTCCATTTCTCGCGACTGGTTCGTTCCAGCGTACAGTAGCTCTCACTGCTGGGATCTCCCAAAACAGTTTCTTGTGTGTACTGTCTGAAATACTGGATGCCATGTTGCGCAGGATGGGCCGGTACATAAAGTTTCCATCCACACGGGAAGCATTGAATGAAACCAAACATGAGCTTTATGCAATTGCTCGCTTCCAAAGAGTAACCGGAGTGATTGACTGTACTCTGCAAATAGTTCCCCCCTCATACACTGAGCATGCAGTTCTAACTTGCACCTTTTTTGCCAGTTATTTTAACCGACACCTTTTTTGCCAGTTATTTTAACTGTAATTTTACAATCAGTTTATAACACAGATTCCGCGTGTTAACTGTAAACCACAATTAAATGCGCGCAGTACTCTACTTACAGTTAAAATAACAAGGAGACAATGCGTTAATTTAACTGTAAAATTCAATCCATTTATAATGGTGTATTTGCTTCCTCCACAAGCACCTCCGACTCCATTGAGTCAAATTTCATCTTGCATTTGCGTTCGTCCTTTTTCTCCAAACTGTCCATGGTGGAAATAGCTGCAGCACGCAAAGTCCTCATTTATATAATGCTGTTTGCACCAGCAGTCATTTAGGCAATTACTCTTAGTAATCACCCACAAAATGTAAGCAAACCCAATGCGCAAAATGTTACCACGAGCACGCAATTTAGCGCACTTTACCTGGGATCTTAATAAATAAGGCCCTTAGAGTTCGCAAATTCACGCTGGCACACAATAAAACGAGGTATACGTTTCCAGTTTAACAAGCATGCTAAATGTACAGTTATTATGATCCCCTAAAAACTTAAAATATTTTCAGACATACAGTATTTTAATCCAGTCTTATAATTTAATTGGCAAAACAGACAGCAATTGTTTTTTTTACTACAAATTGGTAGAAAACACCAAGTATGAGTTACAACACCTTGATGTGTGTGATGGCATGTTTCTAAACTCCAACCTATTGCTGACGTCTTTGCATCTATGTACCATTATTTATCTTTCACAAAATACTGCACTTTGGACTCATTTATATGCATTGATTCACTTCACTGTTTTATAGAAGCATACGTTGTGTATTTTCACAATTCTTACACCTCAGCATCATGCATTTAATACTTGCTTCATTTTGGTTGTGCTATTTTCTTATCTTCTGCTGTTGGACCACGTGGATTTGCTAATGGAGGGGGTGGGGGTTGCTGAATTTAAATTAACTTAGCTTTGTGTATTCAAAGTGAATTACTGAGTACCTCATAAAAGCAACAAAACCATGCAGTGAGACAAAACAGATAAAACATTCAGTTACGCACTTTATTAAGTTTCTTATTCTTATTTTTCCTCCTCTTTGTATTCACAATATGTCAGGTACCCACTGTTGTCCATAATTTTGTCACAGAACTTTCACATGTCTTCAATTTCTGAGAAGACAAACTTAAAAGGCTTCAAAAGGGATTCTTTCTCATCTTCATCAATGTATTGACTTGCTGTGTCATCACAAAGCTTTTAAAATTGCTGCACAGCCTCCTAAAGCTCTTTGTCATCCATTGGCAAAGCACTAGGCAACTCCAGTTTGGCTGCAAACACTGGTTTGCCTGCACCCACTCTGCTGCTTTTTTGCAGTCATGTACTACTTGGTCCACCACAGTGGTCTAAAGAAGAAAAAAAAGGTTATTTGAATTTAGCACATACAATACCAGTGTGGATAAAGGTACCGCTAAAGTTAACGAGAAGTTGGCTTCGCGTTCTTCGTCCAGCTTTCTCTGATCAGCCTGGCAGGTGGCGGAGGATTACAACAGGTGTCGGTGTAGTTCCGGCAGGCAGAACTTGGGGGGACTGTCGATGGGGGGAGCGGTTTTTGGGTATGACTGGTGCGTACCAGATGTTATTTCAGGCCTTGAATTTTGGAAAAAAGAAACTACCGCAACTGTTTCGGATACGACTTATTTACAAGTCAATGTTTTTGTTATTAGAGTTTTAAAATATCTAATTCTATAAGAGGCAGTTAGAAGCAGGAGTAGTCATGAAGTAGAAACGCTTTCCTTATGGATGACAACTTACGCATTTATTGTCACAAAATATTTATTAATACATTTTTAATTTCTCATTGGATGCCCAAAATTTTTAATCTTGCTCGTGCCACTGTAAATGTCCATAATTTGCCATGGCGAAATAGCTATTGGTCTTAATAATGTAAGACATTGGCTTGCACACAGTTCGCAAATTGATAACTATACCATCAAATCTGAATATAAATGTTTTACACAGTATACCTAAGACAGATAAGTGATCATTTCTCACAAATGTGAAAACATAATCAGTCCCGCGGTGAGAACAGTTTTTAATCCGCGCAACTCCATGACTCTTGCAACTGAGAAGGGCTTTATCGCGTTAATTTGTCGGTAACAGCCAAAGTTTATTCTTGAGATTAGCTCTCAAATTATTAGTAAAAGGCGACAAAAGTTAGCACACTTTACGTTCAACCGTTTGATCCGACTGAACAAGTCACCGCTTTCTTGACTGAGAGTTGTTCGGCTTAAACACAACGAGGACTGAAACCTCCAGATTTCCAAAGGCTGAAACATTTCTTGCGGACTTAGGAAAAAGTGACATTGTTATTATAAGTTACAAGTACGTAGATATTGGCGTATTTTATTTCTATTTTCAGAAGTGTGGGTTTTGTTCATAATTTAAATAATATTAAAGTGGTGGCAAAACATGTTGTTGTTTTGCCTTCTCCGATAACGGCGCTTTAGAACTAAAGGTTTCATTTCTTAATTCTTATCGGTAAATATTACGGCAAAAATATTTTGGCAAATAAACATGAATTTGCAGACATTAACTTTCCTGGAAATAAATATATCGCCAACTGCGCGAAAGAAAATCTGTAGCAAAAATTACTTCAGGCGTTTACACTATAGGCCTACTACAAATATAATGGACGTCATGTTGTCCGACGAAAAAATTTCAACGCTGAACTTATTTGGACTTCTTTGCGACGGGGATTTACCAAGGATGTTTTATTTTTCACTGGATATACAATTGAAAAATGGCCGCCCATTCATTTCAATGGAAATTGCTCAATGGCGCAGCACGCCGACATGGGGGCCAAGCTTCTGGACCCACGCGGACATGTGCTGTGTGACCTTTTGCTCACACAGGCGTAGTATGGGGCTCATGAACGCGCTGGTATCTGAGGTGTCCATGACAATGGCTCGCGCTCGTGGAACTCCGACCCAGGGTGCGTGTTCACGATCATTTGTCTCCGGAAATGGAATTCTGACCACTGCAGACTGCACCCTGATGTAAGTATGAGCGGAACGGGAAAAAAAAAAAAAAAAAAAAGCTGCTGGTAAAGGTTTAATCATAGTTTGAGATACAATTTTAAAACACAAATGCAATATCAAATGTTTAAAATGGTTGTTACTGAACAGGGAAGTAATACTATTGATTTCAACTCAAAAATGTCGGCAAAATAGTTGACTTGCTGTTGTGTAACGTGACATTGCTCAGGGGTGCGTTTCCTGAAATCACAGATGCTAACTTCCATAGTTGGAACCATTGACTGTGAATGGACGAACTACATAAGTTGCTGCAACTACGCTTTTGGGAAACGCGCCCCAAGCTCGTGTCTTCTTTAGTTCAACTATGAATAACCACATTAATGGAGTCAGACGATGCTCGTCTGCGTGCGAATTCCATTATCTTCTCCGGATTCAAGACAATAAACCGAACACACAACGCACTGCACATGCCTTATAAACCGATATGTCTTAAAGTCAGGAGCCTTAAACTTTTGTCAATTCTGGTAAGCTAATTTACTTTTAGCTAACGTAACTTAACTTCGCGCTACTTATAACCATCCCGTGGAATATAGTAAAATGTGGGTCTACCGTGAAATGTTACGTACATTGTACTGCATTATTTTTACCTTTGTTTTAAAGCTCCTTTTTTCTGTCTTTCCCCAGAGATATCTAAGCCTCTTGGAGTGCATTGAACAGTTCATCCATGAATTTCTGCATGTCAGCGAGCCGGAAGCTGTGCCTTTCTATCCCCCCCCCACAATTCCATTTCCAATAAAGTCTGTCTTGATCAACTGTTGCATTTTTTAGGACTCGTATTATCTTCGTTCAGATGAAAATCAGCCACACCGTCGAATCTACCTGCATCACTCCTGTTGATCTCAGATGCTGCTCACGAACATTAGATGTTCGGATTTCATGTACTCTGACGTTTCCACCTACCAAAAACTTCGATCTAATAAAGGCTGTACCACAAATAATGAGTATGTACGTTCAGTGCTTGTTCGGATCATGCACAAAAAAATTATCATTTTGGATCTCATCTGTCAAGTTGCCGAAAAGTTTCACCATCAAACACGAAGGTCTGTAACTAATTTAAGAATGAAGAATGGTTAATAAATGGTTTGCTAAGCAGTGTTCGAACTGAATTTATGAAGTGCTATAAATGCAATCATATGGACATTTACGTTAGATGCTACTCAGCTGACACATTATGCATAACACATCAAAATAGAGTAATGTGAATTGGTGCTATTCAAAGTAATGGAAGTATGCAACTCAGTTCATGGATATATCCATATCATTTTAATACGAAAAAGTAAGGTGAGTGTTGGCTGCGCACATGGTTAAGGATCTCACAACAGCGGCCTTAGCTTACTGTACATTTTGCCGCGCTACATAATGAAGTGTGGCAATCGAGCATATTACGGCCATTCATCAATTAAAATAAAATGGCTAAAATATTTGCACCGTAACGCCAGCTTGCTTTACCGACTTGGCCATGTCTATAATGTTGATCACAGACGGATGGCAAGGAATGCCCATTGTTCCACCCACTCGGTTCGGATCACGCACAAAAAAATAGTTATCATTTTGGATCTCATCTGTCAAGTTGCTGAAAAGTTTCGTCATCATGTATGAAGGTCTGTAAGTAATTTAACAATGAAGAATGGTTAATAAATGGTTTGCTAAGCAGTGTTCGAACTGAATTTATGTAGTGCTATAAATGCACTCATATGGATATTACGTTAGATGCTACTCAGCTGACATATTATGCATAACGCATCAAAATAGAGTAATGTGAATTGGTGCTATTCAAAGTAATGGAAATATACAACTCAGTTCATGGATATATCCCTATCATTTTAATATAAAAAAATTAGGTGAGTTTTGGCTGCGTACATGGTTCTAGGATGTCACAACAGCGGCCTTAGCTTACTGTAAATTTTGCCGCGCTACATGAAGTGTGGCAATCGAGTTGCTATATATTACGGCCATTTATCAATTAAAATGGCAAAAATATACTGAGCAACAAAAGAAACGCAAGTTAGCTAGTTAGTTAATGTGCTCTTATGGTTACTCAAAGTGACCGCAAAACAAAGAAAAGTTTGATGAAACGAGTGTAAATGTGCACATGCTAGCTATAAATTTGATTTTCAATAATTACGCGCAAACTTATTCTCCGGTCTGCCTTTAATTAACTTGCGTTTCTTTTGTTGCTCAGTATATTTGCACCGTAACGCCAGCTCACTTTACCGGCTTGGCTATGTCTATACTGTTGATCACAGACGGACGGCAAGGAATGCCCATTTCTGGTCTCCCCATATCCAGCGGCATGTGATGCGCAACGTACGGCTTATCATTAGCAAGTGGCCGCACTACCTAGCCTCTCACGTGCCGAAGACCGCATGCTGTGGCTCTTAGCGCCGCCCCTAGTATCGCAAAATGCAGCGGATCTATGGGAGTACCCTGGTCCTTTCAAGATAGCCTCTCTGGTGTTAGTACCGGTGATTTGTGTTTCTATATGATTTCACTCCAGAAGCTACCCACAGAGGAACGCAAGTACAGAAGAGGGCAGCCTGCTTTCCCACTGCACAGGGCCTGCAACTTTTAGTAGTGGTACTTAACCCGCTACGGACCCAGAAACATCTTATAAGCAATCACATCAACATCTGCGTTGTAAATCTGGGCAGCATAATAGCAAACATGACAGACCCCGGGTAAAGCCTCGAGGACCTCGCGGTTCTGATCAGCCCAGATCTGCTTCTGATCAGCCCAGATCTGCTCGTAAATTTGATTTTCTATGATAATTACGCGCAAACTTATTTTCCGGTCTGTCTTTAATTAACTTGCGTTTCTTTTGTTGCTCAATATATTTGCACCTTAACGTCGCCAGCTCACTTTACCAACTTGGCTACGTCTTTAATGTTGAACACAGACAGACGGCAAGAAATGCCCATTGCTCCACCCACTCACATCCGCTGCAGTGCTAAATTCGAAGGAGACGAGAACGCGCTTACATATGAAGACCCGTTGGTGTTCGCATAGCCTGAATATTAATAAAACATTTTGTCTTTGCCGAGAAATGAGGCATCAATGATTAAAAAGAGAAAAATAAACAGTTTCGGTATTGATAATTTGTGACTGTCAAAAAAATTTATTCACGGATTTATCAGCATGTCTTTTTCAATTATTCCCTATGGAGAAATTTCTTTTTGGCCCCCATGACATCACGTGACCTGCAATATCAGCTTGACCGCTACGCCCATGTCGGCGTGCATTCCAGCCTTCGTTGTCTGTCCAGTTCTCCTTATAGGTCCATGGGATTTACACTAAGATATGTGTGAAAACGCAGGCCAACATGCCTTCTCACTCCCTCTACTTCCTGGTTCAGTGAGCAGGGCACGTCTACCTGACTTTCGGCTGAATCGTGCTCCATGGGGGGAAACAAAGTTGTGAACGTTACACACGTTCTGTCCAGTCCCGTAACGTTAGCAACAGGGCCACTGTGAAAGGAACAGTACATCTACTACTGAAGGTCTGGCCAGGAATATGTTCCCCATTCTTTATTTTACCATGCTAGATACCGTTTTGAAATATCTTGAGCCCTATTTCATACCGTGAAGCCAGTTTTTGCTGCAATCGTAATTTCTGTCCGATATGTGGTCTTAACGTTCGCTCTGCATTCCGCATTGAAGTCCCTATTTTATAACAACCGGTAGTCTGAAAGCGGGGTAAAGTGCATGCGCGAGCGGATGTTTACTTCCTGGCCTTCTACAATTTTCATCAACTCGTGTTTGTGTCCCTCATCAAAAAGGTAAAAATTTCTGTCCACAGTAATAACGTTAGCAACAATCTGTAATCTTAGTACAGCACTGCTGTGAATTAGATTTGGCGGCTGCTGGCAGGGTATTTAAACCCTTTTGTGCAGATGTGTCCGCCAGTGGACACGGAGCTGCAGATTTATGCATGCAGTTACAATATTCTATCACTAAATGGCACACCTGGATCAGTTATTGAATTTTCACAAGCAAGCTGAGTTCGCACACCGTTTATTATATGGACAAGTTCACTCCAATCCCTGGATGGATAAAGGGGTTGGCACATCCATACTACCGGGTGGCCCAAAAAAGTGTCCCTCCTTCCTCTCAGAACTCCAAGGTGGATGAGAAACTTGGAAATGAGTGGGCAGGATTGACTAATTATCCAGTGTATGAATTTTATTGCCACAAAATAATCCCGGGTAAAAACTGTGTATTTCAGGTCACTGTTCAAGGGTAGATATACGGGCCTTAACAAAGCCCTGCTTATTGTGGATTAGCGGGTTGGTCACTGATGTACCTTCCCTTTTCTCTGCTCATCGTGCCATTATTGGCGTTGGCTCAGACAATCTTGTCACCGTTTGAGTTCCGTCCTGTGAAAACCAATTGTCCGTCCATGTAACCTTAGCAACAAGACCAAATTTTTAAATTCACTTTTTTACCAAAATTGCAGTGATCCAGGTCTAAAACTTCCTGTAAACATTTGCTTTTATGTTATCAATGAAATAAACCACATATATACCGTTAATTTATAATTTCATCCTGTTAAGTACAGTGGGACCTGTTGGTCACACTTTCTGTGAAATCTGTCATTTATGTATATAAATATGTAATTTACCACAGCTGTAAGGTGCTGGAAAAGCATGAAAATGCACCTTGAAAATCCTTGAAAAGTGCTTGAATTTCACTTTGTAAAAGGTGTACGAAGCCTGTAGACAGCTTTACAGTGCTGTATTTTTAGATTTGTATTTTGTTTTTTTTTTTTTTTTCTGTTTAACTATGTTCCATTTATTGTTTGCATCTTTACAAAACATCAAAATCCTAGTTAGTTGGTGGACTAACTTTAACATGACCGCTTTTACAATCAATCCGTAATTAATGTAAGGACAGATACAGTGATCTGTTGACATGTGGACATAGGGGATACATCCTCAATTCATAATAAAAAAGGGTACAAACCCTGATAAAATCTATAGGCTACATTTTCCTTCTTAATAACTGACTGTGTCGACATCAAAGCAGCTGTCAGGTGTGCTGCGCCAAGGAAAATTGCGCCCCCCCTAAAATTTTGGGCACCAGCCGCCACTGGTCTGTCAGCTGCAATGTAGCTACACTAGTCAAACTTATTTCTTTTTATCTTTGTGAAAGAAAAGATGATTTATTAAAATGTGTGCATGCTGCTGTGTCGGTATAAAATTAAGTATATTAATGCATAAATTTTGCTGCGTCAGGCTGTCAATGAATGAAACCATTTGGCGCATGGGCAAAGAGACTGGGCTTTGAACCAAAGGCTTTCAGTTGAATTCTCATGTGGGACCAAGCCATTCTACCCTTGAATAGCATACTTGTGCAGCATATATTTCAGAGAATTACACCCTTCAGGATGGATAGCAACTACAATTGGTGTTTTAATCAAGAGGATCTGCTTATGATAAATCTACCCCACATGTAATGGGCAAGGGGCAGGAATACACCCTGGATAGTTTTTCAGTCAATCACAGAAACCATTCACCATCCACTAACGCACTTGCCATCTGGGCGATGTAGTCTCCAATTAACCTGCTACGCATGTCTTTAGACTGTTGTAAGAAACTTGTGTAGCTGGAGGAACCCCGCATGAATATTGCGAGAAGATGTACTACATAGAAAGGCTCAGAATTCAAACCCATAGCTTTCTTGCTGTGAGACACCTGCGCTACCCACAGGGCGAGAAAATAAATTGGTGGAATCACAACGAAGCAGTTCTTGCAGAACATTTTAAAAATAGCTAATTTCAGACTGCAGCATCCCAGGCTGTGTCGGTATTAGTCCAACTATATACTACGTGCAGGAGCGCCAGATTCACTTAAGAAGTGGGGGTCAAAAAGTGCCGTGTTGCAAGTTCAGCTCATTCACAGTGCCTCTATTCCGTGCACCTCATCCGTGCCCCTATATTGCAACACTTACGGTATAAAAAATAAATAGACGTTTGGCTCATTCCCGTTAACCCAGACACACATGCCCTAAATCCATCACCTCGATTGAGGTGTCTTTAAAACCAATGCTTTGGACTTTTCGTTTCAATGTACATCATGAATTAACGCACAGTGAGGTCCGTGGCTGGGTAGGCAGGATCAGCCAGAGCTTAAATCGCATCGTACATGCATGCAAAAATATATATTAAGTAGAACTCAATATTAAAACCACTGCAAAGTCAATCAAGCTGCCGCTGTCAAAAATGTAGTTCTTGACATCGGCGGATTATACCGTGCACACAATTACTGCCAATTAATTTTCTGAGACATACACCTGCATTTCTGCAGGATTTAGAGCCCATGGGCTCCCAAAGACAAGATCACAACAAGAAATCACCTGCATCTCAACAACACAGGACTTCCAGCTCCAGTGCAGTCTATAAGACCAATAAACACCGCCCGCTCTGATCACACACCATTAAACCTCCAAGCACAACTAAGTCTGAAAAGCCTAAAAAGCTATTGTGTCACTCACATACGAGCACAACATAGGAAGACTTTATAACCAGAGAGAGAGAGAGAGAGACTTTTGAATATCCCTGTTAGCTTTTACCTTTTCATTGCGTGCAGTAATGTGGAGCCTGTGCTGCTCATCCAGCGCTGTCTATCCGACTCTTACCAAAGGTGTTCAGGGCGATCTGAGAGCGGATGCGGGCTGTGGAGGTTTGGTGCTTCAGCAAAGCCCTCCGCAGGTTGTGCAGCTCGTAGTAAGCCTCTCTCAGCCAGACGCTGCCACTACCCGCCGAGAAAAGGAGACTCGGGAAGCACAACTTGCTAGCTTGACTACATCCACACAACCCGGTCTTTCTTTTTGTACCATTCTGTTTGAAAAGTCCTCACAATTTTTGTCCCTTCCTTTGGATTAAATCCTTGAGGTCAGGCGTTGGTTTCCCAGTTAATATTACGCCTTTTCCTCAAATATCAAGTTAGAAAGTCTTCTCATGGTTAGAAGGGTTAGGGCTTATATAAGATGAGTATGAACTTAGAGCTCTTGCAACCACTGAGTCTTTAGCCTATATTGTACTAATTTATTCACGGGGCGCGTTAGAAAGTTACCGTAGTTATGGGGACGCTTATGTGTCTGTTTCGTTTTCATAAAAGCCTCCCTCTTCCACCCGTATATATGTCTATGTTTGCATGCACAAAGTTCATGATGCCTGAAACGTGACATTTAGGAGCTAGCTAGTGGCACAACCAAAAAAAAAAAAAAAACATAAAACGATAAAGCTAACATTTATTTCTTAGATATAAGCCTTCCATTGTTGATAAAATTAATACGTCATGTCATTTACATCTGGCAAAGTGAACAGTGAACTTTTTCTCATCGTGGCTATCCACCGCGACATCAGCTAGCAAAATACTGTTCAAGTGACCGCTGGCCAATTATCGGGACCCCAGAGAAAAGAGACTATAAATCTATAACCGCAGATTTTTTCATATTTATCGTACTCTAATGAAAATAAATCATTTTGCACCTGGGCCAAGCAGTCTCCGATTTCATACATGCTGCGTGAATAATCCTCAACATGCGGGACTTCAGATCAGAATGGAAGGGAGCATTCAATCTGATCCAGGGCTGGACTGGGACAAAAAAACAGCCCTGGCATTTTTGGCCATGGCGGCCCAACCTAATCGTGACGTGACGGCCCGCCATACACGCACACTATGCTGTAACCAAAAGTTAAAATTAAGCTCAGTCGTAGCCTCCACACAGAAAGGCCCCAGGCCGGAATCGAACCCACAACCTTCTTGCTGTGCGGTGGCAGTGCTAATCACTGCACCACCATGACAAAGAAGAAGTTGTTATTATTATTATTATTATTATTTATAATAATAATATGAATATATTTACATGAATGAATGTAAAAAAGGAATGTGACTTTGGGCCATTTATAATTTTTCAATAAGACCATTGCACTATTTGGATTGATTCATACATAACCTTTTTAAATAACGTTACACATCTTACAGACTCAACAGGGCATAGTATAGCTCACTAGCTTCAGAACCGCAGTACTCGCTGGTTGCAAGTTTACTGGCAGGTGATTCTGAACAGCAAGACAGGGTTTTAAATAGGAAAATTTGAAAGTCTTGCTTGCTGTATTCCAGGAAAAATTTTATTTGCCACCGTAAAACAACGAATAATAGTAAGTTATCAGCAGCTGGTCCATCAGTGGGGACCTTTTGTAAGCTCAAGCAAATTTTGACCGAATACATACTTGCGATAGCCTATCAATTTAACGTCAGTCCTACCGCTTTCCGTGTCCGCCTCCAAATGAAAACTGCTTGCTACATGAGGATCATCGTGGCCAAACAGCCGCTCAATTTTCTTAGCCATTGAAAGCCTGAGGCTCCAATGTCTGTTTACTTTATTCTCGAAGCTTTTCCGACTCTCCACTGCTTTCTGACATATTTGTCTGAGCTCGTAGATGAAACGCGTTTTTAGACTGTTAACGCAACTGGGGACAAGCAAAGCCTTTGGTAAAACTAATTTCCCAGCAAGCCTACCTTATTAAACTTTACGGACGAAAGCAACATTAAATAAACTGTACATGGCTTAAGCCTATGTCTCGGTTTTTTTTTTAATCTGCAAGAATACAGTTTTTCGGTAATTCCTATATCATAAAACAAATATATAAATAGATACTGAAAAAATGGCCAAGATGCAAGATAACCGGAATAGTGAAGTAGAAAAATAAAAAGTGGTATATAAAGCATGTATCACCCTACAAACAAAATGTGGATAATCTCCACAAAGGGAAAGTTCTCTGAATCACATGCCGTAAGGGGCGATATACAGCAACCACATATTGAAATGCTCTGTACGAAATTCTACTGAGAACTAATTTAAATAAGTCTGCCGTTTGCTCGCCTTAGTGTGGGCCACTGGCTGTCTATTAGTTGTACCCAAATGCGTTTTTTTTTTTTTTGCCTGAGGAGGGAGGGCTCAGAGATTACATTGGGCCAGCCCTGTGTCAGTGTAGAAAATGAACTAATGGGCCGCTTTCTGTGTTTTAAAGGCTGGCGCGGTCGTTCAAAATTATCGATGTTATTACAGTTTTATAAACTATGATTGCAACGGCCCAAAATGTACATCGGCTCACCGGGCATTGCCCGGTACGCCAGATGGCCAGTCCAGGCCTGTTGTGATCCATCACGATAGAAGATAAGAGATTGATGTTGATACGAGCCATGGATGCATGCGTCCAGTAGCAAATGGTATTATTTAGCTAGCTCGTATCAACATCAATCACTAACCTTCTATACAGGGTTAGGGCTTACTGCTACTGCTAGGGCTGTGGGACAGAGCCAGACAGCTGAGAGTCTGCAGGAGCACACGGGAAGCTGCGGAGTCCGTGCGCACAATGAGTGCCTGCTGTCGGCTGTATCTTTTCCCTAATGTATGAGTTTTTACCATTAGTGTTGCAACATAGAGGCATTTGGAGTGAATGGAACAGTTTTTTTACCGTAAGTGTTGCAATATAGGGACCTCTGATTACGCTGAAAAATAATGTGGGAGGAGGGTAAAAGTGGGGGGGGGCCAATGGCCCCCTGCCCCCCTCCCCCCCTTTCCAGCGCCATTGACTACATGTCACTTTGCCCCAATCACTCCTGGGTTATAATTCCTGAGAGAGTGTAGGGGGGCTATGCTACTCGATGGCAGAATGCCACCCAGTATGACAGCTGCTGATTAACAATAAGATGGGTCAAACGCAGAGGACAAATTACCCCGCAGGATTCAATAAAGTATCTTATCTTATCTATATATTAACATTCATTAGAGAACTTGCTTCCCGCTTCCTTTGCGAACTCTGACCCCATCGAATTCAGGCTCATTACAGCTCAGTGTACAGTGCTGGCCTGGACTGTTGCAATCTCTCTCTGTGTTCAGTGTACCAAAGAAATATATGCTGCTAGTTCATCCAGAAATGTCTGCGTTCAGGTGATTCATTGCAGTTAAAGGCGACTATGCTTGCCCCTAAACTTATGTTCCTGTAGAGACAGTGGAAGTTATACTTCACTTTAAATCTGTCAAGAGTTCTCAAGAAATTAAGATTTAAGCTGCTCAAAGAGCTGTTCATTGCAAAATCACAAAACTGATCAGTAGAACTAGCAGGGAAGGTTATATTTCATATCATTAAGGGTTCAGTGAGCAAAATATAAGGAAGCATGCTTTAACTTTGAAGTATCAAATCCACAACTATAAAAGCATTTATACAGTTGATTTTAACTGAAATGCGAATAAGCAACGTGTTTGCCTGAAAGAGGCCTAACTTTATGTGTTGGTCTCCAAAGTAAAAAGATGCAAGGAAGAAAGTGTTCCAATGGGGCCAAATTGTTGCGATTAACTATGGATTTCAGGATTTTGTGCCAAAAATTATGACACTACTCGTAAAACACCAAAAACAGCAACAGCAAAGAGAAACTGTGGTCGCAAGTCAGAACTCTCTGATGGGGACAGACGGACATTTGGTGGGAGAGTTGATGATAACCACAAAAATTCAGCCCTAAAAATCCCCAAAGAATTTAAGTCATACTCATTGAAAGAAATCTCAACCATAACAGGTATTGTGCTTCACAAAGCTGATATTTATGGTTTCCCATTATTTGCTATGACTATAAATGAATAAAACTGTTTCTCCTTTTCTCAAGTTTGTTATGGTCAAGATCAGGAATTAATTGCGGAGACAGACTTGCAATAAAACTGATAATTTATTGGCAGCACTACAGTAATGAGGGGGACGGAACCCTGGAGAGGATAGGTGGGGACAGAACCCTGAGAGAATGAGCAACAGTTCATCACAGGTATAATAGGCAATACTTGGCTGCTGTCGCCAGCCAGTGGCTTCCAGTGTGCAACCAGATGTTGAAGTGCTTGTCTGCCCAGGATTGCCCACAAAGAGGAGGATTTTTGCTTGAGAGGAGCCTGGTTCCAGTCCTGGATCCGGATCAGGGTTGGAAGCTTGTTTCTGACAAACTTGATAAAGAGAGCAGACTTGCAGGGGTTAACAAAAACACAGTCCCAGTCCTGAACCCTGGTTAGGATTGGAAGCTTGTTCGAATCAACTAATGACAATAAAGTTTTCAAAGAGACTTTGGCTGTGGCTAAAGTACTAGTAGCACTTAGATGAAGAAGTTTTACTAAGATACATGTGACTAGGATTATAGCACAAATGTGATTTTACAATCCAGTAGCAAACACTTGAACTAGGGGGCTTGAATACTCATCACTCGCTCATTAGGAAACAAGCGAGTAACGAAATTCAGCTGGGAGGGGAGACACGCACAAGATGTAAACCAATCACAACACACATACGTTCACCTAATACCCCCGTCACACCGGATTGGCGGTGCTACTGCGGTGCTTGTACGGCATAAACCGCAGTGGCACCGTCATGATCTCCATGGTTCCTCAGTAGTTCCGCAATTGATCGTCGTAGCACCGCAGAAAACTGTCAAAACCGCAGACCTCCACGGTGGCACGGAGGAAACTTTGAACATGTTCAAAACTTCCGCAGTGCCACCGCAGGTTGGGCCACTCCGCACTGGGATCGCCGTGGCACCGCCATGACCGCCATGGAACCGTACAAGGACCTCAGTAGCACCTCCATCACCGTTGTGCCTCCGCAGTACAACCGCCGCAAATCAAAAAAAAAAAAGTAGACTGGCGACCCTACAGCGATCCCGTGGCGGTTACGGTGGCATCACTATAGGAATAAATCATCAGCAGACAAAATATTACAATGAATTTCGAACGAAAACAATCTCCCATATATAGCCGACATGGAGCCGCCCTGCTGCCGCAGCACCACCGCCGTAGCACCTCAGTAACACCGCCATCCCCACAGTAGCAACTCACTGGCCCCTCAACGCTGCCGCCAACACCGCAGTACTGCCACCAATAATCGCCGTGGCACCGTCATCAAACCGTAGAGGCAACTCAATGGGATCGCCATGTCCTCAGTGATCCCGCCGTGGTTCCGCCCTGGTTCCCCAGTAGCACCGCGAAGAAAAACACGTTTGATGGGTAGGGGAAAACTATGGAAACACTACTGGCGGTGTCACTACGGTGATGGCGATTTTGACAAAAATCCGCAGTGGCACCGTCAATCCGGTGTGACGGGGGCATTATAGACACGCAAGCTGCTGAATTGCAAAGAGACACACTAGGGATTCAAATGAGGGTTGTGGCAAAATATGATTTCTGTGCTTTGCTAGGGTCTGTAGGTACCAACAGTCAGCAGCCCATCTACAAAGGTGAATAAGAATGTGCAGCGCACGTGATGACATCACCTGCTTTAACAACGCATAGTCCTCATTCAGCAATGGTGTGAAGATGCCCCGCTCCCAATCGGATTAAAACAAAAGAAAGCATCCACTCACTCTTTCCCTTTCTTTGCCCGACTCGCCTTGCACATTTTTTTCTCTCTTTTGGCCAGGACGCAGGAAGCGCAAGGTGAGCCCTGTGTCTGGGATCCACACACACTGTGCAGTTCCATGTGTCCCACCTCCTGAGTGCTCAGTACTCTGAGGAACTCTGTTTAAGTGCAGGACTGCAAGTCTCATTTAATGAGCTATTTTATGCCTGGCACTGCTGCTAGTTAATGAAGGAAAAGCACTCTGTGAAATAACTTTCCCAAATTTGAAAAAATAGCCCCGCAAAGCGGGTGTTACCCCACAGCCGTGGATGCAAATTCAAGATGGCAGCCGTGGCAGCCCTATTAGATATTGGAGCGCAATGAAAATCAATAGGCTTGTGTAGCTACCCACCCCCAACACCCACACCAAAAATGGCATTGATCGGCAATGGCGTTTTTGACTTTATGCACGGAATGCAAATTCAAGATGGCAGCCGTGGCAGCCATATTAGATATCGGAGCGCAACAAAAATCGATAGGCTTGTGTAGCTACCCACACCAAAAATGGAGTTGATCGGCAATGACGTTTTGGACTTAATGCATGGAATGTAAATTCAAGATGGCACCCGTGGCAGCCATATTAGATATCGGAACGCAACGAAACTCAATAGGCTTCTGTAGCTACCCACCACCAACACCCACACCAAAAATAGCGTTGACTGGCAATGGCGTTTTGGACTTAATGCGCGGACTGCAACTTCAAGATGGCAGCCATGGCAGCCATATTAGAAATCGGAGCGCAACGAAAATCGATAGGCTTGTGTAGCTACCCACCCCAAACACCCACACCAAAAATGGAGTTGATTTGCAGTGGCGTTTTTGACTTAATGCGCGGAATAGAATTGTGGACGGACAGATGGACGGACGCCACGGGTGATGACAATACCCCACAGCCCGAATTATTTGGGGCTGAGGGGTAAAAACATTACTTTTGGCTACCGATACAGCAGAACGACAACGCTTCTCCTCATGGTCATAGGACGCTGGATCTGCGCGTCACAGCTAACATCCCTCCAAGACATCTGCAACAGACCTGCATTGATCAACGGACCAGGAGAGGGCTATATTACCAAGGCTACATTAATTTCAGTGAGACTGAGTAGAGTTTCCAGGCAGTTATACAGTTTACCTTTGTTTCACTGAAACCGTGTGGCCTTTCGATTTGTCTTTCACTGATGTAATTGTATACTTAAAAACGCAAAGGTGAGGTATGTACTGTATTTGCGGCAAATTAAAGAATCTATTGATTTTTATTGCTTTTCAGGTGAGGCATGAGTGGAAATAAAGAAAAGCGTGTGGTATTGTAATCCTGACACGCGCCATGTGAACGTGCTGGGCACTTCAGTAATAACATTGAGCTGTTTGTGATGTGTACAGTGACACTTGACTCGTTCTTTTGGGTGTGGTCAAAAGCCTACATAAAGCCAACAAAAAAAAAGAGAAAAACGCTACTGCATCAAAAAAATGGAACGGCTTATGACTCAGGAGAGAGAAAAAGAGCCATCGGCATGTTACTTGCAGGTCTCAGCCGCCGAGAGGGGGTGCGTCATTTGCACTGTCACCGGTCAACAATCAGTCAGCTGTCTATCTGAGAATGGAACACAGGCACTGTCACTGACCGACCCCGCTTAGGGCATATGCTTATGTTTGGCTAGCCAGTGTAGGTAGGTAGGTTTTCATTCTGTAAATACAAGAAGCAATTAGGTAGCTTCCCTGTTTTGTTTTTAGCTAGTCCTGTTTGGTTTTGATGAGTTCTTTTCTTGGGCAACACTCAGGTCTCTGGACATTGAATTCGTGTCTTGTTGTCTCATTCTCTTTGTCCTGTAAATATTGTAAATACTGTAAATACCACTATTGACCTCGTAAAAGCACCCATTTGCACTATACATTCGCCCTTGGGTTTTGTGTTATTGTCCCCTACCCCAATTGTGTGTGCTTAAGTATTGCTTGCCTCGGGCTTACTCTATTAAACACCAACCCAGTTAAAGCCAAAGTGCTACCCCTAGCTCCCCTAGGTTGCTTAGGGTACGTAACAGTCAACTTGAGGAATTCTCTGCCTCCTACTAGGGTTCCGCATCCAGCTGTACCAAGTCCTGACAGGGTGAGTGCTGCCGTTGTACACGCCGTCCTAGCATCTCCTGTGTGTGTTCTATGGGGGAGAGGTCAGGGGACATCGCAGGCCAGGGCAAAGTTTGAATTTGGTGCCTTTGGAGATGATCAAGAATGACGCGTGCACGATGAGCTCTGGTATTATCACCTTGGCAGATGAATCCAGGTCCATGACATTGTGCAAACGGAAGCGCATGTGGAGTGATGACGTTGTTACGGTAGTACACCCCTGTGACTCTCCCATGGCAGATGTGGAGGCCAGTCCTGCCTGTCATAGTGACTCCACCCCACATTGACCCCCTCCGATGCTGATCATGTGGAATCATAGTGGCTCGCCAAAGAGGAAGACCATCGCTGAAGTCCAGATTGAAGCGTGACTCATTGCTGAACATTACACGTGACCATTCGGGATTGTTCCATCGTCAACATCACTGTCTTCTTGTCTGCCGATGATGGTCTGAGAGGGGCAAAGGGATGTATGGCAACCTGGTTCGCAGGTTGGCAGCATGCAGATGGTTTTGTGTGGTCTGCATTGAGATGAGGTTTCCTGTAATCTGTAGATGCCCTTATTGCAGCTGTGTTGCATTCAGTCATCTGTCACACAGGGCTCTATTGACGATCTGGAGGTTATCTCACTTGATTGTGCATCTTGGACGCCTTCCTCGAAATCTGTCCTGGACTCTATTGGTGGCAACATAGCGTGCCCACAATTGGCTGATGACGGACTGCGAGACATGCAGTTGTCTTGCTGTTTAAGTTTGGGGTCTTTTGGCCTGGAGCATCCCTATGTCCCGCAATCTTTCTTCTTCCCCGAGTCTTTTCATCGTCAAAAGTGGAGAGATGATGGATGAGTGTGGTTCTAGGCATGCTTGTATACCCATATGTAAGGTAGCCGACGGGCAAACACGCTGCAACGGCCCAAAACATGTCCAACAGGAGAAACGCGCTACAAAAACAGAAATGATGCAAAATCAAAAACACTCAAACCACAAAGGCAAATGCAAGAGAAAAACACTGCACTTAGACACAACGGAAGTACTCCAAGCCGCTATTGGAAGTGTCAACTAGAACTGTTTTTATTTTTGACGAGAGCAAGACTGACAGGAGTATTTTGTTTTATGGTTTTTACACCATAGCAAAGGGTTTGCTCAGGGCTGCAACCTTGTGAGCATGCGCAAAGGGCTCGCTCAGCTTTGCAACCATGTGAGCATTCGCAAAGGGTTTGCTCGCGATGACAGCTTTAAGTATGAGGCACTGAAATCAATGGATAGCAGTGAATAATTACAACTTTGCCATTTAGTTGGTAAGCTAGCATTTACCTGCATTAGATATGACTAGCTAAGTCGGCAAAAAGGATTTCTAGCCAGCTAACATCAGTGTGGTTGCTTAGCTAGCTAGTTCACTAGCCTAGCCAGCTGACAGTTATATTTGGTATAATAAAAATGCTTGCGGTTCAATTCTAGCTAAGTGAGATAGCAAAATAATGGATAATTTTTATTCACTTATTTTCTATTGAATTCCGTGCACCAAATATTACTGTTCGCAAGCTTGGCTAGTGAACTAGCTAGCTAAGCAAGCAAACTGACGTTAGTTTGCTAGTTAGCTAGATAGAAAGCCTTTTTACAGACTTAGCTAGCTAGTCTCACTCTGGTCAAAAGTAAAAGCTGTTCTATTTGGCACCCATTGCACCTGGGAGCACTTCCGTTGTGTTGATGTCTAAATGCAGCGTTTTCTCTTGCGTTTGCTTTTGTATTTTGCGTGTTTTTCAGTTTGCATCATTTCTGTTTTTGCAGTGCATTTCTCAGATTGGATATATTTTGGGCCGTTGCAGCGCGTTTGTGTTGACATGGATATGCAGCATTTTTCTCTTGCATTTGCTTTTGTATTTTGCGTGTTTTTTAACTTTGCTTCGTTCATGATTTTGCAGCGCGTTTCTCCGATTAGACATGTCTTGGGCTGCTGCTGTGCGCTTTCCCCTGTCGGCCACCGTAGCTACTGGTTCACAAGTTCCATAACGCACAGGTCTATATATAGGCGACACAAATCTTCTCTGGTTGACCTCCCCACCTCTTTCTCCGTCATTGCACTAACGTGACTTTTTTTGACTATTGCTCTGTTCACTTGCCAATCAGAGCAGAGGTCATTATCGCAAAAGGGACAAGAACTCAACACAGCCTGTACTTCAGAGAGAATGAGGGTGTTTTAATAAAAAGTTCACAGACCTCCTTCTTAGACATCAAATAACGTAACTTGAAAATAAACAGCATAATACGGGAGATGTCTGATAATTCATCCACACTCTGTGTGAATTGTGTGAAACACTGTTCTGACCGGGTTACTGTAATATGTTTGAATAGATTTCATGCTGATATCAGGTTAATGCCTTTGATTGCTTCATTTTTAGCTGAATGTCCGTTTTTCTGTCCACAAAAATGAATGAAATCCTCTCCATACCTGTATATAACAAAAAGCTTAGTGTACTATCTAGCGGCAGCTGGTAAACTTAAAATTCATGAAGCACAGAACATCTCTTAAAGGTAATGATTGGTCTTGACCTGATTTCAATCACTTATTTAAAGTGACATTTGTTGAAATCTGAAAACACATGGAACCATCAGGTGTAGCCGCTTCTCATTAAGGTAAGAGGAGAAGTAATAAATCCTGGTCCTAGATTAACAAGAAAAAAGCGAGCAAAGCTCACATACCCCCGCTCCCCATTTGTCGCTGAATGAATGTCAATAGCAAATAACGCTTCTATGGAAATGTAATATGCAGTCATATTCAAATCAAGTACCAAAAAGGTCCATTTAGTGTACAAACTTGTCTCCATTGATGCCTCCCTGTCGATTTTCGTACTAAGTTGAATTAAGATTGAAGGGCAATAACTCCGTAAAAAATACAGTTTCGTAACTCGGTTTCGAAACTCGTTCGAGAGTATCGTCAGGAGTACCCACAAGCAAAATGTCATTGATGTAGGTGTAGTAATTTCCGAGTAAACTTGTTCCCATTGACGCGTCCCAGCCAATTTTCGCACTAAGTCGAATCAAAGATTCAAGGGCAATAACTCCGTAAAAAATAAAGTTTCGGAACTGGGTTTCGAACTCGTTCAAGAGTATCGTCAGGAGTACCTACAAAGAAAATTTCATTCATCTAGGTGTAATAGTTTCGAGAAAATTTGTCCCCATTGATGCATCCCGGCGGATTTTTTGCACTAAGTCGAATCAAAGATTCAAGGGCAATAACTCTGTAAAAAATAAAGTTTCGGAACTGGGTTTCGAACTCGTTCAAGAGTATCGTCAGGAGTACCTACAAAGAAAATTTCATTCATCTAGGTGTAATAGTTTCCGAGAAAATTTGTCCCCATTGATGCATCCCGGCGGATTTCTGCACTAAGTCGAATCAAAGATTCAAGGGCAATAACTCCGTAAAAAATAAAGTTTCGGAACTGGGTTTCGAACTCGTTCAAGAGTATCGTCAGGAGTACCTACAAAGAAAATTTCATTCATCTAGGTGTAGTAGTTTCCGAGAAAACTTGTCCCCATTGTCCACTATAGAATAAAGTACAAAATGTGACGTTTCCATGGAAACGTCAGAAAATTGACATCCCAGAAAGCTGAAAAAGACTGGATGCGTAGTTTGTGACATGGTTCACGATTGTACAAAGTTTGGTCGAAATATTTCCAACGGTTTTTGAGATATGACCCCGGACGGAAGGACGGACGGGCGGGCCGCTATATACCCCCGCTTACTTCGTAGCGGGGGTACAACAAGTGTTCCAGTGATAAGAATAAGCCACTGGCATTTGAAAACACAGCTTCCTTCTTAATACAATGTAGGAATGATTAAAATGTTTTATTCACTTTACAAAAAAAATAAACTACTATGATACCTTGTGTGTTTGCTTTTAGCACATCCTGCAATACCTAATCATAGCTTAATAAGGTGACCAGATACCAAGAAACCAAATGAGGGACAAACAACATGTTTCTGCAGGACAATGTGGGACTTGTTACCAATGCAGAAAGGTAGTCTTAAAATTCTGACAAATGTCTAAAATTAACATTGTGATTCTGACCATTGCTTTGTAACATTTCTATGCTTTGTCCTGTGGCTGATTCGGCATCACGCTATCGACTCTGTAGGTATTTGGACCAACAGATCGCATTTGCCTGCACATATAAGCAACTTCGGTGTGCCACCTAATGATAGAATAGTGTAACTCCGTGCATAAATACAGCAGCTCCATGTTTGCTGGCGTCAACATCTGCGCAGAGGGGTTAGTGACAGTAATTTACGGAAGTCACCTTCCTTATTTAGTTAATAAGAACAAGTTCCCAAGCCTTTCTCAAGGTTTTGCGGGCTCGAGACTGCGTTCCTGTTAATCCTGTCCAAGTCTGTTCCTCTGTCCAGTTTATTAGGAACAAGCTCCCAATCTTTCTACAGCCATCAAGGTTCGCACCGCATTCTTCACAAGCAACTTCTTCTGCCCTGGGACAGTTCAGCTCTGGCAAAGTGTGCTCATCATCTGGCAGTCATCCCGGAAAGCCACTAGTTGGAGATTGGCAACACGTACTCGTCCATAACATCTGAGCTGAACTGTGCTTTCCCTCGTCTAGGTTCCATTCAATTGTAACCATATTACTAACAGTAAACCCTACTATTGGATTGTCTCCCCCTTCGCGCTTGAGTGCTGGCCTGGGTCATACCAATAAGCAGTTAATAAAGAATCTGTTATGCAAGTGAATGTTTGAAGATCATGTTTAATATTTAAGGTGTGTTGCTTAATTCACAATGCTGCAGTTAGATGCATGAATTGACAATGACATACATTCAATCTTAATTCATAATGCTGTAGTTGGATGCATGAATTGGCAAGCATTCCATCTTAAAAGTCACATGTAGCCATTGTGTGGCAGTATTTCTGAGCTGCTTTCAATCTACCACTCTGTTGAAGAGTTTATGAATATTTTCAGAATTTTTTATTTTTCAGCCTTCGTTTCATTTTAAAGCACCAATTCAACTACAGTGTTTCATTCGCGTTAGTAATGTTCACGTTCCATTTGAAAATGTAAAACATTTATTTTCCCAGTAAGACCGGTGTTAAAAACCCCAATTCCAATGAAGTTGGGACGTTGTGTAAAACATGAATAAAAACAGACTACAATGATTTGCAAATCCTTTTCGACCTATATTAAATTGAGTTCACCGCAAAGAAAAGAAATTTAATGTTCAAACTGATATACATTATTTTTTAGAAATATTCACTCATTTTGAATTTGATGCCTGCAACACGTTCCAAAAAAGCTGGGACAGGGGCAACAAAAGACTGTGAAAGTTGAGGAATGCTCACAAAGCTCCTGTTTGGAAAATTCCACAGGTGAACAGCTTAATTGGACACAGTTAAGTGTCATGATTAGGCATAAAAGGAGCATCCCTGAAAGGCTCAGTCGCTCACAAACAAGGATCGGGCGAGGTTCACCACTTTACAAACAACTGCGTGAGCAAATAGTCCAACAGTTTAAGAACGTTTCTCAACGTGCAATTGCAAGGAATTTAGGGATTTCATCATCTACAGTCCATAATATGTGATAGGATCTGGGAAAACCAGTCACATGGTGAAATTTGACCCTTTGGAGATTCTGATACCACCTGAAAGCTGATTTCAAGCTGATTTTAAATCTGTTTTCATTATTTTCATACCTTGTCTGTATCAAATGTTATGGCCACTCAAAGTCAGCTGATTAGATGGATTTTCTCTGTTGGAATTTTGATAAAAATGCGTTTAAAGTCAGGGATTCTAAATAGAATCAGAACAGCAAGGTACCAAAAGGTACAAGTCAGTCACTTTCAGGGATTAAAGCAAAGAAAAATCTATTGACTGAAATTTTTTCTTGCCGCAGCCAAGTCATATTTCCCATCTGCAATTTGTAAAACATGTTACATTTCTTGACACCAACTAAAGAAAAAAAAAACAATTTGTAAAATTATGAGATTTCAGCACCACCTCACACATAACCAATGCTGCTGTTCTCTTATGCAGCCATCAAGTTTAAACACCCCAGATCAATAATGTTTGAAGGGAAGAATATGCTTTGAACAGTTTTTCTATTGCCAGTTCTCTTTGTCATTCCAATGTAATTTTTCTACCTATGAAATGACACTGATATACGTATTATTATTACAACCCCATTTCCCAGAAAGTTGGGATGCAGAGTAAACTGTGAATAAAAACAGAATTCAATTTAATTTTATATCAATGAACTGTTTGCCCATGCAGTTTTTCCACAGAGTGGAGAAACCCTTGCCATCATTACTTCTGAAAGACTTTTCAGACCCAATCATTTTCCTGACCTGTTGCTTTTTAACCTAGTTAGCTGAGAGATGTTCCACTGGGTGTATTTTCAGCATCATACAACTTTTCCAGTCCATTGTTGCCCCTGTCCCAACTTTTTGAACATGTTGCTGACATCAAATTCAAAATAAGCAGATAATGCAAATCATTGCATTCTGCATTGCATTCTATTTTTAGTTACATTTTATACAGCATCCCATCCTTTTTGGAAGTGAGGTTGTATTATTATTATTATTATTATTTTGCAAAGCTTTTCTCAGTTTTCACTCTTTCAAAAAATCAACCATCGACAAAACTTTTCTATATATGTTTTTATTTCACTTGTAACACCACAGTGAGAGGTCATATTTCACTGTAAATGAACATACGCGCACTTTTTGGTTGCACGGACGGCCATGAATTGTTGAACCTCCGTCAAAGAATATACCCTGCCAAGAAGTGAAAGCTAGTAGAATGTTCCATTGCAACACGCAAAGCTCTGCCTCAGCCACTTTGGACTGAAGGTGACTAGATGCTGCATGCTAACATAATATCAATGAACCTATTTACGCTAGTAAAACATCTCACCAATGAAGCCCGGACATAAATAAAATAAATTTCTCTATACTTAGGGATAATCATAACCCTTATAACCCATTACATATTTAATTACTTAATTATTTAAGTACGTAATCATTAAATATTATGGCATTGAAAAGTGAATACGTACTATGCTAAGTAAAACTTCTGACTTACAGCTCAGATTTAAACAAGGCTTATCTACAACATGTTCAGCAATGTTTCTTGAGACCATTGATTGCTATATCAAACGTGACAGTGATGTTTTTACATGTTTTTTGGACGCAAGTCGTGGTTTTGATAAAGTTCATTACGGTAAAATTTTAACATTGCTTATCCAGCGGAGATTACCTTTTCATATAATTCGTCTTCTAATTGATAGCTACACTCATCAGCAAGTGTGTGTTTCGTGGGACTTCTGTAAGTCTGAATATTTTAACATAGCTAATGGCATTAAATAAGGGGGAGTCTTATCACGTTTTGTTTACAGTTCATATTGATGAACTGATTGTTTGTTAAAAAAGTCTAAGCCTGGTTGTCATTTAGGTACTCATTATATTGGAGCATTGAGATATGCTGATGACATCACTTTGCTCAGTCCCAGCCTACGTGCCTTACAGTCTAGGGTTAATTTATGCCAGTCTTTCGCAAATGAATATAATGAGACATTAAATGCAAAGAAGACAGTTGGTTTGAAATTTGGATCACCTATTAATGATTATGACAGGTTGTATTTGAATGGCTGTGTCATAAATTGGTCTGGTAGAGTCAACCATCTTGGTCATTTAGTTAGTATAGATCAGTCAGACCAGAATGACTGTGCTTTGAAACGATCTGTATTCATTGGTGCAGTGAATAAATGACTTGGCTGTTATGGGGGATTGCAACCACATGTATCATGTAAACTATTTTTTCTGTCTTTTTGCACCTTTGCAGTTTATCGCTGAACACTGCTTGCGTTGACTCCACTTGAATCGTTCCTTAGCTTACATGGGTTCTCCGTCGTTTCTGTCTTTGTCTGAGCTATTTTCAGTCAATGCATCTGGCATTTTCAGTCCAAAATGGCGGCAGCGCTACCATGCGCCACCTATTGGCTGTAGTCAAAAAAGCACCACAGTTTCGTCTCTTGTTTTTTATCCTCTCTGCCAGGGGCGTTACCAAGGGGGGGCAGGGGGTGTGCAGTGCCCACCCTGAGAAAACCTCTGCCCACCCAATGAAAACTCAAGATAAAAAACTGATTTACTACTATTTGACGGCAAACACACGGTATCCCACGTGATTCCCAGCCGGAGGTAGATAGCTATTGAGAGAGCTTTATGTATGCTTCATCTACCTATCACTATGTGTGATTGGTGGATTCCTTAGCCAGTCTATTCTGATGTGAAACTAACCAATGGGTACTCTCGAATTACTAGTAACCCTCCCATACTCTTGGACTGCAGTCTTCACTCAGTCTGAGGTCACGTCTATGTTGCTCATATCCACCCTGAACGTTCTATCTCCCCTGATTCATCTTGGTTCAACGGACTCACCGGTCTCCATCTTCCTGTCGAACTGTTGCTTACATCCGTTTTCATCAAACTGAGAAGTAGTTTGCGGCTAGCGTCTGTGGTACAGTGGGATGTGTACATACTACATACGCATACATACAGTGTATATTCACATGTAGAGGCTAGCTAACCTATTTTTTATACGGCCAAAACATTCTTTAGCTTGATGAAGACGTGATATCTATTTGGGTGGCTACACACGTTCCTACAGCCAAAGTAAAAAAAAAGCGTGACAAGACGGCGAGTTGCAATTCATATGCAGGAACTGATTTAGCTAGCAAACTGCGTATCAAAATGCTTTTGATTCGGCAAATAGTCTGGTGAGCAGTTTCTTTGTTTTGCACAAGGGTAAAAACCCAGCCGTCACCCACTCTACTACTGAATGATATCACATTAGCTGTGGGCAACAATCATTATTCAGAGCACAAAAGTGCAGTCCTCAAGCTTCACTTCGCATGCTGGAAATCACCAATGCACGGAACGAAATAAAGATCTCAGTCCAATCCTTCACAACTGCTGTAGCTGACAAGCCAAATATTTGCCACAAGAATGCAGTCGACTAAAGCTGAGGTTTTTACAAAAGCCAGGATTACGATTATGCACCTTTCAATATTCACTAACGCTACTGGTAAGCCCCTCCACTGCTCAATGTCAACTTGTTCAAAAGTGCAAACGTTAGCCTGTATAACTACTAAATGTGTGGGCTTCAGTATGCATCCCGCGTGTGACCGTATATGGCCACTAATTACATGGCAAACGCTGGTTACTTCACCGGAAAACTAAACTGACCATAGGCTGACAATACTGCTTTTTGTTCGAAAAAAGGATACTTGTTGGATGGATCTTTGAATTGACATGTATAATACAGCGGGATCGGGATGAACACCCCGTTCATCCGTCGGGCGCTTTACTACGAAATGGTGTGAGCATACGTATGTCCTCCTGGGTGGATACTTCAATCTTAGCGCGGCCAGCCACTCCAAGTGCCTACTCGCTGGCATCGAGTGTGGACTGTAAGGTGCTGGGCAAGGGCAATCTTTCCAAATCACCTTGTAAATAAGGCACTCTGTTTCCATACAAACGTTTTATGTTTTCTGAGTTATTGGCACAACCAACAACGGAACAAGTGGGGCCTGAATGCATTCAGCCTGCCGATCTCTCTTCAGTACCATAGATATTATGTTCTATATAGCTATGTTCAGTACATCGAGCAATGACCGGAAGGAGGAGACCGTCAGGGTTCTCATGCATGTTCTCATGGTGGCGCGCATCGTTAGAATAGGAATTAGGTGGTTTAAATGAAATAAGATCATTTGAAACGTCTTTATGCAATTTCATTGCTTCCAATGATCTTATTTCATTTAAACAGTTTAAACAATCATGAAACACATGCATTGCTTCCAACCCCTGAGAAAAGAAAAGTGTGAGAAGTCCGGAGTCATAACGCAGGTAAAACTGATAAACCTCCATGCACAAGGACTTCAATTCCATGCGAGAATCTCTTACACATGCGTTGACTGAATAATTGCTGACTACAGCAGAGGAACGTAAATATACCACTAAAACTCAAGCAGAATGCATGAGAGTTGACAGGTGTGCATTATTAATGAAAACTGACCACACATGTTAATGTTGAGAGTTTTCTGAGCTTTTTTAATGGTAATTTAAATGAATGATTGAAAACAGGTCATGACCAATCATTATTTTCAAGGGGTGGGTTTCAGCCTCCCCTATCGCCAGTTCACCAGCCGCCACTGATATACTGTGTGTGTGTGTGTGTATATATATATATATATATATATATATAAAGTTTGAAGATGCTGTGCATGTTGTATTTTACGCTGATTTAGAGGTTCTTTTTTTTGCCCCCCAAAGAGGACAAATGCGCACCCAAGCTCGGCATCCTGGCAACGCCTCTGCTCTTTGCCTCCGTTGCGGTGGCTGTCGCACCTGGGAGCGAAGAGGCGTCTGAAGAGCGCGAAGAGCAGCCTTGTGACACGCTTCAGACTGGTGGCGAGCTTGCACTTTTTTTCCATTACTGCCAGACCGTATTCCTTTAGGGCGAACCATAGCTACAGAAACACACACCAGGCAGTTTCATTTTCCTGCAGCGCAAAGTAAAAGGCAAAAAATTTTGCATTTGACAAACACTAGTTTCGTTAAGCAGAACGTTCATTCTAAGTAGTCTGCATAGTGGTATATTGAATTCATTAACATCATGATTCTATTTTTGACGTTCTTTCGGTAAATGTTTTCCTTGCATTTAATAGTTTGACAGAGAAAGCAACTTTTGTAAAAGGAATAAATAGTGGAGAATTAGCTTAGCTGAGCCTTCCAGTAAAAATAAACAGAGCCTAGAGAATTAGGTAGCTAATTCTTTAGGAAAATAATAAGAAAAAATAATCAAACCGCTATATATGCAACTGTGGACAATCGTTAAAATACTAAATGCTAATCAAAAATGCTAATCAAATATATGCCAATCAAAAACATGGTAGTCTGTTGTTTTTAAGATTAACATAGGCATATGACAGTTATACTGTACAGGAAAAGTTGTACCTGTACTTTGGAACAAACAAGCAGTAGCTAGATAATGCAGTTGATCATTGTTGTTTAATTACTTACATGTTTTATGATCACTTGGACATTGTACATCCTCAGATGCTAGAGTGTTGATAATAAATCGGCGTACAGATAAGGTATCCATACTTTGTAAGCCTTCTGGCTATCTGTGGTGTGCGGGAATGAATTACGTTGCTACAAGATGGATAACGTTTTAAATGTCAAGAAAAATACATTTTGACAGACATTTCACACATGTTCAGGGACAAAACTGACTTTCCCATTTAGCTAAATGTGCTGCGTTCCATTTTTTTTTTCCCCTCGGATCCACACTAATCTCAATACAGTGAATGGCTTATATGGACTCCAAATGACGGAAATCCGTCTAACGGACAGAGAACTGTAATCCCTGCGACTTACGTTTAGTAAAACACCTGTGTGTAGTCAATATACATGTTTTGTAAAATGTACAGAAAGTTGATTTTGGCATCAAGCAACACTCAGCAATCATAAATTAGTAGAAAATTCAGTATGTCTTTATTTATGAAGACATTCAGTGAATTTCACATAACGCCAAAGTTTTGTCACTTCATAGAGTCATTTTTTTTTACAACTATTGCAAGAATGAAAAAAACAAAACATACGTTGTATTTCATATTGATAAAACATACACAATAAGATCTATTTTATAATGATAAAAATATTATGTTATTATACGGTTTTACCTTATTAAACAGTAAGGCTATAAGTACCAGGACTATGTACAGTAATCGTTTTATTAGACATTACTATCCTACAATATGGGTTATTAAATAAATATGATACATATTTCACATGTGCATATCAGGCTAACGACAAACAATTTATTTCACACTATGTCTGAAACAATTATGTACTTTACATTGAATATATCATAAATTATTATTGAGCGTAAATATTAAATGTATCATATTGACACGAACCACTACTTTCCTAATACATCCCTTTAGAAAATTTAAACTTTTGCCAAGACAAAGGCCAATTACTTCAAAAGACATATCAAAATATTGAGATAAACACTAATTTCATACTATACTCTTGGGTATTCAAAACTACAATAAAAATAAAACACTAATACAATGCAGCATACTAACACTAATACAATAGGCTAATCATCACCAACAGTGATCATGTCATTTTACAGGGTGCCACCAAAACATTCTGTCTGATCTGAAAAATATATGTACTGTATAGAACATGAAAATCGAGATAGATGAATTTGTTTGACTACTCTTGTAACGGCTTCGCCTGCCGGATGCCATAAGGCTTCACAGGGATGCATTAAAATGAGTACTGGACTCAAGCGCAGGGTTAGATCTAGTTACGTTTCTTTCTAATTTTAGTTAACAACACTATTGTTTGCACATACAGAACATAAGATTGTTAGTTACACATTTTGTGAATTCAGAAAATACAAAAGTCCAACAATACAACATCGGCATGATTGCCGCAAGACTAAGAACCCATTGAGTGCGAAGCTTGATCTTAAATAGCACCCAGTGAAGACTAGCAACAGGTGTAAGTAATCATTGAATAATTGGAGAGAGCTGAGGGTGTGATGCGGAGCCTCACAACTCTAAAAGAACGAGACCTTCCAGGAAGCTTTCTTGCCTAGTCAGACCCTGGAATAGATTAGCTTGAGTGCTATCCATAAAAGTAAATTACAGTCTATGATTAATACAGAAATAGATAAGTCACCGGAAGGCATGGCCATTTCAAATAACATTTTGGGCTCTAATTTCTTGACACAGCACAGGGTGGCGCAGCGTGGCATAGCCCACGCAGTGGTAATTTCGTCCGGTGCAGCCCGCGCAGTGGTAATTTCGTCTTGATGCAACACCGCCGCAGCCACTTTTTTGGTATTTGGTAGACGGACGTGCGCCGAGATGGGTGTGGTGGCGTAGTAGGGGGAGGTGTCACATATTCATCATGACGCAGTGGCAAGTTCGTGGCAAAAGGCTCCGCTGAAAGTGCGCAGAGAGCTCGCCAGCTCCAACCTGGTTTACCTTCTGTGCAGTGGTAATTTGGCTGACAGGCGCTCAGGTCACCGAAACCTCACAGGCAGGTTTCCAGAATGTCAGGCACATTTCAATGCGATAAATAATTACAGCAACCACTATTTAATATAACTATCTGAATCAGCACATAAATTATTGTATCTATATCGATTTTCCTGATGTCAGATCAAAGAGAGAGAGAGAGATGTGTGCATGTGGGCGCGTGAGTGCGTGTGTAGGCTGTGTGGGTATGTGTCCTTCAGCTGCTTTCACACCGGACGCGAAATGAATTTTTCGCACAACTGATTACATTCAAAATCAATGCAAAGACGAGAATACAGGCGTGTATTCTCATCTTTGCATTGACTTAGACTGTAATCTGTCATGCGAAAAATTCATTTCACGTCCAGAGTGCAAGCGGCTTAATACTATTAGGCCCGTATTCAGAAACGACACTCACACTAATTGAGTGTGAGTGAGTACTAGAACTTAAATAGTGTCAGGTTATACTAAATTAGTCAGAGGTTGCCCTAACACTCATTTGCTTTCGGAGACCTCACTCACATTGAAAATAGTCTCTCTTTCTGAGTGAAGGTTGAGTGCAGAGAACACCTCCCTTGAGCCGCACTACCTTGCACCGGTATTTCGTTGTCATGGCTTTCAGGTGGTTAGAAACATTAGAAACTCTGGATCATTTACCGTCACCTGCTCAACGCAATCGCAAATACGCAAATTTTAACTTTAATGATGATAACGATGCCGGTAACTTGCTGACTGACCACCTGGCTTCAGTGGTTACGAACTGCACTGTGGTGAACTCGAGGTTAGCATTTGTGTACCCATCAGTGGCTACTGGTGAACTGGCAATAGGGGAAGCTCAAAACCATCCCTTAAAAATAATGATTGGACATGACCTGTTTTCAATCATTTAATAAAATTTTATTTACTTGAACTCCAAAAATCCTAAGGATTATCATGTTTCGCCAGTTCTACTTGTTAAGTTAGAATAAGCACTGATAATTATTGCCCGTTTTTCAATTCATTAAATTACCATTGCAGAAACTCCGAAAACTCTCAACATTATCAGGTGTGGCCAGTTTTCATTAATGACACATACCTGTCAACTCTCACCCATTCGGATTTCTCGCGCTTTTCTTTACTGATGGGTTGGAAATTCTTCGCTCAGCTGGCTCGTGGGGCGCCGTGTGGATTGGTCTGCAAGGCTCATGTAGCTGGAAGTCACGAGAATCCATTCTTTTCTACACTCTTAACTGCTGAATGTAGAGGGAAATGTTTGGCACGTGTCACAGCTTGGTGCTTAGTGAGCCTCGCGGGCTGTCCTGCACCTTTCGCGAGCCACTCGACCACAGAATTTATGAAGACATGCTGATATTTACATTGTCATTTATGTGCGAAAGAAATGCCTCAATTTTGTGAAGCAATATATAACAACGCTATTAAAAATAAAATTCATTGTCGTTTTACCAATTAGTCTGAGAAACTTTCTAATCAAGAAAAGTAAACTGCGACAGGTTTAGGTCATTCAGCACTGAAGGGTGAGGATTGAGCGTCCCTTTGCAGCAGCTGACGCACCGCCTGTGGTACCCAGTGCCCACTACTGTCAGTTATGCTCGAGTGGCGTTTGTGAATAGCAACTGGTGAGGAGTGGGACCACTCTCTCGGTTAGTGGTAGGTCGATCTCTCTCTCACACTCCAGTTAGATTTCTATCGTACTCACTATATGGTGAGTGGAGGGTGAGTGTGAGTGTCGTTTCTGAATACGGGCCTTATTGTCACTTAGGTTTCATCGTTTTGAGTGGGGGAAAGGAATACAGCCAGATTGCTATGATCTCGTACTGAGTTAAGATCTCATATTGAAGATAAATGTGTAACTTATCTTGCGTTGTTGTCCATGCATGTTAATCCCAAAATTTTAAACAGCAACAGGGTGTAATAATAGGAACATGCTATCCATCGTTTCTCTTCCAAATGATGCAGGCAGAAGAAATAAATGAGCAACTGTCGTATTTCATTCCAACTTCGTTTTGAAATTCCATTCAAGTTCGCTAATGGTAATAATTCGCGAATGTCCTAGCTAGCCAGCTAACTCATATTCGTAATGCTTAATATAGACGTAAGCGGTGCAGAAAACAGGCCTGAAGCAGCAAAGTAAAATGCAACATTAACGCATCATGCAGACATAGGACGGAGGCTTCTTTATTCCAACATTTTAAAGGTGAGGAGAGGAGCTCATTTGATTGGTGAGGATTTGACTCGGCTGTGTTAAACCCACTCACGCCCGGCAGGAGGGACAGAGGAGTACTTGCGCCGGGCTTCGCCAGGCAAAAAATTGCAAAATACGCCTGGATACACTCCATTGGCGCGGTGCTCCCCCCATTCGCCGCGCCTGCGCCGTGCCTGTGCCTGGTCAACGAATTTAGAGCCCTTTGTTGTTTTATGAAAGATGACTAACTTGACTGTTTTGATTGCACCTTGTATGATCAGATGGCCAAGCAGGCTAACTTAGGTGGGATGGAGGGGCTGTGGATACCGTTGTTAGCTTACTTTCATCAGATTCCTCTTGCCTTGTTCAGCACTAAAATCATCAGCGTCAACGTCCAGCTCATCTTCTCTGGATGCGAAATAATCCATTGTAACATCCTGCAAGACATCAGTATCTCCTAAGTTGAGGAGGTTGATTTGTCCTAATTCATTTAACTAGGCAGCTATTTCGCTCTCCCTTCTCGCTCGAAGCTCCGCCATCTCTCTGTATCGTCTCGTCAGTCGCAGATCTGATCATCATCAGAGGAAATTTGACCCGTAGCTCACATAGGACTGGCAGGAAAATGCGCATTAATAATATTAATTAAAACCAAATAACATGAAGATGAAGTAATATTATTACTTCATCTTCATGTTATTTGGTTTACTTTGACAAGTGAAATGCCTTCATAGTCTTTGTACACAAGCAGTTATGGGCGATTTTCATGCACCTCCACCACATGCGATTTCAAACGTAGGAGATGACGACAATCGGACAGACACAGAGTGGTTAATAAAAATCACTTTTTTAACATATTAAATAAGCGAATAACAAAGAGATATTTTCAGGGATGATAGACATGATGTTGTAGAGTATTCATTTCATGAAAACCCAATTTCACCAAAATATTGAATTTCGACCTATATTTTCACTCTTTCCTGTAAAAGGGCCAGCGCGACATCGGACTGGGTTTCCCAGATTCCATCATATATCATCAAAAGATTCAGAAAATCCAGAGAAATCTCTGCACGTCAAACGGCAAGGCCGAAAACCAAAATTGAATGCCCGTGATCGTCGGTCCCTCAGGTGGCACTGCTTTAAAAACCGACATCATTCTGCAAAGGATATTACCATTATTATTTGGGCTCAAGAACACTTCAGAAAACCATTGTCAGCTAAAATAGTTTGTTGCTAGATCTACAAGTGCAAGTTAAAACCATGCAAAGCGAAAGCCATACATCAACAGCACCCAGAAACGTCGCCGGCGTCTCTGGGCCCGAGCTCATCTGAGATGGACTGATGCAAAGTGGAAAAGTGTGCTGTGGTCTGACGAGTCCACATTTCAAATTGTTTTTGAAAATCATGGATGTCGTGTCCTCCGGGCTAAAGAGGAAAAGGAACATCTAGATTGTTATCAGCGCAAAGTTCTCTGGGCTTAACCCTCGTCCAACCAAGGGGGGCAACAGATTTTTTCCTGTCGAACAAAAACATTAACAGATATGATCTAATGCTTCAAGGTAATTGTTTATTCATCCTTTGCGCTCATTTTCATGAAAAAACGATGAGGGTACCTCACCCCCCGGGGGTAGGGTAGGCCGTCAAAGTCGAAGGGTAGGGGCGGGGTGGTTGCCACCAGCGTCAATTTTTGCCTGTTTTTGACACAAAATTTGTTTACAAATTAGTTGCAAATAGTATGCTATTATTATGTTTCATGCTCAATGAACTTTGTAGACCACACTGATTGTCATCCCAAATTTGTTGTTTGATTGTTTTCCCAAAATGAGTTATTTATGACATCATAGTAATGTCAAATTTATGTTACTCATGACTTTATAATATTTATAACAAAACTAGAATATTAATTGTAGTATCAGTAGTTCTACAGTTTACAGAAAGTTACTTATTTTCAGCTAAAACTAATAAAATATTAGAAAACCATAGATTTTTGTCATTTTGATGTTTTTTCCTAATATGGTGTTAGTTATGACGTCACAATGACGTCATAATGTTGAAATGTGTTTTATTTGTACTTGATTTGGAGAGAGGACATTGCTGTACACTGATACCAAACAAGATGATGTTTATCGCTTAATTTCGAAATAATCGGGGGGGGGGTCGGTAACCACCCCCCCTTGGTCGGGGTTGTAGTAGAAAAACCCTTGGTTGGACGAGGGTTAAGAGGAAAAGGACCATCCAGATTGTTATCAGCGCAAAATTCAAAAGCCAGCATCTGTGATGGTATGGGGATGTTTTAGTGCCCATGGCATGGGTAACTTGCACATCTGTGAAGGGACCATTAATGCTGAAAGCATGGGCATAGGAACCGAGGGGGACGGGGGGGATGTGTCCTCTCCAATATCGGAGACAGGCGCATTTTTCCCACCCAAAAATTATACCGTGGAGGAGAAAAATATTTGATTTTGAATTTTTAACTTAGGTGCTTTTATTTTGAAAGCGCAACACAGCGTCATGTCACTGGCCTGCCCCCTCCCTCACCGGCTCTGAGAGTATTTGGGAGGCGGGAGACAGCACCAGTCGACAGCAGGCGGTCTGATGACGGAAACTCTTTTCATTATTTCCACAGTACTATAAGGGTCAACGAATGTTAATTAAACATGTTTGCTAGTTTCAACTAGCGAACTAAACCTCGTTTCTGTCACATGTTGGTTAGTAATCGGGTTGCTAGCAGTAGTAGCTAAAAATAAGCCAGTTGCATATGTAAAATTATGAGGCGAATTTCAGTGGAGAAACCCAAGAAGGCGCCATTATTAATTATTTTATATGCAGGAACCACAGCAGCAAGCTATAGAAACAGAGCAAGCTGTTGGGGATACAGGTGTATCAGGGCTTCAGGTGAGGTCATAATTATGACTTGTTCTGTGGAATTATAGGGAAAGCATTAAAGTTAGTCTCATGATGTTCAGAAAATATAACCTTTGAAAGTCAAAATGTCCAAACCAAGTTTAGCTCAGTGGGGGAAATGAAAGAAACACGTCATCGTAAATTTAACATGATCCAGTCCGATTAACGTTTGGTTTGCAGCTTGTCCAGTTCATAGTCGGTGGTCCATTTTGAGGTGTTTATCGCGGCTGCAATTGGGTTACTGCATATTAAGATGCTTAATAGAGAGGATTGTGAGCTGGCTTGCTAACGTAGATATATATCTACTCACTTGGTATCAATTTCCAGGTTACAAGATCTGAGCGGGTTTCAAGAGTGCGCTGATATGGTTTGCAGCTGTCAGTTAAGGTTGTGGCAAGTTTATGTATGTGGCATCTTTGTATGAAAATTTTGGAGGCACCTTGCTTAGCTGAATTTAAAAAATGGAGAGACACTCATTCTGATAATGTGAGGTTACGCTCAGGAACCAAACGCGAGAACCAAGTAATCCAAAAAGCTTGTCTTTTATTTGGAAAGGGGGTGAACCCCCGCAGAGCAGGAGGCAACAGTACAAAGTCCACAATCCAAAAATCAGAGTCCCAGGGACGTAATCCCAGTCGTAATCAGGGCAGCAAACACAAAACTCGTGGTCAGGCAAAAAAGGTTCGATACACAGATGCAAACAAATCCAAGACAAAACCAAAATCGTAATGAGGGACGGTCCAGTCAGAAGTGAATCACAGAGAGTACAAGGCATAAACAGTCGCAGCACAGGGAAACGTTCTGACAGGGAACTGCTGTGAACAGACTGCTTAAATATACGTAAGGGAAGTCACATGCTATGATTGGGAACAGGTGAAGAGGATCAGACTAATTACAAAGGAACAGACACGAGGGAGAATCTAGCCACATGAAATAGGCAAAAGCCAAAACGTGGACAGGGATCACAAGACAGCCTATAGACAAACATACAGCTCCGATTAGGGAGTTCTAACATGCACAGATAATGAGAGGCAGAACAGAGTTAAACAGGTGCGGAGGATCCGCTGAAACGCTGCAAAGCAGATTGAGTTAAAACAAGAGGCGGAGACCAGAATAGGGTGAGTGCTGAGAGCTCGTTAGTCAATTAGTAAAGTGCAGCTATACAATCCCTAGTGCTCATTAGTAAGTTAGTACTATATACAATGTTAGTCAAAGTTAGTAGATTTAACTAAAACAAACTGTTAGTATTGTTACTAATGACAGAACAGCAAGGAGAAGGAAGCAAATGAGATAAGAAGGAATGATTGAAAACCCAGAAACCATGAAATCACCTGAAAGTGTGGCACACAATACTAGGGCAAATAAGCTGTCACATAACACAAGACCCAACAGGGGAGACAAAGTGCAATGCATGGCAAAATACAAAATAATGACTGGAAACTGACTGAGGGAATGGACTATGGCAGAATATGCAGGAATAAACAGAAATAAAACATGGCATGGATCAAGACATTGGCAAAACATGAACAGAACAAGGCAGAATCATAACAGATAATCTCTGTATACAGTAAAGGCAGTATCTCCACTCAGATTTTAAAAAATTGTCCAGCTCGCGCGCTCGCATGACATACGTGTCCCTATCATTTCTCATATTAAACCTACGCCCTTGGTCTCCCCCAATGTTAAACTCATTCCTATGCCCTTGGCTGAAAGGTACATACAGGTTTTGGAGCAACATATGCTGCCATCCAAGCAATGTCTTTTTCAGGGACGTCCCAGCTTATTTCAGCAAAACAATGCCAAGCCATATTCTGCACGTTACAACAGCATGGTTTCGTAGTAAAAGAGTACGGGTAGTAGACTGGCCCGTCTGCAGTTCTGACCTGTCTCCCATTGTAAATGTGTGGTGTATTATGAAGCGCAAAATACAACAACGGAGGCCCTGGACTGTTGAGCAACTTAAGTCGTACATCAAGCAAGAATAGGAAAGAATTCCACCTACAAAGCTTCTACAATTAGTGTCCTCAGTTCCAAAATGCCTATTGAGTGTTGTTAAAAGGAAAGGTGATGTAACACAGTGGTAAACATGCCCCTGTCCCAGCTTTTTTGGAACATACTGCAGGCATGAAATTCAAAATGAGTGAATATTTCCAAAAAAAGCAATGAAGTTCATCAGTTTGAACATTAAATATCTTGTCTTTGTAGTGTACTCAATTTAATATAGGTCGAAAAGTATTAGCAAATCATTGCTCTCTGTTTTTATTCACATTTTACACAATGTTCCAACTTGGAATTGGCGTTTGTTAAACAAAAAACACTATGCTCATATGTGCCTGGTTTTAGAACAATGTCTCAATATGCGGGATGCGGGATAAGAAATAAAAGTGCTGTGCATTAAAATGCAAAGCAGAATATCTCGTCATCCTATAGCTTCATGATTGTTAAATTACAACAGAGACAGCAAAAAATAGTAACAAACACCTGCAATCGAATATTATTCATTAAAATACAGCTTAACAAGAAAAACTGGCCACATATGGTAATGTTGAGTGTTTTAATGCTGTTGTTCAATGTTGAGAGTTTACAAAATAATACTTTAAATGAATTATTGAGAACAGGTCAAGACCAATCATTATTTTCAAGGGATGTCCTGAGCTTCATTAATTTTCAGCTAACTAGTTGCCACTGATACTATCACATGTAATGCAAATAAGTACTGAACGGAATTGCCAACAGTTTTGGATTCCAGAATTATCTCTGTTCTTCTCTGCAAGATGGAGATTGAGGTTTTACTACAATTTGCCTTGAGGAATTTAACCTGCATCAATTGACTTAAAGCCATTCACAGCTTTCAGTAAGGTTCACATGTATTTGGACAGTGATACCACTTCCAAAATTCAGTCTATACTGATATAAGCTCCCGAAAGCCTGACAGCACTTTGAGGGTGTTCATCCAAATTGAGTGGAAACATCTAGGAATTATAGTGGTGAATAAAAAAAAAAATCATAGGCCGGCTATTTTCAGTAAAAATTCAGGCTGTGCTAAAGTGAACAAAAAATAACTCATTACCAGAATTTGCACAATGTGATCTATTTATTTGCTGCCATATCTAAACAAGATTTTAATTGGTTTCACATGTTGCTTTTATCTGCAGAAACTGAAAAACTGTGGTCTCACTCACACAGACCCCCCCTTGGATTGATACAGCAGGCTTTCAGCAGCTTGCTAATAATAGCACAATGTCTCGTTGCAAGATTAAAAAGGTGCAGCAGTGTTGCTTGCACTTCTAACGAAGTATTTAAACTTTAAATAAACACAACCAGCAGGGGTGATAATAACATGTTTTACAGGTTATATTGTTAATATAACTGAAATGATACTGTTGATATTCATGGAAAATCTCTCTTTCTCTGCACAAGCAAACTACTCTATAGTACTTCAGCATTAAGAAGCAATGAATTGGTACACAAGACATCCAAGTATTGTTCAAGCAAATTTCTTTTGTTTTTACATAAATGAGAATTATGCCATCCTATAAGTTATTGACGGGGGGATGAAACCTTCTAAAAAATCATGAGTATGACTGAAGGTTAATTTCCTTGATCTGAGGATGTACACACATTTCAGAGGAGTACACAACTGTCTCATGGAAGCTGCCTAATGTCCAGGCTTGTGAGCATTATTGAGAAGCAAAAACAATTCTGTTATGCATAAGTAGTATTATAGTTATAATTTATATAAAATGGGTAGTTCTAGTCCTGGATGATGATGGGTCAATACAGAGTTCCAGCCGTGGTAAAACACAGAATATATTAACAGTTATGACGTGACACAGCTGTTCACATTTATATCACTGCCCACACAAAGGGCCAGAAGCAGGTGACATTTTTGCCGACCGATTGTAATATTTTTTTTATACAACCCCAATTCTGAAATAGTTGAGACAAAGTGTAAATTGTGAATAAAATCAAAACGCAATGACTTTCAAATCACACCAGCTAGTATTTTATTCACAATAGAACAGAGATAACATAGCAAATGTTGAAACTGAGAAATTTTACAATTTTACCCACAAAATGAGCTCATTTCAAATTTGATGGCTGCTACAGGTCTCAAAAAAGTTGGGACAGGGGTCTGTTTACCATGGTGTAGCATCCCCTCTTCTTTTTAACACAGAGTGGAGGAGTCTGGGCATTGAGGAGACAGGTTTCTTGGGTTTAGCCATTGGAATTTGATCCCATTCTTGTTTAATACAGGCTTCCAGCTGCTGGAGAATTTTGGGTCTCCTTTGATGGACTTTTCATTTAATTATGCACCAAATGTTCTCAATCGGTGAAAGATCAGGACTGCAGGCAGGCCAGTTCAGCACATGGACTTCTACTACAAAGCCATGCTGTTGTAATAGCAGCAGTGTGTGGTTTTGCATTGTCCTGCTGAAAAACACAAGGCCTTCCCTGGAATAGATGTCATCTGGAGGGGAAGCATATGTTGCTCTAAAACCTTTATATACCTTTCAGCATTCATGATGCTTTTTAAAACATGCAAGTGTCCCACACCATATGCACTAATGCATTCCCATACCATCAGAGATGCTGGCTTTTGAACTGAACGCTGATAACAGGAGGGGTGGTCTTTCTCCTCTTTAGCCCAGAGGACACAATGCCCATGATTTCCAACAAGAATTTCAAATTTGGACTCGTCTGACCACAGGACACTTTGCTACTTTGCTACAGTCCATTTTAAATGAGCCTTGGCCCACAGAACACGGCGGCGCTTCTGGATCACGCTCAACAAACGCCTCCTTTTTGCATGATAGTTTTAGGTGGCATCTGTGGATGGCACAGCGGACTGTGTTTACTGACAGTGGTTTCTTGAAGTATTCCTGGGCCCATTTAGTAATGTCAATGACAGAATCATGCCGGTGAGTGATGCAGTGGTGGCCCAAAGATCACGGGCATCCAGTAAAGGTCTTTGGTCTTGTCCCTTCCGCACAGTTTTTTCCAGTTTATCTGAATCTTTTCATGATGTTATGCACTGCTGATGATGAGACCTTCAAAGCCTTTGCAATTTAACGTTGAGGAAGATTGTTTTTAAAGTATTTCACAATTTTTTTACGCAAGCCTTCACAGGTTGGTGAGCCTCTGGCCATCTTTACTTCTGAGAGACTCAGCCTCTCTAAGACATCCCTTTTATAGCCAATCATGTTACTCACCTGATGCCAGTTAACTTAGTTACTTGCTTAATGTTCTTTCAGCTGATTCTCTTATATATATATTGCTTTTTCAGCCCTTTTTTGCCTGTGTCCCAACTTTTTTGAGACCTGTTGCAGCCAGAAAATTTGAAATAAGCTCATTTTGTTTATAAAAATGTAAAATGTCTCAGTTTCCACATCTGAAATGTTATCTATGATCTATTTTAAATAACATATTGGCTCATGTGATCTGAAAGTCATTGCATTTTGATTTTATTCACAATTTACACTTTGTCCAAACTATTTCGGAATTGGGGTTGTAGCAACGTTTCATAATTGTTTTCATATCAGGTACTATATGCTCCCCTAGAAGGGTGGCACTTAATTAATTTGCTTAATAAAATAATGTCTTCGCTCTACATTGTACCTAACAATGCCCCTTAGCTGTTCTAAATTCACTCTTTTGGGGCTTATTGCTTTACTATCCCAATAACATAGCATAATATAACATAACCTGAGTGGCGAGACTAGGCGATCCAACCCAACTGGGCTGACAATTTTCCTGTTACCAAAGAGAGCCCAACACTTCAAATACTTAAAGACTATATGAGCCCCTGAGGACAAGAGCGGTCTAACTCCGTTTTTCATAGTTTTGAGATAATCTATGCCGAAGTTCAAGCCCTGGATAAAATTCAGGACACATGTAGGGTATGCCATCTGTTGTTAAACCTGAGAGTTTATCACCATGTTTTTCAAGATAACACAACTTTTTTCCGCAAAAGTAATGTTTCAGAGGTTACTTTCTCTAAATTTTCTGAGAAAGGCCGTTTTTTATTAGCTCCCGCTGCCCGCGGAGCGGGAGCTATGGTATCGGGCTCCGTCCGTGCCTGCCTGTGTGCGTGCGTCCGTCAACACATTTTGCTTTATCTCATCAACGATTTCAGTTACGGGCTCTTAATTTTTACTGGACATGCATCTCATAAAGCCCTACAAATGACATGCCTAAAGGTGACCTTGGCCTATTTTTTCAAGGTCACTGGCCTAAAAATATCACCAAAAACTTCGACATTTTGCTGTGTCTCATCAACTATTTCAGTTACAGGCCCCTAATTTTTACTGGACATGCATCTCAGAAAGGCCTACAAATGACATTCCTAAAGGTGACCTTGGCCTGTTTTTTCAAGGTCACTGGCCTAAACATATCACCAAAAACTTTGACATTTTGCTGTATCTCATCAAGTATTTCAGTTACAGGCTCCTAATTTTTACTGGACATGCATTTCATAAAGGCCTACAAATGACGTGCCTAAAGGTGACCTTGGCCTATTTTTTCAAGGTCACTGGCCCAAACATATTACCAAAAAATTCAACATTTTGCTTTATCTCATCAACTATTTCAGTTGCAGGCTCCTAATTTTTATTGGACATGCATTTCATAAAGTCCTACAAATGGCGTGCCTAAAGGTGACCTTGATCTATTTTTTCAAGGTCACTGGCCTAAAAATATCACCAAAAACTTCGACATTTGCTTTATCTTATCAACATTTTCAGTTACAGGCTCTTAATTAGCTCCCGCCGCCCGAGTGGCACGGGAGCTATGGTATCGGGCTTCATCCGTGCGTGCATTTTAATAACTCAATAATAGCTTTAATTTCCGGCATCCTTGGAATTCGAAACACAAAATAACAAGTGTTTGCCACTAACATGGCAATATCCCCCGCCGTCCGTACGATATGTGTTCGTACGGACGGACGTGACGGACGGACGGACAGAGCCCAATGCTATATCCCCCGCTTCGCGCTAAACGCGCGGCGGGGGATAACAAGAGAATACAGATCAAAAGTGAAACGTTGTATCGCAAACTGCTGACCACTGAGAAAGTCATCCATCAGCTAATCTGGTTCCTCACAGCTGTCTTCGCTATCATCATCTGGATGAAAGTTTGGGCCATCTTCATCTTCAATCAGACCCAGATAAAACAAGGCAAACAGAGATGGCAGACTTCACCCATTTCACGCAAATATTGGCAAGTGCGGAAACACAAACAAACACGCAGAGCCACTAGATTGCAGACTTTACCCCATTCACGCAAAATGCGGAAACACAAACAAACACACAGAGCCGCTAAAAACAGTACTTCACGGCCACTCCGTGGGGTGCGGAAATAAGTGGTGGACAGGCGGTACAAGGTTGAGATCATCTTTCAAATCCTTGACTTTTGAAGGGTTCAGAGAGTTAGACCACTGTTGCACTCACGCTTTTTGTCTTAATGGAATTGAGGATAACTAAAAATCTCTGTATAGTAAGATGCATCACTGTGACATTTATGCCCTGAATAGATTTTACCTTTAACTTGCGAAATATGGGTCTTACTCAAAAATGGGAAAATAAGAGTTAGACCACTATTACACTCGGTGACTCATATGGTATCAAGCAGTGTATTAAGCCTGGTCTCGAAAACTCCCTGGGTGTCTGCCGCTACAGTATGGCTCAGCGAGCTATTCAACACTTTGATCACTCTTTGCATGAAAAAAAATCCCCTAATATAAACGCTAAATTAACCTGTAGCTTACTTCCGTTTGTGACTTCAAGTTCTGCAAACAGAACTTGGCCTAAATTATCCTGCATAGTTTACTTTGTTAATCCCTTGAACATAATTAAAGATCTCGATCAGATCACCCCAAAGTCTCCTTTTACTAAGACTGAGGAGACAAAGATTGTTCTGTTTGTCCTCTTTAATGCCAGGAATGAACTTTGCAGCTCTTCTTTGAACCTTTTCAGAAGCCTCTATATTTCTCTTGTAGAACAGTCCCCAAAACTGCCCACAATACTCAGTGTGGTCTGAAAAAAAGTATTGTACAAGAGAAGTATAACCTCCTTAGATTTATGCTCAATATTTATGGCTATATATCCCAGGATCGTTCTGGCCCTTTTAACTGCTACGGTACAGTGGCTCAAACCTGTAAAGGTTTGGTCAACAATTGCTCCCAAATCTTTTTTCAAGTAGAGCACATTCCAGTTACCTCCCATAAAGTAATCCTGTCTGAAAATTTTATTGCCAACATGTAGAACTCTACAATAAAGATCAAATGTAAAGGTTTTGTCCACAATTAAATTTTTATGCAGGGTGGGGCAAACTGAATATTAAGCTTCAAAGTTCACTCTAATATGTTCTGTTAAAGAAGTAATTTGGCATGTTTTGTGTATGTTTCGCATAGTGCTGTCAAGTGTTAAAAATTTTTAATGCAATTGGTCTCAGCATTTTCCTGAGTTAATCATGATTAATCACATTTTTTGCTCGAACTAGCATAAACTCGGTGTATTGTGTTGTAGTGATATGAATGGAAAGTATAAGCAACATCCCAATGTATTGTTTTTTATTCTACAAGTAATACACAAAGTGTTTTTTTTAGCAACAGAAATTAGCTTTTTGTTTACAACTTAACAGTAAACATTAAAGGGAAATTTCACCCAAAAATGAAAATTCGCTCATCATCTACTCACCCCAAGGCTAATCGAAGGGTCTATGAATTTCTTTATTCCTCAAAACACCTTTGGAGTGACAAAGAAAAACAGCATTGAAGACAAATCCAAGTCAATTGAAGTCAGTGGATGCCACTTTTTCAAGTGTAAAAAACAACATTTAAAAACCACAAAATGCCTCCATACTGCTCGTGCAGCGTAATCCAAGCGTCTGTAAGCCCCAACGTTCAAATTTGACTCGTAAAGACGTCTTTTCACTATATTTTTTGCCTAAATGTCCAATAATAATTACTCAGTCCTCCATTGTCTTGAATTACTAACATTTCCTGAAGTAGGAAAGTTCAAAACTCTTAGGATTTAGTTAGTGATTGAGGCAAATACAAAAAACTATTGATCTAGAAACATAATATTGCCCTCCTGTAGACAAGTCATAATCAAATATAGCTTATGTGCAAAATAAGGACGCTATTTGGTGTAATTTCATCCATTATAATCCTTTTGGGCATAAAAATTATAGACAATGACACAAATAGCCAGCACTCAAACTGTTTAATACATGATACACTATATACAAGACACATTTACCTACTGTGAAATTCATTTTACTCTATGTACGAAATATGAAAAAAGTAAATAGTTTATGATCAAGGATTATGTGATCACGGGATGATGTTTTGATTTACGCTACCTATTTGTGACCCGGTTCCGATTTGGTAGGCCTGCACTCTCCCGGTCATGGAGGCTGAAGAGGGCAGCCCATAAAACGTCTCGGTTGAGGCAAACTGCATCTAAGTTTTCATGTGCTGTGATGCACAGGACATCTACAAAAATGATCAAAGCCGTAAACATCTTGTCAGTGCGTTAAATGTTATATCCTCATGATGTAGGCTATAAAGCACACGACAGTGGTGGATGTTAATAACTCAAATTATTGATATTGCAATACTAGGGGTGCAACGGATCAGAAAACTCACGGTATGCTGATGCCTACCTCGAACAGCTGCTGACAAAAATTGGAGCTCCTGACAACAAACCCTCTCCCTCTCGGTTGTCATGGCGACGCAATTGTTGCAGTGACACCACTGAGTTTGCCCCACTCTCGCCTCATCACATTTCCTCTGGTCTTCATTTTGATGCTCGTTTTGATTATTTTCTGTTTTCCTCCTCGCTAACGCTCGGGCGCTTGGGTTCAAACTAAAAAGGCTGAATAGATGTCATTTTTCTCGCTGTAGAGTCACAACTACGGTACCGGCGAATTGACAGAACTGAGCAGAGCAACCATTTGACGTCACTACCCAGACTGCATTGTGACGTAAACAACAATGGTGACCTATGAGTAAAATTATATTTTCAAATTTTATAAAAACGAAGACATCTAGGATATTTTCTGACTCACATTAATATGACTGATACCAACATTAATCTTATGAAGCCTACAAGTCATCATAGTCGGGGTTCATTTTGATAATATCACCAGTTCTCCATGGTAATTTCTGTTTGTGAGTAATCTTACATTTGGGTGGTGCTATGGTGTCAATGGTAGCCTTCAGCTTGAAGTTAAAATTGTTGACTAAATCATCACAAGAGGAGGGAGGATTTGTGGTGGTATGTTATTGATATGATTTATGAAGTTTTCAACAGTGTCAAAGGTAAAACAATGTTCCCAACCCACCTTCCCTGTGACAATATCTGGTGATGTCAACAAAGCAGAGAAAAAAACGCAATAGTGATCAGAGATTGCGTGGTCCATTACAGAGGAAACAACAATCTTGAGACCATGTGATGATAAGGTCCAATGTATGACCGCGGTTATGTGTCGGCTCATGGACATGTTGAACAAAATCCATTGAACTCAGCACATTTCGGAACTCGGTGGCTTTGGAGTCAATTGCATTGTCCACATGTAAATTAAAATATCCTATGATCATAACCTTACCATAATTGGTTGCAGCAATGGGCAATAATTCACTGAATTTCTCTAAGTAGATGGAACATTGTTTTGGCGGGTCTGTATATTGTGATGACAAGCACAGTGGGGTAGGAATTGAACAAAATAAAATGATGTTCAAAGGAGGTAAAATCACCAAGAGAGATATTCCTACTGTTGAGGGCATCGGTACATATGGAAACAGTACCACAACCTTTTTTTCCCGTGCATTGAAGAATAGTTAAAACGATAGCATGGGGGAGACATCTCAATGAGGACAGCAGGTCCATCGCTATTCAGCCAGGTTTCTGTTTAAAACATGCAGTCCAGTTTCTTTTGAGATATAAGATCATTAATAACAATTGTTTTATTGCTAAGTGATCGTACATTCAGCAAGTGTCATGCTCATTTTTAGCTGACCCAGATCACAAGTAGAATGATAAGTAATCACATACAGCGTCAATGGAATTTTAACAAGATTTGAGGCAGTGACATTGCGATTAGAATAATGGAGAGGGAGTCTAAAAGTGATTCAGGTAGGAACAGAAAATAAGGGTCCTGGCTCCATATGAGCAATAGTACAAAAACGAGAGATTAGACGGATTAGCGCCAAGACCCAGGGGAAGTCAATGGCCATATGACTGATCGTGACATAACAACGATGCACAGGTGCTTTGACTATCTCGAGGTTTGGCTGTGGTCGAGATTACATATGAAATGTTTGCAGCTAAAGCATGGACTGGGGTGAATACCGTCCCTTTTAAAGGGGACTTACTATGCTGATCCTTCTTTTAATACATATAGGTAATATTATAATGTTGAATGTCCATACTCATCCTCTGAAAAGTTTCTAAACATAAGATACAGGGGTTTTGCCATAATCCAAGAACCTGATTTTGTGAACGTGATTTCCTCTCTGAACAGCTCCTCCCGAGATCTTCACGAGATCTGGGCAAAACCTGACGTCAGGTTGTGCCGTCCAATTAATAGAGACCTAGCCAGAGCCAATCACAGCGCTGGACCTGCCCACACCGGAAACTATTCTAGCAGGCAGTAACAACCGCAGATCATACTATGCCTGAGTAGCGTCTACACTTTTGGAAATACAAAAGAAGAACCGCAGATCATTTGAGGTGCAGTTTTGTTAGTATCTCTCCCAATGCTGCTTGTCCGTTTACTTTTGGATGTGAAGAAAAGCACCTATTTCTCTTCCAAAAGACAATGCCACCAGAAATCAGTGGGTAGCTTTTTTTTTTTGCTGGCAGCAAACAGCAAAGGCCAAAGGGAACGTTAGCTGTTTGTGCTCAGCATTTCACCAAAGACAGCTTTGTCAATAAAGGATAATTCGACACAGGACAAGCGTTTTAGCTGCTTCTCAAACCTGAAGCAGTTGCATCGATCAAGCGCTCGGAGCCACAAGCTGTAAGTAACGATATAACAGCAAATAATGTAAGTGAAGCTAACGTGTTATGGGTGGCTAGCAGGACCACTAATGATAGTTAGCACTAACAACTGGCCTCAAACGCAGGCTTTGAAAAATATCTGAAGATAAACCCTGGATCGGTAGCGACTGTCCGTGACTCACAGACACTGAAGCTGTAAGTTGCTTTTACTGCATAAGCCAACCTGACGTGATAGCCAGTTGATTGTGGCTGTAGCACTGCGGCTAACGTAACCAAGTTACTGTTGCTTATGTTTGTGTCCTAAATATGCAAGAGTAATCTCAGGAGACATTCATCCGAAGGTATGTGAACATAAACCTCATTTGAAGCTAACTTTTTATACTTCTTTGTAATTTGGATGCTTGGTACAACTGTCCATGGTAACGGAACTTGCTGTCTGTAAAACCCGTATTGCAAGGGTTTGTCTCTGTGGTTGTTATGACTGCTCGGTTACCAGCTACTGCATGTTAGTTTGCGTGCCGTGCCAATGAAAAATGCTCCTGGTTTACTTATATGCAGTAATTCTGATCGGTGTGCTTGTGTTACTTCGGTAAGCATCAATGTGGCAGTTTCATCATAACGTTGCCCGATTGTTGCCACTACAGTTGAAGCTAACCGGAGAGGTGCTGTATGCGTCCGCAAAGTTGGGCTGAAAAGGCTTCAGTTAGACCAGACGTAGGTTTTGCAGAGCTTGCGATAGGTGTTTGGGTTTGTTTACGGCTGCTTGTGATCGCTTCACTTATCCATGACCGAGATCAGCCGAATACTTCAAAAATATCTGGGCTGGCTCTCTGATGCTACCGTGAAAGCAATCGCCAAACGCAGCAGCTCTAACATGTCTGGTATAACAAACGATTTCTCTGCACTACCGTCACATGATTTCCTCTGCCTTTAGAAATTGTTGTGGCTAATAAAAAGTCAAAAAAGGCAGAGATTGAATAGGAAATTCTTTCCTGTAGAAGTGATCGGTTCGCTAGCTCCACACAAGCAACTTATCAACGCTTACGGAACTTACGGTCTGTAAAACGTGTATTATGTTCATAACATAACCGGAGGTCTCTCTAGCTGTCGCATGCCATCCATAAAGCTGCTTTCACATCGGACTCGAAACGAATTTTTCGCGGGACAGATTACATTCAAAGTCAATGCAAAGACGCGAATACACGTGTTACGGGCACGTTAAGCTGCTTTCACACTGGACACGAAACGGATTTTTCGTGCGACAGATTACATTCAAAGTCAATGCATCGACTTTGAACATGATCGGTCGCGCGAAAAATTTGTTTCGCGTCCGGTGTGAAAGCGGCTTATTGCGTCCATTTTCCACGAGCAAACGCTGGTCATTCCGATGCAATGAGTAAACCATTACCACAGGCAATTTCCGAAAAGGCCGTTTAGCCTGGAGCTTTTGCCCCTTCATCATATACCAGTGCTGCAGAAGCTGTTTGTTACTCCACGCTAACGACAGTTATGCACACGAACCAGCAGGTCTTTATAACACACACCTAAGCAGTCCATAAGTTGTTGGTCCACTTTTTGCTGCTCCTCACTGTCCATTTTCCCTCTAAACTCAGACCCACCGGATTTCTACGGTCTCCCGTCTATACTTGGGTATGTCGACCCGTTCTACAAATGTGTCTTTATGGGGTGGATTCTAGCTTTCCCTCAATCCTAGCTATAGAGTAGAAATACCGATGTACTCACCATAGTAGCCGTGGTTAAATAGCAAATTAGAGCTTGAACTGCCAGACTTTCGCACTGCGTCCTCCACTTTCGCCGTTGCGTTTATTAGAACAATTTCATTTCATTAGATCTATACACATGTACTGCGTTTGATTGCGATATTTGCTCGTCGATTCCTTCTCAGATGGCAGACGCGTCTCACGTTTCACTCTGGGGAGGCAGACCCAGAAAACTGCGTTCTGCGGCCTCGTCCCGCCCAGATCCGCCCTCCACAGAGCTGGCCAGTCAGAAGAAAGTGGGCACATGGGGAGTGGGGGCCATAGCGGAAGAGCCGCCCCAACGAGGCGTTTCAGGGAGAGACTGCAATGGACTACAAATGGGTTTTTTTGAGGATGGCAGTATGAGCTAAATAGGGACCCTTTTTTGAACTTTGAACAATCAGGAGTACTCTAGGGGAGTCCAAGATCAAAATATAAATTTGGAAATGTAGCATAATAGGTCTCCTTTAAAGAAGGACACTCACTCTCAGAGGAGATTAAAATGATCAATAAAAACAAAGTTGTGCAAGAAGCACTCGGACCGCATCCATGTATTGAGACTGAGCAACCTGCTAAAACGCCCCACACCTTGACGAAAAGAGGGAATCGGCCCAGAGATGAAAACTGTTTTCTTGCAGTCCTTGAGTAGTCTAAAAAGACTGATAAAATCGGGTTTCAAAACCTTGGATTGGTGATGGGCAGTGTCATTGGTGCCAAAGTGAATAACAACATATTTAGTGTGAGAATGTTTGGTCAGAAGAGATGGGACTAATGGCTTAATTATGTCTGAAACCGTAGTGCCGGGATAGAAATATGTTTTGGTAGTATTTGATTTAATGTTTTTGATTATAAAATCCCCGATAATCAATGAGACAGGAGGACGGGGCTTGGAGATCTGAACCAGAGGGATAGTTTCGGAATGGGCAGTGGACAGCATGGTGCCGCAATGTGGACGAGTGGCATGACAATTTGTTGATGAAGTGGACTGCGAGGCTATTAGACTCTTGAGACAAGGGGGGGATATGGTGACCGGCTTGGGGATTCTGATCATCCAGGATGATCATAAGAAAAAAAAGAAAGCTTTCTAAGCATTGGTGATGTCATTCAGTTATTATTCTCGCAATAAAATTGATCAAATAGATCCTATGTATTTGAGATATATTTTCCTGCTTTTTTGAAAATCCACTGTATTTGTCATTTTTGAACTAATCCTGAATTTGAGGTCTTAAGCAAAAAAAATTGAGGCTTGATTGCCTGAATTTGCTGCATTCTCTCCAGTCACCAGAAACTTCTGAATCTCCTGAAAATCTGAAGACTCTAGGACATATATGTCAGTAGATATGGACTTCTGAAAGTGGCATCTCGTTCAATTTCGAACTCGCAAGTGATTTATTGAAAAGTTCCTTTGGGTGAAAAATTCTGAAAACTTAGGAATTTCAGCTAAAAAAAAAAGTCATATGTCAGTTTCAGATGCCAAAGATCATCCTCCAAAACTTCAAAAGATTCTGAGGTTCTCAAGCAACTGACCTCCCCTAATCTCGTTGAGTTGACACGGAATGACCCAGTACAGTGTTGAAAAAACCGCTAAGATTAAGTTGTAGCATTTTCTGCAATTTCCCTTTCACAGTCATCTGGCTTTGCGCAGCTCTTATTTGACCTTAGCAGGTATTTTAAAATATGCTACATTATTATTCTGTCATGCCACACCTCCAGCGCTCTCAATCCCCAGCCTATTAAGATGCGGCCTGCATTCTACGCTCCACCCGGATTACCTGCATCTGTGAATCATTGTCATTATCTCATGGCTGTGCCTGTATAATAGAGAGCTTCACACTTATTCAGTGCGAATTCTTGTAAGCCTGTTGTAAAACTCTAGTTTTGTATAGATATTGTAACTGTATAATCGCGTATCTTTAAAACTGCATTTCTAAAGGACTGTAAATGTTGTTATTATTCAGTGCAGTATTATCATTGTATTTGGAACATCGTTTCCTGTTTGTTTTGCATTTGCCTTTTCTGCCTTTGCTGTGCTGCAGAAAAGGCATGATAAAAACCTCCTTCATCTTTGCATCTGAATCCAGTTACACGTTTGCCATTTTTTCAGTGCACTCTACTCGGTGCACAGAAAAAGCCATTACATTTTCACATTACTGCCTATTCAGTATGTGTCATATTCTTTTCCCTCAAACTCTACTTTTTGAACTTTGCACAAACATTCGTTTTTTGAATGAATTTAGACTGTGCAGCAAGTATAACCCAGTTGAATAAGGTGCATGTCTACTCTGTTGCAATTGGGCATTAGAAGTCCAAGGTACTATCCGTGCTTTTTTTTCCCCAGACTTTCTTTCATAGGTTAATGAAAACACATCTCTCTGTGGCAGACATGGCGCCTAAAAGACAATACTTTAAAGTGATATTTTTGGGGCGCCCCGGTGGCTCATCTGTCTAAACGCGCGCACCATAAAGGCTGTGTCCTTCCCGCAGCGACCTGGGTTCGATTCCAGCTCAGGTCATTTGCTGCATGTCTTCCCCCATTCTTCTCCCCAACTTTCCTGTCTCTCTACACTGTACAACTGTCAAATAAAGGAAAAATTCCCAAAAAAAATAATCTTTAAAAAAAAAATGATATTTTAATGTACTTTTAAAAGTATTGCTTAATTAGTGTCCTTTATTTTAGGATAATTAGGTTAAATTTTATGACAACTTTTAGAAAATGCTTTTTAAAATTGCAATTTAACCCCTTTGCGCAGAAGCTAAAGCTGGCTATTTGGGGGGTTACCTTATTTAAGGCTTTATAATTCAAGATTGCAGCTTCACAGACAGGAAAGGAGTGGCTGAACTGAGTCTTGACACTTGAAGCATTTAGACTCTCATCGTATTTCAGTTTATTTTCATGATTTTGGTAGAGAAAAGGGGCTGCAAACACAAAACATCTTCATGAAAATTCAACATTGAAATTGCAAAAAAATATATATATATATACTGAGAATTGAAAAACTGCTGGGGCTTACATCTATACATTTCTGGGATCATAAACTCCTTGACCACAAGTCTAATTTATCTTGAACATTGCATTCTAGATTACCTACTTGCTATGAGCCAAATTAGACAGCTATCCAGGTGGCTTCCCAAAGTCTGAGATCCCTCAAAATGGTGCACTGTCAGATCATAAAATAATCATACATTTAGCACAAATAAAGTTTTGAGGCATGAAATTTGATATAAAACTAATGATTTTCTGGTTGAGTTTAGCATGAATTTATCAATATCAGTGCAGTTGAACATCAGTGGTCACCAGTAACCTCTCCAAACACAAAACATGCCTTTTCTCCATAATAAAGTTTAGAGTTTTGTCCATTTTTCTTCAAAGTCCCCCAAGCCAGCACACATTCTCATGAAATTAACTGCTGATTAAACGGTCAGAACATTCACCCTGCAAAGAAAGCTAGCAGTTCCGACTTCTGAGCTCACAACCTTATTTCAACACTTATAAGGAACAAGTACAACTCACTAACTCAGTGATATCTGATTTCTGAAATATACCTTATTTTAACAGAACAAGCATTCCACTATCTAGGAAAATCAAACAATATATGCCTCCCTAGATTCAGCAGAAAGGTGCAATGAAAGTACCAGGGGATCCACCGAAATGCATGACCAGTTCAAGTTTTAAACATGAAAAAAAAACCTCGGCATTCGATTTTGTTGAATACGGTATACATTCCAAAATAAAAAGCAAAAGTAGCAGCCTAACCTTTTTTACTGAATCCCTCCTCCAGAGACCGATGTATCCAGTAGAAGGAACCCTCCGGTCCTGTTTCATGCGAAATAATTCCCATTGACCATGTCCTTACCTCATTTTAAGCCTGTAAATGTAACTGAACCCTTCAGGCTGGTTCAGGTACTCTTTTTACTTCTATAAATTGCATCATTTTCAGCTGCGCAATCATGCTCAACGTTGAACGGATACAACCTACCTTGCTGGTACGCATAGGCTTGTATGCTCTTATGTTTGTCCAATCAATGTCTTTCAGTTACTGTGGAAAGTTTAAACACTCGGGAATTGGATAAGAAATGAGCCCATCAAGACCTCGTTACCGGGGAAGTTTCACAAGGGCGTGAACTATAACTGTGCAGTTACGCAGAAGAGCCTGAGTGTATAATTGAGTGATTGGCTATCAATACCAGTACTTGGGTGGATATAAGGAAGCGCTGAATTTGTCAATGAAGGAATCTACACGCAAATCCACGGTAGGGAACTATGCATTTTTTCTATGTGATGACTGTAATTGACAGTAGAATGTGAGAATCAAGACCATGTTGAATGTTTTTCTTCAGAAAACTGATTTTTCTAAACCACTAATTAAAATACTGTTGGCTCACTGTGGCTAAAGTGGTTGCTACAGAGGACAATGATTTTTTCTGTCACAAGAGATCATTTTTTTAAACTGCTGGGTCGACACTATGGGCAAGGATATTGACCAGTTTGCACATCAGGCTTAGCTGAGGAGTTTAATTCATGCAACTTTTGAAAAACATGGATTGGAGTGAACTTCTCCATATTCTAAACTGCGTTTGAACTCTCCTTGCTTGTAAATAATCAATAACTCAGAGCCGTATATAGAGAGAGTCTGGCCAACTCGAATCATGGGCGCCATGTTTGCTACCAACGGCAGATGATTCTACGACTTAACTTTATGGGCCGGATACTATGGTCGCAACAAAATTGCTAATTTTAAAATACTAAGAAGACTCGACATAACATGACACTTTGCTTGTAGTATTATCAGGGTCCCTACAGATGAACTCAAACATTGAGAACATTGTTCGTATTCAAAGAGTTTGCTTAAAAGACGTTTTTGTTAGCACGGGACCTACCTCGCGTTGTCTTCCGGGTTGTAGCCTTAGGTGAGTCCAGTGTTAAAAGCAGTATTTAAGTAAACAACTTGTACACAAACAATGTTCACAATGTTCGAGTTCATGTGTAGAGAGCCTGGTGAAACTACGAGCAAAGTTTCATGTTGTGTCGAGTCTTGGTGGTTTAAAAATAGCGATTTTGATGTGATCATAGCAGTGCCCGAGCGCTCCCATTCGAAAGCCAATTGACGAAAGGTTGCGTGTATTCGCATCTTCGCATTGACTTTGAATGTAATCTGTTGTGCGAAAAATTTGTTTCACGTCCAGTGTGCAAGCAGCTTCAATCACATAGCTCTAGTACTTGATTAAAAAAACGCTCTGCATTTTGTCACGCTATTAATATGTAGCTAAACTGGATACCAAGTGTAATGGAGTTAGCGCAATGCTACAATGCCTGCGAATTAACTAATGTTTCCATCAAGGCGCTGACAGAAATTACATTTGTCTTCTATTAAATTATGCTTCTCTGTCATGTGATAAACAGAACCTTACACTCTTGGTGTACAAGAAATAACAAAAAATTTATGAAACGCGTTGAGTAAATTTTACGTTTGTTGCGAGCTTTAACTTTCTTTTGACACGTCCATTCTAGGAAAATCTCAATGCCGCTGAGCATTTGCAATGTATTCACTATTGAGTGCGTTTAGTTACATGGACTTCAGTATCCCGGGTATGATCGGGTTTTTGGAGAATCCCGTTTTTGCGTTTGTGCATGTAAACATCATATCCTTATTTTAGAAACCAGGATAAATAAATAATTAAATATATGTACAAATAATTGTATAACTCAATAACTTATTGAATTTAATTACCTTATATTCGACACTTCGCTATGGGGATCGCTGGATGAATATTGATTAATGGTAGTAAACATGGCGTCCATAAAACACGTGACCAGCTCAGAACCTATCAGCATAGCGGGATAGCTCAGACGTTCGAACCCCGAGTTGGCCAGACTCTCTCTATATACAGCTGTGCAATAACTGATCCGGGGGTGCCATCTAGTGATCGAGTACTGTAACTTTGTGCTTAAATTTGCAGTTCCATAGACGTTGACATCTACATCTGCACAAAGGGGTTAAGTACACTTAAAATCAAACATAATAAGTTCAGCTACACTTTAAATACCTTTTGTGTACTTAATACGCGTCTATTATGCTTATTTATGCTTTTTTACTGGGGATGCATCACTGATACATTGTTTGAGTTACCCCAGCTGATGACCATTATACAAAGAGTTTCCTGTCCCAAATATACCTCCCAGATTCCCAAATATACTTCGCTTCTTTTGCCCTGAGTACTACCTCATCCCATTCCCTTTGTATCAAGCCATCAAAAGGCCTAGAAACAAAATATCAATCTTCACAAGCATCTATGAATTATGTGTTTAACAGTCACTCCACGGGTCCACCATGCAAAATCTGCAAAAAAGCGGCAGGGTGGGGGGGGCTGTGGATCCCTTCTGTATATTGACCATAGGTTTGCCCTGGGGCATGGAGGTGACTGTTAGAGCCATTCGTCAAATGATCATGTAGGGTAGGAGAAGGGGCCATTTTTGTTTTTCGCTTGTTATGAGCAGCTATTTCCCCCCAGAATATACTGATAATGTTTCAACGTTTTTCACTGCAACTACAAAAAGAACAGACTTTTCCCTATTGTAGAATGAAAGAGAACATATTGAAGATTTTTTCCCTGCTATCAGTAATTTTTTCGTGCTTCTGGTAGTGCTGGCCCAGGGCCCCCAAAAGGGGCCAAGTTTGACACTGCGAAATTATATGCCATATTTCGAGGTCGATATCTTACCTTCTGCAGGGTGTTGATAGATGAATCTTTGCCAAGAAATAGGTAGATGCCTATGCCTTTATATTCAAAAAGAAAATTTTTGCCAGCTATTTTCATATTTTCACACAAGGCTTTCAAAAACCTTGTTATTAGCTATTTTTTGTAGGTTCACAGTTCCCCAATAGGGGGCTATCAACTTGGATTGGTGCAGTCATATGCTACAGAACAACAGCAATAACAACCAAATGGCAGCTCATGAACAACAGCAGCCACCTAGTCCGTTCTTTATACTGTAGGTTGAGGAAGTGACAATAGGGGGCAGCACCATAACACTAGTTCAACAAATTCTGGTCTCACTCGCAAACGGTAAAAGTTTGCAAATTTTTTTTTTCTGTTTCCGGTAATTCAAGTAATGTTTCTAATCCCGTACGAGTCCCAAAATCCAACTCCCTGCAGAAGGCAAGTTATTGGGCTCGGAACATGGTCATCTCAAAATCAGTGATTTGGGGTAGGGGTAACATTCTCACCTATACCTCCCACATTAGGTAATATTTTTCATTGATTTTCAGGGGAAACATAGGCCTTCCTATAGGGAATCCACCCACCAAAATGTAGTATCCCAAGTTGGACCATTTTCAGTCAAGACTTAATTTTCTCTTGCTTATTGAAATCCGTGAAATAGTGCTTAAATGAACGCCAAAACTCTATTTCTAGCAATTATTCTGTAATCATTGGAGATAAACCGCTCATACTGCACGTTCTAAGTAAGCTAGGTCAGACGCATATATCCACCAAAAATTGTTCATTTTGGCTGACCCACCCTTTGCCGCATTTTGCAAGGTCCATCCACCGAGTGACACTTAAGTCTCCTAGGTTCATAACAATTGTTAAAAATTCACATTGTACATTATTCACATACATGCGTGGGTTAGGAACAGTGATGATCCCATTAGCTGGCAGAGGCTATATTCAAGGGCATTTTCCCTAACATACTTGACCACTGCTCGTTGTCCATCCAGGAATGCAGTCACACCTGTAACTTCCCAGTGTGTAGATGCAAGCCTGCTTAAAGCCACAAGATTGTTGTTCTCAGCATTCATTGATGTCCACATGGGTAGATAGTCCATCACGTGTGAATCCTTTACAACATCTATATTCTTCTCCATTCCCATCAGTCTGTCTCTGGCATGTGGATGAAGCATTGCAGGTTACCTTGTAGGTTTTGTGGCTGAAACACAATGGGCTCTAAATTCGTTGGCCAGGCGCAGGCCAATTGCAAAATACGCCTGGATACACCCCGTTGGTGCGGTGCTCCCCCGATTCGCCGCGCCAACGGGGTGTATCCAGGCGTATTTTGCAATTTCGTGCCCGGTGCAGCCCAGCGCAAGTATTCCTCTGTCCCGCCTCTGTCCCTCCTGCCGGCGCAAGTGGGGAAGAGGGAGGAGAGAAGCCGTGAGTGGGTTTAACACCGCCGAGTTAAATCTTCACCAATCAAATGAGCTCCTCTCCTCACCTTTAAAATTGGAATAAAAAAGCTTCTGTCCTATATCTGCATGATGCGTGAAATTTGCATTTTACTTTGCTGCTTCAGGCATGTTTTCTGCACCGCTTACGTCTATATTAAGCATTACAAATATGAGTTAGCTGGCTAGCTAGGGCATTCGCTAATTATTACCATTAGCGAACTTGAATGGAATTTCAAAACGAAACTACGTCAGATCATTCAAACTTATGAAGTTGGAATGAAATACGAAGGTTGCTCATTTATTTCTTCTGCCTGCATCATTGAGAAGAGAAACGATGGATAGCGTGTTTCTATTATTACACCCTGTTGCTGCTTAAAATTTTGCGATTAACATGCATGGACAACAATACAAGATACGTTACACATTTATTTTTAATATGTGATCTTATCTCAGTACGAGATCATAGCAATCAGGCTGTATTCCTTTCCCCCATTAAAAACGATAAAACCTAAGTGACAATAATAGTATTAAGCCGCTTGCACACTGGACGCGAAATGAATTTTTCGCACGACAGATTACATTCAAAGTCAATGCAAAGACACACGTATATTCGCGTCTTTGCATTGACTTTGAATGTAATCAGTCGTGCGAAAAATTTGTTTCGCGTCCGGTGTGAAAGCAGCTGATAGACACATACCCACATAGCCTACACACACACTCAGGAGCCCACATGCATACATCGCTCTCTCTCTCTCTCTCTCTTTGATCTGACATCAGGACAATTGATATAGATAGTATAATTTATGTGCTGATTCAGATAGTTACATTAAATAGTGGTTGCTGTAATTATTTATTGCATTGAAATGTGCCTGACATTCTGGAAACCTGCCTGTGAGGTTTCGGTGACGTGTGCACACTGTGCGCCGGTCAGCCAAATTACCACTGCACAGAAAGTAAACCAGGTTGGAGCTGGCGAGCTCTCTGCGCACTTTCTGCGGAGACTTTATCCACAAAATTGTCACTGCGTCATGATGAATATGTGACACCTCCCCCTACTACGCCGCCACACCCATCTCGGCGCACGTCCGTCTACCAAATTGGCAAAGTGACTGCACACGGTGTTGCACTGCACAAAATTATCACTGCGCAGGCTGCACCGGACGAAATTACCACTGCGTGGGCTACGCCACGCTGCGTTACCCTGCGCTGCACCAAGAAATTAAAGCCCATAGTCTCATTGCTGTGCATCATGCATGCGCTGGTTCCGGTTTGGCAGGTAAAAATTGGGATAGTGGAAAAAATAAAATATGCAATAAAAAGTAAAAATAAAAACAAAAATCCTTCAGTCCCTCCTTGATGCTTTTTAGGGCACGTCCTATCTTGATACCTGAAAAACCTCAAGTGCAGTATTTATTCTCATGGCAGTTAAACATTTGGACACAATTCATTGCAACCTTAAGATTGCCCTCCCTGCAGGTGTCCATAATTTTATGCAGCCCTGTGTAATTTGCATCCCAAGGTCCTTTCTGAAGGTGATTTTTGACCATGATTTGATCACCCATTTCAGATTTGTGTTCATTGGGTCTGACCCCATCATGCCATTAATGTTTGTTGGATTGGTGTGCTAAGCCCATGGTGTGAACAAAAAAGTGTAATTTGTCCTCCAAGTGGCTCTGCACATTTTTCAGAATTTGAGCCATCATTTGTTTGAACTCATCCAGTATTTTATTGCGCTTACATGTCAAAGGTGGAGCACATGGTGAAATTTCTGACTGTGATAAAATTTTTCCCCTGCTTTTCTGCCTTGGATTCTGTCCTGCAGCACCTCCACTCCACAACCAAACAGTCCCTTCTAAAATGTCCGGTCTTACCACGGCTTTGGCAGAATCTGTTGATGTCTTACGGCTTTCATGAGTAGCTACAGCTGAAACCTTCTTTTTATTAACCGGCGCACTGTGTAAAGTTTCATACCAGCTAGATAGAAGACTACAGACTTCTAAATAGGTCAAATTGTTCGTTTTCTGTTTTTGATTTCATGCAAGCTTTGTTGCATCATTGATAATGTCATCATATTGTTCTATGATTAATGCAAGGAATGCCGATCATTCCTGCCTGGATTTGGTATACCTGAATTCCTAGTATAGGAATTAAACAAGTGGTTAATGAAAGCTATGGGATTTTCACCTCAATAAGGTGTGTTGTATATTTGTTTCCAGTTCGAATGTAGACTGCCAATCATATTAATCAAAGCAGACTCTCTCTGCTGAGCATTTGCCCATACACCAGGGTTCCCCCTGGGTTCTGAAAAATATTCTTCACTTTCTCCTTTGAGAAATAAAGTCAAAAAAATATTCTTCAGTTTATTATAGTCTTCATTTTTTATTAGTCACTCATGGACTTCATCCACTTTGAAGGCTTTTCAAAGTTTTATAAAGTGCATGTGGCATGAACAAGGTCAAACCTCAAATATTTGCGTTATAACAGGTCTATCCATTATACTTTCGACTGTATGTATAATTTTGGGTCCATTCAAGTCCAACCTCTAATAATGGGTACCCTTTGGAACATAAAAGCTAAATTAAAACCTCTTAAGCAGTTAGCATGGAATTTTTTTGGCAATTTGGTAGACGGACGTGCGCCGAGATGGGTGTGGCGGTGTAGTAGGGGGAGGTGTCACATATTCATCATGATGCAGTGACAATTTTGTGGATAAAGTCTCCGCCGAAAGTGCGCAGAGAGCTCGCCAGCTCCAACCTGGTTTACTTTCTGTGCAGTGGTAATTTGGCTGACCGGCGCATAGTGCGCACATGTCACCGAAACCTCACAAGCAGGTTTCCAGAATGTCAGGCACATTTCAATGCAATAAATTACAGCAGCCACTATTTAATGTAACTATCTGAATCAGGACATAAATTATAATATCTATATCGATTGTCCTGATGTCAGATTAAAGGCGGTTGGCACGCGTAATGGAAACTCGACCTGGCTTAATCAACGCAGCTGAATCTGTGATGCAAACTAACGACTTCACATCTTTCTCAGCCTACCACAAACTGCCTCAGCATCAGACAGTGCATATTATATATATATAAATAATGCTTGCGTTCTATGCTCAGTAAAGCCGCTTGCACACTGGATGTGAAACAAATTTTTCAGATGACTGATTACATTCAAAGTCGGAATGTAATCTGTCGTGCGAAAAATTTGTTTCACGTCCAGTGTGCAAGCGGCTTAATACTACAATTATTGTCACTTAGGTTTTATCGTTTTTAGTTGGGGAAAGGAATACAGCCTGATTGCTATGATCTCGTACTGAGTTGAGATCGCATATTGAAAATAAATGTGCAACGTATCTTGCATTGTTGTCCATGCATGTTAATCCCAAAATTTTAAGCAGCATCAGGGTGAAATAATAGGAACGCGCTACCCATTGTTTCTCTTCCCAATGATGCAGGCAGAAGAAATAAATGAGCAACCTTCGTATTTCATTCCAACTTCATAATTTTGAATGATCTGACATAGTTTCGTTTTGAAATTCCATTCAAGTTCGCTAATGGTAATAATTCGCGAATGCCATAGCTAGCCAGCTAACTCATATTCGTAATGCTTAACATAGACGTAAGCGGTGCAGAAAACATGCCTGAAGCAGCAAAGTAAAACGCAACATTAATGCATCATGCCGATATGGGACAGAGGCTTCTTTATTCCAATATTTAAAGGTGAGGAGAGTAGCTCATTTGATTGGTGAAGATTTGACTCGGCTGCGTTAAACCCACTCACGCCTTCTCTCCTCCCTCTTTGCCATTTGCGCCGGCAGGAGGGACAGAGGCGGGACAGAGGAGTACTTGCGCCGGGCACAAAATTGCAAAATACGCCTGGATACACCCCCTTGCCGCGGCGCTTCCCCCATTTGCTGTGCCTGCGCCTGGTCAACGAATTTAGAGCCCTAAAACATCAGATTCCCGCTCACCATTCACTGATTAGGTGATGGTCGCTTTCCTTGCCTTTTGGGCCGCAAACTCAGCAATTAAATCCTTACAATCCAGCATGGATGCAACGTCTTTTTCGATAGACAGAAGGGCGAGCCTGCATCGTCTCTCCTGCGACATGGAGGTCCGAAGCTTCACTACCCCGATGCCAATTATTTATATCGTCAATAATACCCTGAGAGCAATCTCATAGTTAGGAAAGGCAAGTGAACAGCAAGACAGAGCATGTTACGCGTGACGACATAAAAAAATAAATAATTTTTCAAAAAAAGATCAGGGTAAGCTTTTATCGAGATGAAATGGTAAATAATGAAACTGACACAGAGAATTGTCATTTTAGGAGCATGATGAGTCAAGTGCAGTGATGGAAAATATGTATTAATTTATTTTAAAAAAATAAAAAATCACACAGCAGCTGCGAGGCCCCCTAAAGGCGCGAGGCCCTGTGCGGTCTCACACTTCACACAGCAATTGGAAAAAAAAATGTTTTGAGAGCATATTTCTTCAACTTCAATCAAAACTAATGTTTGTAAGTAAAAACATACGATCATTTTCCTCATAAATCAGTCCTCTTTGCTTGCCAGTAAAAAAACTGTTGCTAAAAAATCAGTCGTCTTTGCTTGCGAGTGAAAAAGTTTTGCTTGAAAATCAGTCCTCTTTGCTTGCAAGTTCAAAAGTTTTGCTTGCAACTTCAGCTGCACTAAATGGGCGGGGCCTACGCTGATGGATGAGAGAAGAGTTTCTATTGGTGGATTTGACCTGGCTCCAGCGCGGGCTACACCTTCCGCGTTACACCCAACTCTCTTTTGTGTTATGCTGCCTGGAGGTAAGTTGATATTGCTCTATTGTAGGGCAAGTCTATTGCTCTTCGAAATTGAAATGTTTCCCATAAGTAATGAATTACGCCAAATAGCGTAGGCTATAGCCTGCCGTTAATTCACATCAAGAAGAAGAAGTAATGAATTATAATGCCCTGCTGCTTCAAGCACGATGATTAGCAGCAACATGGTTGCCCCTCTCCACTTACTAGTCACGGCCTGAGCAGAGTAGCCTACGTTGGAATGAGTGAGCGAGTGAGTTACAGGGAGGCTTTACAACGTAGGGCTGTGATTTAAACATTTATGCCCGATTTCACAGAAGCATTATAGCGTGCATATAACTAACGTGTTTAAATTTTAAACACATGTTAAAATGCCATTGTACGCGGACAGCTAAACAAATGTTTAAACACCATTTCACAAGATGGGATCATCGCATATTTAGCTGCACACGGATAACCTTGCGTTTAGCCCTCAGACTAAACAGGTGCAGTTAAATTATGACAACCTGCCATTGCATAATGGGCATTTCCAATTTTCGTTACTGGCTCATAACCCCGTATGTTAGGGTAGTTGCGTTGTGGACACGCATTTTGCACAGAGATGTCTGCAAAAAAAACATGGCGAGAATTTCACTTCACTTCAAAGAATGTTGAACTTTCTTTGTGTGTCCTGTGGACGTGAGCAAGATGCTGACGTTACACGCATCCTTCGCCAAAATTATTTCATCCTCGGCATTCGTGGTGATTTCATACATTCATTTGTGCTTTCATCATCGGTGAAGAGTAAAAATGCAGTTAGGACTTCACTAGCGGTAGCGTTTTTGGAAAATGTAAACGTAGATGTAAATGAAAAACGTGGCCTTGCAAAACCCCTCTATTAAGTGAATATTAAGAAACTGAAGAATGCAACTAATTTATGTATTAATTTCATTTACTTTATTTATGCATTTCTGTTCCAGAAAAGGCACAAGTCTTGCTCAGAATCTACCTGGCAACCAGATGAAGGCAGGTCGATGTCACTCATTTAGGTGCAAATCAATCTGTGGAAGTAGTTTTCGCAAGTTAAACATACCCTCATGAGCGTTTAAGTTTTCTTTTGTTATTTTCTTTTGGCTTAGTTGGCTCAGAGGACTCCTAACTCAGCAGACCGGTATCGACAGGCTGGAAGGTCCGCAGCTGCGTGGTCACAGAAGCAAAAAACCGAGGCTTGGGATAAATTTGAGGAGACTGTGGAGAAAGAATTTCGGGTGGCCGCAAAGAGTTTCTAGCAAACTGGCAGACGACCCAGGAAGGGGAGACAGGGCATCGCCCAGGCTGTTATCAGCAGGGGTGGGGAACTGCTGACCTCGAATGGGGATATTGTTTGATGGTAGAAGGAGCACTCTGAGGAACTCCTGAATCCTGCAGACTCGCCCTCCATTGAGGAGACAGGGACGGAAGACTTGGATCAGTTTTGGTCCATCTCCCTGGGGGAAGTCACTGATGTGAAAAGTCACTAGATACAGATGAGATTACTTCTGAGATGCTGAAGGCTCTGCATGTTGTTGGGCTGTCATGGCTGACACGCCCGTCTAACATCGCATGGATGCAGGGTACAGTACCCTTGGACTAGCTGACTTAGGTGGTGGTTCAGAATTTTCACAAGGTGAATCGGATGGCATGCTCCACCTACAGGGGCATCACACTGCTCCGAGTCTACATGTGTTTTGTGGACCTGGAGAAGGCTTATGACCATGTCCCATTAGTTATCCTGTGGAGGCTGTCGGGGGAGTATTGGGCTCTGGGGCCATTAGTTTGAGTCATCTGATACCTGTACGACCTGGTATTAAGTCACACTCATTTGCATTTGGTGTTGGACTCCACCAAGGGTGCGCCATTTCAACAATTTTATTTATGATGTTCATGGACAGGATATCAAGGCGCAGTCAAGACTTGGAGGGTGTCCAGTTCGGTGGCCTCGGGATTGCATCTCTGGTGTTTGCATACAATGTGGTCCTGTTGGCTCCATCATGCTTTGACCTCCAACATGAATTGGAGTGGTTCACAGGCGACTGTGACACGGTTGGAATGTGGATCAGCACCTCCAAATCTGAGGCTATGGCTCTCAGCCAGGAAAAATTAGGTTATCCGCATCCGAGTGGGAGGCGGGTTGTTACCTCTAAGTGGAGGAGCGTAGATAATTCAGGGTCTTGTTTAAGAGTGAAGGTAGGATGGAGCATGAGGTTGACAATTGGTGCAGCCTCTACAGTGAAGCAGGCATTGTTCTGGTCTGTAGTGGTGAGGAAGGAGGGTATATTAATACAATACCGGTGAACCAAGCAACTGCCATACAAGCTAGAAGAGTCAACCATTAGGTTCGTAACCAATGGCATCAGCTTTTGATGTACTATGCAGTAATGCCAACTGCTCCGATTTAGGCGGAGCAGCTCCGATTTTCACCTCTGAAACGCTCGCCCCGATTTCGTCTACCAAAACTCCGATTTAACATATCATCGGCCTGCTGATAAAACCTCGTATCTGCAAATTTGATAAGAAACAAAAACTCGTATGTCCACAATAATAACATAAACATTGCAAAACACAAAATACATTCTTTGAAGAAAAATAGTCATCCTACCCAAACACAGCTCAACTGCCTTCTTACATGCAAAATTAAACATTTTTTATGCTCTGCTGTAAAGTTTATCATTTTGAAGATGCAAGATTTTATCAGCAGACCGACGATATGTACAGCCTTCTGTTTTTTTAATTCGTCAAATTACTGCTTCTTTGAAGCTAAGTGCGGTTTTATGTACGCCGACATGTTTGCAGTGTAAACACTGTTCGTCTAAGCCAATGAAGGTCTTAGATGTGGCGGAAGGTCTCAGCGTGTTTGCCCAAACTGCAGGGGAAAATAACGACTTAACGGTCTCCAGTATACAACTTCCATAGCTATATCACGTCTGCATACTGCTGCAGGAGCACGTGTGGGAAATCGCCTAAGATTTTCCATGACTAGATTAAAGCTACCCACGGCATGGAGATGCACGTGGGGGATGTTGACTGCAATCTTCCATTGTGATAACGGGACTACACATACAGATGAATGTGTGGGTCATCTACGATCTTCCATGCCTATAGACTATTGGCTACACACGGCATATAGATGCACGTGCGGCAAGTCGGCTGCGATCCTCCCTGAATCCTTTGTTTCCCTACCTTTTATGCCCAAACTTTGGAAGCGCTTCCTGTAGCGGGGTCATAGGTCACTTGGGTAATTCGAACCAGGAAGGCACCCCCCCTCCCCGCAGGAATTTTGGGCAGAGACATTACCATGAGGAGAATTTGAAGTATATTTCTTTTTATACTTATTGAGTGGGGGTTTAGTACAATTTTAATCCCTTTGAAATATGCCCCATGCGATTCCAGAAATTTAGTGGAGTAAAATGATACCAAACACCATAGGCTTGCACCACAGTTTGCAATGAAACGTCTGTTACGGTCCATGATTACCAAGATAACTGGTATTAATGTTAACAATCAGCTTATGTTGTATAACAAAAAATACACATTGCATACATTTGCAACATTACGGGAGGTAATGTGAATTATTTTGTGAATTTATTTGCATTTAATAATTTTGGTTTTCGATTTCTCCTCACAAAAGTCTGCCCCATCTGATTCACTTACGTCCACTGTGTTACCTCTCCTCCTTCCAACTCTCCCTCACTCATATCCTGGTACAGTAACCAAGCTTTTATGGGTATTCATGTACCTCTTCTTAGGATCCATATCTTAAATTTCCCGCTGGTTTGATTTTTGATATAATGCTATCGATAGCTGTCAAAGTCGGATTACGTCATTGTTTACTAGCGTTGCCAAGCAACCGGGAGCAGCGCGAGGGGCGTGCGGCAAAAAATGACAACTGTATATAGTGGCTTATGAGAGGGTAAAAATGACAGCTGTATCCTGGCTTATGAGGAGGTAAAATGACCCCTCTCGGCAGTTCTAGGTATAAATGGTCATATTTTGTTTGCTTTTGATTACACATGCTCCATACTACACAAGATGATTAATAAAGCCATTTTAGGAAAAGTCACGAAGTGAGAGATATAGGGGGTTAATTTTAACAGAGTTACAAGCATCCAAAAATGGGGGAAAATGATCCCCTTGGAGGTTCAAGTGTTAAATTACAGTAAATGTAATAAAAGAGTAAAAGCTCATTTTTTGTGTGTTAAATTGTTAATGCAAAAACCTTGGACAAGTGATTTTACCCACACATAATTTACTCTGATTTATATTTGTCTTAGGCACATAGATGGAAACCACAAGCTTGTGAGATGGAGGATGGTGTTCCATGGCTGTGTTGATGGTTTCAGTCGAACAATCATCTACCTTGCTTATCTTGACAACAGAGCCTGTAGTGTTTTGTCACTATTCATTGCTGGGGTTCAGAACTTTGGATTACTGTCTAGGGTGAGATGTGATCATGGGATGGAAAACAGTGGTGTTGCCCGTTTAATGCTGCACAGTAGAGGAGTAAACAGGCATAGTGTTATTACTGGCAGGTCAGTGCATAATCAACGAATTGAGAGATTATGGGCGGAGCTAAATCGAGTCATGTAATTTCATTTTGTTAATCTTTTCAACTTCATGGAAGCGCATGGTCTATTAGATTCACTAAATGAGCTCCATTTATTTTGTCTTCATTATATTTATTTGCCACAAATTTGAAGGGCAGCCACTGAATTTCAAAACCGGTGGAATAACCATGGTCTTTCAACACAAGGTGGGCAAACTCCTCTTCAGCTGTGGCAAAGGGGCATAGTCAACAATGCAGGAATCCATAACCCAACTATGAATGGTATTTGGGACATACACAGTGACTTTAGTATTGATAACATATCACTCTCAGAGTTACAGACAAACAATGCTGTTGTAGTTCCATCAATTAACATTACAGTCAGTGACAGGACAATGGACACACTTCAGCAAACGTTTGATCCATTTGAAGATGATGGAAATCATGGTATAAATTTATTTTGCAACCTTGTGCATTTCCTTGAGAGGCCATCCTAAAATCATAGCCCCAGCATACACAAAAAGAAAGAAAACCCCTCTAAACAGATATTTTATGATTTGACAAAGACTAAGGACACATTTCCATCAACAGAAAAGGTCCACACAAGATATTTACTTACTGTACTGTGCAATGCAAAGCAAAATGGAGAACTCACAGCCAATCTTTGTGACAGTGCAGCATTACACACGTTGTCATAGTTTTAGTTCATGGTTGCCGTTTTCTTCCTTTTCATAGATCTATCCTTTGTATGGGGTGTTAAGACATTCATCAACGTGATTCTGTGACCTCAAATTCATGATTTCATTTTACAGCCATCTTTCTTACTTTAAATGTTCAAACAAATTGTTACCAAAAAAACAGTGAAACTTGTATGAAACTGAATTTTATTGAAGTTTTCAGCTCTGGAGAACTCATTAAATTGACTGAACTATTACTTATTGTAACAACTTATTTATGTGGAATTGGATGACTCAACTGACAACATCAACATGACATCATTGGATCTCTGAGAATATCAGTCAGGAGGAGAATGAAGCAACACAAAGGCATCTCAACAAAGAGCAGAAGAAAGAAAAAATCATATTGCACATAAAGTACACTGATGCACTTGAACAAACTATGAAGTATGAAATCAGTTACATAAACACTGATAATCAAAAGCTAACAGGAAGTGGTGAACAATACAGTGGAAATCAAAACTATTTAAAAATGAACTTACCCATCAATGAAAACAGGTTACTGTAAAGTTTGGTTTTGGGACTGTTTGGTTTCAACATGGCTGACAACCTAATCCAGTACAGAAATAGAGCTATTTTTGTACTTATTCCACCAACGCCAATCTTTTATTCATGAGTACATGTTTTGGGTGTTTGCACACTTGAAAAATGGGTAAGATAACTTGAAAAGAACATAAAGTATATCAAATACTAAGGCTGTAACGATTCATCAGCAATTATTTTTATTTTGATGAATTCGATGGAATCGATAAATTGTTTTCAGTAAAGTTTATGAACGGTCTCAATCCTCAGGTTCCAGCTTCTTAAATGTGAAAAACGTATGTCCTGTTTTAATCTTCCTATATCTTTGTGTTGTGGGCAAAAAAAGATATTAGAAGACATCACCTTCGGCTTTGGGAAACAGTGATCAACATTTTTTTACCATTTACTTAAACTTTATAGACTGAACAACTAATCGATTAATTAAAAAATAGTGGCAAAGCCACTGCGCCTGCTTGGCCAAACGTGGCCAAAATGGAACGCCCCCTATTGACCAAAGTATTGGTCGGATTGGGCTCAAAAAGGAACTTGGTCTAGACCAGGGGTTCCCATACTCGGTCCTGGGGCCTCCCTGTGTATGCTGGTTTTTGCTCCACCCTGGTTTGCAATCATAGGATTTTAGCAAGCTGTTAATTTGTCTTAATTAGATGCATTTTTGTTCCGAGCAGCAATTTATCCTCTCTTGACTAACAGCATTTTGACAGATATGCATACATACAGTGAGGAATAAATTCTGCATCCACATTGCAATATATGAGTAACAACTGCATAAAAAGAGGGAAAAAATGCACCCAATCAAAGGAAAAAAAATCAATGGGTTCCTAATTGGTGAAACTGTGGGTACAAAGTTGCAAAAAATAACTATTTACTAAACAAGCAAATGACAGAGTCAAACCTGTTTTATCTTATGTTTTTGTGATTGAGTGCAAGCAAATTATTTTGAAAGAATTCTAATCACCTGTCTTCAGCAACCTAATTTGGAGGTTACTGATTTTCTCAGTATATGATTTGATCTGTTTAAAAATGTTATTACCTGAAATTGCTTGCCACACAGAAAAAAAAAAAAAAAACTTTATACGCAAGGGTCTTTTATTTGGTCTTTTATTCTTCATGGCACAAATGGATATTTCTTTTAAAATTTTGCTTAAAACAGCAAATAACATATTTAAACACAAAATGCACCCAATTTGGACAAATTAAATGCTTGTTAAAGTCCTATGATGGCAATTATGGTTGGGACAAAAACCAGCACACACAGGGAGACCCCAGGACCGAGTTTGGGAACCCCTGGTCTAGACCTTATGACGCTATATACACATATGAAATATGAAAAGGATCGGTGAAAAACTGAAGACGCTAAAGCACAGACAAGCCAAAAGATGACGCACGCACGCGAGACCACCACTAATGACCCAAAGCACAGCATAAGCCCGATTGGGCCTGTCGGCCAAGCGGGCTAAAAATTATTAACATATTAAATCGATAATGGAAACAAATGTTACTTTTTATTAGGGCTGTCGCGTTAATTAATCGTGATTATTTTAAGCTCAATAAAAGTAACTGCCACTATGAGGCAGACAGACGTGCTTGCTTATTACCTTTTCTATGACACATACCTAATGCGGTCATTTGAAATTCTTCCGGGAAGAAAACTGTGATTTGAAGTCTGCTAATTACCAGTGAGGTTGGACAGCCTCCATTGCCCTGGCATAATTAGCTCACCTTAAATCAATTCCCGTGTAGCCCACTTTGGCTAACCTGCAATAAAGCCATTTATTCAGCCAACTGACCAATCAAAACCAAAATGGCCAGTAATGATAAAGAAGAGATGATGAGAAGCAGACAGACCTAACCAGGCTGCTATGTTAATAATCTGAATAAATAGCAGACCTCTGAATTCCACCTCTCGTAGAATTTTTACATATCATTAAAAAAGATTTCGTAGAAATAAAATCATTTTAAGATGGTCCTGGTTTTTAAGCGTTTCAAAATATACGCAAACTGGAAAACATTTTGAGAAGCATATCGAACATGAAAGAGGGAGAAATTATTTTCGCATTGCACGCAATAGATAAATTCAGTGTAGACTTTGCAAACACGTTCAAGGCAAACGCAAATTTGTGGCATTTTTTATTTGATCATTGATTAAGATTAATTTGAAAAAGTAATTCATAGCTCTTGATTTTGGTTACTTTTGAGCGACTAAATGGCCTACAGTGAAGGTGGAAACATTCTGTTTAAGCGTAGCCTATCGAACGGGACATGTTAATTGTTCTCACGCAGCGCAGCCAGTTAAGGTCTGCAAAGTCTACCTGACAACTGTTCTCACCTCCTTCCCAATTACTTTGCTCAATTTGCAATCAGTTAAGATAGTGAGATAGAGTTGGGGATAGACATGAGTTGTCCGTTTTCACTTCTCTTCACTTTCACCCGATTTTTCCGAATGCTGTACCAAATCCCAAACTTGTCCACAGGCTTAATTGGCGGTTGGAGGATTTCACAATATCGTGCCAGGTAGAGCTTGATGTCAGAGTCTGGAATTCGACCAGTCCAGAACTTGACAATGACAGTAATTTCATTTACTGAGATGGAAGACTGCACCTCCCAGTCTTTCTACTTTGCCTCCTGAGAGGCTAGTACTTCGATGAATTTCCTAAGTGCATTCTCTTGATGAACACAAATCTCAAATTCACGCCGGTTAGCTAATGCAATAAACGAGTAAATATCTCTTGGATCGAGCCAAGAGGAATCAAAAAGGAGTTTGTCGCCAACAAAGTCCCGGGAGGGGGGATCTCCATCCCCAATAAATTTCAGCTTCGCCCAGTTTTTTCCAACACGAGACGCAAAGGAAGCCATGTTTAAAAGTGGTTTTAAAAGTGGACAGGACAAAGAGGTTCACCTCCACCGCCGCGCAAGCGGGGTGGGGGTTTAAATCACAAGATTTTCTTGTTCCGAGGTAAAATTTAGGGTGATAATAAAATTGATTTAAAAAAAAAGAACTGGGAGTTCAACACACGACGCTTATTGCTGCTAACCAATGAGAAGCACAAAAGCCTGTTTTACCCCTTCCACTCATTCTCGCGACACTGCTAATTGTCAGAAAATCGAAGGTCGCTATCTGCAACATGTTTCAAAACTGGCTTAGCCAATTCTGGGCCATCAACAAGGCAAGAGAAGAGAGTTGGGGGCAGGAAGCATGCTGGAGGACCACCGTGTACAAGGCTTACAGCAATGGCTCTGCCTGCAATGAAGTACCTGTCCTCTCTCATGGCTACAGAAAATAAAATTATTATACATTTGACAGTGCATGCAACCAAAGACTAAACAAAAACTTGTACCATCATATAAAATATGTATACTTTATATCACTACATTATCTTGAGTTCAGCATCTCAGTGACTTTAAACATACCAGTACTGTCAAGGGCCAAGTTCATTTTGCCCTCTTCTCCCTCAAACATTGGAGACTGGGGCAAAGCTTCTTTTAGAAGTCTTAGAAATTCTCTTCTTGGTCCACCCAAGTCCACAGCCTCCTCAGATACTTCCATATCATCAGAAAACCTGACTGAAATAGTGTGATATGGATCGTATGTCCCTCGTCTAAAACCTCTGATGGCTCCATCCAGGACAGTGGAACAGTTAATGTTAAACTTGCATTTCTTCTGATGGTTTATTTTTTGATGCAAGATCTTGCAAAATATGTCTTGCTGGCACAGAGGTCATTCTGAAACAAACAAGATACATCTAAGTTAGAGTACACACGCTAGTCTTGAATGCAAAATGTGTGTGTCTGTTATTCATGATTATTGACAATGCAGAACATAACTGTCACTCACAAAGTATATGAGTATGTATTTAATATTGTACAAAGTCACAAGGTTGTGATATGTAGCACAATAACCTAAAGAAGTTCTGTGAAAAGCATTCTCAAGCATGCTCAGTAGCATTTCGTCACCCTCTTAAAATAAGTCCTATTTTCAAGTTTAAAAAAAAAACAAAAACATGAAGACCGGATAGAATATATTTGGTTCAGTTTATTGAAAAACTTGAAAATATGACTTATGCCATTATTTTAAGAGGGTGACGATTTGCTTTTCAAGTAACCTCTCTCCTGTGAGAAACATTCTTATTGCTGTTATTGGTCTTTGAACTATTCCTAAACAAATTACAGTAACTGCAAAGGAATATGCCATTCAGCGTGGCCTACTGGAGTGTTTGTAATAGATTTTGCACAACAGTGGAGCTCTACAGCACAGATGAGCAAGATATTGTACATCAGGCTTTGGATACAGGTACAGTGCTTGAAAGTAGAAATAAGTGCATTGTTTGTTTGGCTTTACACAACATTTGTTGGCAAGAAGAAAAAAAATTATAGAAATCTACTTAACTACATTACATTCAAGGGCCAATATACAGATAGGCATATGTAAGCAGGCGTGATACCCCTTGCATTATTTGAAGCCAGTAAACTTATCAAAATAATTAAGGTTATGACTTTAAAATCTAGATTAAAAAATCAGCAATAACGCAACAAAACTGCATGTTTGCGATTGGCTACCTAAAACATTAGCATTTTGTACTAACCTTTCACTCTGCAGGCTTGCTAGGATAGCCTGGTTCAATTCCTCCTCATCGGAAGACAGGTCAGACAGAGTAGCCATCACAGAAAGGTAGTTGCCATAGTTTGCTGATCAATGCTGCGTTGAGGTAAAGGGTATTGCAGAACAATGACTTGCCGGAGTGCTGCTTTGGTAGGGTGAGCTTGGGGTATTTTGGCAACTAAGGACCTGAGTCGGATCAAGTGAAGTTGCTGATGAGGCAGAAGGCTGACTGGTGGAGGGGCAGCTTTCTAAAGGGGCGGCTTGCTAAAGTGCTGTTGTGGTCGAGGGACATAGTGCTTTGGTATGTCAAGACAAGAGTTTCAGTGAATAATGCTCCACACCCAGGTGATGAGGCAAAGGGATCATCTGCAGAAGTAAAGTTTGATAGGGAGGCAGTTGCTGGACTTGTGAAACAGTCTGAAGATGTATATGAGTGGTTGTCTTGTCTTAGAGATGAGGAGCGCAGCTGCCTTGCTGAACCAGTGTTTCCTTCACCATTGCTATCTTCACTGCTGTAGCTAGCAGTATCATCCTTGGAAAGAAAAAGAAAGAAGATAATTACTGTCCATGCTTCAAAAGTGAAATCTCCTATAGAGTATACCCTCTTAATTTTAGCTCTCAGTTACATGTGTAGAGAATGTTAAAGTACGAGCACATTGTGAAAACACTCTGTTACAAGTTTAAGTCCTGCAGTGACAATGGTACTTCACTAAAAGAGTGTAAATATATTTAGGAAAATGTACTTCAGAGTATTCAAAGTAAAAGTATTCATAGCAGTGAAATGTCCCCTGTGACTGCTTTTCTATTCTACGTGACATCATGAGATAATTGTGACTTCTCTTTTGGTAATGGTTATTAATATGTTGTTAATTCATTTTTTGCCAATTGCCTTATTGATTAATCAAAATCATTGTTTCAGCTGCACTTTTATTAACAGTTGGGTTGTTTAATTTGTAGAAGAGTTAAAAAAGAGATCTGCAAGCCAAAAAGCTCCTGTTTTAGAGGGTTTTTTGCTGTGTATATTGACATTTCCTCAAACTTCTGGAAGAGCATTGTGTATGTCACACAGCAAATAAAACTCTCTAAAATGGGATCTTTTTGGTGTGTGTATATCTGTCTTTGTCAACTTTGCATAATATTTTGCGATCCAGTACCCATTTCATTGGGTATAGGAATTTGCATGTCCTCTTAATGATCTTCTAATTTAGTTTAATTTGTAACAAATTGTATTTTATAAGCTTTCCGTATGTTTTGTGTAAGTAAACTACTAGATAGTAACTAAAGCTGTCATACAAATGTAGTGTAGTACGAAGTACCACATTTCTCTCTGAAATGTAGTACAATAAATGTCAATAAATGTCAATACAATAAATCTTCAAATATGCACTTAAGAACTTTTCTTGAGTAAATGTACTTTGTTACCGTATACTCCACCACTGCAGTTAGTCCAACTAAGCAGCTGTGGATTCAGACAATTTCTATGCTTAGATTTAACACTTCCGAGCAGGCATTCCAACTCTGCACTACTCTGTACAAGTTAAAAAAGGTTACATAGTTCCGTAAAGTGTTAATAGCTGCAAAGCTGAAAAGAAACTTTAGGAACAGGAGTTACAAAGGTCAGAGGTAACTGACAACATTTTATCCTCATGCATGCTTGGTTATGCACCGATCATGGGTTAATATTATCATTATTGTCACAATGTTATGCAGGTTATTTCAGATGTGATATATCATACCAAAATTGGCTTAGATGGTCTGATGTAAAGGATTTTTTATTTATATACTTGAAGGAGGAGAACCGCATCCAGCTCCTGTCCAGGACTCAGTTTTGGCAAAATCAACCTGTTGCCACATGCCATCAGAAAATCCAGGCTGAAAAACAGTGGAAAAAATTGCAAAAGGTTGAAAAAATACTTTTTTGAAGAGGACTTAATGCACAAGACACACTGAAACTGATGTGTTGACTGCCCGTTTTCCTTTTTTTCTTTGAAAATAGACAGTAAACCAGCAAACAGAAAAAATAAATGAGGAATTTAACCAATCCCACAAAATGAAAGTGCGTAAGTATGAATAATGGGCTAGTGTAGCTTAGGTTTTGTGTGCTGGACACAAAGTCTTATTTCATGCAACTTTCACTAGTGGAAATGCCAAGAGATGTCCTTTAAAATTCTCCATTTGATTAGAATCATTACATCACAGTTTGGTCTTGATGTAATAAAATACATGTGCTTACCTCACATCAGCAGGGATTTTTTTCTCCAAAGGCATCCCTTATTTGTTCAGTGACAGTCTTCTGATCCCAGGATTTCTTGAATTCAAATCCGTTCAATATGTGTCCATGTTCATATAGCTGCTGCTTTGCGCGATGCTTGACGATGACAAAGCTTGATGGGCTTGGAAGGAGGATGATGTCTTTGTTGAAAGTATTGTGATAATGTGTTTTGGCCCTGGGAAACCAAGCAGACATTACATTTGATATGTATTCATTCTTCATTGCATTCTGAGCACATTGACCCATAAAACATAACAAAAATTAATAAGTAGTAAAAGTTGGCAGTCAGTCATTTGTGCCCATCATGTATGCCCTATAACTGGGGCTGGGTATCAAAATTTTTCGATACTGCTTCCTGAACAATACTTTTTTCGATAACAATTTTATAATATCAGTTCTAACAAAAAGAAAATTACATTACAAATCTTGAGTTTTGTTTTTCAGCTTTGGCATTTTTCCACTAAAAGCAGTTTTCTAACATAAAAACATGAACGACAGTTCTCGTGCTTGGCAGCAGGCACCGCGCATTCATGAGGGGAGGTTGTTGTTAGCATTATGGTTGTTAGGGGTAGCTGTCATTTAGCCATGCAGTTACCTGCAGAGTATTTGATAAGGAGGCAGCGGCAGACACATAAATTATAACGTTAATATAATTATCTATCGTTATATGTTGGCAATATTAATGCAGATGTTTTGCTAATGTCCACGCAACAGAGGTAATTTATGTTTGACAATTAAACGTAATATTGCAATGCATTGAGTTAATGTGCAGTCAGGCTATGCTTACTTTGTCTGACGTTCAATAATAAGCTTTATTTTCTACACTGAATGTGGGTAGATGACAGATGTTGAATGTAATTAATAAATCTTAATAAATCCATGGATAAACCTTTGACAACTGGCCAGCTGCCTAATGTTACCTTGTCTTATCATGGGTTTCCTGTTGATGTTATTGATTAATTAGCAGGTAACGCGATCGGCGTTATTCATCTTGACCATTACAGTTAATACTGTAAATACGCAGATTATCCTTAAATGTTTGGTGATATAACGTTTCACTTTTTCACTTCTGCTATGCAAGGGTGGTTTACTAATCTCGGATTATATATATATAATTATTTGCTGCGACATGCACAGACACACACACATACACACACACTTGGGTTTTCATTTTTCACCATCATTGTTGTTTGAATGCTTGTTGAAAGCAACTCAAATCAAACCCTACCATAACTCTGTTACATTATATGAATAACCACAACTGACAGTGAGGTTAAGGACACATAAACAAACGTAATCGTCATAATTTGGATCGGAAAATTAAATTATTACTATGTTACATTCGGTTTAAAGTATAGCGAGTTGTATCGGAACAGAAACGTTACACATTGATGCATCCACGATGACAGCTTTGCAGCATCCATACATAATGCATGCATGCATGCATTATATGATAATAAAAGTGATGAATTATCGCCAGTACATCCTTGGCTTCTACAGACCACAGCGCCTGTCAGCTGTTAGCATCAAGGCTACCATGAAGCCGGCAGCTGTACGAGCGACGACGTACATGAGCGCGCAGTGCAGCGCAGTCCCGCAGTTCTGCTGTTTTGATACTCGGTACTATCGAAGCATTTCGGTCAGTGCCATAAAATAACCGTTTGGTACCCAGCCCTACCTACCTATAACACTGCACTTAACTAGTGACAGACAGTAGCCTACATTAAACCATATGACACATTTCAATTTAACTGATGGAGATGAAGATCACAGAAGTAGAAAAATGAAAATACTGTCCTACAATAAAATATAAGACTTTTTTCATCTTAAATTAGGCACTGTGAATATCTGTGAGTGTTGTTACTGTTACTTAGGTCTGAACCATGTCACAGTGGCCTATAGGTGTGGTCTATATTGTATTAAACAAAACTTCTGACAATATTTTGATATGGACTGTCTGCACCTGCAACTGCTGAATTCTCTTCACTTTGGCCTATGCTATGAAGCGAGTTCAACATATCCAGGATCTCTATCAGTTATCGGGCTTCACTAAGCCTAACAACCGAAGTCTCGCTAAGCGGCCATACGAGGCTGGTTATCAACTTGTTAAGTGAACCCAGGCTTTCCCAATCTAGATATCTGCATGTTCACATAAAAAGAGGCAGTGTTTGTAGCAAATGACTAGTCCACTGGCATAGACCATCAGGTCAACGCACAGAGTCTGCGGTATGTCTATGGTCTGCGGGACTGTTAGCGCATGACTGCGCCGTGTCACACTGGCGATGTGGGGCTCAAGAAGGTTACACAAATAAATGAGTCCCTCTGATGAGAACTTATAGCGCTCTGTTAGATGGTCGTTTGGAAACGCCAGACGGTTATGTCCAGGCATTAGACGTATATTGTTATGACCATCTCTAAATACTCGTGCTCTCATCAGGGACGCGCGCAGAAGCGCGCCGAGCTCCACAGGATCTTCCAAAAATGGGTAAGCCATTTTCAAGAGAATTGATTGGTCAGGAGGCGGTGCTTCCATTTTCAAAAGAGTTAATTGGTCAGAAGGCGGGGTTCCGGAGCAGGTTAGCCGTTCGGCATCATAGATATATATAGTATATATCTAATATCTCTGGTTCAGCATAAGTTGCCATGGAGATACACCCCAATAAGAAGTGATTCACCTTTGTAGGACGGAAAACCCCGAGTTAAACCTAAAGTTAGCTCGCAAAGCCAAATCGTGCTTCGTAGTATAGGCCTGTTTCCCGTCTAAGACCTGAACAAAACCTTTGAAGAATAAGCTAATCTGTGTGCTGCTGTGGATGAGTCAGCAGGTAAGCGTATTTTAGACACATAAAAGACAACCCTAATAAAATCAATATCAAGTTAAGTGTACGCTATATTAAGAATATGTTCACTACTTTGCCTTGCCGTCAGACAGACAGGAAACTTACATTAAATAACTCACCAGCGCCAGACTCCTTTGACAAAAACAGCAGTTCAAGTCGCAGAACAGAGGTGTTGGTCTACTGCTGTCTCGATCAGTTCGGTTGTGTGACTACGGTAAATCCAACCTAACCTGTTGAAACACCGAAATCACAAAATAGTATACTTTAACTTACTAATGGAGGTAGCAGTAGTCCGGCAACTCCGGTGCTTTGCGAGGTAAAATTGCCGTTTTCGTCAAGGGGATCTGGTACCAGGAGAGTGACTTCAGAAGCGATTAAACTTCAGTATCCTGTCGGAGCTTGCCTTTAATAATAGGCAGTATCTCCGTGTCCGACAGTCGGATTAGAGTTTTAATATAACTCCGTGCCCAACAGTCCAGTTTATTAAAGATTTCTTTAAATCTACTGGGCACAGTTCAAGATGAGAGCGAAGAATGTCACCAACGGAGCTATATTGAAATGCTATCCCTAAACCCTAAAAGAGTCAGTAGATTAAAAAATAAATAAATAAAAAATTTTGAGGAAAATGGACTGTCGGACACGGAGTTATATTGAAACCCTATCCGACTGTCAGACACGGTAACACCATGTAAAAGTTGTATTGAAAACCATCCGACTGTCAGACACGGAGACACTTCGTTAATGGCCATGGCTAAAATATGGTCTGATTCTGATCCCATCCATAGCAGTGTACAGCCTAGCTCGCATGCTTGTACTTCCACATCCATTAGTAGTTGTGATGGTGCGTTCAGGAACCACTCGCGAGAGCAGGAATTCCAAAAATCGTAAGCCTTTATTGAAAACAGGGTCAGGACCAGAAGACACAAGAATTGCCAAACCAAAAATGAAATCCAAAAAGCAAAGTCGACTAGACAGGCAGGGGTCAAAACCAGTAAAGCAGATGTGCGATGGTACGTAGACAGCAGGCCAAAATCGTAGTCGAAATCCAGCACAGAGGGTCAAACACAGGGCATCAAAAACAGTAATCGTGGTCGTACAGAAAATAGGTCAAAAAGACAAAACAAGAACAGAAGGGCTAGGCAATATCAAGGTCGGGTGAAACAGTCGTGAAGAAACAATAATCAATTGGCATACAAGGAGCTCTGCACAAAAGAATACTGATCAACATTCTGACAAGGACTGAACTGCAGTGAAGACTCTAAATAGACACAAGGGAAGTCACATGCTATACGGGGAAAAGGTGAATTGGATGAGAACTAATTACAGAGGCAGTCACACATGGGGAAGTATGGAAGCCCATAGTAGACTATATTCAAATGATAATGAAAAGCTGTTTGACATTTCATTTTCAAAGTCATGCTCTGCAATACAATGGACAATATTCAAATGCAATAAGCAAAACAGCACCCCCAGCCTATTGCATTTACATTTACATGTCATCACGCTCTTTTAGGGTCAACATGATAATGAAAATGCTGTTTTCTAATCACTTGGAAATAATAATGATATAATAATGATGATGAAATTCGACATTTCATTTTCAAAGACTTATCCTGCAATACATGGGACAATATTCAAACGCAGTAAGGGAAACAGCGCCTCCCAGTCCATTGCATTTTCAAATACATGTCACCACGCTCTTTTTGGGACACAATGAAAATTAAAATGCAATCTGTTAGCGTCTCATCAAGGCGGGTCTTCCGCTAGGACGTCACTTATTAGGGGCGCGAACGGAAACCATGTTCCTTATTTGCATACCAACCAATCAGCTTTTGGGTAGCGCTTGTACGCACGGAGGCTTAATAATGTCATGATGGCTAGGCTGCTATGTGTGCCATCGCGCATTAGGCTACGTTGCGCTTTGGATGTAACCATGTTGACAGCTAGTATGCTAGCTAACGTTAACTAAGGAAAATATTTGTAAATGATCATCACATTAAAGCGATATGATTTGATTTTTGCCCCAACTCTATTAACTGAGCTAGCTGTAATATGCATGAACTTATCCGAGGCCTTGCAGCAGTGTTGAGCAACTGCAACCCAAGTGTGCTTGCAGATTTTAGAGACGTTAGCTAGCTTGCTAGTGAGTCTAAAAGCAATCGCTTAGATACAGCTAGCTATGATGCCTACTGGAGAAGCTCTTACAGCCCTGATTTGTCACTTTCAACGCCATCTCGCACACGCGACCTCTTTCACCATTGATTAGCAGCTTCTTTTACCTAAAGAACGAAACTGACAGTTCAGCCGAGTTGCAAGTTCGCCACTCTTGAAACATGCACAATGTATGCATCATGCAGAACGGTTCGGTAAACGGCCAGCAGTCAGGCTGCCGCTGTTTCTAGTTTAATCGCGATTCCCAAGCCACGTAGCAATGGGAGAAGTTTTGATGACTCTGACTGGCTGAAAACGATGTTCCTCTCTTGCTAACTTAACCTGCTGTAACATGAACCTCTTTGATATGTTTGGCAGCACTTTTGTACGTCCCAACAGTACTATCAGATTTCTGGGAGATTTAAATGGATAGCTCATTACCTGGCTAGCTCAAGAACAATCGGCAAGCACAAGAGCAATCACTGTCAATTAGCTAGCTTGTGAAGCTAGGGCAAAGACCGAATCACAGCGATTCAGTATAAAAATGATGACAAACATTTCCCCTAACTAGCTTCAGCAGGGTGGGAAGACTGATAGCGTTTTATCTGGAGTAATGTAATATGCTATAGCACGCATGGAAGGATAATGCTGCTTTAACTAGCTATGAAATAGCATGTCTCAGGCTGAACTGTCAGTGTGTTCTTTAGGTAAAAGAAGCTGCTAATCAATGGTGAAAGAGGTCGTGTGTGCGAGATGGCGTTGAAAGTGACAAATCAGGGCTGTAAGAGCTTCTCCAGTAGGCATCATAGCTAGCTAGCTGTACCTAAGCGATTGCTTTTAGACTCACTAGCAAGCTAGCTAACGTCTCTAAAATCTGCAAGCACACTTGGGTTGCAGTTGCTCAACACTGCCGCGAAGCCTTGGATAAGTTCATGCATATTACAGCTAGCTCAGTTAATAGAGTTGGGGCAAAAATCAAATCATATCGCTTTAATGTGATGATCATTTACAAATATTTTCCTTAGTTAACGTTAGCTAGCATACTAGCTGTCGACACGGTTACATCCAAAGCGCAACGTAGCCTAATGCGCGATGGCACACATAGCAGCCTAGCCATCATGACATTATCAGTAAGCCTCCATGCGTACAAGCGCTACCCAGAAGCTGATTGGTTGGTATGCAAATAAGGAACATGGTTTCCGTTTGCGCCCCTAATAAGTGACGTCCTAGCGGAAGACCCGCCTTGATGAAACGCTAACAGATTGCATTTTAATTTTCATTGTGTCCCAAAAAGAGCGTGGTGACATGTATTTGAAAATGCAATGGACTGGGAGGCGCTGTTTCCCTTACTGCATTTGAATATTGTCCCATGTATTGCAGGATAAGTCTTTGAAAATGAAATGTCAAATGTTGTCATCATTATTATATCATTATTATTTCCAAGTGATTAGAAAACAGCATTTTCATTATCATGTTGACCCTAAAAGAGCGTGATGACATGTAAATGTAAATGCAATAGGCTGGGGGTGCTGTTTTGCTTTTTGCATTTGAATATTTTCCATTGTATTGCGGAGCATGACTTTGAAAATGAAATGTCAAACAGCTTTTCATTATCATTTGAATATAGTCATAGATTTCCCATATGTGTATGTGAAAATGAAAGTGATAATTGGATTAATGCATTTTCAATTTAATATTGTCTCAAATAACTCATTCATAAGTGGAAAATTATAATGCAATAGTGGGATTACATTTTCATTTGAATATTGTCCACTATGGGCTTCCATAGGGAAGTCCTAAACCACAACAATTGGCAAAAGCCAAGACACGGATGGGACCCACACAGACAACCTATGACAGATAAACAGGTCTGGTCAAGGAGTTCTAAGTGCACAGACAATGAGTGCAGTAAAGTAATTAAGCCCGTGCGAGAGATCTCGCGGAAACGCAGGCTGAGGCAGAGAAAGCAAAGCAAGAGGCGGAGACTTGAACAGGGCAATTGCTGAGATTGAATTAGTAATAATTAGTAGAGGTGCAGCTTAACAAATTAACCGAAGTGTTCATTAGTAAGTTAGTAATATATACATGGATTAGTTAAGTTAGTGGACTATGATACACAATATAAATGTTAGTGTTATTAGTAATCTAGGAAAGCAAGGCGAAGGAAGTAAACGAGAATTGAAGTAATAATATGAAACACCAGAAACCATTGAAATCACCCGAAGCAAGCAAGCACACAGACTGGGAAGACGGACTGAACCAACTGATCACAAGACAGGGGAGACAAGTGCAATAAAACCTAGAATGGCAGGAACTAAAAACCAGAATATACAATAACCAAAAAGAATAAAGAAAAGACATAACCATAAACATAAGGCATGACCTCAAAACACAGAACCATGACAGTAGTTACATTTGACTTTGTACACTTACATTTTTCTTGAACGGGAGTTCCAATTGCCGAAATGCGTCCGAGTCTGATATCGCAGAGACTGCCGTAATCCTCCCCTTTGGCTTTGTGTAGCGTTGTTAGCGTTAACTTTAGCTGCTTGGCCCACTCAGGAGTAGCCCAGTCTGAAAAGTTGTCTCATTTCATTTTCTACCGTGCTATGAGTAAAATTAGGTGCAGAGCCTGTCACCTGATGCTCAAGGGAAGAAGACAAGGATGTGATGGTTTCCGAGCTTGATAAAATGTTCGTTAATACGCCAATTGCTTGCTGCAGACAAGGCCGAATTATCCATATGATGACTGGTGTGCCTACACTGGGGCATCATGCTGGGAGGGGCATCACATGATTCACGAATCCTCAGTTTTTTATTTTTTTATTTTAATCGGAAGAGATGCATATGCATATTATGAACAAATTCAAACTTAACTGTTGATATGAAAAGAGAATATTTAAAAAAAGAATACAAATAAACTGTGATTTGGAACTGCCCTGCCAAAGTCACAGAAAGGCCAAACTGGTCCCAGATCAGTTTTGCAAGATGTGCCTTCGTTCTGACGTCACGTGCTACAACACACTGAGCAGCAGGGGAAGCAACCGAGGGGTTGAGCTAATCGGAAAATAGCAGAAGAAAAAAAAGTACGAAAAATATCCACGCTACCGAATGTACCAGAAATATCTTGCTTTTTTAACATTACTCACGGCAAAGAAGCTGTCAGTAGAGAGGCAACTGTTCCGCCCGTCAATTCCGTTCCTCCAGTGCTAGCAGCAAGCGCTTACGTTACAAAAGTTATCAATGTACGTTAGAGGCAAATGGTAATGAGGCAGATGCAGCATTGCATAACATTAGCTAACGTTAACGGGAGCCTGTCGCAGTTGGGCTGACGGCAACAGCTGAACTCGGGGACAGAGAACGTTAGCATGGTCGCACCAAGCAGAAGCAGCAGTGAGTTCACTGCACAAAGGCTTTCCCTTTTTAAAACCCTCTCCCATAGAATTTCAGTTCTTAGTATTTAGTAAATGTAAATGTGCGGCCTTTGTTGCCATAAATTTCAATACCAAAGTTAAGTGCCATTTTAGTGACTGGATGGAAAGTACTCATAATTAAGATTTTGGGTACTGTCCCTGAAGGCAGCAGGGTTGTCACACTGTCCTTGAAGGCACCCTTATTATTATCACCATTGGCAATCTTCTATTGAAGACTTGTTCAGCTGGTGCTTTAGCTGTCATTATTGCTGTATGCCAGTTAAGTTGTTAATAAATGAAACACTAGTATTATCAAAGAGAAGAGTGGTCCATTGCTGCGTTCTATAAGCCATGTTAAGTAACTTTTTTGCGGGGGGGGGAATTTCATGATTGGTCACACTGGGGCATAGCACTGTGTTAATCCGGCCCTGGCTGCAGAACATGCGTTTTCTCACCCTCCATGCTGATAGTGACCTTATCATGACCCGCTTGTGCTTCTCAGCCAATCACAGCGCGGTAAATGTTTGACACAACCATTACACGAGTTTGATACAACTGGATTTCTTCTTCTTCTAGTCTCATGGCGTACAACACTTTTGTCTTTAGTGCATGCCGCCACCAACAGTACTGAATTTCGTGCTGTATTTTAATTGTGTGCTTGACTAAATTAAAAAAAAAAAAAAAAAAATTAATCCTATCACATATCCTTCTCTGCTTCAAATATTTCCCCTGGCTTTCTGTCTCTCCTTACTTTTCTACGGTCTGACCACCACCGAACCCTCTTTCCAAAATTCTCTGTATGTCTTCCGTCTTTACATCTTCTACGCCCAAAATCTCTCTTGGCGCATCTACCACCATCTTAATTCTCTCTGTTTTGCTTTCTATCTCACAAGCACAGTTTAGGACCATTGAAATGAACGCTAAAAAACAACTTCTGCTCATCCTAACTTCATCTTCCTCAAACTCATTTTGCTTCATGTCCACTGGATGCACTCTGGCCTGCTCTTTCCCCACCATTTCTTTTTTACTCACAATTTTTTTTAGTTGCTTCTGCATATGATATTTTTCCCTGTGCTCTTGTCCTTTCCACCTCTTTCCATTTTCCTTCTTTCACACTGCACTGACCCCATCTCATGATTTCCCCCACAGTGAGAACATGCTTTTGCCACTATACATTCATCTTCAATGCATCCCTCCTGTCCACACCGTTTACACCTGTGCATTTCTTTTTACCGCCTGAATTTGAAAATTTTTGTAAGACCATTATAAATACAGTCGGCAACAACGAGAATGCCCACAAACGTCACATCCGGTTAGAGCCGAGGGGGAAAACAATCCCCCCCCGTCCGCTATACTGTAAAAATGAGGAATTTAAACTTGTTTTGCTAACGCTAACAAGTTGTCATGACGTACTTTGAGTCGCTATTATCTGCTGACAAGGATCGATATATTAAAAAATTAAATACTCTGGGGTTGGATTGTTGTCCATACGTTTTAAAAAGACTGGGCAAATGATCCGACTCAGTGGCCTGAAGTGAAATGAAGTGCAGACATGCCCATATTGTTGTTGGGTCCCATAATCTGCCAAACTCGTCCTCTCTTCTGATAGCTTGAAGCCATTTTGTCCTCCTTTGTGGTTCCGTTGTATTATTTGGTAAAATGTAAAACTTTAATTGGTGATTGTTTTGTTTATTTGCGGTGCAAAAGGGCACACAGCAACTCTTAGGCATTGTGGCTAATGGCAGAGACCGGTTTGTTTTCCCCTTGGCTCTACCGGATATGACTTTTGTGGGCGTCTCCGTTGTTGCCGACTGCATCTATTACTAGATTTATAAGGCTTTCATATAAGATTCAAGCTTTTTCAAGGATATCAACCTTGATTTATGCTGTAAAATGTGTCTCAAAGGTGCAGATTGTTTGATACCTGTTCAAAATATCATACATAATATTGAATGCAATATATTGTGATCTGTCAACACTATAATAAGTTTGACATGTGATGTTTACAGAGTCACTATTTATTAAAGGATTAATGGCAAAACTCTTTCCACATTTTCTTTTCTCCAATGCCACAGTGCCCTTAGTGTTTAATAAAAAAAAACACAAACTTTCATGAAAAACAAATCCCTTTATTCATCGCCAATGAGGATAAATTAGGTCTTGATAAAAATAGGAAACCCTTTAATTTTATGTAAACTGTCCATAGCATGTCCTGCATCAAGTTTGTGTCAACTGGTAATGGACCTCTCAGGTCACACAGGTCATCCTGATGCATCTTTTGCAGACTTTCTGATGCTGCTGCCTGTCTCATACTGCGAGGAGAGTCTGGCGGGGTCCAGGAAAACTTCATACACAGCATCATCAGGTCACTCTGATGATCTGTAAAATATGGCACAACCACTGTTACTTATATTACACGGTCATGATTTAGCCTATCAGTCCCAACCATGCACATAACCACTGCATAAATTTTGTTTTAAATGAAGGAGAAGCATGTAGTGGTATGGTGATCTCAGTACTAAAGTCAAGGTGATTATAGTATTAAAACCCAAATGACAACAACATGTGAGAAGTGAATCGCCCCTTGTAATTGTGTAATTCTTGAATCTTTTTACAGCATAATATGCATTTTGTTTCTAGCTCATCTGACCATCATTAATTACATTTAAATACTTTCTTTGTTTAATTGTTCTTCTGTAAGGATCACTCTTTGTTGATTTGGCCTGATAAAAGTGTTGTGACATTTGGAAAGATTTATTAGTTTATTAGTTATTTTAGTGTAGGCAAGTTATTTATCATTTCAACCTGAATTATTTTGAGCACTAAAAGTATTCCTGTTTTATGTGAACATTGTCGTGTTCTCTGTTTCTTTGAATATTCTCAGTAGTTGCACCTACCATGCTTTTATGCAGAACCACAGGATTACACCGTGGAACGCCTCAGTAGTGATGGCTCAGCTTCTCCAGATCACTTAAGACTGTCCTAGAGACAGGACTGACTGCCACTGAGCCTAAAAATAATATTACAGAGAGAGTTCAAACACTGAATTAGACTGCATTAGTTTAAGCGCATAAACAGACAACTAATACATCCACAAATGAAGGGATATTTGAGGAAGTCGCAACATGTTTGTCAGCTCTGTCAAAGATGTGGTGGAGTCTGCAGGGTCACAGGTAACATCAAGATGTCTTAATCGTTGTGGTTACTTACAGTATGTCCACCATCAGCCATCTGACCATGACTTACCTGCTCACTTATACTTTTACTCAACTAGCCCAGCCCCATCACTCCGTGTTGCCATGGTCAGATGGCTGATGGAGGACAGAGGCAAATTTACATTTAGCTAGTTATATTGCCATTTATTTACAATTCATTCTGATGTGCTGGAGATAAACAGAAAATGATCTGAAATGAATCTAATCTGAGGCAAATTTATCTTTCTTCATCTGTCCATTGTTCAAACAAACAGAAGCACACGGCTAATTATTATGCAGAATTACGCCATCGAAGCGTTCACGTAGGATATTTAGCTTAATCAATAATCCACTGTCAATTGCAATACTAATATTCTGAGGCTAGTGATGGTTTCATGTCCTGCATTCGGCATAAAACATGCGTCAGGCGTTATCACCGTTTGTAAAACTAACAGACTGATAAAATATAAAACCTTCTGACTTATTTACAGGAGGCTGGTTTCATGTTGCGCCAAGCTAACGGCTTAGCTGTCTGCGATGCCATGCATGGTAACTTACGTTAGCTCTAGCGATAAATTATATGACTTATGTAGCTCTACTGCTCATATCATGTTCATGTAACTTAAAACTCATACAGACAGTTTACACACCACCTCATCCTCCTCTAGCTGTCCCTCAATAACGTTTTAAATGCGTCATAGGTCCAGCGATGCTAAATTAGCTAGGAACTTAGCCGTGGACAGTGCTGATGCCAGGCTAACGTGAAAAATAAACAGTAAAGCAACATAAGAAATGGCAAAACTTACAGCTTCCAAATTTGAAGTGAGCATCAATCAATCTTTGATCTTCATTAAATCTTCTTTGTACTGCCACAGGAAAAAAAGTCTGTAGTAGACACACATGTTAGAGTTTTCCAGTTGTTGTGGGGTTATTTCCATTTAAATAAAGTGAATCCACTCAGCTCCTCTGTCTTCTGAGGCGGGGGGCTATTTCAGAAGGGATCCAGTAGCGGTACCTTCCATTTCTTGGAAACGTGCGTTTTCAGCGGTCGTCCCTTAATTCCGTTCGCCAAACTGATGTATAGTGTAAGGTACAAGTTAGGTTTAGGGTTAGGGGATAGAGCCCAGGTTAAGGTTAGGGAAAGTACCGCTACTGGATCCCTTCTGACGTCTACCATTTCAGTGATTAGCTCTCAACTTCGACAGAATGCAGGTAAGGCCATTGCATGCGAGAAAAAATGGCGCCCTTTCACAAAAGTAATTTTGAGGGAGTCCCACCCAGTCCCACCTGAACAGCCAATCACAGCACAAATAAATGAGTTGCCTTCCTCTTCCACTAAACTACTTCCTTTTCCACTATACTTTCTCTCACAGACATACGTTCTCCTCTTACACACATACATTCTACTCTCACACACATATACTCCTCTCACACACCTGTATTCTTTTCTCGCACACATGTATTTTTCTCTCGCAAGAATGTATGTGCGTGCGAGAGTGAAAATATATGTGTGTGAGAAAGAGAATGTATGTGTGTGAGAAGGAGAATGTATGCGTGTGTGAGAAGAAGAATGTATGTGTGTGAGAAGGAGAATGTATGTGTGTGGAAAGAAGAATGTATGTGTGTGAGAAGGAGAATGTATGTGTGTGAGAAGGAGAATATATGTGTGTAGAAGGAGAATGTATGTGTGTGAGAAGGACAATGTATGTGTGTGGAAAGAGAATGAATGTGTGTGAGAAGGAGAATGTATGTGTGTGGAAAGAAGAATGAATGTGTGTGAGAAGGAGAATGTATGTGTGTGAGAAGGAGAATATATGTGTGTGGAAAGAAGAATATATGTGTGAGAAGGAGAATTATGTGTGTAGAAGGAGAATGTATGTGTGTGAGAAGGACAATGCATGTGTGTGGAAAGAGAATGTATGTGTGTGAGAAGGAGAATGTATGTGTGTGTGAGGAGAATGTATGTGTATGGAAAGAGAATGTATGTTTGTGAGAAGGAGAATGTATGTGTTTGTGAGGGCCAGAATGAATTATGTCTTGTACGGCCCCTCATATGTATTTGTGTCTTTGCGTTGACTTTGAATGTAGTAATTTAATAAATGGTACTAATTTAATATCAATACTCACTTACGTTTTACAACAGAAGCTCAAAACTTTGATATAACATAGAAAACACATATTTAGAAAAAGTCATGGACAGATGGACTCATATCTTTTACTGACATGAAATATCATGCATTACTAACATCAGTGCTGCATAAAAAGCGGCAGCCGCGGTTCAAGTGTTAAGGACAGAGCTGTGCAGCCAGGTGGTCTCTCCTCTCCCGTGCGCGATGCTGCTCTCCCTGCCGCTACGGCACATGCAGTTCGGTCTCTCTCTGCGCGATGCTGCTCTGCGCGATGCGCGATGCTGCTCTCCCTGCTGATACGGCACATGCAGTTCGGCCTCTCTCTGTCTCAAGTCCTGTAATGTCTCCTGCGTGAGTTCACAGTGACATCCATGGCGTACAGCTACGTTGTGTCGCATGCAACATGCCACAGAGAATGCACTGACATTCTGAGGGCTGTCAGGTCGAGTTTCCATTACGCGTGCCAACCGCCTTTGATCTGACATCAGGACAATCGATATAGATACTGTAATTTATGTGCTGATTCAGATAGTTACATTAAATGGTGGTTGCTGTAATTATTTATTGCATTGAAATGTGCCTGACATTCTGGAAACCTACCTGTGAGGTTTCGTTGGCGTGTGCGCACTGTGTGCTGGTCAGCAAAATTACCACTGCACAGAAAGTAAACCAGGTTGGAGCTGGCGAGCTCTCTGCGCACTTTTGGTGGAGCCTTTTGCCACGAAATTGTCACTGCGTCATGATGAATATGTGACACCTCCCCCTACTACGCCGCCACACCCATCTCGGCGCACGTCAGTCTACCAAATTGCCAAAGTGGCTGCGCACGGTGTTGCACCACACAAAATTACCACTGCGCGGGCTGCACCGGACGAAATTACCACTGCGTGGGCTGCGCCACGCTGCGCCACCCTGCGCTGCACCAAGAAATTAGAGCCTTATGTGTCAAAAGCCCACAAGCCAAATTCAAAAGTCAGCAATCCAAAGTCTAAAACCAGCAAGTCAAGACCTACCAAAAGGAACAGACCCGAGCATGTGTATAGCTTTTTATCAGACAAGAACACCAAACTATTCTATCTGTTCTTGGAGAGTGTGGTTCGTCACTTTAATATGGCCAACACATTCCTTCAGAAAGAGGGACCTTACATCCATCAGCTACACACAACGCTGGAAGATCTTGTACGGAACATTGTGTGTAGGTTGATAAAGCCTGCAGTGATGGTGGCAGCTGGAAGTGTCACGACCATCAACTTCACTGACACAGACAATCAGAAGCGCAACGAGGACCTTAGCATCGGTGAAGATGCCTAGCAGTTTGTCTCCGCTCACCAAGATGACCTAGACCTGGATGCCTTCCACCACAATGTCCGCAAGTATTTCCTGAAGGCCGTCAGCGACATGACGAAAAACTTCCCACTTGGTGATGGGTTGCTACTTCATTCACAAGTGGCTGATGTTTCAAGGAGAACAGAATTTGACTTCTCCTCGGTGGCATACTTCATAAAGAGTTTTCCAACTCTTTTCCAACAAGCCAACAATTACAGTGGGAAATGCTTGATCTCACATAAGCTTATATTTGCCAATTAAATATTTGGTTTCGTTTTTGACTCTTGTGTTCATTGCCATTTCAGGTTGAGAGCCTTCCTGCAGATCTTCTTGACAAGAGAGTTGATGAAGACTGGGATGTTTCTTCCGGCACCCAGTCACTGGACAGAGAAAGTACCAGGATCTGGCTTGGATCATGCTGTCAATCTTGGTGATATTGCACTCCAATGTAGACTGTGAAAGAATTTTCAGTTTGGTGACAAAGAACAAAACTAAGTACAGACAAAATCTGGAAACCTGCACACTGAATTCTATTGTCACGCACAAAGTGAACATGCAGGCCCGTGGGGAATGTGCGTCCAAATCGAAGCCTGACTCTACCTTCCTGCGCAAAGCCAAGAGTGCAACTAACTTGGTTCTCAGGAAACCCTAACTTGTTTCCTTGTTTCCTACAGATGGATACTTCAGGTCAACTTTCTATCCATCATAATGGCTGATATAAAGTTTACCATTAGTAGCTATACATCCTTTTGCAGTGGATCATCTTGATTTGAAAACTTGATGTTTGGTATGCCGATCAAAGGTGTTGTAACAAAATAAAAACTCAGATTATCAATGCACCTCTTCATTTTGTCTACTATGTTCAAGTTGTAATTTTGGAAAATTAAATTTTGAAAGCAAATATATTATTATTGTTGTATTTTTTTGGGCAAAATCTTGAGTATTGTATTCATTTTTGCTTCCATACATTGTAAGCATTTGTGCCTCCAGAATTCAGGAAATTGTTTAATTTCAATGCTATTTCTCAAAAATTTCCTGGGGGACCCCTAGACCCCAATGCCCCCTCTCCCGCTCTCCTCCCTCGTGCCTTCGGCACTTAGTGCTCCTATTTTCCAGATTTAAAGGTTGGCTTCTCTAACTATCTGTTTAAACTGATACACTTTGTCTGTGCAGTAATAATGTCTAAAATGAAGTAGGGACATAGGGATTGTATCTGGCCTATATGTTGACATCCACAATGTCTGATTTTCTCCCTTTGTTTCTTTTCTGGGAGCTCCTATCCCTCTTCTCCCCTATGAGGTGGAGAGTCCATGGACCATTTTGGCCCAGTTCCACGCACCCATGGCTCGTCACATCCTGAAACAGCAGATGCACCACCACAGCCACCTAGACTGCCAATTCCATCATCTTAACCTTATTCTTAGTCATGTTCTACTTGAGTGATATTCACCTACCATACTCATTTGTATAATTGACTTCTATAATTGACTTGTAAAACTATGACCCATTAACACTGACTTGCCCAGCCAGCAGACACTGGGATTCCCCACTGTAGCTGGGTTCCTTCTGAGATTTGTTCCCATTCAGAAATTTTTGTCTCAATAAAGAGGCACAATATACACATAACCACACCATATCTGATCTGGAAGGGAGATATATAATTATCAATGGCGCAATTAACAATAAAAATATAACAATAGCAAGTATCTATAGTCCTAATAAAGATGACCCAGCATTCTTCCATTACTTTTTCACAACACTTCAGGACTTCCCCACATCACTTTTTATCATTGGAGGAGATTTTAGCATTGTCATTGACCCAACACAAGATAGCTCTACAACCAAACATCATACCCAAAACTGGCATTCAACAAGGATCATTCAACAATACATGACAGATCTGGGTCTTGATGATAGTTGGAGACTACAAAATCCAACAGCAAAAGAATTCACCTGCCATTCCACAGTTCACTAATCTTTCTCACGAATTGATTATTTCCTTACAAGCAACTCAATGATAAAAGACATTGTGCCCACTACAATACATCCAATTGTTATTTCTGCCATGCCCCCCTATCAGTTTTACCCTCATCACAAAACAAGAAACAAAAAACTTCCCAAACTCGTGCTTTAACAAATCTTTGCTCATAGATAATAATTTTGATGCATACTTCAAGAAAGAGTGGGCATTCTTTCTGGAAATGAATGACTCTCCAAGCGTCACACCAACATTCCATTGGGAAACGACAAAAGCAGTGCTGAGAGGGAAAATAATTTCATATTCCACCCACAAAAAAAAAGACAGAACAAGAATTAGAAACTAAATTAGAAGAAAAAATCTAGATACTACAAAACCCAAAACCAGTGAAGTTGGCACGTTGTGTAAATTGTAAATAAAAACAGAATACAATGATTTGCAAATCCTTTTCAACCTATATTCAATTGAATACACTGCAAAGACAAGTTACTTAATGTTCAAACAGGTAAACTTTGTAATTTTTTGCAAATATTAGCTCATTTGGAATTTGATGCCTGCAACATGTTTCAAAAAAGCTGGCACAAGTGGCAAAAAAGACTGAGAGAGTTGAGGAATGCTCATCAAACACTTATTTGGAACATCCCACAGGTGAACGGGCTAATTGGGAACAGGTGGGTGCCATGATTGGGTATAAAAGCAGCTTCCCTGAAATGCTCAGTCATTCACAAACAAGGATGGGGCGAGGGTCACCACTTAGTGAACAAATGCGTGAGCTGATTGTCGAACAGTTTAAAAACAACATTCCTCAACGAGCTATTGCAAGAAATTTAGGGATTTCATCATCTACGGTCCGTAATATCGTCAAAAGGTTCAGAGAATCTGGAGAAATCACTGCACGTAGCGACAAGGCGAAAACCAACATTGAATGCCCGTGACCTTCGATCCCTCAGGCGGTACTGCATCAAAAACCGACATCAGTGTGTAAAGGACATCACCACATGGGCTCAGGAACACTTCAGAAAACCACTGTCAGTAACTACAGTTCGTCGCTACATCTGCAAGTGCAAGTTAAAACTCTACAATGCAAAGCGAAAGCCATTTATCAACAGCACCCAGAAACGCCGCCGGCCGCTGGGCCCAAGCTCATCTAAGATGGACTGATGCAAAGTGGAAAAGTGTTCTGTGGTCTGACGAGTCCACATTTCAAATTGTTTTTGGAAACTGTGGATGTCGTGTCCTCCGGACCAAAGAGGAAAAGAACCATCCGGACTGTTATAGGCGCAAAGTTCAAAAGCCAGCATCTGTGATGGTATGGGGGGTGTATTAGTGCCCAAGGCATGGGCAACTTACACATATGTGAAGGCACCATTAATGCTGAAAGGCACATACAGGTTTTGGAGCAACATATGTTGCCATCCAAGCAACGTCTTTTTTCATGGACGCCCCTGCTTATTTCAGCAAGACAATGCCAAGCCACATTCTGCACGTGTTACAACAGCATGGCTCCGTAGTAAAAGAGTGCGGGTACTAGACTGGCCTGCCTGTAGTCCAGACCTGTCTCCCATTGAAAATGTGTGGCGCATTATGAAGCGTAAAATACGACAACGGAGACCCCGGACTGTTGAACAACTTAAGCTGTACATCAAGCAAGAATGGGAAAGAGTTCCACCTGAAAAGCTTCAAAATTGGTCTCCACAGTTCCCAAACGTTTACTGAGTGTCGTTAAAAGGAAAGGTGATGTAACACAGTGGTAAAAGGCCCCTGTGCCAACTTTTTTTTGCAATGTGTTGCTGCCTTTAAATTCTAAGTTAATGATTATTTGCAAAAAAAAAATAAAGTTTCTCAGTTTGAACATTAAAAATCTTGTCTTTGCAGTGTATTCAATTGAATATAAGTTGAAAAGGATTTGCAAATCATTGTATTCTGTTTTTATCTACGATTTACATAACGTGCCAACTTCACTGGTTTTGTACATAATTTACATGCAATTAATCTCACAGAACAGACACTAAAGGAAATCAGAGAAACCAAATTTCAGCTAGATAATATTATCAACAAAAAGACCCAATTTTTCCTACAAAAATTACGATATAACCACTATCAACGTGGCGATAAATCTGGGAAATATTTAGCAAATCAACTTAAATGCAATAAGGAAAAAACATACATCACAACTATTAAACACTTGGCTGGGAATAACATCAATGACCAGCAAACCATAAATAACATTTTCAAAAGATTTTACACAGAATTATACAGTAATGAAAGGGAAAAAAACAAAGAAGAAATTGATAATTTCCTGAATAATATTACACTCCCGCATCTCTCCTTCAATCAAATCAACAGCTTGGAAAAACCACTATCAATTACAGAATATGAAAAGGCACTGGAAAAAATGGCAAATGATAAAGCACCAGGCCCATATGGATTCCCGGCCGAGTTTTACAAACATTTCTGGAAGACGATCTCACCACTATTTATTAGAATGGCAGATGAAATAAAAATATCAAAACCATCCCCTCACATATGAACACCGCTAACATCTCAGTACTGCTTAACCCTTTCACTACCGCTTAATGGGAATAAGACAACCCTTGCTTACCGTTAATTTTTGTGCTATCACAGCATGATATTGCATGTGGATTTTCACCCCCTTTTTCGAACTAAAAACGCCAGAAATTGACAATTTTATGTACAGAAAACATGTTCAAAATACATTTACCTTTCTATTGACACATATCTTTGCTTAGTTTTTCCAAAAGTAAAAACAGAAAATGAGGATGAAAACTGTATTTCGGTTTGTCAAGACAAGACGATTTCTCCTCTATGGGATTTAAGTACAAATGGAGATATACGCGCATTTCTGTACAAATGGAGATACACGTGCATTTGTGTACAAACGGAGATACACGTACTGCAGCACGCACTGCCTGCAATGACAGTGAAGTCAGCGAGGGACTGTGCATAACCGGAAGACTGGGAACTACGGGAAGCCTGATGACATCACTGAAGTGTTGTGCGATATCAGACTCGTCCAAAGGGGTGTTTTGTTGTGGAGCTTTGACAGTTTTTGTGAGGGACTTTCTCTAGGCGCAAAATAGCGACAATGGGAAGTGATGCGGGATTGGCGCTGTCGCGGAAATGCGACAATGGTAATGAAAGGGTTGAGCCAAACAAAGATTCCACCCTTTGTTCAAGTTATAGACCAATCTCCCTCATCAACACAGACATAAAAATCATAAGTAAAGCGCTAGCGATCCGGGCAGAACCAGTCATTAAATCTCTCATACACCCAGACCAAACAGGATTCATAAAAGGTAGACATTCATCAAACAACACACGCAGATTATTCAATATTATTCACACAGCTTATGAACAAAAAATTAAAGCCATTATCCTTTCACTCGATGCAGAAAAGGCCTTTGATAAAGTTAACTGGACATTTCTTTTCAAGACTTTGGAAAAATTTGGCTTTGGAGAGTCATTCATCCAGTGGATAAAAACACTATACAGCACTCCAAGGGCAGCAATCATAGCTAATGGACTAACATCACAAAGTTTTGCACTTCACAGGGGTATCAGACATGGATGTCCACTCTCACCACTACTCTTCGCCCTCTTCATTGAACCAGCACCAGCAGCAATCGGACAAAATAACGCAATCACAGGTATCACAACTAAGCAAACGACGCACAAGATTAGCCTATATGCAGATGATGTACTATTATTCATACAAAACCCAACCCAATCTTTAAATAAAATTATAAAAACCATTAAAACATTTACAGAAGTATCTGACTATTCCATCAACTGGAATAAATCAACCATCCTACCTCTTTATGGGGATAGTGGGAATGCTGCATCTCAACTATCGCACTTTCCATTCACTACTGGTAATATCACATATTTGGGCATAAATGTATCCCCCAGGCTGTCAGAATTGTTCCAGCTTAACTTCACCCCGCTACTAAAATCAATAGAAGATGACTTGGATTAATGGATGTCACTACCACTATCCATCATAGGCAAAATTTCTACAATAAAAATGATGATACTACCCAAAATCACTTACCTGTTCACCATGATCCCCGTCCAACCGACAGCAAAATGGTTTAAAAAAATTGGACTCATTGGTAACAAAATTCTATTGGAAAAATCAAAAACCCAGAATAAAATTATCAACACTACAAAAACCGCAAGATCATGGAGGCCTGGAAGCACCCCACTTTCATAACTATTACCTGGCTCGTCAAATGCAATACCTCATTAAATGGATACATGCAAACCATGATCCCATCCACCCCTGAACTGACATAGAGCAGACAGACTCAAAGAACATATCAATGGCAGACTTACCCTTCGTTAGCAGTATCATTGAAAAACACAGTTGTTTCAAGAATCCCGCAATCTCCACAACTCTGACAGCTTGGTGAAAAATCAATAAAATGATAAATTTCACAGTAAGTCCCAGCATGCACGCACCAATTTGGCACAACCCTGACTTCACTATAAACAAATCACCTATGATTGGCAATAAATTGAAAGAAAAAGGGATCTCACATATGCACCATATTTTTGAAAATAACACCCTGCTTTCCTTCCCGCAGTATTTGAAAAATACAACATTAATAAAAATGAGTACTTCCAATACATCCAACTAAAACAGTCAATTAAGGAAAAAATTGATTTCACCAACATTGACCTCAAAGAATCACCACTACTGAATGATCTAAGCAAAGTTGCAAAATCAAACTAACCTTTTGCTAAACTGTATAAATTTATATCCTCCCTTGGTTCTGACAACACACTATGCATTCCAATACACAAATGGGAAGAAGACCTCAACATCAAAACTAACACTAACTTCTGGAATGAAATCTGCAGGAACATCTACAACATGTCACAAAATACTAATATTAGACTAATCCAGTATAAGGTAATGCACAGAACACATATTACACAACAAACAATGTACAAAATGGGACTATCAGAAACCGATATACGCACTCAATGTAAACTTAACAATACAGATGACTACTTCCATGCTGTTTGGCTCTGCCAACCTGCCAACACTTTTGGGAAGAGGTAATCACCAAACTGTCGGCACTATTTAAATGTAGCATCCCATTAACCCCATCTGCATATTAGGTGAAATTAACACAATTCCGGCACAAATCACAGCACCTCTACTAGTAGCCCTAACTTTCGCCAAGAAAACAATACTGCTAAATTGGAAAAAAAAAAAAACAGCTGAAAACATCTCAATGGTTAGACTTATTGGCAAATCAATTGTCAATTGAGCACTACTCAGCCCTACAAAAAAAACAAATGCAACAATTTAATAAAAAATTTTCATGGTTTCATGATATTATCTAGCTACCGGCCAACTAATGCCTACGCACACTACCAAAAAAAAAAAATCGTATGGATGCAACAGTTCTTACTGGCCATAAAGAATTATTCTCATCCTCCCCACACTTACTTTACCTCATACCCCACAATTCCCTTTACTTATTTTTTTTTAAATAAGTCTACTTATCACATTTTCCCATTTTTTTTCCTTTTCCATTCTCTCTGTCTTCCTTCTCCCCTTTGCTTTCATAATTATTGTGAATACTGTTAATTTTCTCAATTGTGATAGTTAACATTCCTTGTTACTTTGTCTTGACCACTTTTTTGTTGTTGTTTCTTTTTTTAGGCTAAGTTGTTTTTTTCTCTCTCTCTCTCTCTCTCTCTCTCTCTCTCTGTCCTTCTGTCTTTGTTTTTGTTTCATTTGTTGTTTGATGTCTTGATTTCATTTTTTTTTCTTTCCCCCTTCCAAATCATCTAGCAGTTAGTTTGTTACAAGGTTTTGTTTGATCAAATGTTGTTTGATTTGGATGATCCCCCTTCTGTTAAAACCTTTTCCTCATACCCTTCCCTCCGGATTGTTGACTGTATGATGACTGTTAATAAAAAATAAAGCTGACCTCCCAAGAGGGGGGGTGGTGGTGGGGGAAAAAAAATAAATTTTTTTCTCACCACAGTTTGAGGATTTTTCTCCATTCTGGAAATTTTGTCTGAGAGAGTTTGAGACTTAGGGAGGGCAGCTGCCCCACTGCCATTCTGTAAAGCATTCTTTGACAGTTTTTCTGTAAAAAGTGCTTTACAAATAAAACTGAACTAATGTGCCCCTCATAATTTACCTTATTGTGAACCCTGGGTTGGATTCCGTGATTTTTCTCAGGCAAGGCTCAAGTATGTCTGTTTTTACATTGCTTACAATGGAGTAAGCCACTGGTATGCCACGCCTACTCTTGTAATGCTCAATTAACCTCCTTAGAACGAACGCCCCTGGTACCAAGGGAAATCAATAAATATCATAAATACAGTATTTTCATAATGGCAGCATCGTCATGCGGCATATCCACTTAACGGGACGAAACTCGGCGAAAAGGTCATAATGACCATTTTTTCCTCAACCGAACCCAATTCAAGCACCAAGCAAGTAAATAAGCATGTGGCAAAACATAGGATAAAATAATATCAGTGCTCCTTCGCTGGAGTTTCTCCTGAATTTGTGCTAGGCATACAAATGATACATCAAACTAGAGAAGTGCAGTTCCAGGGGAAACTCCATGGGCAAGCTGGAAGCTGCCAATCATGTGAGTTTCAAATGTAAGCTGATGAAAATGAGTTTAAAGCTTCTGAAAATTTAAATTATTTATGACAGTAGGATATTTTATCATTTGATTGTGATTTTTTTTAAAAAATTAGAAAAAAAATCACCACATTTTAAAAGGTATGAAAATGCCAAAGGAAAATACTAGTTAAAGTAGTTTTGTACACAAAAGTAGGTAAAGGGGTTGAAGTGCTTCAAGTAGTACTGTATCGACATTTTGAAAGATTCAAGTGCAAATGCTACTCCTGTAATTGAGATCAATATGACAGATCAAACAACTGCCATTTTGACAGTGGACTATTTTATACTTGTCAGCTATTTGACTGCACATAATAAAGGTAAACATAAATAGCAATATTTTATGTTGCTTGAATATTTAGAAAATTACAAAATGATTCAGAAAATTTGTGGGAGCCCCATGTGTGCTATGAACACAACATATTGGAGCATTAGAAAATTCAGTTGGAGGTATTTGCTGGGGCCAGTAGCACACAGCTACTGGACTTGCACCTGAATCTAAGCCAAGTTGCTCGACCATGGAGGCATAACTTTAAGACTGGTATTAAATGGTAGTAAACTCTATGTTCACGAGGACCGGGTGTAAAATCAACACCTATCTGCGGGGAAGCGTGAAATGAATTTCCTTGCCGTTTCCAAAGGAAAGCACTGATTACTTTCTTCCTGCAAATGAATAAGGTACATGAGAGGTTTCAGTCTGGCTTTAGAAAACATCATAGCACTGAAACAGCCCTCACTGTAGTAATGAATGATCTACTTCTCTCCATGGACTGTGGCCGCATCTCTGTCCTTGTCCTACTTGATCTAAGTGCTGCCTTCGACACTATAGACCACCATATTCTTCTTTACAGGCTAGAAAATCTGATTGGTATTTCTGGACTCGCCCTTTCATGGTTTAAGTCTTATCTTTCTGACAGATGTCAGTTTGTTAGAGTAAATGGTAATTCCTCCGAATATTCCCAGGTAAACTTTGGAATACCTCTAGGATCAGTTCTGGGCCCTCTGCTGTTTCCCTTATACATGCTTCCCCTTGGAAACATCATAAGTAGATATGATGTTAAGTACCACTGTTATGCAGATGACACACAGCTTTATATATCTTTTAAGCCAGGTGAAATTGATCCACTAACTAGATTAGAGATGTGTCTAAAAGCTGTTAAAGCATGGATGACACAGAATTTTCTCTCTTTAAATCCAGACAAGACTGAAATTTTGGTAATTGGTCCCAAATCGCTCAGAGACACATTTCTCAAGTTTTCCCTCGACATTGATGGACTCCCGGTTTCTGCCAAAGCAGTTGTCAAAAGCCTTGGTGTCACCCTCGATTCAGAACTCTCTCTCCACTGTCATATTAATAACATTATAAAAGTGGCTTTCTTCCCTGAAGAGACGGAGATTTCCCATTGAGCTATTACAGGACGCAGAGTTTATACAATTTGCTGAAGAACGCATTAATAACTACTTTGAAATCAATCTTAATCAGACCAACGCCTGTGTTAGATGGGAGGCATTCAAAGCATATATCAGAGGAGAAATTATTAGTTTTACGAAATCTTAAGCCAAAAAACAACGTATCGAAATGGAAGGAATTGAAAACCAAATTAGATTGTTAGAACAAGAATTGTATAATAATTATAATCAGCAGAAAGTAAAGGACTTACAAATTATGAGAGCCAAATATAACAAATTATCTATAGAAAAAGTCGCAAAAAATTTAATGTGGCTAAAACAATCTTACTATGATCAAGGAGAAAAATGCAGTAAACTGCTGGCTTGGCGACTTAAGAAAAAAGAGTCAGACAGAGCAATCAATAGCATCAAGACGCCTACAGGTGATTTAACTTCAGACCCAGTGGAGATTAATCACGTTTTTAGGGATTTTTACGAGACTTTGTATACATCAGAGCGACCAGATGATTTAGACAGTCAAAATTCATTTTTGGATCAGTTGAGCTTTCAGACTTCGTCAGAAAATGAACAACAGGAGTTGGATTGCTGTTTAACAATTAAGGAATTAGCAGAGGCCATTCAAAGTATGCAGAGTTGAAAAGCACCAGGACCAGATGGCTTTCCAATTGAATTCTACTAGAAATTTGGGGAGAAACTTCTGGTCCCATTATTGGACATGTATAAGGAATCATATACAAAAGGAATACTCCCTCCATCTTTAAGACTTGCAATAATAACTTTAATTCTAAAACCAAATAAACCACCAAATGAATGCTCCTCTTTCAGACCAATTAGTTTAATGGGGTGTGATACGAAAATACTCTGCAAGGCCTTAGCCAGAAGATTGGAGTTGTATCTCCCTCATCTTGTAAGAAATGATCAAAATGGCTTTGTTAAAAATAGACATGGATTTCATAATATCCGGCGTGTTCTGAATATATTGCATGAAAAACACAACTCTAGAGATACGGCTGTGTTATCTTTAGATGCACGCCAAGCCTTCGACAGGATCGAGTGGGGTTTCCTTTTTAATGTGCTCCCGCGGTTTGGAATTGGTGCAAATTATCTGAGATGGATAAGGCTCTTGTACACAAATCCAACTGCTGAAATATTGACCAATAATAATGTCTCTAAACCATTTACTCTCCACCGATCAACTAGACAAGGGTGTCCGTTATCGCCTTTACTATTTGTGTTAGCTATTGAGCCCCTGGCTTTGGCCATAAGAGCTTGTGAGGGCATTATGGGTATAAATATTGAAGGATTTGAACATCACATAGCATTATACGCAGATGACATAATTCTTTTTTTAACAAACTTAAAAGATAGTATTCCCCAATTGGTGAATTTAATTGAAACATTTGGAAACGTATCAGGTTATGTAATAAACAATTCCAAATCTGCATTAATGTTTTTAAATGAAAATGAAAGACTGCAGCCAATTATAGATACACCATTTGCAACTACCAAAGAAGGTTTCACATACTTAGGTATTAAAATTAGTCCTGATGTGAAACAAATGGTTTCTTTAAATTATGACCCCCTGGTGGACGGGGTGAAGGAGATGCTAAATCGATGGACCAGGATGCCTATATCCATGATAGGTCGCATAAATATAATTAAAATGTTAGTCTTACCAAAGTTTCTGTATCTGTTCCAATCACTTCCGCTTCCTTTACCTGACACCTTTTTTCATAACATCAATAGTATGCTGAATCAATTCACATGGAATGATAAAAAGGCTAGACTACAATTAAGACTATTATACTTACCATATGAAAGAGGAGAACTTCGGCTCCCCAATCTAAAATTTTATTATTGGGCCGCACAACTACGGACAGCAATGTATTACTCTTCAACGGCTTCTCTTCCTGCTTGGGTGACTATAGAGGAGACATCAACATTAGGACTTCCTCTCAAACTTTATTTATATTCAGCGAGCGGTAGAAAGTTGGTTAAACAAACAAAAAATCCTTTTCTCCGAAATACCATCTCAGTGCGGTACTCTGCACACAAACATATCGGAGACACACCGACATTGTCACAGTTTAGCCCTATATGGGGCAATAATTGTTTTACACCGGGGAGAGCAGATGGTGGATTTAGGATGTGGTTTAACAAAGGTATTGAAAAAATTTTAGATTTATATGTAGAAGGCAAACTGATGTCATATAACCAACTGTGTGAGAAATATGATATTCCAAGAAAACACTTCTTTAAGTACCTCCAGCTGAAGCATTTCATTTTATCCACACATAAACAATTGTTGTCTTTACCTCCACTAACAAAAATTGAGGAAGCGACTCTATCTCACATGGATGGTAGAGGACAATTTTCACTGTTTTATGAGTTAATATTAACATATTCAAAAGAGTCATCTTCCAGAAAGATGGAGGCATGGATAATTGACATAAAGGAGGACATCCAGGAAGCTGACTGGGAAAGGGCTTGCTTCAAGGCTCAGACCCAATCTGTTAATACCAAATTTAAGCTGCTACAATATAAATGGTTGATGCGCACCTATCTTACACCTTGCAGGCTGAACCACATATACCCTAATGTACCTGATATCTGTGTGAAATGCAGAGAAGAAAAAGGCACCTTAATTCATTGTCTATGGGAATGTTCAAAAATTCACCAATTCTGGAAAAGTGTATTGCACTGTATAGGTCTTGTAGTGGGAAGAGAAGTTCCTTTGCGAGCCAAAATATGTGTATTGGGAATATACCCTGAGAACTTTGTTGTGTCTCAACAGCAGTCACTGCTTATTGATTTTGGGCTCTTACAAGCCAGACGAATAATAGCATTACTGTGGAGAAGTATGGACACACCTTCTATCGGAATGTGGACGAAGGAACTGATGAACCGTCTAGCTTTGGAGAGACTAACATATATTGTGAAAAAAGAAGGAAAAGAACTTTGCTCACTTATGGAGACCCTATATGGACTTTTTGGAGACTCATGACTCTGGAGTGTGACAGATTGTACTTTTTTTTTTTTTTTTTTGCCAGATTAGGGGATAGTATTTTGTTATGTCACCAGTTAAATTGTCCATGTTTAAATTAACGTGAAAATCTCAATAAAAATATGTTTAAAAAAAAAAAAAAAGTGGCTTTCTTCCATCGAAGAAACATATCTAAACTGAGAAAAATGTTGTCTCTTCAGGATGCCAAACAAATGGTTCATGCATTGGTGTCCTCTCGGCTGGATTACTGTAACGTTTTACTGTCAGGCTGCACCAGTTCTACCCTGAATCGCCTTCAAATAGTGCAGAATGCTGCTGCTAGGGTTCTGACCAGGACGAAGAAATATGACCACATTAGCCCAGTTCTCAAAAATCTTCACTGGCTGCCTGTCAAATTTAGAATTGAATATAATATTCTACTGCTTACCTACAAAGCCTTTAATGATTTGGCCCCAGAATATCTTACTGCACTTCTTGTTCCTTACTCCCCCCTAAGATTACTTCGTTCACAAGGTGCTGGATATTTGAAAATTCCAAATATATCCAGAGTTACATTTGGAGGGAGAGCATTCTCTTACAAAGCCCCAATCTTATGGAACAGTCTCCTAACAAACATTCGGGCCTCAGACACACTCTCTGACTTCAAGAGTAGGCTAAAAACTTATCTTTTTAGTCAAGCCTATGATTAGTTCATGATTAGGTATGTCTAAACATTTATTGGGTTCTGGTGGGACTGACTACAACCTAGGTTTATGATGGGTTCACAAGATATTGGAAGCCAGAGTTAAGTAAATCCATGTGGAACCGGTGGCACTGAGCATGCATTAACGGTGCCAGTGGGGCTTGCTACAGCCTTAGTCACTGGGGAGGTCCACATAGTACTGGTGGTAGTGTTAAGTAAATCCATGTGGAACCGGTGGCACTGAGCATGCATCAACGGTGCAAGTGGGGCTTGCTCCAGCCTTAGTCACTGGGGAGGTCCAGATGGTACTAGCGTTTAGATAATCAAAAGTGATCTTACAGCCTGGTGTAAGTGTAGGGCCTCTGTGCTGCAGGAAGTGGATGGAGGGGTGTTGACTGTTTCCTGACCAGTCTGCTAATAATTTCTCATTTGGCACATGACATAGAACGTTTTTTTTTATTAACATGCAGTAGTTTTATCCAGTATCTCACCCCCCTTTTTTCTGTGTCTCTTTCCGAGGATCTTTCTGTCCACTAGCCTGAGTCCTGGACCGTCCAAGCCCTGTCCCTCACCATGAGTGCTGGCTGCTGCTGTCCTGCTGTCCTGATCCGGTCCTGATCTAGTTCTGCACCATCCTCGACTTGCCACTTCCTGGAGCTACCGATGCCACTGTTCAGATGGACTTAAATGGAACTCTTCTGCCATTTTACTCTATTTTACTCTATTTTGTTATTAATTAGCTAGCCCGCGGAGGATGGGCTTCCCCACTTTAGTCGGGTTCCTCCTGAGATTTCTTCCCACTGGGGAGTTTTTTCTCACCACTGTTTGAGGATTTTTCTCCTTACTGGGAGTTTTTTGCCTCATTTGCTATAGTGGGGAATAGGCTGGGCACTGCCCTTTCATTTATTTAATCTCTCACTGCAAAGCGTCTTTGTGACAGTCTCTGTGAAAAGCGCTCTACAAATAAATTGAATTGAATTGAATTAAGGAAGGACCCCCCCCATGCAAGGTTACCACACATCATACCTATTTCATATTTATTCGAGATAAACTAATGCAGTTACCTGTTGAAATACTGCAATAAAAATATGCGGTCTGATTAAGAAAAATGACTTTGTTCTCACATATTATTTTTCGCAAAAGTGCATCAACATATTTACACATTTAGCTTAAGATTATGGGAATTATTCGGGCGAGACACTAAAAAAATATGCTAAAGGCTATGTGTTTTCCGATTTTTCCAACTAGTTCATTAATTTTCCAGCCAAGAAACACCCAGAACTCTTTTTAAAATCAAAAGCACATTTGAAATTGAAGAAAGGTTTATAGCCACGAAATCAGCATGCACAATAAATATTTTCACCAATGTCATTAACAGGCATATAAATGATTAACCCAATAGCACTTAGTCTCATTATATATAGATTACCTCTGTTCCCTGGAAAATCCAGGTAATTTCTGTATTTTTGACATTGGATTTTGGAGTCCACTTTTGGCCGATATAAATTGAAAATCAAGCATTACAAAATCACAGCACATGGCCACCCCACCGTACTATTCATCATTTTGTACGGCACAAGTTACGCTACTGCCTCAAGTGGCTGCGTGTCCCTTAGTTGAGACTAGTGGTGAACTGAGAACGAGGGCGGCAGGATGCCTAAGTCAAGGTGCCAGAAAAGAAAGGAAAGGAAAGAAAGAGCTGAGAGAGAGAAGAAAGGTCGACAGTTGGTGACCCAGTTTTTTCAAAAGAAAGGTATATTCACGTATCTGGCCACCAAATAACTGACAAGCTAAATGGCTAGCATAGCTGAGTTTGGCTACTGCCTGGATGAAAACTTTGTTTGCACTGCCATTCATGAATACCCTGGGCCCTTGCGACAGAATATGAGATTAGTTTACTTTTGTCCGCATAAAGAGATAAATGAGTTTGTAGCCTTCATCCTGACTTGTCGAAACTACTTATAAATAGCCCACTGTCCACACAGTAGGCTAGATTGCTAAAGGTTTTTAGATTGCTAAATATGTTTTTGTCAAGTTCAGTCTTTTTAAAACATGAACGTGTTCTAGAGATTAAAGTAATTAATCCTACCTAAGAACTTCGTCCTACAACGTGTATTCCCTGTGTATTTTGTGAAAAGAAATTCTATTCGACCAAACAGATTGATTTCTCCAAAAACTACATCTCCCGCCACTAGGAGACATTCTTTGTCCATTCTTTTAGGATGTTATAGCGCTATGAATGCATGTCTAGGTTTCACCTTGGACCCACTGTACAAGGAAAAGGTGGCCAGATTTGCTGGGACATACAAGGATTTGAACATTTCAGTTACCAGCAAGGTCCACATCATGATGCGTCATGTTCCAGAGTTCATTGAGCACCACAACAGGCCTTTGGGTTGATTCTCTGAGCAGGTGGTTGAAACTTGTCACTCCAAATTTGACAAGTTATTCAATAGCTACCAGATCAAAGATACATCCCACTTATTTAAATAAATGTTACAGAGCTGTGATGCATTTCAATTCTTACCATATCTGAAGATATGAAGCCGTAAGTATTATATAAATGGACACTTGGTTATCGGGCAGTGTACTATAGGTAGTGTACATTTACGGAATATGCACTTGAGGTCTGTAATGATTTTGTGGAGAGATAAAGGCTATTAGGAATAACTCCATTATTTTGTTTGTCTTGATAATCTATTCCCCAGACCAAATTTTACAGCATATCCATGAGACTATCCATTTTTCACACGAGATAAAAACATGTATGCAGGAACCTCACTGATAACAAAAAACTGTACATAACACAATGTTTTCCCAATAGAATATTTTAATTTTCAGCTTATTATGATGGTGGAGGCCTTGTCAAAATTTGGTACCAAGGAAATGTCTGCTCAATTTTTTTAACCCTGCATTTTGTTAAAGCACACTGTGAGTAACTCAGTTTAGCCACCAACGTCTTCTGATTGATTCTGAATGAACACTTCTTTATTTTTCGAATCTGAGCATTAAGCAGCCAGTTATACTGGGTGCTCTGGTGACATTACATTGGCTGTTAAAGTGGCAACGGCCCCACCTCATGGTAAAAAGAACATAGATTAGAAGTCTTGTCTCACTTTGCTTCCTAAAAAATTGTCCTCACATCTCGCCAACGCGAACAACCACATTGTGACTTTGTGACACTTTATGCCATTGTACCGCATTTAAACATACAAAATGGCTTTCTACAAAGTGGAAGCCAGTGAAAGAGTTAATGCAAATTCACAGAATGCAGACTGTGGCATTTCTCACCAAAGGTCCTGTGGTGTATTCTGTTATCTACTATCGCCTCCCCCAGCAACTGAGTCAAACTCAGTAGTGAACCCCCCCAATAGTTTTACAGTCCGCGGGGTAATCCAAATGTACCGTCTGCATTATACAATAATCCAGCAGCTGGGCAATGAACCTCCGGTGGAGGAATGCATTAGCCTTTTGGCCATCAGCCCAATCTCTAATTTGCATTATTTTTTATCGAGAAGTTATTATTTGGACTGTAAAAGTTTTGTCTAAATGAGCATACAATCTAAGATTTTATTAACCATATCTTTGCTACTATGAATGGTCACATGATGATGATAATGATATTAACGGCATTACACAATAACTGATTGTTTTCAAGTAAATGTGGTGTTCATGCTTAGGGAATGTGTCATCATGCATAATGTCACTTCCAATGCATTCCCTATAAAAAAGGCAAAGAATTGCTTACAATAAAAAAGCAACCACTGTGAGTGGAAGACCATCTGTGTCTAGCTCTGGCATTGCTGTGTCGTACTGAGTTTTAAATAAGACTAAACTTTGAGATGGTGACAAATAATATATCAGGATGCATTCTGTAATAGGAGTCATTTTCTGTTTATAAAGTTTTGCATATATTCATATTGGCAATATTTTTAAATGTCAGTTATATTACAATAATTATAGCATGGAATGTGCACAGATAAATCACATTTAAATAAGCTACTAAACATACAATACACATAATAAATCAAATGATATCATTACAACTTTAGAACCATTTTTCAAAATCTAATTAAATCAGCTCTCGGATAGACAAATTCAGATTATATTTAAATTATGTGTAACAACATTTGTTAGGTGTTGGAAATATAAGTTGGCAGAGGTGGCTCAGCTTTAAATCAAGTCTCTGTGCTTGCTCACTGCCAGCATGATGAATGGAACAAACTCAACTCCCAAGGCCAATTCATTCCAATAAGGCACCAGCATAGAAAACGAGCACAAACTCAAAACCCTGAAGCATCAGCATTAAGACATTTCTGTGGCTCAGTTGCTGTAAAAACCTGTCACAAAATTCAGAGAAGGAACCAGGTGCAGATCTAGAGGAATGCTTTTGAGGCACTTTTGTAAGGTAATGCAAAGCAGCAAATGGCACAAAATGAAATATAAAAACACAAAAACGACTTTGGCTAGGTAATGGCCAGGGGCAGCCTGTGTCTGGCGATTGGCAAACAGAATTCTCGAGGAGCAGTCAAGCTGTTGTCAGTGGGTGGTCTGAGGTCTGTATCCGGAGGGCAATGCGTTGATAGCTGGACAAGCAGGCTTTGCTCACTCTCAAACTCCAAGGCAAAACTGCAAAAAACAAGATCTTACCAAGCATTTTTATCCTGCATTTTGACTTAAATACTTATTTCTATAATTTTTTTTTTTTTGTTTGTTATATTCTGCCACTGATTTGAAGTCATTTTGACTCATTTCAAGATTTGTCCACGGGGTAAGATGTCACTTACCCCATGGACATACTGAAAAATGAGTCAAAATTACCTCAAATCAGTGGCAAATTTTTCTTCTTTAACCCTTTGAAGTGCAAATATTTGCTACATGACTTAGCTAAATCTCTTTGGCTTATTAAGTGGTAAACTATGGAGGACTTGCAGACGATAATCTTAGCCAGTATTTGCCTTGTATGAAGCTCTCTATGCGGGTACTCATGATTGTGCCAGTTATTTTATAAAATTCCAATTGAACTGTAATGAGATATGAAATGGTGGGATGTGATAGCATTTGATTGTATCAATTGATGGACTAGAAATATTTTTAAGAAAATGGAAACTCTGTTACCCTGCAGGAAATTTGGATTTGAAGCAGTCATGGCTCGAATAATTTTTGTTTTTAAATGTGCCCAAATGTGCCCTAATAATGGCAAGGCAAATTCCTCTGCACTTAAGAACCATATGAGCGAAGTCACGAAAAATGGAACAATTTTATTTTTCTAGAAATGTGGATAAATAAATGGGTTTTTCAACATGATAATTTAGACTCTTTTACTTTATTTGGAGAATGTATGGTCTTGACTACTTATCAAGTAAATTTTGGCAGGATTCATTGGTTTTTGGCAATGCAGTTGTAAGGCCACGCCTCCAGCCGTCCAACTCTCTGGTCTATTAAGACCTGGACCACATTCTTCAGCTCTGCAATCATTGCATACACCTGTTGTTCATTTCCACTGTATGGTAGTGTTGTGGTATTTAAGAACGAGCCTCACACTTAGTCATTGCGAAGTCTTGTAAGCCACCAGCCTGTATTTGCTCACTTGACTTGTATAGACTTATCTCCTGCATTTTCCATGTATATATTAAAACTCTTGAACTTAGTGCTGTTTGTTGTTAATATCAGCACTTTATCTTTATTACCAGGAACTTTGATTCCTTGTTCTTTTGTTCCATTTGTAATACATTGTACTGAAGCTAAAGACCATTGTCTGTATTACTAATGCGTATTATCTGGGAACCTCGATTCCTTCTTGTCATGTATTATATCCTGTTTTGCCTTCTTGCTGTGCTGAAGGCACAATCAATACAACTAAGTCCATCTTCGCACCTGAGTCCAGTCCAACACTTCCTGTCCTCCGTGCACATCACTGGTGCTCAGAGCATAACCCTTATAACAGTTGACAACTTAAGGTTGAAAAACAGGTTATTTTTAACATTATGTAAAAAAAAATGTGTAAAAAAATGGTTATCTTCACCTAAAATAATAATAGAAGATATGATTTGTAATGTCCCAGGTATTTTTTTCATGATAATGTACTTCTAGAGCTTTCTTTCCGTGAAAAAAAATCCATTTATCCCCTTCCAGTCCAGAAATATCGCTTTGGCAATATGGGGTAACTGTTATGATCCTGCTCTGTCTGTCTTGATTCTGCCATGTTCATTATTGTTCCTGCCATGCTTGTTATGTTTTCCCTAGTCCCTGTTATGTTTATGATTATGTCTGTTAGGTTTTGCCATGTTCTGTTTAGTTTTTGCATTTTGCCATGTTTTCGTTTTTGCCACTCCCAATCCACTATTCTGTTAGTTTCCGGTCCATGTCTTTGTTCATGCCCTTCATTGCACTTTGTCTCCCCTGTCTGGTCTTTTGTTAAGCTACAGCTTCTCCCCAGTCCTGCGTGTCACATGCTTAGGTGATTTCATGGTTTCTGGGTTTCAAACATTCCTTCCAATCTCGTTTGCTTCCTTCGCCTCTCTTTTCTGTTTTACTAACCAATACTAACAGTTTGTTATTTTTGTTAAAGTTACTAACCCAGACTAACATTTTATATAATACTAACTTACTAACGAGCACTAGGGATTGTATAGCTGCACTTACTAATTGATTAACAAGCTCTCAGCACTCGCCCTGTTCTAGTCTCCGCCTCTTGCCTGCACTTTGTCTTTGCTGCAATTCAGCGGATCCTCCGCACCTGCTCCACTCTGTCCTACCTCTCATTATCTGTGCACATTAGAACTCCCCTAACCGGAGCTGTATGTTTTGTCATAGGTTGTCTCGTGTTCCCTGTCCGCGTTTTGGCTTTTGCCAATTTCATGTGATTAGGTTCTCCCTCATGTTCCCTCCTTTGTAATTAGTCTGATCCTCATCACCTGATCCTAATCATAGCATGTGACTTCCCTTGAGTGTATTTAAGCTGTCTTCTCACTGCAGTTCCCTGTCAGAACGTTTCCCTTGCTTACCTGTGCTGCTCTTGTTTCTCGCCTTGTACTCATAGTGTTTCTCTTCTGACTGGACCATCCGACCTTCGATTTTTGGCTCTGCTTTTTGGTACTATTGTCTGCATCTGTTTAAGAACCCTTTTTGCCCGACTACGAGTTTTGTGTTTGCTGCCCTGGTAACGGTTTGGATTACGCCCACTGGATGTTGGCTTTTGCTTCTCTGACATACCTGTGTCTGTGTACCGAACCTGTTTTTGCCCGACCACGAGTACTGTTATTGCTGCCCTGGTTTTTCGACTTTTGGATTTTGTCCCTGGGATTGTGTTCTTTGGATTGTGGACTCTGTACCGTTGCTTTTTGCCCTGTGGGGGTTCACCCCCCCCAACTACAATAAATCACTTTTTGCTGCAACTTCCTGGTCTCGCATTTGGTTCCAGAACGGTACCTCACAGTAACTTTGTACAAAATGGAAATTTTCGGAGGCACCAACATTTAAAGACTCCTGTACAAGTGCAACATAGTACAATTGATACCCTACAGGCACTTTTTTTACTTGTGCTGAGCTTCCTCTCTCAGATTGCAAAGGAAAGGGTTGTTCCAATATTCCTGCCTGTAAAAGATTTTGTGATGAAAATGGACTAATACTTTCCTTCCCCTTATGTCTTGTCCATCAGACACCAGCTGTAGAAAAAAGTGCGGTGAAAAATTTTTGAAAAAATGTTTCTTATAGAGCCACTAATTATCTCTAGATGACAAGAAATATTCCAAATATCCCTTCCTTAGATATACAGAGTAAAATTAATGATTCCGTTTCCTTTCAATGTGTGACAGATGTGACCACAATCATAAATGTTGTTTCTCCATATTTCCTTCCTTTGCTCATGAGAAGTACCATCTGAAAATATGTATTATTTAAATTTCATCCATGGTATAACACCCTGCACATATCAAAATGTAATTTTTTGGGAATATCTCTTCAAACAACCTTTACAGTGCCACCGTTTTTCCCAGCGGCCAAAACCAGGGAGTGATGACACCGACAACATTCCTCAATATGCAACATTTTATGGACCAATAGGCTTGAATGGTGAGGATCCAGGGTGCTAGAGATGGACCAAGTCAGAGCCAGCTTCAATGACCTGTAGACTAATGGGATTAATATATTAAATATGAACTTCAACTTGGACAGTTGACCGTTGACGGCAGGCCGGCTATTCAGGACACTAACTTTCAAATGTTGTTCAGATTTGATGAAGTTCAAAAAACTGGTTAGACAGCAGTGAAATGTTCTTGATGTTGATTGAATACTGGTATTTAAAGTTTCAAAGTTGGACAAGTAAACTTTAGACCATGTTTGTTTACAGGGGATTAACCAGGACAATCTGACGAGTTTTATTAACCTAGTTCTCGTATTCAACATAGAGCTTGGGATCCTTTGGAATAATGCATCACAGAAAATTTTTTGACATCTTGTGCAAATGTAAACTTGCAATTAAAGCCATGAGAGTTATCATTTCCTGACACTGAATTCAAAAAATAACCAATGTATTGTTCCAGGACAAAACATATTCCCTTTCTGTTGTCACTCATGTCAGTACCCCTCCCAACCGAACAAAACATTAACAAGTGACTGAAAACCGAGCCAAGAGGCGACAGTATTTGAGGAGCTCCCCACATTATATTATAGGGGCAAGTACTCTGTGAGCATTAAAGAGGATCTGAACATTTTCTTGTTGCTAGTAGCCAAACAGAGGCTGGTGTACAACTTCAATATTTCAAAGTACCATTTAATTCCATTGAAAAGCATTGACTCTCTAAGATGTCACTTATGTCATGTCCGTCACACAACATGTCACGTCCATCAATTTGATCCCATGGAGTAAGATTGGTATAAAGATGTTATGGATGGTCAATACTTTGTTACTACAAAAAATTAAGAGAGTTAATTTTATATTTAACTGGTGAAGAATTAAACAGCAAAAACAGGAGTCAATCTTTTTTGGTCATCGGGGACAAATTTTAAACATCTTGGTATCATATTTTCTGTACAGGTTTGACAAAAATGTCCTGTCCCTGTTTATTTGATTGCATCTGCCTCCCTTTGCCTCTGAATCCTCAGAAAACACCATCTGGTTCATTTTACGCTGTTGGTGTGGTCTTAATGGTGTGTGACGGATGTGACATAAAAGTTTGATAATATCAACTTCAACCACAGCATTTTCCAAGATGGGTCAAAATATGTACTTTTCCTAACGATTCATATGTATTTGAACTCGTCCAAGATTAGAATAAGTAAACAGTTCCTTAACTGGCAATAATAAAATACACACCCTCATTTTTTACAGAAGTGTTCCGTTTTTTGTGACTTTGCTCATATTGTTATGATCCTGCTCTGTCTGTCTTGATTCTGCCATGTTCATTATTGTTCCTGCCATGCTTGTTATGTTTTCCCTAGTCCCTGTTATGTTTATGATTATGTCTGTTAGGTTTTGCCATGTTCTGTTTAGTTTTTGCATTTTGCCATGTTTTCGTTTTTGCCACTCCCAATCCACTATTCTGTTAGATTCCGGTCCATGTCTTTGTTCATGCCCTTCATTGCACTTTGTCTCCCCTGTCTGGTCTTTTGTTAAGCTGCAGCTTCTCCCCAGTCCTGCGTGTCACATGCTTAGGTGATTTCATGGTTTCTGGGTTTCAAACATTCCTTCCAATCTCGTTTGCTTCCTTCGCCTCTCTTTTCTGTTTTACTAACCAATACTAACAGTTTGTTGTTTTTTTGTTAAAGTTACTAACCAAGACTAACATTGTATATAATACTAACTTACTAACGAGCACTAGGGATTGTATAGCTGCACTTACTAATTGATTAACAAGCTCTCAGCACTCGCCCTGTTCTAGTCTCCGCCTCTTGCCTTCACTTTGTCTCTCCTGCAATTCAGCGGATCCTCCGCACCTGCTCCACTCTATCCTACCTCTCATTATCTGTGCACATTAGAACTCCCTAACCGGAGCTGTATGTTTTGTCATAGGTTGTCTCGTGTTCCATGTCCGCGTTTTGGCTTTTGCCAATTTCATGTGATTAGGTTCTCCCTCATGTTCCCTCCTTTGTAATTAGTCTGATTCTCATCACCTGATCCTAATCATAGCATGTGACTTCCCTTGAGTGTATTTAAGCTGTCTTCTCACTGCAGTTCCCCGTCAGAACGTTTCCCTTGTTTACCTGTGCTGCTCTTGTTTCTCGCCTTGTACTCATAGTGTTTCTCTTCTGACTGGACCGTCCGACCTTCGATTTTTGGCTCTGCTTTTTGGTACTTTTGTCTGCATCTGTTTATGAACCCTTTTTGCCCGACTACGAATTTTGTGTTTGCTGTCCTGTTAACGGTTTGGATTACGCCCACTGGATTTTGGCTTTTGCTTCTCTGACAAACCTGTGTCTGTGTACCGAACCTGTTTTGGCCCGACCACGAGTATTGTTATTGCTGCCCTGTTTTTCGACTCTGATTCTGCCCTATTGGATTGTGATTTTGGATTGTGGACTCTGTACCGTTGCTTTTTGCCCTGTGGGGGTTCACCCCCCAACTACAATAAATCACTTTTTGCTGCTACTTCCTGGTCTCGCATTTGGTTCCAGAACGGTACCTCACACATATAGCAATTTAGGCAATTACTTGCACTACCTTTATTTGAAGCTCAAATATTGTAATTGTCATGCAAAGAAAAATACATCTTTGTCCACTCATTATATAACTCTCTGATTTTAAACTCCTTAATTATTGGAGTGTAGTCAATTTTGAGTTCATGTAAAATTTAAATAGAACAATAATGTTAAATTGATTTTGCAGTAGCACCTCATTCAAGCTTTTCATTAAGTCAAACAGTCCTTCAAATCGAATTTACAGTTGAAGTCATTAAGAGTATAACAACATCCCAGTTAAATCAGACTATTTTTAATATGGAATCATTGTAGCATTAATAAAAGTCATTCTAATGGTAATAAAACTATTGGTTACTGCTATCGGTTAAAAGGCAGCCTGAGGTGGACCTTTAGAGTGGTAAATGATGCCAAAATGATTTTAATATCAGGTGCCAGAGTTGATGTTGCACACAAACAATTAAGTGAGTGCACTGCAAGCGAAGATGTCGTCAATCCAGCAAATGTGAACAATTTGAAGGATTCTATTCTTAAAGTTTGAGTGTAGCCACTTTTGGTGTGAATTCCTAAAAATAAAGGATTGATTTTAATTTATCTTATTTAACAGAGTTTTATTGGCATGTTTACAGCAAGTACGGCGCAGGAGTTGGAAAACTGTTGGGCCTTATTGAGCGGATTTAAAAGTAATGGCCAATTCACAATGAACAAGGAAAATTGGAACTTTGGTTGAATCTAACAATAAGACAGTGCAACCTTTTTCTTGCAAAGGTGAACATTTATGGGACTGTAGATTGCACTGACATAAACAACTGACACGTTAAGACACAAAATGCTTCACATCTCTACCTTTGAGCTCAAAACAAGGTTTGTAATCTCAAGGCAGCCAGCCAAAAGAAAGCACTTATGCTGGCAAAAAGCCAACAGTAGAAGAGACTGAGAGCACCTGCACATGAGACTGCTGGTGTTCAAGGAAGTGGAGATGACACTCAGTCTGCAAAGGCGTGTTTCCACCTAACGCGAAGCAAAATTTTTTCCGCGGCCAGATTACCTGCAAAGTCTATGCAAAGATGTGAATAAGCACAAGAAGACACAAAATTGCTCTGGGTGATGCAGAGAAAATAAGAGTGTGTTTTAACTCATAAAAACAAATGTTTCCTTGCTTCCAATCCAGCCCCCTTTCCCAAAACAAATCAATTACCCCATTCCCCTTCTATATGAACTTAATCCAGCATCCACTAATTTCTGTTGCTGGTGAAATGTTGAAACTTAAATCCAACATGTTTCCATGAAAACAAGGGGAATTTAAAATTCCAAGAAACCCCTAATTAGAATGAGGCTCAAGTTTAGAAGCCGATCACTGCACCTTCAAAATTTGGTAAAGAAATATTGAGTGGTTTCTGAGTTATGGTCCAGAAACACTTAGGGAACAGCAATAGAGACACCGATGACAACGCTGACAGGAACTGAGGCAAAATGAATACGTATGTATATATAATTTCTTCCCCCTCTTTATTTATTTTTGTTGTCTGCCCCCTGTCTTGTGAATGATATCAACCTCTGTGTGTATGTATAAATGTACAGTGCCGTGAGAAAGTATTTGCCCCCTTACTGATTTCTTATTTTGTCAGCTCATGAAACAAATTTTAATATTACACAAAGATAACCCGAGTAAATACAAAATGCAGTCTTTAAATGATGATTTCATTTATTGAGGGAAAAAACCTATCCAAACCTACCTGGCCCTGTGTGAAAAAGTAATTGCCCCCTAAACCTAATATCTGGTTGTACCACCCTCAGCGACAACAAATGCAATCAAGCATTTGCGATAACTGGCAATGAGTCTTTCACATCGCTGTGGAGGAATTCTGGCCCACTCTTCTTCTCAGAATTGTTTTCATTCAGCCACATTGGAGGGTTTTCCGCCATGAACGGCCTGTTTAAGGTCATGCCACAGCATCTCAACCGGATTTAAGTCCGGACATTGACTAAGCCACTCCAAAACCTTCATTTTGTATTTTTTTTAGCCATTCACAGGTGGACCTGGTGAGTTTCAGATCATTGTCCTGCTGCATAACCCAAGTGCTCTTGAGCTTGAGGTCGTGAGCTGATGGTCGGACATTCTCCTTCAGGATTTTCTGGTAGAGAGCAGAATTCATGGTTCCATTAATTACGGCAAGTCATCCAGGTCCTGATGCAGCAAAGCAGCCCCAGACCATCACACTACCACCAACAAGTTTGACTGTTGGTATGATGTTCTTTTTATGAAATGCTGTGTTTTTTACGCCATTACATTACATTACAGGTTCTTAGCAGGCGCTGTTATCCAGAGCGACGTACAAAAGTGCAAAAGATCGGGACAAAAGTGGAGAGCTCCTAGGAGACAAGTACAAGTGCTAACAGTAAAAGTGACAGAGAACACATTCAGTTGTTACAGGTCCAAGCCACTGGGTAAACACCAAATATACTGATATTATATACTAAAATATACTTATATACTAAGGGCAACAAAATCAAGAGCAACAAAATCAAGGGCGACAAAATCAAGTGCAACAAAATTGAAGGCAACAGAATCAAGAGCAACAAAATCGATTAAAAGGGCAACAAAATCGAAAATCAATAAAATCAATAAAAGGGCAACATAATCAAGAGCAACAAATTTTAAAAAGGCACGAAATCAAGAGCAATAAAATCAATTAACAAGACAACAAAATCAAGTGCAACAAAATCAGGTAAAAGGGCAACAAAGCAGTGTGGGATGTAATGTCAGAGGATTCAGGACAGTGGAGTAGGGGAAAGGTGGAGCCTGAAGAGGTGGGTTTTCAGGCTGCGCTTGAAGGTGCTCAAGGATTCTGATGTTCGGACCTCGATAGGTAGATCATTCCACCAACGAGGAACCAGGACAGACAGCAGCCTTGAGCGGGAAGGGCAGGAGCAGAGAAGGGGTGGAGCCAGGCGACCAGAAGTAGCAGAGCGGAGTGCTCTGGCGGGCGTGTATGGTCTGAACAGTCTCTGGATGTATGCTGGAGCTGTTCCGTTGACTCCCTGTTAGGCTAGCACCAATGTCTTAAATTTGATGCGAGCTGCGACAGGCAGCCAGTGGAGCCTTGTGAGCAGGGGGGTGACGTGGGAGTGTCTCGGGAGGTTGTGAACCAGGCGAGCTGCAGCGTTCTGGATGAGCTGCAGGGTCTGATGGCCGATGCTGGGAGGCCGGCGAGGAAGGAGTTGCAGTAGTCCAGGCAATAGAGGATCAGCGCTTGGACCAGGAGCTGCGTTGAGTAGTTGGTGAGGAAGGGCCGGATTCTATGGATGTTGCAGAGGAAGAACCTGCGGGTCCGGGTCACTGCTGCGATGTTCGCAGCAGAGGACAGCCTGTCATCGAACAGGACCCCAAGGTTCTTCACACTCAGCGAGGGGGAGATGGTGGTTTCCCCCAGGGTGATGGTCAGGTCCAGAAGGGGGGAGGATGGAGCAGGGATGTAGATCATCTCTGCCTTGCTTGGGTTGAGCTTCAGGTGATGGTTGTCCATCCAGCTCTGGATGTCTCAGATGTAACGGGGAGCACACCTTCCAAAAAGTTCAACTTTTGTCTGATCAGTCCACAGAATATTTTCCCAAAAGTCTTGGGGATCATCAAGATGTTTTTTGGCAAATGTGAGACGAGCCTTTGTGTTCTGTTTGGTCAGCAGCAAGGTTATTATCGTTAACGAAAATGAACGAAATAACTAAAACTAAAATTGAAAAAACATTTTCATTAACTGAAATAAATAAAAACGATAATTAAAAGAAAAAAACGATAACTAACTGAAACTGTATTGTGTGTTTACAAAATTAACTAAAACGTACTGAAATTATAGATAAAATTTCCTTCGTTTTCGTCTTTGTCAATGTATTTATAAGTCTTTTGGATTGATATGAAATCAATTTATTTCGCTCGAGCTGTTTTACGTGAGCTGGCGGCACCATATGGCACCTCACGTCACTTCTTGTTTACAGTCGAGGTACTGTATCGTTAATCTACTGCATCGATATGCCAAAAAGCTGCACCTGCATCCAGAGGCTGCGGCAGAGATTTTCTTTAGCAGGTGCTATGGGGATGCTTGACTCTTTAAAGAAGGTGCTCTGAATCTTGGGGGTGTTCGTTATTATGTCGGTCTCATCGGAACCGAACCCTGGTACATGTACACAGACGCGCGTACATGGCCGCATTAACTATGCCCGTTCCGAGACTATTACTAGCCTATGTCACTCTGATATATGTTGTATAAAAATAGAGCTCATAAGCCTGCCAACGTAAACCTCTGAAAATAAAGTTTCACATAACTCTGCCACAGACAGGCCGTGAACACAAGGAGCAGCAAACACTGCACGTTTCAGCCAAAATGCTGAAATCACGAAATCACACAGCCAGTTACCAACACTAGTCTAATAATGAATCAACTTGTGGTCAAGAGGCCGATTCACGTTAAGGTCAAAAGTAAAACGGGCGCTGCGTCCATTGGCCGAAGCAGATCATCTGTTCTGCCTTTATGTTTTTAGTCTAAAAATAATATATTTTTAAAATTCATTAATTAACTTTTTTTTCAAATTATGAATAAAACTATTCACGCGACATTAAAATATATAGCAACTCGCTTCGGCAGTTTCCGATGTAAAGCTGCATTGCCATTGCCATCTTTTTGTGAACTAGTTTGCGATCTTGGTCAGACTGAGCCAGTCTCATCAGCAAAGAAAACACTCAAATGTTTGCCACGATGCTTCGAATAAGAGGTAGGCTAGTTACTACACAATTGTATACACGAATATGCGTAGAACATCGGCTGTCAAAAGACATAATTGTTTCTAATCTGAATGCAGATCTGCTGCGATCTGCTTTGTTTCATTTCATAACATTATCGCCGGGTGGCACATGTCCAATTTTAAAAGTACGGTTGGCCAATAAGTTATTTTTAAGGAAATAGAGGTTTGGGGTGAGATACATGGGCTTGCAGATAGCAGTGTTTTTGGTGGTTAGCTCGAAAATTGCTTGCTGTCATCACATAGCTCGGTGGCTCATCCCGTGTGCAGACAATGTCAAACACTGGAGATTTTACCAATAAAGACGAGCACTAAGGTAACAAAACTTACACAGTGTATTTGTATGAAGATTTGCTCAATGTTCATTTCTTTTTTTAATTCAAGAAAGTTTTTTTGTGCTACAGTGTCGTTCCGTAAACTCGCCGCGAATTTTTCGACCTCGAAAACCAATGACACAAGTAATATAAAAATCACTGGAATTTTTTGGGGGTGCTATGGCTATTCCAGGTGTAGCTACAGCACCACCTAGCCCCTCCCTGGCGCTGCATATGCCTGCATCTAGGGCTGAGAAGCCTAGTTCTTAATTTATTTTTGAGTCGGTAATTTTGTCAAAAAGTGACTCAAACCTGTAGAGTGTATTGGGTTTTTGAGTTTGCTCATGTTGTTCAGGGAGTGAGCTCCCTGAGACTCCTGGCTGTCCATAAATGTGACGTGTCTCACAAATGGGTTTTTTTTGTTTGTGTGTGAATACATTTTTTTTTTTTTTTTCAGGTATCTTTTGTTGAGTTTTATTTCACATTACCTACTCTGATCATTTTGAATCCTGCACCTGACAAATAACCCAAAGTATGAAAAAAACTAAAACTAATACTAAAACTAATAAAAACTAAACTAAAAGTAAGCATTTAGAAAAAAACGAAAACTAATAAAAACTAGCAAACCTGCTCTAAAAACTATTTAAAACTAACTGAATTAGAGAAAAAAAAAGTCAAAACGAAATAAAACTAAACTATAATGAAAAATCCAAAACTATTATAACCTTGGTCAGCAGTGGTTTTCCCCTTGGAACTCTCCCATGGATATCATTTTTGCCCAGTCTCTGTCTTATTGTTGAATCACGAACACTGACTTAAACTGAGAAAAGTGAGGCCAGCAGTTCTTTAGATGTTGTTCTGGGTTCTTTTGTGACCTCCTGGATGAGTCGTCAATGCGCTCTTGGAGTAATTTTGGTGGGCCGGCCACTCCTGGGAAGGTTCACCACTGCTCCAAGTTTTCTCCATTTGTGGATAATGGCTCTCACCGTGGTTCGCTGGAGTCCCAAAGCCTTAGAAATGGCTTTGTAACCCTTTCCAGACTGACGGATTTCAATGACTTTGTTTCTCATCTGTTCGTGAATTTCTTTAGATCGTGGAATGATGTGTTGCTTTTTGAGATCTTTTAGCTATCTTCACTTTGTTAGATGGGTTCTATTTAAGTGATTTCTTGATTCAACAGGTCTGGCAGTAATCAGACCTGGGTGTGGCTAGTGAAATTGAACTCAAAAAATGTGGTTAATCACAGTTAATTCATTATTTAATTGGGGGGGGGGGCAATAACTATATGACCATCTGCATTCATATTTAATCAGAATTCTCATTTTCATTTTGTGATATGTCCAACAAAATCTGCTTAAATTAATTAAACATTGACATTTTGATGAAAAAACATGAATTTTAATACAGAATAGTCAGTCTGCCATTGCAAATGAACTTACCTTCAACAAATCACCATTATGTTATGTCACATCATGTGCTAGAATTGTTGGATCACTGAGGTGACATGTCCATTTTTGGCAATTCTGACCATGATGTTGCGGTTACACTCCTATGAAAACCTAGGTGTTCAATATACTTCTGAACCATGCAGCAAAAGAGTGACTGGTAAAAAAAAATGACATAAAATACCTGATTTAATAGAACACTTGGAAACCTAAAAATCAATTTTTCTCAAAACCTCTAAACTGGACATATAACCATTGCTCTCCAAACCCTCGATATGTTTGTGTGTATGTATGCATATGGGCCAGGCTCACGAAATGTGCGCCACCCCCCCCAAATGTGTCCACAGGCTAGCAAATCTTATATTTTGCTTAGATCATTCCAGAACCACCATGAATGGATAGAGCTCACCAAGAGCAACTTGGGACACCCCACTTTTGTCGGTCTGCGATAAATATTTCCCTGTCTTTTTTGCCCTTAAAGTTGGAAAAGTGGCCAAAAATGGCACTTTTTTGATGTCCATGTAAAAAGTGAAATAGTTCACTCTGTTTTTTTATATTTAAGTGTGCTCTATTTTATTTTATTTTTTTCTGTGCATAATAGACATGTGTAGGCTATGTCTGACAGTCGGCACACGTCCCTATCGTCGTTTTGTGTATTGCGGTGACATATAATAAATTGTCCACAAGGTACTGGTTTCTGACTTAATTTTACATTTAGCACTCTAGAAAAATAAAAAAAGGTCCCTACACCTAAATAATCCTTCAGGATGAAGCAAATATATAGTGCATTAGGGCAAAAAAAACCCAAAAAACTCCAACCTACAGGGATTGAGTGGGATTTTTGTGTCCCCAAAAAAATGACCTTTTTAAGAAAAGTTTCTGACTTAGATGTATTTTTAAAAAACTGTAAAAGATATAGCCAAATACAATTCAGGTATTGTTGTTGGCCTAAATCAAAGTGGCAATCACTGTTTAGATCAATTATTTATTGAATAACGACATAGCTACAGCGCACGAAGCATTTTGGTCGGTTTTTTCTGACTCAGGGTTTCTGCCTTAGATTTCCAAGTCAGAAACCCAGGCAGAAACCGGGCGTATTCGGCCAAATGTGGCCCCAGTCGTTACACAGGTGGTCAGGGACATGATATTCCATGTTGGTTTGACATGTTAACATGCATTTTAGCCGATTTCATCAAAAATACAACCCCAATTCCAAAATAGTTGGGACAAAGTGTAAATTGTGAATAAAATCAAAACGCAATGACTTTCAAATCACACCAGCCAGTATTTTATTCACAACAGAGATAACATAGCAAATGTTGAAACTGATAAATTTTACAATTTTATCCACAAAATGAGCTCATTTTGTGCATAAAAATGTAAAATGTCTCAATTTCAACTTTTGAAATGTTATCTATTGTAAATAACATATTGGCTCATGTGATCTAAAAGTCATTGCATTTTGATTTTATTCACAATTTACACTTCGTCCCAACTATTTTGGAATTGGGGTTGTATAAAGATGGCGTCGGTCGGAGGCCCGACATTGGACCGATCGGTCCACGCTCTCAGTCGGAAACCGGAATCTCAGGCAGAAACTGACGTGGGGCGTGGCGGCCGCTGTGGCCGCAATCGGTGGCCAATCAGTCATAAACTTGTTCAAATAACATGCATAGGTCGTCGGGGACACCAGACAACACCTACAACAAAATAACAATAACTAAAAGACAGAAACATGCAATCAAAATAAAAAACTCCTGGGGCTCAGGCTAGGGGAACCTAGGACCCAAAATTAATAAAAAATGAACTGTCAAGCAGCCTGTCCACCAGCCTACAAGTGGCATCTTCCATTGGTAAGTGATCAATTACCTACTTGAGACTCTTATTCTATCTATTAGTTAAGTATTATGGCAATAGCAAGTCAGTCGGGTTGAGTTTGGTACACTTTGACGGGTTTCTGATTTAGTCGCGGTTTCTGACTTAGATTCGGTTTCTGACCGATATACCGATATTTCGAGCTAATAGACACCTGGTCTGGCGTGGTATTGCCTAGGCTACATACTTTTAAGCCATAAGGAGTGTTTCTTAGGATTCTTGAGTTTTGATATCGGTTTTTATTACATTTTTCAGGTATTTACAGACCAGAATTTCTTTTTTCCAGCAGCGACGGGATCCCGAGGGAAAAAAATCACTGTAGGGTTTCTAATTTCAGGTGATATACCTCTGAACATAACTTATATACAATTATAACACTGATTGGAGGCTTAAATAACTTTATCATCACTAGTGATAGGCCTCTGGATGGATTATAGGCAAACAGTAGTTTTTCATGTTTCTGACTTAGACGAGCAAGGGGATAGAGAAATGCGTATATTCTACCAATGACCATGATATTTGGTATTTAGAGAGTAGACATACACCTTTATCACATACAATTACCACTGAGAGCACAGGGTTGCCTGAATTAATTTTACACATTGTGTTGTGCAGTTTGCACTCACGCAGCAATTTTGCAGCCGCACGCAAAACGTACCCCGACTTCAGGGCCACAGCAGGGTTGACAATCCCAACAGCATGTTACCTATATACCATTTTTTCATCTGCTATACTATCCCTCTATACATATCAGGGCATTTTGAGAAGATATAGCTATATCTATGCATGTATGAGGCTTTAGAGGATATGCATGTCTCGAAACTAAGGAAACCCGGCCCAAAAAATGAGTTGAGGGACCCAACTTTGACCAGGTACCACGCAAAAATGAAAAACGTCGCCGTCGCACGGCTTTGGAATATGATCCCACAACACCTATAGATTAAAAAACCACTCACAGCTAAGCTCTATGGGTACTTTCATTATTTTTCAGTACCTGGGGGGGCACATTTTGTGAGCCTGGCCCATATATATATGTATGTATGTGTATAGATACTCTGTTCATTTTTATCATTATTTTTGTTTTGTATTACCCCAGCAAGGGTTGTCGTTTTGTATAAGTTGGGTTTTTGTTTCTTTCTCATGCCCTCCCCCTTGTTTTTGTAAATGGTGACTTCAACTAAAAATAAACCTCCCAAGAGGGGGGGATGGTGGTTGGAAAAAAATAAAAAAAAGAATACGTCTCCCAGGAGGGGAGACATTTAGGCGGAGGGCCATGGCCATATACCTGCTTTAGTATTTGAATATAATGATCCCCATTGAGGGAGGACCTGAATTTCTAAAGTTATGAAGATTATTTTATTTTTCATCACATTCTGTTTGTTGGCACCTGCAACTGCTGCACATTTTTTAGTAATCATAGTCTGCTGTATGTTAAATTTTAAGGCAATTGCTTCGGCATTCTATATCAGTTGACCCAGAAGCACACTAAGATACTGACGGAGGGCATTTATTAGCTCATCAAATTTAGCTACATTTACCACTGCTGTTTGGTGAGGACCCAGCTGATGGACGGCAAACATTAAACCGCGGACACAGATTCACTTCATTGGAAAATGCCAATTTTTTTGTGTTATACAACATTTTGTTCAAATGTATAGCGACCTGTATTAAGAGAAAAGGGGGTGTTTGCGCACACGCTAGCTAGAATCTTGCTCCCTAAAGATGACTTGAAGTTGAAATGGCCTGCATCTAGCGAATATTAATTAGCTAGTTTTTCTAGTTAAAAAAAAAAGATCAGGAAGTAGCCAGGGAGAGCTACCAACTAAAATAGATCTGAAATGGCAACAAAAACTACAGACATGCGTGGTATGGCTTGGTATGCCTGTAAAGTGCAATAACATAGGTTCTTGAAATTTTGTTTAGCATTGTTTTATGTATCACTATTCCAAAATGGAATGAAAGGAACAAAGAAATTCAGAATTGAAGGATCAAGCCATCCATTCATCCTCACATAATCATAGTTTTTCGGTTTGTGCATTGGCACGGGTTTGTACCCATTCTTACCCATTTTTTGTCATGCTCTGTATTTGAATGTCAGAAGAAAGGGGCAGGAACGCTTGCATGTTTTTCTTCAATTGGTTCCAAGGATCATCTATTCTGTGTCACCACTAATGGAGAATAATAGCTGGTTGGTAAAACTGTGATTGTACTTCATTGGAGTAAAAAAATGTAGCGAATGAGCAAGGGGCTTTATTAGATTATGCTTCTCTTCATGTCACCTGTGTCCACTGCTGCTAGGTGTACACATGCCCCTCTCCTGTGTCAAAATCAGGTGGGAGAGAATGCAGTGATGTGATTTAGCAAATAGATCAGCTTCTCAATCCTTCAAACCAAGCTTTCAGGGGACAAGGGTACAGGAGTGCAGCCAGAATTTTATATCGCTGATCTGAGGAGAATGGAGCAGAAAGAACTTTGGTTCACAAAGATTTAATTTTCCCTGTGTTTCCCCTACAGATTTAAAGTTGAAGCTACGGGTACACATTCACATCTCATATTTGATAAAAACTGTCTTTCAGTGTTCTTTTGAATTAAAACTGCAATCTATCTTCTCTTTTGAGCTTTTTTTTGTTTGAAATGTTAGTAAAATGGCTGTACCAGTCCCTTTGATACCCAATGTTAGCCAGTATGGCAGCAGATTTCTGGGTTTCCAAGCTGAATTTTCACACTGCCTCTTCAACCACTGGACTCACGTGTGTCAAAATATGTCCATCAAACACTGAATTAATCAATGTTTTCAAATCTGCATCAGAAAAATGAATGGGTCCATTTTCACTCCAAGGCCATTATTATTATGGCCGATGGGATGTATGTGTGTCTGTCCAACATTTTGTGCGGGCCAGTACTCAGTAGCTATTAATATTTATCACCTCATACTTATCTTGGGCTGTAGTTGTACAACAACCTACTTTTATTGGGATTTGGCCTTTGACTTAGGTGCACTGACCTTCACCTTGGAAAATTTGTGGAGGCTGTTTCCCTACCGTTAATAATAGTAGCAATGTGAATCTGGCCACATATAAGGTGCATTGGATGGATCTGTGTATCATCTGCTTGTGTTCCACATTTGACCATTCACCTTTTCACTATGACCTTCAATACTTTCTCAGTCAGTGAAAACAAGTTTTCAAAACTGCAGCACATTTCTCCAATTAGAGATGTTTTGAGCCATTGCAGCGCGTTTGCCCTCGCCGGCCACCGTAGCTAGATCTTGAATCTTTTATTTCTTCTGCGAAGATGAACAAGGCTCCTAGCTAAGTGACTACATTGGACATTTAGGCTGAAAACATGGTGAAAAGACGTCTTTTCGAGTCAAATTTGAATTCTAAGGCTTACAGACACTTGGATTATGCCACATGAGCAGTATGGAGGCATTTTGCGGTTTTTTTAAATATTGTTTTTAACGCTTGAAAGTGTGGCCCCCACTGACTTCAGTTGATTTGGATTTGTCTTCAGTGCTGTTTTTCTTTGAAACTCCAAAAGTGTTTTGAGGATGAAAGAAATTCACCAACCCTGCAATTAGCCTTGGGGTGAGTAGATGAGTGAATTTTCATTTTTGGGTGAACTATCCCTTTAAGAGGGCACTGGAATAAGCACTTACTATTCCTCTCCTCTTCTCATGGGATGTCAGTCATTTGATATGTGCACATCAGTCGTTGGCCCAACCAAGACAAAGAGCGCATTATTTTTGAATGGGAACATTCATGCTAACTTATTAGACCTTCCCACTGACACCAAGCCGTTGCACCAGTATACCAGCCGAAAAACCCAGTGCGATCCGGCGAGGTGGCCCTGACTTGGGGAGTGATTTCCCCTGGCTCACCCTGGCCTTAAGCCTGCCAATGCTAATTCTGAATCAATTGACCTTTCCTCCCATTTATCTTTCAGGTATGGATGGGAATTGCAAATTAAAAGGATTACTGAATTCATACTGTCATAAATCCCTTATCTTTGCTTCCCATGTGTGATTACATTTTCACAGAGCTATTTACATGGTCTCGCTCAAGTTTTTTCGAACGGACATGACCCGCATTATTCTAATTCCTATTATTACCTGCTAATCCTTGCACCCATCCTTGCTAAGAAGGACCCACTGGGACTTACTTTTACTGAATATTCAAGCATCACTTTTGTTTTGTTGACACAAGGATCTATGTGAGCATGCTGCAGGCATGTCAATGCTTTCTACCACTACAAGAACACCATGCTTAGCTTTATGTTATGCTACAAAGTATTTGTACAACTGTTTTGCAAGAACTGCTATTGTGCAAATGTTTTAGACACTTAAGACTATTCAGAAAGGCAAAGATGGTTCCAAACATCAGGAAATGAAATGTTTGTAAATACTGAAAAATGCACCATAAAGTACCAAGAACTGTTAAAAAATAAAACAAATTATTATTTGGCATGATTACTCTTTGCCTAAAAATGATGTACTCTGCACCGTAGTTCCGCGGTTTTAGGAGATGATTGGCCTTTTGTTTGTTCCAAACATTGAAGAACTTGCCACAGTTCTTCTGTTCATAAACTGCCTCACTTCCCTCAGTCTTTCCAGCTAATCCAAGACAGCCTTGAGGTAGAGGTCCGGGCTCCATCAAGACTTTATCATCTGTATAAAATCTTTTCAATGTCTGTTATCTTTTCAATACCAGATATGTACACTGCCCGGCCAAAAAAAAAGTCGCACACTCAAATATTTATTTGGAACCCCTGTAGCTTTGATTACAGTGCATATTCGTCTTGTCATTGTTTTGACAACTATATGCAATGCCAGAACATTTTTTTTTCGATCAGAAATGCCAAAATTTTTGGCCGAGATCTTGTCTTCTCGACATAACGGTTGAACCACTCGGTGGTCTTTCTTGAGCACATCCCAATAACTTTTAATGTGTTTAAGGTCAGGACTTTGTGGTGGCAAATTTGTTTGTGAAAATGATTCCTCATACTCGTTTTTGTCATTCATGGTTTTCTTTGCTAATTACAGGCCAATAACTTGCCTGTTCTGAAATAATGTAACGTCTTTTCCACCATCAAGGGATGTGTCTTCCGACATGATTTTTTAAGAAATGAGTGGCGACGCGCTTCATCAGTCAGGGTAAAAATGATTATTTCCAGCTGAAACATATTAATAACCGCAATAATGATCCGAATACAGAATTTGTTCATTAATTTCCAAACGGTGACTTTTTTTTTGGCCGGGCAGTGTATCTGTAAAACTTTTTTTTTAGATTGACATTTGGTGTCTCTAATGTGCCTCTTATCTTCAACAACAATTATGTGGAAAACAAAAATTAACGCATAATACCATATTTAAATAAAAAAGTAGGGTGCCTAAAACTTTACCATAGTAATATGTACAGTAAAGTACAGGTGCTAGTAATGCTTGCTTCCAAAAATCACACTTGCAGAACAGTATTTGCACATTGTTTAACAAAGTGTACAACAGCATTTCCTGAACAAGTTTAGTTTTTATGGTTTTGTAGCTGGAAGGCTCTCTGACAACTTGCCTCATAATTGTCATGGCATTCCATGGCTTTGTAGATTGTACATTACTTTGCAGTCCACCCCCTGCTAATTCATATAATACTGGCACAGTTATATGATACTAAGTCACCAACTAGAAGCACAAAGGGTCATTAGTCACGCTATCAGTCTATAAATCATTGAAATGCCATATTAAATACGTTCTGTGTAATGAGGAAATATGCCAAAGGGTGAACTCAATATCAGCTTTGATTAAGTGACAGAAGTCACCGAATAGAAATGTAGATAATATAAGGCAAACTGCACACACATTTTTGGAAGTTAAGATTAAAACAAGACAGTTAATTCAGAGTATCTCATTCAAAAAACCATAAATAATCATTGAGATAAATTGCTGAAACAGGAAAGAACTGTGGAAATTAAATAAGGTAGTTTTTCTTTTGTGGACATAAACTACAACATCAATCAGCAAGCTCCACAAGCCTACAGCGGTCAAAAATACAGATTTAGGCACAGGCAGACTGGGTTTGTAGCTGGGAAGTTGATTGAAAGCACAGAAGTGAGATCCGAGGATGTTAGTAGCCAAAGCAGGGTCAAGACCTTGATGAACAGAATAATTCTTGAACAAAGACTTCTATGAAAAAATGTGAAGACAGAATTAAAAGGCAAGCACAGGAGAGCACAACAAAAGACAACCCGCAAGCACAGACTTAAGGACAAGAGGAACATACAACCCCCATTCCGAAATAGTTGGGACAAAGTGTAAACTGTGAATAAAATCAAAATGCAGTGACTTTCAAATCACAGCAGCCAGTATTTTATTCACAATAGAACAGAGATAACATAGCAAATGTTGAAACTGAGAAATTATACAATTTTAACCACAAAATGAGCTCATTTCAAATTTGATGGCTGCTACAGGTCTCAGAAAAATTGGGACAGGGGCCTGTTTACCATGGTGTAGCATCCCCTCTTCTTTTTAACACTGAGTGGAGGCGTCTGGGCATTGAGGAGACAAGTTTCTTGAGTTTAACCATTGGAATTTGATCCCACTCTTGTTTAATACAGGCTTCCAGCTGCTGGAGAGTTTTGGGTCTCCTTTGACGGACTTTTCATTTAATTATGAGCCAAATGTTCTTAATTGGTGAAAGATCAGGACTGCAGACAGGCCAGTTCAGCACATAGACTCTTCTACTACGAAGCCATGCTGTTGTAATAGCTGTAGTATGTGGTTTTGCATTGTCCTGCTGAAATACACAAGGCCTTCCCTGGAATAGATGTTGTCTGGAGGGGAGCATATGTTGCTCTAAAACCTTTATATACCTTTCAGCATTCATGGTGCTTTTTAAAACATGCAAGTGTCCCAGACGATATGCCCTAATCAATCCTCATACCATCAGAGATGCTGGCTTTTGAACTGAACGCTGATAACGGGACGGGTAGTCTTTCTTCTCTTTAACCCGGAGGACACGACGCCCATGATTTCCAACAAGAATGTCAAATTTGGACTCGTCTGACCACAGGACACTTTGCCATTTTGCTACAGTCCATTTTATTTTATTTAATATGTTTATTAAGTTTTTTCAACTTACAAACAAAAAGACAAAGAAAAACAAAGACAGCTCGAGCACATTACGACAGTAAAACATAAATTAACACAGACATTATTTCCGTCTCCTCCTTCCTCTCCCTAACAGCAAAAAGCAATATAGGGTTGATACAGTACTCACACAAAAGAAAACAAGCTGTGTTCATGGAACACTGATGCCCCCGGCGGCAGGTTAAAGTATTGCAGGTTTAAGGGTTTTTCCCCGCTGTAGACGGACGGACGGACGGACGGACAGATGGACAGGTGAAAAACTATATGGCCCCGAATCTTTGATTCCGGGGGCATAAAAAACTAAACAAATTATAAGGTAATACAAGTGCAATTATCCTACTGAAGGAGGCAGGTGATACACAGAGAATACAAGACTAATTTAGGAAACCCTTGCAGTATGGAGGCAGATATTGTGGGTCCGATGTACTTCAAATTTGGGTCCCAGATTCAAAAAAAAAAAAAAAATCTACTGTTGAATGAAGGATACACGTAATGTATTCATTGGGAATACAGTCCATTATTAGGTTATGCCATGATTTTCTTGTTGGGACAGAATCCTTGTTCTTGTCCTTGCTACAGTCCATTTTGGTGCACAGAACACAGCAGCGCTTCTGGATCATGCTCAACAATGGCTTCCTTTTTTGCATGATAGAGTTTTAGGTGGCATCTGTGGATGGCACGGCGGACTGTGTTTACAGACAGTGGTTTCTTTAAGTATTTCTGGGCCCATTTAGTAATGTCAATGAGAGAATCATGCCGGTGAGTGATGCAGTGACATCTGAGGGCCCGAAGATTACGGGCATCCTGTAAAGGTCTTCGGCCTTGTCCCTTACGCACAGAGATTTTTCCAGTTTCTCTGAATCTTTTGATGATGTTTTGCACTGTCGATGATGAGAACTTCAAAGCCTTTGCAATTTGACATTGAGGAACATTGTTTTTAAAGTATTCCACAATTTTTTTACACAAGCCTTCACGGGTTGGTGAGCCTCTGGCCATCTTTACTTCTGCGAGACTCAGCCTCTCTAAGACATCCTTTTTATAGCCAATCATCTTACAGACCTGATGCCAGTTAACTTAATTACTTGCTAAATGTTCTTTCAGCTGATTCTCTTATATATTTATTGCTTTTTCAGCCCTTTTTTGCCTGTGTCCCAACTTTTTTGAGACCTGTTGCAGCCAGAAAATTTGAAATAAGCTCATTTTGTCGACAAAAATGTAAAATGTCTCAGTTTCAACATTTGAAATGTTATCTATGTTCTATTGTAAATAACATATTGGCTCATGTGATCTGAAAGTCATTGCATTTAGATTTTATTCACAATTTACACTTCGTCCCAACTATTTCGGAATTAGAAAGGAGTAGCACCTTCAGAGAACTGGAGGTTTCAATGAAATCATCATTTACATCTGATTCAAATGCTTGTTAAGCACCTTAAACAACTGAGAATGACCCAAATCGCTTTACACAGATCAGGGCTCAAACCCCTAAGGAGCTAGCCAAAAGGCAACAGTGGCAAGAAAAAACTCCCCAGGGGGAAGAAACTTTTGGCAGAATCCAGTTCCAAAATGGGTGAACTCAACTGCCTGAGGTTGACCCTTGAGAGAGGAGAAGGCAAGCAAAGCAGAATCATCAATTGCATTATATGGCCTAAATTCAAGCAAGATTAAGTTAACATATTTGAAAAATGCAAAATGAAGAACTATGCAGGCAAGGGCACAGGTTTTGGGTTCTTGGAAGAAGATGGGCTAATGGCAGCCGTGGTTGGTTCAGAACAAATACACTGCAGTTCAGACTAGATTCAATATATTTCAATTCCTAACATTTAAAGACATACTAGATTTCTAGTATGATCTAGTATGATCACCTGATCCTAACTGGCATCAGGTGTGTAACATGATTTGCTATAAAAGCGATGTCTTAGAGAGGCTGAGTCTCTCAGAAGTAAAGATGGCCAGAGGCTCTCCAACCCGTGAAGACTTGTGTAAAAAAAAATAGTGGAATACTTTAAAAACAATGTTCCTCAACGTCAAATTGCAAAGGCTTTGAAGCTCTCATCATCGACAGTGCAAAACATCATCAAAAGATTCAGAGAAACTGGAAAAATATCTGTGCATAAGGGACAAGGCCGAAGACCTTTACTGGATGCCCGTGATCTTCCGGCCCTCAGACGCCACTGCATCACTCACCGGCATGATTCTGTCATTGACACTACTAAATGGGCCCAGGAATACTTAAAGAAACCACTGTCTGTAAACACAGTCCGCCGTGCCATCCACAGATGCCACCTAAAACTCTATCATGCAAAAAGGAAGCCATTGTTGAGCACGATCCAGAAGCGCCGCCGTGTTCTGTGGGCCAAGGTTCATTTAAAATGGACTGTAGCAAAGTGGCAAAGCGTCCTGTGGTCAGACTAGTCCAAATTTATCATTCTTGTTGGAAATCATGGGCGTCGTGTCCTCCGGGCTAAAGAGGAGAAAGACCACCCCACCCCTTATCAGTGTTCAGTTCAAAAGCCAGAATCTCTGATGGTATGGGGATGCATCAGTGCATATGGTGTGGGACTCTTGCATGTTTTAAAAAGCACCATGAATGATGAAAGGTATATAAAGGTTTTAGAGCAACATATGCTCGCCTCCAGACAACACCTATTCCAAGGAAGGCCTTGTGTATTTCAGCAGAATAATGCAAAACCACATACTGCAGCTATTAAAACAGCATGGCTTCGTAGTAGACAAGTCCATGTGCTGAACTGGCCTGCATGCAGTCCTGATCTTTCACCGAATGAGAACATTTGGCGCATAATTAACCAAAAAGTCCATCAAAGGAGACCCAAAACTCTCCAGCAGCTGGAGGCCAGTATTAAATTATAGCTGCTGCGCAGCAATGGTCAGGGCTGGGCAATTTTAGGCAAAATTAGGCAATTCTGAGCAACAAGCAGAGTGTAGGAAGATGAAAAAATGGTGGCATTCTAATGTGCCAGAACTGCCAGAACTGGGAACTGGGTGCACAAAACATCTGTTTTAAACAATTATTAGTCCTGACCTATTCTCAGTCATTTTCATAATTAAAAAAGGTTCGCTCCGAGAGCGCTCCACACTTAACAGGTGCTGCTTGTTCTCCCCAATTAGGTAAGATGACAATCATTAATCTGGATGCGTATTTGCTGTATTTAAATCAGCGTTGTTCAAAATTGCATACCTGTCGACTCTCAAGCAAACAGCTTGAGCCGCAGGCTTTTTATAGCCTATTTTTTATCAACCCACGCATTACCGAGAGTGAAAGGCAATATTTCATTGGAACGCGGATCAGTTCAATCAACGCTAACCAGTGGCCTATTAATAAGTAAATTATTTTTCTGTACTGAATTTAGCCCATGATTTCATCTCTGTTAGATTGCATATGGAGAGAAACCGTGTCTTCAGTTGCCAATTACGATAATTGGAAAACGCGTCAATAAAGGAAAATGATTGAGAACTTGCCAGGACTAAAAGGGACCTGTCTGTGCCACCCCAATTCCCAGTTCTAGACCCGCCACTGCTCACTGAGCTAATTGGCAAATGGAAATGTCACATGTAGCTTCACAAATTGACTAAGCCAGTCACCTGTGTGCAAGACAGCAGCTGTTAGCGTGTAAAGGCAGATTTCAAACGGCTGTCAAAAATTCAGTTATTAAGACAAAAATCCGAAAATACACAAATTGCATCTAGACAGCATGGAGATGTTGGTCATTTGTTTTTAAAAATGATTTATTGGCCCCATAAGTGAAAAACTGATGTTTAAAAATGCCATTTTTGCATTGACTCCAATTTTTCGCATGAGAGCGAAATTCAAAATGCTGGAAAAAATTGAGTTTGAGATAAAATTCTGAAATTTTCCAAACATCATCTACCATGACTCAAAATTTTGTCTTTTTTTAATTGAACATTGAAAATATACTTGCAAATTCTTGATAAATACATGTTTACAATACCGTTTACAGTCAAACATTTTGATGCACTGTAGGCTCAATTTTCAATAAATCAAAAATCTGTATAAATTGTTTGTGAAGGACAGTCGGAAGATGCTCTGTAGCAAGTTTGGTGTCAATTGAGCAAAAATTGTGGGAGGAGATAGGTTTAATATGTTTTACAGTTTTTGAAAAAAAACAGTGATGGACTTCAGAATTTGCAATAGATTTAAATGTAAAAATCTTTCTTCAGTATTGGGGCTACATTGTGGTGAAAGTTGCAAATCTGTAGCACATTTAATTGATTTGTTGTGAATTTTAAAAATATTGAACTTTAGAGGCTTGCTGTAGCACCACCATCAGGACTATTGGCCTGTTTTTGCAGCTGAGGCAATCTGGCATAGGACTGGACCTTTGTGCAAAGTTTGGTGATTTTTTTGTCATGGGAAGTAGGATTTCCTCAGAAGAAGAAGAAGAACATGCAGGATAATAATAGGGTCCTGGCAGCTTAGGCTGCCTGGCCCCTAACAAGAGTGGGATCTAATTCCAATGGTTAAACTCAAGAAACTTGTCTCCTCAATGCCCAGACGCCTTCACTCTGTGTTAAAAAGAAGAGGGGATGCTACACCATGGTATACAGGCCCCTGTCCCAACTTTTTTGAGACCTGTAGCAGCCATCAAATTTGAAACAAGCTCATTTTGTGGATAAAATTGTAAAATTTCTCAGTTTCAACATCTGCTATGTTATCTCTGTTCTACTGTGAATAAAATACTGGCTGGTGTGATTTGAAAGTCATTGCGTTTTGATTTTATTCACAATTTACACTTTGTCCCAACTATTTCGGAATTGGGGTTGTACTTTTTGATGGTTTTAGCTCACCTGGTCCAAAGGTCTGATGGGCTTATGTCATGGCCTGTTTGTCCATCATTGTCGTTCGTCGGTCATTGTTCATCACATCACTCCCCAATATTTCATGTGAACTTACCTACACAAAGTGATGAAGATGCCAGCCTCTGTTATGCAGTTGCAACATACATTTCAACATGAGTATACTGACTGAAATGGGGCGAGGCCGGTGACCTAGTTCAGGCAGTTAACTTGAGCTGCTCTATTACCTCACAATCTTCATCTTCTTCAATGAGACCCCCAAATATGGCAGTCTATTTATGCTAAGAAAATAACATAACATAACATGAGTGGCGAGAACAGGCCATTCAGCCCAACTAGGCTCGCCAATTTTTATTTTTTTTTTTTTCTATTGTGAATATATCACTTCAGATACTCAAAGACTCAGTGGTATCTAGCTTCAAGTCAAGCCTGCTCTTGAAAAATCCCAAGGTTTCTGCCTCAGCAATATGGTCAGGCGTGCTCTTCCACATCGAAATTACTCTTTGGGTGAAAAAATATTTCCTAATATCATTGCTAAATTTACCCTTGGTCAGCTTCCATTTGTGAGCCCGAGTTCTAACAACAAAACTTGGCCGAAGGAATCCAACATAATTCACTTTGTTAATACCTTTAATCTATTTTAAGACCTCAGTCAGATCACCCCTAAGTCTCCTTTTCCTAAGACTAAAAAGATTAAGGATCTTCAACCTCTTCTCATAGCTTTCATCTTTTATGCCTGGAATTAGCTTAGTGGCTCTTCTCTGAACTTTTTCTAGACCCTCTATATCTTTCTTAAAGTATGGACCCCAGAACTGTACACAATACTCCAGATGTAGTCTGACGAATGTATTGTACAAGATAAGTACGACCTCCTTGGATTTGTACTCAATACTCTTGGCAATGTATCCCAGCATCCGATTGGCTTTTCTAACTGCTATGGCACAATGGCTAGAACCTGTGAGGGTTTGGTCAACAATCACTCCCAGATCTTTTTCATGTGGAGCACATTCCAGTTTTAAACCTCCCATGAAGTAATCCTGTGTAATGTTTTTATTACCTACATGTACAACTTTACATTTCGCTACATTAAATTTCATTTGCCACATTTCTGCCTAATTCTGGATTCTATCCAAATCATCCTGAATCACTTTAGTGGACTCTAAACTATTTGCCAAACCTCCCAATTTAGTATCATCTGCAAATTTAACCAATTTGCTCTCAATATTCCTATCAAGGTCATTAATGTAGATAAGGAACAGCAGGGGTCCCAACACTGATCCCTAAGGGACGCCACTCCTTCCCATACCTAGCTCAGATGAGGTTCCACTGACCACCACTCTTTGTGTTCTGTACCGTAACCAGTTTTGAATCCACTCCAGAATGCCTCCTGTAACTCCAATGGAGCTCATTTTAAAAATTAGTCTCTAATGCGGTACTGTATCAAATGCCTTCTGAAAATCCAAGTATATGATGTCATAAGCCCTGCTCTGATCATAAGTCTTGGTGGCCTCTTCAAAAAATTCCAGAAGGGTTGTCAGGCATGAGCTTCCCTTACGGAAACCATGTTGGCTATCCCTCAAGATATTATTACGTTCAAGAATTAATTCCAGCTCGTTTTTTTTGATAGATTCCAGTATTTTGAATGCAATGCAAGTTAAACTGACCGGCCTGTAGTTTTCTGGCTCAGTACGGTCCCCTTTCTTATATATTGGTATAATATTGCCCTGCTTCCAATCATTTGGTATTTTTCCAGTTTCTAAAGAACGTCTGAAGATAGCTGAGAGTGGTTTAAAGATGATCTCACTAACTTCGCTGAGCACTCTAGGATATAAGCCATCAGGACCCACCACCTTATCTGCCTTTAGTTTATGCAACTTGTCTAATACTTCATTATCCCTAACCTCAATTTCCGCTAAATAATCTTGAGCATTGGACATACCCTCTGGCTGAATAAAAACCCGCACCAAGGTAAAATTCTCAACAAAGTAAATGTTTAAGGTATCCGCAATATCCTTGTTATCATATAGCAGCGATCCATATTTATTCTTTATGCATTTAACCTCCTCTTTGACTTTCCTTTTTCTGCAACAGTACTGAAAGAAGCGCTTCGGATTAGTTTTTTCCCCTTCCGCAATTTGTCTTTCATACAGTCTTCTAGCATTCCTCAGCTCTTTTTTGACCACAGCCTGCATTTTACAGTATTCAGCCTTAGTATTCTCATTGTTATCCTTTATGTACATCTTATAAAGATTCCTCTTTTCTCTCAAACTCCTGTGAATAGCTGTGGTCATCCACCAAGGATTCTGCTTTTTCAGCTTATTTTTGGTCACCTTTGGAATTAATTTACATTCCTGTTAAAGTTTGCCCGCCTAAAATTGAAAATTTTGGTTTTAGAAGACACCTTTTTAACTTCCCATGAAACATCAAAATTAACAGTAGAGAGATCACTAGTCCCAAGTGGCTCCAGTACCTCAACATTGCTAATTCTATCAGGGTCATTACAGAGCGCTAAATCTAAAATTGCCTTCTCTCTTGTAGGTTTATTAACATACTGCACCAAAAAAATCGTCATTTATAACATCTACAAATTCTTCCTCCCCTTTACCCTGTCCTTTCACCATTTCCCGATCGATACCAGGATAATTGAAGTCTCCCATTATAATAGTCCCTCCTCCTCTACAAGCTTGCCAATTCCTCTTAAAGAGCATTTCATTGACAGTACTGTCCAAAGCTGGCGGTCGATAGGTTTAAACATAGGAGTATGCTGTCTCGTGTTTGCCAATGAACCTGACCCAGATATCTTCACAGGGCAAGGAATGTTCAATCTCAGGAATTGCACATTTATGTTCTCGTTCACATAGAGTGCTACACCCCCTCCTCGCCTATTACATCTATCCTTTCTAAAGAGCTTATAACCTTCTATATTATGAGCCACCGGTAGTGAAGTACTTGGTTTTCTGTGGATTTAAAATCTGCCAAAGTTCATTCAAACGTGAATGAGTGGCAAAGTCACTGCATAAGCTTTAAGCAATAAGACCGCTGGCTATTTGCGCTTGAGCTTATCAACTATAAACTCTTGAGCATATGCTTCTCAAGCTCAGGCTAGGGCGCATGCCAGTTGCAGAATAGACACTTGCAAGGGGGAGGTGCGCGGTTCTCAACAGTTTTGTTTACTAACAAACAAATTTCATTTACGTTTGCACCGTAGTGGTTGCAGATTCCCATTTGTGATATCTGAGCATTGCGCAAATTCCATGACTCGGTCTCTCATTTGCGTTTGAACGAAAGTTTAGGTATTTTAAATCCACAGAAAACTGTTAGTTAATTAACGGTAGGTCATTTGCAAACAAACTATATATATATATATATATATATATATATATATATATATACACACACTAGCGAATGCGGCGAACTTAGCCGGGGTGTTCATAGTAAATCTCATAATGTGCTCAGATTTGTAGATCACCTTGGCTTTACTTCTATGATACTTGGGCATGTGCACATATTCGTATTGTTATGTACAGATGAACGGTGGCATTAAATAATGTGAGAGTAGCCGATGCAAGGATTTTGCAAGCGAATGCGGTGAAGTTTGCCGGGGTGTTCATAGCTAATCTCATAATGTGCTCGGATTTGTAGCGAAAGATCACCTCGGCTTTTGAGTTCGCTCCAGACTGACTGAAGCCAGTACTGCAAACTTGGGGTCCGACTGTGTGAAATGAAGCGAGGCTGAATGGACTGGAGCCTGCATGAAACGAAGAGAAATGATAAGGCCAGCATTCATTTCATAGTAATGCAATGACGTACGATGAGTGACGTACGTTGTGCGCTATGCACTGCTGACAGAAGGAGACAGACACAGACCTCAAATAGTAGTATTGATATTCATCTCCATCCTCTTCACTGAGCTATGTCTCTGTAATCCCAACTATGTCATAACCCTCACTAATCATAACAGCCTCAAGTTCCGGAAATTTATTTTTTATGCCTCTTGCATTTAAATAAAATCATTTCAGGTTATTACGAATGCTCTTACCCTTCGATTTCCCATGTGCCTGCTGCTCCAAGCCCCCCACTACGCTTTGTTGCTTTAAAAATATATCATCAATAGTGCATGTAACGCTGTCAGCTTCCATCAGGGCAGTCTGCGTTTCCCTATGCATAACACCCTCTAACCTCCCTGCCCCCCAAGTCCCTAGTTTAAATAACCCTGTGCTGGGGCGCCCGGTGGCTCATCAGTCTAAGTGCGCGCACCATAAAGGCTGTGTCCTTCTTGCGGCGACCCAGGTTCGATTCTGACTTAGGTCATTTGTCGCATGTCTTCCCCATTCTTCTCCCCAACTTTCCTGTCTATCTCCACTGTATAATTATCAAATATAGGATAAAATCCCCAAAAAAATAATAACCCTGTGCTACTCTCAACATACACTGACCCAGTGCAAAGGTACCCCTCCGGTTCGGGTGTAGCCCATCAGGCTTGAACAGGTCACCCCTATCCCAGAAGTAGTTCCAGTGCCTACTTCCAGTGCCCCATAAACCTGTAAATTTATACCTGTACCTCTTTCCTACACCAGGTTCGTAGCTACGTGTTAAACCTCCAGATAAAATTCTGCATCCCTCTGCTTGCACGTGGTACCGGTGGAATCCCGGAGAAAACTACCGTGGAGGATCTGCTCCTAAGCTTCTCAGCTAATTCCACAAATTTGTCTTGCAAAACCTCAAACCTACCCTTACCTATGTCATTTGTCCCAACATGGACGATGACCACTGGATCTCTCCCTGCTCTGGCCAGGAGCTTGTCTGCACGCTCCAGGAGGTCTCCGACCTGGGCACCAGGCAGGCAACACACCATACAAGACTCTTTGTCGCACTAACAGACTAAGCTGTCTATTCCTCTAATAATTGAGTCCCCCACTTTTGCTAACTCCCTTTTCAGAGGGGAAGAGGCCAACAGGGTGCCCTGATGCTCATCAATCCCCCCAATCTCAGGGTCAGGGGCCAAGTCGAGTTCCTGCAAGGGCCGGAATTAGTTGGACACCTCAACCACTGGAGAAGCTGTCACTGTACGGTGTGCACGCCCTTTCCTGTGCTGAGGTCCTACAGTCACCCAACTTTCTGTCCCTGTCTTTTCTGTGGTCTCTGCACACCCCTGCTTTGGTGTACGTACACACCATTTCTCTAAATGACATACTACTTAGTTCCCCTAGGAACTCTACTGATTGCGAACCATGTTGTGCAGAACTGATGAACAAGGATCTTGCTCCCCAAATGCTCAATTAGCTGGCACCGGTGACAGACAAACCCACCCTGGAAATCTCTCTCCAAAAGTGCGATCAATCTGCAACCATCACATAGTTTTGGCCATATTCTGAATCCCCTACCTAATGACCTTGCTCACCCTGGATAACAAAGAAAATTATTATTGCCAAGACAGAAGCTCAGGAACCACAGTTTATTAACCTGAGAAGCCCTGAGCAGCAGTCACAATAGAAACCGCAGGGAAACTATGTAAATGGATAATAAGCCTCTTTTAGCAGTGGCTTAGTTTCAGTTAACAAAAATGAAGAACCAAATTGAGACAAAAACTCGATATGTAATAAGCACTCAGATGACTAACTTGATTTCATATAATCCCAATACTATTAGTATACTAGTCTAAAATATCACAGGGCTTAGCTCAGAATCCAGATAATCACAGACTGGCTTCTCCAGATACTGTTTTCAGATGAGAGCCTCCAATACCCAGCTAAGTGATGAACAAAAAATGCCAATAACCAATACACAATATCAGTGGTCGCTTACTAACTCGTCTTGGGCAGCTACAACACCCAGGAGAGCACCCAGGTAAACCTTACCGTTTAAAATTCCAACCAAACCGAATGGACGACTCAAGTAACTATTGCCCTACTAACTAAACACTAAAATCTCAGATCCCAAGTCAAAAATGCAAACAGTAACTATCTAGCTAGCTAACCACAAATACAACCAAAGGTAACCGAAAAAGAGTAAAGCCCCGGTACCTGTACCCTTTAATTCAAATGGACCGAATAAACAAGTCGTTTACTAGTGAGCTAACTAAACACACTATCTCCCCCAACAAGCTGTCGCGAAGCACTCAAACAAGAAGCTAAACTTTAACAAGCTGGTCAAGGCACTGCCACCAGAGGAAAATACAAAAATAATGTAATTTGCAATATGTTTAAACAGAAGAGCCCTTCGGTAAAAATTAGATGCGAAAAAGACTAAAACCCTGGTTAGCGTTAATATTTAATTCAAGCTTGGCAATGTGTTTATACGGTAAAAAAAAAAAACCAAAGAAGACTAAAAACCCTGGTAGACGTCAATATTTATAGGCTAGAAGACTGTATGAAACGCAAGCGACCAAGTATGAAACCAACCCCAGGTTATAGCTATCTAGATATCCAGGTAATTCGATAATATTCTCAGCGTTTAGAAGCTTGCTGAAGTTTTTTAGCTAAATCAGCTACAAAATCTCCCAGCTTTCCCTCTGCTTGTAATATAACTTGCTGCATTGCACCAGTATTGGCTGCCTGCTCTTCAGCCCCCAGCATCCACCTATCGGCTCTGGCTAAAGGGGAGGGGGTTATTTACATTGGATATTGAGGATTGATGATTAAACTTACCTGTGGAGAACTATAGTCGAGTTTCCATCTTGCTATTCTTCTGCGAATTTTGAAAAGCATTTGAAAAAGTAGATGGAAACGGCAATGCGAATAACCTTCCTCCAAGTGGCATAAAAGTTTATACACTCTTTTGAGGTGGTTTTGGCCTTATGCGACTAAGAGTTAATGCGCAAAATGTGGGATGGGAACTGCTTAAAGACACTGCCACTTCTCAGTCAGCACTGCGATTTTCTACCAGTTTGAATGTTTTTAACAAGATATTTAGAAGTTCAGAAGAACAGGGCTGATTATGCCGGCAGAACTCGCTGTACAACTGAACCAAATAAACCATAATATTTTTTAAATCAGGCATCCTTATCTGACAGCTAACCGAACTATATCACATGCGCAATTCATCCTTTTTACCCCGCCCCCTTTTTTACTCAATTGAAACTTATCTTCACAAGAAAAAAATCACAGTATGCAGTTGTAAGTGGCCAATTAACTCTTCAGGGCTGCTAGCAATTGAACGCGAATGAACAATGCTCAAACAAAAGCTCACTGAATGCCATTTGGTTCCACTGCCGCAAACTGGATGCAAGACTTAACATAAAACTTGCATTTCAACGCATTCTCATTCACCATCAGTGCTGACACACCCGTACGCTTTGCTTGCTAGACCCAGCACCTCGTGCCTATAAATAGAGGATCTTACATATGACAGGTATACGCGGTTGTGTCATATGAAAATTATGAAACGAGTTAAGCAAAGTTTGCATTTTTTGCAAGCTTTAACGAGCAACAAACCCAAAATTTGTTTCATAACTTTTATATGAGACGACCAAGAATATAAGATTCTGTTTATCACGAAACTGAATTGCAAAATTTAATAGAAAATCACTGTAATTTTGGTTAGCACCTTCCTTGTTATTCCCATCCTTTGTAAGTACTGAGCTAACTCCATCACTCTGCAAGTCAGTCAGTCAGTGAGTCAGACATTTGAACGAGTAACACTTCTATTTGAACGAGTAACAGTTTCCCAAGTCACAGTCAACTGAGTAGCAAGCCAACACTGCCTCATAAGCTAACAATGTAATGTTACATAATGGTTATAAAAATGTACTGCATGCATGCTAGCTTGCTAGCAAGGTAAAATTAACCTTGTTGTGAGAGTGGCACTTAGCTAGATTGCTACAGCGCTAAGCCATACAAATTTAACCATCACCACACTTGATATTCAGTTTGGCTAAATATTACAGTGTGATGTGATGTGGAACAATTTTTTTCCCTCCTCGTAGCCAAAGAAATTTTCGCTCATATGTACCATGGGGTAATATGAAAAATATGTCATGAGATGTGATGTGGGAAGACTACTACACTTCCATGATAATACATGTTCTTAAAGCACCCATGTTACATTTTGCAGCACCAGAAATAAATGTAAATCCATCCATCCATCCATCTTCTTCCGCTTATTCGGGGCCGGGTCGCGGGGGCAGCAGTCTAAGCAAGGATGCCCAGACTTCCCTCTCCTTGGACACTTCCTCCAGTTCTTCCGGGGGTATCCCGAGGCGTTCCCAGGCCAGCTGAGCGACATAGTCCCTCCAGCGTGTCCTGGGTCTTCCCCGGGCCTCCTCCCGTGGGGCATGCCCGAACACCTTCCCAGGAAGGCCCAGGGGCATCCTATATAGATGCCCAGCGACCTCAGCTGGTTCCTCTCGACGTGGAGGAGCAGCGGCTCTACTTGAGCTCCTCCCGGGTGACAGAGCTTCTCACCCTATCTCTAAGGGAGCGCCCGCCACCCCTGCGGAGGAAACCCACTTCAGCCGCTTGTATCCGAGATCTCGCTCTTTTCGTCACGACCCAAAGTTTCTGACCAGAGGTGAGGGTAGGAACGTAGATTGACTGGTAAATTGAGAGCTTCGCCTTTCGGCTTAGCTCCTTCTTCACCACAACAGATCGGTACAATGACCGCATTATTGCTGCCGCTGCACCGATCCGCCTGTCAATCTCACGCCCATCCTTCCCTCACTCATGAACAAGACCCCAAGATACTTAAACTCCTCCACTTGAGGCAGGAGCTCTCCTCCAACCCGGAGGGGGCTAGCCACCTTTTTCCGGTCGAGAACCATGGCCTCAGACTTGGAGGTGCTGATTCTCATCCCAGCCGCTTCAAGACTGGCTGCAAACCGCCCCAGTACATGCTGAAGGTCCTGGTTCAAGGAGCTAACAGGACAACATCATCCGCAAAAAGCAGAGATGAGATCCTCTGGTCCCCAAACTGGACTTCCTCCGGCCCCTGGCTGCGCCTAGAAATTCTGTCCATAAAAATAATGAACAGAACGGTGACAAAGGGCAGCCCTGCCGGAGTCCAACATGCACCGGAAACAGGTCTGACTTACTGCTGGCAATGCGAACCAAGCTCCTGCTCCGGTCATACAGAGACCGCACGGCCCTTAGTAGAGGGCCCCGGACTCCATACTCCCGAAGCACCTCCCACAGAATGCCACGAGGGACACGGTCAAATGCCTTCTCCAAGTCCACAAAACACATGTGAACTGGTTGGGCAAACTCCCATGAACCCTCAAGCACCCTGCCGAGGGTATAGAGCTGGTCCAGTGTTCCATGACCAGGACGAAAACCGCATTGTTCCTCCTGAATCCGAGGTTTGACCATCGGCCGAATTCTCCTCTCCAGCACCCTGGAATAGACTTTACCCGGGAGGCTGAGGAGTGCGATCCCCCTGTAGTTGGAGCATACCCTCCGGTCCCCCTTCTTAAAAAGAGGGACCACCACCCCGGTCCGCCAGTCCAGAGGCACTGTCCCCGACTGCCACGCGATGTTGCAGAGGCATGTCAACTAAGACAGCCCCACAACATCCAGAGACTTAAGGTACTCAGGGCGGATCTCATCCACCCCCGGTGCCTTACCACCGAGGAGTTTCCGAACTACCTCAGTGACTTCAGCCCGAGTGATGGATGAATCAGCCTCTGGGTCCCCAGCCTCTGCTTCCTCTGTGGAAGGCCTGTCAGTGGGATTGAGAAGATCCTCGAAGTATTCCTTCCACCGGCCGACAATATCCCCAGTGGAAGTCAACAGCTCCCCACCTCCACAGTGAACAGTGCTGGCAGGGCACTGCTTTCCCCTTCTGAGGCGCCGAACGGTTTGCCAGAATCTCTCCGGGGCCGACCGATAATCCTCCTCCATGGCCTCCCCGAACTTTTCCCATACCCAAGTTTTTGCTTCCGCCACCGCCCGGGCTGCAGCACGCTTAGCCTGCGGGTACCTGTCAGCTGCCTCAGGAGTCCCATGAGCTAACCAAGCCCGATAGGACTCCCTCTTCAGCTTGACGGCATCCCTTACTTCCGATGTCCACCACCAGGTTCGGGGGTTGCTGCTGCGACAGGCGCCAGAAACCTTCGGCCACAGCTCCGAACGTCAAGATCAACAATGGAGGTGGAGAACATGGTCCATTCAGACTCAATGTTTCCAGCCTCCCTTGGGATCTGGTCAAAGCTCTCCCGGAGGTGAGAGTTGAAAACCCCTCTGACGGAGGGTTCCGCCAGACGTTTCCAACAGACCCTCACAACACGTTTGGGCCTGCCAAGTCTGTCCAGCTTCCTCCTCCGCCAGCGGATCCAACTCACCACCAGGTGGTGATCAGTGGACAGCTCAGCCCCTCTCTTCACCCGAGTGTCCAAAACATACGGCTGAAGGTCAGATGACACAACCACAAAGTCGATCATTGACCTCCGGCCACGGGCATCCTCGTGCCACGTGCACTGATGGACGCCCTTATGCTTGAACATGGTGTTTGTTATGGACAAACTGTGAGCAGCACAGAAGTCCAATAACAGAACACCACTCGGGTTCAGATCGGGGAGGCCGTTCCTCCCAATCAAGCCCCTCCAGGTAACACTGTTGCTGCCCACGTGGGCGTTGAAGTCCCCCAGCAGAGCGATGGAGTCCCCAGTTGGAGCACTTTCCAGTACCCCTCCCAGGGACTCCAAGAAGGCCGGGTACTCTGCACTGCCATTCGGCCCATAAGCCAAAAACGACAGAGAGGCACCTGTCCCCGACCGAGGCGCAGGGCAGCGACCCTCTCTGTTCACTGGGGAAAACTCCAACACATGGCAGCTAAGCTGGGGGCTATAAGCAAACCCACACCAGCCCGCCGCCTCTCACCGCGGGCAACTCCAGAATAGAAGAGAGTCCAGCCTCTCTCGAGGAGTTGGGTTCCAGAGCCCAGACTGTGCGTGGAGGTAAGCCCGACTATCTCTAGCCGGTACCGCTCGACCTCCCGCACAAGCTCAGGCTCCTTCCCCCCCATTGAGGTGACATTCCATGTCCCGAGGATTGGGTCGTCGGGGCCCCCGCCCATGACTGTCACCCAAAACACAATGCATCGGCCCCTTTGAACCCTCCCACGGGTGATGGGCCTACGGGAAGGCGGGCCCATCGCCGCGTTCGGGCTGTGCCCGCCGGGTCCTGTGGGTGGAGACCCGACCACCAGGCGCTCGCCTGCTAGCCCCAACCCCAGGCCTGGCTCCAGGGTGGGGCCCCGGTGACGCCAATCCAGGCGACGTAACTGTCCTTGGTGTAGTTCTATTCATTGGGGCATTGGAACCGCTCTTAGTCTGACCCGTCACCTAGGACCTGTTTGCCCTGGGAGACCCTACCAGGGGCAAGAAGCACCAGACAACATAGCTCCTAGGATCATCCAGGTACTCAAACCCCTCCACCACGATAAGGTGGCGATTCAAAAAAATAAACATAAATATGCAAAGTAGAATACGACTGAGTTCAGCCAAGCGCGGAATGCTCAAGCAAAACATGCGTTGCTGCATTTCATAAAATTAGATTACTTGGCATTACAAGCTTTTTGCAACTTTGAGAAGGTAAGCTTTTCCAGACATAGCCGACTTTAGCAAAAGCACTGTCATCACCGCTATGATGGTAGAACTCACTGTGGAACTTAGTTACGCTCTGTAAATACAAACCTCAATTCCAGTGAAGTAGGGACATTGTGTAAAACGTGAATAAAAATAGAATGCAATGATTTGCAAATCTCATAAACCCACATTTTATTCACAATAGAAAATAGACTGCATATCTGATGTTGAAAGTGAGATATTTTCCCATTTCATAAAAAATATTAGCTCATTTTAAATTGATGGCAGCAACAAATCTCAAAAAAGTAGGGACAGGGGCAACAAAAGGGTGAAAAAGTAAAAGGTAATGATAAAAAACAGCCAGAGGAGCATTTTCCTACTAATTAGGTTAATTGGTAACAGGTAAGTAACATGACTGGGAGTAAAAAGAGCATTTTAGAGAGGCAGAGTCTCTCAGAAGTAAAGATGGGCAGAGGCTCCCCAATCTGCAAAAAACTGAGTCTAAAAATTGTGGAACAATTTCAGAAAACTGTTCTTCAATGTAAAATCGCAAAGACTTTGAATATCCCACCATCTGCAGTACATAATATCATCATAAGATTCAGAGAATCTGGAGAAATCTCTGTGCGCAAGGGGCAATTCTGAAGGTCAATATTGGATGCTCATGATCTTCGGGCCCTCAGGCGGCACTGCATTAAAAACAGGCATGATTCTGCACTGGAATTCACTGCAAGGGCTCAGGAACACTTCTAGGAATCATTGTCTGTGAACACAGTTTGCCATGCAATCCACAAATGCAAGTGAAAGCTGTATCATGCAAAGAAGAAGCCATATGTGAACACGATCTAAAAATGCTGCCTTCTCTGGGCGAAAGCATTAAAAATGGACTGAGGCAAAATGGAAACTGTTCTGTGGTCAGATGAATCAAAATTTGAAATTCTTTTTGGAAACCACGGACGCCAAGTCGTGTGGACTAAAGAGGAGAGGGACCATCCAGCTTGTTATCAGCACTCAGTTCAAAAGCCTGCTTCTCTGATGGTATGAGGTTGCATTAGTGCCTATGACAGAGGTGGACAGCGAGGGCCGTATCTGTCCCTGGTTTTCACACCAACTTCTGGCCTTCAATTAGTTGATTATCTAAATTAGCCAAACCATTTATGAAATCTGACGTTTCAGGCGCATTTCTTTGAATTATCAAGAATGACCCCTAAAGACTGTTCTTGTCTCCCTTCATGCATATTTTTGCATGCAATCAATTAACTCAATTAGTCAGAGTAATTGATAGAAATAAAAACCTGCATACACACCGGCCCTCCAGAACTGGGATTGCCCACCCCTGGCCTATGGCATGGGCAGCTTACACATCTGGCTAGGCATTATCAATGCTGAAAAGTATAGGTTTTACAACAACATCTGTTTCAGGGCAGGCCTTGCATATTTCAGCAAGACAATGCTAACCCACATACTGCATCCATCACAACAGCATGGCTTCGCTGTAGATGAGTCCGGGTGCTGAAATGGTCTGCCTGCACTCCAGACCTTTCACCAATAAAAAACATTTGGTGCATCATAAAACAAAAAATCTGGTGAAGAAGACCCAGGACTGTTGAGCAGCTAGAATCCTACATCAGACAAGAGTGAGACAACATCTCTCTTCCAAAACTCCAGCAATTGGTCTCCTCACTTTCCAAACATTCACAGACTGTTGTTTAAAGAAGAGGGGATGTTACACAATGGTCAACATGGCCCTGTCCCAACTTTTTTGAGATGTGTTGCAGCCATCAAATTCAAAATGAGCTAATATTTTTCATGAAATGGTAAAATGTCTCACTTTCAACATCTGATATGTTAACTATGATCTATTGCGAATAAAAAGTGGGTTTATGAGATTTGCAAATCATTGCATTCTGTTTTAACTCCTTCAACCCCACAGCCCTCTACAGAGGGCTGACCAACATATTCCCTTCAACCCCAAATTCCTGTAGGGAAAATTCAAACAATCTGACTAATTGATTGGAACATATCAGGTTACATTTAATGGGATTCCAGAGATAACAGTAAGATACAATGTCCAGATAATGACCAGCCCTCTACAGAGGGCTGTGGGGTTGAAGGGTATAGTGATGCTAGAATATCTGGGGTTGAAAGAGTTAATTCAAGTTTTACACAACGTCCCAACTTCATTGGAAATGGGGTTTGTACAACATGAGGAAATTTTGCAAACAAGCCCCTTAATTGAAATCACCGGCGGTGGAAGTAAAAATTATATGGGCAATTACTTCGCCCTATGAACTGCAGAAATTCACGATATCACATAAATATGGACATGCAAAGTGGAATACGACCAAGCTCAGCGAAGCATGGAATGCATGGCTTGTACATGTGTCACTAAATTTAATCAAAAAAACCATTACAGAGGCTTCACAAGTTTTATGCTACATTGTGAAGTGAAGCTTCTCTGGAAATAGCCGTTTTTTTAGCAAAAGCATTTTCATCACTAACTGCAATGGTAGAACTCAGTTTGTTACTCATTTCATTGCACGCTCAACAAATCCAACCTGCGGAAAACCCGCAAACAAATACTTTGAAATATATGGTCCTGCGAGCAAAAATGATTTGTGGCAATGGCTTGCTGCAACACAGCAAGGCATGCTATGAACAGTGGGAAAGCTGATAGATTTTCTTCGGCTTCAACTGACCGCCATGTTTAGAGAGTGTGATTGTAGAGAATAAAAGAGCAGCTGGAGTTCACTGCTGGATCTAGCTCACAGGCATCACCCCATTAATAAACACACTGCACAAGCTAAGGTTTGCGCTTGTGCAGCCACAGTTGCGCATAGCTAATGCATTGAATGGAATTTTTATTGACTTTACTGCAACTCCCATTTTTTAGCCCTCGGCCACATTATAGCCAATGGGGTATTGACATCAGGACGGCACCTGTACGTCTGTCTATGTGTCTGTCTGCCCCACATTTTGTGCGGCCCACTACTCAGTACCCATCCATACTCACTATGAACATTGGCAAATGAAACAGTGGCTTCATATACATCTAAAAGTATGGGAAGTTTTCCTTCATAATGAATAATTCATAGAATTTTCTGACAAAATCTAAACCTTAATCCTGGACTCAAGGACTCAAGTTTGTTCTGAAGGTAACTGATGATCGTACGCCTGATTTGAGGATTCATTAGGCTTTCCATTGTTCTGTTCTTCTGCAGTAAATCATTGATACAGGCATTGATAAAGGAGAGGAGAAGAGAAAAGTGGATTGAGAGAGAAATATTTTCAGCCACTGGGGTTGAATTGGCAAAGCTTAGCAAACCAGCCTGAGTTGCGCGGCAGTAAATCATACATCTATGGAATGACCAGCTATATTCGACTCTGGGACTCCACTGATAGATTCAAATTTGACACAAAGGTGTCTACCGCAGAAACTAGGGCCCATGGAGTATAACTGTATGTATTGCTATCAAAGTATTTTGAATATCATTGATCTTTGTTTTGTTCACACTTATGATGTTGTGATGCTTCGTCTTTGATTCCTGGTATGTTGAAGAAGTAGTAAAGTCTTTTGTTTGCTGTAAATCTGCTTCCAGCCCCTATACCTTATGCAGTTGTATCAATGATCTTAGACTTAAGCACAGAACTTGTGTGAGATTCCATTCTCATTCTAGTCACTTCTACAAAATCCACACCTGCATTATAAACAATGAGGTCAGAGGCAGTGCTGAAGGTTGCCAACATAGTTAAAGTCCATGGGGTTTGGGAACAAAGCAGAGCTCAGTTCATTCATCTCCCTGTTTGAGAATATATTAAAATGATGAGCGATCCATGAAATATTTACTGTGAAATTGATTCAAAAGAGTCTATATCCCACATCCCCCCATGTGGTGTCATAAATACAACACTGTACCACAGAAAGAATCAATTACATTCTCCTATAACTCTGACTATGAAAAATTGTTCAGTAATCAAGGGAACAACACCCTGCTCTGGTGTTCAGTGGGAAGGCTAGGGGGTTATAAATTTGGCTGATCCCATGTTGCCCTTGTCTGCCTCGCTGAAGGGCTGGAGAATATCCACCTACTAACATGTTTTAAATCTTATTTCTTACAAATCTGCAGAGACCTTCGAAGGAATGAGTGCAGAGTGAAAGGAGGCTAGACTTCAGCCGGCATCTCGCCACTATCAGTCAGATGACATATACTGTTGTAAATAGTTATTTAAAATGCCAGTTTCAGGGGCTAAATATGTTTTGGACTTTGTGCTGAATTCAGCCAAATGAAACCAATTACAAAGGTTTTGCTCTTCTTTTTTTTCTACTAGATTACCTGTATTTCAACTGTGCTGCACTACAGGCAACACAGAATTTTCTGTTTGAAATTGAGCAGCCAAGCAAGATATTTTGAACCATCCTCTGACGGTTGCAGTGTTCTTTCAGGATTGGGATGGAAAAGGGGCAATGGCCCCTAAGCCACAAAAATGAGGCCACCTTCTAATGTCAAAGGGCCTCTTGACTAGTGCCAACAGGGCAGAAAGACATGAGGACAGTAAGGGGGTGGTCTTACCTATAAAGCATACTTATTCTTTAAATTAATCTTTAAAAAACACCTTTTAAAAAAGCCCTACTACTATGCAGTATATCATTTGAGATTCATATGTGGGATTTCAATTAATAGTATGTACACAAAGCATAACAAAAACAAAACAATTTAGAAATATGAAACAAACTCAAGAAAAACAAATCACAGAGCAATATGAGTTAACCATCTTCCAAATCAGCCTGGTAGAAAATAACTACATCTATATAACTGAACTATAAATCATTTTACACCAAGATTGATAAGTATTTGAACCTCTCCTCCATTGCCCTCATCATTAGGTGACACTAAACTTTGAATAAAGGGCATTGGCGGCCCCAGAAGCTCCTGCCGTTAAGATCAGGGGTCTCGAATTGCTCAGTAAAAGGGCCAAGGGGGTGCAGGTTTTCATTCCAACCAAGCAGACGGACACCTGATACAACCAATCAACAGAGCAGGCCGAGGTCAGTTGATTAAATTAGTTGTATCAGGTGTGCTTCTGCTTGATTGGATTGAAAATCTGCAGCCCCTTGGGCCTTTTATGGACCAGTTTGAGACCCCTGAGTTACGGGCTCCTGATTCTTACTGGACATGCATCTCATAAAGTCCTACAAATGACGTGCCTAAAGATGACCTTGGCCTATTTTTTCAATGTCAATGGCCTCAAAATATCACCAAAAACTTCAACATTTTCCTTTATCTCATCAACTATTTCAGTTAAAGGCTCCTAATTCTTACTGGACATGCATCTCATAAAGACCTACAAATGACGTGCCTAAAGGTGACCTTAGCCTATTTTTTCAAGGTCACTGGCCTCAAAGTGAGCTCAAAATATCACCAAAAACTTCAACATTTTGCTTTATCTCATCAACTATTTCAGTTACAGGCTCCTTATTTTTACCGGACATGCATCTCATAAAGGACTACAAATGACGTGCCTAAAGGTGACCTTTGCCTATTTTTTCAAGGTCGCTGGCCTAAAAATATCACCAAAAACTTAGACATTTTCCTTTATCTCATACGTCGTAACTGAAATAGTTGATGAGATAAGGCAAAATGTCAAAGTTTTTGATGATATTTTTAGGCCAGTGACCTTGAAAAAATGGGCCAAGGTCACCTTTAGGCACGACATTTGTAGGCATTTATGAGATGCATGTCCAGTAAAAATTAGGAGCCTTTAACTGAAATAGTTGATGAGATAAAGCAAAATGTTGAAATTTTTGGGATATTTTTGGGCCAGTGACCTTGACAAAATCGGCCAAGGTCACCTTTAGGCACGACATTTGTAGGACTTTATGAGATGCATGTCCAGTAAAAATTAGGAGCATGTAACTGAAATAGTTGATGAGATAAAGCAAAATGTCAACATTCTTAGTGACATTTTTAGGCCAGTGACCTTGAAAAATATGCCAAGGTCACCTTTAGGCACGTCATTTGTGGGCCTTTATGAGATGCATGTCCAGTAAGAATCAGGAGCCCGTAACTCAGGGGTCTCAAACTGGTCCATAAAAGGCCCAAGAGGCTGCAGATTTTCAATCCAATCAAGCAGAAGCACACCTGCTACAACTAATTTAATCAACTGACCTCAGCCTGCTCTGTTGATTGGTTGTATCAGGTGTCCCTCTGCTTGGTTGGAATGAAAACCTGCACCCCCTTGGCCCTTTTACGGAGCAGTTCGAGACCCCTGCCGTAACTGAAATAGTTGATGAGATAAGGCAAAATGTTGAAATTTTTGGGGATATTTTTAGGCCAGTGACCTCGAAAAAATAGGCCAAGGTCACCTTTAGGCACGTCATTTGTAGGCCGTGATGAAATGCATGTCCAATAAGAATCAGGTGCCCGTAACTGAAATAGTTGATGCGATAAAGCAAAATGTGGAAGTTTTTGATGAAATTTTTAGGCCAGTGACCTTGAAAAAATAGGCCAGGGTCCCCTTTAGGCACGTTGTTTGTAGGCCTTTATTAGATGCATGTCCAGTAAAAATAAGGAGCCTGTAACTGAAATAGTTGATGCAATAAAGCAAAATGTCGAAATTTTTGGTGATATTTTTAGGCCAGTGACCTTGAAAAATAGGCCAAGGTCACCTTTAGGCACGTCATTTGTAGGCCTTTGTGAGATGCATGTCCAGTAAGAATCAGGAGCCCGTAACTGAAAAAGTTCATGAGATAAAGCAAAATCTCTGTTTTTGATGAAATTTTTGGGCCAGTGACCTTGAAAAATAGGCCAAGGTCACCTTTAGGAACGCAATTTGTAGGTTTTTATGAGATGCATGTCCAGTAAGAATTAGAAGCCTGTAACTGAAATAGTTGATGAGATAAAGCAAAATGTCGAAGTTTTTGGTGATATTTTGAGGCCAGTGACCTTGAAAAAATAGGCCAAGGTCACCTTTAGGCAAGTCATTTGTAGGCCTTTATGAGATGCATGTCCAGTAAGAACTAGGAGCCTGTAACTGAAATCGTTGATGAGATAAAGCAAAATATCGAAATTTTTGGTGATATTTTTAGGCCAGTGACCTTGAGAAATAGGCCAATGTCACCTTTAGACACATCATTTGTAGGCCTTTATGAGATGCATGTTCAGTGAGAATTAGAAGCCTGTAACTGAAATAGTTGATGAGAACAGAAAAATGTCAAAGTTTTTGGTGATATTTCAAAGTCATTGACTTTGAAAGTAATCTGGTGTGAAAAATTTGTTTCGCGTCCGGCGTGAAAACAGCTTAAGAATGGCTCACTCAGCTGGGTAAATGGCCGTGTACAGCTCGTTGTAATAAACCCCCGGTAGCAACAATGACGACCATTGCCAGACGATAAATTTACACCATGGGCCCTATCTTACGCCAGAGTCCCTAAATCGTTATTTGGGGATTTAGCATTGCGTAAGAGGCGTTCCCCCGCCAAAGTTGCTATCTTGCACACCTGCCTATATCCCTAAAACACCTGCACTACCCTTTATATTATGCATAGGCGTGGTTTAGGCGTTATGCCAGTTAAACCAATCAGTGTACCAGGTGCCATTGCCTTTAGGAGCAGGCTGCGCTATCCCAAATCCTCAAACCGAAACCCGTGATGGAGAGAGGAAGGTCACCACGTTTTTCCGAAGACGAAGTTAAATTGCTCGTGCATGTGGTCAAATCCAGACAGGGGAGGATCTGTTTTTGTTAAGTTAATCATGAATTGTATTATTTTATTATTATTATTATTATTATTATTATTTGACATTGACATATTGTTTAATGTTTGGTATGTAATAATAAAAAAAAACATCAAGCCTACCCCTTTTGTGATGGAAACTTCAAAAAAAAAGAAAAAGAAAAAAATGCGTTTCGCCATGCTCTTCCAACTCCCTCTCCGTCTGAAATGAAGCATAGAACAAAATCCCATTTTAGAAAATACCCATAGCCAAATAAATGCCTACATTGACTGCAACCATTTACACTTTTTTCTTTATAAAGCGGCTTTGAGTATTTAATAAAACGCTATATGAATAACATCTATTATTACATTATTAGTAGCTTACTGATTGCTCAAATTACTTACCAGGCAGGCTGCAGATGACATGACTAGCGGTGTCGCAGCTCCGCTGTCAGCTGGTCCCTCATTGCCCCTGCTACTGCTGGCACTATATCAGCATTTGGAGTTGGCGCCTGCACTTCAGCTTGCTGCCTTCTATAGTCCGGTAATAATCTATCCTCAAACTCCAGCATCAGTCCATGGCGTAGGGCAATGTTGTGCAGCACACAACATGTCACAAAGAAAGATGCTACTTTCTGAGGACTATACTGTAAGGCCCCACCTGACCTGCCCAAGCAGCTGAACCGCATTTTGAGCACGCCAAATGTTCGCTCAATAACAACTTGTGCGCGTGACTGTTTTCTATTGAAAGCGAACTCACGCACACTTGTTGGTTTAATGTATGGCACCATGCACCGCATCTTTAATGGATAGCCATTGTCACCCAACAGCCACCCATCCAGAGGGGGTCCTCTGGAAGACTGCTGGAAGACTGTTCCATTATAAAAGCGTCGTGGCTACCTCCAGGATGATTTGCGTAAACATTCAAGATGTAACCCCATGCATCGCAAATCACCTGGACGTTGATGGAATGGGTTCCCTTACGATTCACATAGGCGCCACTGTTCAGAGCCAGAGCCAGAGCCCGAATCAGAACGTGTGTGCAGTCGACGGCACCCAGAACCCTAGGGAACCCATATCTTGCCAAGAAATCCCGCTTCACCCTGCGTTGTCTCTCGGGTGTCACAGGGATGCCAGTGATGTACCTACAGGCATGTCGGACTATGCTGGCAGTGACTGCAGTTATAGCCGAGCTTACGGCAGATTGGGTCATGCTTCCAACTGAGCTGAGTGGGTGTTGGAATGACCCACTAGCATAGAAAAATAGTGCCACAGTAACCCTAACAGCAACGGGCAAGGCATACGGACAGCTGGCGGCGGTGTCTACATCATCTGCAACCAGGTGACATAATTCCATCACTGCCTGACGGGAGAGGCGCAGTTTTGTCACGCATTCTCGTTCTGTGGGACTAATACTTGTATTGTAATATTATAATTTTAGAATAATATATTTAATATATATCATTAATATATATTATATATAATAATTATATATTATTATAAAAGCGGAAAAAATGATTGATACAAAATACAAACAATATAGACTTATCTGAAAGGCCCATGTAGCTGGTGCGCTGGCGGTACACGCATTCTGGGCGTCTTCTATTATTTAACTGGCGATCAAGACGATTTAGTACTATCTCTGCCATTTTCTCAGGGGTTCAACTGAGGCTAAAGCAAGGTGGCTTTTTGTAGGCGAGTTAATTCGGGAAGTGGAGCCGCATGTGCACATCCACATGTGTCCAAGTGGAGGCGCATTGAAGCCACCTGGGCGCGCTCTTGTAAAAGCCCAAATGGGTAGCGGGTGGTTTGAGGACCCGCTATACGCTTTCCCTAACGTGTGTGGTCAAGATAGCAATTGTAGGGAAAGCGCATAAACACGCCCACGGCACACTTCCAGGCGCAAATAAGGGAGTCGGCATAATGCATAGTGGGTAGTGTGGCCGCAAGATACCGTTTAGGGACAGTGGAAGCTGCTAAATGCGTAATTCACGGGTAGCGGTAGTGGCACCGGGTAGGGCAGTGTAAAAGATAGAGCTCGATGAGTACAAACCAGAGAAAAAATTTTATTACACGAAAACAAATTGATTTGATCAGACAGGATTAGCAAACTCACTAGCTTGCCAACCGAGAGTTAGCAAAGGTTGCTAACTCGCTCCAAAGAGGAAATATCGATCTCTCTACTGTTTGATTCATTCTGACCAGCATGATCTATGCAAGATAGTCTTACAAAAACAATACAATTTATAAGTCACATCCAACCGAGTTAGCACCAGCTCTACTCACCTCAAATAGAAACAAGGCGACCTGGGCGTCAGAATTAAAACCATTCAACTGCTGGAATTCTCTCCAACGTTGGTATGCTTTCCCTATGTTTATTCGCGACTTTGCATAGCTGCGATCGCGTTCCTTTTTCCTCGACATGCAGTTCTTCGAGTGTCTCTTTCGGTTTAGCTTCCACTCTGCCGCATCAGTAGTGCCACAGCAGTTCCTTTCGTTGCTGTCCCACCCACTTATCGTGCATGAGCACGGAACTGGCGCAGAAGACCCACCCCTGGCTCCGATTTGTTGGAACACTTTTGTTGATGTTTGGGGACGCGGGTAGGTCCCCACGAGCTTTTGTATCTTTCTCAGTGTCTACCTGGCTGTAGGTGGCCTACAGAGACCAGAGTTTTTCACCGCCCACTCATGAGAGGAGCTGCTAACAGTTCGTGAGGAAAAATCTCCTGTACGTGACAAATTATGTTTTGGCTCAGAATTGCTGATACAACCTTTAAATTATGTTGTTCCCGAACAATTTTTGGAATGGCCCATTTTACTTCGCAATTCAGAAGGAAATATATTTTATAACAAGGTGTGAGACACTTGCTTCCCTTCTCCCTTAATCAAAGACAATTAATGACTCCTGTTTCTTCACAGAATTAATGAATTTTCTAGTTAAACTCCACACTGCTATTATTTTTAACACGCCCCTTTCAATTAATGAGTCAATAACTCAGTTCCAGCAGCGTGCATGTCATAACAGTTGGGTCTGTTGTTATGCTATTACACTACTACATCTACAAGGAAATTGTTTGCCATGCAGAAATATCACTACCACTTATAAAAGTGGTTCATCATCTTATTGATGTTGTACTGCTATTTTTTTAACACAACTGTAACTAAATATGAATACATTATTTGGAAGGGTACAGATCATTTTTGAAACAGATATTAACGTCATCTGAATTTAAGCTGTAATAGGCCTATTCAGAATGGAAGTGGCTAAAGGTAGGTACATTTGTACCTCATACAGTGCCGTGAAAAAGTATTTGTCCCTTTCCTGATTTCTTATTTTTTGCATATTGGTCACACTGAAATGTTTCAGATCATCAAACAAATTTTAATATTAGACAAAGGTAACCTGAGTAAATACGAAAAGCAGTTTTTAAATGATGATTTCATTTATTGAGGGGAAAAAGCTATCCAAACCTACCTGGCCCTATGAGAAAAAATGAATGCCCCCTAAACCTAATCACCACACTCGGCAACAACAACTGCAATCAAGCGTTTGTGATAACTGGCGATGAGTCTTTCACATTGCTGTGGAGGAATTTTGGCCCACTCTTCTTTGCAGAATAGTTTTAATTCAGCTACATTGGAGGGTTTTTGAGCATGAACGGCCTGTTGATATGGAAGCATATAGTTAACAAAATTAAAATGAAAATGCAATGTTAGAAATGCATTTTCATTTTCAAGATACAAGCGCATTATTTGTATCATAATGAAAATTCAAATGTAATCCTCCACTTTGCATTTTCATTTTCAAGTCCATGTATGCAATTTTTATAACAATTGGAAAATTAAAATACATTCCTCATTTACATCTGCATTTTCGAGAAGTGCCCTGCAATATCACTAACAAAACGAACACGAAAAGGCTAATCGTATAAAGCAAATACATTCTCGGAAATGCTTTTTTCGTTTTTGAAGCATATCATTATTTGTATCATCACGAAAATGCTAAAGTAATCCTCCACTTTGCGTCTGCATTTTCAAGTCCATGTAGGCACTGTTTTCATTTGCAAGAAGTACCCCGCAATATCACTAACAAAACGAAATCGAAAACGCTAATCTCATAAAGCAAATACATTCTCGGAAATGCTTTTTTTTTTTTAGAAGCAGACGCAATATCTGTCTCATAATTAAATCGCTAACGCAGTTCGCCACTTTTCTTTTTTCATTTTCGTGACAGACTGCCCTGCCTGACTTTGCATTTTCGATTTCGAGGTCCTACGCTTTTTCCTAACAAAATTAAAAAAAAAATACCCTCCCTAGTTGGGTGTGGCCTGCCGGTGAGAAGGCGGGACGTCCTCCACAATTTGGTACGGATTGGATATTAACAAATACAAGCGATCTCGTTGGTTATCAATCAGAGGGAAACTCCTGTTGCACGCACTTTTATGTCAAAGCACAAATGGAAACTTACATAATTGGAGCCACTGACTGTGCGTGGATGCTCCCCTGGACATTGCGGAGTTTGATTGAGAGTATAGCTAAGGTTTTCCCCTGAAAGAGACTGCTCTCGCACTCAATTACCCCCGTGTGCGCTTGGATTAGCGCTGCTTCCACTGAAACTGTGTGCTTACACTCAGATCTGTCGATCTTCGGACGGGTTATCTGCGCATCATCCTTTTAGTAGTACAGTTGGTTACAAAGCAAGTTCATACGCTCCTGCTCTCTTTGGGCTTCATGTACTTCCATTGCTTTCTTCACGAATTTGGAGTGAAAGGACAGTTCCTCTACGTGCCTATACGTCGCTTTACCTTAATAGCTGGCTACATACAATGGTAGCCGTGTAACACGTCGACCTCCAGTTCTCTATTATGTGAGTCTGTGGATGAATCGCGGAGTTAGGCTGAGCTAAGAGAGGGACAGATTCATCTGTTCGCTTGCATCCTGCTGCTGCAGAAGAAAGGCTCGCCCGAAATCCATAGATCTATGATTTCTCTTATTATACCGTGAAGTCGCCAGGTAATAATATGTTGTCGCTGGCCATAGCCAGATGTCGACACAGTGATATGTTTCGCCAATCGATGTGTTTTTCATGAACAGTCACATCGTTAGACTAACGCGAATGTTAATTAGCTAACTAACTACTTTCCTGCAAGATGACGAACATTACGAACAACTATAGCATAAAACTTGCTTCCAGTCCATTTAACTTGACCAGATTGCGATCAGTTTCTCACGCCTGTTTTATGTGGTAACACTATGCTTGCAGCAGGATGCGCCTCTCTCCCCGCAGCTCAGTGCACCCCTGCCATTCATCCACAAAATTGCAGTGAGGCACACCAACTGGAAGCCGATGTGTTTGTCACCCGGCAACTCTTATATGTAGCAGCAACTAAGGTATAAGAAAAGTATGGGCACCGATGTATTAATATATAAGCGGCCCTTTTATTCCAAAATCGTGAAGAAAGCCACGGAAGTAGCTACTTATGCAGCCCCGGTGGGCAGGACCGTATGAACCCGCAAAAGATAGCGTGCAGATAATCTGTCCAACCATTGATTGATCGAGTGTAAGCACACGGTTTGAGTGGAAGCAGGTATAATCCAAGCGCAGGCAGGGGCTAATTGAGTGCGAGAGCAGGATCACTGCAATTTTAGTCTAACGATGTGACCGTTCATGAAAAACACATCGATTGGCCGAAACATATCACTGTCGACATCCGGCTATGGCCAGCGACAGCATATTATTACAAGCGACTTTACGGTATAATAAGAGAAAGACCTATGGATTTCGCAAGCCTTTCTTCTGCAGCAGCAGGATGCAAGCGAACATATGAATCTGTCCTTTTCTTAGCTCAGTCTACCTCAGCGATTCATCCACAGACTCGCATAATAGAGAACTGGAGGTCGACGTGTTACACGGCTACCATTGTATGTAGCCAGCTATTAAGGTAAAGAGATGTATAGGCACTGGTGCATTAATACGAACTGTCCTTTCACTCCAAATTCGTGAAGAAAGCAATGGAAGTACATGAAGCCCAAGAGAGCAGGAGCGTATGAACTTGCTTTGTAACCGACTGAACTACTAAACAGACGATGCGCAGATAACCCGTCCGAAGATCGACAGATCTGAGTGTAAGCACATAGTTTCAGTGGAAGCAGCGCTAATCCAAGCGCACACGGGGGTAATTGAGTGCGAGAGCAGTGTCTTTCAGGGGAAAACCTTAGCTATACTCTCAATCAAACTCCACAATGTCCAGGGGAACTTCCACGCGCAGTCAGTGGCTCCAATTATGTAAGTTTCCATTTGTGCTTTTGACATAAAAGTGCGCGTGCAACAGGAGTTTCCCTCTGATTGATAACCAACGAGATCGCTTGTATTTGTTAATATCCAATCCGCACCAAATTGTGGAGGACGCCCCGCCTTCTCGCCGCAGGCCACACCCAACTAGGGAGGGTATTTTCTTTCTAATTTTGTTAGAAAAAGCGCGTGGGACCTCGAAATCGAAAATGCAAAGTCAGGCAGGGCAGTCTGTCACGAAAAATGAAAAAAAAAAGTGGCGAACTGCGTTAGCGATTTAATTATGAGACAGATATTGCGCTGCTTCTTGAAAAAGAAAAAGCATTTCCGAGAATGTATTTGCTTTATGAGATTAGCGTTTCGATTTCGCTTTGTTAGTGATATTGCGGGGTACTTCTTGCAAATGAAAACAGTGCCTACATGGACTTGAAAATTCAAACGCAAAGTGGAGGATTACTTTAGCATTTTCGTGATGATACAAATAATGCGCTGTGCTTTCTAAAAACTAAAAGCATTTCCGAGAATGTATTTGCTTTTATAATGATTAGCCTTTTTTCGTTTTCGTTTTGTTAGTGATATTGCAGGGCACTTCTCGAAAATGCAAATGTAAATGAGGAATGTATTTTAATTTTCCAATTGTTATAAAAATTGCATACATGGACTTGAAAATGAAAATGCAAAGTGGAGGATTACATTTGAATTTTCATTATGAAACAAATAATGCGCTTTAGATCTTGAAAATGAAAATGCATTTCTGACATTGCATTTTCATTTTAATTTTGTTAACTATATGCTTCCATATGTTGAAGGTCATGCCACAGCATCTCAATTGGATTTAAGTCCAGACTTTGACTAGCCACTCCAAAACCTTTGTTTTGTTTTTTTTAAGCCATTCAGAGGTGGACTTGCTGCTGTGTTTCGGATCGTTGTCCCGGTGCATAACCCAAGTGTGCTTGAGCTTGAGGTCACAAACCGATGGTTGGACATTCTCTTTCAGGATTTTCTGGTAGAGAGTAGAATTCACGGTTCCATCAATTACGGCAAGTCGTCCAGGTCCTGAAGCAGCAAAGCAGCCCCAGACCATCACACTACCACCACGTTTGACTTTTGGTATGATGTTCTTTTTATGAAATGCTGTGTTAGTTTTTAAGCCAGATGTAACGGGATGCACACCTTCCAAAAAGTCCAACTTTTATCTCGTAAGTCCACAGAATATTTTTCCATATTGGACCATTGTTAGGTACGAGCAGCAGTCTCGAAACAACTTGGTTCGGTTTAGGCACTAAAATTACTTGGTTATGTTAAGGGTTGGGGTTACAATGAGGGTTATAGGCCCTGAAACTATTTGGTTATGTTCAGGGTTGGGGTTAGGATAATGGTTAAGGTTAGGTTTAGGCATCGAAACTACTTGGTCTGGTTTAGGGACCAAAACGTCTTGGTTAAGTTTAGGATTTGGACTGGAGTCAGCGTTAGTGGTAAAAATACAACTTAGACCTAAAGTTTTTGCAAAAAAGGTAGGTGAAGTTGTTGTCACATGTACGGAAAGTCTCAGATTCAGTTCCTGCCACATACAACATTTTCTCATGTTTACCAATTTGGTCTAATTCTCTTGGTTTAGCATTGAAGTCTATGGGGATAACAAACGCCAAAGGTCTCCCTTCCCATATCTATAATGACGCCCATGGCATCTGCCCCAATGTCCCTTTATGACACTAATGGCTATTGATACAGCTCCGTACCTTTAGTCCAAGATATGGATATCCATACCCATAGCCACGGCCATTTGGAATTGTTCTCTACTCCAGGTGATTTATTTGATTAACAAATTCAGAAAATAACAAAAACATGCTATTTCATGAAATGATGCTGTGTTGCACTCAGATGAGTTAACAAAATACTGATATCAAAAGTAAAAGCAGTCTACTCCTTTCAAATTTCCAAATTTTTGTCCGCTAGTTTCAAAGCGCCATAAAGAAAATTGTTGCTACGAGGATGGCAACCTTGGAAATTTAGTTTTATTTTGTGCAGTCTAATTGTGTGGTCCCACTTAGCCAGATTTGGCTTCTGCGTAAAGGGGATATTTATGTGTTACCTTATTTCAGGCTTTATAATTCAAGATTGTGGGTTCGAGCCCCGGTCGTATCAACCAGCAGTTGTCGGGAGCTTTTTCAGAAGTAGCGCGCAATTGGCCAAGGCACTACAGGGATGCAAATTGGGAAGGGTCTGCCGGGAAGGATAATATACAGTGCCGTGAAAAAGCATTTGCCCCCTTCCTGATTTCTTACTTTCTTGCATATTTTTCACACTTAAATGTTTCAGATCATCAAACAAATTTTAATATAAGAAAAAGATAACCCGAGTAAATACAAAATGCAGATTTTAAATGATGATTTCATTTTTTAATGGGAAAAAGCTATCCAAACCTACCTGGCCCTATGTGAAAAAGTAATTGCCCCCCCCCGTTAAATCATGAATTAACTGTGATTAACCACATTTTTTGAGTCCAGTTTCACTAGCCACGCCCAGGCCGGATTACTGCCAGACCTGTTTAATCAAGAAATCACTTCAATAGAACCTGTCTGACAAAGTGAAGTAGGCAAAAAGATCTCAAAAAGCAACATGTCATGCCACGAACTAAAGAAATTCAAGAACAGATGAGAAACAAAGAAATTGACATCTATCAGTCTGGAAAGGGTTGCAAAGCCATTTCTAAGGCTTTGGGACTCCGGCAAATCACGGTGAGAGCCATTATCCACAAATGGAGAAAACTTGGAACAGTGGTGAACCTTCCAAAGGAGTCGCCAGCCTACCAAAATTACTCCCAGAGCGCATAAACTACTCATCCAGGAGGTCACAAAAAAACCCATAACAACATCTGAAGAACTGCAGGCCTCACTTGCCTCAGTTAAAGTCAGTGTTCATGATTCAACAATAAGACAGAGACTGGGCAAAAAATAGCATCCATGGGAGAGTTCCAAGGTGAAAACCACGAAGGCTCGTCTCACATTTGCCAAAATACATCTTGATGATCCCCAAGATTTTTGGGAAAATATTCTGAGGAATGATGAGACATAAGTTGAACTTTTTGGAAGATGTGCGTCCCATTACATCAGGCGTAAAACTAACATAGCATTTCATAAAGGAACATCATACCAAAATTCAAACATGGTGGTGGCAGCGTGATGGTTTGGGGCTGCTTTGCTGCTTCAGGACCTGGATGACTTGTCATAATTGATGGTACTGTGAATTCTGCTCTCTACCAGAAAATCCTGAAGGAGAGTGTCCAACCCTCAGATTGTGATCTCGAGCTCAAGCGCACTTGGGTTATGCAGCAGGACAATGATCTGAAACACAGCAGCAAGTCCACCTCTGAATGGCTTAAAAAAAAAACAAAATGAAGATTTTGGAGTGCCTAGTCAAAGTCCGGGCTTAAATCCTATTGAGATGCAGTGGCATGACCTTAAACAGGCCGTTCATGCTCAAAACCCCTCCAATGTGGCTGAATTAAAATAATTCTGCAAAGAAGAGTGGGCTAAAATTCTTCCACAGTGATGTGAAAGACTCATTGCCAGTTATTGCAAACGTTTGATTGCAGTTGTTGTCGCCGAGGGTGGCACAACCAGTTATTAGGATTTAGGGGGCAATTACTTTTTCACATAGGGCCAGGTAGGTTTGGATAGCTTTTTTCCCTCAATAAATGAATTAATCATTTTAAAACTGCATTTTGTATTTACTTGGGTTGTCTTTTTCTTATATTAAAATTTGTTTGATGATCTGAAACATTTAAGCGTGACAAATATGAAAAAAAAGAAGAAATCAGGAAGGGGGCAAATACTTTTTCACGGCACTGTAAGTTGCTTTTTTCATTCCTTAGGCGCCTCCTGTTGGCCAGACGGGCGCTCGTCAGGAAGATTCTAAGCTTGTTCATGTTCGGGTATCCTCCGCCCTCGTTCTGAACTTGCGAGGATTCGATCAATGAGTGTATAAGAAGCGGTGGCTGTCAGACTTGTGCCTCGGAGGAGAGCCGCGAGCTGTCTTCACTTTCCTCAGTTGGCAACAGGGGGCTGTGTATGCGAAAGCCTTGTACATAGTTCTCCAATTGGACATTCCAGATTCGGGTGGGATTAAAGATGCCAAATTTTAAAAATAAATATATATATATATATATATATAATCAAGATTGCAGCTTCACAGACAGGAAAAGAATGGCTCAACTGAGTCAGGACATTTGAAGCATTTAGAATTACATCATATCTCAGTTTATTTTCATGATTTTGGTAGAGAAAAAGGGCTGCAAACACAAAAAATCTTAATGAAAAAAAATAATACTAAGAATTGTAAAATTGCTGGGGCTTAAAACTATACATTTCTGGGATCATGAACTCCTTGACCACAAGTGCAAGTCATCTGAGCATTGAATTCTGAATTACCTACTCTCTAGGACCCAAATAAGACAGCTATCCAGGTGGCTCCCCAAAGTCTAAGATCCCTCAAAATGGCGCACTGTCAAATCATAAAATAATCATATATTTAACACAAATCAACTTTTGACACATGAAATTCAATATGAAGTAATGATTTTCTTGTTGAATTTAGCATCAGTTTATCAATGTAGGTGCAGTTGGACATCAATGGTCATCAGTAACCTCTCCAAACACAAAACATGCCTTTTCTACATGATGAAGTTTAGAATTTTGTCAGTTTTTCCTCTGAGTCCCACTAGCCAGCTCATATACTCATTAAAGGAACTGCTTATTTAACTGTAAGAACATTCAGCCTGCAATGAAAATCTAGCAGTTCCCACTTCCAAGCTTGCGAACTTATATAAACTCTTACCACACCTTATAAGGAACAGGTATAACTCACTAACTCAGTAATATCTGAAGTATACCTTATTTTAACAGAGCAGACATTCCATTGTCAGAAATCAGGCAATTTTTCCACCACAAATTGAACAGAATGGTGCCATGAATGTACCAGGGGGTCTACCGAAGTGCGTGAGCTGCTTGCATTTTGAAAAAACGAAAATCTCGTTGAGAGCTGCCGGGTTAGCTCACTTGGTTAAGGCGCTGCAATTGCAGTGCAGTAGTGACTACTATGGCGTGGGTTCGATCCCTGGTCGCACCTACCAGCAGTGGTCGGCAGCTTTTTCAGAACAGTGCACGATTGGCTTAAGCGCTGTAGGGATGCGAATTGGAAATGGACTGCTGGGAAGGGAAATTAAAAATGATTGCCTTATTTGTTGCTCAAGCGCCTCCTGTTGGCCAGCCGGGCACTCCTCAGTGAGATTCTAAGCTTGCTCATGTTCGGGTATCCTCCGCCCTTGTTCTGAACTTGCAATAGTTTTGATCAATGAGTGTAAAGATGCAGGGGCTGACAGGCGCGTGCTTCAGAGGAGAGCCGCAAACTGTTTCTCTCTCCTCAGCTGGCAATAGGGGGTTGCATACGAGCAAGGCTTGTACATGGTTCTCGGATTGGGCATTCCAAATTTGAGTGGGATTGGAGATGCCAAATTTATTAAAAAAAAAAAAGCCACGTTGAGCAAAATGCAAACAGAGTAGAAATGTAACCTTTCTTCATTGAATCCCTCCTTCAGAGACAGATGTAACGGGTTCAGGCCTGTTTCATTCGGAATAACTCCTACTGATCATGTCCGTACCTCATTTAAATCCCGTAAATGTAACTGAACACTTCACACCAGTTTTGGATGTCTTTTTTACTTTGAATCGCGTCATTTTCAGCTGCGCAATCGTGCGCAACGTTGAGAGGATACAACCTACCTTGCCAATATGCAAAGGCTTAAATACTCTTCTGTTTGTCCAATTAATGTCTTTCAGTTACAGTGGAAAGTTTAAACACTCGAGAATTCGATAAGAAATGAAACAATCAATATATTATTACCACGGAGGTTTCACGTGGGGGTGAACTATAAATGTGTCTTATGCAGATGAGCCTTGGTAAATGATCGAGTTATTGGCTATCAACATGAGTACTTACAAGGATGTAAGGGAGTGTTGAATTTGTCGATGGAGGAGTCTACACGTAAAGCCATGGTAGGGAACTTCGCTTTTTTCATATGTGATGATTATAAGTAGAATGACATAGTGTCAATACCGTGTCGAATTTTTGCTTCAGAAAACTGATTTTTCTTATTTATTATTTATTAAGTTTTGACTGAAGTCAGGAAATGATCGCACAGGTGGCAAGGCACCTATTGTGAGGCAATCATCCCACAACATGTACAGACAATTAAACAATGAGAAGAAAAAAAATAGCAATAATAAAATAAGACAGTATACTAGCAAGTGTAAGTAACATCAGAGGGACAGACGGCAACGTGAACAATGACATTTGCCAACCCATGTAAAGGAATCATCAGAAGAAAAATAGTTGTTAAACTTTTCTGTATAAAAATGAAATAGCTTCGATTTAAAAGCAGCTGTAGTATCAGAAATTTGATAGAGGTGACTGGCGTTCCACAAATAAAATAATCTGTTAAAATAAGAATGGCGAAAAGTTTCAGTCCTAAATTTTGAATTTTCATTAAAATGTATCCTCATTTTGAAATGAAACAAAATGGTTGTAGTTGATGTCATATTCCCCCTTCAAGCATTTGCACAAGAATACACAATCAAATATATCACGTCTGTAGCCCAGCGGTAAAAGATCAAGCTTCATTAGTCGGGCTTTGTAATTGCTTCCAACACAATCATTATAACCAAGAATGTACTTAGTGGCTCTCCGTTGCACACCTTCAATATGAAGGAGAGATTTTTTTTTATGAAACGGCCCAAGATTGGGTGGAGTATTCTAAAAGTGGTCTTATAAGTGAAATATACTGTTTTAGTTTTGTTTGAACTGAACACGAATGACCGCAAGTTCTTTGAATTAATCCAAGCATGCGATTTGCTTTACTGACCAAGACATTTGCATGTGCATCCCATGATAAATTTGATGACACCACAATCCCAAGGTCATGCATGCAGTCGACTTTTTCAATTAAATTACCATTCATTGTGTAATGATGAAGAATGGGAATTCGCTTCCTTGTAACGCTCAATAGTTTACATTTACCAGCGTTAAATCTCATGTCCCATTTACGGCTCCAATCCAAGATGTTTTCTAGGTCGCACTGCAGCTGTGAACAGTCTTGCGTGTTTCTGATTTCTCTTATGCATTTAGAATCATCTGCAAACAAGGCAACCCTAGTCTCAGGACTTACACAGTCTGGCATGTCATTAATATACAGCAGAAACATCAAAGGACCTAAAATTGATCCTTGTGGAACTCCTGATTTAACGGGAGACCAGGATGATAGGGCATCATCGACAGCAACTCTTTGTTTACGATTGGATAAATACGACATAAACCACTTTAAATGATTGCCATGAAATCCATATGTCTGGAGATAAAGTAAGTGATGGGGGACGGAATCGAAAGCAGATGAAAAGTCTAGATATAAAATATAAATTTGTCTGGACTGATCTAAGAATTTACCAACTTCGTGAAATACCTGGATTAACTGAGTTGTTGTCGACCGACCCTTAACAAAAACATGTTGTAGGTGACGTAAAACAGGCACTACATGAGGATAGACAAAATTAAGTATGCACCTTTCCAGCACCTTGCTACAAATGCACAATAACGATACCGGTCGATAATTACTCACATTTTCTTTATCAGATTTTTTATGGACTGGAATAACAGTTTCTCTTAGCCAATCAAGTGGTGATTCTCCTGTTTGAAGAGATTTGTTAAAAAGACTACAAAGTGACGGAGCCAATTCACGAGCACATTCTTTTAAAATCCGAGCCGGTAACACGTCAGGCCCACATGCTTTATTTGTATCAAGGTTAATCAAAACTGATTCAACATCATGGACAGTAATCCTTAAATCACCCAAATGAGCATGTTTAAAAACGGTTATATCCGGATACGTTCGTTCTAGAGGCTGAGGGGTAAATAGGGATTGAAAATACTCGTTGAACAGAATAGCCTTTATGCTAGGATCGGAGGCAGTTTTATCTCCATAAGCAACAAAACTGGGGACACTTTTTGTCTTTGTTTTACTCTTGAAGAATCCCCAGAAATGCTTTGGTGTTTTGGCAAGAGAATCACTGAGAACATCCAAATACTGATTGTACTTGAAAGTACATACATTTTTTAATTTATTCCTTAGTTTATGAAGTTTGGCCCACAACGCTGCAGTATTGCATTTTTTAGCTCGTTTCCGTGTGGATTGTACTTTGTTGCTCAGGTGGCGCACTTCACTGTCAACCCAGGCAGGAGAATTTACATCCTTAACTACAGCGATGGGAATAAATTTACTAACAGATGAATGCACAAGATCAAGCCAACTTTGCCAATTAACATTAATATCAAGATGGAGAAGAGCAGAGTGAAATGATACTTTGTCCATGTGAGATCGTAGCCCGATAAAGTCAGCTCTTTTAAAATTGTACATGTTTCTCACGCATGTGCGGAGTCTGTTGACACGAGTTTGAAAATTGAACTGTATCACAGCATGATCACTGTCAAACTGACCAAATGTTACATTGGGCTCAGAGCAACTTTCAGGGATATTGGTGAAAACTAATTCCAGCACATTTCCCTTAATATGAGAGGGTTGGTCAATGATCTGGGTAAGGGAAAAGCTGTCAGCCAAGTCACACAGCAAGAGACCAGTGTTCGCCGATTCGTCCCACCAGGGTATATCTGGGAGATTAAAATCGCCAAGTGCGAATATAATTTTGTGCTCAATACTGCATTTAGTAAAAACGTTAGACAAAAAATCATAAAAAGATACAGGATCACTGTCTGGAGGTCTGTAGCATACTTTCTTTTGCATACTTTCAATGATTTACTAGGCACAAGTTCGCAAATTATAACTTCACAAATACTGGGTTCCAAATCAGGTCGACGGCGGGAGATAATATTATTACGAATACCAAGAAAAACTCCGCCGCCTCGTTTGCCACCTCTGTCTCTCTGATCACGGGTATAACCCTCGAAGAATTTCATTTGACTTGACAGTCGTTCAACCAAGTTTCTGTGAGGGCGACGATATCAGGCATGCCAGCGTATATTAAGCCTTGAAGTTGAATCAACTTGTTACGTTTTTATTGACAGACTTCACGCTTCTTGTGTTCAATAAAAAAAAAAGTTCAGACCCTTGACTAAATTAGGTCGTGATTCAGCTACATTGTGAGAAATAATACTCGAATCGCTTTGAGAGTCAAGAGAGGATAACGTTACTACATCAAGGTCAGCCTGTAACTGAGTGCGGAGCTGGTAACCTCGGTTTTTATGCTGCGTGAGACTGGCATAGTCATTTGCGTGGACGTATCTATCGTGAAATAAAATGTTATCGGCAAGCTTCCGTGCACCTAACGGAGAGGGATGAATTCGCCTCTTCTGAAGAAAGCTGCACGTTCCCTAAACAAATTAAAATTGTCAATAAAAAACATACTATGAGAGGTGCAAACTGACTGCAGCCATGAATGGAGACTAAGAATTCTGCTAAAACGCCCTATACCACGACCTAAAGTTGGGACAGGACCAGAGATAAAAACATGTTTTCCACATACCTTTAGCTCATCGAACAGAGAGATAAAATCCCATTTCAGCAGTTCGGACTGCTGGTACGAGGTGTCATTAGTTCCAACATGAACAACAATGTTCCGAACGTGGGGATGTTTATCCAGCAGGCTGGGAATCCGGTTTAAAATGTTTAAAACTCTGGCACCCGGGAAGCAGTGTGTGATGGTGGACTTAGTTTGAATGTTCCGAACGATTGAGTCCCCAATAATGAGGGTGACGGGAAGTGTCAGGGCACTGTCCGAGGACCTGTATCTCGCCAGGGGAGCGGCTCTGTCCAAAGACCTGGGTCTCGCCAGAGGAGCGAACAGAGTAGCAGGCCACGGGGCAGCGGAGCTTGCCACCCGGGGCCGCGTTTCCTCTCTCGGCGCAGGTGGCAGAGGTGCAGCCGGGCGTACAGGAGACGGCGGGGATGACGAACCCTCCTCGTCAAGGATGGGAAACCTGTTGTCCAGCTGCAGGTCCCAAACAGGCGGGACGCGAGATGACCTCCTGCCGCAGCATTGTTTCCCTCGCGATACGGCCCAAGGCTCCGCCTGGCAGGGTGTGGAGCTCACGACCATCTTGGGCCTTGCTCCCAGCTGGATCCAGGGGTCCTCGGTCTGGGTCGAGACGGCTTCAGGAGGGGGAGCCATCGAATCTCGCTCGCCCGTAGTGGTGAAGTTCATCGCGGCGAGAGCAGGAGCGACCATGGAATCGATGAGCTGCTCGTCATCCCTGATCTGGTAAAGGGTAGAGATTCTCCCCTCCAGCTCCGCGATCCTCTGGATCCGGACGCAGCTCGTGCAGCCCGGAGAGGTAAGCGGCGCCATTAGTTGGATTAAAAGTTAAAATAATAAAACGAATAAAATGATAAAACAATTAAAATGATGAAATGATAGAAAGGATAAAACGATTAAAACGATAAAATGATAATATAAAATAAATAAAATAATAAAACGAATAAAATGATAAAACAAAATGATAAAATGATAGAAAGGATAAAATGATTAAAACGATAATATAAAATAAATAAAATAATAAAATGTTAAAATAATAAGATGTCAAAACAACAAAACGCTAAAATAACGATAAAATAATAAAATTTAACTAAAAGCGCGGGCAGCAGCAAACCAGACAGCTGACAGGCGACCGAACGTGCTCAAGCTCTTTCAAAGATGACACACGACAATCAATTCTTTACTACTAATTGGGATACCATTGGCTCACTGTAGCTGAAGTGGTTGCTACAGAAGACAACCATTTTTTCTGTAGCAAGAGATCATTTTTTTGAACTGCTGGATAGAAAGCAGGATAGCAAGAAAGTCATGGGTTCGAATCTGGCCCCACCTTTCTGTGTGGAGGTTGCATCTCCCTGTGTTCGCGTGGGTTTCCTCCGGGTACTCCGGTTTCCCCGCCCACAAAAACACGTACTGTAGGAACACTCCTACTGGTACCTTTGACCAAGGAACTGACTTTAGAACTGGAGTTGGTCCCCAGATGCTGCTCTGTGGCTGCCCACTGCTCCTAAAAATAGGATGGGTTAAATGCAGAGGACAACTTACCCCACGGTGTGCTAACGCAGGGGCACATTACAGAATGAACACTGCAGTAGAATTAAAACTATCAGAATCAATAATTGGTTAAGCTATATTTATTTATACTTCTTTTGGCTTACTTCTGAACACAGTATCTGCCTCTTGAATCAGAATCATCAAAAAGGTAGTCAGTCTCATTTTGCATTTTGACCATTTGTTTGGGTGAATAAAAACAACTTACAATATGTTGTAAGTGCAGATGCCCTCAAACTGGCTGAGAATGTTAACTTTATTTCAGGGAAATGTCTCAGGGGATTCATGTACAAAATGCTTTTGATTTCCTGGAGAGACCAGGCATATATTACACCTAATCTCAAAGAATGTGACAACAAAAATATTGAGCTTTAAGCAGGAATGTTGATATTAATCTGAGAACATTCCCTCGACACTGTCATCTTACTTTTATTTTTTTTTGTTTTGTTAAGATTCACGGTTCTTCATAAAATTATTATGGAAACATCATTACAGCTGCTAAAAGACACTGGGCAAAAGATGTCCACTGAACTCATATTATTGAAACCCTGAGTATCTGCACTGGCTTATTATAGAAGTACTGAAATGGCTTGTCTCATGATGATTCCTGTGTCTATGTTCTCATTAAATACTGTACCATATATCTCACTGATGTAACCTTGGTGAAAAAAAAATCCTACATTAGACTGAATACTTCATTAATCATATGAAGACTCATAGATGAGCTCACTATTCAGCATTTGTCGGTCAGAATATAGTGTATGTGCATGTGCATTTCTCAGTGTGGATTCATTCGCTGGAAATACACTTTTAGTGAGCAGGACATAATATTAAAAACAGCTTTCTACGGTTTTTAAGGGAGAAAATATTTAAATTTGATTCAATTAAAGAAAAAGTTGTGTTAAAGGATTTATGAAAAATGCACATCACAACAATCTGTATTTTAGTTCATCATCTGCACGTATTTAGATGCCATCCCATTCATTACATTTGATAAATCAGTTGTTCATCAGTAACTGAAGTTAATCATTTCACAAGTAAATCACAAGGAACTGACATAGTTGCAGGGATAGTTCCCAACGAGGAAGATTTGGCTTCTTGTTTATGGTGATCCTCTCACGTTAGGTACATGGATAACAAGCACAGGCCTCAAGGAAGCAAGTCTTCACAGATTGGGCAATCGGGACAAGGGATAATGACTGCTGATAGCTAAGCCCCCAAAGTGAACCGGACCAACGTATATAATAAGTGCAGCAGTACAAGATTTCACAATGCAAAAGGGCAAGGGGCCACAACAATCAGCGCACAAGCAAAAGAAACCTTGTATCCTGGTCTCATTACGGCCGCTGAGGTTCGAAAACTACAGTTGGTCAAGTCCTGTGAGTCCAGTGCAATGAATTTAGTAGATGTATCAGGCTTGTGCCTTTGTCCAGAACGGTGCAATGTAAATGTCTTGAAGGGATTCGCTGATGGTGGTTCTGCTGATGACCTCCTTGGATATAGACTCTGCACCTATCCAGATTCTGCAGAATTCACATTGCACATTTGAAAAATCCCCAGTAATGTCTCTCAGATTTGACTGAAAAAAATTCTAAAATTAGTTTCTGACCTCAAATGAAGGAATCCCAAATTTCAGCTTCATGCCTTTAGTCATTTCGGCATTATGGGCTTTGGAGATTTGGGTGCCACAGCCACTTTTTTTCCTGCATTTAATTTGTAACCATAACGTCTCTTTTATATGAGCTACAGGGCTAGAAATTGATAAAGGGTCATTGATTGATTCTCTTGGAATGAATGCTTACAAATGGTAAACTAGTTCCATTGTATACAATATTAACTCTTTAAAACTGGATTTTGTTTCATGTGATAATGATTTTTGGGATATTGGAGGGTCCAGGTAATTGAGATTTGTGTACACTTTTAACATACTGTTACCAGGCGACTGCTTTGTTAGAACAGCCTGGAAAAGAACAAGCATGCACCATTTTTATACAATATACTCCAAAGTGAAAAGACGGTATGATCTTGCAATCATAACAGCTTCTGTCTGACCCCAAACAGCTGATTTGCGGTGTAAACACAGTGCATGGAATGCATAGGAATACCAGAAGTGCCACGGTTACTGAAATATAGTGCAAAAACAAGGAGGCTGTCTGACGGCAATGTAAAGCAGTGGGGGAAAACTAGACATAGCGTACACTTGAACTGATATTGATTTTTTTTGGTTCGCCTACTTTTAGGTGGTTAAATACACTTTGCTTCTGGCCCCGTCCACAGCAAATGTCCTTGTTTTCATTCCTGCTGGGTTCTTCTAACTGGGGACCTGCTGACCACCATCTACAGTTGGTAATACATTTACTATGGATGTGTACCTCATACAACCCCACTTCAAAAAATGTGAAGTATCCCTTTAAATTGAAGATTGGTCTGCAAAAAGTACCTAAGTCACTAAATAACACTTGTGTGATCACGAAAGTGTTATTTAGTGACTTAGGTACATCTTACATGCAGGTCTTCAATTAAGCATCGTGCAACAATCTGTAGGTTGACTGAACAGCATAGTTGAAAAGGCAATTGCAGAAGTCCACAAGTAATGGAGGTAAGGTGAAAAAATTCTAGAAACCATTATTTATCATGAGTCTTTATTCGTGAGACCGTTTATATGTTGCAGGCTCACAGCTAGGGGGGAAGGAGCTGTTCTGAAGTTTATTCATGTTATGTTTATATGTTTACTTAAGTCTGGCTTTCCTACCCTTTTATAGAGTAATTTGAACATAAATTTGCCCAAGTAACAACCTCTCTCTAATTGTAGCCCCCGGATGAAGTTGAGCGGCTACTATGGATTCACGTGTACCGTCTCCGCCGCCGCCACCGCCGCCGCGTCCGTAGACACTTTCTTGTGGACGCTCTACAGGCTGTAATTTTTGACCGATTTCTTTCATATTTGGTATGGACGTGTGTTGTACTTCACTTATGCCACCTATCGAATTTGGTTGCCATGGCGACAGTATTCGCTAAATAATATGCAAATTAGCGGCAAAATATATAGATTTCCTTGTGGACGCAGTCCAGGATGCTATTTTTGACTGATTACTTAAATATTTCTTATGGACATGTGTTACACTTTACTTATGATGCCTATCGATTTTGGTGGCCATGGCAACAGTATTGGCGGCATAATATGCAAATTAGTGGCAAAACAGATTTCCTTGTGGATGCAGCACAGGCTGTAATTTTTGATCGATTACTTTCATGTTTGGTATGGACATGTGTTGTACTTCACTTATGACACCCATTGATTTTGATTGCCATGGCGACAGTATTGGCCGAATAATATGCACATTCGTGGAAAAAAATAGAGATTTCCTTGTGTACGCAGCACAGGCTGAAATTTTTCGATCGATTACTTTCATATTTGGTATTTACATGTGATATACTTCACTTATAACACATATCAATTTCGGTTGCCATGGCGACAGTGTTGGCCGAATAATGCAAAAAAAGGGGAGAAGCGGGCTACCAGGGGCTACACCCATGCGGTCGCGGCCGACCGGACTGTCTAGTTTAAAGTGAAGTTAAATTTTGAGTTAAATTTTGTGTTTGAGTTTGAAAAGAAAATTGTCAGAACTATTTTTTTGAACGGATTAATATTCATTTTCTTTGCTTCCAGAAAAAGAAAAACTGACTTGATCAAATTTGTTTATGCTTTCATTTGGAATTGAATGTGTAATGTTTCCACTACATTTAAAATATAGAACTGAAGGCTATTAAAAATATTTTCACTTCATTCAGATTTTTAATGTACTGCTCTTTCTTTTTATCGCAACTGTAAATTGTGTGATTATTAATCAATCAATCTTAAATAGGAACAGCTTGAAAGCAATTATGTGTTTAAACGTTAGAGGCTCATTGCATGCCACTGAAAATCTCATTACCGTTTGGGGTACACTGGGGTTTCGGATGTTAAAACTCATTCTCTGATCTACAATTCTCATGCCTAGTGCTCTGATTAAAAATAATAAATGAACCCTAAGATTACATAAATTACGTTTGAGGATTATATACTCAACTAATTATTTTCTTTTGATTTACTAAGCACTAAACTTATGTGTTTTTCTGTGCTAAACAGAATGTATCTTATCTGCATTTACAGTGCTGCTCTAAATTCTATTCACATTCCATCAGCCCATAAGCAAATATTTGCTGTTGCTGTGGCAACAAGTAACAACTGATGTAACTTAATCTGTGCAAAATGCCTGATCTTATTGCACGTTTAACTCTCAAGGTTTTATACTGTTGTTGCCTTACTGTAAAAAAGAAAGCGAGGCGGTTCACTCACTTCCATCATCTGCCATGGAAAAAAAACAATGTGTTCAGAATATTATTGATATAATATTAATATAATATGTAATATAAGTGACTTAGCTATATGTACATTACATCTATACGCATAACATTATATGTGTGAGGCACACATGCACATACACAATACACAAGTAGTTTAGCTAAAAACTCTGTTATATAACTCATCGATGGAAGTGCACTGCTCTCACAAAATAAAAAAAATATTCACTTGACCTTGTATAATATAAAATAAATAAACTATCTTTCAAAAATAGAGAAATATTAGCTTCAATGCCCAGGGGACTAAAAAAACATTTCTGACCATTGTGTCTACAAGTATAAAGTTTCGAAACATAATGCAAACAATGTGACCAATAAACTACAAAGCTGTACAAGTAATACAATGAAAAGGAGCTTCGGTGACATTTTCCTACCTGAGAGGAAAACCATCATGGTCCGGCTGGTCATCAGAAGCTTTTGGCTAACCATGAGCAAAATCTTTTCCACTGGCTATCTTACGATTAAAATATATTTCAAACCAAACAAAAGACATGGGAGTAGCTGCCGGGTTAGCTCACTCAGTTAAGGCGCCGCATTGCGGAGCAGTAGTGACTACCACGGCGCGGGTACAATCCCCAGTCGTACCAGTCGACCACTTCTTCAGAGCAGCGAAGTGGCTTTGCGTTGCAGGGAATACAAATTGGGAATGGACTGCCAGGATGGGATAATAGAAAATAGTTGCTTTGTTCATTGCTTGAAGCGCCTCCTGTTGGCCAACCCGGTGCTCATCAGGAAGATTCTTAGCTTGCTCATGTTTGGGTATACTCTGCCCTCGTTCTGAACATGCTAGGTTTCGACCTATGAGGGTAAAGCAGCAGCGGCTGACAGGCGCGTGCTTCGGAGGAGATCCGCGAACTGTCTCGCTCTCCCGAAGTTGGCAACATGGGGTTGCATACAAGCAAGCCTTTTACATAGTTCTCGGATTGGGCATTCCAGATTCGGGTGGGATTGGAGATGCCAAATTAAAAAAAAAAAAAAAAAGACATAGGAGTAATGTTCCATAACTTGCAAATAATTTTCACTATTTATCTTGTTTTTAGAATCCAAGGAGAAATTACAACTCACCTGGAAGAAAATATGAATGCCTTTAGTCCAATTTAGAATACGGGACAGAATTGTGGTGCACTTTAGCCTCTTGTAGTGCAACAAAAAACACTGAAAAAATAGTCCCAGATTTTTTTTTTTCCATATGAAAAAACTTTTTATTCACTGGTTTGCTCAGATTTTAAAAAAAGTAACTGGCCCCTTGAGGCCAAAGTAAGAATTACAAAAACAAATGCCTCGAAAAATGTAGCTGAGCATGTTCTTTCTCTTGATTCTCAGGGCTTCTGTATCCATGCATTATAGGGTTAACTTAGAGTGAAGAGGTAAACATTAGCCCTTCTTGTGAGGACAACAATATGATTTGCTTTTTTGGAAATTATGTCATTCTGCTCATTGAATCGTTGCTTGTGTGTGTGTGTGTGTGTGTGTGTGTGTGTGTGTGTGCGCGTGCGTGCGTGTGTGTGTATTCTTGGACATGCTACAAAGTGAAAACCAAAAAATGTTTATCCCTATGGAGTGGGGACATTTTTGGGAAGTGAGGACATTTTCAAGTGTCCTCACAAGTACAACCTCAATTCCGAAAAAGTTGGGACAAAGTGTATATTCTGAATAAATCGAAACGCAATGACTTTCAAATCACACCAGCCAGTATGTTATTCACAATAGAACAGAGATAACATAGCAAATGTTGAAACTGAGAAATTTTACAATTTTATCCACAAAATGAGCTCATTTCAAATTTGATGGCTGCTACAGGTCTCAGAAAAGTTGGGACAGGGGCCTGTTTACCATGGTGTAGCATCCCCTCTTCTTTTTAACACAGAGTGGAGGCGTCTGGGCATTGAGGAAACAAGTTCCTTGAGTTTAGCCATTGGAATTTGATCCCACTCTTGTTTAATACAGGCTTCCAGCTGCTGGATAGTTTTGGGTCTCCTTTGACAGACTTTTTGTTTAATTATGCGCCAATTGTTCTCAATCGGTGAAAGATCAGGACTGCAGGCGGGCCAGTTCAGCACACGGACTCTTCTACTACGAAGCCATGCTGTTGTTATAGCTGCAGTATGTGGTTTTGCATTGTCCTGCTGAAATACACAAAGCCTTCCCTGGAATAGATGTCGTCTGGAGGGGAGCATATGTTGTTCTAAAACCTTTATGTATCTTTCAGCATTCATGGTGCTTTTTAAGACATACAAGTGTCCCACACCATATGCACTAATGCATCCCCATACCATCAGAGATGCTGGCTTTTGAACTGAACGCTGATAACAGGAGGGGTGGTCTTTCTCCTCTTTAGTCCAGAGGACACGGCACCCATGATTTCCAACAGGAATGTCAAATTTGGACTCGTGGATCACGCTCAACAAAGGCTTCCTTTTTGCATGATTTTAGGTGGCATCTGTGGATGGCACGGCAGACTGTGTTTACAGACAGTGGTTTCTTGAAGTATTCCTGGGCCCATTTAGTAATGTCAATCACAGAATCATGCCGGTGAGTGATACAGTGGCGCCTGAGGGCCCAAGATCACGGGCATCCAGTAAAGGTTTTGTTCCTTACGCAGTTTTTTTCCAATTTCTCTGAATTTTTGATGATGTTATGCACGGCCGATGATGAGACCTTCAAAGCCTTTGCAATTTGACGTTGAGAAACATTGTTTTTAAAGTATTCCACAATTTTTTTACGCAAGCCTTCACAGGCCATCTTTACTTCTGAGAGACTCAGCCACTCTAAGTCATCCCTTTTACAGCCAATCATGTTCCACACCTGATGCCAGAACTTAAAGGGGAATGGAAACATCAGGAAACTGCAAGCCCAGTAGATTTATCTAATTGAAACACAAAACTTTGTCAAGTAAGAGCTCTTAGTATAATATATCATGGCCATTAGAGCTGTTTTAAAATACTGCTACAGCCACTTGGCCTTTCCTGGCTGTGGCCATTTTAATCGCTTGTCTGCATGACGTCATTGGATGTAAAGGCACACAGTACAAAAAATGGGTCATGCACAGGGCCAGATCCAGAACTGAAAATTCGGGGGCAAATGCATCCCTTTATTGACAACAATCAGTCCTAGCTAGTTTTCAATCGTTTTCCTTCATTAACACGTTTACCAATTATTGTAATAATGAAGTAGAAATTGAAGACACAGCTTTTTTTTTTTTTTTTTTCAGCAGCATTTCAGTAGCCTGGTAAAACCAGACTCTGCTACTTTGCTTTGCTTCAAGCGGAAGTGCGAAGGCGGAGTCAGGCTAGCACTTCAGAGCTCTTCAGCGAATGAAGGTAATTTCGGTGACAAGTACGTGGTGTCGTCTGTTTACATTTTCCAATTGGACAGCTGTCTATTTTTTTATATAGCACGTTGTGGTGACCGTGCTGCAAAAACAGGTGTTTGTACACTGTTATAAAGTGACTGAATTTTACAATTAAATTAACGCATTGTCTCCTTGTTATTTCAACTGTAAGTAGAGTCCTGCCCACATTTAACTGTGGTTTACAGTTAACATACTCGGAAACTGTGTTATAAACTGATTGTAAAATTACAGTTGAAATAACTTGCAAAAAAGGTGCCAGTTAAATTAACTGGCAAATAAGGTGCCAGTTCGTAACAGTGTACTTGTCACCGAAATTACCTTCATTGAAGACACGCTTTTTTTCCAGCGGGAGCGAGATTTCAGAACTGCTCAGCGAATTAACTGTTTCCTCGAGTTCCCGAGGGAGAACCTGGCTGTATTACGAACAATCCCAGCTTCCAACGTGTTTGCTTGGACATTGAGGTGCTGGACGTGGCATTGCTTAAAATGAAGGATGTCAGAGCGGAGACACTGAATCGACCAGTTGACCTATTATGAACTCTTGTACAATTTGAAGTTATAAAGGGCATAAATTTTTAAAATGGGCTGTATTCATGAACCAGTCACTGAAGACACAATCGGTACCGTGCCACAGTACGACTGTACCCTCTCCCCTCGCCGGTCAGCTTTCAGACTAATAATATTGTAACATCGTAGCACATTGCAGGATGCACCTCAGTGGTTTTAAATGGGGAACGATTTTAAAATATATACTATTCAAAAAAAGTAGGAGATATTTTATTTTGAGATCAAAATTTTCACATATACAAAGGGATACGAAACCATGTTGTATAGTTCCAATAGCAGTCGCGGTACCAAATTTCATCCCAATTTCTTCTCGATGATGATATTCCTCTTTCATGAAGAATTATTTCCAAAGAAATTCATCACCCAAACACATCAATGACAATATTTGGGGCTCTCACGATCTGCACCAGGATGCTATTGATGATCAAAAAAAATACAATAGCATTTTTTACAAATTTGCATGACTCTGAATTGGAAGGTTAGAGCCACTGTTCAAAGGAAGATTTTGAAGAGAAATCATCAGATTATCAGTGGTTGAAGTCGTTAATTAAACAATGAGACCATGCGCCGGATTTAAAACAGGAGGAGATTACGTGCCCTATTGCATGCTACAGGTTGGCACAAGACAGACTTTTGGCCAGGAACGTATTACCAACTCAAATAATATAACGTTTCCATTCCCAGTCTGTCAAATCAGCAGATTTATGGTCCAGACATTTGCCTGTGTCCCAGGTCTGTTCAGGATAGACCACGATCCGTTTCAACGAAATGTTATCCAAGGGCAAAAAAAATAGGCTCAGAACAGATTCATCCGCACTATTGTCTTGAGAAATCGTATGGTAACAGCAAATCAGATAAGGTCTCAACTTCAAAGGGATACTGGCTTGGTAGTGAGTGGCCAGACCATCAGGAATCGCCTGCACAGATTTCACTTACACGCCCGACGTCCTCGTGTCATTCCCCTGTTTGAGGGATCGTCACATTAGGGCCAGACTCCAATGGTGTCGCCATCATCAACGCTGGGATAATCGCCGATGGAACAACGTAATGTTCTCAGATGAGTCGAGGTTCACTGTGGACTTCCTTGACAGACGGGAGGGTTTGGCGCCGACGTAACGAACGCTTCCATGACGTTAACATCATTAGACATGATCCGTTTGGGGTGGATCTGTAATGGTGTGGGGAGGCATCACTGCTGCCGCAGAACAGACTTGCATGTTGTTGCTGGACGTGTCACAGGGCAGTACTACCGACAACATCTTGGCACCCCATGTTGTGCCGTTTGCACGCCGTTATGGCCGCCGTTTCATTTTCCAAGATGAAAATGCCAGATGTCATAGGGCCAGGATCGTTACAGATTACCTCCAGCAGCAGAATATCACCACATTACCATGGCCAGCACTCAGTCCGACCTTTCCCCATCGAGCATGTCTGGGACATGCTTGGACAGCGGCTTCGCCTAACGCCAACAACCTCCTGCCAATGTCCAAGAACTTGCTGCAGCATTGCAACAGGAATGGAATAACGTTCCCCAAAATGACCTGGGACGCCTCTCGTTAGGAGTATGCCACGCCGAATTCGAGCTTGTCTAGCCAACCGAGGGGTTTTACCCGCTACTGACTCTGTTTCACAATGGTGGTAATTTGCTGTGTGACCCTGTGTTTGTGTCGACCCTTATTCTGGAGAATCTGTCCTTTACTGACTGTACACAGGGTTTCGAATAAATTGACAAATGTTTCCTTAATGTTTTTATGTCATTTGTTTCCTTCCTGACCTCATGATCTGCATTTCATGGTACTTGTAAATCCAATATCCCCTACTTTTTTTGAATAGTATATTTATATTAAAATGCATATATTTCGAGGGGTTTTATTATTGAGAAGGGAGTTTAGAATATTAATATCGAATATTAATATCGCGGATGCGTATGCTGCGACTGCGTGTGCCCAAGCAACCGGGTGTCATTAGTAAAATGGATTACCACGTATAGCAGTACGGTACCAAATTTCATCCCAATTTCTTCTCGAATCTTCTATGATGATATTCCTCTTTCATGAAGCAATTATTTCCATTCCTTGGGCTGCTTATCTCTTGAGCCACAGAACATTGGCATTAGCCCTGGTGCATTCTGCAATATTTGGGGCTGGACTCAAAAACGTGTCTTGTTGCGCCAGAGGAATAGCATGGCATGATGATTTGATAATAAAAACCCAAAAAATACAATAGCATTTTACCCTGGGCATGTTTTATTTTCTCTTAGTGTGTGCAGTGCGGGCATTACTTCTGGTGTTGTCTCTGTTCATCAAGCTGGTACTGAGCTTTCAAGGGGGCTATCCCTCAGCCCCGTTACATCCACTGACGTAACCGGAGGTCGTGGGCCTGATAAAATGGCCAATGGCACAGTCCAGGGCTTTAAAGCGGGATTTTAAAAATGTATTTATGCTGTATCTATGTATTGCTGTAAGGGTCAACGCAGACTTTTGAAGCCAGGAACGTATTACCAACTCAAATAATATAACTTATAAAAATGTTTCCATTCCCCTTTAATTACTTACTAAATGTTCTTTTAGCTAATTGTTTTATATATTAATTGCTTTTTCAGCCCTTATTTGCCTGTGTCCCAACTTTTTTGAGACCTGTTGCAGCCAGAAAATTTGTAATAAGCTCATTTTGTGGATAAAAATGTAAAATGTCTCAGTTTCAACATTTGAAATGTTATCCATGTTCTATTGTAAATAAAATATTGGCTTATGTGATCTGAAAGTCGTGGCATTTTGATTATATTCACAATTTACACTTTGTCCCAACTGTTTTGGAATTGGGGTTGTACAAAGGCAAATTATGACTAATTAGTTAAGGTTAGGGGTAAGGGTAGAATTAGGGATAGGGTTAAGGTTAGGGTAACGGTTTGGGTTAGGCATACATTGCTCATTGTAAAGGTTAGGGAAAGGCTATTGAGACACAGAAATACAGTGCTGTGAAAAAGTATTTGCCCCCTTCCTGATTTCTTCTTTTACTGTATATTTGTCACACTTTAATGTTTCAGATCATCAAACACATTTTGATATTAGACAAAGATAACCCGAGTTAATACAAAATGCAGTTTTTAAATGATGATTTCATTTATTAAGGGAAAAAAGCCATCCAAACCTACCTGGCCCTATGTGAAAAAGTAATCCCCCCCGTTAAATCATGTATTAACTGTGATTAACCACATTTTTTTAGTTCATTTTCACCAGCCGCATTCAGGCCCAATTACTGCCAGACCTGTTGAATGAAGTAATGAAGAAATCACTTAAATAGAACCTGTCTGATAAGGTGAAGCAGGCTAAAAGATCTCAAAGAGCAACAAATCATGCCGCAATCTGAAGAAATGCAAGAACAGATGACAAACAAAGTCATTGACATCTATCAGTTTGGAAAGGGTTACAAAGCCATTTCTAAGGCTTTGGAACTCCAGCAAACCACGGTGACAGCCATTATTCGCAAATGGAGAAAACTTGGAACAGTGGTGAACCTTCCCAGGAGTGGCCAGCCTGCCAAAATTACTCCAAGAGCGCATCGGCGACTCATCCAGGAGGTCACAAAAGAACCCAGAACAACATCTAAAGAACTGCAGGCCTCACTTGCCTCAGTTAAATTCATTGTTCATGATTCAACAATAAGAAAGAGACTGGGCAAAAATGGCATCCATGGGAGAGTTCAAAGGCAAAAACCACTGCTGACCAAAAAGAACACAAAGGCTTGTCTCACATTTGCCAAAAAACATCTTGATAATACCCAAGACTTATGGAGAAAAATATCTGTGGACTGATGAGACAAAAGTTAAACTTTTTGGAAGACGTGCGTCCTGTTGCATCTTGGTGAAAAACTAACACAACATTTCATAAAAAGAATATCATACCAACAGTCAAACACGGTGATGGTAGTGTGATGGTCTGGGGCTACTTTGCTGCCTCAGGACCTGGATGATTTGCCGTAATTGATGGAACCATGAATTCTGCTCTCTACCAGAAAATCCAGAAGGAGAATGTCCGACCATCAGTTGGTGACCTCAAGCTCAAACGCACTTGGGTAATGCAGCAGGACAATGATCCGAAACACACCAGCGAGACCACCTCTGAATGGCTTAAAAAAAACAAAATGAAGGTTTTTGGAGTGGCCTAGTCAAAGTCCGGACTTTAATCTGATTGAGCCGCTGTGGCATGACCTTAAACAGGCCGTTCATGCTCAAAAACCCTCCAATGTGGCTGAATTAAAACAATTCCGCAAAGCAGAGTGGGCTAAAATTCCTCCACAGTGATGTGAAAGACTCATTGCCAGTTATCGCAAACGTTTGATTGCAGTTGTTGCCGCCGAGGGTGGCACAACCAATTATTAGGTTTGGGGGCAATTACTTTTTCACATAGGGCCAGGTACATTTGGAGAGCTTTTTTCCCTTAATAAATGAAATCATTTGAAAACTCCAATTTGTATTTACTGGGGTTATATTTGTCTAATATTAAAATTAGTCTGATCTGAAACATTTAAGTGTGACATATATGCAAAAAAATAAGAAATCAAGAAGGGGGCAAATACTTTTTCACAGCACTGTAATGAACGAAAGTCAACTTAATGTCCTCTCAAAGATACATAGTACAAGGGTGTGCATGTGTGTGTGAGTGCGTGTTTGTGTGTCTATGTGTCTGTGTGTGCTTGAGAGCGTTCAAACTTTTATACCTGTGTTTCCTCCTATCTAGCCTCCACAAAATCCACTCCTTAGTGTATTGTGTATTCATCAGGGCAGCTCTCATCAAGCGAGCACGCCCAATTGCATTTACTCCATGACACGAAATATGGTTTAATCACAAGTCAAGCAGCTCCCTTCCCCTCCGTTCAACCTGCGTCAAAGGCGCAGTTCCGTACCCACTTAAAGTTATATCCTGATGTACACCTTCAATCTCAGGAACTGTGTAATGTTTTTTTTTTAGAAGTCTGATCAATCCTAGGGACAATTTACAGGTAGGAAATAGCTTCATTAATCTTAAAAACAAATTAAAGCTTGCAGATATAGTCAGCCACAAATCTACCTGGCTCATCTTTGTGGGTACAGAACTGCCAGACAGAAGTGAGTACACCAAGGACATCCAATGAGGAAATTTACACAGGGATTATGCTTATTTGTATTTACACTGGCAATTATCATCACAGTTCACTAGTTTTTAGAGCGGTGGATTCCATGCATTGTGGTTAGATTTCAGTTTATTACACAAGGCGGATATTTTCTAATTATTTCCAAAAAAAATATATTGAGACAGCACACACTATTGTTTTCTTGATGTAATGAATGTCTCATAATTGCGGCCTTTTCCCATCAATTACATCATCTCTCTGGGTTAAGCGAAACAAACATATCTTTTGAGAATTATGTGTAATAACCCCTAGCCTAGCTGCATATGGTTATGCTATAATTGCATTGCTGATATTAATAATAGATTTCCCTGGTCCATCCAGTGAATTCGCCCATTTTAGCTTGTTAATTCCTCCATGGGTCATTAAGTATATGGCAAAGCAAGAATACACAGCTGGGCTTTTCCTTACATGAGCACTTGATAGCTGGCGTCGCCCCTGTGTTGGAATGGCCCCGTCAGGCCTTCCTGCTGTGTAAGACTTTACCTACCCCTCAGCGATTCAGTGCTAATTTTCCTCAGGAATTCAGGGGGAAGAGAAGAGGAAACTGCAGAGCCTCAATTGTCTCTTCAAGCTTCATTTGATGCTTGCTAAAGCAAGGCTAAAACAGAAGACGCACTGAGAAAGTCACAAGTTCAGTCAAGGTCGATTGAGCTGCTGTCATTTCAGCAATTCTGTTGTCTGGTCTGGGATGAGATATGTGTGTGTTCTATGTTCTCATGTTTGAAGGCAGTTCAATGTTCATTGTTCAGCCATCCAACCATCCATTAACATGGCAGCCCTGGTAAGGGTCGCAGGGCTGTGAGGGGCAAGGCATGCTTACTGCAACATGCTACTTGTGCTCATTTATTGAAAATATTGCATGCCTCACAGAAAACATCGCTGTGAACATTTTTTTCTGAAGGTGACAACCTGGACATTCATTGTTATATCACTATATTCAAATTCACTTTTCTGAGTGGTGTTCTAATTTTTTTTTTTTTTTTTCAGTTTTTGTTGGACTTTTTAACAAAATTTTACATGTACCAGAAGGGCAAAGGCCCTGACGAAATTACAGAACTACTCCATTTCCATTAATTGTTATTTAAGGAGATAAAAACCATGATTTTGAAGATGACGCAGAATAAGAAACTCCCAATGAAGTTCTTCGGAAAATTGCCAACAGAGGACGTTGCTTTCCCTAGGAGTCATTCTTGATCAGTCTGTTACAGCCATGAAAAGAGACTGAAATTTAGTCTGACCTTCAACATCAAAAAATTCACAGCGACATTCATAAAATAATGGATTAATTAGCAACCCGCAAAAATGAATGACAAATTACACGCATTTGGGCTACTCAGTGGTGGCCTGAGCAGCTGAATGGCTTTTTAGGGTATGTTGCCAGTGCTGTTCTCACTTGCTTGTTAAATGGATGCTATTTGTGATGCTCAGGCAAAAAGGACCAGATGTGAGCCAGGTAAAAAGCAGAATCGTTGTCTTTATTCAGGCAGGGTCAGAACCGGGAGATTACAGGGCAGCAAATCCAGGTAGGCAAAAATTCAAAAGTCAAAAACAAGCAGAGATCAAAACCACGAAATCAGATGGGCCGACAAATCCAAAGGGGCAGGCAAGAATCAAAGTGAAACAGAAGGGTGTCACAGAATCACTAATAACAAACAGGCGTACTGGGTGCTCGGCTCTGAATGAAATTATTCAACATTCTGACATGGAACAGACTGCAGAGTGGGACTACATACTATATACCCAAGACTGATAAAACTGCATAACTACTACAGAATAAAACCAAGCTTACCTGTCCAGTAGCAGCAGCAAGGCTAGCTGTGCATCACTTTTTAACCCTTTGATTCCTTCAGCTTTCCCCACCTATCGAAAGCGGCACCGATATAAATACGGCTCTTGGACATCTCACATTTTTCCTCCTTAATTATATTTGTTCCTCTACCGTTCTTTGACGCTTTGGCTGTTTAATTGTGTACGCCATCTCCCGTATCGCTGGGATGGGAAGCTCCGCCATTGCCAACAACACAGATTTTTCTCCGTCATCTTCTATTGATTTTTTTGGCAGATGACACACTAACAACGCAGATTCAGTTCTGCGCGTTCACAAGCAGAGAGAGACACCTCTTTATGGCATTCTCTCACCTAATTGGATAGAGGCAGTCGGTGGCTCCAGAATTTTATTTACTGCTTTATTGCAGAAGACAGTGACTGAGAGACCTGTGTTATAGACCAGATACTCTATGTCAATGATCTCTGTTGGAATGTGAAGCTATTTAACACTTTTTTAAAAACAAAAAATTCACTTACAGCAGCTTTAAAGCAAGGCCCAGGGTTGCAAAGAGAGGGCGGAGTTACAGATCAGCGGGAAAGTGAAGAGATTCGGTTAGTAACGTTAGTACTTTGTGAAATAACAAATCTACCCAAATGGTGCACATTAATTGCACCATTAGTTAGTTATTTGCTAGGTTTGTGGGTTAGAGAGGATTATTAAATTAACTGGACAAAACATAGAGTGTTAGTAGGTGGTAGTCTTAATTAGTAAGAAGGTAAACGAAAAGTTAAAGGTCCCCTATTATGCTGTATTTAGTTGTTTAAAATATGTCCAATGGGTCTTTAAAATAATGTTAAGAATTCAGTTAGAAAAAAAAAAACACGCAAATCCAGGCCCACTGAGACCTCTTCTCTCACCCCGCCTGTGCCGGCCTGAAACATGGGCTGTTTTGAAATGGGCGGGGAGGCTATGCTAATGAGGCGCTGCTCTGATTGGCTGCCTGGCTGCTTTGATTCCAGGGGAGGGTGCAGACCCGAAGAATCAGGAAACCAAGATGGCAGATATTTCAGGGCAGCTTTCCATGGCATGTATTGCTGTGAGACCGTACTTGTTTAATCCCGAATCCCACGCCGAACGGGAAGAGGAAGCAATTGAAGTATTGCAGCAATGTTTACTGCAAGATTTCAATGAGTGGCAAGTTGAAATTTTAGTGTTTTGCTTGTTGTACCAACGGTTGTACCAAGCATCTAAATTACAAAAAAGCATAAAAAGTTAGCTTCAAATGAGGTTGATGTTCACAAACCTTCTGTTGAATGTCCCCTGATATTACTCTTGCATATTTAGGATACAAACACTAGCCGCAGTGCTACAGCCACATTCAACACAAATGGTAAAGTTTCTGCTTCTGCGTCTGTGAATCACGTACAGTTGCTACCGATTCAGGCTTTATCTTCCGATATTTTACAAAGCCTGCGTTTGAGGCCATGCTGCGTTCAATTTGGCTCGGAAGTTGGAAGTCTGAAGTCGGGGAATGACTTCGTACCCGAGCTGACTGCGTTCTCTTAAGCAAGTCGGAAAACTGACTTCAGGTCATTGGGGTGTCCTCTAGCCAGGATAGCCTTTATTTGCTATTGTTAGTAATACAAGTTGATAACAATGTATTACTCCGTATTTTTTGTGTGCAAACACCATAGCAATAAGTCCACCGATAAACTCTATTCAATACTGTATGTACGACTGATTTAATGAAATGCGAATTACCCAGAATTGCAAATGTAAAGTTTGATATTACAGCTTTCGCTTTCTTTTGATTTACGGTGCAGCCAAATTAACTCGGAACTCGGAACTTGGGGTAGGTGAGGAATCTCTGACTTTCCTAGTTGGAAATCCTACTTCATGGGACGTTCAAATTGAAATTTCTGACTGGGAGCTCGGTAATCCCGACTTCCCAGTACAAATCGAACACAGCATTAGTGCTTACTATCATTAGCGGTCCTGCTAGCCACCCGTAACACGTTAGCTTCACTTACATTATTTGCTCTTATATTGTTACTTACAGCTTGTGGCTCTGAGCACTTGATCGATGCAACTGCCCCAGGTTTGAGAAGCAGCTGAGACGCATATCCAGCGTCGAATTATCCTTTATTGACCAAGCTGTCTTCAGTGAAATGCCAAGCACAAACGGCTAACGTTCCCTTTGAGTGTGGCTGTTTGCCGCCAGCAAACAAAAAAAAGCTACCCACTGATTTCTGGTGGCATCGTCTTTTGGAAGAAAAAATAGCTGTGCTATTTTTCGCATTCAAAGGAACATATATGAGCAGCTTTGGGAGACATACTGACGAAACTGCACCTCAAATGATCCACGGTTCTTCTTCTGATTTTGTATATCTGTAAGTGTAGACGCTACTTAGGCGTAATATGATCTGTGGTTGTTTGTGCCTGCTAGAATAGTTTCTGGGGTGGGCAGGTCCAGCGCCGTGATTGGCTCTGGCAAGGTCTGTACTAATTGGACGGCACAACCTGACGTCAGTTTTGCCCAGATCTTGTGAAGATCTGGGGACGAGCTGTTCAGAGAGGAAATCACATTCAGAAAATCACATTCTCGGATTACGGCAAAACTCCTGTATCTTATGTTTAGAAACTTTACAGAGGTTGAATATGGACATTAAACATTAAAACATTACTTGTTATGTATTAAAAGAAGGATCAGCATAATAGGTCCCCTTTAAGGAAGTTAGTGAAACACAGGAAAACTTCCAAAATCACCCGAAATGTGACAGCTCGCAGACAGGGGAGTGCACTGGCATGAATAAACAGATGACGCAAAACATACCAGGGGAAGACAATGGTTCAAGGAACTGGCAATGTTCATGAAAATAACAAAATACAAATGAACCTAACAGAAATAAAACTGAAAAAAAATGTGAACTAAAAAGACAAGAGCAACGCAAGGCATGGCATATGCCCCCGACTGAAACAGTTGAAGAACATGTACAGAAAGCGAGTGTTAGGCATCATGTGCTATGTATGACCATTCAGGTCACCAAAAAGCAAAAACCTCCGGTGAGTACACTAAAGGATTTCAAGATGACTGCCGTGGCAGCCATATTGGTAGGTGGAGCTAGCTGAAAATCGATAGGCATCATCCCCTATGTATGACCATTTACCCCACCAAAAATCATTAACCTCCATCGAGCAGTGTTCACGTTAGAGTGCGACAAAGGATTTCAAGATGGCTGCTGTCGCGGCAATATTGGTTGGCAAAGTGAGCTCAAAATCAATAGGCATCGTCCCCTATGTAAGACTATTCACCCCAACAAAAATCATAAATCTTCGTCGAGCGGTGTTCACGTTAGAGCGCGACAAAAGATTTCAAGATGGCTGCTCCGGCGGCCATATTGGTTGGTGGAGCAAGCTCAAAATCAATAGGCATCATCCCCTATGTATGACCATTCACCCAACCAAAAATCATAAACCTCCATCGAGCGGTATTCACGTTAGAACGCGACAAAGGATTTCAAGATGCCAGCCGTGGCGGCCATATTGGTTTGCAAAGCAAGCTGAAAATCGATAGGCATCATCCCCTATGTATGATCATTCACCCCACCAAAAATCATAAACCTCCGTCGAGCGGTATTCATGTTAGAGCGCGACAAATGATTTCTAGATGGCTGTTGTGGCGGCCATACTGGTTGGCGGAGCAAGCTGAAAATTGAGAGGCATCATCCCCTATGTATGACCATTCACCCCACCAAAAATCATAAACCTCCGTCGAGCGGTGTTTACGTTAGAGTGCGACAAAGGAAAAGTTTACGACAGGATGCCCGGACAGACGGACGCCCGGACGGAAGGGGTGAAAACATAATGCCCCCGACCGACTCTTTCAAGGTTAGGGGCATAATAAAAACCAGATCATAACAATTTTCAAGAGCAATTGAATAAATATGAGGATGCACATCAAGGGCAGTCATTCATCAGTCAAATGTAATCTTTTCTCCAGGAAATCTCAAATCAAGCATCAGTCCTCCACCTCAAACTCATTGAAATTGAAATATTTATCACATCTTGCATGGACACTTCAAATGAATATTAAAATTCTTTTTTTGCACATTGTGATAGTTGATTTTTATGAGACATTCTTTCTTGTAATCTAAAATTGCGATAAAGGTTTTTGTTGGTTTGCTCATATGGCAATCATAAGTATTGTACATTGTACACTTAATATGATGATTTCACATCTTAATTTCTAAAACATTTGTAACCTTCAAAGATTTTACAGATAATGTGTGACCACTGAGCCATGTTCTCTACCTAAATTAATGTTGAAAATGTTTTGACAGAAAGCATTTGCTAATAAGTGGAACTGAGAGTTATTTTCACTCATATTCAGATTTTGAAACTGGAATTTTGTTGATTGAATTTAATGCCTACTTCAAGGGTTCTTAATGTACTAGTGCTTTATGGGCAATTAAACATATTTATACTACAATTTTCAGGAAATACATTTTAGTCAGATAAGTGAACTTCAATCCACAAGGAGGTGAAGACACAATATTATTACCATCATAAAATAGCAACAAAACTATAGATTATGCAACATAATTGTGTGGCTCGGAGCAATAACGGCGTATGCCACAATTTTAGAAAACATTGTTTTTTGCTGGAATAATACTCTTACTCCCTCTAGCTACATGCCCATGAAATACCTAGGCTATGTGGCTTACGCCAAAACCTCTATATCGTATGTTGTAAACACTGTCAATGAGTTTTTGTTACTGACTCTGGGCAAGAATGGCTTATACCACAAGCCATGGTGGGCATGTAAACTTTTCGACCAATCAGATCCAGTGGCGGGTCTAGAACTGGGAATTGGGGTGGCACAGACACGTCCCTTTCAGTCCTTGCAAGTTCTCAATTATTTTCCTTTATTGAAGCGTTTTCCAATTATCGTAATTGGCAACTGAAGACACGGTTTCTCCCCATATGCGATCTATCAGCGATTAAATCATGGGCTAAATTCAGTAGGCTGCAGTGGTGAAGCCAGAACTGAGAATTGGGTGCACAAAGCATCCATTTAAAAGAATTATTAGTCCTGACCTGTTCTCATTTTCATAATTACTCGGGCTGGTAGGCCACAAGTCTAGTAAGTTTCGGCTTCGTTCGTTTTTTTTTTTTTTTCAGGGTTGCGATTGTCCTGCTCATGCGCGCGTGCGGTTTCGCGATTGGCCCATGCGTAGACCCGGCCCGAGTACAGGCTCTGAGGAGCCTCTTGTTAACAAAAGGTTCACTCCGTGAGCACTCCACACTTAACAGGTGCTGCTTGTTCTCCCCAATGGAGGCGGTGCATTGGATGCAACAACCGTAGTGTAAGTCACGTGATCCCCAAAGTAAACCAGGAAGATGGCATTGATGGGATGGGAATGCATCAATTAATTATTTATACAAAAAATTTCCTTGCTCTGAAAGGTCGCGTGTATAACCAGATATTGAACCCCAGTTGCTGAGGTCCAAATGCTCCACCTCATCCACGACACAAGCTCAGGTATATTCACTGGTCAATTTAGCACTTGTACAGCTGCGCTGTGTTCGAACTTGAGCATAACCGGCTTTGAGAACAACAGTTGAATATTTAGCAGTTAATTATAGTGAAAATACTAAAAACGAACTATTTAAGCGATTATACTGCTGAGGTCTTCGAGTGCTAAGCATAATGGCGCGAGGACTCTCAGATAGACAGGCTAAAACAATAGCAAGCGCAGATTTACCCACAAATAGCTTTTTATGACAAAATATCAAAGGTAAGAAAAACTTTTACTCATCTCTGTAGACTGTAAAGTGTATGTCTGCTGTTCTTTGAGTGTGGTGTTAATTCAAAATGACATGGCTTATATCTTTGTATTCTGTGGACTGTCCTCCTTCATTTGAAGTAGGCTATCGTTTGTATTCATGGCACAAATTCAGTGGAAATGCTTGCGATAGAGCACTGATATTATTTTATCTAATGTTTTGCTAGATGCTTTTTTACTTGCTTGGTGCTTGAATTGTGGTCGGTTGAGGTAAAAATGGTCATCATGAACTTTTCGCTGAGTTTCTTTGCATTAAGAGGATACGCCACATGACGAGGTTGCCATTAGGAAACATGCTGCATTTATTATGCAAATTCATTGCTCCCGGTCTTGGGGCGTTCGGACTTAAGATTAATATTTGTACTGAATATATCTTTTCCAATAATTTCTTTAAATCTTGACTTAAACACCAGTTTTCATCGCAAAAAAACCATTGACTTACTAGTGAACCTCTGGTGCCTGAAGCAGCTTTTCTCAAAGTGCTCTGAGCAAAGACCTGAATGTTTTGTTGGTTTGTAAGGCTTTCCACAGTCAATTCTTCTTAATTTAACAGAGCCATTCTTTCAAAAGGGCTTCATTATTTTGTGGAAATTGATGGAAACTTATTTTGCCATATTTTCCAGACGACTGAATGGCATCATTATTGGTGCAACCAACAGCAGCACAAGATTTCCCCATTTTCACTATGCTGCGATCAACCTTTGTGTATGCTTCGGGGATCATGTGACCACCCACGTAGATTGCAACAACCTCATTAGGTAAGATGACAATCATTCATCTGGACACGTATTTGCTGTATTTAAATCAACGTTGTTCAAAATTGCATACTTGTCAACTCTCAAGCAAATAGCTTGAGCCGCAGGCTTTTTATAGCCTATTTAACTGCCAAGTGCCACTTTTTTTTTTTAATCAACCCACGCAATACCGAGAGTGAAAGGCAATATTTCATTGGAACGCGGACCAGTTCAATCAACATGAAGCATTGGCCTATTAATAAGTACATTATTTTTCTGTACTGAATTTAGCCCATGATTTCATTGCTGTTAGATCGCATATGGGGAGAGACCGTGTCTTCAGTTGCCAATTACGATAATTGGAAAAAGTGTCAATAAAGGAAAATGATTGAGAACTTGCCAGGACTAAAAGGAACGTGTCTGTGCCACCCCAATTCCCAGTTCTAGACCCGCCACTGATCTGATCATTCCTTTGTCCACAGTGCAAGATAGTAAATGCTAGTTAAGGAAATAGTAGAAATATTAAATAAATAGTTATTTAAGTATGTGATGTTTTCGTTGCTGTTAAATCATTCTTAGAGTTCAGTACTTTTTCGCCATTCTGATCATTGATTACTACCTCTAAAAAAAAAAAAAAAATATAGAGTCTTTAGTATTTGCAGAAATATCGCTGAATGTAAATATCATTAAATGCATATGCATAAAAACTGATAGTTTGCACATTATATGAATGGTTCACAAAATTTGAAAAAGTCAAATGTCTCAAAGTTCCTACAGTGGCATAAGCCGTTATTGCTCTGAGCCACACAATTATTCAGGCCACACAACTTATTCAAGGGCAGGGACCTTGGAGCTACAAATAAGTTTAACAGGACAGATTTATAATTTTCTTTACATAAACTTTACAAAAACCCTCAGGGTGCTTTTTTGGACTGGTAACTTGAAATATGTCTATCTAAACAACAGCTTTCAAAAAAAATGTGTTTTCCTCTATACCAAGAATAATGGGACACCATGGTATCTTGGTTTTAATAGTCAGATACTGCCAGCAGTACTAGCTGTGTGTCCTTGTTGCACCCTTAAGTTCATCCATAATGCTAGAAATGAGAAGCACCAAAGCATTGTCAGTATGACCAGTGCCTTGAGTCATCAATGATCGCTGGGTTTACAGGGGTGAATGATGACATATCATTTGTCAGGTATAATGGAAAGATACAGAAAAAAATCCATTATAACCAATTTCCCACCTTGCTTTATTGCCTCAGAGTAAAATTCTTTATCTTTGCCAAGTATATGGGTCCATGATTATGGTGCCTTTGAGGGGAACAGTTTCTCCAAATGACATTCCCAGGCAGATTGCACAGGATATGCTCACAGATTGCCTTGAGTGAAAAATCCATCATTCTCAGAGCTGCATGAGATACTGAGAGGCAATCTGAGATGTATGATGCTACAAACTTCTCAGGATAAACTGTGAAAAACCATGAGGCTCAATTTTCGTTCCTAAACATGGCACAAACATCAGGGCTGATGTGGACAGAAATGGGTCCTAAGTCACAGTGCTAGCTCAGGCAGACAATTCAAGACATGCCCTCATTCGTGTAGGCACTCCCATGCACCTCTACCACTGTTCTGCCCCCAGTCGCAGACAGGTATTTAACCCCCTTGCACAGAGCCATAGGCGCCGGCGTCTAAATAATGAAGTCATTGTAAGCACGTAGCTGCTTACATGGCGCACATAACTGTATATTGAATATTCACGAGGAGGTGGTCCCCTAGAACTATTCAAAAGATGGGAGTTCTAATGTCAAAAATGGTGTTGCATTATTCATATCTCCCCATGAAGGCTGATCTGCTACCAGCCTGGCATGTGTGGCAACTGAAGGTACCAGGAATTACTGCATTATACATAGTGATCATGAGAAATCTGTCTAACCACCTAGCTACAACATAAAGCCAGAAATACTCAAATGAACATGAATACAGCAGTGAAATGCTGCTTAAGGAATAAAAAATACACAATAATTCCAGTGTTGTCAGTTAACTATCACAATCTCCCATTTACGGTTGCAATATTAATATAAATACAACATGTTACAGGTACTATAGTGTTGAGAGGTTCCTTAAAAAATTCAGCATTATTTTCTCTCATTCATGAACACCCGGGGAAAAAAATCATGAATTAGAAAAAAGAGCCATGACCAAAAATGGTCTCTTGCTACGCATCTTGCACAGTAAAATCTTGATCATGGCTCTGGTAAAAGCTGCAGCTGTTTAATCTGATAAAAGACACTTCATTTTTAAAAGGAGCGTCACTTTTATTATAATCTTGTGTGAAGACCACCACCCAGACACTAGGCGTCCCTGTCTGGTTGTTGTCATTTGTGTTGCAGGTGAATTGATGAGTGGCCTGAGCACGCATGGGCCCGGTGTGCTCTGCTACTTAAAAGCAGCCATGTGTGGCATAGCTCTCTCTATTCCAGGACCGGGCGGCAGGAGGCCAATGCTGCAGTGATCCGTTTGCTTTTGGTTTGCACTTAACGTTTTTCAACACATTGACGCATGCTTACATTACTGATTACTGACCTTTCCACGTTATTTTGATTTGTTTAAATATATATCTATTTTGATTAATAAATACTATTTTGCTATCTAGCTCGTCGGTCTCCTCGGTTTGTCACAGCCTTGAGCCGGGCTGTGACACTTGTTTCTGAGGGGTCGTAAACTACCGCTTTAAGAGAACTTACTTTTTGCATTTTATTTCAGCTTATTAGTGTGTGCAGGATAATCGTTTTCTAAGGACATAGTTGAGGCAAAATAACATTATCCTGTCATCAATTCCCCATTTAATAAACAAGCTGAAAGTTAAATTTCCCATTGTCATTGAGTATTAAGACTTACATAACGAGCAATCATAAGGCCTGGATAAGATGCATATGACTGAGGCAAATGGTGTTGTCCTGCTTGTTAGATTCAAGTTATTTCCATTCAATAATATTTTTTTTTATATTTGTACACTAGCTACGATTTTAAAAGCCAACCAGTGGCTTTGGCCTAAATAGTCCAGTTCCCCTGGTATCTAACAAGACCACCGGATGCTCTGATATTCCAAAAGAAATGGCGCAAACGTGTTATGTCTGAAATTAGTGTTAATTTGCTTTTGGATTGATTGGAAATAGTAGCATTTGTAAAACTTCATGCCACTACAGTGGTATTATGACAATATACTTAGGAATATTGTGTGTCGTACAAAAGAGAATAACGTCGTTGATATGTATTGCTAACATGGAGACTGTGAGTTTGCATTATCTTTCATTCTGGGGAGTAGAAAATACATCACATTGCAGAATTGTATCAACTTTTTATAGCCGTATAACTCTCAGTTTGTTTTCTGTTTAGTTTGGAGAGCAAATGGAAAGGTATTATTTGGGACCCCCTCATTTTGACTGTCAAAAACATTTAAAAATAATAATAGTCACTTGCATTTGATGCAAAAGTTTGTACCATGCGTGAAGACTGTTGATGGAAAGTATAACATTGCATTATTTATAGTTAACACTAAAGCAAAAATCTCTCCATATTTAGCAGTTTGGGAGAAGTAGGGAGCAGCTTGTATTTTTCTTCTCAGATTATTATGTGCAACAGAGTAACACTGTCAGATTTAGCTGACTTCTGATCAATGAGTTTATGATCCAGGAAATGTATTGTTTTACCTCCGAGCTCTTGTTTGTTTTTCTGCATGTCAGTGCAAAATAACGTCAGCATTGAATTTTCATGAAGTTCCCTTGTTTTTGTGGCACTATTTTGTCCCAAAATTGAAAAAATACATGGAAATAAGTTTTATTTCCAAACGATACGAGTATCTTGCTTCATTGAAATCATTTTTCCAGTCTCTTTGATGCTCAAATCAAAAAGTTAAAAAGCCTTAAGCTGGGATCATGTACAATTGGAAGGGATGGGCTTGATTTGGCATCTGCCGAAAGGGGTTAAAGGAGCTGAGTCAGGATAAATGTAACCCCCAATTTACACCAGATGTCTGTTTGGTCCGTCTGCGCTCTACCACGACAGCACAGCTGATAGGTTTCACTTTAGTCAATAAGTGTGTTTACATCTGATCCGTTGCATTTCATGTCTTATCCGTCTGAGCTCTGGCAAACCATAGCGGTCCGCAGCAGACACGCAAGACTTCTATTTTTTCCGGACGCCGCAGCACAAACGCAACACTTCAGCACAGCAGATAGATCGGTACACAGACACAATATTAAAACATACAACATTCATTTTCAAAATCCGTGTTGGCGCCAGTTCGTATTGTGGGCTAGGACAGCAACCGCAGTAAAAGAAAATATGTTGACTTAACTTTATCGACAGAACACTTTCCAAAAAAATGACAAACCCAACACAAACAGGAAATTAAGAACATTTATAAATGAATAGGCTACTTAACCATGGTAGAAGCACAAAATCTTGAAAAATAAACAAATCGAAGCAAATCAACCATTCTTCAACCCTTTCGGTGAAGAACAAAGGCTGTTGTTTGTTTGTATTTGCACTTATACAACGTGTATCAGTTACCTCGGGCGATCGCGCGTGATTTTGTAATTACCACATGATCTCGTCAGGCTCACTCATTGGTTTCCCTTCTCTAGCCGTCTGGACCTGGTACGTAAAGAAAATGCAATCGTGTGAGTTCACGGACGGCACTGCAATGCAGCACAGCGGAGGCGGACTGAACATATACCTGGTTTAAATCCGGAATAAGGGTTGTTCTTTGCACACTGGTGATGTGCACGGAAGACAGGACGTTGAGGACTGCTTGGTTGTATTTAGTTTGCCCACTGTGCAGCAGAGAGGCACATACAAAGTAATACAAAACAAGGAGGAAACAAGGTTCCTTAATAATGCTATTAGTGATAAAACACAGGGCTTTAATTACTGCAACAATGTATTACTAAAATTGAAAAAGGAAAGGGGAAATGAGGTTCCTTAATTATAAAGTGCTGATATCAACAATAAACAAAACTAAGTTTGAGAATGAGAATATACACGCGACACGTGGAGGATAAGTCTATACAAGACTAGCAATACAACACAGACGTAGTTTACGAAACTTCGCAAAGACTAAGTGTGAGGCTCGGTCTTAAATAGATACTACCACTCCCACAATACTACCACATAGTGGAAATGAATAACTGGTGCATGCGATAATTGTTGAGCTGAAGAATGCAGTCCAGGTTCGAATAGACCAGTGAGTCTGAAGGCTGGAGGCGTGATCTTACAGTAACAGAGCATGCTCAGGATTAACAGATGCAAATTAGGTAGACACTAAAAAGTTAGGGCACACTTGATGTGACCAGAAGTTGAACTGCCAACTGGTAGAATTTTTCTTGAAATTTTACTGTGCATGCAGAAATGAGCACTAAACGGACCGAATCGAGACTGATCGGCATCTTGTTTTGTCCACAGTATTTTCACTTCAGCTGGCACCTTTGCAGTCGGTGAAGTGTAGTTAATCTGATTCTAAGTCGCACAACATCCATTTTAGTTTGCATCTGAACAGGAGAATTAAAGTGCACCTATTATGGTTTTTCATTATTTTAATGTCATAGTGTGAATCATATCGTTTTTATGCACATTCAAAAGGTCTGTGTCGGAAAACAACTCGAAGTCACCTCCGGAAGTGCTCTCTGCCGCAACACACACTGCTCCAGAGCTGACTGAAATGCCCCAATCGCTTCTGGCCATTTTTTTCATCAATCGGTGATGTCACCATTTGAATTTTCGCACCAAGCAGATAGTTTGGCACGCCCTTGAATCAAGTAGGTTTTGCCCACAAGGCTTAACCAGTATTTGTTTCTAAAGTGGAAATCCATTTAAGGTAAGGGGCGTGACAAGGGGCGCGAACAGTGGACCAATAACCAGTGAGTGATCAAGTTGACCAATCACAGCGCATTGGGGTTTTCGGAGGGCAGGGCAGGACTGTATGGAGCGTTTCACAGACTGCAGATTTGGCAAGCATCAGAAAACTCAAGTGTTTTTTTTAACAATGACCCATTTAAACCTTTTTTGTAGAGTTCAAGAATACAAGAATGATCAGAGAAAAGACACAAAATAGGGGAACTTTAAATGCCCTGCAAGAGCACAAGCACTTATTCAACCAAAACTGGGAGAAAGAGGATTGAATGTCCGTGTAATATAGCTGCCTGTTTCTGCAGTGGTTTAAATTAATGTCATTCCCCAATAAAACTTAATATAAGGAATTCAATGTCTAAACAACAGAAATATATCAATGTTAAGCTAAATTAAGATGAAATGAGGACAATGGAAACTGATTTTTACAAGTAGTCAAGTGTTGCCCCTCTGTTTGATTTCTTGTCAGGCTGAGCAGTTTTGAATCGCGTGAGCATGTGCAGTGCACATGATTCAACTCCATTAAGTTGCTCTCCTGCTCCACCTTTGATCCTAAAATGCCCTCGTCTGCTTCCGCACTGATATACAGTATGCTCTGCTGCTGCAAGTAATGTCACCTGCTGCACTAATCATGTCTTCAGCTAGTTAACATCCCACCTCCACCATAACATCCTACTGTGAGCTCTGAATATTCCTCCACAGTTGGATTATCCTTCCACTTACTGCTCTGTTTTTCTCCCCGAGACTTAGTAGACCGCAGTGCGTGTCAAGGAGAAAGCCTAGATGCAAAATTTGGCTGACTGTACTATTTTCAAGGCAACATAAGCCAAAATTTTTGTACAAGACTTTTTGCGGGAGACTAATTCCAGATTAAGCGCAATATATTAGGCTTTTTTACAACCCCAATTCCGAAATAGTTGGGATGAAGTGTAAATTGTGAATAAAATCAAAATGCAATGACTTTCAGATCACAAGAGCCAATATGTTATTTACAATAGAACATAAATAACATTTCAAATGTTGAAACTGAGACATTTTACATTTTTATACACAAAATGAGCTTATTTCAAATTTTCTGGCAGCATAAGGTCTCAAAAAAGTCGGGACACAGGCAAAAAAGGGCTGAAAAAGCAATTAATATATAAGAGAATCAGCTGGAAGAACATTTAGCAAGCAATTAAGTTAACTAGCATCAGGTGTGTAACCTGATTGGCTATAAAAGGGATGTCTTAGAGAGGCTGAGTCTCTCAAGTAAAGATGGCCAGAGGCTCTCCAACCCGTAAAGGCTTGCGTAAAAAAAATTGTTGAATACTTTAAGGCGAGACACGGCGGGAAAAAACATTGATTTTTCATGCAGTGGTCAATTTTGAGATTTTGGGCTAGTTTACTCCTTGAATATGTATTCTTTCAAACTGCTATAAAGAAAACATTTAAATTATACATTGAGACGTTAATTTTATTACATTTTGTCTACTTGCGGCAGTAAGTTTCTTCCGAATTTTCCAAAAAGTTAGCACTCCAACGCAACAAACAGCACTCTTCACTGAAGTCTGTCATGACCAGTACCGTTGTAAAGCTCTGATTCTCCTGCACAACGCTGTGTAATCCAAATAAGGCCATTTACTTTCTATCAGTAACCAATCGTGAAAGTTCAAGGGGGGATTTAAAGCTAATGACGAAATCTCATTGGCTACTGCTGGTTTCTGCTAACGTGATTCGTTCAGGTGCATCACGTGGTGCGATCTGACACTTCCGTCTTTAGCTTGCTGCGGAGCCTTGAATCGAAGTTGCCTCAATGCCTTCCAAAGGGTCAAAGAAAAGACAGAAGCAATTGCTCCTTGCCAGGAGGAAAAAGGGAAAACAACCCAATGGATTACACAAAAAAACCCTTGCGAAGCACGTCTGAATGGAAGGCTCTCAACTTTCACGCATTCGGCTTGAGTTTAAATGTCATGTTCACTTTCCCATGCTGTAGTCAGAAATTACGCAATCAGCGCGTTTGTAAGAGATTCTCAGGTGGAATTGAAGTCCTTCTGCATTGAAGTTCATCAGTTTCACATGCGTTACGGTGGATTTTGCCACTAGTGATATGGAAATCAATTATGATTCCGGACTTCTCGCGCTTTTCTTCACTCAGGGGTTGGAAGCAATGGAATTGCATAAAAATGTTTCAAATGGTCTTATTTAATTTGAACAATTTGAACGATCGTGAAATACACGCATTGTGTTGATTGAATAATTGCTGACTACAGCACGGGAACGTGAATGAAGCATTAAATCTCACGCCGAATGCTTGAGAGTTGAGAGCCCTGTGAACATAAGCTGTCGATGGGAAACCGGGGGGGTCATGATGATGATGATGACAGTGTTACTGGCGACTGTGCAACCCAGCAGTGGCTGATAGTCCATGTTGCACGTCTCAATGAATTGATCAATGATTTTTTTTTTGTCCTAATTGTGCTGCGCCAGGTCAAACAATAAACATTGATCCAGAAAATCATGGGTTCTGCAGCAGTTTATTGCTCGAGTGCAGTAATTGCAAAGGGGACACTAGTGCTTACAGACGAAGCGTCTTTACATCTACGTGATTGTAGAGTGAGAGTAGAAGTGATGTCACATTTGATATGAGTTTGGTCTGCAAGTTTGTGCAGTGTAGGCCAATATGTTTTTTAGTTGGACAACTACAGTTGTAGGCCTTAGATGCCTGTCATGTTATTAGATGATCAATTTTCATGAGCTTAAAATATACCACATCACTATAAATAAGGGCCTGAACATTTATTCTGTTTGTGAGCAATTGTTTCCAATAGAGATACATTAAATTTCCCTATGTAAATCTTTGAATGCCGTTTTCTCAAAATGAGTTTTTTTTGTCATACTCCAAGTCGAACTTCTCTGCCTCTGTAGCACCTATGTATACCAAACTTTCCAGTTACACACTTAGCTATATTCTGAAGATATGTACAGATCGACTTGTGAATATATCATGCCTAGCCTGATTTATGAAACATTTTATTCGCAAAAATATGGCATAAATCAATTTTTTTTAAGGCTATGGACAGCATATTTGGATTTTCTCAGTAATAAAAGCAAATATCCTTAAATCCCTCTGTAATTGTTTTTTCATCTTATTTCATCTTTATATTATTAAATGAAAAAAGAATTTCGCACCTGGCTTTATCAGATGTTTAGATTTATGTTCCTAAAATATATGCAAATTCGTGCATATTTAATGAGATAATGCCTCATTTGCAGATTTAAACATAAAAATTTCAAAAACGTGTAATACATATTTTTTTCATACTACTGCAAGTAATCAACTGAGGAAGTTTCATGATGATATGTATTATTTAAAAATTTTACCCTATTCACCTGTAGTGTCTTGCCTTAAAAACAATGTTCCTCAATGTCAAATGGCAAAGGCTTTGAAGGTCTCATTATCAACAGTGCAGAACATCAGGGCAGTTGTTACTCTCTCTGTGTAGTATTGTACTGAAACCCCGATGCACGGAAACTTCACAATCTGACCAGAGTTGCCCCACTTTGAATAGGGACGGAATGAGTTCAGACATCATTTTACCCCTTAGCCAATCTATCGCAACTGCTGTAATTGCGCATCTATAGGGCTCTAAAGTTTTGTACGCTGGCTAGAGTGAGATTCCAGGATAAAGCCACTTTCACTCTGGACGTGAAACAATTTTTTGCATGACAGATTACATCCGAAGTCAAAGCAAAGACACGTGTAACAGATAAAAGTGTTTCCCATACATTGATGAGACTATGGCGGCCCGCCATAGTCTAATTTCCCCGGCCATTGTCTCAATATGCGCGATTGCCGCGTGTAGATCTAACACGCGAACGTAAAAAAAAAAAAAAAAGCGGAAAAAAATAGTAAAGGTACTGGAAGACGCGGATTTTGCGCAATTCATTCCCCCCCCCGCTCAACACAATGAGAATAATGTCCCCCCCTGCTCAACAAAATGACAATCATCTAACCCCCCCCACAAAATGACAATCATTTTTTGATTGGCTGGCAGGTGGCAAGCTGCCACCGAGAACTCCAGGGGAGACGCGCTGATTCCTGCCGGTTTCCACAGTCATAGCAGTGCTGCTGCGCATACAGGCCTACTGTTGGAAACTGTTTTCGTTTTAATCTTTTTTTTTTTCTTTGCGTGAGAAATACTATATGTGGCGTAAGTGCGTGACATCCGACTGAAATAAGTAACAATCACGCTCATTGCGTGAGACTTGAGAGCCCTGCATCTACACCCACCACAGGGAAAATGGTGGGCGAGCAGGCTTTATATGCCTTTTATTACGTCACTCATCGGGGAATTTTTATGTAAATTGCTACTAGTGGGTTTTGCGAAAAGTGGTTATTTCTACATAGATGTTTTTAAAAGACATTTTCAAACAAGATGAAGTAGAAATATATTTTTCAATTCAACCTGCAAGTTGCTCTTTAAAAGCTGCATTGAGTTGATTCGTTTGTCCCGAACTGACCACTCCTTAATTTGGCACACTGGGAACATGTCGCAATTAAACAGATTGAATAATGAGCATTACACTGCATCATTACTCACTTTTCACTGGGGCTATAAAAGACCGACACTTTTGATTTCATTTGCACACACTTACAACATGCCACGAATGAGCCAGGTAGCACGTAATCAGGCCATCGGAATGCTGATGGCGGGAACAATGCAAGATGAGGTTGCGAGCAGTGGCGGTTCTAGAACCGGGAATTGGGGGGGGCACAGATACGTCCCTTTATGACAATTATTCCTGACTAGTTCTATCATTTTCCTTTACTGGCATGTTTTCCAATTATCGTAATTGGCAACTGAAGACATGGTTTCTCTCCATATGCGATGGAACAGCGATGAAATCATACGCTAAATTCAGTACAGTGGCGGAACCAGAACTGAGAATTGTGACAAAACATCCGTTTAAAACAGTTATTAGACCTGACCTGTTCTCAGTCATTTTCATGATTAACAAAAGGTTCACTTCGAGAGCACTCCACAGTTAACAGCTGCTGCTTGTTCTCCCCGATTACGTAAGAAGGCAATCATTCATCTGGACGCGTATTTGCTGTATTTAAACCAACGTTATTCAAATTTGCATACCTGTCGACTCTCACGCTAATAGCTTGAGCAGCACGCTGCCTATTTAACTGCTGAGTGCCACTTTTTTTTTTTTTTTAAATCAACCCACGCAATACCGAGATTGAAACGCGGTATTTCATTGGAACGCGGACTTGATCAAACAACGCGAAGCACTGGCCTATTAAAAAGTAAATTATTTTTCTGTACTGAATTTCGCCCATGATTTCATCGCTGTTCGATCGCATATGGAGAGAAACCGTGTCTTCAGTTGCCAATTACAACAATTAGAAAACGCGTCAGTAAAGAAAAATGATTGAGAACTAGCCAGGACTAATTGTCATAAAGGGACGTGTCTGAGCCCCCCCAATTCCGGGTTCTAGAACCACCACTGGTTGCGAGACGGTATGGTGTTGCACTTTCGACTATAAGTCGCCTAAACAGACGTTCTAGGGACGCTGGTTCCACACGGGATAGGCCAAGTCAGGGTCAACAACGTGTTACAACACGTGCGCCAGATCGTTTTATCCGTACGACGCACCTGAGGGACCTCTTCCATTCTGCCTCCCAGACAGCAGCAGAAACGCGAGGACGCACCAGACCACGCATGAGTGCCCGCACAATACGTCGTCGTCTCAGGGAAGAAGGTATACAACTCTACTGCGCGCACGTGGGCATGGTCCTCACCAATTGTCGTCGGAACACGCAATTGCACTGGGCACGTACCCACTGAAACAGAAACCGGGACTGGCCCAACGCAAGGTGGCGAAATGTGGTTTTCAGCGACCAGTCACGTTTTCTTCTCTTTTGACATGACAGAAGACATCGGGTGTACCTTCGCCGTGGAGAGCATTATGCTGACCCTTGCGTTGTGCGGCGCAACCGTTTTGGTGGTGGTGGGGTCATGGTTTGGGCTGCCATTCGTCATGGCTGGAGGTCACCTTTGATTTTTATCAAAAGTGCCTTGAATGCCCAACGATACCTTGACCTCATCCTTCAGGAACATGTGACGCCTTACTTGACAGACAACGACAACGTCTTGTTCATGCATGACAATGCACGTCCACACGTCGCACAGGTTTGCCTCGACTTCCTGGATGAAGACGACATCGATGTTTTGAATTGGCCGCCGTATTCACCCGACATGAACCCAATCGAACGCCTGTGGGACGTTCTGGATCGCCATGTCTGCCAGAGGGCCCACCCACCAGAAAACCACGCCCAGCTTCGCACAGCACTTCTGGAAGAGTGGGATAGGATCCCAAAAGGACAAATCAACGGAATGATCACGTCCATGCCCCGCAGAATCAACGCACTGTTGGCCATGAACGGAGGTCACACTAGATGCTGATCCAGAAATTTGTGGTGTTGTTACGCAGATGGCTCCTGAGTCACGAAACTGACACGTTTTTTAATACGCTTGTAATTTTTTGTTGCTAATGATATCGAACAATATGTTATGTGTAACCAAATTGCTATAAAAATATAATACCTCATTTATTTGCGAACACAATTTGATCTTGAGTAATTAAAATCCCTCAGTATATGAAAAGGATCGGGCAAAAACTGAAGACGCTAGGGCGCAGACAAGCCAAAAGTTTATGCAAGCACGCATGCACGACAGACCACCACGAAAGACCCCGAGCATAGCATAAGCCCCTTGGGCCTTTTGACCAAGCAGGCTAAAAACTATTTAAGATGGGTAATGGCATGTTATTGGCATGCAAACATTAGCTCCCAAGCTGACTTGACAGTCAAGAGCCCCCTGGGGACAGAAGGTATGTTTTCACACACGTGTGTGTAATGACCAGCTCTTTTTACATATCCCACGTATTACTTGGCTACTTACTTTTTTGGTTTTTAATAGCCCGCCACCCCCTCCTTTTGGAGGTCGGCTTTATTATTATTATCATCATCATAACTATTATCATTACTATTATACTGCTCAGAAAAAGTAGGGGAGATTCATATTCGACTTATGCCGGGATCAGACTACATGATTTCATCCCAATCTGGAAGTCGTAGGGTGTCGTGTGGGGTTGGAAACAATGAATGGTCATCTTGGGAAAAGATTGATCGTTTCATCCCGTGTAGTGTGCCATAGTGGACGACAACTGTCATGGCATCTGCGATGCCTCACGACGCCCCAACAGAAAGTCTAGCATGTTTAATTTTTTTGCTTCGTCTTCCACGATGGGTTGCGTCGCTGACTAATAGGAGCATCGCCAGCAGCGCTCTGCAGGAAAAGATGAAGCCGCAACGCGCACATTTGTAAACATTGCCTTGAGAAAGAAGAGTGATGCTATTATGGTAAGGTATAAACATGCCAAAATATTTCTGTTATTATTGGTGTAACCCAGCTATCTTATTAGTGTTCATCATAACCGGAAAAAGAGGTCAATCGGTTAGTGTTGCTTACATGAGCCACTGCATTACCGGAGTACTTCAATACCCCTATTAGAAACCGAAATATTGAGGACACAAACGTTATCACTGAGTTTCCAGTTTAATGCTACTGGCTGTATTCGCTGGTTTGATGAAGTGTCTCGGCTATTACTCACTAGATATCAGCTTTTTTCCCTCCGTCACAATATAGACCCTTGAGGAAATATCAAGAAAGCATGGATGTTGTTGCCATAGGACGACAAACCTTTCCTCCGTTTCACTGCTCCACCTTGCCCTGGTAAGGGGTACTACTGCCAATACATGCTCTGAAAATGCATATTTTTTAAGGTATTATGGGAAAGCTTACATGTCATTCCTTGAAAAATACGGCGAACGTCGTGACAGCAAATGACAGTTGGTCGTGGAGCTTTGTGTAGTATGCCACATCTTTAGGCCACGTCGCGGAAAGAATGTATAACTCTATAATGGCTTAATCTGACATAGCAATCTTTAGAATTGACAAAAACATTGTGTAGTCTGATCCCAGCATGACTGTGGAAAGTATCTTAATTTAGATGCTTGTGCGCTTTTTTTAGAATGTTTGCGGTTAGCCATTGGCACTTTCAGTACATATCCCATAAACTGCTAAGTTTCAAAGTTTGCAGAAACCGGGTGCCCAAACGCACCTGAGGGTGCATGTGAAAAGTTACATCATGCCTTCAGGGTGCAAATGCTGTCATGCACATGCTTTTTGTGCACATATGTATGGTCACCAAAAGGGGCAAACAAGCTGCAATGGCCCAAAACAATGCAAGCTCAAAAACACAAACCACAAAAGCGAATGCAAGAGAAAAACACTGCATATCCACGTCAACACAAACGCACTGCAGCGGCCCAAAATATCTCCAATAGGCAAAATGCACTGCAAAGCAATGATGATGCAAACTCAAAAACACGCAAACCACAGAAGCAAATGCAAAAGAAAAACGCTGCATATCCACAGCAACACAACGAAAGTGCTCTCAGCCGCTGTGGAGAGCGCCAACAAGAACAGCTTTTATTTTTGACCTGAGCGTGACAAGCTAAGTTAGCTAAGTCAGCAAAAAGGCTTTTTTCTTGAGCTAGGTAGCTAACTTCAGTTAAGTTATATTTAGTGCACAGAAGTCAACGGAAAATAAGTGAATGAAAATTATCCATTATTTCGCAATCTCACTTAACTAGAGTTGAAACACAAGGATTTATATTATACCAAATATAACTGTTAGCTAGCTAGGCTAACGAACTAGCTAGCTAAGTACGCAAACTATCGTTAGCTAGCTAGCTAGAAAGCCTTTTTGCCGACTTCCAGTGCTTAACAAATTTATCAGACCACCTGTCATAAAAATTAGAAAACAAATATTTTAGAAATCTGTCAAAAATTTGTTTAAAACAAAAAATTATATTGTTACTTTTTTGGCAAGTAACAAATTGAAACAACTAAATAGTCCTTATTCACACATAAAAACCAAAGAAAAACTTCATGTTTTGTATGGCCTCCTTTGGCCTTGATAACAGCTTGCAATCTTGCATTCAACCACTAAAATTATTTTTTATGTTCAGGAATGTAAGTGAAAACTTATTTGGCATCTAAATAAAGAATAATAATAATTTGCCTAACTAATTTTTCTGTTTTTTTTTTTTTTGAAAAAGTATTTTTTAGAATTTAGAAATTCATGGATAACAACAATAATTATATTTAAGCAGTAAAAATATCATTTCAATTAAAGAGCTTGCGCATACTGGTGGATTAACCATTAGAGAAACATAAAAAATGATTTTGGTAATTACCAATACTGTTGTTAATTTAGAGCAGCTGTATCATAAACCTTACATTGGGTGGTGGTCTGATAAATTTCTTAAGCACTGTAGCTTACTCAGCTAGTCTCGCTCAGGTCAAAAATAAAAGCTGTTCTCATTGGCGCTCTCCATAGCGGCTGGGTGCACTTTTGTTGTGTTGATGTGAATATGCAATGTTTTTCTCTTGCATTTGCTTTTGTAAATTGCATGTTTTTGAGATTGCATCATTTCTGTTTTTGCAGCACGTTTCTCCAATTGGACATATTTTGGGCCGTTGCAGCGTGTTTGCCTGTCAGCCACCGTACATATGGGTATACAAGCATGCCTAGAACCACACTCATCCATCATCTCACCACTTTTTACGATGAAAAAACTCGGGGAAGAAGAAAGATTGCGGGCCATAGGGATGCTCCAGGACAAAAGACCCCAACTTAAACAGCCAGACAACTGCATGTCTCGCAGTCCGTCATCAGCCAATTGTGGGCACGCTATGTTGCCACCAATAGAGTCCAGGACAGATTTTGAAGAAGGCGTCTAAGATGCACAATCAGGTGAGATAACCTCCAGATTGTCAATAGAGCCCTGTGTGACAGGTGACTGAATGCGACATAGCTGCAATAAGGGCATCTATAGACTGCAGGAAGCCTCATCTCAATGCAGACCACACAAAACCATCTGCATGCTGCCAACCTGCAAGCCAGGTTGCCATACATTCCTTTGCCCCTCTCAGACCGTCATCAGCAGAAAAGAAGACAGTGGTGTCGACAATGGAACAATGTTGAATGGTCACGTATAATGTTCAGCAGTGAGTCACGCTTCAATCTAGACTTCATCAATGGTCGTCCTCTTTAGCAAGCTGCTATGATTCCACATCATCGGCATTGGAGAGGGTCAGTAATGATGTGGGGTGGAGTCACTATGACAGGCAGGACTGACTTCCACATCTGCCATGGGAGAGTCACAGGGGTGTGCTACCGTAACAACGTCATCACTCCACATGCACTTCCGTTTGCACGGCGTCATGGACCTGGATTCATCTACTAAGGTAATAATACCAGAGCTCATTGTGCACGCGTCGTTCTCGACCATCTCCAAAGGCACCAAATTCAAACTTTGCCCTGGCCTGCGATGTGCCCTGACCTCTCCCCCATAGAACACACATGGGATATGCTGGGACGGCGTGTACAACGGCAGCACCCACTCTGTCAGGACTTGGTACAGCTGATTGCGGCACCCCAGCAGGAGTGGCAGAGAATTCCTTAAGCTGACTGTTACGCACCCGAAGCACCTAGGGGAGCTAGGGGTCGCACTTTGGCTGTAACTGGGTTGATGTTTAATAGAGTAAGCCCGAGGTAAGCAATACTTAAGCACACAATTTGGGTAGGGGACAATAACACAAAAACCAAGGGCGAATGTATAGTGGAAATGGGTGCTTTTACTAGGTCAATAGTGGTATTTACAATATTTACAGGACAAAGAGAACGAGACAACAAGACACACATCCGAGGTCCGGGGACCTGAGTGTTGCCCAAGAAAAGAACTAATTAAAACCAAGCAAGACTAGCTAAAAACAAAACAGGTAAGCTACCTAACTGCTTATTGTATTAACAGAAAGAAAACCTACCTACCTACACTGGCTAGCCAAACAAATACAGCAGGGAGCAACCACTCCTAATCTAGTGTGTTTAACAGAGTTTCCGCCTACGTGCAGGTGTATAGAGGCCTCTTTCTCACCCTTCCCCGGTCTCGATGTGGTCAGAAAGAAAACTCCATACACAAAAGAAAAAAAAACCAGGATGTAGACTGAGTCATAAACAGATTCAGAGCAAAAGATAATTGATGCACAACAAACGGATGGGGGTTAACAGATACTTTTCTCTCTTCTTCTTCTATTATATTTCCGGCGGTGTGGACGCTACTAAGGCGTAATACTGCCCTCCACCAGTCAACTTTAAAACTTGTATTGGACGCATTAGAATAGGGGGGAAAAAAAGAAAAAAGAAAAAAACAACTTCTGATCCATAACCCTAATAGATTTTTCAATTACAAAATTAATACCTACTAGTTAATTTGCATTTGGCTCTTGCCAAAACCTCTCCCTAAAATTTCTTGAATTTCCTCTCCCTTTACATCAGTAATACCAAGTTCCTCCCTTGCTGCATGGACCACCATCCTAATCCTATCCGTCTTTGACTCAATTTCCTTTGCACAATTTATAACCATTGCCACAAATGCCAAAAATCTCCTCTTATCCACACTTATAAATTCAGTGTCAGACCTTGGTTCTTTTATCACTTTCTTTGCAGTACGCAGTTCCTCACTCACATTTCCCTTTTCTATCTTCGCCTTCTTTGCAGCTTCGGCATATGATAAATTACTTTGGGTCCGCACTCGTTCCACCTCATTTTCAAATTTTCTACGATTGCATTGTTTATCTCCAATTTCATGATCCCCCTCGCAATGAAAGCAAACCGCTTGCTCTTTCGTGAGTTTACATTCAGCCTCTGTACACCCTGAGTTGCCGCACCATCTACATCTATATGTTTTCGCCCTACACACTGCAGCAACATGCCCGTATTCTTGGCACCAAAAACATCGGAGTGGCACCCTTTCATAGGCTCTCACCCGATAACTCACGTAATCCAAATAGATCCTGTCCGGTAATTCTATGTTAAATTCCAGCAACACTGCCATACTGTCCTGTTCTTTCCCTTCTCTGTAACTTTTCAAGCGCCGGGCTGCGCAAACTCCCTCCACCTTCAAAAAAGTGTCAACTTTCACAGAATATGGTACACCACCAATCACACCCTTCTTAGTTGGCTTTGGATTCATTTTAAAACAGATAACCGAAGAAAGATCAAAAGTACTAATTTGATTCTTTTCTTTGGTCACAAGATCGGGATTTAAACAGCAGAGGTGAAAGATGATTGGTGGACCAGTGTCAAGGGAATCCCTCTGATTGGTGGAGGCGGGACACGGCAGGACATAGGGTAACGATGATGGACAGGAACCTGGACCAATGGAGAGACACAGGGAAAAACCAAGGAAATACAGAAAAAAAAAACATGGCACGTAACACTGACACTGGTCGTCTCATTAGAAGCATGCAACTTCAGTGTGGTGCTTGTTTGGATGCTAATGGCAGACCAACTCATTACTATGCACTATGTTACTTTTGGGGTACCACCCTATGTGACATTTTGTACCTCCATAAAAAATTCTCAATAACTTCAAGCGATACCAAAGTGTCATGAACTTCATCTTGAATAGCTCGCCAATTAATTAACCTGAAATTGATTACTAACCCTCTCGCTATAGAAGCTAGTTTTTGAAAATAAAGCAACAAGTAGATTTATTATCATGAAGAGTGCATTTTTTTTTGTGGCTGCAGCCCTATTCGTTTTTGCAGCATCGAATGTCTCACACTGAACTAAATCTTCTTTTTTGCGTTTTTGGCAATATGCCCCACTAATATATTGATCTTTGAAACAGATCAGCAGGGGCGGACTGGGGCAAAAAAGTGGCCCGGGAATTAGTACCTGACCAGCCCACTCTCCTGGAGGCGGGGATGGGGAGGTAGTGGCCGGCCGGGAAAAAAAAAAAAATCATGTTATTTGACAAAAAAAGTATGCATTTTAACATCATATTGGACCGTATTTCCCAATAAACATTGATATAGTTTTTGAGTTTAGCCTAGAACAACATAACTCGTTTCATAACTTTTATATGGGACAACCACTCGTGTAAGATCCTCTGTATGTTCTGCAGTAAGCAGCCATTGGGGGTGGATCGTTTATGTCTTGTTCATGCCTCTAAGTTGTGTACGAATGTGTCTGTTTGTGCTATTGTTTTGTTATATCCTTCCTCTGAGGAGAGGTTTCATCGTGTCTTATTTCATAATTATTAGGCCGTGGGTTATGGTAAAAATGTTCAGTTTTATTTGACCCATCAGGGAACTACCCAATGTTTTTATATATCATAGGTTACACTAAAACTAACAGAAAAATGAAAAGTTTCAGAAAAAATACTTGCACATTAATTAGTAAACAGGCTCTAATTAAGAGCCACAGAGATGACTGGTATTAGTTACAATCTTTGACACCAGGGGCTCTGTGCAGTGTATTGTCCAATGAGATTGCCTGAAATCAGGGACGTCGCCATGGGTATTCCCCAGCGGCGTGCTGCCAGACATTCAGAGGGCCTTCAGTAACCTCACCCTTTACTGCTCAATTGTCCTCAAGCTTTTCTCGTTCAAGTTCAACTGATTGACAATCAAAGAATTTATCGACTGAACGACTAAGACCAATCCATGATCCATAACAAGCATTCAGAGAATTCATAGTCTCGCCCAACAGCCCGAAATTTATGTCATGCCGTGAGGTCAGCCCAAGGTGTTTACATGTGAAAGATGATTGAAATCGGTCAAGTGGTTGTGGAGATATCTGCCCGGAAACACACATACACACGCAGACAGACAGATAGACAGACTCACAAGGTGATTACAATAGTCTCGCAAACCCCTACGGGGGCTCGACTAATAAGAAATTATACTGATAAAATGAATGCCTATCACCTAAATTCATATAACTGATATGGCATTGTAAGGATGGCAATATAAATGCAAGAAACTTTCGTAAAAATATTTTTTCCCATTGTACACAGATTTCTTGTCATTGCACATGTAACCAACATGACCACCAGGTGGCACATTCACATTTAAAAAATTTGGGTATCCCAATATCAAATACAATCATAACTTGTTTGGAACATCGAATCAGTTATCCACAATATTCCTTCAAAAATTGGCAATTTTCCTCAAAAATGCTCAATTTGGTACTTGACTTATCCACTTTTAGGTGGCGCTGTAGCCATATCGATAAAAATTGTGAGCTCAAACTCCAGGATTTTCCGTTACACATATATCAGCACCATTCTGCCAAATTTCATGCAATTCTGAGATGTCAACTCAACTAAGTATCTCAAAAGTGCCATTCTTTCAGAATATGACTTAAATTCTACATAGAGGTTTTATCTAAGTGATAAGGAGCTATATTGAGCCATTACATCCCTTCCTGTTTCAATAGGGTATAAAAATGCGGCAACACACATGCAATATCCTTTTGTCATCCAACACCATGAAGTAAACAAGTGTCAGTTCATAAGAGGCAGATGGTCATAGACCTTCATAAATTTGGTAATGGCTGCAAGAAGATTCACAAATGAGTGAATATGCCATGTAGAACTGTCAGGGCAATTATTAAAAAATTCCAAAGATGTGGAACTCTTGAAAACCTCAAGAGTAGAGGACACAACAGCATTTTGCCCCCCAGGATACTGAGGTGGATGGAGGGAGAAGCAACAAAATCCCCAAAAATCACTGTGAAGGAGTTGCAGACCTTGGTGGCATCTTGGGATCACCAGGTTTCAAAAAGCACCGTCAGGCGGACGCCACCTCCACAACCACAGGCTCTTTGGAAGGGTTGCCAGAAGAAAGCAAGTGCTTGGAGTTTGCCAAATGTCATTTAAATTATGACTGGAGCAAGCTGCTTTGGACAGATGAGACCAAAATTGCACATTTCGGTCAGATATAGCATCAGCATGTTTGGCGTCAAAACAGAGACGCATACAAGGAGAAGCGCCTCATACCCACGGTGAAATATGATTGCGGGTCATGATTGAGGTCCAGGGGCAAAGGTAAAGATTAAAGGCGTGATGAATTCCACCAAATGTCAGAACATTTTTGCTTACAATCTGATTGCCTCTGCCAGAAGGCTAGGACTTAGCCAGAGGTGGACTTTCCCTCGCAAAGAAATGGTTCTGTGACAACAAAATCACCGTCTTGCAATCACCACCTCAGTTGCCAGACCTGAATCCAATCGGAAACCTGTGGGCTGAGTTGAAGAGGGCAGTTGATAAACGCAAAGCCAAGAATGTAAAGGATCTTGAAAGGATATGCTTAGAGGAATGATCCAAAATCCCCCCAAATGTGTGCCTTAACCTTGTAAAAAAAAATACTGGAAAAGACTCCATGCTGTTAGGCTCACACAGAGGAAAGCTTTCGTATGTGAGGAAATTCAAAATGGAGGATTTCCCATGACCACTTGCTGCCTGTAAGCCCCTCCCGCCAGCAGGCCAGGCAGATAAAAGCAATGCTCAACCAGTTCATCTCTCTCTTTTGGAACTGCTCTTTTGGGACTGCTCTCTTTTGGCTCTGCTCTTCCCCCCTTGGTGAGGCTCCTGGACCCCTGGAGACTGCTCAGGTCGGGGTACTCCTCCCCCACCTCTTATGCCACCCTGACACTTGCACGATTTTTGTTCCCACAATGCCATGTGATGCGTCGTGGAAATGATTAAAGTCTTCGGGAACAAGCGTGAGGAGTGTGTGAAGGGTGCGGGGGTGCATGCCATGTCGTAGAGAGAATTTTGAAATGTTAAAAAATTTGGCATGCAATGTCCGTGCCATGTGCGTGCCACTTGCGTGAACCATGTGTGAACACTACCCGAACTCGGTGCGAACACTGCCGATGGTGCGTGTCAATGCGTGCCGTGTTAGGTTGTTATCACTAGTTGTGCACGTGATCATGGCACACCCAGCTCACGCATAGTTCGTGCACGTCACGAACCATTCGTACATGGGAGGAACTTCTCATGAAGTGTTCATGCATTTTTGGCCGCGCTTTGCGTAGACAGTGTGTAACTTATTAGTGTACAGTGCGTGAACAGGGCGCAAACAAGGCTTTGCTGTGTACCACCGAAATGGCACGCCTTTCCACGACGCGTTGTGCGGCATTGCGGGGACAAAAATCGTGCAAGTGTCAGGGTGGCATTAGCCTTTCTCTTCCCCGTGGCCCAGCACCATGGGGGTAATATAATAGAACTGGTGAGAGTGAAGAAGTACCACCCCTATTACTTTTAGTGGGAGATACTAGGCTAGCTACTTCAGCCCAGAAAGTACGGAATTGACCGACGCCATCTATAAAAATGGCGTTCCATGGGTGCTTATTTCCGGCACCATTTCATAAGATTGCCAATCTGATTACACAGCACAAATTGCCAAGAACGCGTGTCGTCTGTGCGGATTGGCGAATGTTTTCGAGGGGAAATGACAAGCAACGCTGTGTTAATCCGGAACGCGCACGCACTTTTCACTCTCTTCGTTGAACTGCTGGCGTCAGAGCAACAGCTGGACAACCAAACGCATGCACTAGCTGCTATCAAGCTCTAAGTATCAGTTCTTATTTTACAGGCCCTCTTTAACAGAATTGGAGCAATGAATGTGCCAGGGGTTTAACTGAAGTCCTGGAGCTGTTCTCATTTTAAACAAACGAAAACGAAGGCACTTGATTTTGTTGAATGCGGTATAAATTCTTAAACATCACCTAATGGAGTAAAACAATGCCATTAGTAGCAAAGGCTAATGGATACTCATACTAAACAATGAGGCAAACAAACTCTGTGATCATCATGGCTATGGTAAACCAAAAATAAAAAACAGCTGGCCAGCTTGCTAGCCATTAGCTTTCCATATTATTCAAATGAAGCTAGGGCAAAAACTTAATCAGAGCGATTAAGTATAAAAATGATGACAAACATTTCCCCTAACCAGCGTCAGCAGGGTGGGAAGACGGACAGCGTTTTATCTGGAGTAATGTAATACGCTATAGCACGGATGGAAGGACAATGCTGCTTTAACTAGCTATGAAATAACATGTCTCAGGCTGAACTGTCAGTTTGTTCTTTAGGCAAAAGAAGCTGCTAATCAATGGTGAAAGAGGTCGTGTGTCTGATATGGCATTGAAAGTGACAAATTAGAGTTTTAAGTGCTTCTCCAGTATGCATCATAGCTAGCTAGCTGTACCTAAGCGATTGCTTTTAGATTCACTAGCAGGCTAGCTAATGTCTCTGAAATTTACATGCACACTTGGGTTGCAGTTGCAGAACACTGCCACGAAGCCTCGGATAAGTTCATGCATATTATAGCTAGCTCAGTTAATAGAGTTTGGGCATATCAAATCATACCGCTTTAATGTGATGATCATTTACAAAGATTTTCCATAGTTAAGGTTAGCTAGTATACTAGCCGCCAAGATGGCTACATCCAAAGGGCAACGTAGCCTAATGCGTGATGGCAGACAATACATAGCAGCCTAGCCATCATGACATTATCAGTAAGCCTCCGTGCGTTACCCAGAAGCTGTACCCAGAAGCTGATTGGTTGGTATGCAAATGAGGAACATGCTTTTTCTTTTTGTGCCCCCCAATGAGTGACGTCCTAGCGGAAGACCCGCCTTGATGAGACGCTAACAGATTGCATTTTAATTTTCATTGTGTTCGAAAAAGAGCGTGGTGACATGTATTTGAAAATTCAGTGGACTGGGAGGCGCTGTTTCCCTTACTGCATTTGAATATCATCCCATGTATTACAGGATAAGTCTTTGAAAATGAAATGTCAAATGTCATCATCATTATTATATCATTATTATTTCCAAGTGATTAGAAAACAGCATTTTCATTATCATGTTGACCCTAAAAGAGCATGATGACATGTATTTGTGAATGCAATTGACTGGGAGAGCTGTTTATCTTATTGTATTTGAATATTGTCCTCAGTAGAGCAAGTTAAGTCTTTGCAAATTAACTGTTGAATGCTGTTTTCAATATCATTTTCAAATAGTCAGAAAATAGCATTTACGTTTTTATGTTGACCCTAAAAGAGCGTGTTGACATGCAAATGTAAATGCAATAGGCTGGGGGCGCTGTTTTGCTTATTGCATTTGAATGTTGTCCACTGTATTGCAGAGCATGACTTTGAAAATGAAATGTCAAACAGCTTTTCATTATCATTTGAATATAGTCATAGATTTCCCAAATGTGTATGTGAAAATGAAAATGATAATTGGATTAATGCATTTTCAATTTAATATTGTCTAAAATAACTCATTCGTAAGTGGAAAATTATAATGCAAAAGTGGGATTACATTTTCATTTGAATATTGTCCACTATAGGCTTCCATAGATGATAATAATTGATTGTAGAATCATATAGTATCAATACCATGTTCAATTTTTGCTTCAGAAAACTGATTTTCTTTTTTTCACTAGTTAATTGAGATACCTTTAGCCTATTATAGCTGAAGTAGTTGCATCAAGGGACAACAATTTTTTTCTGTCGTAAAACATCATTTTTACTAACTGCTGGATAGACACTATGGGCAAGTATATTAGGCAGTGTGAACATCAGGCTTGGCTGAGGAGTTTAATTCACACAATTCCTTGGAAAGAGGGATGGGACTTTACTCATTGATATTCTAAAACAGTAACAGGCAAGGCTCTGTTGTGAATATTCAATAAACGGTTCAGTTGTGCCATCTATTGATAGAACAGTATAACTGTGTGCATAAATAGAGCAGCTCCATGTCCGCGGGCATCTACATCTGCACAAAGAGGTTAAATGATATCAATAGAAACTAGGATGATTACAAATTTGGTCTTTTAATTGCATGTAATTCTCGCGTGACTTGCGTTACACAAAAAGGAAAGTGCAGAACTCTACCCTTACTTTTTTCAAAATTCCTCTCAAGCTATAAACACTCCAGGGCTTGACAAAACCGACAGCACTGACGGCAAAAAGCCACCGTGCCTACAATCTCTGGCAGGGTGCCCCTAAAATACACACTCGTGCAATGGAAAAAGTTGCCGTCATGCCCCTTTCGTTTTGCCGTTGGTGCCTCTCCTAGTAGTACTTCTCACTTCAAGTACTGTAATAGGCAACGTTACGCCACAAAGTAATCCTAATTTTTTTGTTTGAATCTTCCTTTGTGGTGGGGTTTTTTGATTCAGCAGTTAGTCATTTCTCAGACACACGCACACTCGCTCATTTCTCGGAACACACACACAAGCAAAGTATTTACCTTCTTACCACAAACATAAATATCTGTAAGATCATTCTAGACTTGTCCTTTGTGCCAATTTCACTTCTATGGTCTGTTTACACAGTAGGTCAATGAGATGATCTCACACTTCAAGTGAGAGCAATCACACATTGAAGGCCCATTGAAGTTGTTCGCAAGACATCAGCAATCAGACTTGCTTTTAGCCGTTTTCAAGTTGCGGTGATTATTCTTGAGCTGGGGAAGGAATGTTAATACAAACACTCCTTCGTACAAGTGGTAGCCTCCCATGTGGAGATAATACCAATGAAGAGTTGCAGGTTGCCCGGAACAAACCAAGTATGAAAATGGGTGATGAACATGCACTGGATCTCAACTACATGAGACATAAAAAAGTTTTAAGCACTTCCGATTCATCATGCCTTCAAGTGAAAGAACCAAGACGAAAGAAACAACTTGAGATAACTTAAGCCTCAAAAAAGTGTGCGCAAATCAACCAGATGATCAGGTGAAGAATATTTTAAGTGTGATGAATGAAAAATATCTTTTGAAAGTTTCATAGAGATCACCGTTGCTCATGAAGAAACATGCAGGCTAATGGGACTAGTACATGACAATGACCGTACTTAACGGCACTTAGGCCTATATGCTGGTAAAGGATAATGAACTTGTGGACTGATGAAGGATGGGGTGGGGTATGATTGTTGGGTAAATATATTGATGCGGGACTTATCAAAGTTACGTGACTGCTCCCCTACAGACTGGACACGATGCATACAAAGTGTAAACAAAACTGTTTATGGAACTTTTAAAGCTGCTGATTTGGTTGTTTTAGCTGGCTTCCTGCCCGTCACCAGTAAGTAGTCCCTGCCCCCCATCCCCAAGCCACACACGAACGGGCATCAGTTTCTGACAGAGGCAGAGATTGAGAGCACCGACCCAGTTACAATATGAGTACAATATAAACAAACACTCTAAGTGATTGTTGTGTGAAAGCCACACTGAAAACATGGACCAACGACACATTACATCCATACAGAAACTTCAGTATGAATGGCTTTTTGAAGGTATTAGCTAAAGCTAGCTAGTGCCCTATAGCCACACCAACAGGTAATGGCACGTTGGCTTCGCTAAATATGGTGAGGAGATTGTTAAAACTCACAATCATCTCTACAAAAACACTTCTCTGCTGGCCCTTTTAAAGCATGTTTTTTTCCTCTCATATAAATACATGCTATTGCCCAGTTCTACAACAGCCTCCCTTTGTCAGAACAAATACCAATAGCTACCAAGTTTTGCTGCTACACAGCTAATCAAGCCTATGTCGGCCACAAATGACAACTGTACATTTAGAAACTAACATTAGCGGGATTAAAAACCACCAACAGGACTACCCAAGACTAATAAAACTGCATAACTACTACAGAGTAAAACATAGCTTACCTGCCCAGTAGCCGCAAGACTAGTTTTGTATCGCTTTTCAGACCCTTAGATTCCTTGTTTTCTCAACCTCCCGAACGCAGCACCCATATATATACGCTGCTCCGGCCATCTCCCATTTTTCTTCCTTAAAGGAAAAGAAAGCTCTTTTTTCAGTTTTTGCCCAATAAAAGTACACTGCCCAGACTATTCAAATATGTTCCTGGGTATTTTTTGAAAAACGTTTCTAACGACTAAATCTGCTCAAGAAGATCAGATTTATGCGTTGCGTGCGTTGCGCCATGTGTGTTGGAATCAGGGTAGCTTGCTGCGTCACCCGGAAACCTGAACTCTTGAGCGCGTGGAGGTCAGAAATTAAATAAATCCAGCAGTGTCGTGAGAACTGAAAATTTGGTGGGGCACAGGACACCCCTTTAAAATAGTGACTGTTCTCAATCATTTTCATAATTATCAATATTTTCACTCCAAGAACACTCCGCTCTATCAGGTGTTGCTAATCCTCCCCGTTGACAACAATCATTTGAGTGGACACGTAATTTAGGGCATTTATATCAGCGTCATTCAAAATTGCATACCTGTAAACTCTCATGCATGTGGCATGAGTCTCACGCTTTTAAGTGGCGTATCACGTTCTCACACAGTAGTCAGCAATCTAACATGTTACAATTTTGTTTCGGAAAACAAAATTATATTTAATTGCTGAGTTCCACGTTTTAATCAACCCACGCTGTACCAAGAGTGTTAGGCTAAAATTTCATTGGAATCAGTTGCGGATCAGTCATTATTCAATCAAAGTGAGAGATTAAGAGATTATCAATTGAAGTCCTTGTGCATGTATTTTTTTCAGTTTCATATATATTTCGGTAGATTTCTCCTCTAGCAACATGGAAACCTATTATGACTTGAAATGCTCACGCTTCTCTTTTCTCTGGGGCCAGAGGCTATGAAATTTTCAAAAGATGTTTCAAATGGTCTTTCATTTCATTGCTAATCAGTTGTATTTCAGAGGTTTGAGGTTTGATTACTCGGTACATAAAAATCACAAAAATTCTCAGAAAATATTTATGAAGCGTGAAGAACCTACTTTTTTTTGGGTAAGAGCTGAAAAAAGGGTTTTCTTTTCCTTTAACTATCTGTTCCTCTACCGGTTCTTTTGTACACCGTCTCTCATAGCGCTGGGATCGGACGCATCATCTGTTCCGCTGCGTAGGCTATCAAAGATAAGCGCTCTTCTTGATTGCTGTCGATCATGCACATACAGATACTGTAGACCATCACCCCCTGAAGTCACAGAATCCAATGGGTCACAGATGTTGAAGGAACAGCGCATATTCACAAGCATAGAGAACCGCCTCTTTATGGCGTTCCCTCGCCTAATTGGATAGAGGCAGTGGGTGACTCCACAATTTTATATACTGCTTTACTGCAGAGGACAGTGACTGAGAGACCTGTGTTTTGGACCAGATATTCTAAATTAAAGATCTCTGTCAGAATGTGGAGCTATTTAATACTTGTTTGTGAAAAAATAAATCACTTACAGCAGGTTTAAGAAGCTACAGTTGTTCAAGATACAATAGATAGATAGATTTTCCAAAGCTTGCCAGGTACTCTTTCCAATGTGTCAATATAAGCATGTTTGTTTATTTGTTTTTTTTGTTTAATTAAACTTATAATTTGATTTCAGATGGTAGAGAAGCCAGCTGAATCCAAAAAATGTGCAACAAATATTATTTCTGAATAAAAATCTTTGAGCAAAATTCTTCTGAATCTAAATCTTTATACCACATTTTATTGATGTGTATAACCACAATGAGGTACAATACCAACTAGGCAGAATCAAAATAACTGTAATTGTTGAGCCCATTCAGGGGCGGAGTGGCCATCGGGATGACCGGGAGATTTCCCGGTCAGCCGACCGGCCAATAGCTCGAGCGATCCAGCCTGCGGACTGTCCTGCGCGGCCGTGTGATGTTCATGGTCGGCCCACTGAGTTGAAACTATCGTGCACCAAGCAAGATCCCATGCAAATTTCCACGATGTACCTCAAGTACGCACCTCTCAACTCCGACTACTATTTATAACACTTGGTGTCTCTCTACATCTCACTCATGGTTTGAATCACCTGTGCTGGAGCAGGGAGAAATCTAAAACATGCAGGACAGGTGGGCCTTCAGGAGAGGTTTGGGAAGCACTGGTCTATGTTCTATTGCACATGTGTCAAACTGGTGCCATGGAGGGCCAAAAGGCTGCAGGTTTTCATTCCACTCAAAAACTCCACCAGGTGATTTCACTGATTACCACACCTTCAAGCAGGGAGAAGGGACGAATCATTGAAGTCACCTGCTGGAGTTTTTGGGTAGAATGAAAACCTGCAGCCTCTTGGCCCTCCATGGCACCAGTTTGACACCCCTGTTATTGTGAATAAATTATGGGTTTTTGACAGGGCTATTCAACATTATCCAGAAAGGGCCAGTGAGGGTGCAGGTTTTCATTCCAGCCAAGCAGTTACATGCCTGATTCTTCTAATCAACCCCAAGACTCTTTGCTAAAGAGCTTGAATAGTGGAATCAGGCGTGTAATTGCTTGGTTGGAATGCAAGCCTGCACCAACACCGGCCCTTTCTGGATGATGTTGAATAGCCCTGGTTTATGAGATTTGCAAATCATTGCATTCTGTTTTTATTTACAATTTATGCAGCATAATGTTTTCATTAATTTCCTTTATTTCTGTCAAAAACTTTGTATACATAGTTCATGAGTATTAATTGCCGTATTCTATGTTTAGTTTAATTTACCTTTGGTGTTCCTGGATGATACTGGATAGAAATCATTTGTTTTTGCTTAATGAGCCTCCATTTTCCAAATAATGTCAAACAGGAAGTGAGATGGATTCTGGGAAAATGATAGCACTGCTCTCTGTGTTAAATGTCTTGAACTAATTTGAAGACCACAATGGAAAAATGATCAGCACATTTTCTCGTTGTGGAGAAGTGATGAATTAAAAATTCAAAACGATCTTAGAAACAAAGCACTGAAAAAATATGCAAAAAATGTAAAATATATAAAATATTTTAATAATACATAATATATAAAATATACAAAAATGCAAAATTTGGACTCTGATCATTTTTCCTTTGTGGTCTTCATTTAAAAGCTATCTTGATTGGGGAAAAAATTAAAAGAAAACCATTACATTACAGTAAAAACACTAGCCCATTTTTTGTGACTTGCGTTACATGTGACTTGCAGTACAAGTATACCATGCCTAATATTATACCAGCATTTTTGCTGGTGTCCTTTTATTAAGTAAGGACCAGGCATGCAGATATGTTATTGGCAGTTTCATTCTGTCTGGGGCTTCAGTGTAGTAAGAAAAAGTGCCATTTTTCATGACTTGGGTAACAGGATTTTTAATGCTGGGTTCAGGAGTATGTAAAAAAAAAAAAAAAAAAATAGATTAGACACCAAAACTTTCTGACCAAAATATTGTGAATAAGGCCCAATGAAATTATATTACCAGAAAAACTCATTAGGTATTTGAACATAGGGCTGTATGGGGCCAGAGAAAAGTGTTATCTGGATCAAAGGAAACAAGGGGTTTTTTTTATGTATGAAGTGTTTAGCGGTCAAAAGTGGCCATTTTCCCGAAAATACAACTTATTTCCAGTCAAAAAAAATTGCCCATTGTTGGAAAGTCAATGAATAAAAAAATACACCATTTTCCCTGTTGGCAATGCATGGAAATGCCCATCTGGTTCCTTCCTGGTCTGGACCATAGATGATATTAATTTTGTTCAAAATTACCCTGCTTCCTCCAAGAGTCCTTGAATTGTCTCAAAACCAGGGCTCTATATGTCACTCACATATGGCTCTCATCCTTGCCAAGTTTCTCCATTCTTAAGTGTAGGTTGGATGTCTCTAATGCAATTCCAGTTCTGCAGGTCACCATCCAGGACAACTTATGTTGGGATGCCCAAGCAGACCGCAAGTTGACTTCTGGCCATTAAGAGCTTGTTGCTTTGTGGTTTCGCAAGATAATTACTGTCTAAGATGCAGTAATGATCATCACTCACTCAGCTGGCACAGTTCTTTGGCAACAGACAGTTGACTGGAAAGTTTACAGAAACTAGCCTTATAAGATTATTCTTGGCCAGAGATACAAGGGTACCAGAGGCACTTTGTATCTTTAATTTGTGTACCCTGCCTTATCAGATAGATTCACAAAACTGTGTCTTGACTTTGCCAGAAAGCTGCTCAGAGTCTTACTTCAGAGACTCCCTTCAAGGAGAACTAAAAAGGTCCCTGGACAAAGAGTTCAAATATACTGGTCTGGGGGAAACAGAAACTTGTCAATCCCTAAAATGATCAGGATCTTGGGGTGCCCTGCTGGCTCATCGGTCTAAGCGCGCACACCATAAAGGCTGTGTCCTTCCCGCGGCGACCCGGGTTCGATTCCGGCTCGGGTCACTTGCCGCATGTCTTCCCCATTCTTCTCCCCATCCTTCCTGTCTCTCTCTACTCTGCAACTGTCAAATAAAGGTGAAAATCCCAAAAAAATAATCTTTAAAATGATCAGGATCTTAAATTATGATGGATTTCAGAAATATGAGTGGGTTTCCATGTAAGTTTTTACATCTTTCATCATTTAAAGCCAACTTTAAGGAATGGACCTGTTTCATCTGGTCACCTTTCTTATAGTTTTCTTTATTTTGTGGTCATGCATGGTCAGTGGGAAATGCATAAATGTGTTTGTCTCCTTTCAAGAACAGATCCACCTTTTGGAACTGAGTACCTGAATGTTGGGAGCATTATATTTTCAGGGCAATGTGTTGTGTTTTGTGTTGTTTCATTACCTTAATTGGGAAATGATGTTGCACATAAAGCAGTCAGATAACAGACTTCACACAGGCAGTTAGATTACAGAGCCTTATGATTGGCTTATACAATATACAGCTTCGGGAATACTGCTCCATGTCTGCCAATATTAGGATAATGCATGCAACTGTCTGAATTAGACAACGGAGGACTACGTATAAGAATAAGCTCTGGCAACTGAAAACATATGACTCCATAATAATGCTTTACAAAAAATGAAATGCAAGCGGATTTTGAAAACGGAAACCAAATTGAAGCAATGATGTAACAAATACATGCTTTTGCAATATGATCATTGTGAATTTGATATTCTGAATGCAAATAATGCATTCATGTTCAAAAACTCCATTTGGCTTTTTCAATAAACATTGCACTTTTTAATGGAATTACAATGACTTTACTTTGTTCCACTTACTACTAAAAAACTAACAAATATTTCGCCATGTGCAAAACAAGCAGCAGTTATACTGTAAAGAAATACAAGGTTCATTCTCAATATGCTTTCATTGGCTGTGAAAGTAAACAAAAAATGGCAAAGCTGCATTTAAATTGTATAGTGTATTTAGCAGCCTTCTACTGCTGTAGCATACAAACTGGTATCATTGAGAATTAAAAACAGGCATACAGGACTTTTTTTCCATAGGTTGAGGGCAAGTCTTATGATGCTTGAAGTACAAGTGCTTTTTATGAAAACAAAGCCTTTGGATTAACATTCAGTATGGCTTGCAAGTATGCTTCCTGTTTTAAAACAGCATATACAATTTACTGATATGATGAATGGGAACCTGAGGGTATTTTAAGATTTGCTGGGTACTAAAGATAAGAAATGAAAGAATTTAGTCCTGGAGGGCCAATCATACTTTGTTCATCTTTGTACTTAATAGAGGTGTTAGAATGAACCCACCAAATAGAAAAGTCAAACGAAGCCATGGGCAAGTCATTTGAGCTGCATACCTCACTAATATGACTGTTCAACAGATTAATTAACTCCCTAAAGCCCAATAACCCCTGGCGGTAACGCTGGCGTTACGGTATTTTCAAATGACATGCTGCAATTCCCTACCTTTAAACGCATAATTGCTTTCAAGCTGACCCCGTTTAACCCATTAAGACCTGATGCGACGTCTGCGTCGCACTCGCTTTAAAAACGGAAGCGACATGAATATCATATATATATATATATATACATATATCATTTTTAAGAAATGCGAATGAAGTGCATCATGAGGTGCCCTAGGTCTTAATGCGTTAAGATCGCTTAATCAATCATCGCACAATCTATTTACTGAATAATCAATATACGTATAGACCTGCGATTATTAAAAAAGTACAACCCCAATTCTGAAATAGTTGGGATGAAGAGTAAATTGTGAATAAAATCAAAATGCAATGACTTTCAGATCACGAGCCAATATGTTATTTACAAAAGAACATAGATAACATTTCAAATGTTGAAACTGAGACATTTTACATTTTTATCCACAAAATGAGCTCATTTCAAATTTTCTGGCTGCAACAGGTCTTAAGAAAGTTGGGACACAGACAAAAAAGGGCTGAAAAAGCAATTAATATATAAGAGAATCAGCTGAAAGAACATTTAGCAAGTATTTACATTAACTGGCATCAGGTGTGTAACATGATTGGCTATAAAAGGGATGTCTTAGAGAGGCCGAGTCTCTCAGAAGTAAAGATGGCCAGAGGCTCTCCAGCCCATGAAGGCTTGCGTAAAAAAAAATTGTGGAATACTTTAAAAACAATGTTCCTCAACGTCAAATTGCAAAGGCTTTGAAGGTCTCATCATCGACAGTGCATAACATCATCAAAAGATTCAGAGAAACTGGAAAAATCTCTCTGCATAAGGGACAAGGCCAAAGACCTTTACTGGATGCCTGTGATCTTCGGGCCCCCAAACGGCACTGCATCACTCACTGACATGATTCTGTCATAGATATTATTAAATGGGCCCAGGAATACTTAAAGAAACCACTGTCTGTAAACACAGTCTGCTGTGCCATCCACAGATGCAACCTAAAACTCTTTCATCTAGCAAAAAGGAAGCCATTGTTGAGCATGATCCAGAAACACCGCCGTGTTCTGTGGGCCAAGGCTCATTTAAAATGGACTGTAGCAAAGTGGTAAAGTGTCCTGTGGTCAGAGGAGTCCAAATTTGACATTCTTGTGGGAAATCATGGGCGTTGTGTCCTCTGGGCTAAAGAGTAGAAAGACCACCTCTCCTGTTATCAGGATTCAGTTCAAAAGCCAGCATCTCTGATGGTATGGGGATGCATTAGTGTATATGGAGTGGGACACTTGCATGTTTCAAAAAGCACCATGAATGCTGAAAGGTATATAAAGGTTTTAGAGCAACATATGCTCCCCTCCAGGCGACATCTATTCCAGGGAAGTGTATTTCAGTAGGACAATGCAAAACCACATACTGCAGCTATTACAACAGCATGGCTTCGTAGTAGAAGAGTCCATGTGCTGAACTGGCCTGCCTGCAGTCCTGATCTTTCACCAATTGAGAACATTTGGCGCATAATTAAACGAAAAGTATGTCAAAGGAGACCCAAAACTCTCCAGCAGCTGGAAGCTTGTATTAAACTAGAGTGGGATCAAATTGCAATGGCTAAACTCAAGAAAGTTGTCTCCTCAATGCCCAGATGCCTCCACTCTGTGTTAAAAAGTAGAGGGGATGCTACACCATGGTAAACAGGCCCCTGTCCCAACTTTTTTGAGACCTGTAGCAGCCATCAAATTTGAAATGAGCTCATTTTGTGGATAAAATTGTAAAATTTCTGAGTTTCAACATTTGCTATGTTATCTCTGTTCTATTGTGAATAAAATACTGGTTGGTGTGATTTGAAAGTCATTGCATTTTGATTTTATTCACAATTTACACTTTGACCCAACTATTACGGAATTGGCGTTGTATTTAGAAATAACATCACTGAAGGGTAACATTGTCAACAGACTTAATAGTAATATTGTATGGATGAAAAAAAAGAAATAATAATAAAATAAATAATGTACCCATTGCTTTCCCTGAATTCCATCTCCCATTCTAGGAGTTTTTTTGACAGTGCAACCTAATTTATTTTAAGATTGCACTTATCATCATGTTTTCAGCGTTCAGAAGAATAGGGTGCATTTGCAGGGAAGCGTACTTGCGCACTGGTTGCCGCGCAAAGCGATAATAATTAATTTATTAAATTTCCAGCGCTTCTTCCGTCGAAGCGTTGATGAATTAATTATTTAGTAACCTGAATATTTGTGCATCGTGAAAGTTCGATGCATGGCATGCATTTAAAATCATTTAGTACACATGCCATGCGTCGCACTTTCAAGGTGGCAAAGTAATTCATTAGGTCTTGGCAGTTCGGCTTTTGGGAAAGTTGTACAAAGGCTATAATATGAGATTGTATGAATGGCAATTATCTAATTAAACAAAATCTAAACCTTATCTAAATAAGATTGTAGCATAATGCTCTTCCTGGGGATGGAATTTTGAGAAATTTGACTTAATTACCGTCCATGCAATCTCATACTGTAGACTTCGTTGTTGACGCAAAGCTGTATGTCATAGTCGTTAACGGCAACGCTGCTTATTGGAAGTCCATTTGCTCAGTAAATTAATTCAGTTTATTATTTGATTCTTATTCAGAAATAGGTTCAGTATTAACCTGCGTTTTGGTAATGTCACTGGTTATAGACAGTTTTATTTTTACATGAGCAGCCTTAAAGGTCCCATATTATTCTATATTTAGTCATTTAAAATATGTCCAAGGGGTCTTTAAAATAATGTTAAGAATTCAGTTACAAAAAAGACCACACACATCCAGGCCTTGTGAGACCTCTTCTCTCACCCCATCTGTGCCAGCCTGAAACATGAGCTGTTTTGAGTGGGCAAGGAGGCTACGGTAATGAGGTCCTGCTCTGATTGGCTGACTGGCCACTTCGATTCCAGGGGAGGGTGCAGACCCGAAAAACCAGGAAACCAGGATGGCAGGTATTTCAGGACAGTTCTCTGCGGCATCTATTGCTGAAAGACCGTACTTATTTGATCCCGAATCTGACCCCGAACGGGAGGAGGAAGCAATTGAAGTGTTGCAGCAATGTTTACAGTAGGATGTCAACGAGAGGTAAATTGAAATTTTAGTGTTTTGCTTGTATTGTCTCACCTTGCATGCATGTGGTTGTAGTTGTACTGTTAGATAGTCATGTTATATACCCACTTAGCTATCCGGAGGAAAATTTGCTAAAAGCTCCTGTTAACCATTTCTACCAAAACGAAACACAATTCCGACACCAAGCTACTAAATGAGTTTGTAGCAAAAACACAAACTGTGTAAGCGTTGCTTATGTGAAGTTAGCGAATCGATAACTTCTTCCGGAAAAAAAAATCTGCGTCCGATCTCCTCTCTTTTTTTTGGCTTTTTATACACCAGAACAGTTTTCAAAGGTGGATGAAATTCCGCCACGGCAATGCAGAGAAATCTTTTGTTCTACCAGACATGTTATAGTGCGTTTCACAATTGCTTTCACCGAGGTAGGATCAGAGAGCTTGCCCACTCCACGGCAAAGTACCCGGCAGACCCCGGTCATGCATAAGTAAAACGATCGTTTCACAGCAGCAGTAAACAAACCCAAATATGTACCCAAAGCTCCGCAAACCTACGTCTGGTCTAACTGCATCCTTATCAGCCCAACTTTGCAGACACGCACAACACCTCTCCGGTTAGCTTCAACTGTAGCGGCTACGGTCAGGTAACATTGTGATGAAACTACCACCTTGATGCTAACCAAAGTACAACATAACACAAGAATACCAATCTGAATCACTGCGTATAAGTTAACCAGGAGCATATATAAGTAGTACGGAACGCAAGTTAACATGCGGTAGTAGCCGAGCAGTCATAACAACGACAGAGACAAACTTTACCCTGCAATATACAGACAATAAGGTCCGTTACCGTGAACAGTTGTACCAAGCATCCAAATTACAAACAAGAATAAAAATTTAGCTTCTAATGAGGTTTATGTTCACAAACCTTCTGTTGAATGTCTCCTTGATATTATTTACTCTTGCATATTTAGGACACAGACACTAGCAACAGTAACTTAGCTAAATTAGCCGCGATCGATGCCACTGCTGCACGTTTGAGAGGCAGCTGAGATGCATATCCTTGAGCAGCATTGAATTATCCTTTACCGACAAAGCTGTCTTCGGTGAAATGCTGAGCACAAACTGCTAACATTCCCTTTGAGTGTGGCTGTTTGCAGCCGGCAAACAAAAAAAATCTACCCACTGATTTCTGGTGGCATCGTCTTTTGGAAGAGAAAATATTTGTGCTTTTTTCGCATCCAAAAAAACATGCACAAACAGCTTTGGGAGCTGATTAATCTACACGTTAAATTATTTGTGCTCGTTTGTGTCTGATAGAATAGACTCTGGGGTGGGCAGGTCCAGTGCTGTGATTGGCTTTGGCCAGGTCTGTCTTGTTTGGACGCAACAACCTGACATCAGATCTTGGGAAGAGCTGTTCAACGAGGAAATCACGTTCAGGAAATCACGTTCTCGGATTACAGCAAAACCCCTGTATTTTATGTTTGGAAGCTTTGCAGAGGTTGAGTACGGACTTCCAACATTATAACATTACATATATGTATTAAAAGAAGGATCAGCATAATAGGGGACCTTTAACCCTCCATAGCATGAATTTTTATTTTAGGAGGGAAAATATTTCACCCTAGTTTTCGGGAGCTTAGGGGTCCCTGATAATATATCACTAATAAAATACCCCCCCCCAGCCCCCCCAACCAGATTTTGGTTTGTTGCCTCAGGGCAGCAATATGCTATAAGGGTACTAAAACGCCAAGGTTTTCGAGATTATGTAATAGGTGAAATGATGAACAAACAAGCAATAAATGCATTAAATGAAGTTTTATTTCATCAAACACAACAATTTCAACCAGTTAATCATCAAACAAACATCAGCTACAAATGGTTAATTCATAAGTGGGTTCGAAATTAGCTGCAGTGTGTCTTTGTATTTTTGAATGTGTGTTTCATGTGGGCTACTGACTGAATTGGCATTTTTTAAAATTTTTTTTACAAAGCTATACTATTCTGTATGGAATCTCAGGAAGCAGTTGCTGGTGGATGTGAAACAGAGGTGGACATCACATTTTTGGCACTTGGCTTCTGGTGTACCTTTGCATCACACACACACACACACACACACACACACACACACACACACACACACACACACGTTCATTACATACAGTGTGTTACTCTGACTGAACCCTGATCTCCTACCTCTCCCTCAAACCTGATTCTGGTATCCACTCTTCCTCGCTGTCACTCTCCTCAAGCTCACTGTCAGAAGGAATGGGCCTAACTGCTTAAACTGCTTGCTTACACCCATAAAATGTGTCTGGATCCATTTCCTGTGAACAATTGTAGTTAGTATGGTAAAAAAATTGATTATGGTGATAACTATGTGTCCCTGCACATCTCCAACGATTAACATGTTATTGTTCAAACTAAAGTGGTATCACTGCACAATGTTGCACTGGGGCAACGAACGAAAAACTACCATTTTAGTATATAAATAAAGACAAAAAGTGTTTTTTCTCAATCACATATGCTTCTTTACATATTCATGCACATCACAGATATTTTTTATACAAACTTATTTAAATTTAAACATGTTTAAAAGTGAAATTTATCTTACCTTCTGCTAGCAGTGTGTCTGAGCCGGCGATGGTCGCATAAAGGACTGTTCCACCCCCAGAGGAAAGGTCAAACCGATGCCCACTTCAGATTTTATTGGTCACAGACCTTTCACCAGATTTTTAAAATGACGTAATACTTTACAAAATTTAAATGGCCGGTGTGGGGGCCAAAATAGTGGTTTGTTGCCTGAGGGCAACACCATGCCATAGAAGGTTAACACAAGCACCTAAGTCCCAAAACCGGATTTATTACTCCTGGATAAGCGAAGCTTAAGAAGGAGTGTTGTGATGAGACTCGAGCGTCACTTTCTAATCAATCAATAAATCGATCAAACTGGCAGACAGCTTATCCAGGAGTCAAAAATAGTGTCCCTTTGATTAGAAACGTTTTAAGGCATATCAAGCCGATCCGGCACGGACGCAGAAATAATATATTCTGTTTTGTGAGCAGGAGGAATTTAGAAGCTTCGTAAGACATTGACATTTTATGTCACCATAAAGTGGATTGGAAAATGCTTGATAGCAATGAACGATAAAGCAAACTGAGGGGAAATGGATATGGATTGATCTTCAGAACTGAACAAATTATCATTTGGAAACCTAAATGGGATCGAGTTCGGACATATAATGCGCTTTAAGGCGAGGGGAGAGCAGTGCCAATATCCTTCCGATGACAACTTCAGAGTGGAAGAGTTTAAATAAGCTTCCCACATATTGCCAGAACAAATGATTTGTGACATTTCAGCATCATGAAATAAAAGTAAAATCATTACATGACGTCAAAACAGTGAGACTGTAATGATCTATGCCAGGAATCAAGTGCACAGGTAGAGTACAATCCATTACTAAGGTTTTTGGTGGTAATCCGGTAACAGTCGGATGGAGCTCAGAAGAGGATTGCACAGTATAGTTCAGATGTCGTGGGCAAAGTCGTATAGGTGTGGTCAGTCTCTGGCCAGTGGCTTTCCGGGTTGACTGCCAGGTGGAGTGTACACTTACCCAAAGCCGAACTGTCCAAAACTGACAAGGAGGGATTTGTTTACCCCGCCCGCAACAAATGTTGCGGAAGGGGTGTATGTGGTTGTCGGGTTTATTTACCCCTCCCGCAAAGAAAGTTGTGGAAGGGTGTATGTGGCTGTCACGTTTATTTATTTATTTGTGTGTGTGTCTGTTTGCACTCTAAAGGCCACAATTCTGGACGGATTCTCTTCAAATTTGGTAGGGACAATCCTTTGGTGGAAGGGAAGAAATGGTTCGATTTTCGTGAAGATCAGGCAAGGTGATGTGGCCTACCGGACACACCCTCTAGTTTATCTGTGTGTGTGTGTGTGTGTGTTTGTGTGTGTGTGTGTGTGTGTCTGTTTGCACTCTACAGCCCACAATTCTGGATGGATTGTCTTCAAATTGGGTAGGGACAATCCTTTGGCAGAAGGGAAGAAACGATTAGTTTTTGGTGAAGATCCGGATCAAATCCTGGATTCTGGATCAGTTTCAAGATTTTGTTAACACTGGGAGATAGGGCAGACTTTCCACTGCTTATAACTTGAAACAGGCCACAATTCTGGACGGATTGTCTTCAAATTAGGTAGGGACAATCCTTTGGCGGAAGGAAAGAAATGATTAGTTTTTGGTGAAGATCCGGATCAAATCCTAGATTCTGGATCAGTTTCAAGATTTTGTTAACACTGGGAGATAGGGCAGACTTTCCACTGCTTATAACTTGAAATTGCTTGGAGATAGGCATGTACTTACTATTGATCACTAATAGGAAGTTGGGTATGGAGATTCTTTTACCACCAAATTTTATGACCTTCAGCGACCTTGAAAGGTCAAACTCAAGGTCACCCATTTCTCACGCTGCTCTAGGGGCCAAACGGTGGGAGATAGAGACATGATTACTATTACCCCGTAATAGGAAGTCATATATGGGAATCTAATGGCACTGTGACCTTGACCTTCAAGTGACCTTGAAAGGTCAAACTCAGCATCACCACTTTTCTGAGTGCTCTAGCAGCCAAACGGTGCAAAATAGACCCATAGTTACTATTGAAGACTAATGGGAAGTCATATATGGGCAATGTAATCGCACCATCACTTTGACCTTCAAGTGACCTTGAAAGGTCAAAATGCCCGACCTTCATATCTTGAGGCTCTGTAACTGGGAAATCGGCAGAGATAGGTCCTATGTTATGCTCAATCACAAATAGGAATCCATCTATGAGGAGACCAATTGCACCATGACATTGACCTTCACGTGGCATTGAGGGCGCGGGTGGGGTGATGTGGCCTTCTGGACACACCCTCTAGTAATTGATAATTCCGTCACAGATGTTGCCACAGGATTTATATCTGGATCAGAATAATAACCTAAAATTTGTTCTCGCTCTCTCTCTCTCTCTCTCTCTCTCTCTCTCACTGACATTATCCACCACATGATGAAAGACAACAAACTTTTTTTGTGGCAAATGTTACTGCTTCAATTACTGCAGCAGAAAAACTGGAGGCAATGACTTCATCACATAATTTCATACATTCAGAAAGGATATCATTTCAATGGCATGCTTTCAGTGCATGAATAATTTGACACAAATAAGCACATGAGGAAACAGTCACACTGATAGATCCAATCAGAACACATATTTTTGGTCCTATTTACATGTTGTTCATGATGAGAGATAACAGATTGATTGATGATGAATTTTAGAATGAATGATGTCCATGTTAACTAGGGTCAGTGATCTGTTGCAGAGAGGCCTCAACAAGGCCTCATCTGGTTGTCAGCTAGCTGACTGCAGATCCCTCTTAAAATGGTGTTCCAATGTCAGCCAAAGAGAGATAGCAAACCCTGGAGAGACTGAACAACCACCAAGCAGTGTCAGCGAGTTGTCTAAGAAATGAAGCTGACTTCATGCACGAAATCACGTTAGATTCTTGGGCTCTTTTTTAGTGCTGGTGCTAAAGAGGTCTGAGACTTCCTAAGTTGCCAGGTAATTCACCTCGAGGAACAATCTGGAAATATTTCCGTATGTGTACACAAAAAAGCACTCTCTCACACAACTGAAGAAAAGCTAGGTCTTATACGCACGACTGAAAAGGCTCTCTCATAAAACTGAAGCTCACATACAATATTAATGATACATTTGTGGTTTGTTTTTTGTCAGCTGTACGTGTGAATGGTTTCATTAGTGTGAGTGAGGTTTGAGTGGCATGTGAGGATAGTTTAAACACTGTTTGTTTGAGGATTCAGTGGTGTAAGAACAACAGTGAAACGCTTTAATGGAATGTATGTGGTCTCAAGAGTATGCGTGAATTCAGTGAGGTTTTAAATTGTGTGTGCTTTCAGTAGTGTGTGAAAATAAATTTTAATGAGTATTTATGAAATGAAAGTTTGAATTAAAGTTGGATTCAGCATTCAAACAGTGACACAACTTTCACTATTTTGCCTCTGCACACCACCACAATGGTTATGAAACAAATCAGCTGAGATGTGATTGAAGAGTGAACTTTCAATTTTAATTCAAGGTGTTTAACAAAATCTCACATTTATTCTTGTAGGAATTACGGCCATTTTTAGTTCACTTGGTCCAATGGACCAAAGGGAGCTTATGCGATCACGGGGCAACTGCGATAACTTTGAGCTTCTTCTGCCAAACCACTGAAGGGATCAATGTGAAATTTGTTGGGGAGGTACATATGGATGTACAAATTATAAATTGTTCGATTTGTGCAAATCCGTCCATAGGTGGCGCTAAAGAGATGTATGGCGCATTTCAGGCCCTATCTTCTGAACCGTGAGTTGTATAAACAAATTTTCTTTTGTTAGATTTTGTGGATCAAGACAAATCAACCTAGAATTAAAATCCCTGCATAAAGAATTTTGCTTAGTGAAAGGATGTGGCCACAGTTAACCAATGAATTTTGAGGGCGTGGCCTCTATGGATAGAATGAGCTGTAAATCCTGAATGTAATGACCAATCCTCACGAAACATGAGATCTGTCATCCACAGGCCAGGTCACTCAAACACACCCACTTTGGTGTAAATTTATCCATAAGTGGCATTATAGCAAACAAATGGTCATAACTCCTAAACCATTTGTCTCAACAAGTTGAAATTTTGCATGCGTGTTAGTCTTGGTTGCTATGTAAATCTATAGGAACAAATTGATAAATGAAACAACATTGTTTCATCGGCCAACATCAGCCAATCAAATCATCAACATCAGTGTTGGTGTTCGCATCGGCGTCTGCGTTAACTTTGATCCTGTTCTGCCAAACCACTGAAGGAATTCAGGTGAAATTTGGTGGGGGGGTACAGTACGTACAAAAATAGTGCCATGGGCACTGTAGCTCACTTGGTTAATTCCAGGCTTTAGTGTTATTTAAGCGCACAAGTGGTAGTATTTTTTATGCTTGGGTCTGAAATTGGGGCAATGAAGACACCTTTTGTAATTTGTGTAGGAAAATATATATAACTACGGGGACCAAGCAACATGAGGTAATCATCAGTTTTGAAGCAGTGAGGACACAAATTGTGTGTTCTTCAAACAATTTCCAGTTCATGGCGCATAACTGTGCATGGAATACTTTGCCCTGCAAATTTCACATTGATTAGTCACTCCCATGTCTTTGAAATTGCAGCTGTTAACTGATTGAGAAATAGCTCAAAAACCAGATATTTAAAGATTTAGTTTGCTCATTGGAAAAACTATTTTATCCTCTTCCAGAGATGCAATATGCAAAATTAGAACTATTGAGTCAAATGGTTGAAAACAAATATACAATTTTATATTGTTTTTCTTATTACAGTGCCACATATTGGCCAATTGCAATAAAATTTGTTCTACTTCTCTATAGCGCCACCATTTGGCCAATCAAAGTACAATGTAATTTGCATTAAGACTGCCTTTTACACATCCTTAACAATCGTATAAAGCAGGGCTGCCCAACCCTGTTCCTGGAGAGCTACCATCCTGTAGGTTTCTGCTCCAACCTTAATTCAACACACCTGATTCAGCTCATGAGCAGCTTGTCAAGATCTGTAACTGGGAAAGCAGGTGTGGTTTGCTTTGGTTGGAGTGATAACCTTCAGGATGGTAGCTCTCCAGGAACAGGGTTGGGCAGCCCTGGTATAAAGCTTCATGATTGATGACCATAAGAGTGAGTATACGGGCGAATGAAATTTAATTGGCTGATGTCTTCTTAGAACTATCACTTTGTTCTTCCAGGTTTTCATGTCAACCTTCACCATTATGAAGCATGCAAAATTTAAAGTTGCTCACACAATGGTTTCAGAGTTAAGACCATTTATTTGCTATAGCGCCACCTACATACAGATTTAAACCAAATTTGGTGTGAAGAAGTTGCATGGCCTGTAGATGTATGATCTCAAGCTTGGTGATGATTGGATATTGCATTAAGGAGTTACAGCTCTATGTATCAATATAGGCCATGCCCTTAAATTCTGTGTGAATTGATCTCCCTGCTTAGGATGAGATAAAAATGAAAGGTTTCACAAACAATTCAAAATGGTGGAAAGTGTGCAAGAATGGGTGTGGCCAACATGGATTGATTGGTCTTGACCCACAGAATCAAACAAAAAAGAATTTTGTTTCTGCAACCTATGGTTTAGAATTTACTGTCCAAGACATATTGTACCTCTCTTTATCACCGCCATATGGCCAATCACAGTAGTTTCAATAAAAAAGGCTCTTTTCCACATTTTTATCAAGAATATAAAGTTTGATGATGACAGGCGACCGCTAAAGTGAGTGTAAGGGCAACTGAAATTTGATTGGCTGTTGTTGGCCATGTTTTTTCATTTATCAATTTGTTTTATCAATTTTCATAACAACCCTGACTAACATGAAGCATGCAAAATTTCAAGTTGATCGAACAAATGATTTAGGAGTTATGACCATTTGTTTGCTATAGCACCACCTATGAACGCATTTAAACAATTTATAATCTGTCCATCCATATATACTTCTAACCCCTCCAGAAGTTTCCTATGGCCGCATAGCCACTGGGATAGAGATAGAGCATTGGTGTAGTCATGAGAGAGGCAGGAAATCTACCCACTCCTCAAGAGCCAACCAAAATACCAGGCTTCACCGATTGAAAAATAACCAAAATAAAACCAGAACAAAAACTTTTGGACAAATCATTTCCTCCCCCCTCGTCTCTCAATTCAAGCTGGGGAGGGAGGCCTTTTAGATAGACCTCTTAATAGGCTAATTGATAAGGCAATGGGCAGCAGCTGCCGTGATTGCAAGTCCCTGCAACTGTAGCCCTGTCTGTTTGTAGGCCGGGTGCTTCCCTCTGGTGGATAGTTCTGGCAGTGTACACTGGGCCTCACAGCTGCTGCCCTCAGGCCACAAAATGCATACTGTTGTACATATCTCATTATATCACGACAAGCAAAGCCAACTCCATGAGTTTTGGAGCTTAGGGTGGAACAAAATTAGTGTGAATCTTCAAAACATTGCCATCGTCTGGTTTTTATGCTTGGAGACCAATAATGTCACAGCTGCTGCTGTGGGGCCAAATGCACACTGTCTTATCTATCCACCAGCAGGGTACTTTCTCAAGGTAGGACTACCAGCACTGCTGGTATTCTATTCTGGTCTGAGCTGCCAACTTGGACTAGGGAAGCGGAATAATCAATGATACAGAGAAACTCTTTTAATGGCACTCTAACTCAAGCAAATCCTTCAAGGCACTGGTAAAATAATTAAATGCAAAAAAGTAAATTAATTCTTCCTGGGAATGGTGATTTCAGTGAGTTCACACCCTTGACGACTACACATGCAAAGACTGGTCCTTAGCTGGGAAAAATATGATACATTTATCACACTCTAATTGACATTGTAGGGACATATCCTGCTTTGCACTGTGTAATTGAACCACTGCTAACTATACACTGAAGTACTGTTCCCATGTCCTTGTCATTTCTATTAATAGCCAGCAAATAATTTTGCTAAACCCTGCAATTTTCCAGCCATCATGACATGAATTATTGATGTCTATAGATGCCATGAATTCCCACATAGCCAATTATAAAGTTCAGGCAGGAAGTGAAGCGTAATGAAAAAATCCACATTATACAATAGTCTTGCAGCTCCTGAAAAACTTCATCCTCAGTTACAGTGCAATCTCTCATTTTCCACTAGATGCCATTAGATGTGATATATGCCTACACCTCTTGACTGACACATAGCAATGTCTTTGATTATCAATATAAAATAGATCTATGTCACATCAGATGTTTATGAGGAACAAAGCAGGATTTAAACATTTCTAAGCGATGTGAATTATACAAAATGAAAGCCCCCCCCCCCCAAGGGGTTCTGGAGAAAATATTCTTTGCCAGAAGTTTTTATGGTAGGAAATCTGTAGACACCATTGTGCAGTATAGAGTACATATATAAGGAATCTAAAAGGAGTACGAAGATAGATGTATAATTTGAATATTATTTAAATATTATTTACAGCTCTTTTTGAGAAGCCATAACATGACTTCAAATAAGCTAGTGGATTTTTTTTGGTAATCACAAGGATTATTCATGTAAACTTTAAAATAGCATGCCTAAACATTCATCAAACAATACTGCGTAAAGGGATTATGACACATTTATACTTCGTTGATAGCTGGTGGCTTTTATACGCTGGACTGATAGATATCTGCACTGGTCTATAGAGCTTGTAGTAAACAATTTACAATATCCTTATTAAGTCTGGTAGAAAGAATAGTGCATTCTGAGTAAGAAATCACAGAGACACATTAAAGAACAAAGCAATGGAAAATTAACGGTTCAATTGAAATGGTTTTTGCACCTCCATCTGTAAATCAGTTCCAAGGGTCTTGAGCTTCCAGCCAGTTGCTGTAATTACTGAGACTGAACAGAGAGTGCAGATGGCGATTTTTGGAAGTAATATAGGACAGAAATGGTCACAATTGCTTTGGGTAACTTCCCTGTTCCTTCAGTAATTGAAAAAATTTTATTCTAACTACTTGTATATGAAAGTGAGCAGAACACTTATAAAACCAGTGAATTTGAAACCTTTGCTGGAAAGTGGAGCCCAATGTGCCTGCACACAGCAATTAGAATAATGGCTAGACTTCTGTCAAATGACCAAAACGCTAGTATTTAAAAAATATCATTGCCTGGGTAACTTTGATGACTTACTCATGAAAAGAGAGAAGCTGATGCACACTTAGCATAAAGGATATTTGTATTTCAATATCTGGGACAGTTTCCTCAGTGTTAGAACACACTAAACTCATTGATAAGGCAGCATGTATTTTACTTAAGGGCACATGTATAAGATACATACAGTGCCGTGAAAAAGTATTTGCCCCCTTCCTGATTTCAATTTTTTTGCATATTTGTTACACGTAAATGTTTCAGATCGTCAAACAAATTTTAATATTAGACGAAGATAACCCGAGTAAATACAAAATGCAGTTTTTAAATGATGATTTCATTTATTGAGGGGAATAAAGCTATCCAAACCTACCTGGCCCTATGTGAAAAAGTAATTTCCCCCCCTTGTTAAATCATGAATTAACCACATTTTTTGAGTTCAATTTCACTAGCCACACCCAGGCCTGATAACTGCCAGACCTGTTGAATCAAGAAATCACTTAAATAGAACCAATCTGACAAAGTGAAGTAGGCTAAAAGAGCTCAAAAAGCAACTCATCATGCTGTGCTTCAAAGAAATTCAAGAACAGATGAGAAACAAAGTCATTGACATCTATCAGTCTGGAAAGGGTTAAAAAGCCATTTCTAAGGCTTTGGGACTCCAACAAACCACGGTGAGAGCCATTATCCACAAATGGAGAAAACTTGGAACAGTGGTGAACCTTCCCAGGATTGGCCGGCCTACCAAAATTACTCCAAAAGCGCATTGACGACTCATCCAGGAGGTCACAAAAGAACCCAGAACAGCATCTAAAGACCTGCAGGCCTCACTTGCCTCAGTTAAAGTCAGTGTTCATGATTCAACAATAAGAAAGAGACTGGGCAAAAATGGCCTCCATGGGAGAGTTCCAAGGGGAAAACCACTGCTGACCAAGAAGCACACAAAGACTTTTGGGAAAATATTCTGTGGACTGACGACACAAAAGCTGAACTTTTTGGAAGGTGTGCGCCCCGTTACATCTGGCGTTAAACTAACACAGCATTTCATAAAAAGAACATCATACCAACAGTCAAACTTGGTGGTAGTAGAGTGATGGTCTGGGGCTGCTTTGCTGCTTCAGGACCTGGACGACTTGCTGTGATTGATAGAACCACTAATTCTGCTCTCTACCAGAAAATCCTGAAAAAGAATGTCTGACCATCAGTTTGTGACCTCAAGCTCAAGTGCACTTGGGTTATGCAGCAGGACAATGATCCGAAACACACCAGCAAGTCCACCTCTGAATGGCTCAAAAAAAACAAAATGAAGGTTTTGGAGTGGCCCAGTCAATGTCCGGACTTAAATCTGGTTGAGATGCCGTGGCATGACCTTAAACAGGCTGTTCATGCATGAAAACCCTCTAATGTGGCTGAATTAAAACAATTCTGCAAAGAAGAGTGGGCCAAAATTCCTCCACAGTGATGTGAAAGACTCATTGCCAATTATCGCAAATGCTTGATTGCAGTTGTTGTCGCCGAGGATGGCACAACCAGTTATTAGGTTTAGGGGGCAATATTTTTTACATAGAGCAAGGTAGATTTGGATTGCTTTTTTCCCTCAATAAATGAAATCATCATTTAAAAACTACATTTTGTATTTACTCTGGTTATCTTTGTCTAATATTAAAATTTGTTTGATGATCTGAAACATTTAAGTGAGACAAATATGCAAAAAAATAAGAAATCAGGAAGGGGGCGAATACTTTTTCACGGCAAGGTATGTTTCAACATCCTTTTTATTTGTACTTAATTTGGACATGACCTGGTGAAAAGTACATCGCACAACATTCGCAAACTTCCAAAATAGGCTAAACAGGTTTTATGTGAATATTTTCTGCAGGTGACCTTTACCATGCATGACAACAATTGACGTCTGCTAATATTTTAAAGGATGAGAAAATGAGTCTTGCATAGTGGTAGGGGGAGATAGGCTTGCAATGTAGTCTAGTGACTGTTCTTTGCTGACAAAACTGAGTGCAGCTTAGCAAATTCAGTAAACATTTTTATGAATGCTCTTACAATTTTAAATGTTAATCATTACTTGTTACTCATACCCAAATTATATGCAAATCTGATATTCAATTCATGACACTTAGTACTTACTCAAATGACTAAAAGGATAATGTGAAGACTTTCTCCAGCTGCAGTATTCACATGTAATTGCTCAATCCACATTCATCAAGTCTTCAAATGTGTCGGGCACACAGCATTACCACTGAACTGGGCTATTTCAATTTCTGGATTTTCAGCTCACAAGAAGAGCACGAAGTTCCTAAAGAAGGATTTTGGCTAAATAGAATTGAACTTTTCCAGTGGATATAGTGGGGCTTGACATAATATGCAAATTCAATCAACTAATGCTTAGCTTGTTAACATAATCTATCCCTGGCTTACAACATTAAGTCCATTGATATTGTTGGATTTCAGTTAGTGCATCACCTTACCAAAACTCACTGATAAATGGTGTTAATTCATGATATGCTCAAAGCGTGGAATGCAGCCTTTGACTCAAGTGAAAAGAGCCAAGAAAAAAAATCCAGATATAGTGTGAGCCCTGGAAATCCATCATAATGGTAAGAGACAAAATGGAGGCAAAGTGGAATTCCAGTACCATGGCTCAAAGACATAAAGCTGAGGATTAGCAACACTGGCAGACTGCAAAAGATGACCCAGCAGTGTACAGGAAGTGTCTGCCTCCCTCTTTGAAGGATGAAGTCTATCCCATCGTGCCCATGTGACTCATCAGCCCGGTACTTAACGCCAGTTTCTGTAGCATGAAGCGGCTCGGAGTATTGCTACTCCCCCTGGATAGGATGCTAGTCCATCGCAGGTTGCCCCCCAGCTCTTAGTCAGGTTTCCCTGACAATTTGCTGGTACCCAATCATACACCTAAGTGGAGTGAGGCACTATGGGAAGGAAGTGTTTTTGCCCAAGAACACACTTTAAAGAGCAGTGGCGAGAACTTGAACTCAGGACCTTTCAATCCCAAGTCAAGGACCTTTCGATCCTCGCATCTCCCTCCCTCTCTGATGACCTCAGTTTATTCCCTGCCCTCTCAAGGGGCACTTTCACACTAGGTACAATTGTTCTGTACTGGGACACAGTATGATTGTCCCCCCTCCTGTCTCCCCCCACTGATCAGCTTTCATACTGGCAATGTCATTCCGTGCCCAAGCACGGTTGCTTTTGTCAAAATTCCCATACAGTAAGTATCAGTATGCACCTAAGTGGTTCTGAAATAGGGAAATATACACAGAGTAGTTGAAGCCATGGAAATTGATCTTTTTTTTTCATCTCTTGAGTGGCCAGACTGTCGCACCGCATGCATTCCACATTTTTAAGATATTGCAGCAAACATATTGCAACTGCATCTTCTTTAGTTTTCCACGGCACTGTTTTAATGTTCTGCGATAACCACGCAAATGGTAATTCTCGCAAATTATTCAATAAATTTCCTCATTTCTGTATGTCGTATCCAGTTGTGATTGTATTTTTCGTCTGCCCAAACTTTAAGCAAGGGTTTGATTTCTTTGTTTGACCAGAGAGACCCTTTTGCTGCTATGTTTATAATATATGTTAAACATATATGTAGTTAAAGTGCACCTATTAAGTTGCTTTTCATTTAAGGTTTAATTGCATCATTGTTTAAAAGACACTTGAGTTTTCTCATGCTGACCATTTCTGCATACCTGTATGGAATCAAATTACTGCCAAAACCTAATTTCCAAACAGAACATGCTTTACAAATGCGCTATGATTCACTAACAAACACAATGTGATTTGCAAATACAAAAATGATTCACATGCAAATAAAGTGTATTCTGCAAATACAAAAACAATTTTCAAAAAAACAGCGTGGTTTGCGATATAAAAATGATTCAGGTACAAAGTGTGGTTTGCAAATACAAAAACAATTTGCAAACAAACAGCTTGGCTTGCAAATATAAAAATGATTCACGTACAAACAAATTGTGGTTTGCAAATACAAAAACAATTTGCAAACAAACAGTGTGGTTTGCAAATACAAAACACCATTAACAAACTAATACAACGTTGTATATTCTGTTAGACAAATACAAAACGTGCCGATCAAAAATACATGGGGCTTCAATCCGTACAGGAAAATGTTTCCTTTAAGTACAAAATAATCATGTGACTTTCGGTGGTACCGATTTTCTCACAAATGTCCTCGCTAAGTTTGCTAGTATTCACCCTGCTCAACAGCAGGTGGCGCAATGAGTCAATTTCCTAGATCTCTAAATGGCACAACACCGGAGACTGTCCTCAAAGAATGGGTTAATATCCCACCAGACACAGTACAGAAATCAAACTAAAGATTTTGAAGGCAAAGTGTGGGCCTACTATTGATACTCAATATCACCTTATGCAAGGGTTTCCGACATTTTGAGCACCACTGGCCTGCAGATAGCAGACAGAACAGAGGTCTAACAGAATATACAACGTTGTATTAGTTTGTTAATTGGCTGCGAGCACGGTACACTTGTGTTCGCACTTACCAAATAAACTGGACTTTGGGGTCAAGTGTACACAGATCCGTGCCCAAGTACCAAGTGTGAAAGCAACCTAAAGCCTAATTTATAGTCGTCCAACTCCGTCAATGCGCAGATACGCAGAGCCCCTCTCCGACGTCGCAAACCCTCTTCGACATGCTCTCGGACGCATGACGGACACCTCCCAAATTTTCTAACTATCCGTCAAAACGACGGAGACCCCACGGATAGCGCAAGCCTGTGATTGGTCAGCTAACTACATCATTCCCAGAATGCCGCTCAGATGTCATAGAATAGTGGGCGGGTCTCCAAAAAAAAAAACGCTACGCCCCCTATTGTCCTAGTGGTGAATTGCTTTGCAACACCCATTAAGCAACGGAGAAGTCTGAAAGGTCCACATCTCCGTCGATACAACTGCGTGTCTGCGCATTGACGGAGTTGGACGACCATAAATTAGGCTTAAGACAAATAACGCTTGAATCAGGCACAAGAATGTCTGCATACCTGAATGATTGCACAATGATATCAAGAGCCGGTTTGTGTTCTTCAAAGACACAGCATATGCAGCCCTTTACAGTTTTTCATCCCAACCAGTTTCAAGTGAACCATTGTGCCAAGGTAGTTAGCATCAACACTTCCTCAAATTAAAGCCCAACACTGGGACCCCATATGGTTGTGTACCCAGCCTCTTTCTGTGCTTTCTCCCTATTGTTCAGAAATTCATGTAAAGAGTAATGTGCCTGGCTATATGATTGCCTCGTATGGGAGCTGCACAGCCCTTGATCACTTGATTGCGAGTGGTGAAAGCGGTCCAGCTCATCACAATGAGTGAGTGACCTGCTGTACAGTGCAACTTACAACACAGTGTGAAGCATGCCCAGAATCTCAGATCACCAGAATCTCAGATCACAGCAATCCTTGTCACAAACTGTCCTATCTGCTGGAAAATGGTGCCAGCTGGATCTGGTCTCGGACCAACAGGTTCTGAGACAGATGCTATCTGCAGGCCATGAGAGTACCCCTCACATCTCAAAGATAAGAATATAGCAGTGGACACAGACTTTCTCACTTGTGCTGACTGTACTTCTCCTCATATGTTCACATACAGTCAGGCCCATGACTATTTGGACTATGGCAAAATATTGTCATTTTAGCTGTCTCCAGCATATTGGATTTGAGATTAAATAATGAAAACAAGGAAAACAAGGCCAATATGCAGCCTTACAGCATTAATCTTAGAGTGTTTACATCCAAGTTGACTGAACAATGTAGGAATTCTAGAATTTTCTGAAAACAAAATCAACCCCCAACCACCCCTTTGTGGGGACCAAATGTAATTGGACAGTTGAACAGCTAAGCAGTTCCATGGCTAGGTCTGTTATTTCCTCACTATTTAATATACAAGTAAACAACATAAGAGGTCTAGAGATCATTTCAAGTGTGGCATTAGCATTCGAAATTGGTTGCTGCCAACTCTCAATATGAGGAACAATGTCACTGCCAGTCACCATTTGCATCACTAGCCATCATTTAGCTGAAAAATCTAAAGAAACCCATGAACTATATGATACATTCTTAAAAAGTAGGAATACACAAGTCGTTTGCTCAGGGACAATAAAATCCTGGAAGACTATGGATAACAACTGTGATGGATGATAGAATTATTATTCTGGTGAAGAAACACCCCTTCAAAACATTAGGCTGGATGAGCAATACCCTGCAGGAGGCAGGCATACCTGTGTCAGGGTCAACAATCAAGAGAGGACTTCACCAGTTACTGCAATACTTTTTGACAGCTGGGTCCTTTTATACAGGTGGAAGCAGGCAAGGTAAATTTATTACCATTTGCTTACTCAGAACTGAGACATATTTGTCAGGAGACATTGTCGAGGAAAAAAATATGTTATGCAGCTGTTTATTTGTAAGTTGTCAGATATTGAATCTGCCTTTCATGGGACCTCACCTATACAAAAATATGACAAGAATATCTGCTTTGTGGCAGCTGAGGGCAGGGGAGCTGCCACTGTGAATACCCAGAGGAATACAACCTGAAAGCTGACTAGCCTCATTCATACAAACACTGTTTGACTGAATTTATTCTCGGAATTCACATACTGTGGCCCTGAGTCTGAAATATATGCACGACCTTGTTCCATTCCTGGCAGTATCAAACACAGCTGACTGCATAGTTGACTTGAAACTTGCTGTCAGCAATGTGGGCAAAAACTCATCTCACGGCAATAAACAGAAGCTTTGTGCATATGCAGACACAATCAGTTCAAGCCCTGGGTTATAATGTAGAAATCAGTCAAGGAGAATTTTACATCGTACGTTAGAGCAAAACAACATATTCATCCACTTACTGCCTTCCAATTTAAAAAGGAACTGTATGAGGGTGGTTCAATTAGGCTATCTGAGGATTTCAGAGCATGGAAAGCTTTGTCTTGTTTGTTGATTTTGCTTGATTTAATTTTACATAGTATGGTATGACACAGCATATGGGGGATAATATGAATCATATGACAAACTGATGAAAGGAATCTTACTTGGCTGTGTAACAGGGACATTAAAAAGAGCTTTACAATCAGCTAGAGATTAAAATGTAGTTATCAGTAGCTGTGTTTCCATCCACCTATTTTAACGCGCATTTTCATTTTGCGCTTAAAAAAAACTGAGTGGAAACGGCCAAAATGCGCATCAACTTGAAATATCGCATCAATTTTTTTTGCGCAAGGAGGGGGTGGAAAAATTTCCGAATCGATAAAGATAAATGCGCTTTAGTGCAGTAGAAACGGGTTAGCGAACAAGTTATGCGAATAAACAATGACGTTTAGTATCTACGTCATTTTTGCTTGCCTACGTTGGCAAGCTAGCTAGCTAGTTTGCTACCTTGCAACATTGGTGTGCTAGCTATTCCGTTAGAGTTCGTTATCACTTTAGCTAGCTAGCCAGTGGTTAATACAGTAGAAGCGAACTGTAACCTTACACTACTGTGCTAGCTGTAACGTTAAAGACTGCGTAACCACTAGCTTAAGTGATTACTTTCATTCGTTTTCGCCACCAGCTTTCCCGTTTGTTTTCCTTTTCGTTCGTCGCGCTTATTGACGTCATAGCGTGCGCCGTCTTCTTCTGCAGAAGCAACGGCAATTGAATCGAGAATTAGCGCCACCTAACGGCACTTTCGGCTTTTCTCGTGAAACAAAAGTGCATAACTGAAGTAGATGGAAACGCACACAAATGCGCTTTTCCTTTTGCCGCATTAACGAAAATTCGCTTAAGATTTGCGATACAAGTTGGATGGAAACACAGCTAGTGTTGTGCTGGGTGAATGAATGCTGATAAATTTTATGAAGATTTTATAGAGTGCATGCTTTGTGGCAAGGCCAGTCTAACAAACAATGACGGAAATACGAAAATGGACAATAATCTCCTTATTTTGGTCCATATGGTGCCAGTCTTCTTGTCAATAAAAAAGAGTATAGTCACCCTGTTCACCTCTCCACATTTCTCTCTACTGTTTAGCAGCTGTGGCTTAAATAAAAAGCGATTCTTGTAGTTGTAGCCTATGAGGCAACTGAAGTGACACTCCTGCCAGACCATACTGCAATGAAACCTCTGGTCATTCTGTCATCTCTTCTTGAAGAGGGTCTGTTAGTATAGTCATAATCCTATGCTGGCTGCTTTTCACCAGAGACGGAATACTTTAAGACCAAGTTAAACTCTTGACTTTACAAAATTCTGCCTCTTCCCAAAAGCTAACCTTTGGGCATTTCCTCGAGGTTTAGTGACATCCTTGGATATACTTACGTTACATTTAGCACTTTGCCATGAAATCCCTCAGACTACTTATAGAAATACCTCCTCAGACTACTTTTTACTGCTCTTTACCTTCTTTGCATATACTTTGCACAATATCCTGTATAAAAAAAGTATGCCACAAGATTATCAGGAGTGAAAAGTTCAGGGTCTTGACACCTTCCCTCCAAATATGGCTGATATCAGTCATTATTTCTACCTCCAGCTAAGGAATTTTGTTTATTAGAAAGTACAGGTAATTGCAGCAAAGTGCTGGTAGGGACATACTCTTCCTGAGGGGCAGTTGACAACAAATGTATTTTATTGGCATGACATGCTGAAACGGCCTTGTATCCTTTTGCTCATCAGCAAAAAGCGCTGGTGGCATCTTTTTTGGCGTTGCAAGGTAACTGCACTTTGCTTCTGACAATCAGTTTTCAAACATGTTTATAAAATCATAATGCCATTAGTGAACTAATTCCACCATAATGTGAGGTGCTTTGTTAATACATTAAAAGTTTAAAACAAATTTCACTCTCTTTTGCTGTTCTGGATTGTGGACTAAAGAGTGAGTTGTAAAAACAAAACAACTAATTTCCTCTTTTCCGTTCTTTATGATCAAACCTAATCCAAAATCAAACTCCCCCGTTTATCTGATTGGAGACCTGAGAAAGAATGAGCAGATGTGGAGTACTTCTTTTTTTATCAAGCACCATAAAAAGAAATATTTGCAAATAAAAGACCAACAAAAAAGCCCAGAGCTGAAAGACACCTGATCCACAAAGGCAACACTGAACACAGTTTAAACCTATTTAAAATAATTAGGAAAAAATGCCCCCAGCAGTTCAAACACATTTGGTCTGAATGGTCTCCAAATCCACATTTTCCACCTGCGATGAATACATGTTAATATTTCCTTTATGGTAGTTCACAATGTGGTCCCTACTCAGCAAAAAACAAAAATGGCAGAAAAAATGAAGGAAAGACCCTTGAAATGGGTACAGAGGGATCTTCGGTTTAGTTCATATGAGATACCTCCTGAATATAACAATTTCAGGTCATTAGTATGGTAAGTTTGCTGCCCAAATGGAAGGTCACGATGCACCAAGAAGGGAAATCGATGGATGTTGATTGTCAGTTGAGCTCATTTTTCATTGTTGCCCTTCTCTCTCCTTATCACTGGCAGCTGGAGAAAACAGTTGGTGTTCTACAATTATAACAGGACTGTCCATACAGATCAGTATATTTGGTTTTACTCCACGTTCGGCGTCTGTTTACGACTGTTATGGATAATGGCGGCATGCATCAAAGTCAATAGCCATCAGATATTTGCTGTTCAGTACTTCTAACAATGGGAGCCAAATTCATTTAATGTGACAGCCACTAGTTGCCTGCGTACAAAGTCTCCTGAAAGCACTTTTTAATTTGAGTAATAAAAAACGAGGCTTGCAGAATTTTTAGCAGACCAAATACAGTTGATAATTCTCCTGAAAGTTTCATTTATTTTATTTTCTGGAATTCCTGCTTAGTTACGTCTTTGTTTAAGGCGCGCTTATGATATTCAGAATGAGAGGAATGTGTGTATCTTATCAAGGCTGAACACTTGCCAAAAATATAGTGCACTGTCTTTTCATGCTTTATTTGAAACTCTTTGCATTCCTGCAACACAGAGAAAAGCTGTAATGAATAATGCATGCCATGTGGGCAGGCTATATTTGGTTTCAATTGTTTTGCTCCACTTGAGATATTCAAATATAAAAATGAGATACAGATTGAGTGCTGGTGTGTATGTAAGTCAGAGGGGGCAGAAAAAGGCCTCCCTCTGAGGCAGTACACAAAGATGTAAGAGAAAGAATGAGAAAGAGTGAGGTTAAAGGTGACTGAGCACTGTGTTTTTTCCTGTGGTACAAAATATCACGCATGCTGATGGAGTCTTTTTATGCTTCTCAGTATTTACCAAGGAGGTTATGTTTTACCTTTTGTTTGTGGGTATGTTTGATTGTTTGTTAGCAACATTACAGAAAAAGTTATGGACAGATTTTAATGAAATTTTTACCAGAGGTGTGGCCAAACCTAGAAGTGATTTCATTTTGAGACTGATCTGGATCAAACTTTGGATCAAGGAATTTTTTATTAACCTGTGTGCTGGTTCATAATGATGCTACTCGTATGTGTCCGAGACACTTAGCGGACTGTTGGGCCTTAGTGGAAGTATGAGCTCTCTGAGCCCTCTTGTCTTCGCTATTTTTTTAACCAGAAATTTAAAGACTCTTGGGATTTGACATCCATGGTGAATTCTAGCCTGTTTGCTTCTATGTACAAACAATACTTGCAAACCCTCACCCTCTCTCAGCAATGTTCCCCACCCTTCTCCTCCAGTCCTGTCATCAAACCCAAAAAAATGTGAATTTTTAATACTGAAAAAATGAAAATATACACATTTTTCATCACCAAACCAACAAAGAATTAGAATGAAAATAAGGAGAGCCTGACCCAATCCAGTACGATAGAAAACCATTTCCTTCCATCTACAAACTTTAATAAGGCTTGCTCTCCTGCTCATACCTCAATCACACAACTTCTGATTCCTTGTTTCTTTTTAGATTCTCTGAAAATTATACTCAGGCTGTCTTCCTAGTGCCTAGTCAAAGTAGAAGGTCATTCCAGTGTAATAACAATTTCATGGTGTTTCCAAATCAAAATTACACAGGCCTCAGCTACTCATGCATCATTGCAACCTCTATCCAATGACTAACTGGAAGTCGACCCCATGGTGTACGTGCCTTTCATACACACTGTACGTTGTATGAATAATTCAAGTTGTGGAACAAACATGGATACATTACCTACAATCTAGTTTTCTTCTTGAGATTTTTATCTTCAATTTTTAATTTTAGTATACTGCCCAAACCTTTGTTTTAAATGTGAATGTATCTTGGTCAGATCAATGTTGTAATGTTGTGAATGACAAGTTCTCAATCATTTTTACCAGGTATAGTAATTGGAAAAGAAGACAAAGTGTGACATCATATTTTCAATAATGATGTACAAAGTAAAAATATGAGCAAAGAGATGAGGACCACAATGGAAAAATGGTCAGTCACATTTTCACGTTGTGGAGAAATGATGAATTAAAAATTCAAAACAATCTTAGAAACAAAGAACTGAAAAAATATGCAAAAAATATAAAATACATAAAATTGTATAATAATATATAAAATATACAAAAATGCAAAATTTGGATCATTTTTCCTTTGCGGTCTTCAGATATTCTTAGCTACTCTCAAAGACATTCATCTCAGTTGTCGGTCAAAATGTTGACTGAAAGGGGTGAAAAAGGCACATGCCAGCAAGATTTGTCTCAGCGAACAAGAGAAACTCACTGCTATACCAATAAACAAATACAATTACAACACAGTCAGAGGCTTTTATGGCACCTGACGCAAAAAAAAATAGGCGTTCTCTTAGGCAACAGTGAAAACAGATTTCTGGGTGGATTACGGAAAGCTGGGCAGGCAGGGCAATGGAAGGGAGATGAGTTACCCTTCAGATTTATTGTAGGGCAGGATGGGCTTTGAAACAAATGAGCTTGGCAGGATTAAGATGAAAATGGCATCCAAATACTTTGGTATAAATCACTGGAGAAAATTCCGATATAATGTAGGATAGGAACAGCAGAGGAGCAGTGCTGCTATTTTTTTGAATGCACAACACAGTAAGGGAAGATCAGGCGTGATGAGATGATCTGCAAGCCTCAGTGACTCTGTCAGAATGAGTATATCCATGACACGGCTCAGGGTTTTCATGTGCCAAAAGATAGGACTTCAACCAAGGTGCTTATTGAGCAAACATTTCTGAATACCTTAAGGTTCTTAAGGATAGAGCCTTTTAGACATGTTTACTTTGTTCACAAGAGTGTCTGTCCTGTTGCAGAAATAACACTGCTATTCTTCGTGTGCACATGACGTCACGCATATTTAGCAAACCCGAAGTCCGCCATGGTGGATGATAACCACAACCAAGATTACGGTTCTTCACGGTGCTTCCAATACCCAATTCTGTGTCTCCCACTGTTTTAGAATGAGATGGTTCACACTGGTAGCGCAATGAAAGTGCTTATTTCCAATGAAATAAGATCATTGGAAGAAAGTTTCAAATTATCTTATTTCATTTAAACAATTTAAACGATAATGAAACACACACATTGCTTCCAACCCCTGAGTAAAGAAAAGCGTTAGAAGTCCGGAGTCATAATCGCACGTGAAAATGATAAACCTCCATGCATAAGGACTTCAGTTCTGCGTGAGAATCTTATATACGCGTTGATTGAGTAATTTCTGACTACAGTAGGGGAACGTAAATATGCCACAAAAACCGACGCCAAATGCGTGAGAGTTAACAGGCACGTGTTATTAATGAAAAATGGCCACACTTGATAATGTTTAGAGTTTTTGGGGTTTCTGAAATGGTAATTTAAATGAATGATTAAAAAGAGGTCATGACCAATCATTATTTATGGGTTTCAGCCTCCCCTATCGCCAGTTCACCGGCCGCCCCTGGAGACGGCATTGTAGATTTGTATATCATCCAACATGGCGATGGATGCTTACGTCTCACTATTTTGTCACGTGGTTGCACACCAAGAATTGAAAGAGCTTCTGGCTGAAACTGGGTAGTAGAATTTTCTCAGCCCATTTATTCACAGATTGGGGTGGGAAGATCTGTTCATGTCTATGGCTGATTGAATTTTTTGGGGGTGTGGAGCATCTGCTGTGGGTCAACATTCCATAAACCTAATACAGATTTGTAAGTGTGAATAAATTATGCATCTTGTTGGCTAAAGTTAATGTGTGTGTCTAACTTCTATTAAGGCACCATTTTTAAAATTCAGGTTTTTCCATTTTGGCCGGAAGACACAACATGGGTGATTAGCCGCTTGCAGAATTTCTATCCATCCATTATCTCGTTGATTCCCAGTCAGGTCGCATAGAGGCTGGAGCCTATCCCATCGTACTATGGGCAAGAGGCAAGAATACACCCTAGACTATTCAACAATCCATCACAACAATCACGCCTCATTCAGTTACATACTCATACTTATAGGCAATTTAGAGTATCCAATTAACCTACCATGCATGTCTTTGAACTGTGGGGGAGAATCAGAATACCTGTTGGAAACACATGCAAAAACAAAGACAGCATATAAACTTCCCATAAAACAGGTGCCAGGCATGGTTCAAATCCTCAGCCTTGTTGTTGTGACGCCACAGAGCAAACCACAACAAGAATATTTATCCTGAACTACTTTTTACGACTTCATCTGCATTATTATTCTTTAAAGTGGCACAAGATGATTTACAAGCACATCTGGCTGTGTTTGTTATACTCCTGCTTGAACAAACAAAATAACAAAAAAAGTTGTGCATTTACTGTCACCATCTCTTCACATGTAACATCAAGTTCTAGAAGCCAAAACAGTCATTTTCAAGCTGACATAACCTGAATATTTATTCGCCTGGGAACTTCTGTAGGAGCAGTGAAAGGGCTTTTGTGGAGGTCAAGGTATGAGAAATGGGTCACCACGAGTCTAGTAAGTCACACTTTGTGCTGGACATCAAAATCAATCAGAAAGAATAGAGGGTGGTCAGTGTGTTTCTGCTTCCTGATGAATGAATCGCAAAGACTGTCACCCCCCACTGCAGATCCTTTGAGCTGTATAAGCCCAATAAAGGTGATGAACTCCCAGTTGTTGGCGATACGTTGTGTCATGTCACAGTGCTTGATTAATGAGCTGCTCTGCACAATATGTCATCGTGTGTCTACATCCTTACTCTCTCTACCAATAGATGGGCTGACCGCAAAGCACAGCTCAGTTAAAGACAATTGTATCAAGCAAGAATGTGGCAACTACACAAGGGCATAATGCAACAGTGAGAAAACAGACAGAATGTGGACAGGCTTATGTTTCAGGTTAAAAATCCTGCCCTTTCTTTCAAATAGGGGTACATTCAGAGCTATGAGTTTGTTAACAGTTCTGTTAGCAGTTGTGCTAATTTGTGAAGCTGAATTCAAGTCAAGGAGGGCCCACATATTCATTGTGACAGTGAAGAAATGAGCCTTTATTGTTTAAAGTAGATATGTATTGAGAAATCAGAAAATGGGTAAATTATACCTCTATGGAAAGTTAATGTAATGGAGATGACGTTTTAAACACTTTCTGGACACTCACTCAAACAGGAAGAGAATAAAAGAGGCATTTTGAACACCCTTTCAACTCATGCACATGCCCAAAAAGACCGAATGAAAATAGCCCCTTTCTGATGACATAATTTATGGGAAACAGGGACACATGGTAAGAGAGTCGAATGCTTTGACCATCATCTGCCTGTCGTAATTTGTTCGTTTCTTGGTCTCCTTTCGTTTTATATTTCTTGTGGATTGGATTTATGCTTGTCAAAAAGTATATTATCATTGATGACGCAGAGCACACGTCGTTGCAATATCTTGTTTTCAAATTTTTTCCCTGAGATGAGCAGAAGTGTAAAACTTTCCTTGACAAAAATCTGGGTTGAAAGAGTCTGCCTTACTTTACCTCATGGAAACTAAAAAATCCTTAAAACCTATAATAAAGCAATAGTTCATATAATTATCAACACATATCAGAAGTTTTATGTACTTTGGACGATTCCCAGAGTACTTTATTCAAATCCCAAACTCAGATGGAGGAACTGGTGGGTGGCTATTTTGCATCACAATTGTCTGGATTAGGGCTTGCAAGCTGTTCAAAATATCGCCATGCATATTCGGTGTCCAAGTCCAGCAGGGGTTGAAAAAATTCTGACATTTTTGGCAAATTTTGACGTCTTGCACGCAAAGAAAAATAGATATACAATGGCCTATGTGTCACAAGTGCTCCCACGAGTGACGTCACTATTCACAGTGCTGTTCAGGTGGAAAGTGTTGATAGTTAGAGAGAATATTGCATGACCTTTCAAATGATACCAAATACGACAATTTTTAAAAAATAAAGTTTCAAATTAAAACATCTACTTGAATGCCTTAGTGATAAGTATTTTGTCAATGGATAAAATACTACAATCCAAAATGTGGCACAAACCCCAATTCTAATGAAGTTGGGATGTTGTGTGAAATGTGAATAAAAACAGAGTGCAATAATTTGCAAATCTCATAACCCCACATTTTATTCACAATAGAACATAGACAACATATCTGATGTTGAAAGTGAGACATTTTACCATTTCATGAAAAATATTAGCTCATTTTGAATTTCATGGCAGGCAGCAACACTTCTCAAAAATGACAGGGGCAACAAAAAGCTGGAAAAGTAAAAGATACTAATAAAAAACAGCAGGAGGAGCATTTTACAACTAATTAGGTTAATTGGCAACAGGTCAGTAACGTGACTGGGTGTAAAAAAAGCATTTTAGAGAGGCAGAGTCTCTCAGAAGTAAAGATGGGCAGAAGCTCACCAATCTGTGAAAATATGAGTTTAAAAATTGTGGAACAATTTCAGAAAAATGTTCCTCAATGTAAAATTGCGAAGATTTTGAATATCCCACCATCTACAGTACATAATATCATCAAAAGATTCAGAAAATCTGGGGAAATCTCTGCGCAGGGGACAAGGCCAAAGGTCAATATTGGATGCGCGTGATCTTCGGGCCCTCAGGCGGCACTGCATTAAAAACAGGCATAATTCTGCACTGGAATTCACTGCAAGGGCTCAAAAACTCTTCCAGAAATCATTGTCTGTGTACACAGTTTGCCGTGCAATCCACAAAGACAAGTTAAAACTGTATCATGCAAAGATGAAGCCATATGTGGACACAATCCAGAAATGCCGCCGTGTTCTCTGGGCCAAAACTCATCTAAAATGGACTGAGGCAAATGGAAAACTGTTCTGTTGTCAGATTAATCAAAATGTGAATTTCTTTCTGGAAACCACGGACGCCGTGTCGTGCAGACTAAAGAGGAGAGGGACCATCGTGCTTGTTATCAGCGCTCAGTTCAAAATCTTGCACCTCTGATGGTATGGGGTTGCGTTAGTGCCTATGGCACGGGCAGCTTGCACATCTGGATTGGCATTATCAATGCTGAAAAGTATATAGAGGTTTTACAACAATGTCTCTTTCAGGGAGGGTGTTGCATATTTCAGCAAGACAATGCTAACCGACATACTGCATCCATCACAACTGAATGGCTTCATTGTAGAAGAGTTCGAGTGCTGGAATGGTCTGCCTGCAGTCCAGACCTTTCACCAATAGAAAACATTTGGCACATCATTAAACGAAAGGGGCGACTGCTGTGCTGCAGGCAACTTCTTCTCCGACCAGCTGGTGCGACAACTCGGTGCCCCTGTTTACCAGCTCCAGACTCCCCTCACAGTGGCGGCCATAGATGGGAAACCTCTGGGCAAGAGCAGCGTGACCCCACCAGATGGCACCAATCTCCCTCTCAGTCCAAGCACCATCTGGAGGAACTTCTGCTGCTGATCCTCTACTACCCAAGCCACCCACTTATCTTTGGACTCCTGTGGCTAGAGAAGTGCGTCTTCCAGCAATCCACCGTCTCCTTCCTTGGCTACTTGATTGGACCAGAGGGAGTGGCTACGGAAGCCAAGAAGGTGAAAGCAGTAGCAGAATGGCCAATCCCACAGACAATAAAGGAACTCCGGTGCTTCATGGGATTCGCAAACTTCTATTGCCGCTTCATTAAGAAATTCAGTGTGGTTGCCCATCCTCTGACGCGGTTATTCAAGGGGAAACCCAAGAACCTGGGATGGAATCCGGATGCTCAACAATCCTTCAACGCACTCAAGAATTTCTTTGTTACTGCCTGCCCTGCACTAAATTGAGCCCATGGTTCACTGGACCTTTCCGTGTCCTCTGGAAGGTCAATGAATCAGCATGTTCTATACAGTTGCCATCTAACTAACACATTAGCAGCATTTTCCATACATCTCTGCTTAGGTCGGTGATTGCTGGACCCTTGGTGGAGGCTACCTCCCCCGAAGACCCTCCCCCTGTCCAGGAGGTAGACGGAGGCCCAGCCTACCCTCATCCAGAAGAAGAGCCGGCAAGATACAGTAAATGGTAGAAGGCTAGGCTATGGCCTGGAGGAAAAGAGCTGGGAGGATCGCGATGATATCTTGGACCCACAGGCTCCTGCAGATTTTCACCAAGCCCACCTGGACTAGCCTGCACTGCGCCACAGAGGGCGCCCTCCTGGCCAAAGATCAGGCACGCCGGGAGTTGTGCCTGAACAATATTATTTTTAATACATTTTTCAATTATTGAGAAGTAATATATTAGGGCCCCTTTTAGACAAGAGTGGTGGCGTATAATCAACACTGCATACTAATGTATAAAAACTTGAACTTCGCAGTTGTAAGAGGGCCCTCATCTTTCCAAACGAACTTCCTGCGACCAGCCAGGGGAGTTCAGACAAGCAGTCTGAAAACTAGAGGAGCGGGGATTGAGTTCGCACAGCTAAATGACTGGAACTGGGTAGCAAAGGTGAGTCAGGCTGGAATGAAATGCAAATGAAAGACAGCAAGTGAGGGTGGTGACTTTGGCCGTGTTTCCCAGTTAAGAGCATTCTTAAGGAGTTGAGAAGGCTCCAAAGAAGAGTTCAGCCAAGAGGAAGCCATCTTAGGCTAAGAGGGAATCTGGGAAACACGTTTGCTTCTTACTGGAACCTTAAGAAGGATCTAAAGTAGTTCTTAGTGCTAAGATCTTCTTAAATGAATCTGGGAAACGTGGCCTTTGTCTGAAAAGATAAGGACGGAGTTACGAAGACTGCAAAACACAGAAAAGGAAACAGAATGTGGAATGTTACTCAAACAAATATTTAATACTCATTGTAGGAGTATAATTGATCCATTTGTCATTCCAAGTCCAATTAACTAAGAATATTCCTTGACCTCCAAGATTTTTTTTTCAAATTTTGGGAAACAATTGGGGCCCTCAAGTAATGGCTGGAACTGCAAAAATGTTTGCTCAGAGCCTATTAATTAGGGAGATTGGCGCTAACAAACTTTGAACTAATTAGTGATTCCTCGCAAATTTAAACAACCATATCCCTGAAAGTATACCACTTTGAGAGCTGATTCTGGTGTCATCTGCAGCTTTTTTCAAGCCCTACAAGCTCATTGTAGAGACTGTCCCCTGCGGTCAACAAGACAAAATGTTAACAAAAATTATTTATTTCAAAGAGGCGGCCCGAAAAATTATATCATTCAATATTCCTGTGATTCATGTCAGAGGTGCCTGATGCAAAGAAATTTTACTGTTAATTCACTCTAAGAGTTTCTGAGAAATGAGCAATTATATTCGTACTTAGTGAAATTCGGCAATACGTCCACTGACAGTGCTACCCTAAATCATGCTCAGATACATAAAAATACCAAACTGTTTGAGTCCATCGCAGTACCTTTTACTCAAGGCCATGCAATAATAATCTCGCTATCAAATACCAGTGCGCCAGGCAGAGGAGGACCTACCGATTTCTCAACTGACCATGAGGAATGAATAATATACCATGAGTACAACGGAAGAAACATAATTGTTTAATGCAGTCAGAATGGTCATATCTCTGAGAAGTGTGCAAGACTTCCTAATAATCATGAAATGAGAATAGTTAAGCAATTCCAAGCTTAAGCTCCAACAAATGTCATTTCAACACAAGCTTTACAAATCAAATACAGTGATTACTATAGCATAAAAAGGAATCAGTTGTACCCAGGACAAAAATTATGAGCCAGCCTACAAAATATTCAAATGATTTATCGAACAGTGACTACTTCCTAAAGGACTGGAATGAAAGAACATAATTTTTTGTGCCTGGAATTGTGCGTGCCTAATAAAATCTCTCTTTGAGTTGTTCAACCCCTTACAATCTTGTCTGTTCGCCCCATGGCGGAAGTTATTATTATTGTTATTGCGCTTAAAAGCTGAAAATTAACGTGATTAATGTTGAAACAGAATATATAGTCGCACATATTCAGGTATAATTTGTAAACTGGCCCACAGCAGGTGTGTCTATATATATATATATATATATATATTTTTATTTGGCATCTCCAATCCCACCCGAATCTGGAATGCCCAATTGGGGAACTATGCACAAGGCTTGCTCATATGCAACCTCGTCCTGCCAACTCTGGAGAGTGAAGACAGTTCGCGGTTCTCCTCCGAAGCACGTGCCTGTCAGCCACTGCTTCTTATAAACTCATTGGTTGAATCCTTGCAAGTTCAGAACGAGGGCGGGGGATGCCCGAATATGAACAAGCTTCGAATCTTCCTGATGAGCGCCCCTCCGGCCAACAGGAGGTGCTCAAGCAATGAACAAAGCTACCATTTGTATATTACCCTTCCCGGCAGACCAATTGCATCCCTGTAGCGCAATGGCCAATTGTGCGCTACTCTGAAAAAGCTGCCGACCACTGCCGGTTGGTGTGACCGGGGCTCGAACCCGCACCATGATGGTCACTTCTGCTTTGCAGTGTGATGCTGTAACCGAGTGAGCTATTCGGCAGTACAACAGGTATATTTTTTGGTGTTCGCTGTTTTTTCGGGGTACCTTGGCTGCTCTGACCAACCATGTTACATGGAAGCCAGAGCATTTTTTATGAACATCTGCATTCATGAAAATAAGTTCATGAACTTTTAAAGAACATTGTTCAAGTTCATGAACACTTAAAGGACATGAGAAACTTTTTTTGGTAATTGACAAACTGTCTATGAACTACAAATAGTTTGTGAACTATTTTCGCCAGGACGTGGCTCCTCAGGTTTTTAAGCCTGGTTTTTGTAGCATGAAGTGATATGGATACGGATATGGATAATGATATGGATTGAAATCTCACAACTGAACAAATTTACACTAAGTTGCTAGTTAGAAGCCCTAAACGGGTACAGATATGGAGATATAATGCGCTTTAATGAGGTGAGCGCAAAAATCCCACCAATGGTAAGACCCAAGTGGAAGAGGTTAACACACCTGAATGCTCTAGAACAGCAACCTGCCAAAACTTCTGCTTTTATTGAAGTGATCACACTTGCTGATGATCAATTAATCTACTGCATTTGATCACCAACACCTGGCTGCTAATTACCACCCAGACAGCAAAGTGGTGCTGGCGCAAGGCTGGGCCGAAGTCGTTTGACGATTCTTTTTGGAATCAGGCCTGAGCTGGCGAGCGGAGTCGGCCCAGCGTCTTTTTGAACATCGGGCCGAGTCTAGCCCAGAGCATTTGGCCCAAAGTCGCAAGTCATCTCAGAGCCGACTGGTGCTTATAACGTCACTTATATTGTGTTCCATGGGTTAAATAGCAAAAATGCATTGCAAGGCAATGTAATGGCCAAAAATAACTTGAACAGAGACTTCGTTGGCTTAGTAAAAAGGAAAGCTCATGCTGATCAATTGAATCATGTTTATTATTAATCAGGACAAAATTATGAAAGTGTGTGGGTGTGTGTGTGCGTGTGTTTCGCGCTAGGGTAGGTTCAGCTGTTTCGCTTCTTCCCGCTGTTTTCTCCCTCCGTCGCGATCACCAGCTAAATTCACCCACCTGATAATGATTTTTTTCTATTTCTTTATCGGTGGCTGTTTTGCCGTGGGCATTTTTCCTCACAGCGCCTGCATGACAGACAAAATAAAGACGGAGCCCAAATGATACATGAGCAATAGTCATCACAAGCAAAACTAAGGGAGATTCTACTCACGTATTATAAGTGATTTCAAGTGAAGGGCCTTCAAGGATCTCTTTCCAGTGACTCCTTTCCAGTTAATTTTACATGCTAGAGTATTGCCAATTATTGCCCCTAGCACTTTCAAAACAGTGGCCCTAAGGTCTCTTCCTCATGGTAGGTAATCTGGGAAAAAAAAGGAATTATCAGTTCATAGAGGTCTGTGCACTATTGCGGTCTTTTCCCTTTTTTACGTTTTAAAATGGAAGTGATTATTCGCCCCACAGCAGGGTGAATTGGGGAAAAGAGATCGGCTATCTGCCCCGCAGCGGGGCCGAAAAGAGAAGCAGTTCTGCTATTCGCACTGTGCCGGGGCAGATAAGAGAAGCACTTCTGCTATTTGCCCCGCACCTGGGCCAATAAGAGATTTAATTTTATAACCCGCCCCACTCTTAACTTTCGCGCCGAAGCCCTGCTCCTTTTAAAATACGAAATAAAAGGAGAAAAGGCTCGTTATTCCTTATTGGTTTTTTCCTTTATTTATACGGTAAGAAGTTTTAATACTGAGAAACAGCAGAAGATATTTTCCTTGTATTATGAAGCTAGCATTTTTTATGTAAGAATGGACTTATGAAAACGATCACAAATTGTAATTTTCTTGTGAACTACTGGTAATTTTTACCTGGAACAATTTGAGCGGAGTTGCCATCTCTGGTTTTTGGTCATACGGACTTTCCCCGACCAGGCGGCACGGAGCTAGGGATCCAGCGCAGGTGAGTATCGTTGTAATAAATTTTACTAAAACAGCATGAAACAAGCTGTTATATAATTTTATTGTGAATTTAACATCTAAATCAGCAGGAATGGAAAGAATTCTGCATCCATCCTCCAATTTTCGGCTTTATCTTAATTCCTGTGGAAGCAGTCAGGGTGTATTTCATGTGTCACATATGGCTCCTGCATTTTGGCTTAATTTTTGTGAAATAAATAATGACACAGTAGCATACATGCCAACTCTACCGCTTTTGGGGCATTTTTTTCAGAATGAAACACCCCGAAAGTGGTAGTGTACCGCCAAAAGCGGTAGAGTTGCCATATATGCAGTAGCATCTGCTGTGTGTTGTTACACCCAAGGATAGATTTATCAAATTTTGGGACCTTGTACGAACCAGTCTTTTATGTAAAACCATTGAACTGAAAGAGGGCGTACTTTCTTTTTCTCAATACTCTATATTTTTCTCATTGGGTCTACATTGATATAATGGATTATATGAATGGCTGTGTTAAATTTGCAGAAAATTCTAAGGTTCAATTTTTATCATTTGGTGAATTTAACAAATCAAACAACATTTAAACCAATTGTGCAGTAAATGTAAACTGTTCTTGTAGGTTTCAATTTTTGCAATAATGAGCTTTCAGTCACTATTCTGTAACCATTTAATTTGGTCAATATGTACCGGTAATATAAACCGATAATGTACTTTGAACAAGCAACATATAGTGGTAACAAATCTGGGACAGCAAAGGCAGAAGCATCACATTTTATCACCACTATAAAGGGTAAGAAATGGAGCGTGTGAGGGGCATGGGGGATTCAAATATTGACAGGCAATTTGTGTGCAATTCAAAAGCAGATGTGTATCAGCAAGAGGGCGGGTCATGGCTGCCGGAGTCAGTCCCATGGTTCAATGAGAGAGAGATTTGGGTTCTGTGTGCTGCTGACTCCAAGTGGAGATTGACTTAGCGACACAGAAATGAGAAATATAAACAAGTTTTTTGTTCTTATATTTAGACATAAAACTTGAATTTCTCTTGCTTTTTTCTGAAGAGGACAAACTGTTTCAATATGGTGTGGCATTTTTGCGATGGAGACACACAGTTTTACTCATAAAAAAATCATAAGATTACATTGTTTACCTTGTCGTCATTACAAGACTATAACACTATTCAGGGCAGACTTTTTTCAGCGAACCTCTTCTCTGATATTGTGTTATGGCAGATACTTACATAACCCTGGTCTGTGTTTCCAACTGATGGGCTTAGGTTTTTTCACAGGGAGATTAATGAGTTCATGGCATTGAATGTATTTATTTTTCAACTGCTAAGTACTGAGGCAGACAGAAGTACAGCAACGGACAAGCTCTGAACCAAAATATGGCCCTAATTCCAGAACAAGGAAGCCTACAGCCAAATGGTATGGAGATCTGCATTTGTCACTAATGCACAGCTACCATACATCTGAAAAAAAAAATCTGTAGCTTGCATTGTGAGTTGGCGAGTCAGCGGTAATGTTTAGTATGTTCATTTATTAGAAATTATGGTGTGTAGGATGGAAAGTTTAGATCTTACCCTGTGAATGCTTTTGAAAGGCTTTTACTCTGGATATATATTACAGTGTCACGGCATGCTTTGTATTCCCTTCCATTACATGTTTAACCCTCCAACTCATTTTGCCACTCTATGGACCTTGGCTAACTATGCATAAATTGCAATTTTTGAAGACTCTGCTATGGGCCATTTTAAAAAGTAATCCACTAAACCTGAATTTCCCTTTGTGAAGGAGCCTTGTTTCAGCAGACTAGCATTGGAATAGGACAAACAGGCTTTGCCTCACTTTTAACTGCGTTGTAGTTTTTTAAAAAATGTATTTATTTTTATTTGTTTTTACACATGCACACTCTGAATGGACTGCACTGAAAAAAATCCTGTCCATTATTGTTTACTTGTACTCTGGATCTGAATATAATGTATCAACAGTGGGTAGAAACACAGAAAAGTATACATAGAAAACCTTAAAGGTGGGTGGGAGACCATATTTGCCATTCATCTGATCACTTCAACTGGCTTCTCCACTTGCTCTGCATAGTAGAGGGCTATTAGTCCATGCTGCCGTACACCGGCTAAAGACCTTAACTCACCAGAATGTGGAACTGAGAAAATTGACTTTAAAGTTTATACGTTGTCTACCCAAATGTATTATAGATAGGATACTAAAATTTTGGCAATTAGTTGTTTTTGATGAAGGTATCTACCTAAAAATATTGAGCTTAAACTTCACCCTTGACCCTTATTCAGAAGTTAAGGTGGACCATCTCTGCGTTTGCATTCGGGGTCATGCCAAGACAGAAGGCACTAATTTCCATTATCCTTATTGTATTATTGTTTAATTAGCTTCTACTTTCTGAGCACAAGCCACGTCAGTAGAACATTATCATCATGCAGGTTTATTATGAATGTTTTTCATGAAATGTTTTGATAAGCTACTAAAGAAAACTGCTTCCAAAAGCATAGTCTAAACACAGTGGAAATCTGGTGAGTGCCGGCTGGTGCTGATTGACTGGATACGAGGGAGTGACCAAATGCATCCGTGATCCCACAAATTCCCGAGACCAGTGCAAGCGCCAAGATGGCAGCCCCCTGCTGCTAGACTTCCAGCCAATTCCAAATTTTCCTGCAAAGGAAAAGAGAAACACCTATCTCCGTACTTCATAACCTGGATTTACAAAACAACCTGATGTGGAAGGCCTCGAGGATTATATTGACCGCTGCTTTTAGTAAATCTGCAAAATGAACAACAATTTCTCAGACCGAGACAAGGACTCCACTTCCACACCGCATTGCAATGAGATCCCGGCCTTCTGGTTCCACTCACAACAGTACTGATAAATCGTGCTGCAATGAGGTTTCTGACATTCTTCTCTCAATAAACAATAATCTCTCTGGTCTCAATGCAAGAATTGCATCAATCGAAGTTCTTCATAAGGAATTTCAATCACTCCGTGAAAGTGTGGAATTCAGCCAGGAATAGACAGCAACTCTCACAAAAGAAAACCAATCACTCCGCACCTCCGTCACGTCACTCACTTCCAAACTAACAGTAATTTAAGAAGAAAACAAGGACATGAAACAGACCATTCTGAATTTACAAACACGAAGCATGAGAGTCAATGTGATATTTTATGGTATTAAAGAACAAACATAGGACGAAAAACCCAAACAATTAATAAAGGAATTCATGACCACTCACCGAAAAATCTCCCTGGACACGGTTAAGGACATTATATTCCACAGAGTTCATTACATTTGACCAAAAAACCCCAACAACGCATGCCCACGGCCCATTGTTGCAAAATTCGAGCACTTCAAACAGAAACAACTAGCACAACGTCAAGGCATACAATTGAGAGGCACGGACTTTGGACTTAATGATCAGTTCCCCCATGAAATCCTGGACAAATGCGAAATACTATTCCCAATCAGAAAAATAGCTCATTCAAGACAGTAAAAAAGGCAGTCATTTTAGAAGAAAAATTATTCATTCATGGCAAACTTTACAGAGACAAAAATATACCCCCTTGTTTTTTCTAACATTCTTTCCCTCTCCCTTTTCCTTCTGCGCTTACTTATATCTCAAATTTCAAATGGTATTTAATAATCATCATCTCAACAGCTCTCTCCCCCCACTTATTTATTCTCTCATGACTCACTGTAATGCGTATATATACTGTATATAATTGCACTCTGGTCTCTACCATCTCCTCAATACGAGTAGTCCATATCCTTATTGTTTATGTTCATTGCCTGTTTGTTTGTTTTTGTCAATTCCCTTCCTCCTGTCAGTCTGTCACTCTTTTCATACCTGACCCAAGATCCCCCACTCAAAACACACTCATGTACCACATTAACCTCTTAAGCCCTGAGCCTCTGGCTCGAAAATGACACGCCCAAAATGAAATGAGTATATCTCTGCAACTACTTGGACCATTTGAAAAGTCTTGCACTCTGTTTACACGTGGCCGGCTATTTTCATAAACAAACATTTCACCGTCTCCGTTTTCAAAAATAATATCATGCACACGTATCAGTTTTCAGAGAAGTTTTCGTTTACATGTACCCGTGTATATATGCCGTCAAGAGCATGGAAAACCTGTAGGTGGCAGTGTAACAAGAAGCTCAAGCCCACGTTAGCCAGTCAGATTCCCGAAAATAGCAACAACAGAAACGAATCACTTCCTCTCCCTCTTTTGAAGAAAAAATGGCGCCAGGATCATCATTCGTATGGAATGACCAGGAGGTAGAGCTCCTTTTAAATGTAACTTTAGATTACAAAACCACAAAATTACAGGGCAGTCATTGACTCTGCTCCTCGACATAATAGAGCAGCTGTATTTGCAAATGCAAACAGATAAAAAGGGTTTGCACCAGCATAAATGCGACCGCTACTCTGAATGCATCTATGATCACCACAGCCAAATGAAAATGTAAACATAGGTCGCATTCTTTTTTTTTTTTTTTTATTTGGCATCTCCAATCCCACCCGAATCTGGAATGTCCAATTGGTGAACTATGTACAAGGCTTGCTCGTATGCGACCCCTTGCTGCCAATTCAGGAGAGTGTAGACAGCACGCGACATAGGTCGCACTTTTGGCGCAGGTGCGAGTTCTGGCGCATACTTTGACGTCGGCTGCCTAAAACTCAGTTTTTCTCAGTTTACATGCAAACTTGCAACCGAAGTTTTCCAAAATCTCCACTCTGGCCGGAGTTTTTAGAAAGAATCGTTTTCAGAGGTGAATTCTCCATTTGCGTGTAAATGAAGGGCAAAAACGCAGGGAAATGTCTCCGTCTGTCAAAATAACCATGTACGTGTAAACGGGACCTTGGTATCATAATAAAGGTAACCCCTTGGGGATTTTTGTAATGTAAAAATCAGTATATACTGTATGTCCCTGAGTCAGAGTAAATAAAGATGGAACACAGCATAAAGGAGAGATCACATTTGCACCTAACAAAATTTTAGTTACATCACTTTCAAAATTATTTAGTTGCAGTCTGAAACCTTTAAAGAATTACTGCAAAGAATCTCACCATTACTTTTGCCAAAGTTTATTCCAATCAAGTCAATGAGAGCAAAATTAGAGAGGTTTTAGTTTGGGAATGTCTAAGTGGCATCTCCAAATTGACAGTGTGTGCCATTTGACATTTCTCAGGTACCAAACTGTAAAACTCATTTAATTTCACTTATGTGTCACTACAGGCATACATTCCATCTAATTACAACAATTTTATTATTTTTTTTAATTTTATTTTATTTTATTTTTTATTTCAACCAGTCCTGTATATATTTTTCCATTCAAATACATACAAAGGAAATGAAGTTTGACTCAACTGGAGCAGATTTATTTTTGATAAAACAAGCAAATAAACAAAATTATTAAAACAAAGATAAGGCCAAAAATGGTAAAAAGTAAAAACAACAAATACTTCAGCAATTATTTATTCAAGAAGTATGCCCCTGCTGAAAAAAAAAAAAAAACTATTTTCAGGTTGAACCGCGATTTTAACCTCTGATCTATTACAAATGCAACATCTCTGATCTTATTATGGTATGGCAACACCACATACAAATGCAATGCCTTAGCCACTATGCTACCTGATTAAATGTCACTATAGGCATACATTACATCCAATTAAAAAAATACATATACATTATTTTTTTAGTTATTTTCCCATTCAAAGACAATACATACAAAGGAAATGAAGTTTGACTCCACCATAACAGATTTATTTTCAAAGAAACAAAGTATAAATACAAAGATAAAGTAAAAATGAATGGTAGAAAGTAAAAAGAACAAACACCCCTTTTACTGCCTAAAAAGAGTTCATGCCTACCCAAGATTTGAACTCAGGACATCCACAAGACGGCGTACCACATAATCACTTCGCTACATCAGCTACTCAATCTCCTTCCCTCTCATTGCAAATATGAAGAGTCAACAAAACATGTCATGCGCCCCGATTTAGCGTTTGTACTGCTGCACTCTATTAGTGCTTTTGTGTAATGGCACAAGGATTTTCAGTCAGAAAATGACTTTAAAAACGACTGTTAAATATTTAGTGGATAATTATACTGAAAATACTACAAACAAACCAGTTAGCTGTTTGTATTGTTGCTGTCTTTGAAGACGTGCGTAAAGGCGCATAGAACTCTCAGTTTGATGCACCGGGAACGCAAGGCTATATCTCAGGCAAGGTTGGTGCAATTAAGCTTGTTTAGGGCTCGTTGGAAACATCAGAGCACATAGAATCAAATGGCCACCCGTAAAGTCAAACTTGCAGCATCGCAAGCAGATCACATAGAAGAAAATACACTGAATCCAACTGGAATGCTCAGCACCTGATCTCCTCGGAAGCAGTGCCCCAGGACAAAACATGCATGGAAACTCGCAGATCTAGTTTCAATATGACACAAACACATTGGACTAACAATAGCCGCACAGATTTACCCTTGTACACAGTTTTTTATTTCGAAATATCAAAGGAAAGAGAAATTTTGCTCATCATTGTAGAATGTAGTGTATGCCTGCTGTTCTTTGAGTGTGGTGTTGGTTTAAAATGACAAGGCTTATATTGTTGGATTCTGTAGAACTTTCTGTGGAATTTTCTTTTTTTTTTCTTCTACTTTCACAGTCTCCACTTCCTCTTGCTTACTTTCCATATTTCTTTTGTCCTCTCCCCTCTCCTTCTGAATCACATGAACCATTGATATCATTCATCACCATTATGATTACAATTCATGTGTATGACATCTTATTTATTCTTTTTTGTTAATATATATATTTATTAATTGGTTATGTATGTTATTGCCTGCATACAGTAAAAACAACCTGCCAATATATCTTGTTTTGGCCGACCTGTATTGGCTGAGTTCAACATGTGCACAAGTAACCATTGGCAACTGTGGCATTCGCTCTCTTCTGAGAAGCAGACAACAGTCGCGGACCTAGCATTTAGCTCTTTAATGAATCTTGAAGTCGCGTACTTCAGAAGTCATGGTCATAATATTGTCATGATAGCACAACATACTTAACCAATTTTAAAAAATATTTTAAATTGCTTATTTTCGCATTGCATTAGTATTGGCCTTTGGGTCGCGGTAACTGTGGCATTCGCTCTCTTCAAAGAAGCAGACAACAGTCGCGGACCTAGCATTTAGCTCTTTAGTGAGTCTTGAAGTTGCGTACTTCAGAAGTCATAGTCATAATATTGTCATTATAGCACAACATACTGAATCAATTAATAAAAATATTATAAATTGCTAATTTTCGCATTGCCTTGGTATTGGCCTTTTGGTCGCAGTAACTGTAGCATTCACTCTCTTCAAAGAAGCAGACAACAGTCGCGGACCTGGCATTTAGCTTTTTACTGAGTCTTGAAGTCACGTACTTCAGAAGTCATAGTCATAATATTGTCATGATAGCACAACATACTTAACCAATTAATAAAAATGTTATAAATTGCTTATTTTCGCATTGCCTTCGTATTGGCCTTTGGGTCGCAGTAACTGTGGCATTCGCTCTCTTCAAAGAAGCAGACGACAGTCGCGGACCTAGCATTTAGCTCTTTAATGAGTCTTGAAGTCGCGTACTTCAGAAGTTATAGTCATAATATTGTCATGAGAGCACAACATACTTAACCAATTAATAAAAATATTATAAATTGCTTATTTTCACATTGCCTAGGTATTGGCCTTTGGGTCGCGGTATTAGCCAATACGGGGACCCTCAGACCAATACCAAGGCAATATGGAAATAAGCAATTAATACCATAAAATATATTATATACACACTATATATATATATATATATATATATATATATATACACACACACACAAAGTCTGGAAAGGGTAACAAAGCCTTTTCTAAGGCTTTGGGACTCCAGCGAACCAAGGTGAGAGCCATTATCCACAAATGAAGAAAACTTAGAACAGTGCTGAACCTTCCCAGGAGTGTCCGGCCTACCAAAATTACACCAAGAGAGCATCCGCGACTCATCCAGGAGGTCACAAAAGAACCCAGAATAACATCTGAAGAACTACAGGCCTCACTTGACTCAGTTAAAGTCAGGGTTCATGATTCAACAATAAGAAAGAGACTGGGCAAAAATGGCATCCATGGGAGAGTTAAGAGGTGAAAACCACTGCTGACCAGAAAGAACACAAAGCCAGGAAGATGTGAAGATTTCATTGCCCAATGTGAAACTTATTCACTTATTCGATCTAATTCACCGGTCGTGAATACTGTGGAGACTCTCATTTGAGAAATGGTATCAGGTTTGATCAGGATGTTTGTGGTCAGGACGCGGCTATGCGTTTAATGCATCTGAGGCAGAGCTCTGAGAATGTCACTGAGTTTTCAACCTCATTTTGCTCCTTGGCGACAGAGACAGGCTGGCCAGAAGCACCTCTTATGACAGTTTTTGTTCACGCTTTGGCTGAGGAGGTTAAGGACGCTATGGCTACATTGGAGCCTTGTGTTTCCCTGGATTCGTTGGTTCGCACTACGGTGCAAATTGATAATCACAGCCGCGAACGTAACAGGGAGAAACGTACTGCATTGACTCTTGCTGGCAACGGGGCTCATGCTCCTCACAGCGTGCACACAGCTCCCATTCTGCCCACTGAGATTTCCACTCCTGGCGAGCCTATGCAGGTTGATGGCTCATATGAGAGCCGGGCTCGTAAGCCCGTTCGCAGACGTATAATCTGCTATAATTGTAACAAACTGGGAAATATCCGTCCACGCTGCCCTGAGCTTCAGGGAAACGGGAAGTCCCTCTAGCGGTATAGGGGGCGCTAGAGGGACAGACCCAATTTCCCTTCCGTACTTTAATTCCTGTACAACTGACTGCGGGGAGACAGAGAATATTTATCGAAGCTTTTGTGGACTCTGGCGCCGAGGACTGTTTTATGGATGCGGAGTGGGCTAGGAGACATATCATTCCCATCCGCCCTCTTTTACATTCACGCACTGTAAGATCTTTGGACGGTCGCCCGCTGGGAACTGGATTTATAACCAAAGTCTCTGAATCATTGACTATATTCATCTCTTTTGATGGTCATTCTGAGGAGGTCCGGTTTTTTATTATCAGTTCTCCTGTTTTCCCTGTCGTTTTAGGACACTCTTGGCTACGGGAACATAGGCCTCACATCATTTGGGGGAGTCACAATAACCCGATCGTCCAGTGGGGCACTGATTGTAGGTCCCACTGTAGGGAGAGTTTGGCGTGTCATCCCGGGCATCAACCTTTAGGGGAGGCTGACGCCTGGAGTGATTCTGAGGAGTTCGTCTCACACAACCCTCCTAATCTAGAGAAAGGGGTGGAGGAGGGGTTGGAGTGGGATCCTCAATTTGACTGGCGGCAGCCAGAGGAGGATTGCTATTCAGAGGATTTCTCTGACTCGGAATCAGACATAGAGATGGCAGGTTCCAAACAGGGTGAGAATTTGGGGGCTGCTCTGAACTTTTGTCTGCCTCCTAATGTTCCTAATGATTATGCTGATCTCGCGGAGGTTTTTAGCAAGCAACGGGCCTCGACTTTACCTCCTCATCGCACGTACGATTGCGAGATCAATCTCTACCCAGGTACCACTCCCCCCAGGGGTTCATTATACTCGCTGTCAGGGCCTGAGCGAAGGGCCATGCGAGAATATATTCAGAAGGATCTGGCAAGTGGATTTATATGGCCCTCCACATCTCCTGCCGGAGCAGGGTTCTTTTTTGTGGGCAAAAAAGATGGCAGCCTGAGACCCTGTATTGATTACAGGGGCTTGAATAATATCACCATTAAAAACTGATACCCCCTTCCGTTGATGAATTCCGCGTTTGAACGTCTGCTGGAGGCGTCGTTTTTTACTAAGCTAGACCTCCATAATGCTTATAACTTGGTTTGGATCCGGGAGGGGGACGAGCGGAAAATGGCATTTAATACGCATGACGGGTACTACGAATATTTGGTCAAGCTGTTTGGATTGGTTAACGCCCTTTCTATGTTCCAGGCACTCGTCAATGACGTCCTCTGAGAGATGTTGGAGAGATTTGTCTTTGTCTACCTTGACGATATTCTGATTTTTTCTTCAACTCTGTCGGAGCATAAACAACACGTCAGACAAGTGGTTGAGGCCCTCCTTAAAGCTAAGCTTTTTGTCAAGGCTGAAAAATGCATTTTTGAATGCCAAGACAGTTTTGTTTCTTGGCTTCATTGTTTCGGAAGGGTCGGTTCGCATGGATCCTGACAAGGTGGCAGCGGTCAGGGATTGGCGTGCCCCTCAAAACTTCAAGGAGGTGCAACGGTTTTTGGGGTTTGCTCATTTTTATAGGAGGTTTATCCGTAATTTTAGCGCGGTAGTGGCCCCCATTATTGCGTTCACTAAGAAAAATACCTCCTTGTGGTTTGCTTTGTCTCCAGCAGCTGAAGCTGCTTTTCAGGAGTTATAGAAACGATTTAGCTCAGAGCCCATTCTCGTTTTGCCCGACCCCTCCATCCCATTTGTTGTGGAGGTGGATACGTCGGAAGTCGGGGTGGGTGTCATTTTGTCCCAGCGCCCCCTTCGGGATAATAAGTTGCACCCATGCGCCTACTTCTCCCGGTCGTTGTCGGCGGCCGAACGGAATTACAGCATTGGTGACCGGGAGTTGTTGGCTGTCAAGTTAGTGTTAGAAGAGTGGCACCATTGGTTGGAGGGGGCTGAACATCCGTTTGTGGTTTGGACGGATCATGAAAATCTCCAATACATCCAACAGACAAAACGACATTATTCTCGGCAGGCGCGGTGGTCATTGTTTTTCAACCGCTTTAACTTTACGTTAACCTATCGGCCGGGTTCTAAAAATATCAAGCCCGACACTTTGTCGCGGATTCACGACCGCTCTGGTCGCGACCGCATTCCTGAGCCGGTTATCCCGGCAGCTCAGATTGTGGCTCCCATTCAGTGGGACGTTGAGTCTGTTGTGCGGGAGGCGTTGAGAACTGATCCCGGTCTTGGTGGGGAGCCGCCTGGCTGTTTGTTTGTTCCATTGGCAGTACTGTCCCAAGTTCTCCAGTGGGGGCACTCTTCCCGTCTGCCGGGTCACCCGAGGGTTCATCAAACCAAGCAGTTCTTGGCTCAACGTTTTTGGTGGCCCAGCATGATTGAGGACATCCAGGAGTTTGTAGCTGCATGCTGTATCTGCGCTAGGAAGAAGACTTCCCATCTCCCCCCCTCTGGTCTGCTGCAGTCATTGCCTATCCCTAAGCGCCCGTGGAGCCATATCGCTCTTGATTGTGTTACAGGACTGTCTGTTTCTGAAGTCAACACGGTCATCTTGTTCGTGGTCGACTGTTTTTCTAAGGCCGCCCACTTTATTGCGCCGCCAAAGCTGCCTTCGGCGCGGGAGATGGCCCTTATTGTTGTGGACCGTGTTTTCCGACTGCATGGTCTCCCCCAAGATGTAGTTCCTGATCGGGGCCCTCAATTTACGGCCAAATTCTGGCGTGCGTTTTGCAACCAGTTAGGGGCCACCGTGAGCCTTTCCTCTGGTTTTCACCCAGAGACTAACGGGCAAACAGAGCGAACCAACCAGTCATTGAAGAATACTCTTCGATGTTTAGCGGCTGACAACCCATCTTCGTGGAGTCGATTTTTAGCATGGGCCGAATATTCCCACAATTCACTGGGTAATTCCTCCACAGGCCTTCCCCTGTTTGAGGCTCAGTTGGGTTGTCAGCCTCTGCTGTTTCCTGAGACTGACAGGGATTCAGAGGTTCCTTCGGTCAATCACTTTGTTCGGCGTTGTCGGTCAGTTTGGGCCAGGGTCCATTCCTCTTTGTTGCACTCTGGACGGAAACAAAAGACCGCCGCAGATAGAGGGCGCCATTCGGCCCCATCTTATTGGGTTGGCCAAAAGGTCTAGCTTTCCACGCGGGACCTGCCCTTGAGAGTGGAGTCACGGAAGTTGGCTCCCCGCTTGATTGGTCCTTTTAAGATTGTGTGAAGGATCAATCCTGTCACAGTCCGGTTGAAGCTCCCTAGATCCTCATGGATCCACCCCTCTTTTCATGTCTCCAGGCTGAAACCTGTTAGCACTTGCGTCCTGGCTCCGGTCAACAAACCCCCGCCGCGGATGATTGAAGGGGGGCCTGTTTACACTGTGCGTCGTATTTTAGGCTAGAGGCGTGTTGGTCGTGGGGCTCAGTTTTTAGTCGACTGGGAGGGTTATGGTCCTGAGGAGCGATGCTGGGTTCCTTCTCGGGATATCCTGGATCCCACCCTTATCTCAGAGGTCCGTGCACAGGGTTCTCTGGGAACTTCTGGAGCCGTTCCTTGGGGGAGGGGTCCTGTCATGGTTTGTGAGGTGTGCATGTGGTTTGGACTTTTCTTTGCGGCTCTTGTCCTGGGACAATATTGAATTCCTTGGCTATCGGATTCTTTACCCAGCTGGCTGATTGAGCTGGGGCGGCGCCTTCCCGGACTCTATATAAGCAGGAAGTCCGGCTCGCCCCCTTCGCTAGAGTGTCTGTTTTTAGCTTCGCACTATAGCCAAAGATATCTGCAGGCAGGTGTTGTATGACTTTCTATCTTCTGATTATTGGATTTTCTTCTTCCTTTTTTCTATCTCGCTTTGCTTCCATGTTTCGGACTATTATACGTCCTCTGGAAGCGCGAGCACTTTCGTTTAGTCTGTATTATTCTCTGTGTTTGTACTGTGTCCGTGCTGCTCACTTTCTTTCTGGTCATTGCGCTTGGCCTCCTAATTCTACCGGCCATTACAGCATCCTGTTACATCTGGCGTATAACTAACACAGCATTTCATAAAAGAACATCATACCAACAGTCAAACATGGCGGTGGTAGTGTGATGGTCTGGGGCTGCTTTGCTGCTTCAGGACCTGGACGACTTGCCATAATTGATGGAACCATGAATTCTGCTCTCTTCCAGAAAATTCTGAAGGAGAATGTCCGACTATCAGTTAGTGACTTCAAGCTCAAGCGCACTTGGGTTATGCAGCAGGACAATGATCCGAAACACACCAGCAAGTCCACCTCTGAATGGCTTTAAAAAATCCAAATGAGGGATTTGGAGTGTCAACGTCCGCGCTTAAATTCAATTGAGATGCTGTGGCATGACCTTAAACAGGTCGTTCATGCTCAAAAAACCTCCAATGTGGCTAAATTAAAATAATTATGCAATGAAGAGTCGGCCAAAATTCCTCCACAGCAATGTGAAAGACTCATTGCCAGTTATCGCAAACGCTTGATTGCAGTTGTTGTCGCCGAGGCTGGCACAACCAGTTATTAGGTTGAGGGGGCAGTGGTGGAAACTTTATTTATTCCTGTAAAAAAACATTCAGAGATAGGGATAGTAAAATAGGATCCAGTCCTTACTATATGCATATAGGGTCCAAATTACATGCAGAACAAGGACAAAGGAATTCCTCCTTTGCTTGGATATATGTATGAGTATACTGTCGTAAGTGTACACCCCTGCGGCAAGCTTCCCCAATAGTTTATTAGTTTCCTCCTTTCTACAGGTACTTGTTATTCAAAATTCCTCCCCTTTGGAGCTAATTTACGGGAGCTTGTTCTTCCAGCATTCCATAGCTAAATGCACGTATCCCACGTACATCTAGTCCTGTCCTTATCAGACTCCTCTCCGCTGGAACTCTCTCTCCCCTTAGCTATCTCAATCCGAGGCCTTATCTCAAGGTCCAGCAGGTTCTCAAGGAACCTTCAAGGGAACACACAACTCAGAAAGTACACTTTGGCCCTGCAGGATCCTCAGGCTCAGAAGGAATAAACACATCTCATAACGCACAATTGCAGAAAGCACATCTCATAACACTTCTGCTTATGCACAAGCTAGATTACGAGGATAAGCAATTACGCACAAGCTAGGTTAAAATAAATTGTAAGCATAAACCATTTATAACTAAATTTCTTTCCCACTTCCCCTCTGTTTGTAATTGATTATCCGCTAACATGCCACTTATCTCGATGTTCAGCATGTGCTTCATTCACGGGAAATGTTCACTCTTCAAACAGATCCCCTATTTCTATCACATCATCGTATGGCTCCTTCGGATTCCCAGGCGGAGCATGTCCTTCGTCGATGTCCTGTAACATAAACATCTGATACTGTGGGTTAGCATTCAACGTTTTTGATATCACGCTTCTAATTATTGGAATCCCACAGTAACTGCAAAGGAGCAGTACTGTGAATCCTGCTGCTATGAGGCTCAATACAGATGTTATTGCTGCTTTCCACCCCCCAGAAATGAGCCCTGCCACCAGATGCTGTCAAGTACATAGTAATTCTGTTGTGCATCTGATAGTTCTTTTAAGCGATGCAAGCCTTGATCTATTTCTCCTATTTCTCCCTCCTCATCATTTGCTGGTATGTAGGTGCAACATGAGGTTTCTATTATCTAACCCACTCCCCCCTGTGCTGCCGTCAACAGATCTATTACCATCCGATTTTGCAGTGTCATTAATCATTGCAGTGTCATTAAATAAGGCAGTCAACTCTCGCTGTACGCTTCTAGTTATATACGGGTTTCATTTATGAGTGTGCTTAGACGATAGTTCACAGTTTCCATTTGCAACATTACCTTTCCAACTTCCAGTTGTGGGAACAGGGAGAGGGCGATCTTGCCCCCTGTTGACCACAACTTTGCATCTGCTGAAACATTGGATCCCCAAATTGGGTCATGTGGTGCTGCTGCAACTCATCTCCGTCGTGTGGTTTTATTGTCCGCACTCACAATGTACGTGTGATCATTTAATTGTACATAAGCACATACCCCTTCCCAATTTGGTAGTAATGTTACATATATCCTATGTCTACACAACCAATACCAACCGTTCACAGCTCTTGTCCCGTTCCAGGGCAGTGCCCATGAGTTACATGTCGTGCCATTTGGACTGTCTCCTTGACCAGGAAAAAAAGGACTCATCGGTTATGCGTGGATATCCACAGAAGATCATTAGTTTCCCTTGACACCCTGGGTTACTCCCACAAATTCTGTTACATTTCATTTAGACATTGCAAAAACTTTTGCCCTGGACTATAATGGACTACCGTGTGCAGGATATTAGAACTCATATTTCCCAATTTTAGATATCCATCTTTGTCAGTGCAATATTTTAACCCGGAGTTCATTATAAGGTCGAGCGGGGGTGTGCTTGGATCCATTGATGTTAATGTACTCAGCAGTAGATACTGCAATTGCGCATTTAACCATACTATTCAGACTTAGCGTGGGCACTGCAACTTGTAACACCTCTACCCTGGGTGTAGATATAGAGGCTTGTAGGTGTGGGCACAAATAACATTCAGTGCGGTTTGCAGAATGTGCTGTTCTATTTGCATATTTCCACCATGAGTTAGTAGCATATATGTGTGTAGGATTTCCTGGTTCAGGCAAGTGGTTATCCACCCCCACATACCTTCTTGCCCTAGGTGAGCTTGGCATCCAACCTGCACTTACCAAGCATGTTCCTAAGATCAACAGACACAGGGAGAGGTGAGCCATCTTGTGAACCAGTCTGGAGTCTCCACTGACTTGGAGCGTAAATAAGTTCTTCACCAGGTTTGAGATAGACAAGCTCTATATGCCACACCCCCCTTTGTAGCTGGACTCCCTTCAAGTCTATCCTGACTTATTGAGATGCACCTACACATCAGTTGGAGGAGGTACTACCTTACAACGTGACTGGTGTATCCACGTTTCTCTCTCCTGTATCCTCACTGCAGTTGGTATGGTTAGGAGCACTTAATATGGACCCTTCCACGTCGGTTCACTCTTCTTATGCTGTTTACCGACGCTTCCCACCAGGATCCAATCTCCAGGCTTAATGTCTACTGGTGACAGCTCCACTATCGATCTAGGAGGAAGCAAATTTCAAATCTTATTTTTGTTACTTAACATTCTATTCATATATTCTGCCAGGGTTGCTTCTTCTATTTGTGTTCTCTGCAATAAATGTGGTAATTCAAAAGGTTTCCCATGTACTTCTTCATAAGGTGACAACCCCAATCCCCACTGTGGTGTTATTCTCATACTGGTTAGTGCCAATGGCAGACATGCAACCCCATTCCATTTAGTTTCTGCCATGGCCTTGCGCAGTTTTGCTTTTAGGATTCCATTAGTACCATTCTGTGTTGTTTTTGTGTGAAGCTCTCAATACATGTAATAACTTTATTTTTAAGGACTAGGCAATGTATTTCTTCACTTTTTACTCAAAGCAATTAAATCAGCCGCAACATTTGAAACACTTGTCCACATTTGTGTAATTGACTTTCAATTGTTACTTCCTCTAAACTTCCCTCTGTCTATAGTTACTGATCGTTCAAGAAGGGCATACATTTATTTAGTCAATAAATAGGGACTTTTATTCGGTTTCATAAGGAATAACTATTCTGTTCACTTCTGCAACTTTGTCCTTTTACAACTCCACAGCCATTAAAATGGCTAAACTCCTGCAAATTTGCACTGCTATTATACCCATTTTTCTTAAAAATTTCACTTTTTACACACTTGCAATAACTGTAAGAATTCCATAAAATACTGTAAATATAGGCTAATCAATGGGCACCTTAAATTATTCTTGAACGAATTGTTAGTATCTTGAGGAATGCTAATTTTATTGTAGGCATCTGTATAAGACCCTTCACGGAATGGAATGAAAACAATAGTTACTGGGTATGTAACTCCAGATATAGGAGCATGGGCGGAGCCCTCTAACAGCTCCGCTAGTGCCAATCCCTTGCTGCGCAGCAGCTCGCCTGAAGAAATTGATAGATATACCCCTCCTGGCTATATAATGGTGAAACCCCTTTCATTCGAACCCATTTATGGAAAAACTGAAGCCTTTAAGAAAAAGCAGCTGGGCCACGGTGGTTAGAGGGCTCTGCTCATACTCGTATAACTGGAATTACATATCCAGTAACTATCGTTATACTTCGTATGGGCTCCGCCCTCTAACAGCTCTGCTAGTGCCACAAAGGGCAGAGCCTAGATGAGTTCCCGCCCAGCTGTCCTGATGTGAGGGGGGGGAGTATCCTGCCATCAATTCCGGTCCTGTTCCTTGCCCAGAGCAACATTTAATACAGCCTCAGACAAGGAACCAGCCGTCATATCCCTGAGATAAAATCGAACGAAGGGGGATGGTGACGACCAGGAGGCAGCAGCACAGATGTCACCAACAGCAATACCCCTATACAAGGCCGCAGAGGCTGCCACACCCCTAATGAGCATGCAGTCCCGTTGGGGAAGTGCTCCTCATAGTGACGTAAGCCTCAGAGATAGCGCCGCATAGTCAGTGAGCCAGACGCTGAGTTGATGCAGGTCGTCCAGATCCAGCTGCGCTATAACAGATGAACAGCTGCTCCGTCTTACGGCTTGCCGATGTACGGCATACATAGCAGGCCAAAGCCCTTATTGGGCAAATCAAGTGTAGCCTGCTATCTTCCTCGGAAGTATGAAGCGGAGGATGAAAAGCCGCCAAGACCACTATCCTAGAACTGAAGGACATGGTAATTTTCTTAGGCATGAAAGCCAGGTTAGGATGCAGGATAGCTTTATCCGCACTCAAAACCAGACATTGTGGGTTTACTGACAAGGCACAAAAGTCACCAACTCTCTTTGCAGAAGACAGCGCCACCAGTAGGACTGTCTTCGAGGACAGGAGCCCCATGGAAACATTGTCTAATGGCTCAAAGGGTGGCTTACAACGACTATCAAGGACTATATGGAGATCCCACTGCGGTACTGTGATCTGCCACGGTGGCCTCAGCCGCAGAGCGCCCTTTAAAAATCGCCGCAAAAAGGGGTGCGAGAACACAGGAGCCCCCTGTAGTCCTTCATGATATGCCGAGATAGCGGCTGCATACACCCTCACAGTGGACATAGCCCTGCCAGAATCCAAAGAGATTGCACGAAAGTCAAGCTGATGGCGATAGGAGACATCATGGGGTCGGCATTGCGCGCTTTACACCAACCAGAGAAAAGTTCCCATCGTGTTGCGTACGACACTACCGTGGAAGCTGCCCTGGCCCCTTGGATGGTAGCAATGACATTTGCGGAAAGACCACACCTTTCTAACCATTTCCTCTCAGGAGCCAAGCCATTAGAGGCTGACTCGGGACGTGTGGGGCCTTGACCTTTCCTTTTGCCTGTGAACTTGCCCAGTCCACCATGGGGAGGGGCCACGGGTCCATCACTGCTAGACGCACAACTTCCGGATACCAGACTGAGTTGTGGCGATCCGGGGCTATTAATATCACCGTCCAGCCTTCCTTCCTGATTCTCAGCAGAAGTGGTGGGATCAGCAAAGTTGGGGGAAACGCATACAGCGTCCCCTGAGGCTAACCCTTCTGGGCCAAGGCGTCCACACCCAGTGGAGGGTCATCCTCCACCCTAAGTGAGCACCATGAGTGAGCGACATGAGGTCTGCTCCCTGATTCAAGGCCCCCGAAATGTGGCCTGCCCTCAGAGACACGAGGTGGATCTGACTCCACTGTAGCAGTCTCCCTGCAAGGGCACAAAGCGTCCTTGACCGCACCCTACCTTGACGGTTGATGTAAGCTACCATGGTGGAGTTGTCACTCCTCACCAGGACATGTTGCTCCCGTAGGAGCTCCAGGAAATGAAGCAAGACGTTTGAAACTGCGACCATTTCCAGGGCATTTATATGCCGGGACTCCCTGGGGACCCACCGGCCCCCGACCGACCGGGCATGGCGCACCCCCAGCCTTGGAGGGAGGCATCTGTAAAGACCTCGATCCAGCTCGCCGGCTGGCCCAACGGAGCCCCTTGGGTCAAGTTTTCCACACTGGACCAGAAAACCAGGCTGGGCATCACCAATGCGGCAAAGTGAGTATGCGGAGATTCCGGCACCAGGGACTCAGCTTGAGACGCCGAAACCACATCTGTAGGGGCCGCATGTGGAGAAGGCCCAATGGTACCACCACGTGTGCGGCCGACATCATGCCCAACAAGGACTTGACCGTCAGTGCTGACACCTTCCGGCATGACATTACCCGTCGTATCAGCAGCAGCAGCAATGCCCTGCGGCGCTTGTCGGACAGGCACGCATGCCCTGATGCCGCGTCCAAGGTGAGTCCTAGGTATGCCACAGTCTGCGACAGTGTCTCCGTGCTCTTCTCCCAATTTATCACAAACCCCAGCTGCAATATGTGGAGAATCAGGCGCTTTGCTTGTTCTATTGCTTTGGCAAGTGAGTTGGCCAGAAGGAGCCAGTCGTCCAAGTAGTGTAGGACTCGCACCCCCCCCGCAACGGTTCCAAGGCCACGTCCACGTACTTGGAGAACATTCGGGGCGAGAGCGAAAGCCCAAAAGGCAATCTGGAGTACTGAAAAACAGAACCCTGAAAGGTAAAGCATAAGAATTTCTGATGGAGACGCTGGATAGCCACATGAAAGTATGCATCCTTCAGGTCGACTGATACACACCAGTCGCCCGGCGGGACTGCTTTCAACAGCTGCTGGACTGTCAGCATTTTGAAGAGCTTCTGTGCCAAGTAGCCAAGTGAGCACCCGTAAATCCAGTATGGGGCTCATCCCTCCTGACTTCTTGGGAACCAGGAAGTACTTGGGAGTAAAAACCGTTGTGAGTGTCCCACACTGGTACTCGCACAATGGCGCCCTTCAGCAGTAAGTCCTGAATCTCCTGTGAAAGGACCTCCGATTATGAGCTGCTGGCATATTCGAGAATGCCCTGGAAGGGGGGGCGTCCTTGAAAATTGGAGTGGGTAGCCCTGGCTTAACGTTCTGTTGAACCATGGGGGTAAACGACACAGCTGGCACCACACTTGCAGTCTTTCTGACAGTGGGCACGCCTGAGAGCGGGGGGCGCTCATAATGAAATTCTGAAAGCTGACCCAGGCACTCTCCGCCGCTGGGGATGTGGGGAGAAACCCCACCCCTGCCCAAGGGGGGCCGTCTCTCAAAGGGATGTACGGAATCTTCAGTGTGGGAAGCGCTGGAAATTCCGGGAAAAACAGCAACAGAATGTTCATATTTGTGTTGCCCACGACAGCCTTCATAAAATGAAGACACTTCCGTTTGCAAATAAACAGGAAATTGTACCTGAATGACACAGTTTGACACAGCACACCAAGGATTTGAACAAAGGTTACCCGCGCCATAGTCTAACACTCTAACCATTGTGCTATCAGCCACATGGTTAATTTCAGCGCTCATAGCCAAGAAATTACCGCACTCGTATTGATCACAATAGACGCGGACCTGGATGAAAACTGCTCTGCAGTAACCATCACAGGCTCATTAGAAAATGGCGCCAATAATGACTCATTTGCATATTCTGCATTTGCCCGCGAACACGCTCTACTTAACTATTTTTTGGCAAAGGAGCGTGATGTTATGAGGGGAGGAGTAGAGGATTTGAGGGGGCTGAGTCTGAGGGGTCAGAAAAGAACTGGCTGGAACTTTCCAAGGAATGGTGGGCTTAACTGAATGTATGCATCTGATATATTCAGTGTAAGGGTGGGGACATGCATTGGGCTGCACTATAAGTGATAAGGTATCGTCTTTATTTAAGACGTTACAGGCACAAACAGAAACACACATCCCCGCGCACCATCATTTGTCGCAGTGGGGGCCACGCCCGGCTGCTGTAGCAGGTCGTGACTTCCCCGCTTGTTTCCCATATCGCTCTGCCAGAAGGGGAGGCATCACAGGTTGTGCACCAGGCTCACGGACTGGCGGCAGGCGGTGCGGAGCACTGGAAGGCGACCTCCTCTTCGCAGCTAAGGGACGCATCTTCCCGCCAGCTGAAGTGACTATGGAAAATGGCGTTCGCGGCTGGTTTTTGGTCGAACACCTTTCCACCTGCTCCTGTATGGCAGCATCGAGTGGCAGACCAAACAGAGAGGATGGGCACAGTGGCGCGTTGAGCAGCGGTGCCTTCTGGTGTTCTTTTAGAGATGTCTGACTGAGCCACATCTGACGCAGGGAGACTAAGTACTGCCAGAGACATGACCCACCCAACACACACTGAGGCCACTTGGGCTCCACGGAGCAGCACACCAGCAAGACAGTGGGTGTCCTGCCAAGCCACGTTGTCCCCTTCCCAACAGGCATGGAGGAGCGACAGCTCTGCCAGAGCATTTCCTGTCAAGCCGACGATATTCATGGCTGATGCCGCCTGTGCACTGCCAATGAACATCTTGTCCGCCACCTTAACCTCCTGCTCACGTCTGGGCCGGAGGGGTCGTTGCTGGGACCGGACTGTGGGCTCCAGCCTGAGCTGGTCTAACAGCGGTGCATCTACAGGCAGGGTGCCGCCGAGGAACTCAGTCATCCAGCCCACCAAAGCTGTGTAGGAGAGGAACCGCACGGCTAGGAGTGAGACTTTCACCGGAGATGCCCTCGCGCTCTGTACAAAGTCTTGGAAAACTGGATAACATGGGGCCACTGCCACAGGTGCCGACGGGCACTTTCTTGTATGCACCGAACTCCATTAGCTTAGTGGGGTCGCTCGCGGGCTCGGAGGGAGCAGAGGACAACTGCACGCCCGACAGGATGGCCACCAGTTCCAGGATGGCCAGGTAGTCTTCTCTAAGTTCCAGCGGCGCCCATTCATGCAGGGGCCCTGGGCGGCTGCCCAGGCACAATATATCATCCTCGGAGTCAGAGGGCTCGCTAACTAGCTCACTGATGGCTCTGTCTAGAGGCACACTGGTTGAGAAGTGAGCCACTCTTTTCTCCTGGATAGGCATGAGGAGCGCAGCGCACACTGTGCACGCTGGCTGCTACTGCAATGCTTGACGAGCGTGGCGCGCGCGAAGGCAGATGACAGACAACACACTGACGGTGCAGGTTCAGCATAAAGCCTGGGCAGCTCTCACAGGTCTTCGGCGGGAACGCCAAGGCGGCGGACGGATCTCCTGCACACTGCTCCTTTGGTGTGACGGTCTGAGCTGAGCTCGAAGACTGCAATGGAGATGGTGAGCTATCTTCTTGCATTATTTTCTTCGGGGCTGAAGATTTAAGGGAGTCGAATGAAAGGGGTTTCACCATTATATAGCCAGGAGGGGGATAGATATGCACATTTCTTCAAGTGGGCTGCTGCGCAGCAAGGGATTGGCTCTCGCGGAGCTGTGAGAGGGCGGAGCCCATACGAAGTATAACTGCATTCAATCAAACAAAGAGAGAACTAACAAATATGCCAGCCATGCAGTTGTTTACAGACACAGAGTTAGGTTCATTCACATTGATTTCCACACACAATCTGAGCTCAGAATACATACACACACATGCACACACACATCTCAGTGCACTTTCCTTTCTCACATTCATTCACATTGGACAAGATCCAAGGTTCTAATTTTCTTATGACTTGACACCATTGAAAGCTCTATTTCAATTGCATTCATTTGGTAACTTGTTATAAATGGTTCAAACCACGCACGGAACACCTGCTATCCCTGTTGTGGATGAGGACATCCCTCCATTGCTGCGTGCATATCTCCAGCCGTCCACGCACGATACACCCACTGTTTCGCCGCCACCCGCGGACACTTCTATTTGAGGGGCCAACAGTCCAATAGAATCAGCTTCATCCTCATGTCCACTACCACCGGATGTAGGAGTGCGCTATATCTCGCATTCAGTTTACTCGTATGGGCAGGCTTCAGCTGCCCGCTAAACCCAAATTTCTTTACCCATAATGATTTCCACTTCCCTGAACCATTATGCTGACGTTCTAAACACTCCCCATTCACGGTGAAAGTCACGTCATCTGTCCCACAACAATACTTGCAACAATTACAACAACATCCCCCTTTACTGATAGTCTTTCCCATTTTAAGTTTTACTTTCTCTGTCTCACATCAGTAAAACCGAACTCGGGAAAATTCCATCACTCACCCACTCCTTTATGGAGAACCTCCCTCCTGGCCTCACTACACACTCAAAGAGCCTCCATAATCGCTTCAAGCTGAGGACTTTCCCTATCCTCTTCCAGACGACGGTAACGTCTCCCAGACGAACTGTGCACGGGGTTTGCAGTCGGCGCCGATTCTCCAGGGAGTGCAGGTGAGATATTGGAAGCCCGGACGAGCCCCCAAATGTGGTGGAAATTTTATTTATTCCTGTAAGAAAACACGCAGAGACAGAGATAGTAAAATAGAATCCAGTCTTAACTATATGCATATAGGGTCCAAATTACATGCAGAACAAGGACAAAGGAATTCCTCTTTTGCTTGGATATATGTATGGGCATACTGTCGTAAGTGTACGCCCCTGTGGCAAACTTCCCCAATAGTTTATTACTTTCCTCCTTTCTACAGGTACTTATTATTCAAATTTCTCCCGTATGGAGCTAATTTACGGGAGCATGTTCTTCCAGCATTCCATAGCTGAATGCACGTATCCCACGTACATCAACTCCCATCCTTATCAGTTCCAGCGGAGAGTTCCTCTCTCTTTCTCCGTAGCTATCTCAATCCGAGGCCTTATCTCAAGGTCCAGCAGGTTCTCAAGGAATCTTCAGGGGAACACACAACTCAGAAAGAACACTTTGGCCCAGCAGGATCCTCAGGCTCAGAAGGAATAAACACATCATATAACACACAGTAACAGAAAGCACATCTCAGAACATTTTTGCTTACACACAAGCTTACGAGGAAGCTAGGTTACAAGGATAAATAAACAATTTATAACTAAATTTCTCTCACAGGGACAATTACTTTTTTACATAGGGCCAGGTAGGTTTGGATGGGCTTTTTTCCCTTAACAAATGAAATCATCATTCAAAAACTGCATTTTGTATTTACTCGGGTTATCTTTGTCTAATATTAAAATTTGTTTGATGATCTGAAACATTTAAGTGTGACAAATATGTAAAAAAATAAGAAATCAGGAAGGGGGCAAATACTTTTTCACTGCACTGTATATATATACAGCCTATATATATATATATATATATATATATATGTTTGTATACAACCCGAATTTCAAAAAAGTTGGGATGCTGTGTAAATTGTAAATAAAAACAGAATGCAATGATTTGCAAATCTCATAAACCTACATTTTATTCACAACAGAACACAAACATTTTGATTTTATTTCACAACGTATTTCCTGTACTCATGCTGGGATCTAATGGGCCGTAGCCAGGCGTCGGCATCTCATGTGGTATAACATGTATTTACTGCAGTGACAAGGAAGGCACATTTTTTTCTTTAAGTTCCTGCACGAATATGATCGCCAACAAGAAATAAAGGAGGGGTATCTCGATGAACGGAGTCAGCGAATAGCAAACATCATTGGTCGTATTGATGGCAGCAGGGGCATAGGCAGCATGACGCCACAATGCACATGCGTACACTTTTTTCAGAGGGAAAAATTAAAGTAGCCAAAAAACGTCATAACGTGCAAAATAAAAGTATAGGCCTATACTTTTTGAGATGATGATCAGTAGCGTGTGGTATGCCACAATGCGTGCATTACAGTACATTCATACTCTCTCTTTTCATGGTTTTCACACTGAAGACAACTTAAGAAGGAGATGGATTTTTTTTTTTTTTTAAATTTGGCATCTCCAATCCCACCCGAATCTGGAATGCACAATTGGGGAACTATGTACAAGGCTTGCTCATATGCAACCTCGTGCTGCCAACTCAGGAGAGTGAAGACAGTTTGCGGCTCTCCTCCGAAGCACGCGCCTGTCAGCCAATGCTTCTTATACACTCATTGGTTGAATTCTCGCAAGTTCAGAACGAGGGCGGAGGATACCCGAACATGAACAAGCTTAGAATCTTCCTGACAAGCTCCCGTCCGGCCAACAGGAGGCGCTAAAGCAATGAACAAAGCTACCATTTGTATATTATCCTTCCTGACAGACCCTTCCCAATTTGCATCCCTGTAGGGCAATGGCCAATTGTGCGCTACTCTGAAAAAGCTGCCGACCACTGCTGGTTGGTAGGACTGGGGCTCGAACTCGCGCCGTTATAGTCCCTTATGCTTCGCAGTGCGATGCTTTAACCGAGTGAGCTATCCGGCAGCTGGATTTTATTTTTTAAGAACAGATGATGGAGCATAATTTGCAATTATGAGATGTAGCTAGCTAGCTAGCTACTACTTGTGTGTGCAATGCACTTTGAGCACAGCGAGATTCTCATCCGCAAGGAATCTGGTTGGAAGGGCCTCAGGGATCAAGCTGTCCCTTTCAGATCCACATGCAATAACTGAGGTAATAAAAAAGACCACGTCAGTGAAAAGGAAGTGTCTGTGATGGAGCCGGATTAGAAAAAATGAGAGGAAAATCTGGCGCAGAACTGTTGGAGCATTGACAAACGATTGTCGCCCACCTCCAGGTAACTAGCTATTTAGCGAGTTAGCTAGCTCCTTGCAAATCACATAGCTGACTTTAACCTAGCAGTTTAAAATTACTGTTGCTATGCCAATAATAGCATCTATAAAGCCATTTAGACTGTTAGTAAATTGTGGAGTTCTTGGCCTGTTAACACAACATGAGGACATCAACAATTAACATTATAGGACCCAAGAATACTCGCATTAGCTGGCTACCTATGGATCATGCTGTGAGCTGTGGCTAGCTAGCTAGTCTCTGCAGTTTTCGCTCAAACAAGGCTAAAATCTAGGATATCTTGTGTAGTGAAGCTGGCAAACATACTTTAACGAATTTCGTTGTGGAAAGAGTCCTGCATCTAATCTCCTCTTTTTCAGCTTTTTATTTTCGAGAAGGATTTTAAAAGGGGGCACCAATATATATTGAGAGATTTACTAGTGGGAATGGGGTTTAGAATTTAATATTAATATTTAATAGCTATCGAAAATGCGGACAGAATTCCGTAATAAACCTCCTTTTTTCGACTTTTTGTTTGTCAGAACGATTTTAAAATATATAAAATATTTTATATAATATATAACTATTTTAAAAATATATGTCAGGGGTTTCATTTTTGAGACGGGGGTTTAGAATTTCATATTAATATTTAATATCGCAAATGCATATGCTGCGCATGCCCAAGAAACCGGGTGTGTCATCAGTAACATTGCTGCCGCTATTATACGCCATTACCATGAATGGCAGTACAAAAAATTAAACTCAAATTTTCTTGACTGGATATACGCTCGACATTTTTACACACCCTAGGTACGTAAACATCAAGGTAAGTGGAAAAAGTACTGACTTCAATCGATATTGGTCGAGGTTGAATACGGAATTTTTTCCAGTTGAATACGGAATTCTGTCCTTGGTTTCCAGATATCATGTCTCTGAAGCTAATACTTAATGGTTTGGTAAACGTCGGTAAGTTGTGGTTGAGAACGTCTAGCGGATAATGCATTAAACACTTTAATACTTACCAACCCTTGTAGTTTACCATGAATAGTGGAATTCCGGCATCGAATGTGCTGTGAGATTTGGTCAGGACCATTTGTATTCCATGTGCTATGAGCAGTCAGGTGGGCGTGTAGCATTAGGTCCTCATCAACCCACCCCTTGTCCCTCCCCGGGTCTTGATCCACTCTCTCGTCCAGTGAGACTCACATCCGGTTTCAAAATGACAAGATGGCGCTGGTCAAAATGCCTAAATTGAGGCTTCATAAATGGTATTCTGAAACCAATGGGTGACATTATGGTGGCTTTGTCCATATTTTCCAGTCTTTGGATAAGACTGGGCTCGAAAATTGTGGTAGCATGAGGCCACGTACGAAGCGATGCTCTTGCGCATAGTCAGCGAAGGCTTTTTGTGAATCCCTTGCTTTGCTTAAGTTTCTCGGTTGCAATCTCTTTGCTAACCCCTCTCATCACAAATTTTTTGTGAGGTCTTCGTGAAAACGGTCCCTGGTCTGCATCAACCTATTTGCTGGTGTTTGGTGGTGATGTTAATGGCTGGATGTTAATCCTGCTATTCCACACAACAGAACAACTTAAATATTGCAGACTTGAAGAATAAGGGTCCGTGTACCTTTCGGCCATTCGTTTTTCATTTTGATTAAGGTAATGAAAAAACAGAGAACAAACTTATTTCCGTTTTTTGTTTTGATGTGGGCAAACGAAAAACGAGCCGTCTCCCGATTTTCGTTTGGAAATTGGAAATCGAAAAACGGAAAACGAGTCGTTATATGGTTTTCTATTTTATGATTACAAAACAAAAGTGACCAAAGCGCAAAATCTCCTATCTGCTGAATTTTTATGATTGGCCGATTTCACTTTGGATGATGAGACCAAGGAAGGCTGCTCATCCTAAGTGAAATCCGCCAATCAGAAATATTCCGCAGATAGGAGGTTATGCGCTTTGGTCATTGATATGTTCTCGCCAGCAATGGCCAGATGTCAAAACAGTGATATTTCTCGGGCAATGGATGTGTGTGCTTCTGACAAACACGGTTCCATTGTTTGACTCGCGTTACATTAATTTTAGCTGGGTAGCTAGGTAGCTACTCTCCTGCACGCTGGCTAAATTACGAACAACAGCTGTATAAAACTTGCTTCCAGTTTATTAAGCTTGACTAGTTTGCCATCGGTAACCAGAAACTACCAGTCAAGTATTTTTACATGGTTCATAAAAGTTTTATTGACTTTGTGTTATATCAGAGTCGATCGTAATAACAGACTTTTTCAGTTTTTTGCACAAAAAGTGCAAGGAACAATTCAGCTGTTCAAGAAATGGGTAGCTATCGCGATCAAATCGGTAAGGGCAAAATGGATGCTCGAAACTTCAGCTCAATAACAACCTAAACAGTGCAATGGATTTCGCACTTTGAATGATCAGGAGTACTCTAGGGGAGTCCAAGATCAAAATATAAATTTGGAAATGTAGCATAATAGGTCCCCTTTAATCAATTTTCAGGTGAATGAAAGATACAGTATTTAAAAACAAACTGGCAGTCTCTCCTTTATATATTTCTTCTTCTTCTTGAGTTTACAGGCAGATTAAAAAACCACAATAATTGACTCTAATTAATAGAATTACATGGTATCAATACCATGTTGAATTTTTGCTTCAGAAAACAGATTTTTCTTAACTACTAATTGGGATACCATTGGCTCACTGTAGCTGAAGGCTGAAGCGGTTGCTACAGAGGACGACGATTTTTTCTGTAGCAAGATATATACTATATATATATATATATATATATATATTTTTTTTTTTTTTGAACTGCTATGGGCAAGTATATTGAACAGTTTGCACATCAGGCTTAGCTGAGGCGTTAAATTAAGGCAAGTCCTGAAAAACAGGGATTGGAGTGAACTCGTCCATATTCTAAGAGCTCGGCTTGCTTGTGCATATTCAATAACTGATCTGGGTGTGACATTTAGTGATACAATATTGTAACTGCGTGCAAAAATTTGGAGCTCCATGTCCGTTGGCAAATACATCTACACAAAGCAGTTAAGATACCCTGCCGGGCACCGTTGTTCTTCTCGAACATGCCAAATCCAGATAATCCTTAAATGATGAATTACATTCAAATTTTAATGTGTAACGAGTAACAAAGTGGCCAGTATCAAAGTAACGAAGTGAAAGAATACTTTTTTTTATCTTTTAAATGTAGTAGCGTAAAAGTCCCGGTTTAAAAAAACTCAAGTACAAATATTCCAAAAAAAAAAACCTACTTAAGTACTGTAACGAAGTACATGTACATTTCTGTATGATAATGTATCCCAAATCCATTGTCCCCGTTTTCTCTGGTATCAGTTGCGCGATTCAATAGGAAGATTAAGGAAATGATTCTGGTACCGGCTGCGAAATTCAAAAGGGAGATAGAGGAATGTAACACATCGTACCAATCTAGCATGATAGAATCTTAACAATCGTCGGAATGTGTTTTTAATTTCCCTATTCAGTGTCGCAACCGATACTGTCCTCCATGCTTGTTAACTGTGGTATCGGTTGTGAGATTGAATAGGGAAATTAAAAACACATTCCGACCATTGTTATAATTCTTTCATGCTAGATTGGTAAAATGTGTTACATTCCTCCATCTCTATAGAATCTCACAACCGGTACCAGAGAAAACAAACACGGAGGACTGAAACAAACCGAACCAATCTAGCGTGAAAGAAGATTAGCCTAATAATGGCCGGGATGCTAGCTAGGGCAAGCGCAGCATATGCATCCGCTATATTAATATTTAATCCACCTTTTGCTGTTCATTAGAAGAAAATACACATTAATTTTTGTAAAATGGCGACCAATATCGCCAAGAAACATTCACTGGCGTCAAAAATTGGACATTGTGAACATTCTATGTACAAAAATGTGTTTTCATTGGTGTCGGTTAAAGTCGCTCTCATAGATACAATCAAAGCAGCCACCACAACTGCTTCCATTTAAGCAAACCAACTCATGAACGCGCAAGGGAATAAGTTAATTTGAAAACCAGTCGGGGCATCATACTGGTATTCTTGAAAATACTGAAACATAATCGTGTCTGCGCCACTTCCACCATGTACGTAAATAGTCCAGCTACAGTCATAGTAACAGTATTTATCCATTTTTTCTAACATCGTGTTAGTTCCTATGTTGGACTGAGGGATGTTTAACTTTATTGTTACCAACCGATCAGAAAGAACAAATTAAGAAAGGACAGGATACGCCCGGCCAACCAGCCAGCCAATCGTCAGCCTGCCAATCGTCGAAGTTCTTCCCCGCCGGCCAACCAATCGCTGAACTTCTTCCCCGCCGGCCAGCCAATCGTTGAACTTGATCACTCAGATATCAATCGCTGAAGTTCTTCCCCACCGGTCGACCAATCGCTGAACTTCTTCCCCGCCGGCCAGCCAATTGTTGAACTTGATCACTTGGGCACTCACGCACTCACTCAGCGACATTCGCGTTTATAGGGGCCTGGCCGCTGCTCGGCCCAGCCCAAAAATCTCCCACTTTATCCAAGACTACAGTGGAATGATACTGAAGGGTACACGATTCCTGCAGTTTGCCCAAGCTCCTACAGACTAATCAGTAATATTTTGGCCATGAGATCTATCCAAATAATTAATCAGCTCCATAGTCCTATTAAGACTGTATAATTTGTGCCCACAATTCCAGAGGCAGAAATATATTTTGTTATGATATCATTACTCATCAAGGCACTGTTATTGTTCAATGTGGCTTTGGTCTCTTTTTACATAAATCAACTGCATATCAAATTTCCAAGCTTCAATAATGAGACCTTTTTAAATGAGAGTGGCTAATATATTTAGTTGGACATTTGATCTCCAAATAAAAAAAGACTCCCATTTCCCTTGGAATGATTCAGTGCAAGTTTAAATCAATTTATCAGCTCCTTTTCTGAGCTTTCTTATTAACTTGCACTCTTTCTGAAGCCTCTACCCAACTGATAAATGCATACCAAAGATAAACTTTTAGTAACATAATTTTAATTGTATTTTGTGCTGATGCAAAATTGACATTGATATGAGAATGAGTGCACATGCTTGTGTGTGTGAGTGTGCATGCGTGGTTGATGTATTGTAAAAATGTAAGGCGGTTTATCAACTGCCAATAAACATCATAGCAGAAGAAGGTCAGTAAACCAGATTACATTCTTCATATCCTTTGGCTAAAGCGCTAAAATAGTGCTTTGAATTCTTGAAATTCCATTAAAAAAATACTCCATATTATAAAAAGCATAATGCCTGAGTAACAAAAGTATATAAATGCAATGCAAATCAATGGCGGATTAGCAATGATGAAATCAGATTTCAGTTTGCAATTCAGCGGATTTACCTTGTTTGATTTCTTGTTAGGCTGAACTGTTTAGTTCTGAGTATGCACAGTAATCGTGACCCAGCTCTTTTAATGAGGGAACAGGCCACATCTAGCAATGAAACTGATTGTCTGTCAATTGTCCAATTACACTTGAGCCTCAGAAAATGGAGAACTATATACAGCGGGGAAAATAAGTATTGAACGCGTCAACATTTTTCTCAGTTAATATATTTGTTTTTCTTTTTCAACAATCTCTTTATTGTATTTTCAATTTTATACAAAAGTAACAGGTACATTCCTGATATAATGTATATGAGTGTTTGCTAAAATCCCAAAAAATATAGTTGGGATGCTTAGTGGGACGCACTTGCATTATGCACCATGAGTCTGCATGGTTTTGTGGTTGTTATAATTGATATGATGGTTTTACCATAATATCATATTTTGAATCAGTATCTCAAGGGTAAATTTCTGGTGGTTGATTCAGCATTTAAGTGCCAAGCCTATCTTATTTCTAACCCTTTGTTGTATAGTGGTCACTAAAGTGACGAAACCCACCCATCACCCATCAAGGGCAGAGGAAGAGTCATGCAACAAAGGGTTAAACACGCCAAAGAAAGGTATGAATCTTAAAACCATCAGAGAGAGGCAACCCATGGACAAACTCTATTGCTATGCAGGTCCACGGTTGGGAACCTCCAAGGGCAGTAGTGGACTGCATGGGCATTGATTACTTGATTTGGAGTGGGCACACAAAGTACAGGCTGCAATGGGGTTGAAGTACAGGCGTACTAAAGGTTCCGCCAGATCTCAAAGTTCTGTGCTGGCACACCTTAATTGAGTTTTTAGTGGTTCATGATTTGAATTCTGTGTCTTTTGAAGCGTCTTTGATTCAAAAGCATCCTTTCAAACAAAAATTTCAGTAATTTACTTTTTTTTCAATTAATGTACGCTCACTGCCCATATTCATTTACAACATTTGTACATTCATATAGATTTTACAATGTGCACTCAGTAGATGAAAAACCCTTGTATACTGCACACTGTACCACAACCGTTGTGTCTCATTTATAGTTTCCTCCTCTTCAGCAACCTGTATGTCTTTTAGAAGCATTGTCTCCTTAATTGGTTTGGTGTCTTGTGTGCCTCCCCTTTGCATGTGTAATCCATTTGTATGCCCCACTACTTTGAGTCCCTGTGGTGTATACTATAACCTAGTTTTGTGTCTAGCAGAGTTGCTGGATTGTCATACTTTTTTCCCTTAAGCCATCAGTCAGTAAATATCTTCTAGTTGACAACTGTAAAATTGTCTTCCGAAATTATCCTAACTTTTCTGATAGTGAAACACGTTTTTATTCTTCAGATCCTTATTAATAGGAACAAGCTCCCAAGCCTTGTTATCGGTCTTTAGGATAGGGACCGTGTTCCTGTTTACATGCCTCTCCAGTTTGTTACCCTGTTCAATTTATAAGGCATACCTCCCAAATGTTCATCGTTCCCCAGGATTGGGACTGTTAAACCCTTTGGACCTGCTGTCAGGGTCCTGCTCTGGCTAGGGTGAACTCCACCAGGCACCTGCCCTGGGATATCACTGGCTGAGAGTGGACATGCTCCTTACCTCTCTACACCACCAGAACTGGACTGAGCTTTTGTCTATCTGGACTTTGGCCCTCCCCTTGCCATTACCACATTCCAATCAATACCTTCATTGCATTGTTCCTTCACTCTACAGCTGGTTTCTTTTCTGGATCATGACACACTGTATAACAGTAGAGGGTACTGTACCCTTTAACTGGGGATGTGCTACTTTCTTCTTAATGATGGCCATTTAATGAAAGGAAGTATTATACAAGGGGGGGATAAACACCACCCAAGACGGATATTTGTGTAGCAAAGGTCAAAAGGGTAGGAAGGGTGCCAGTTCTCCAATGACACCTGTCTTCTCAGTAAAGACGCACCGATACCAAAAGTGATATCGGACCAATACTGAATCAGATAGCTGGATTAGGTATTGGTGACAATGACCTAATCAGGCATTCATCTGTAACGTGTTTTACAAAGTACGGAAAACAACTTAAAATCCAACCTAATGTTGCCTTATACATACAAAATGATTCCAGTCTTTTCCAGACAGTGAGGCATACAGTTTGTAAATTAACATTAGTATCAGGTCTGTGATTGGTATTGGCCAATACTCAACGTCCAGATAATGGCATCAGTATTGAGATTGAAAAATCTGATTGGTGCACCTCTAGTTTGCACCTGCCAGCTCGTATGTGCATACTCTGCACAGTTCACCTACTTTTCCGCACATTTCATTTTTATGGTAAGTCATTACAATTCAGAGGATTCAAACATTAAATCATCATGATCTGGCAAGGACGCAAAAAACAGCTGGCATTAATAAAAGATTATAACTGTCAAGCCACTTATATCCAAGCAGCGAAGGGGTAAAGAGAAATAATTTATTAAACCCCCCCCCCGAGAAATAAGGCTACACATCTTGCACTCAGTTATTTTTCACCTCCTATCGCTATCATGGATGATTCTGCCTCTTAATGTATTCTTTGCTGTCAACACATATAGGAGAATGCACCTTAATTTTATGATTTAGAAATTTGAACATTAATGATACTATGGTGACAAGAGACATTTATTTTCTGTAATAGCAGAGCACTGTCGCAAAAACTGAACCGTGAATAGAAGAGGATTACGGATACATCCTCTGTGATTAATTTGCATGCTCCTCGGGGGCCAATAGTTTAAAGCCTTTATGAGCTGTTCAGCATTTCAATATATGTGATGTGTGACAGCTGACCGTTTGGTATGACACTTTGAAGCCGTGGTGGGTACGCAAACCAATTTACTCCATATTTTACTGTGAAATCCTGTCATGTGTGCTTCGGTGGGTTACCCGAACTGTATGACATTGCATACCAACAAGAGGAGCTTTAGTAATCTGTATGATTAGTCAGTGCAGTAAAACAAACAAGCTTGAAGAACCTTCATTATTCTGTTTCAAGGCAAGAAGGACCAGGGTATAAATAAACAGGGTGGTAGGTTGCCTCAAAAAACACACAGCTAAAATTTCATCAGTCTGTCAGGAAAATATGGTTCTGACTTTTATAGCTGCCATGAAGCTGATATCTTCGACAGGATATTACTTGCTTCCATCCTCTTGCTGAGTCATTGTCCAATTGTCTTATGATAAGAAAGTGAAAAAATTGTTTTCATATCTTCTGTCTCTCCTTGCATAAATTCTGGTCATTGTATGGTTAAGATAGTACAATGTAAGTTTGTCAAATAATATTTTGATTAGTTCATTTTACAATATTGAAGCTTGTGGAAAATCACATTCATTCAGTATCTTCATGAAGTAAAATCCTGGACATTCCATTTATTCATTTAACTTGTCTGCAATTACAAAGACTTTTGACCCATAAGCTGTTTTGCTCTGACCACTATCAGCACTCTGACCATTCTGCAGGTTAAGCTTTATAAAATATAAGCTAATCACTACATATGGTCAAGTAAATTTATTTCATAACTTTTGAATAATGATATTAAAGTTCATACCTTGTATGGTATATCTTGCGCTCTGGTCAGTTTATTCAGTAAACCTTTCTAATACAGAGTCTCTCCCACTAGAACAGTCAAAATTTTTTGTGACATTCAAAAAGGGTGCTGGCAGCATTCTTCTGACAGTCTGGTGGCATCTCTGAGTCCTGCAGTTTTGTTTTTCACTCATTAATGCAGCAAATCTATCTTTCCACCTTGTTCAAAAGAAAAGTTCACAATTACTAGTACCCGCCCTGTGCGATTCACTTGAGGGGAGCGCTGTCTGTGCCTGTGATTATACGCCTATGCGTAGGTGGGTAAATAAGAAAGGCAGATAATGACAGAATTTTCCTTTTCGGGTGACCATTTCTTTTAATTATGCTAATGACTTGTCTTGTAATTGAGATTAGGAATATATCGGGCAATATACACTGCCCGTCCAAAAAGAAAGACGCCATTTGTATTTAAATAAGTAAATATTCTAGAGCCCTGGTCCTCAAATCACACCCTATGAGGTCCGAGGACTGCTGGTTTTCTACCCTGCCTTTACCTAGGAGTCAGGTGTTAACACAGTCTGGCTAATCAGAGGCACTAACTGTTCATTTTCTTGCCTGGGATAATAGAAAACCTGGGCTGGATTTGGATTTGAGGTCCAGATTTGAGGATCCCTGCACGAGAGCCTATGATGGAATCATTATTGCAGTGATGAATATGTTCCTTCTGGCAATAATTCTTTTAATCCTGACTGATTCAGTGCGCAACTTCTCATTTCTTAAACAACCATGTCGGAAGATGTATCTCATGGCCATTGAATAGAAGTAACTGTTTCATGAGTGGCAAATTATTTGCCTCCATCAAGCAAAGACAACAGCCAGGGAGATTGCTGAAATCACTGGATTTGGTCATGAACTGTCCAACAATTTATTAAAACCTGGAAGGATAGAGGTGGACTGTCAACTTTGTGAAAGAAATGAGTAGGAGAATGATAATGACTGATCTGGATTGGAGATCACTGAAATGCTAGGTGAAGTCTCATCATCAAAAAATAAACAGTAGAACTCATGGCTATGTTTAATTATGAAGGTAAGAGCATTTTCACATGCACAATGGTACAAGAACTTGGAGGATTGGGACTACATACTGCGTGTGGCCACAAGAAAGCCACTTGTTAGTGAGGCTAATTGGGACATTCTCTCGTTACGTGGGTTTGTTTAGAGCAAACTAAAGAGACACTTTAGTTACAAACATGTTTGGGAAACCCACGTTACTTTAAGAACGATCGTAAGAGTCATTTATAGAGGTTCTTTGTGTTAAGAGGCTTTCCGGGAAACCCACCGCCAGACCGTATTCTTCAGCTCAACAATCATCACACGCACCTGTTATTCATTTCCACTGTGCGGTAGTATTGTGCTGTTTAAGACTGAGCCTCGCACTTAGTCTTTGCGAAGTCTCGTAAGCCACATGTCTGAGTTGTATTGCTAGTCTTGTATAGGCTTATCCTCCGTGCATATTCTAATTCTCTAACTCAGTGCTGTTTATGTTGAAATCAGCACTTTAACTTTATAATTAAGGAACTTAATTTCCTCTTTCCTTTTTCTATTTCAGTAATACATTGTTGCTGTAACTAAAGCCCAGTATTTGTGTTTGTAATACCATTATCAAGGAACATCGTTTCATATTTTGTTTTTTATTACTTCGTGTGTGCCTTTCTGCTTCACAAAGACATAACAAATACAACCAAGTCCATCCAGTCCAGTCCAGTCCTCAACTTCCTGTCCACCGTGCACATCACCAGTATGCGAGGCAGAACCCCTACAGATAGGCATGTCAGGGTAAGAAAGGAAGCCCATGAACCGATGCACCTGTCCTGCATAGTGCTCACTATACAAGCCTCTGGGGGCAGTGTTATGATCTGGAGTTGCTTCAGTTGGTCAGGTTAGGCTCAGCACTGTTCTGCAACAATAAAGTGAATTCAGCAAACTACCTGAATATACTGAATGACCAGTAACCCATCAATGAACCTTTTAATCCCTGATGGCAGAGACATATTCCAGGATGAGAATACCAAAATTCATGGCATTCAGTGAATGCAAATCTGTTCGGAAATAAATGTTACAACATTGTATGAGATTGTAAAAACAATACCACAACAAATGTACGCCATGATCAAAGCTAAAGGTGGCCCAACAAATCTTATAGCGTGTGACTTTTTTTGGATGGGCAGTGCAGTATGCATTTCATTGCCCCGTCATCCCCCCCAAATTAATAGGCATGTTCTCATCAGACCAAAGTTTTAAACTAGCGCACTATTTTGCGGTTTCGAAATTAGCCCGATGTCAAATTAGCCAGCTATTCTTGCTGTTTGACATGAATAGCGCGCTATTTGATCGGGAAAATTTCCCCCAAAATCTTGGTCTAGTTCCCGAAATAGCCTGCTAATTCGGGAACTAGCTTATTAGCCAGCTAGCCTATTTGTGTTCGGTCTTCATCAGAACGAACATTTCTCGATACCGTTATGTGCTATGATTAGCATCGGAAAATGTGAGCAAAAGTAAACGTCAGAATGTACGTAAGTACAGTGCCGTCACCAGTTTTTGTGCTAGGTTATAAACCACTCCGCCTTTCCATTCGAGGATAAGGCAGAGCATTTGGACCTGAGCAACTGGGGTTCAATATCCGGTAATACATGCGACCTTTCAGAGCAAGGCAAGAATTTTTTTGTATAAATAAATCATAATTAATCAATGCATTCCCGTCCCATCAATGCCATCGTCCTGGGTTACTTCGGGGATCACGTGACTTACACCACGGTTGCTGCATCCAATGCAACGCCTCTATTCCTCTGGTGTAGAGATGGGATTTACGGCTCTTTGAAGGGAGTCGGATCTTGAGGAGCCGTTCCTTTCAAAGAGCCGTTCAAAAGACTGGCTTATTGTTATATTTATTTATTTTTTAGAAGTCAACCAGGGGTAACTCATTTCTATCAAGGAAACAATCACTGGTAGCAGTTATAAGATAAGATTTGGATCAGAATAATTCAAACTTACACATCCCAACAATATTTACTCTATTGGTGGGAATAATACTGAAACATTGATTATAATTTCAATTGGCTTGTGTTTTCATTGTAAACATTCCATAGGGTGGTGCCATGTCCCCAGGCTTTGACAGTGAGATCACTATTTTGAATTTTCCCTCACCTAAAAAATTTTGTGGCACAATAAAAAACTACACAGTCTGCATGCATAACAACTTCACTGTAAAATTTTCCACTCAAGAAAATTTTAACAATAAGAAAAAAATAATAAAAATTATAAATAGCAATTAAAAAAATGTATATAAAGAATATAAATAAAACTAGAATAAAAATTAGGACATGATAAAAATGTGAATGCAAAATTGTACTTCCCTACCTGGTGTTTGTACACCTGAACTACTTTACAAACAGGAGCTCAGCTCCTTGACTCGAATCCACATCAGAACAATGTAAACAATAACAAGAACAATGTAAACCACACAAGAACATCTTAACAATACAGAAAAATATAAAAATAATAAATAAGAATAAAATGTGTTTTTTTTTCCCCAGTCGCTAATATCTCCTCCTCCCTGATACAGCGGTAAATGTGGCTCCAGTCCAGTCAGTCAGACTCGGGCGGTGCTCCCTACTTCATCTCCTCCTCCCTGATACAGCGGCAAATGTCTTCAGTCCAGTCGGGCGGCGCTCACTAATATTCTCCTCCCCTAAGTTAGCTGCGCATGTATAGCTGCTTTCACGTGAATGGGGCGTGCTGTGGACAACTCAAACACTGAGATGTCAGTGGTCGTTCACGTGAAGGCAGCGTGGACAACTTAGACTCATGGGACACACAGGTGGCACATGAAGGCAGCGTGGGCAATTTTCATGTAAGAACGGCTCGCAACTGCAAATCGGTTCTCATCGTTCACTTAAAAGAGCCGTTCAAAAGACTCGACTCGTTCGCGAACGTCACATCGCTACTCTGGTGAAACCTTTGATATCGTTAATTTGTCTGAGATCATCAGCAGATTATTAAAGAGTTTCGAAGCATAGTATAATGGGCTATTCTGTAGAAAGTTTGTGAGAGGTCTTAAGAGTGCAATTTGCGTATTTGCATAACAGAACTGATAGTTACTGATACACGTTTTGCGTGTATTCGTGTCTTTGCATTGACTTTGAATGTAATCTGTCATGCAAAAAATTTGAATTGTGTCCGGTGTGAAAGCAGCTTTACCTATGAAATATTAACGTTGCAAGGAAATAGTCTAGATGCATAGCTACAAGGAGGGACATTCTAAAATGCTTAAGGTGCAAAAAGCTTACCATGGCTTAATGCACCAAAACAGCCACCAATAAGCGGCAAATTCTTCTCGGTAATTTCTGGTCAGGAGCACTTTCTCCAATAAAATAACTTAAAACCGAAGACTGAGGAATATGGTAGTTACATCACGTTAAGCTTTTTCCCCTTTATTGACGTACATTATGAGGAAAAAGCTTAACATAGTTTAATATGCTTAAACAGTGGCCAATAATCACCAAATTCCTCTCGGACATTTCTTGTCAGGAGCACTTTGTCCAGTATAAAAATTTAAACCGAAATCCAAGGAATATGGTCATTATATCACGTTAAGCGTTCTTCCCTCCATTGATGCGCATTATGAGGAAAAAGCTTATTATAGTTTAATGTAGGTGTACCAGCAGTGACAAATAATTAGGAAATTCCTCGCAAACATCATCGGTTTTAATTTTTTGATTGGAGAGAGTGCTCCAGACAAGGGACGTCCGAGAGGAATTTGGTGATTTTTGGTCGCCGTTTTAGAACATTAAACCACGTTAAGCTTTTTTCCTCGCAATGCATGTCAATGGAGGGAAACCGCCTAATGTGATAAAACGTCTGTTTTCTTTGGACTTCAGTTTTAATTTTTTGTTTGGAGAAAGTGCTCCTGACCAGAAATGCCCGTGAGGAATTTGGTGCTTATTGGTTTCTGTTTTGGTGCATTAAACCACATTAAGCTTTTTTCACGTTAAGCGTTTTAGAATATCCCAACAATGGCTAAGTTTTTGGTTCAATAAAATAATTTCACAAACAGGGGAATATGAACGAATATTAGTAGCAAATTGGACAAAAATCATTAAAATGAAGTTATCTTAAACTATAGAGTAATCTTTCTTACTTTCTCAATTAGCTGGTAGTGAGCAGATAGTGAGGACAGACAGCAGCAGACCCCAAAACAAGGTCAAATGATTTCTTTCTGTCCGAGACCTTATTCCTGTTAAATTCAGCACTTTTCTGAAAAACAAAATATGAACGCAGTGGATATTTAGCTGTCCGACGGTTCCATTTTATTTTAGCTATATTGCCGTCACTTCCGGTTGACATGCGCACTACCCTCTATTTGGAAAATTTCGCTCTGGAGAGGAGGATCGCGGCAACATGACATTCATTCAAATGCGATTATAAGTGTGTTACATCCCATGGTTTTTTATTACACGCTTTGCGTAAGTTCAGTTGCTTCAAGAAACGATAACAGCATTAGCCCCTTTGTGCAGATGTGTCTGCCAGCAGACATGGAGCTGCAAATTAATGCACGCAGTTACAATATTCTGTCACTAGATGGCACACCCAGATCAGTTATTGAATATTTAGTTGTACAAGCAAGCCGAGCTCGAACACGGTTTAGAGTACTGACAAGTTCAGTCCCATCCCTGTTTTTCGGGAGTTACATGAATTAAACTCCTCAGCTAAGCCTGATGTGCAAACTGCTCAATATACTTGCCTATAGTATCTATCTCGTAGTTCAAAAAATTTTTCTCTTGCTACGGGAAAAATCGTTGCCCTCTGTAGCAAGCACTTCAGCTACAGTGAGCCAATGGTATCTCAATTAGTATTCAAGAAATATAAGTTTTCTGAAGCAAAAATTCGACATGGTATTGGTACTATGTCATTCTTCTGTCAATTATAGTCATCACACATCAAAAACACATAGTTCCCTACCGTGGATTTATGCGCAGATTCCTCCATCGACAAATTCAGCGCTCCTTTATATCCTCCTAAGTACTCATGTTGATAGCCAATCACTCAATTATTTACTTCGGCTCATCTGCATAGCTGCACACTTATAGATCACAGCCACTTGAAGCCTCTCCGGTAATGATATCCATTGAGTTGTTTCTTATCCAATTCCAGAGTGTATAAACTTTCCACAGTAAACTGACAGACACTGATTGAACAATCAGAACAGTATATAAGACTTTGCGTAAGAGCAAGGTAGGTTGTATTCAGTTAACGTTGGGCACAGTTGTGCAGCTGAAAATGACTCGATTTAAAGAAAAAAGACATCCAAAACCAGCCTGAAGTGTCCAGCTACATTTACGGGATTTAAATAAGGTACGGACATGGTCAATTGGAATTATTCCGAATGAAACAGGACTGGAACCAATACATCTGCCTCTGGAGGAGGGATTCAGTGAAGAAATACTGCAACTGCTACTGTGGTTGCATTTTGCTCGATGTGGCTTTTTGTTTTTGAATTTATTCTGTATTCAATTAACTCGAATGACGTTGTTTTTCTTTGTTCAGCTCAAGGACTTCGGTAGACCCCCTCGTACGTTCATTGCACGATTCTGTTCAATCGGTAGAATATTGCCTGATTTTCCCTGATAGTGGAGTGTATGTTCTGTTAAAATAAGGTATATTTCAGATGTTACTGGGTTAGTGAGTTATACTTGGTTAGTGAGTCATACTTGTTCCAAATAAGGTGTGGAACGTGTTTATATAAGGTTGCAAGCTCAGAAGTGGGAACTGCTGGCTTTTCCTTGCAGAGTAAATGTCCTGACCGGTAAATAAGCAGTTCCTTTAATGAGTATGTGTGCTGGCTGGTGGGACTCTGAAGAAAAATGGACCTAATTATAAACTTTATCATGGAGAAAAGGCGTGTGCTGTGTTTGGAGAGGTTACTGGTGACCACTGATGTCCAACTGCAGCTATATTGATAAACTCATGCTAAATTCAACCAGAAAATCATTTATTCATTTTGAATTTCATGCGTCAAAAGTTGATTTGTGTTAAATATATGATTCTTTTATGATTTGACAGTGCACCATTTTGAGGGATCATAGAGTTCGGGGAGCCACCTGGATAGCTGTCTTATTTGGCTCCTAGAGAGTAGGTAATTTTGAATGTAATGCTCAGATGAACTATACTTGTGGTCAAGGAGTTTATGATCCCAGAATTGTATAGTTTTAACCCCCAGCCATGTTTCAATTCTCACTATTATTTTTTCTACAACTTCAATGCTGAATTTTCATGAAGATTTTTTATTTTTGCAGCCGTTTTTCTCTACCAAAATAATGGAAATAAATTGAAATAAGATGGAATTCTAAATGCATCAAGTGTCTTGACTAAGTTGAGCCATTCCCTTCCTCCCTGTGAAGCTGCAATCTTGAATTGTAGAGCCTTAAATAAGGTAACACATAAATAGCCATATTTCTCTTCTGCGCAAAGGGGTTAGTGGTCATAATTAAATGCAATGATATTAAAAGAACACGCACAAAGAAAAAAAATATATATATAATTGTTCGCGATGACTCCTGCAGGTCTAAAGACTCACTTAACTTTCTACGAGTGGTCTTCAGCACTCGTAGATCTACGACGATTTCTGAGAGCGTCTTAAGTTACGATGGTTTTCGGAAACACTCCACAAACGTAAGATGGGTCGTAAGAGGGATTCTACGATCATCGTTGTCTTATGATGCTTTTGGGAAATGAGGCCCTGGTTGTTTTTAAATTTCTTTACGGCGTTATTGATCCTTGCTAACTTGTAATTTACCTCTGCTTCTCTTTTGTTGACAATTATCAACAAACTTAAAATAAAACTTTCCATGTCCATCTGCTTGATCTTAAATACAGAGAGCAGTTCAACTTAATATGAAACCCCTAAACATATCAGTTCTGGGTGAGCAGCACAACATCTAACGCATGACAATTAGGAAATATGCAAAAGAATAAAGCTATGGGATATATGAGGTACTATAAGTGGGAACATGTAGAATATTAACTGTCAGTGCCCTTGTCATCTCATATGTCAGAGTGATTCTCTGAATCTTGAATAGTGCTGGCACTGAGTCTGTACAGTGCAACACCGGGGCACAAATTTAGCCTTAAATGCACCATAAAGGCCAGATAGGTAATCAGTACAATCACAAACTTCTTGTGGATATATTTTCATGAACCTTTATACATTTTAACCATTGGGATGTATGTACTAAACCAAAAGTGGCTTGACTGCATTTTTTTTGTCTGCAATTTTTTATCCTGACCACAAAAATATAATGCCTGAATGAGAGTTATGCATGACTGCGTTGAAAATCATTCTGTCCAATACTATTCACAGTATTGGTTTGGCTACCTTCAATGCTATTACTGTATATATGCATGATAGACTAGATTATAGGCTATTCACTCTGTTCTGTGATGACTGTACTGCTAAACTGGATTAATGTAAGACCTTAGAAGGGAAAAAAATGCATTTTGGATGAAAATAATAAACAAAAATGACAATTGCCAAGTCTTTGTTGACAAAGAAGAGTACAATTAATGACAGCATCTGCCAAATTGAGTCTTCTCTTTTAATCAGTTTCATTAAATGAATGCATAAGCCAATTAATATCTTTATCTTCATTATATTTACAATTATTTTCATCATCTTCTGATGAATAAGCTCTGGTAGCCATTTCATTGTTTGGATATTTTTCAGAAGTTGTCCTTTCCTCTTCAATCAACGGCTTGCCAGCTGAGAATACAACAATGACCAGAACCAATCTGTTAAGCAGCATTTAAAGGACGACTTGCATGATATGTAAAAATAAGATTCTCACAAAGGCTAAGAGAGTTGTGATAGCTTTTTTTTAAGAAAGAAGTAGAAAGACATGGAAAGTGAAGTACATTGATGGGAGAGATGTATCACTGAGATCAATAGGAATCACAAATATGTCTCCCAGCAGTAATTTTATCCATCTCCAATCTCCCCACTGCCTCACTTTCAGGAAGCCTCTCTTAGGCTTTTACAGCAGTACATATTTATTGATCATTGTCTTCATTTTCATTTGTTGGAAAATGCGATCAATCCACACTGCGAGTTGTATAATTATAACCGCAGTCTCCGCAATTGGGATGCCAAGCAGGGAAACGACAGAACGTGGCTTTTAACAGTGGTATTACATTGACAGCTGTGTTCCTTTTCATTGTGCTTCTGATTGCATTCCAGTCTACGATTCTCCCTCCTATTCTTGGTTCCTTGTCTGATTGTGAACGATGAGTACAAGGAGTGGCAATGATCACGACTTCGAGATATCCTGCAATGATGGATAAGAGACATTGGCGTAAGACATCAACAGACGGTGTTATCACAAGTCGTTTCAGAGCATTAAATATCTATTTAAAAGAAGTAATTGAAGAATGTCTGGGAAGAGCATGTCAAGAATACAGAAACAAACCTGCAAATGTTTTTACAAGAATTTTTGTTAATGAGGCAAAACATATATGTAGGAAGCACAGTGGTGATGAAGCACTTCCACCTCACATCAAGAAGGTTGTGGTTTTGAAATTGGCCTGGGGGCATTTTGTGCGAAGTTTGCATGTTCTTGTGTTCATGTGGGTTCTTGTGTTCTATTGGGTGTTGCATGTTCTTGTGCTCTATCGGGTACTCCAGGTACATGAATGTGAGGCCAATGGGAGACTCTAAATTGCATGATGGTATGAGTCTGTGAGTGAATGGTACATGCCCCCTGCGATGGATTGATGAGCTGTCCAAGCTGTCTCCCTGCCTTTCACCCATTGTCAAGCTGGGATGGACTCCAGCTCACCCCTGCAACTTTAGAAAGGAATAAGGGGTATTGAAAATAGATAGAAAACTTTCAAATATTACAGTGATTTTCTCATGGGATAGTAAATTCTATTTGCTTATTTTCCATATTTTTAACTGATTAACATTCATTAAATGTATTTCTGAGATTTGTTCTCCCTCACAACCCCTCCACCACCATTCTTACAGTTGTCTCTTGCAACAATGTACTAAAGACAATTTATGCAGAACAATAATACCATTTAAGTAAGTCCTATTCATTGTGGTTTTGGATCAGTGCTACAGTACTTTGCAAATCCAACTATGTCAGGAGCAACAGGTGCTTTGCAAATAAATACTGAATTTCAGTATTGTAAATTAATTTAGCAGTCAGCACATTATGAAACATGCATATGTTCCACATTTTATTATTTTATGCCTTCAATGTAGTTCTTGTCTTTTTAAAAATATATATTTTGCCAACTTTGCTTGGAATTATCTGACTGGAATTATAAAAATAGCTTTCCTCTACTTTCTCAATGACAAAAATAGCACTGCAAAGCAGGCGTTACCCCTCAGCCCCTGCATTGTTTGGAATGAATATAAATTGTCGGAGGCGTTTTCAAATTATCCTGCGGAATACAAAATTAAAGATGGCAGCTGTGGCAGTCATACTGGACATTCGAGTGCCATCAAATTCGATAGGCTTCTGTAAGTACGGAAGACCAAGCAACACAGCAAAAATGGCGTTGATTGACAAAGGCGTTTTCAAGTTATCGTGTGGAATACAAAAGTTTACAGGACAGACGGACAGACAGTTGGACAGACATCACACGTGATGACAATACCAGTCGGGGCTGAGGGGTAAAAAGGGATCGTCAGAAGTCTGTCCAAGGTCAGATGGGAGTGAACAGGAACACTGGAGGTCAGGCTAGGTGCAGTAAATCTTCAAAAAATGATCCCAAGCTCCCGCTTAGTTATAGGGGTATAGTCTTATTAGTTGTGTATATAAACTATTTTCATCACTTCTGAATTGTAGACTTGTAGACCATCATGAGAGGACAGGGGTGCTTGTGGATGAACAAAATGGGTTTAGAAAAGCCAGATCATATATTGACCATATATGTGCAGTCTCTTCTATTATATGTGCAAGAATTAAGGATAATACATCTACTTTTGTTTGCTTTATTGATTTTAAGAGGGCATTTGATTGGATCAATAGGGAACTTCTTCAGTACAGGTTGTAAAAAGCTGGTATTAATGGAAAGTTTTATTATGCCATTAAGTCTCTTTATTACGCACCTGCTGCATGTGTTCAAGTTAATGACTATACAACTGGATGGTTTCACCAACAGTTTAGAGTAAAGCAAGAAGATGTGTTGTCTCCAACATTGTTTTCTATTTATGTAAATGATCTAGCACTTCAGATTAAAGCTTGGAGTTAAAGTTGATGATCAGACTGTAAGTATTTTACTGTATGCCGATGATGTAGTTTTAATTGCTGAGTGTGAAAACGATTTGCAGATTTTGTTGAAGATTGTTGCAGAATGGTGCTGGAAATGGAGATTTGTGGTAAATCAAGATAAAACACAAATAATACAATTCAGACAAAAATCCCAGGAGCAAAGTTCTGTTATTTTCAATGTAGGTTTAACTGTGTTCTCTTATACTGATCATGATAAATATCTGGGCTAAATGCTGGATGAGCACATGACATTTAAAGATGGTGTCAATGTTCTACCTCAGTCTGCAGGGAGAGCTTTGGGATCCGAAGTAAACAAGGTTAAAGGTTGTGACAATTTAGGTCTCAATACTTATGCAAAAGTTTACAATGCATGTGTGTCCTGTGTCTGATTATGCTTCTGGTGTTTGGGGTTTGCGTGAACATACACGTTCTAAAGTTGTGCATTATAGAGAAATTTGCTCCTTTTTCGGAGTCCATAAATTTACCTAAGTTTGGCTATTAGTGGAGATATGGGATGGGAACCTCCAACCATCAGACATAAACATCAAATACTTCGGCTCTGGAATAGACCTGTGAAGATGGCTGATCTGAGACTCACTAAAAAGATATTTAAGTGGGACAACTCACATTGTCATCCCTGGGCGAAGGAGTTAAAATCATTATTTTATATGAATGACTTGTCATATATTTTTCAGAACAGATTGCTTTGTGACATTCAGGAGATAAGGAGCAAGCTGTTTCTCATGTATAAAGAAAAATGGTCAGTTGATATATGGTACAAACCAAAACTATGAACTTATTGTCTTATAAAGGATGGTTATGGTGTAGAGTCTTATGGGAAGTATAATCTAAACAAAGGACAAAGATCACTACATGCACAGTTTCCGTCAGGAATGTTACCATTAGCTCTGGAGGCCAGCAGGTTTAATGACACTCCAGAGGAGGACAAACTCTGTATGACCTAGGTGACATTGAGAATGAGATTCATTTTTTTGTTTTACTGTCCCATTTATGATGACTTAAGGGAAGGACTTTTTACTAAAATGTCATCCATTTATGCCAATTTCTTTTGGTTGGATGAGTATGAAAAAACTGAGTTGTGCTTTAGGAAGGGAACCTCTTTTATACCAAATTTCCTGATTCAAGCCTGGGAAAGAAGGCAAAATTTTTTAAGACCGAGCAGTAAAATATTCTGTAATCTTTGTTTTGAAATTAATTGTAATGTGTTAGGTGACTGCTGCAACTGCAGTTAGGGTGGCTTATAAACCCATGTGGGTTGGGCACACTGTGTGCATGACATTAAAATAAAAGAAATCAATCAATGTAATAGAAGGGACTGGTTTGGGGTGAGTAGCCGGAGTGTCAATTCAAATGACCAGAGCACGCAAGGCAGATGCACACTCTCTGATTTGTATGCAAAAGAAATGGGGAGATGTGCCACCAGCCAGAACTGCACTCACTGCAAAGTATTTAAAAAAGAAAACCCTTTTTTCAGCTCTTACCCAATGAAAGTACACTGCCCTTACTAATAAAATATATTCTTTGGTAATTTGAGAAAATTTTTTAACAACTATATCAGCTCGAGAATATCAGATTTATATGTTGTTGGTGGTGCGCCATGTTTGTTGGAATCGGGGTAGCTTGCCACGTCGCCCAGGCACCAGAACTCTTGAGCACGTGGAGGTCATAAAATAAATAAAACCAGTGGGGTAGCAAGAACTGAAAATGTGGTGGGGCACAGGACATCCCTTTAAAATAGTTATTAGTCCTGACTTGTTCTCAATAATTTTCATAATTAACAATAGCTTCACTCCAAGAACACTCCACACTATTAGGTGTTGCTAGTTCTCCCCATTTAGGTAAGACGACAGTCATTCATTTGGACGAGTAATTTGGTGCATTTAAATCAGCGTCATTCAGAATTGCACACCTGTCAAGTCTCACACAAATGAGGTAAGTCTCACGCTTTTTATTGGCATATCACATTGTCACACCATAGTCAGCAATTTCACACTTAAAAACAAAAGTGATAATTGAAAAAATTAATTTGGAAAACAAAATTGTATTAAATTGCCGATTCCCACTTTTTAATCAACCCACGCTGTTCGGATAGTGAAGGGCGATATTTCATTAGAGCATGGATCGGTCACTACTAAATCAACGCGTATTTAAAAGATTATTATGCGGAATTCAAGTCCTTGTGCATGGAAGGTTTTCAGTTTCACATGCATTTCGATAGATTTCACCATTAGTAGCATGAAAACCAATTATGACTCAGCAATTCTCACGCTTCTCTTTTCTCAGGGGTCGGAAGCTATAAAATTGCATAAAGACGTTTCAAATGGTGTTTTATTTCAGTTAAATAATTTAAACAATCACAAAGTCCAAGTCAAATCACATGATTCACGGAAAAGGTAGCGCAGAAGTTTCGAGCAGTTTGTCTTTTGTAAAGCATGGGCCTATTTTGAGTAAATTATTTTCCTGTACTGAATTTAGCCCTTTATTTTGTTGCTGTTAGATTGGATGGGGAGAGAAGCCGTGTCTTCAATTGGCAATGGATTATTACTATAATTGGGAAACGTGCCAATGACGGTAAATGATTATGAAATAGCCAAGACTAATTGTTGTTACAAAGGGACGTTCTGTGACCCCAGCCACTGGTTGAATCCAATGATGTGCAACCACTGCCCTAACAAGTCTGGCTTCACGAAGGGAAATCAGTGCAAGTTTATGCCTGCGGGGAGGTCCGAGTTTCCCGCTTTGTTGGAGCAATGAACAACCGCACACAAAGACATTACCACTGATTTTGTTGCTCAGGTTCTTAAAATGATTGGTAATATCGGACCTTGATCATTCGGTGTAAAATGAAGCTGCAGCAGGAGTGATAATCAAGACTAATTTTTCTATCCTTTATAAAGATCAGCTGATTTCTTGGTGTCCAAGTGCATCAAAACATCCAGGACATTGCCACACAAAGTATTTTTGGATTGAATAAAATATAGGAATGGCGGCATTCGTGAACTTGTGCTAATTAGTTGGATTTCAGAGCTTTGAGATTTGATTGCTCGGTACATAGAAATCCAAAAATTCACAAAAAGTATTTATGGAATGAGAAGAAAGTGTGCTTTTATTTTGGAGAGAGCCAATAAAGTGTTTGCTTTTCTTTAATGTGCAAAGTTAGAACGTTGAGGCTGGTACCATTCTTGCATTATTGAGTATGAAAGGATTGTAACTCACTCACTCACTTCCATTATGGCCATGTTAGCCCACTATTTCAGGGAAAATCTCACCAGTATAAATGCAATGTTCAAAGAAATAAGCAACACCGGACTGCATTTCTTTATCTTGTTGTTGTTGTTGGGCTTGTTGTTTTCGTTCTTGTAGTTGTTCCTGTTGTTGTAATTATTATACTGCAATATTATGTACAGTTGCAATCAAAATTATTCAACCCCTGTTGCAAATTAGGTTTACTGGCAAAATTTACAAACTTTCAGCTGTTTGCAATGAACAAATCAAACAAGAAAAATTTAAATGGCTCAACACAACAAATATTACAAGTGGCTTCTCCAAATTCAACACAAAATGCCACTTTTAATGACTACTGCAGGCTCAAAATTATTCAACCCTTTCATGACATGCATCTTTAATACTTAGAAGAGAACCCTTTTGCCGCTATGACCTGCTGGAAATGTGATGCATAGGCAGATGTCAGCTTTTGGCAGCATCCCCAAGGAATCTTAGCCCAGTCCTCGTGGACAATGGCCTCCAGTTCACCAATATTCTAGGGTTTGCATGCTGCAACTGTCTTCTTCAAATCCTACCAGAGATTTTTTATGGGGTTCAAGTGAGGCGACTGTGATGGGCACTCTAGAATCTTCCCAGACTTCTTCTGAAACCAACCTTTGGTGGATGTTGAGGTATGCTTAGGATCATTGTCCTTTTGGAAGGTCCAATGATGCCCAAGCGTCAGCTTCCTTACAGACGGCATGACATTTTCTCCTTGGATATCCTGGTACTTGACTGAATCCATCTTGCCCTTCACACTTTGCAGATTTCCAGTGCTAGAGGAAGCAAGGCAGCCGCAGAGCATCAAGAAGCCCCCATAATTCTGCATTGTAGGTAGGGTGTACTTTTCAGCATATGCTTCTTTATTCCTCCTGCAGACATACCACTGATTCATAAGCCCGAAATATTCCAGTTTTGTTTTATCACTCCATTTAATAATATCCCCAAACTTCTGTGGCTTATTTATAAGGTTTTGAGCATATTGGAGCTTGTGCTTTTGGATCAGTTTTGGTGTATGTCTTGGAGACCTTCAATGTTTAGTATGAGCCCTACTATGCAAACTGAAACCTCAGTGCCTCCTGCCTCCAAGTCTTGCTGCCGGTCTCCTGCAGTCACTTGAGGGTTTTTTACCACCCGTCTCCTCAGGAATTGGTGACAGCCATTAATAGCTTCCTCTTTCTGCCACATCCTGGTACTGTAGCCACTCTTCCTTTAACTTTGAACTTGCAAACTATGCTTCCAACTGTATCTCTACGAAAATTCACTGCCTGTGCTACCTATTTGTATCCTTTTCCTTGTTTGTGCCAGGCAATGATATCCTCCATTAGCTTTTTGGACAATTCTTTTGCCAGCCATATTTCTAATATGCAATCAAATGTCACTGTCAACAAACCCCTAGCGAGTGCAAGTATTTGATGTGTTCTATCTCAAGCAAACCTGATACAACTAATTAAGCTCTTGATTAGCTGCATTAGGTGTGCTTGAGACAACACCTGATTTGCAAATATGTTCTTATGCGGGATTCTATTCAGGGGGTTGAATAATTTTTAAACTGCAGCAGTCATTAAAAATGGCATGTTGTGTTATATTTGGAGAAACCACTTGTAATATTAGTTGTGTTGAGATGTGTTAAATGTTCTTGTTTAATCTGTTTATCACAAAACAGCTGAAAGTTTGTAAATTTTGCTGTTAAACCCAATTTGCAATGGGGGTTGAATAATTTTTATTGCAACTGTATGTACTTCATTTATACAGTTATTGCAATTATAAAGAATTCATAGAGAACAGAAAATAGTGTTGATCACATTGTTAACCTCTTAGCATACTTGCCTATCTCATTTTTTGAGATAATAATTTTTAATAATTTTTTAAATTATTTATTTTTTATTATCAAAGAGAGTGGATTTTATTTTTAAAGGATTCTAGGTTTTGAGAAAAAAAAAGGAAAAAACACTCTTTTTTGCCGGCATGAAAGAACAGGCAGCCAATATTTCAATTTGGCAACAATATGACTTCAGCAATTATGCTATGAGGCAAACAATATTTGAAATAATGACTCAAGGTACAGGATAGTCTTATACAATTCCTGAAACAGAGCAGAACTGATTTATGGGACGCACACGGAGTATTAACAAGGGTCTCCCTCTGAAGGCCGAGCCCCAAGCACCTGTTTTATCTCCTTCTGCCCAGAACAGACTTTGATTGGCAGAACTGAGTGCTGGCTGCCTAACACATGCTTGATAATACAGTACTTTATATGGACTAAATACCTGTATAAACCATCCCTAAATTATATCTTTCAGCTTGTATTGCACGCATCTCAGACAGGCCAAAAAATTAATCTTGGCAGTCCCTTAATATGATTTCATATGCTACATCTAACATCATTACCAGAAAATCCACACTGGTGAACACAAGACCATTTTTTATGTCAGTGGCCATCTATTTGCCAATGTTTTAATTTCCAGCTGCTCATGTACAATGAAGATAAAGAGTCAATAACAATGGGCTTCTGGGTGGCCAACAGCTAAGATGTTTGTCTGTGAGCCCTGTGGTCGGGTGTTTGAATCCAAGCCACACCATTACCAGCTACTGCCAGAGGTCTGCATAGGCAAGGCAACAATTAATGCGGCCTTGCCGGGCGTAATACGGGTCAAGCCAGTTAAATTTCATCACTTTCTGACTCTGTAACAACTACTTCTGGTTGGCCAGATGCATGTACTAAAATATACGCTGACACCATGATCCTCCAATAGCATCGCCAGTGTACAATTGGTGTTACAAACTGCATAATGTAAAGAAACAAAGGCTGGTCATCACGTGAGTCAGAGAAATCATGTGCCTTGGCATCTTCCACCTGAGTTGATAGGAGCAGGTCTTTTGCAGTGAGCTAAACAGTTCAGCTGTGTACAAGGAGGGAAAAATCCAAAAATTATACCTCAAGCTCAGAAAATTAGGTTTTTTAATTTGAGCAAAGTGCTGTATGTATTTAGTAAAAAACAATAACTCAGTGGATTAAATCACTCAAATTTAGTGCAGGATTCCCATCCAATACGTGTATGTGACCTCATCTCAAACTGAGAACTTTAATGGAATAAAATTAATGTTGAAACAAACACAAATGTGCACATTGGCAAAGTAAATGTATTTGAATAAAGCAAACACTATTTGTATGCGTCATATCAAAGAAAGGCAAAAATAATTTTTCTTAACTGTACCCTGTTAGTCTGATTGATTTGTTCAATCATATCTCAAAGCAGATCAGAATTTCTCAACAATCATACAAACACAAGTGAAGGATCATGCTGGATCACTGTAGACAGACAGCAAAACAACAATTTTGAGATGGTATGGGAGATTAAAAGCTGGACACCAGAACGGCAAAGAAAAACAATATGTTGTTGTGGTGATATTAGTCTCTTAATGTCCTAAAATACCACAACCGCAAAGATTTTTCTCCTTTTCACGGGCATTCTCCATTGCTTTATCCTGCTCTCTTTGTGGAGCAAGTGCTCTCACACCTGCTGGAGACACAGGTTCACTAAGGTTCAGCTTTGCAAGGAAGTAAGCAAAACAGCAAAGTTTTCAGCAATGACTAGAACTTTACAGAGTTCTCTCCTCTGGAATGATCTCATCATTGGTCACCATTAGTGTGAAGTAAAACTGTATGGCTGTCTTCTAATTATTACTGTTAGAGAAAGCTGAACAGCAGACCATCTTTAAACTCACACGTGTGCTTGTTGTCATAGTGCCCCTTTATAGGACGTACAAACAGCCAGAGATGTCTTCAATTATAGTTTTAAGTGCTTTAAGGTACAACTATTGTTGACCAAACCCTCACAGGCTCTAGCCATTGTGCCGTAGCAGTTAAAAAAGCCAATCGGATGCTGGGATACATTGCCAAAAGTGTTGAGTACAAATCCAAGGAGGTGATGCTTCTTTTGTGCAACACATTCGTCAGACCACATCTGGAGTACTGTGTACAGTTCTGGGGACCATACTTTAAGAAAGATATAGAGGCTCTAGAGAAAGTTCAGAGAAGAGCCACTAAGCTAATTCCAGGTATAAAAGATGAAAGCTATGAGAAGAGGCTGAAGATCCTTAATCTCTTTAGTCTTAGGAAAAGGAGACTTAGGGCTGACCTGATTGAGGTCTTTAAATATGTTAAAGGGATTAACAAAGTGAATTATGTAGGATTCCTTCGACCAAGTGTTGTGAGTAGAACTCGGGGTCACAAATGGAAGTTGACCAAAGGTAAATTTAGCACTGATATTCGGAAATATTTCTTCACCCAAAGAGTAATTTCGATGTGGAATAGCTTGCCTGACCATATTGTTGAGGCAGAGACCTTGGGAGTTTTCAAGAGCAGGCTTGACTTAAAGCTAGATACCATGAGTAATTGAGTATCTGAAGTGATATAATCACAATAGTATAAAGAAACTGGCAAGCCTAGTTGGGCTGAACGGCCTGTTCTCACCATTCATGTTATGTTATGTTATGTTATGTGGTTGCTTTGAAAATGATGAGAGAGGGTGGGGGACAGTGAGAGTTAATAGAGAATATTTTCAATTTAATTTCCCAAAGCTCCAGAGGTCTTATACACAGCCAGGCAAAATAGTGGGATTGCATTCACTTTCAAGACTCCTACTTGTAATTTAGCATTATCGATGCAGCAACAGATTTACTGAAGCTTCCTGGTTCAGCAGTACTCACTGATATTAAAGTCTATATTGCGGTGCAAAGCATATGCTGATTTGAATGCATATACATCACAGAACCAAGCAATTGGAAAGTGGATCTTCGACATCGATGAATATAATTTAAGTGATATTTCAAAAGAACATACCCTCTGATCTATTCCAGAAAGCAAAAAATTAGTATGGTATCCTCTCATGGATTCACTGCAATGTGATTTTAAGAAATCTCAAAATTCGCTGACATCAGCTGGGCAATGTTGACCACACACAGAAATCATGATCTAAATCATTTTTTTCACAACATTTTTTATTTATTTTATTTATTTAGCCCTTATTTAACCAGGGAAGTCCCATTGAGATTTGAAATCTCTTTTTCAAGGGAGCCCTGGGGGTTGAGGTGGGGAGGGAGAGGGCAATTTGCACAGCCAATTAGATCAGGGGTCGAAAGAGCCAGGTTGGGATGTTTGCCTTGACACCGGGGAACCCCCTACTCTTACCGAAGAGTGTCATAGGATCTTTAATGACCACAGTGAGTCAGGACCTCGGTTTAACGTCTCATCTGAAAGACGGCGTCTCCTTCAGTACAGTGTCCCCGTCACTGCACTGGGACATTGGGGATTATTCCACCAGAGGGAAGATCGCAACCGAAAAAAAGAGAAAAAAAAAAAGAAAAAAAAAAAAAGATCGCAACCTACTGGCCCACCAGCACCTCTTCCAGCAGCAACTTGGTTTTCCCAGGTGGTCTCCAATCCAAGTACTGACCAAGCCCACACCTGCTTAGCTTCAGCCACGCGGCTGGAGCAGATCGAATAGTGGTATGGCTGCTGGCCAGACAACACAGACTCAAATTGTGGAACTCTCATTTGAACGTATGGCAAGGAGAATGCTAACAGCATAACGATACATGCTTTCCTACTAAATGAGCACAGATTAGCGTTATTCCCTTATAGTGGCAAGGATTCAACATTTATTCAGTTTTTTTAATTTGTAAACACTGGTCACAATTTTGTTGAACACTAGTTAAACTGAGGAGGGAAACTGACTAAAAACAAAGCATGACCAAAAAAATTCCTCAGTCAAATCCATAGACTGTATAAAAAGATGGACGAAGCAACAGTGACATCACCCATTGGTTTCAGCATACCGTTTAGGAAGCCTTGATTTTGGCAATTTGAACAGCGCCATTTTGTCACTTTGAAACCAGATGTGATTCCTATTGGACTAGAGCGTGAATTAAAGATCCAGGGAGGAGCGAGGGGTGGATCTATGAGTGGATCTGACCATATCTGACAAGGACCAGAGGATAGCCACGCCCCCAAAGCATATCTGGCATTATCCTTTATTCTAGTCTATTTGGGACCATAATTTACAAAAATGAACATCATGATATATGGAAGGAGACTTGAAACTTGTGACAGATACCATAAAATGCTGTGGAAAATCATTATTGAAATAATAAATCAAGTAGGAAAGTAAGGTCATTTTCTCATAGACTCCTATAGCACTGAACTTCTTTCTGCAACCACCGACGTTGCCATCTGCTGGCCATTAAATAGAATGCAATGTAAGAGATTTCCACATTGGCCTCACTTTTCAGACCCGGGTGCTGCGTCCATCTTTTTATAAAGTCTATGGTCAAATCCTTGAGTGTAATGAAGATGTTACACATCACATTTTTAGAACAATTAAGAAACGTGTTGGCGTATCAATTAAGAGTTGGCCTTCTCTTTGTACCAGCTTTGCTGATGTACTGTATCTTGGTTCCTTTTAACCAAATTTTTTTTTTAGTTTATTAGACTAGAGAAGTTCCACTGAGACCATGCATCTCTTTGTCAAGGATGCCCTTGGAGAAATGTCAGACTGCATGTAGGGAGTGATGCAGAGAAACAGGGTTAAAGCCCCTCGTGCAGTTTTGTGGGTAAGTGCCTTCCTCAGGACTACAGTTCTTCCTGACATCATCTCTACTGATGCAAGTGAAAATCCCAGGTCCCACCCAGGGTTTGAACCAGCAGTTGCCAGTTGCCACTAGGGAAGGCTTTACCCTTGAACAAAGTGAGCCTTTGTTGTTTTTGTATTTCAGTCATACAGGGAAAAATCAATAGTATATTCTACCAATATTCATGAAAAAAAAATCTTCATTGCGAGACAAAACGAAAGAACAAGGATCGAATCCATGGCATCACTATAATTGCACTGGCTCTAGACTGATAAAGGCTTAAAGCTATTCACAGACCAAAATAAATTTTAAAATACAGGCAAGTTGATACACATTACCAAATACATGTGTTGCTTTAAATGAAAAGAAACCCCTTTTTTCAGCTCTTACCCAATGAAAGTACACTGCCTCTACTATTCAGAGATATTTTTCAGTAATTTTTGAAAAATTTTTGAATGACTAAATCAGTTCAAGAAGATCAGATTTATACGGTGTCTGCGGTGCGCCATGTTTGTTGGAATCAGGGTAGCTTGCCACATCACCAAGACACTGGAACTCTTGAGCACGCGGACGTCATAAAACAAATAAAACCAGTGGCATACGAGAGCTGAAAATGTGGGGCACAGGACATCCCATTAAAATAGTTATTAGTCCTGACTTGTTGTCAATCATTTTTATAATTAACAATAGGTTCACTCCGAGAACACTTCACACTATCAGGTGTTGCTTGTCCTCCCCGTTTAGGTAAGACGACAATCATTCATTTGGACGCGTAATTTGGTGCAATTAAATCAGCGTCATTCAAAATTGCACGCCTGTTGACTCTCACACATATGCGGTGAATCTCAGGCTTTTTATTGGCATGTCACATTCTCACGCCACAGTCAGCCATTTCACACTTTAAAACAAAAGTGTTAATTGTACATTTTAATTCGGAAAACATAATTATATTTGAGTCCCACTTTTTAATCAACCCACCCTGTTCAGAGAGTGAAAGGAGATATTTCATTGGAACGCAGATCAGTCATACAAGCAGTGCGTATTTGAGAGATAATCACGCGGTCCTTGTGCATGGAAGGCTTTCAGTTTTGTTTGTTTTGACTTCACAATAGCAAAAACAGTATTATTAAAACCATCTTGACATTAAGGGCTCTAATTTCTTGGCGCAGCGCAGGGTGGCACAGTGTGGCGCAGCCCAAACAGTGGTAATTTCGTCCGGTGCAGCCCGCGCAGTGGTAATTTTGTGCGGTGCAACACCGTGCGCAGCCACTTTGGCAATTTGGTAGATGGACGTGCGCCGAGATGGGTGTGGCGGCGTAGTAGGGGGAGGTGTCACATATTCATCACGACGCAGTGACAATTTCGTGGCAAAAGGCTCCGCCCAAAGTGTGCAGAGAACTCGCCAGCTCCAACCTGGTTTACTTTCTGTGCAGTGGTAATTTGACTGACCAGTGCACAGTGCGCACACGTCACCGAAACCTCACAGGCAGGTTTCCAGAATGTCAGGCACATTTCAATGCAATAAATAATTACAGCAACCAATATTTAATGTAACTATCTGAATCAGCACATAAATTACAGTATCTATATCGATTGTCCTGATGTCAGATCAAAGGTGGTCGGCACGCGTAATGAAAACTCGACCTGACAGCCCTCAGAGTGTCAGTGCATTCTCTGTGGCATGTTGCGTGCTACACAACATAGCTATACGCCATGGATGTCACTTTGACCTCACGCAGGAGACATTACAGGAATTGAAACAGAGAGAGGCCAAACTGCATGTGCCGTATCAGCAGGGAGAGCAGCAGCGCGCACGGGAGAGTTGAGACCACCTGGCTGCAAAGCTCTGTCCTTCACACTAGAACCGCAGCACTGATGTTAGTAATGCATGGTATTTCATGTCAGTAAAAGATATGAGTCCATCCATCCAAGACTTTTTCTAAATATGTGTTTTCTATGTTATATGAAAGTTTTGAACTTCTGTTATAAAACGTAAGTGAGTATTGATATTAAATTACTTTGAGTGCCGTAGCCACTTTTTTGCGGCAGTGGCTTTGACCGCAAATACCCCTGTCTGCAACATACGAGAGTGAGAGATGTGTGTGCATGTGGGCGCGTGAGTGCGTGTGTAGGCTATGTGGGTATGTGTCCTTCAGCTGCTTTCACACCGGACGCAAAACAAATTTTTCGCACGACTGATTACATTCAAAGTCAATGCAAAGACGCGAAAAACCACGTGTATTCGCATCTTTGCATTGACTTTGAATGTAATCTGTTGTGCGAAAAATTTGTTTCGCATCCAGAGTGCAAGCGGCTTAATACTATTATTGTCACTTAGGTTTTATCGTTTTAGTGGGGGAAAGGAATACAGCCTGATTGCAATGATCTCGTACTGAGTTAAGATCACGTATTGAAAAAAAAATGTGTAACGTATCTTGCGTTGTTGTCCATGCATGTTAATCCCAAAATTTTAAGCAGCGACAGGGTGTAATATTAGGAACACGCTATCCATGGTTTCTCTTCCCAATGATGCAGGCAGAAGAAATAAATGAGCAACTGTCGTATTTCATTCCAACTTCACAAGTTTGAATGATCTGACGTAGTTTCGTTTTGAAATTCCATTCAAGTTCGCTAATGGTAATAATTTGCGAATGCCCTTGCTAGCCAGCTAACTCATATTCGTAATGCTTAATATAGACGTAAGCAGTGCAGAAAACATGCCTGGAGCAGCAAAGTAAAATGCAACATTAATGCATCATGCAGATATAGGACAGAGGCTTCTTTATTCCAACATTTGAAAGGTGAGGAGAGGGGCTCATTTGATTGGTGAGGATTTGACTCAGCTGTGTTAAACCCACTCACGCCTTCTCTCCTCCCTCTTTGCCACTTGTGCCGGCAGGAGGGACAGAGGCGGGACAGAGGAGTACTTGCGCCGGGCTGCGCAGGGCACGAAATTGCAAAATACGCCTGGATACACCCCGTTGGCGCGGCGCCCTAAGTGTTCCACTCTGGTCTGAGATATGGAAATGGTGGAGAAGTCTTTTATTTGTATAAATTTTTAAATTCACTGCTGTATTATTATAATTAATATTATTTTTTTTGTATTGCATTGTATTTATATGTATGGATTATGAGTCTGAAATAAAGTTTGAACTTGAACTTGTTTCCATTTAATAAAACAGACACAGGAGTTACTAAGTTAGTTGCAGACATGTTCTTTACTCTGGAAAACTCACACACCCCGCACTGGCGCTTCCACAATACATAACTGCATCAGGCTGCTGATTGGCAGATAATTCTCACATCATGACATTCCCCCCCCCGTCTTTTTTTAAGCACAATCCATGAAAAGGGACTAAACCAACATTGTATAGAGCCTATTACATTCAACAGAAATGTTATCAACATAAAATATTACCATTTTTAATTGCTTTCCATTTCAATGGTTTTATTTTTCCAGTGACTCTTTAAGACAGTCCATTTAACCAAATTTTTTTCCCAAGTTGTGCCTGAGATTAAACAGTCCATTTAGGACTACTCCTCATTAAGCCTCCGTGGTTTGGAAACAACTCGACCCCTTTCAGTTTAAACAGGAAGACTTGGAGGCGCTGTTGACCTGACATCTCCTTCCAGTGTTTTGATTCGGGTATTCAGATCATTTTCTTTTTCTAAGTTGTGACCAACATACTGCTGGCTAGCGATTTGGTTGTCTGTGTCCTTGGATTTGCGGGTGCTTTGTTCCCTTGATTGCCTTAGAAACTTTCTGTTCCTTCTATACACCTGTCCATCAGGCCTCTGGACAACATAGGACCTTGGCTGCTCAGCAAGTGCAGTTGCTTGAGTTGGATTCCATGTACATTCTGCCATATCCTGACATTGTCACCAATGTGCAGCTTTTGAAGTGCTTTGCGGGATGCAACATAACTTTTTTTCAGCACTTGCCCAGTCGGGCAAGCAACTTTTCAAACAGTGGCAAAACGCTTGCCCGAAGAGGAATTTTACTTACCCCCCCCCAAAAAAAATCGAAAAACAAATGTAGGCTAATACTATAGCGCATTGCACAGCAAGTCACGTATAAGTTTCAAAACACACAAATCACCAAAACTATTGCTTGCTCGGCTGTAGTTCCATTATGTACGTTTGTTGTACATGCCATCTGATAATCACAGCTCGGCTGTACTCACGCATAAATGAGAATGGCGACAAATTCAACCTTGTCACTGTCAGCTGAGTTGTGCACGCAGCAAATTTTTTAATGCTCTGTGACAGTAACCATTTATGTGCTCCACATTAGGATAATTTACAAGTAAACTAGCTTGTCTGCTGCAGAAGTCCAATAGTCTATTTGTTAGGCCTTGGCTATGGTGACGAATATTGCAGATCAGAGAGCAAAATTTGTGATATCAGAAAGTGAGGCCGATGTCCGATATTTTCGCCCAAAATGCACAGTCTGCTTCGTGGCCATAGATATAGACTGTTTGTGACACAGGCTCCTGGTTGAGCCATAGAGCTGATGCTTGTACTTGTTTGTCACTGGAGAGCATTACTGGGGAGGCATTCCCAGCTACGTGCTGAACCAGTATTTTGAACATTATCAGCAATTGACAAAATACTATTCAACTGACCGCTGGCTAATTATCGGAAAACCAAAGAAAACAGGCAATAAACGGCTTTTCTTATCTTTGTTGCACTCTTATGAAAATAAATCATATTGCACCCACATAGCCAATGCAAAGGACCAACCAGTCACTGATTTCATTCATGCTGAATCCAATCACGATGTTGATGCAAGCTAGCAAAATAAAATCATTTGCCATTTGACGCGTGCATCCGCAACTCATATCAGCATCAATCTCTCACCTTCTATCCTGACAGATTAGAATGGATGCTCTCTTCCACTCTGATCTTAGGTCCCGGATGAAGATGATTATTCACGGAGTTTGACAAATGGCTAACTCATAATGCACTTTCGCCAGAGCATGCAGTTGACTTGATCGTTCATGGAGCTAGCTGAATGTTTTATACACCATGTGCAAGAATGGAAAATAATTAGGGCGAGCGCAGCGAGTCCCTTATTGGTCAGCTCAATGCGCCCTCTGTTTGTTTGTATGCATGTATGTTTGTATGTCTGTCATCAACCGGCTGCTCAAAATGAGCTTTTAAGCTTTTACGTCTGACAACCTACGTAATATCGCGGATGCGCAGATCCAGATTCATACACGTGTGTACATAACTTTTACTCCGGCCGGTAGGCCAAAAGTCTAAGTTTCGGTATCACAATGGTGGTTATAATCTTTCTTTGTTAACATAACATAACATGAGTGGTGAGAACAGGCCGTTCAGCCCAACTAGGCTCGCCAGTTTCTTTTAACTATTGTGAATACATCACTACAGATACTCAATGTCTCAATGATATCTAGCTTTAAAGTCAAGCCTGCTCTTGAAAATTGCCAAGGTTTCTGCCTCAACAATATGGTCAGGCAAGCTGTTTCACATTGAAATTACTCTTTGGGTGAAAAAATATTTCCTAACATCAGTGCTAAATTTACCCATGGTCAACTTCCATTTATGGAACCTTGGCTTTGGCTTTTAATACCGTGAGCACTCTCAATTAAAGGGCGTTCCAAGCCTCAATTTACCGTATTTCCCTTCATAAAATGACCGATCGCGTTCTGAATGTTCCTCCAAGGAAGCTATCCCTGATCCAGGATCAGGAAGACTGCGGGATATCTCCCCCCGCGGCACCTTAATGGGAGACATATGAAGTTTTTAACTGATTGGTTGGACACTTTGAAAGACTGCACGATTATGCATGCGCTTTCTCGGATAGACACTTGGGAAATTGTTATGTATTTGTTAGTATTTGTGTTCTTGTTGGTTGTAATAAGGCCTGAGAGGAATTCTGGTGGAAAATTGCTGACCATGTAAATGCGTAAGTCCTCTGGTGAAGGACTAGTGGGGATCACTTCAGTTTCTCGGCCAAATGAAACAAAGTGAATTTAAATTATAGATTGAATATTATCTGACTGATAAATACCAATAGTAAACTCCATTTTACTAATACCGATGGAAAGACACGCATCAGCTGGCAGACTATAGCCAAGAACTGGTGCCTCTCAGAAAGAGGGGGATAAAAATGCAAATATCAAAAGAAAGATTCCTGGAGCACACAGTTATATTAGGCGATTTATTAAGGTGCAGGTGACTAACGTTTCGACACAAGGTCTTCTTCAGAGTCAAACAGAGGGCGAAGACTAGAATGGACATTTAAATCTCCCTCCACAACAGAGTGGCAATATCCCATTGGATAGAGTAAACACATTCGAATAATGTAGCCAATGACCCAAATACGCACACTCACAAATGAATGATCAGGTCAGAGAGCCCCTCTCATTGTCAAGCAAGAACATCTTATAGGTGGGAGAAAAAATAAAAAATCCATTGGGAATAAAAAGAAAAACAATGACACATAGGAATACATGAAGTAAGTAAATCAATTAAAGGAAATAGGACAAATTCATTTCTTCATTTAAACCAAAAGGTTCCACAGTATTAAGTGTAAATATCCAGAAGGCTTCTCTGTGTAGGAGTTTATTAACAATATCCCCGCCTCTTGGTGGAGAAGTGATTTTTTCTATCCCCCAGAATTTAAGGGAAGCCACTGACCCATGTTTAGCCTGTTCATAGTGACGCGCTATGGCATAATCAAGGTTTTTGGTGTGGATAGCAGTCTTATGTGCAGCTATTCTCACTTTGAGAGAACGTTTGGTTTGCCCCACATACACTAATCCGCATGGGCATTTTAACATGTAAATAACATGAGTGCTTTTACAATTAATAAAAGAATTGATTTTATATTTCTTGCCCGTGCGTGGGTGCGTGAATTCTTTAATATCCGAAGAGTTTGAGCAGTGGGTGCAATGTCCGCAGCGATAAAAACCTATGGGTTGAGGAAGCCAAGAAGAGAGGGAAGGCGTACGAATGTTAGAGCGGACCAGCCGATCTCTAAGATTGCGTGCACGTCTAAAGGTAATGCGAGGGGGCTGAACAGAAATAGCCTTGAGAGATGGGTCGCTTTTGAGGATATTCCAAGGTTTAAGGACAATATATTTAATCCTGCCTGCCATGGCCGTGTACTCTGTGGAAAAACAGAGGCGAGGAGAATCTTGATCCCTAGATCTTTTTGTCAAGAGGGCGTGTCTTTCCAAGCACATTGCTCTCTGATAGGCCAAATCAATACACTCACTAGGGTAACCTCTGGCTTGGAAGCGCTCCTTCATGTCCAGAGCTTTAATATGAAAGTCAGTCTCGGAGCTGCAATTTCTGCGCAATCTAAGAAACTGACCAGTGGGGATATTCTTAATCAGCCGGCTAGGGTGATTACTGTCGGCTCTTAGGAGAGTATTTTTGCTGAGAGGTTTGCGAAAAATTGTAGTCTGTAATGTGCCGTTGTCCTCTTTATAGATAGTTAAATCTAATAAATTGATCTTGGTAAGACAGTATTCCTTGGTGAAACTCAAATAACTGGTGGAAGTATTTAGATAACAGAAGAAATCATCAAGTTCATTGGTATTGCCCTTCCAAATAATGAAAATATCATCAATATATCTCTTAAACAGAGCGATCTTAGGCAAAAAAGGGTTGGAGGAATTAAAAATGAATTTTTCTTCCCACAGCCCCATAACAAGGCAAGCATAAGACGGGGCAAAGGAACTACCCATTGATGTTCCTCGGGATTGAAGATAATATTTTCCGGAGTATTTGAAAAAATCGTTCGACAAGATAATTTTTGACAGTGTCAGCAGAAAGTCCTTAGGTGGAAATAAACCATCGGGACGTTTATCTAGATAATATGAAAGCGCTTCAATACCGATATGATGAGGAATACAAGTGTATAAGCTCTGAACATCAAAAGACACTAACAAGTCGTAACAATAACATTTCAAATCCTTAACAATGTTGAGGACATCAGTGGTATCTCCTAGAAAGGAAGGCAAGTCAACAACAAATTTCTTAATAAAGAAATCGACGAATAATGACAGTGGCTCCGTGAGACTACCGATACTGGCAACAATGGGGCGCACGGGAGGGTTATCAAGACATTTATGAATTTTCTGTAGGCCGTAGAAAACCGGACAAATAGGAAATTCTGTGGTAAGAAAGTCTTTCTCATTTTGAGTAATCAAACCACTCTTAAAAGATGTGTCAATAAAGTCATCAATCTTTTTCTTAGTTTCGACGGTGGGGTCAGAGCTTAAGGGTAAGTAGTAGTTGATATCGGACAATTGACATTTAATAGCAGCATCGTATTTTTCAAAACTCATAACAACTGTAGCTCCACCTTTGTCGGCTGGTTTGATAATGAGGTCTGACCTTTTTTCCAAATCGTTTAACGCTTTCAATTCAGCCTTGGACAAATTTGATTTGGAAGGAGACATGTTTTGACACAATTTCATTAAATCGTTTTCAACCAGACGGCTATATGTGACAATAGTAGGATTGAGGTTGGTAGATGGTAAAAAGAAAGACTTTCTTTTAAAGGGAGTAGACTCCCTGGCATGAGCATCAACATCAGATAAAGCAGGATAGCTGCTCACTGTATTGCTATAGGTAGTCATAGAGGTTTTAGCAGAGAAAAATGTTTCAAATGTAGATGTCTGAAAAATTTGAACGTATCAACCTTAAGTTTAAATGGGTTCATAGTACAGGATGGGGAAAAATTGAGGCCTTTACTCAACACACATTTGTCGTTATCAGTGAGCCTCATCCCCGAGATATTGACTACAGTCTCCTCAGTCTGTTGCGTTGAGAGTGGCGGATGGTCAGAGGCTCTCCTGCGTCCACTCGTGCTCTGCTGCGTCTTCTTGGTCCTGCACCTTAATAAATCGCCTAATATAACTGTGTGCTCCAGGAATCTTTCTTTTGATATTTCCATTTTACTAATGTCTTCGTTTTTGGTTTAAAGTATTTTTTCCATTGCTTTTCTTTTATACAGCATGATTTTAATAAAATCGTATTCCACCACTGACCCTGATCAGTTGCACCATTGCAAATTTACAGTAGTCCTGTCATAAAATACTATTTAATAGTTGAATACGCTTTAATAGTTGCAGTACCAGCACTGTCAAGAGGACATGGCAGCAAGTTTAAACAAAGCATGAGAACATTTTTCAAAGTAGTACGCCCTATGCTGCTTTGCTTTCATAATTATTTAAATTATTTTAATGGTATGCTGTGTAAAATGTATAGCGCGGCATACAATATTCTTGATCATATTTTCTGCATCACCACCTGAATGTTGTCAGTTCCCGTGGCAAAAAAAAAATTAAATAAAAAAATAAATAAAAACGCAATGTTATGCATACTGCTCGTGCAACTTAAGTGCCTCTCTTTGCTACATTGCCAATATGTGGCTCCAGTAGATCGCATGAGTGACAAATTCCCTCAGCTAAGAATCTGTAGCGTTCATAAAGAATATCATCAGAAAAAGCTAACAGATCATGCCAGTCTCCCTCTGAAGAGAACTGCGTACGTTTCGGGCACAAAAGTCCACAGGATTATCTAAGAAAGGCGATGCCAACTTCAAAGGAGGTACTTAGTGATAAGGCAGCACATGTATAGCCGATTACAGCCGAAACTCGGCACATAACCTGCTCCCGACCAGGTTAAGTTCGCAGCGTAAGTTACCATGCTAATCTAGCCACGTTAAAAGAGAGGCACCTTTGTGACTTTGAAAAGCCTAGGTTTAGGCTCGACATACCTTGCTAACCCACTTATCTTGCTTCGTAGTATACCCCCCAGGCTTTGAGGAGCCTCTTTTTTTTTTTCGGGGTCGCGATTGTCCTGCTCATGTGTGCGCCCGGTTTCGCAAGTGGCCCAGGCCTAGACCCGGCCCGAGTGTAGGCTCTGAGGAGCCTCTTGTTATTGTTTTGTTTTCAGAGTTGTTGTTGTTTTATCATCACTACGTACATTTAGCTTGCTAAAATCAATACTCCGGACGTCCAGGATAGAGAAGAAAGGCTGTAAAGGAGGCAAGCTCTGCTGCTCGCTGCGCTCGCCCCAAACATGCTCTGCATGCTTCTATCAAATATGTAAGTTGCGCAATTGCACGCCTCATGCACCGGACTGGTGTGTCAGTAGTTGTGAGTAACGTGCACTGTGCGAGGAACAAGGTGGAAGTAATGCACATGTAAATAATAGCGTGTGTTCCTTTCTGCAGCAAACAATGTTTTTGAAACGATTTGGGCAAGCATTATTTTTACATGCGCCAGAACACTTGCCCGACTTTGACTTTTACTTGCCCCGGGCAATCGGGCAAGCATTTAATGTCACAGATTGCTTTGGATCCTCAGTCAAAGTACTCCTTCTGCTTCCTTAGTCTTCTTTCCAACACATACTATACTGAGTTGGTTACCGTATGAGGCTTCAACTACTGGGATGTAGTTGGAAGTCTGGTTCTCACCTGTCGACCCATTAACAGTTGTACTGGTGATGCTCCAATATCCTCCATGGGGGTGCTTCTCAGGTTCAGCAGAGAGAGATAAGGATCTTTCTGATCTGCCTTGGCCATCTTGAGCATGAGTTTGACAGTCTGTACTCCTCTTTCAGCAATTCCGTTTGACTGCGTGTGATGAGGGCTTGATTTTTGGTGACTGGACTCCCACTCTTTTGCGAAGGCTTGAAATTCACTCGAGCTGAACTGTGGCCCATTATCTGAAATTACTGTTTCTGGGATTCCTTGCAAGGCAAACTGGGACTTCAACAGGGTCATGACTGTTACACTGCTTGTGTCTGACTTCAGCCACTCCATTTCAATGAATTTGGAATAATAGTCCACCAACATAAGATACTCCTGCTGATTGAAAGTGAATAGGTCAACACCTATCTTCTGCCAGGGCATTTGCGGGACACTGCATGGGCAGAGTGGCTCTTTGCTTTGCCATTTTTGGTGGGCACCGCACACTTCACTGTTGTTCACCATCTCAGTTATGCTCTGAGACATCCCCAGCCAGAAGAGCACATCTCTGGCCCTCCTATTGCAGCTTTCTATGCCTAAGTGATTTTCATGAATTCACTCTTGCATTTCAGCTCTCCTAGCTGCTGGATCAATGATTCATTCTCCTTTAAAAACAATTCCATCAACAACTGAAATTTCCTCCCTGAAGTTCCAGTACCCTTGTATTTATTTTGCAACTTGGCTCCTCTTTTCTGGCCATCCATCTACAGGGCTGCCAACTCTCAAGCATTCGCCATGAGATTTTGTGGCATATTCACATTCCTGTGCTGTAGTCAGCAATTATTCAATCAACACACTGCATGTTTTTCACAATTGTTCAAATTGTTTAAATGAGAGAAGACCATCTGAAATTTTTATGCAATTCCACTGCTTCCAACCCCTGAGTAAAGAAAGGTGCGAGAAGTCCAGAATCATAATTGATTTAAATCAATCAATCAAATCAATAACCTTTATTGCAAGGAAGTCCCACTGAGACCGAGGTCTCTTTTGCAGGGGAGCAAAATGTTTTATATGTATAAAACATAGGATTTGCACATCGTTTTTCTCTGTCCTATCTTAAACTAAAAGCAAGTACATCTGGCCTCCAAAAGTAATATATCCAACACTAATTTCTTGAAGGACACGAAGGGGATAAGGCAATCTAGCTTCAAAGTATCCTGGAAATTATTCCACATACAAGGTGCGAATGCACTAAAAGAGGTACCGCCCAAATTTATTCCAGTCCTGGGAGCCTCTAGCAAAATCCACTCTTATGATCTGGTATGCTGACTTCTGATTTTGATGGATGAGAGCTTAGTGTGATATGAGGGAAGTTTGCCTAGCAAAGCTTTGTAAATAAATAAAATACTATGTAGCTTCCTTCTAAAATGAGGGGAAAGCCACCCTACAGAGTTATATAAAGCACATTGATGGGTTCGGGAGCCATCACCTGTGATGAAGCGCAATGGCTATGATAAATTGCATCCAAGGGTCTTAAGGTACTAATAGAGGCATGCCTGTAAAGCCGTGGTTCCCAACCCAGTCCTCAAGGACCCCCTGTCCTGCAGGTTTTTGTTGCAGCTTTACTTTTGCACACCTTATCAATTTAATGCCCAATGCACCTTCATGCACACCCTGTTCAGGTAGATCTTTTTCAACCAATCAGCATGAAGCCCTTAAATGGATCAGGTGTGAAAGAATGGAGCTGGAGCAAAAACCTGCAGGGCAGGGGGTCCTTCAGGACTGGTTTGGGAACCACTGCTGTAAAGGACATTTCCGTAGTCAAAAATGGGTAATATTGTCGCTTGGACAATCCTTTTCTTATTTTCCAAAGAAATACATGACCTGTTTCTGTGAAGAAACCCAATTTTCATTCTAAGTTTTTTGGACAGGTTGGACACATGCGTCTTAAAAGAGAAGTCATGATCCAACCAGATACCCAGATATTTGTAAGGCTGAACCTGTAAGATTGAACCTACTCAATTTGAGCACCAGTCCCTGAGAAAATGGAGTCCCCTGGCATAATTGCATTCTGTGCAGAAAAGATCATGAACTTTGTTTAAGCAGTATTGAAAACCAGTTTAAGATCAGCTAGAGCATGCTGTATAACTTTAAAAGCAGATGGTAATATCTGAGGGCCTGTAAGCATGTTGGAGCAAGGGAATAAAGCATTGTGTCATCTACATAGAAATGAACCTTGCAATTAGTTACATTACCAGCAATGTCATTTATATAAATTGTGAATAAAATTGGCCTAAAATGGAACCTTGGGGTACTCCTTTTGTCACCTTTAAAAACTGAGACTGCGCATCCCCAGAAATAATAGCTTGTGTTCTATTTGAGAGGTAGTCCTGGAACCACGAGCATGCTCTGTAACCAAGACCAATGGAGGAAAACTTATTTAATAAGATAATATGGTCTACTGTGTCAAACGCTTTTGTCAAATCAATAAATTAGGCCGCACATTTTTGTTTACTATCCACAGCTGTTACTAAATCATTTATAACCAATGAAGCTGCGGTAATGGTGCTATGTCCAGGCCTGAAACCATATTGCTGTGATGTTAAAATGTTGTTGGAAGTTAATTTCAATGTTCCTAGTGGTGAAATAAACTGTAACGCATGTGAAACTGATAAACCTCCATGCATAAGGACTTCAGTTCTGCTTAAGAATATCTTACAAACGCACTGATTCAATAATTGCTGGCTACAGCTACAGGAACGTAAATATGCCACTTAAACTCAGGCAGAATGTGTGAAAGTTGGCAACCCTACATCTAGTACCGTCTCAGTGAGTTTTGTTAGAGTTAAATCTTTTTCAGTTTCATTTTTTAATTCTTCAAATTTTGCCCAAGACTCAGGTAGGTTTGACATCAGGTGAGTCAGTCTCTGGTAAATGTGCCCTGGATAATGCATCCGCGACATGCATTTCTTTGCCTGGTTTGTATTGCATTGTTACCTGATACGTCTATGATCTCATTAAAAATCTTTGTATTCTAGCAGAAGCGCTGCTAATCGGCTTTTTCATAATTGCTTCTGGTGGTTTGTGGTCAGGCTGCATCTCAACCTATCTTGCATACACAAACTGGAGAAAGTGTTCTGCTCCGGACACAATTGCCAACATATCTATTTCAATTTGTGAGTAGCGCTGTTCTGTTTCACTCAACGTGTGTCATGCATACGAGACTGGCTTGGCCTCCAGAAGTAAGGCAGTTCCAAGTCCACTTTTAGATGTGTTGACAGAGATTGTTACTGGTAGCCTCACATCATAATACCTGAGTAAGGGGGCTTTAGTGAGCACTCTTTTCAGCTTGTTAAATGCGTGCTGATCTTCATCTTGCCATTGCCACGCGACTTCATCTCCGGTAAGTCTACGCAATGGCCCTGTTTGTTCTGACAAATTTGGAATGAACTTTGCGAGGAATGTCACCATGCCTCGGAATCACTCCACATCCTTCTTGCACTCTGGGGTGGGCATTTTTCTGATAGCCTGTATTTTACTCTGATCAGGTTTCAAGCCATCTGTTGAGAGAGTGTGACTCAGGTATTTGTTTTCCTCCAGGCCTTCTTTACGCTTTTCTTTATTCAGCCGGAAATTCTTTGCTCTTGCTCTCTCCAACGCTTGCCTCAATCTCAAATCGTGCTGCTCCTTTGTCTTGCCTCAGATGAGTAGGTCATTGATGTGGGTTTGCACACCTTCGATTCCCTCGAACTGCAGCTTCACCGTCCTGTGGAACACTTCCAGTGCTGAGTTGACACCAAACGGGAGCCAGAAGAATCTGTAGCAGCCAAAGGGAGTGTTAAATGTACAAAGGCAACAGCCTAATCCACTTTAAGTTGCCAAAAACCAGAACTTGCATCCAGCACTGTAAAGTATTTTGCTTTGGACAGTCTGCAATTGATTTCATCAACTGTTGGTAGCTGGTAATGTTCTCACATCACCGCTGTGTTGAGATCACGGGGGTCTAAACAGATTCTCAATGTCCCCAGACTTCTCAACAATTAAAAAGGGGTTCACCCATTGGGTGGGCTCCTCAATCCGATTTAATCACTTTCATTTTTTTTCCATTCTGTTTTGAGTTTTTCTCTCAAAGTGACTGGGATTTTTCCAGGTGGGTGACCTTTCAGAACTACACTTTCATTAATTTGTATTGTGTGTTCCCCCTCTAGGCAACCAATGCCCTCAAAAACATCAGCTTATTCCTTAAAAATGTCTCGTGCCACTTCTATTCAATGCCATCACTCTCTGGATGAGCCTCATTTGCTCACATGCATGAATTCCAAGGACTGGTTTGACATCTGCTTTAAACACAATAAATTCCACTACATATGATTTGTTCTTATATTTCACTGCACAGTTACACTTTCCTTTCTCAGGTATTTTGTCTCCTGTACTGTATATGTAGACAGCTTTACATTTGTTTGTCTGAATACTTTCTTTTTCCCAATTCTTCACAGCAGGCTATAAAAAATTATGTTGGACTGCGCAGCAGGGTCCAGTTAAATGTTACACATTTGCGGGCTGTTTTTAATTCAAGCGTCCATTTATCTGTGGGTGGCTGTATTTCCACAACTCCGACAAATAAACTAGGTCTCTGATCTGTGATGTCTTCGTCATCAACCGTGTGCACTTTTTTCAATCTCCACATCTTTGCGAAGTGGTTCCTTTTCTCGCAGCTCCTGCATTGTTTGCCATATGCAGGGCAATTGCATGATTTATGGTCAGTCCCAAATCTTTTGCAATTAAATTTACCTTCTTTGACTTTTTCATTCACTTTGGGATTATTTTTCTGTTCATTTCCACATGTCTGTTTGTGTTTTAATGCATCTACGTGCTTGCTTTCACATGCAGGGGTTAGCGCATTACACTCCTTGTCATGCATTTACAGAATCTGGGCTTTGGTCATTTCCGTTGCAATGCAAATTTGCATAGCTTTTTCGAGAGTAATATCAACTTCTCTTAAAAGTCTTTCTCACATTGCATCTGACGTGATCCCACAGACAACACCATCTCCGATAAAGGATTCTTGTCATTTTAATTCTGTAATGTTCTAGCTAATGGACATTTCCCCTTTCACACAAGTAAAAAACTTGTACCTCTCATAAGTTATGTTCTTTTTTTGGGTTACAGTACTCCTCAAATTTCACCATTATTTTATACAGACTATGTTGGTCATTGGCATTCTTGAACATGAAGGTATTGTACACTTCTACCGCTTCTTCGCCGGCTACGTGAAGAAATAGAGATGACTGTACCTGAGACGACTTGCTAGCACACCCGGTTGCTACCAGATACAGCACAAATCTTTGCCGAAACTTCCTCCAGTTTTCTGACAGATTACCGTTTTGCAGGTCAAGTCCATTTGGTGGCTTGAGTCCCTCCATTTCACGATGGTTGTTGTCTTCTTTGCTTTACTTCTTTATTTCTGACTCCATGTTTTGATGTGGATTCATAAAACAGACCAGGTTACCAAGTTGGCTGTTGACATGTTCTTTACTCTGGAAAACTTTGGCGCCTCGCCCTGGCACTTCCACAATACATAACACTGCATCAGGCTGCTGATTGGCAGATAATTCTCATATCATGACAAGTTTCAACTGCATTTCGGTAGATTTCACCATTAGTAGCATGGAAACCAATTATGACAATGGAATTCTCACGCTTTTCTTTTCTCAGGGGTTGGAAGCTATGAAATTGGGTAAAGACGGTTCAAATTGTCTTTTATTTCATTTAAACAATTTAAACGATCATGGAGCGCAAGTTAAATCAGCTGATGTGCAGAAAAGGTTGCGCGGAAGTTTCAGAGCAGTTTGTCTTCCGTAAAGCATAGGCCTATTTTGGGTTAATTATTTTCCAATACTGAATTTAGCCCATTAATTTGTCGCTGTTAGATTGCATGGGGAGAGAAGCCGTGTCTTCAATTGCCAATGCATTATGACTATGATTGGAAAACGTGTCAATAAAAGTAAATGATTATGAATTAGCCAGGACTAATTGTTGCTGTAAAGGGATGTTTTGTGACCCCAACCACTGGTTGAAATCAATGATGTGCAACCACAGTCCTAACAAGACAGGCTTTGCCATGGGAAATCAGTGCAAGCTTATGCCTATGGGGAGATCCAAGTTTCCCGTTTTGTTGGAACAATCAGTAGTCTAGTGGCTAAGGGAAACTATTGTTACAAGTTGGATAAAAGTACCAAAATTGGCACAGAGATACCTTGAGAGACAATAAACAAATTCATGATAGGAGCCCTCTTTAATTTTTAATGTTTCACGTACATATACAAAATTCAAAACGGCCGACAAATCACAGGAAGTGAACAGTTGAAAATTTCATTTTTAAGTTTACTGTCATGTAACATATCAAATGATACCTCTGTATGCTAAATACACATATAAGATTTTGTCCCTAGCAAATGTCCATATTTTGATGTTTATTTTGAAGGTTTGATGCCAAAGCATTAGATGTGCCATTGACATTACATGTAATATTCAATTTGCAAATATGGTAAACTACCTTCAGGAAATAATAGCAAATGTGTAAGGTTCGTTCGTGGTATACACAGGAAAGGTGAACTATCAAAAATGGTTATTTTAAAAAATAAAACTTATTGCTATTGTTTTCATCAAAGAATCTTATTTCTATTAAAAAGTCATAATAATGTAGCTCACCTCAGGTCTATTCGAGAAAGGGAAATTATTAAAAGATGACTTTAAGAATATAGTATCTTATTTTCTATTTTAAACAGTTTTAACTTTTAAATCATCTTTTAAGTTATCTTCTAAATAGTATTTTAATGAGACCTCACAATAATGTGTTATGATTTTTCTGAGGTAAACTCAGGAAGACTAACTAATAAGAAATGATTTGGGAATATAATATCTTATTTTCATTATTTCATATTTCAATTAAATCATCTTGAAATAATTTTATTAATAAAATTCATTAAAAAAATAATAAAAAAGGTAAAATGATGCTTTGGTTCATCTGAGGTCTACTCAGTAAGACCTTCTTATAAAAGATGTTGTTTGATTTTTTTCCAAAGAGGTTGCAAGGAGGGAAGCTCAAATTAGTACACCATTAACACCAGTTTCAGATATTTCCTGAAAACATAATTTGGCTATTTTTATTCCCAAGCATTTACAAGTTTGTATTCAATATATGTGCAAATGTATACTCACCAAAATGCGCAAAATTGTGCAAAATTTCATCTGAATTCTGTCCCACTTCTAACCTTGTCTCTGCACTGTCACTGTTTCTCCGGTACTAATTCCATGAAAACAAATTACAACAAGCACTGTTATTATTATAGTCCTATTCTGAGGCCAGTAGGCAGCATGGCCAGAAAATCTCTGCCATTCATTAAACTCTTAAGTGCAAGCTCTTACGCTGCCTGCAATTGTCGGACTCTTGAGCACCTTGAAGATGTCATTTCTCCAGCTTTTTTGAGAGGATCCGTGTGATCTATATTCTCAGGCGACGCTATGTTAAATTGAATACACGGGGCTATTACTTGTATCGTTTCTTAATACATGTCTCACGGTCACATGCTCTTCATTGAACAATCAGTATTTTACGTTCAGATCTGAACGGAGATACTCAAATCTTCAAAGGACCATTGCGGGCCCCTTTTTTCCTCGCTCACCCCAATCCCAGAACTTTTGACTGCATGCCACAGGAACTCCGAATTCGAGAATAAACACCGCTAAAAGACCAGCCGAGGGCCTGTGCGCACGCTAGAAGTTTGTGCACTAATGATGTAACCCAATACTTTACCCATGTTGAGAAAATTGCTGAAAATTTGAAATGGCCAAAAGAGCATTGGACAATGATGTTACAAGGTGTTCTTACAGGTAAAGCTAGGAAAATCTATGACCAGTTATCAGTCCAACAGTGTTCTGATTATGATTTTGCCAAATCTGCCATTCTGAAGGGTTATGAATTGGTCCCCGAGGCTTACAGGCAAAAATTTAGGAATTCTCGCAAGAAAGCCAGTCAAACTCATGTTGAATTTGGCAGGTTGAAGGAACAGTTGTTTGATCAGTGGTGTAATTCCATGAAAGTTGAGAAAGATTTTGACAGAATGAGGCAACTTACTCTGGTTGAGGAATTCAAAAGGTGTATCCAGCCTGATATCAAGACTTTCCTTGAGGAGAAACAAGCCATTACTTGTTTCCACCCTGGCTGATAGTTATGCATTGACTCATAAGTCTTCTTTTGTCCAAAAATCCACTTTTTCTAAATTTCAAGGCAAGTCTCAGTCCAAGACTTCTTCTAATGATTCCAAGGCCACTTCTGAGAGGAAACCTTCCAGTGAGAAGCAATCCTCTGATTCTTTACCTTCTGTATCTTGCCAATACTGCAAAAAGCAAGGTCACCTTATTTCTGAGTGTTATGCTCTCAAGAAAAAACAACAACGAGAAGAAACCAAGCCAACTGCTTTCACTAGGAGAGAATCTCTTGTATCAAAGGTCAGTTCACCTGATCTTCTACCTTCTGTGTCTGATTCTGTTATGGAGGGTTTTGAGCCATTCATCACCGATGGTTTTGTCTCACTTTCACATGATTTTTCCTCATCTGCTCCTGTTCGAATTCTAAGGGATACTGGGTCTTCCCAAACTCTTATTCTTGCAGATATTCTGCCTTTCTCGGACAAATCGTCTACTCAGGCTAGTGTCCTTATTTAAGAAGTAGAATGTGGTTTTACAAGTGTACCTCTCCATAATGTTCATCTCAAATCACCCATCAAATTGTTCTTCCAAAATCTTATCGTCAAGAAACTCTTAGTCTAGCCCATGACAATCCTATGTCAGGTCATTTGGGTATCAAGAAGACCCTTCAACGTGTCAGGAATAATTTCTTCTGGCCTTCCATGAGGTCTGATGTACAGGAGTACTGCAAGTCCTGTCATACTTGTCAAATGGTTGGAAGCCGAACCAGAATGTTCCAAAGGCTCAACTTAAGCCCATTCCCGCTTTTGAAGAACCTTTCAGTCGGATGATCATTGACTGTGTTGGACCATTGCCGAAGACTAGATCTGGTTCTGAGTACCTACTGACTATCATATGTGCTTCCACTCGGTTTCCTGAGGCAGTTCCACTTCATAACATCAAGGCGAAGACTGTCATCAAGGCTCTTACCAAGTTTTTCTGCTTTGTTAGTCTTCCTAAGTCTATTCAGTCTGATCAAGGGTCAAATTTCATGTCTGGCATATTTCAACAAGTTATGCATGAGCTTGGTATTAAACAATACAGGTCATCAGCTTACCATCTGGAGAGTCAAGGTGCTTTGGAGAGGTTCCATCAAACCCTGAAGAACATGATAAGGACCTACTGCCTTGACACAGAGAAAGACTGGGATGAAGTGTCCATCTCCTTCTGTTTTCTGCCCGTGAAGCTGTTCAGGGGTCTCTTGGGTTCAGTCCGTTTGAGCTTGTTTTTGGGCATACAGTCTGTGGACCTCTGAAGCTTCTGAAGGAAAAGTTGCTGGCCGAAGATGATGTCCCAGTGAACTTGCTTCAGTATGTCTCTGACTTCCGTGTTCGTCTCTCTAAGGCTTGTGACTTTGCTAAGTCTAATCTCAAAGAGGCTCAACGCAAGGTGAAAACCAGATATGACCTTCGTTCCCAGGATAGAAGTTTTAAAGCTGGTGGCAAAGTCCTGGCGCTTTTGCCAGTTCCTGGAAACCCTCTAAGAGCCCGACATTTCGGCCCTTACACTGTCCTCAAAAAGGTCAGTGACCTAAATTACGTAATTTTAACTCCTGGAAGGAGGAAGCAAAAAAAAATGTGTTACATCAACATGCTGAAAGAATACAAGAACACACTGACAAGCCAGTCACTGTGGTAAAAACAATTGAATTGGAAATTCTGAAGAAGATTGTGACTGCCCCTTGGAAAATGAACTTGGTCCAGCCAAACTTGAAAATTCAGACATTCTTCAAAATATTGACAGCAAGTTGACCCACCTGGGCCGTTTTCAACAACAACAGCTAAAGCAGCTCATATTTGAACATAGTCACATATTCCCCAACGTTCCATCAAGGACTGATATGGTTTACGATGATGTCATCCTACAAGATAATGCCAAACCTGTAAAACAGCATCCTTACAAAATGAATCCAGAGAAGCAGAAATACTTTAAACAAGAAGTCAAATACCTGCTTGAAAATGACTTTGTTGAACCAAGTAACAGTGACTGGAGTTCTCCATGCATCCTAGTTCCGAAACCCAATGGAACAGAATGGTGACAGACTACAGGAAAGCGAACATTCTATCAAAAATGGACTCATATCCTCTTCCCAGGATTGATGACTGCATTGACAAAGTTGGACAGTCAAAGTATGTCACCAAATTTGATCTCCTCAAGGGCTTCTGGCAGATCCCTCTAACAGACAGAGCAAAGGAGATCTCTGCCTTTGTCACACCAGATGGATTGTACCAGTACAAGGTGATGCCCTTTGGAATGAAAAATTCTCCAGCCACCTTCCAATGTCTGGTAAACAGAGTGATTGCTGGACTACCAGGATGTGAGGCCTACATTGATGACATTATCATCACCAGCGACAGCTTACAACAGCACCTCACCTACATCAGAGACTTCTTTGAGAGAGTGAGTGATGCCAAGCTAACTATCAACCTTGTTTAAAGTGACTTTTGTAAAGCTACAGTTGTTTACTTAGGTCATATTGTAGGACAGGGTCAAGTCAAACCAATTGATGAAAAGTAAAAGTTATCACTGAATTTCCTGAGCCTACAACTAAAAGACAACTAATGAGATTTCTAGGGATGGCTGGCTCCTACAGAAAATTCTGAAAAAATTTCTCCATCATTTCTGAACCTTTGACAATTTACTGAAGAAAAATGCAAAATTTGTTTGGGATGAAAAATGTCAAAATTCATTTGACCAACTGAAAGCAATCCTCGAAACGCACCAGTTCTCTTATCTCCTAATTTCAAAAAGGAGTTCAAGTTGGCTGTTGATGCCAGTGATATTGGTGCAGGCGCAGTTTTACTGCAAGAAGACACTGATGGAGTAGATCATCCTGTTTGTTACTTTTCCAAAAAGTTTGATAAACATCAGAAAAACTATTCAAGAATTGAAAAACAATGTTTGGCACTTGCTTTGGCTTTGCAACATTTTGAAGTCTATTTGACTTGTTCAGCTACTTCCATCAAGGTCTTCAGTGATCACAATCCCCTCACATTCTTGCATAAGATCAAAAACAAGAATCAAAGATTACTGAGATGGAGTTTACTTTTGCAAGAGTATGATTTAGATATTTCTCACATCAGGGGAAAAGATAATGTTATTCCAGATGCACTTTCACGCATGTAAATTTTACTTCTCTTTTTGATTGTGAAAATTGCACTGGTTGTTGGATATATGATTGTTATAATGATCAATGATACCTTTTGTGTAAAGTTCAAGATTACACTGACTATAAAACTGTGTTAACAAAAGAAAGCTTTTAGCAAACCTTTCTTTTCTTAAAGAGGGGAGGTGTTATGTATGAGTGTTTTATGTAAAGCACTGTATATCATTTGTAAATGGAGATTTGTTACATACTGTTTGTGCTGCCTTACTGGTCAGCTATTTGTTTATTTTGTTCATCATTTGGCACCCTCTGGTGGTATGTCTGTAGAAAAACATGATCTGATGCAATACCACTTGTTTGTGATGAAATAGACTAGTCCATCCTAGAAGTTTCTGGCTTCTTCTTGCCTGGAAGGGGCCGGATCACCCAGGACTCCTGTAGATCTTTCCAGAATGTTCCTAGTCTATATAAATGCTGTGATTTTGCTCAGTTGAGAAGAGTTTTTGTTTTGGCATCAAAGTTACAAAGTGGCATTAGAGTGTTATTTTAAGATTACACTGTGGATTATTTGTAGAAATTTTTGGACCTAATCAGTGAAGAATAAATTTGTTTAAGTTGTCATTGCTGGTTTTCTTTGTTGTGATTTTTAAGTCATAACATTTGATTACTCGGTACATAAAAATTGCAAAAATTCGCAAAAAAAAAAATATTTATGGAATGAAAATAATGTACTTTTTTTGGGTAAGGGCTGAAAAAAGGGGTTTCTTTACCTTTAAATTGGGGATTAATGAGCATTGAGCATAATTGTGTGCAAAATGAAATTCACTATTTATTGTATGGAAGAGTCAGATGGAGCTATTCTCGCTCCATGAGCCGTATCAATTATCTGGCATCCAACAAGCGAGCCAGTTGTCTGACAGCTAGACTCAAGTTGTTGTTAGCACTTGTTTAGTGGCCAGCATATGTGAGGATGGAGACGCGATAGCGCAGTGGTCAAGTGGGTTTGACTTGAGATTGTAAGGTCCTGAGTTCAAGCCCCAGCCACGACCTTCGCGGTGCGTTCTTGGGAAAAGCACTTCACTCCCACACTCCACGCCTCACTCCACCCAGGTGTATAAATGGGTACCAGCAAATAGTCAGGGAAACTTGCCTAAGATCTGGGAGAGTACCTGCGATGGACTGGCATCCAATCCAGGGGGAGTAGTAATACTCCTAGTCGCTTCATGCCATAGAAACCCGAGTTAAGCAGCGGCCCGATGGGCCACTAGGCTCGTAACAGGCTTACTCACTTACTCTATATGTGAGGATGCTAATAATGGCAATTGTGTTATGTTTAAATGGTGCTTGCTATGGAATCAGAGAACGAAAGTGGAATTGGGAAGGTCAAGAGCTGGAATACCAACAATACAATTCAGATGTGTCCCTTGAGCCGTTCTTTGATTAATGGCCCTAATTATGTCTATTCAAAAATTTCCACTGAAACTGTTCATTTCATATAAATAGTAACAAACTTTACAGGAGATATTAAAGTTGTGCTTGAAATGGTTGCGATTAACAGGACATTTTTTTATGAATTCCCAAGAGCAAAGAGCTAGTATTTTGAATGTGTACTGTGATAGGGCTCCAGATTGGTACCTTTGCTACCTACATCTAACTCTGCTGATTGTTCAAAAGCAATGACAAATAAAAGCTGTGAAGTCAGATTTCTTCACAGTCTAATTGGTAACAGAGACAAGTCCTGAACACATTACATACAGCACATTTACAAGAGAGGCAAGGGATCAGAATAAAGCCAGTCTCAAGTTTGAAAGCCATTGCCTGAAAACCCCTTTATTTTCCATTAATGACCAAATGCTGCAGAGGTGTCCTTCACAAAATAAATAGATGAAATGACCTCTATTTTTTACCAACAAAATTTTTCTTGTCAATTTTTTTCTTTGGCACTGTGTCCTCCTGGATGTGATTTGTTCTCCCTTTTTGATAAAAAATGGAAAACATGGTGGGATCAGATTAATTTTTTATTTAATGTCGATGTTGACTCTTAACCAGTCAGAATAGCAAACACCCTCTGCCTTTAAACATACAAATGTGCTTATAATCTTTCATTTTTATTCTTCCAATCTTTTTCTTGTTCTTATTTGTTCTTGTGAACTCAGGCCATTGTCATGATGAGAAGGACAGATTTTTTATGTTTTATGTTGTGAACTATATTATACTTTTATATTTACAGCATTTGTAATGCTATCCCTGTGAGAGCAGAGAAAGTAACCATCGGCTTAAGAAGCTGCGATTTCTGATCAGTGCCATTGGGTCTATAGTAGCTCTAAATCCAGGGCCAGGATTTGGACTTCAGTTTGCAGGAAATGTATATCATGTGCCTTTAGCAATATCTGATTGTCATATTATTTTAATATGCGGTGCATTTGTTTGTTCTTATTCTAGCAGCACTAATTGTAGCATAATACTTTACTCTGCATAGTTGTCAGTTTATAGAATGGAACAGTTATGGCATCAACTCTTTTTCAAATAAGCAGGTTTTATTTTTCATTTCAGTTTTGCTGAGACATGTAGCATTTTATGACCCATTTCATTGGCTGCACCCGAGATACTGGAGCCTTGAGATCTCCACCGCCTGAGTTCAGCTCTCCTCCATAACAGATGAGGTAGGGGACTCTGTGGTGAAGGAAATGAGGCAGTAATAGTGCAGGTTTTTAAATGATGAAATTGCTCACCAAACATAAAATGCATTATAGTTACTCTAAATCGGACTCCAATATTGTTCTCTTTGTCAGCGAAGGTATAGTTCGGCACTGAAGAAAAAGCAGCAAAACTGTGAACAGAGATATTACATTATTAAATCATGTAAACGTGCAGACAGTATATGACATGGTAGTGAAAGTTTCCCCCCCTCCCCAGCCCCCCTTTTAGAGGGATATCAAGCTGTACCAGTAGCCTCTTTCTGCCAACAGAGACGCTTGAGTTCATGTTAGGCAAAATTCTATCCCACATTCTGCCACAGGAATGCATATTAGTATTCCCAACTTCATTCTCAATTTGTGGTCTTCTCTATGTTTTAGCTCATTTCTTTTTCATATCTGTCCTTCCATTTCTTGTTCTTTGCTCCATCCATTTGGGAGGCAAGTAAATTAAGAGAGAAAAGGAAGTGACTGGGGAAAAAAAGAAAAGAAAATTAATTTAGTCAAATGGAACATCCCTCCCATTTCAAACATCAGCTGGAAGTGATGTCAGAAGGTGGGAACATGCATAGCAACTAGGCAGCAGTTGATGAATTTCCTAATTAATTTAATTGAATCTCATTATTGATGGTAGTTAATCAGTCCCAGTCCGGTACAGTGAATGAAGAAAGGATATGAAAAGATATGATTGGTATAAGTCAAAGGATTATTGTATCTACCGCTTACACAGTAAACAGAGTAAGCAGTGATTGGGACAAGCTCTTCCACTATGTTACCAAGCTCAGTCTAATTCGTATTCATCATATAATGATTCTACCTGACCTAAGCGTTGATATACAATGAAAAAGGAGGCTTTTGGCGTTATTATTCGATGCAAATTCAAAACTAACCCTATTATATTGTGACCAATAATAAAATTTTTCAGTTTTTCTTTATAAACTGATAAATGGCTGTGGTGTCATTTTAAAGTGTTTTTCAAGCGCTTTCCAGTGGTACCAGTTGCACTGAAATTGACAGCGTCTGAATTTTTTGTTCACATACTGTACATACTAAGTGAAATCTACGCTGCATATTTATCACTACTTTACAACTCCACTCTTTCTCCTCTGCTGTGACCACCTGTGCCTGTCTGTTCTCAGTGTAACCGGCACTCTATTTCCATCACTCGACCACACACTCGCTGCGCAATTAGCTGCTAGTTACAAGAGTTTATTTCATGGATTATTTGAATCCGCAGGCTCTTAAAGGGACCATGTCAGCTGGGGCACGTGTAGTAGAGTCCAGTTGATAAACATTTTCAGTGCGATATCAAGGGAGCAGAAATGCAAACCCCAAGCTTTTTAGTACGTGTGTAAAGTGTACCTTCATTGCTGTTTTAAATACAGAAGATGGCCTGCAAACGCGAAATTGCTAGAGTGACCGCATTTATCTTTGCCGAAACCCACGAAGAATAAATTATACTATCCATCCATATTTCTTAGGGTGAAAACACTTTGAAAGTGTGAGGTGAGGTAAACCGGTGAATTCACGGTGGAGTTTCAATCTATTTGCATCGCGTGCATCCTTGAGAAGTTTCGGGAAATTTTTATCACGCAACTGTCTTTAATTTTCGCACAACCTGTTCGTCGCAACGTTTTGTCTGACATGCAGCTGTCATAGATCCTTTTGCGACCGCTTCCAGTTCGACAGCCGCCATGGGATGACATAATTATCAATGCAGGCTGATTTTAAAGCAACAATAACGCTAGAAAAACCCAAACTATGACAAACTGATGCTACGAATAGGCTCTACGATCAATAAAGATAGTTTTTTGGTAAAAATTTCAATAAACTTCTCAACGAAGAAAGCAACATAAAAAGATTGAAACGCTTACACCTAACATTTCCTTTGAATTTGAAATAGTTAGCCTAATGTTTTCAAGTTTTTCGCTTCGTCACGCGCATGCGCCCCGGCTGACATAATCCCTTTAATGTTAAAACTAGGATACTATCAGTTGTCTGCATCACTTATTTGTGTTCCCTGGGAACTATGTATTGTGTGCCGCTTAAGGCTCGAAAAAGTACACATCACCTTAGCAACAGTGACAACGGTAGATTGCGAGGGTTAAACAGAGCAACATACTACATTAAGACAGTATCACGTTAAATGATGTGGCTGTTATGATAGTTTTGTAGCTAGCTTGCAATACCAGTGAAACTGTGAAATCATTCCTCTGTTTAATAACACAACACGTTGCTAAGTCAGTCAAAGTAACCAAAATGCTGACCGTCAACATGTGCATTGCTATTTTTTAGAATTTGAAATACACCTGGCTTGTGCTCAATAACATTAGCCTGTTTTTGTTTATTTACTTGCTCAGAAATGTCAGCCACGGCCAGTGTAACCTCCAAGAGCGGGCTACAGATTTTAATTTCTTGTCATGTCCTGTGCAGGGTGACTAAATCGTCTGTTACATCTAACTTGTAAATACACAATTTAATTTATCCAATTATAAACAGCAAAATGTTAACATGCAACTTACCTGATGAATCCCAATAGTCAAGACAGTGACGCCAATTAAAGCAACCCCTGAGGCATGTTCATGATCGCAGGGTCGAGCAAGAGCCAAGTTCTTGCCTTTTGAACAATAAAACTAGTTTGGTCTTTCGAAGACCAGCGAGAACATCTGCGAACAGTCTCGCCTTGCTTTTCAAGATGGCGTCCAGTATTGTCACAGCTTGTTCAATGGAATTTGAAGCAGAGTAGACAGCCATGTTGGAAACTAACAAGAACTTAGAAGTTGTTCCCTTGTGAGACCTAGGGGAGAGACCCTTCGATCTTGAACATGCCTCTGGCCAGCCGGCAAAAACAAACATTAAAGCATCCGCACTTTGCAGTGTCAGCCCAATGCCTGGTTAGATTTAAAGTTTTTTTGGGTTGCCATTATTACTGTCGAAAAGTAGTTGATGCCCGTAAACTTTACCCTTTGTAGTGTATTTCACTTGAAGACTCATAAACTCTTAGTGTAACTGAAACAATTTGAATGGGTTTTATTTACTACCCCAGAGATGCCAAGTCTTAGGCGTGAGTCTCTCCTCTTAGTGGCATTCACGTTCCTGTGCGTTAGTCAGCAATTATTCAATCAACGCGCACTGAAGAAATTCACTCGCGGCATTTAAGTCATTGTGCATCAAGTTAGTAAGTTTCACGTGCATTACGGTGGATTTCCCCACTAATGACACGGAAATCGATTATGACTCGGGAATTCCCAGGCTTGTCTTTACTGAGGGATTGAAAGCAATGGAATTGCATAAAAACGTTTCAAATGGTCTTATTTCATTAAAACAATTTAAACGATCATGAAACACATGCATTGTTTCCAATCGCTGAGTAAAGAGAAGCAGGGAAGTCCTGAGTCATAATCGCTTTCCATGTTACTTGTGATGAGGTGCACCTTTACGCAAGTGAAACGGAAACTTCAACGCACAAGGATTTTAATTCCGCGTGAGAATCTCATTAAGCATTCAATGAATAATTGCGGACTACGGTGAATAAGCCTAAAAAATGCGTGAGACCTACACCGAATGCGTGAGACTTTGCATCTCTGGCAATGGGACACGTTTTACTGACTTTGATCGGTTTACCGTGATGTTTGGGTGGCTGGAGGAACATTCGGATGCGTAAAAAAGTAAAGTGTACATCCAGTCAAGGCGATTCAGAGTTAAAGTCGAAAGGGGAGGTCTGATCCGGAACTCTTTTTATTAGGGCTAAACATCTCTGCTACCCCCAAAAATCCATTTTTCTTTTCAGTGGCATTACTGTAGCTTTCCAGGCCCCAAGTTTGATACTACTGATTAGAAGCTGGAGAATCTATGACTCTTTTGAAAATCTGAGATTGTCTAATTCAGCTGAAATAAATGTGAACTATTCATCAGCTCCATGTTACCAATATTATTTTATCAGTTAATGCTTTCCTCAAACAAATTTGCACTTTTTGACTTTAAAAACATTGAAATTTGATGAGTGTGGAATCGTGACTGGGAAATAGTCAAAGTCATGTTTACTTCAGTTATTTTATGACTGAACACAGTCCTCAATTTCAAACTACATTTTTTTAATTATCTGCCCTCCTTGAGGGAAATACTGTGGAACATAACAAGGATTTAATTTCCTTATGTACTGAGCAACCCTCAGATGCAAATACAAATGGACAAGATTTAACAATGCTAATGTAAATTCCTAGCTAGCTGCATTTAATGCTGATGGTTAATAATCCTAATATATCCCACCTTATCTAAGTAAAGACGAATATCCCTCAATGGAATATCTCTTTGAATTGTCATTTACTAGCTCACTCATATCTTTTGACAAGCATGCACAAAATCGAACACATTCAAATAAAAGAAATTAATTATTATTCAAGCCCAGTCTAATGCAATCCATTGGGAAACAGATACAAGATGAAAGACAATATTATGAGTAAAACATCCTATCACAAGCAACCACAAAGTAATAGAGTGACATTTTAAGTCCAACTAAGATGCAATGAGGATGATATTCCTATTCATTAACATGAGTTTTATGTTCGCTTTTCTTCTTTCTGATGACATTAATCTGTCTAATAGATTGACATAATTTTTAAAATTTCATTATGAGGAAAAAGAAACATTTACTTTTTAAAAGAGTAGTTGAGTAATGGACTTTAATTTCATTCTGCAGATAATTTTAAAATATTGGTTTCAGATTCTGAATATTGAAATATTTTTTAGATCCTGACACCACCCTGCATGTTGAAAAAAAATTCTGCTGACTTTCCAAAAGGCTTTCAGGATGCTGAGTTACAGTAAGAATGCAAGCAAAAAGTTTCTATCACAAACAGTTTTTTCACAAAATAAGAATGAAGATTTTGCTTATTAAATCAATGTATAGGTTTTTCTCAAAGTCTGTAGTTTTCTGTCACTGTTTGGGTGTAGAGAAATACCCACAGATGTAGCAGAAAACATCTCAATCATGTTTTCATTTTCTTTTGTCAGTGGCCATAATACTAAAAATACCATAATACCTGAAATCAGATTTTGGCAAAAAAAAAAATTCTTGAGAATCATTCATAAGTGTGAAAACCAGCCGAGAATTGAACTAATAGTTCTCACCTGGCTCGGAGGAAGATGGAAATCATGTCTATGTGGCAGTTTTTCTGGTGATTTAGGGATGATACAAGACTTTTTAACCTTTCAATGGTTGTTGAAAATGATAATGCTTTGAAAAGCACATTATACATTGTGAGAAAATGTGATGTGCTTGAGCAAAACAAACACTATTTTTGGAATCCCCCCGCCCCCAAAATTAGTGAGATACAAATCTTGGATTTTACTCAGAAAAAATGATGCAGGGTGGCATAATCAAATCTTACCGCTTTATAATAATTATCCCATAAATTCAGAAATGAATATCAGCTGCAGGAGTCTAAAACCAGCTTGTCATATAGTGATGCTACCTGACCAAAGGTCAGCATAGGACAAAAAAGGAGACTTTTGGCATCCTTATTTGACGCGTGTTAAAACGAACCTTACCTCCTAAACCCTAACCTTAACCTGAACCCTAAGCCTAAACATCAAATAAGGAACGTAAAACTCTATTTATCCGTTCAATATCAATGTTTGGTCCAGTAGCATCACAATATGACATGTTGGGATGAGACAATGTTGGCTGCAGGATTCTGGATGCCTTATGCTAAAATGCATGCTATATACTGACACAATCGCTGAACAACCATTTATTGTCGACACTGTAAACCCTGTGCCTCCACAGAGCTTTATTGAATTGAGTTACGGTGGCAAGAAGAGCTGCAACGGCGTAAGTAGTTCAAGCCAGCATGACTTGATGAACAATTTTAGTCACCTCAGCTCATATTGCTTGATTTTCCCCAGGATATGTCAACTTTTTTAATTTAAGTTACGATGGCACAATGTAATATCGAGTTAACCTCACTGGAATATCCCCCCTGGTCCAGGTCATTATAGCGCAATTGAAATGCTTCCTGATAATGTAATCCTATTCAGTTAACTCAACCTAAAATATTTCGCTGAAGTCACTTCTTCATTTAAGTCACCTTGGCGCAAGGGAATATTGAGTTTACCTAGCTCAAATATCTCCCTGGTCCAGGTCATTACAGCTTAATAGAAATGCTCCATGATAATGTAATCCTACTTAGTTAACTCGGCCTAAAATAATTCTGCTGAAGTCACCTCTTCATTTATGTCACCTTGGCGGGATGGAATATTGAGTTTCCTAGCTCAAATATCTCCCTGGTCCAGGTCATTATAGCTCAATAGAAATGCTCCATGGTGATGTAATTATCAGCAGTTAATTGAGTAAAGTAATTGAGCATAGGTAAGTTCTTTATTGAAGTAATCTTGGCGCAATTAAATATTAAGTTAGCCTAGCTTGAATATCTCCCTGGTCGAAGTCATTATAGCTCAATAGAAATGCTCCATGGTTATGTGATAATAGGCTGTAAACTCAAGCTAAAATAATTGCGCGTCAGTGAATTCTTTATTTAAGTCACCCTGGTGCAGAGAAAAATTGAGCGAGCCTCGCTCAATTATATCCCCGGTTGAAGTCATTATAGCTGAATTGGGAAGTCCAGTTTTACTTCCATGTCAAAACCTAAGAGTCGCCGTGGTATCTCGGTGGACTTTGGGGACCTTCGGTCATGTAAATGACATTGAAGATATTTAATGTGCATGTGGGTTTTCAAACTAAATGAGCACAACCTCTTTGTATGGTCATGTGATATCCTGAGAAGGAAGTGTACGGCAAATCTGCACCCTTAGGACCAGCACACCAGCCTTCCCTATAGAAATGCTCCACGATGATATGATTATAGGCTGCTAACTTTAACTAAAATAATTGCACGTAGGCAATTTCTTTAAAGGGGACCTATTATGCTGATCCTTCTTTTAATACGTACAAGTAATGTTATAATGTTGGATGTCCATACTCAACCTTTGTAAAGTTTCTAAAAATAAGATACAGGGGTTTTGCCATCATCTGAGAATGGAATTTCCTGAAAGTGATTTCCTCTCTGAACAGCTCATCCCGAGATCTTCATGAGATCTGGGAAAAACCTGAGGTCAGGTTGTGCCATCCAATTAGTACAGACCTAGCCAGAGCCAATCACGACGGTGGACCTGCCCACGCCGGAAACTATTCTAGCAGTGTTATGTATGAGTATTTTATGTAAAGCACTGTATATCATTTGTAAATGGAGATTTGTTACATGCTGTTTTTGCTGCCTTGCTGGTCAGCTATTTATTTTGTTCATCAGCACCCTCTGGTGGTGTGTCTGTAGCAAAACATGATCTGATGCAATACCCCCTTCTTTGTGATGAAATAGACTAGTGCTTTCTAGAAGCTTCTGGCATCTTCCTGCCTGGGGGGCGGGATTACCCAGGAATCCTGTAGATCTTTCCAGAATGTTGCTAGTCTATATAAATGCTGTGAATTTGGTCACCAGTAGCAACTGAGTTACATAGTGGCATTAGATTGTTATTATAAGATTGAACAGTGGATTATTTGTTGAAGTTTTTTTTATCAGTGAAGAATAAATTTGTTTAAGTTGTCATTGCTGGTTTTCTTTGTTGTGATTTTCAAGTCATAACAGCAGGCACAAACAACCGTGGATCACATTACGCCTTAGTATCGTCTACACGTCCAGAAATACAAAAGAAGAAGAAGAACCGCAGATCATTTGAGGTGCATTTTCATCAGTATGTCTCCCAAAGCTGCTCGGCTATGTTTTTTTGATGCAAAAAAAAAAAAAAGCACAACTATTTCATCTTCCAAAAGACAATGCCACCAGAAATCTGTGGGTAGCTTTTTTGTTTGCTGGCGCCCAACAGCCCCACTCAAAGGGAACGTTAGCTATTTGTGCTTGGCATTTCACCGAAGACAGCTTTGTCAATAAAGGATAATTTGACGCTGGAAATACGTCTCAGCTGCTTCTCAAACCTGGAGCAGTTCCATCGATCACGCGCTTGGAACCACAAGCTGTAAGTAATGATATAACAACAAATAATGTAAGTGAAGCTAACGTGTTACAGTTGGCTAGGACGACCGCTAACGATAGTTAGCACTAACAACTGGCCTCAAATGAAGGCTTTGTCAAATATCTGAACATAAAGCCAGGATCGGTAGCAACTGTCTGTGACTCAGAGACGCGGAAGCAGTAAGTTTTAGCATTTTGTGTTGCTTTACTACATAAGCCTTCCTAACCTGATAGCCTGTTGAATGTGGCTGTAGCACTGCGGCTAACGTAACTAAGTTACTGTTGCTAATGTTTGTGTCCTAAATATGCAAAAGTAATATCAGGAGACATTCAACAGAAGGCGTGTGAATATAAACCTCATTTGAAGCTAACTTTTTATACTTTTTTGTAATTTGGATTCTTGGTTCAACTGTTCACGGTAACGAAACTTCCTGTCTGTAAAACCTGTATTGCAGGGTAACATTAGTCTCTGTCGTTATGACGACTGCTCGGTGAGTACCGTATGTTAGTTCGAGTTCCGTGCCACTTAAATAATGCTCCTGCTTAATTTATATACAGTAATTGAAATTGGTATTCTTGTGTTACTTTGGTTAGCATCAAGTTGGTAGTTTCATAACGTTACCTGGCCGTAGCCGCGACAGTTGAAGCTAATCGTAGAGGTGTTGTGCATGTCTGCAAAGTTGTGCTGATAAGGCTGCTGTTAGACCAGACGTAGGCTTTGCGGAGCTTACGGTACGTGTTTGGGTTTGTTTACCACTGCTGTGAAATGATCATTTTGCTTATCCATGACCGGGGTCAGCCGGGTACTTTGCCGTAGTGTGGGCTAGATTTCTGAGGCTACCGCGGTGAAAGCAATCGCAAAACGCACTATAATGTGTCTGGTATAACGAACGATTTCTCTGCATTGCCGTGCTGGAATTTCGTCCACCTTTGAAAATTGTTCTCGCGAATAAAAAGCCAAAAAAAAGGGGAGATCGGATATGGACTTTTTTTGGTAGAAGTTATCGATTTGCTTGCTCCACATAAGCAACGCTTACACCGTTTGTGTGTTTTTGCCACAAACTCATTTAGAAGCTAGGTGTCGGAATTGTGTTTCGTTTCGGTGGAAATGGTTGACAGGAGCTTTTAGCGAAGTTTTCTTCGGATAGCTAAGTGGGTATATAACATGACTATATAACAGTACAGCTACAATCACAAGCATGCAAGGCGAGACAGTATGAGCAAAACACTAGAATTTCATTTTGCCGCTCACTGAAATTCTGCTGCAAACGTTGCAGCAATACTTCAATTGCTTCCTCCTCCCGTTCGGCGTTGGATTCGGGATCAAACAAGTACGGTCTCACAGCAATACAAACTGCTGCTCGAAGAGGTGTAGGTGGGCCAGTAGGTTGTGATCTTCCCTCTGGTGGAATAATCCCCAATGCCCCAGTAGAGTGACGGGAACACTGTATTGAAGGAGACGACTTCTTTCGGATGAGACGTTAAACCGAGGTCTTGACTCACTGTGGTCACTAAAGATCCTATTATACTCATTGATAAGAGTAGGGGGTTCCCCGGTGTCATAGCTAAAGTCCCAACCTGGCTCTTTCGACCTGCCACCTAATCATCCTCTGATCTAAATGGCTGTGCAAATTGCCCTTTCCCTCCCCACCTCAACCCACAGGGCTCCCTTGAAAAAGAGATTTCAATCTCAGCGGGACTTCCCTGGTTCAATGAGGGTTAAATAAAAAAAAAAAACATGCTGCAAAGAGCTGTCCTGAAATATCTCCTATCTTGATTTCCTGGGGCCTCATTTATCAACCTGTGTGTAGAAAATGTTCTAAATTCTTTAAATTTAATGAAACTTAGAATGTGTGTAAGTACAAAAAAAAATCCGATTTTATCAAACGTGCGGACACCGGTCGTACGCACACCAGTAAGTAATATGTGATGATAAATACCACCTCTTTTAAACTACCATGCTCGTGCATGGTTAGCCTCATTTGCATTCAGAAACGCCTCCAATTGACCATATATGGTAGCAGCAATCCCTTTAAGAATGAGTGAATTGATTTTTTTCCCTCACCGAAATCATGGCAAAGAGGGCGAAGAAGAGGAATTTCTCCGACACAGAGATTGAGGTGCTTGTAGGAGAAGTTGAAACAAACCGAAAAATATTGTTTGGAACACTCAATGCAGGTGTGATCAACAAAAGGAAAAATGCTGTGTGGGAGAAGGTAACGACTGCTGTTAATTCTGTTGGGTCAGCGGAAAGCGCAGTCTCAGTCATTAGCCATGGCTTCAGTGGATATCCCCGATCACCTATAGAGATGTTATAATAAACAATACGAAGCCCAGAAAATAATTTCGAAATGTTGTAACACTCATCAATGAGCCAGCCATCCTCAACAGCTCCTGCTTGGAGGCGCACACCCACAGAGCTGTTCTGCAGAATGAATGAGTCGTGCGTTCCTCCAGGCCACCGGGCAACAAAGTTTAACAGAGACATATTTGTATCGCTGATTATTTGTGCATTGATTGAATGAAATCCTTTCCTGTTCACGTAACTGAATTCACTGTGTGATGGTGCTTTTACTGCAATGTGAGTGCAATCTATAGCTCCAATTATATTTGGGAATCTGGCGATGGCGTGAAATCTACGTTTAATTTCGGCTTGTTGGTGATGTCTGTATGGGAACTGGATGTAAGTTGGGGCCAGAGAAATTATTGCATCCAAAACTGCTGGTGTTGTGCCAAGGTAGTTATCCCCGATAGAAAGTGTTTCCCCTGTCCGCGGGAGCGCGCACGTCTTGCTATTGAATGAAAAATACGAATGAAAACATTTATTTTGTGTTCATTTCTGATCAAGCCTGATAATATTGGAGAGTATGTACAGGTTAGCTCACTTCTATCCTATGTTACAGGGGGATACAAATTATTTCACACCATATTTTTGAGCCTGCTATAAAGTGTATCCCCCCTCCTGAATGCTATAATCATGAACTACCCTCATAACATTTATTTTGTGTTCATTTCTGACCAAAGCTGATAGGGGAAACATAGGGGAAACACTTTCTATCGGGGATAACTACCTTGGCACAACACCGGCATGATTCTGCTTAGTGTCGGCTGCGAAATGCCGCCTATGTCTCCAATCTCTCGCTGAAATGTTCCGGTGGCCAAAAATCCCAGGGTGGACAGGAGCTGCATGTGCACTGGGATGGCTTTGGTGCGTTTTGTATCTCGCTCCAACATGGGTTGTAAAGCACCGCATAAATCCATCAGTATGTTTTTGGGGAAGCGGTACCTGCTGAGAAGCCACTCTGTGCTCTCACTGAACAGATCAGCACGCTCTTTGAAAACACGCTTTCTGCGGAGTGCACGGTTCTCCAAATCCTCCAATAGTGCAAGATAAGCCATGGCACTCGCATTTCAAGTTTTCTTTTCAGGTTGTCCTGTCACAGCTGTCTTTTATAACTTGTTACACAAATTATTCAAATTGTCTGCTAAATTACTAATTGAGAATTTTTATTAATAAGAGGAAACAGGGAACATGTGTGAAGTTTGAGATTGCTGAACACTGCGACTGTCTTAGTGCGTTCTATTTGTAGTTTTACTGTTCTACCACTAAGTTTTATGTGTACGCATGGTAAGAGTTGTGCTTAAATTTACACATGTTCCTACGCACAAGTACAAGTTGATAAATCCCATACTTTGCGTGGGAATGTTCTTACGTGCTCATTACGCACACATCTGTGCACACGCATGGTTGATAAATGAGGCCCCTGGTTCTTCGGGTCTGCACCCTCCCCCGGAATCGAAGTGGCCAGGCAGCCAATCAGAGCAGGGCCTCATTAGCATAGCCTCCCCGCCCATTTCAAAACAGCTCGTGTTTCAGGCCGGCACAAACGGGGTGAGAGAAGAGGTCTCAATAGACCTGGATGTGTGTGGTTTTTTTCGTAATTGAATTCTTAACATTATTTTAAAGACCCATTAGTCATATTTTAAACAACTAAATACAGCATAAAAGGGGACTTTTAATTAAGTCACCTTGGCGAAAACAAATATAGAGTTAGCCTAGCTTGAATAGCTCCCTGGTCAAAGTCATCATCGCTCAATAGAAATGCTCAGTGATCAGTTAGAACATAATGAGAACTGTAGACTCGGTTCAGTTCATTTTGTGGCATCCTGGAGGGCCGGTTATGGGTATGGAGAGCATCTGTGTTCAAATCTATGGGTGGGGTAGTCGAACTCGACCCCTTGGTGCAGGAACATGTGCAGTGTGGTTGGTAAGAGGGGATGACATTTTACATAATACAGGTCACGTGATACCGGATATGCCTATCTGGAATATAACCAGGGTGGCTGGGTCTCCACAAGCAACAGTTTAGCCGTCCAGCCTGCAGCAGACAATGGCGATTCGTCCGACAATGTCTATACTGCATTTGGCGAAAAATTTGATTAAGACCTATCAAAAGTCGGTTCATAAGGTTTGTGCCAATCTGCAATAATATTTGGAAGGGGGTAGACAGTCTTGCCATCCCAGATGTCAAAATGTCCAAGGATATCGCGATGGTCACTCGACCGCGGCATGCTACATGCTGCGTCATGAATGCAAATGAAATGAGAAATGATAATCTGCGCACCATGTCTATGCAGGAAAAACTATCAAGCATTTTCCTATTCACCTTAATGGTGACATGAAGCGGCAACGTCTTTTGAAGCATCTGAATTCCTGTAGCTCACAAAACGGTATTTTTTTTCTGCATCCGTGTCCAATCAGGATGAGATCCATAAGAAAACAACGCTGTCTTGCTGACTTAGGTCCGTGTGTTAAGTTTGCTTATATAAAATTAAAACTCTGGTTGTAGACAGTGACATTGCCATAATGCAGGACAACTCTCTACCTGTTTCCGATTAAGAATCGGACAATTAGTTGAATTAATTTACTGAACAAATAGGCTACCAATCAGCTGCCTTGCCATTAATGAGTGAGACATCCCAGCAAAATGAGATGTCTGCCTGACGTGCAGATCATGGGCTCTAATTTCTTGGCGGAGCGCAGGGTGGCGCAACGTGGAACAGCCCACGCAGTGGTAATTTCGTCCAGTGCAGCCCGCGCAGTGGTAATTTCATGCGGTGCAACACCGTGCGCAGCCACTTTGGCAATTTGGTAGATGGACGCGCGTCGAGATGGGTGTGGCAGCGTAGTAGGGGGAGGTGTCACATATTCATCGTGACACAGTGACAATTTCGTGGATAAAGGCTCCGCCGAAAGCACGCAGAGAGCTCGCCAGCTCCAACCTGGTTTACTTTCTGTGCAGTGGTAATTTGGCTGACCAGCGCACAGCGTGCACATATCACTGAAACCTCACAGGCAGGTTTCCAGAATGTCAGGCGCATTTCAATGCAATAAATAATTACAGCAACCACTATTTAATGTAACTATCTGAATCAGGACATAAATTATAGTATCTATATCGATTGTCCTGATGTCAGATCAAAGGCGGTTGGCACGCGTAATGGAAACTCGACCTGGCTTAATCAACGCAGCTGAATCTGTGATGCAAACTAACGACTTCACATCTTTCTCAGCCAACCACAAACTGCCTCGGCATCAGGCAGTGCTTATATATATTTTTATATATATATATGTATACGCTTGCGTTCTTTGCTCAGAAAAGCTGCTTGCACACTGGACGTGAAACAAATTTTTCGCACAACTGATTACACTTAAAGTCAATGCAAAGTCTTTGCATTGACTTTGAATGTAATCTGTCATGCGAAAAATTCGTTTCGTGTCCAGTGTGCGAGCAGCTTAATACTACTATTATTGTCACTTAGGTTTTATCGTTTTTAGTGGGGGAAAGGAATACAGCCTGATTGCTATGATCTCGTACTGAGTTAAGATCACATATTGAAAATAAATGTGCAACATATCTTGCATTGTTGTCCATGCATGTTAATCCCAAAATTTTAAGCAGCAACAGGGTGTAATAATAGGAACACGCTATCCATCGTTTCTCTTCCCAATGATGCAGGCGAAGAAATAAATGAGCAACCATCATATTTCATTCCAACTTCATAAGTTTGAACGATCTGACGTAGTTTCGTTTTGAAATTCCATTCAAGTTCGCTAATGGTAATAATTCCCGAATACCCTAGCTAGCCAGCTAACTCATATTTGTAATGCTTAATGTAGATGTAAGCAGTGCAGAAAACATTCCTGAAGCAGCAAAGTAAAATGCAACATTAACGCATCATGCAGATATAGGGCAGAGGCTTCTTTATTCCAACATTTTAAAGGGCAGGAGAGGAGCTTATTTGATTGGTGAAGATTTGACTCAGCTGTGTGAATCCCACTCACGCCTTCCCTCCTCCCTCTTTGCCACTTGCGCTGGCAGGAGGGACAGAGGCGGGACAGAGGAGTACTTGCGCTGGGCACAAAATTGCAAAATACGCCTGGATACACCCCCTTGGCGCGGCACTCCCCCCATTCGCCGCGCCTGCGCCACGCCTGTGCCTGGTCAACGAATTTGGAGCCCCATGTCTATATTGCGTTGCTCAGTCCAGGACCATATCTATAGCTATGTCAGCACAACGTGCCAGTAAGTTTCAAGATTTAGACGTCTAAATATGACCTGTTTCAGATGTAGATGTTGTTGTGTTTTGCATTAAGAATTCATACAGCAATTTGTAAGAGCAACATTAACAGAATTTATTGCTGTCTAACTTCATGAAAGTCCTCATAGTCCCATACCTACACAATACAGAACCCACCACTTCCTGTAGCTCAACAAATTTACCCTTGAAAATAAAAGCACACTACAGTTTTAACTCAGATTTCACCACAGATAATGTGGTTCTATATTTGGACATCAAAAAAAGGTATTTTTTGGACGTCTATTGATGTGCAAGACAGGTGCAGGAAATGGATCCTTTTCACAGTTGCCATTTCACATGTCAAAGCAGGGCAAGTAAAAGTGGAATTAATAAAAGTGATTATGGTTCCATTCCATATAGATCTGTCAACTATTCCAGTGAGATGGCAAGCACAATGCAAGGGCCATATGGCCCCTGAACTCCTAAATATAGTGGGACCCTAATTATTACACCTGTGCTTGCTGCTTTGACATGTCAGAATGGACTCCGTGAAAAAGGTCTGGCACGTGATAAATCCCTCTGTGCAGATGTAGATGCCAGCGGACATGGAGCTGCTCTATTTATGCATGCAGTTACACTATTCTATCACTAGTTCGCACACTCGGATCAGTTATTGAATATTCACTAGCAAGCCGAGCTCGAACATGGTTTAGAATATGGACGAGTTCAGCCCCATCCCTGTTTTTCAGGAGTTGCGTAAATTAAACTCCTAAGCTACGCCTGATTAGCAAACTGCTCAATATACTTGCCCATAGTATCTCTCCAGCAGTTACAAAAATGATCTATTGTGACAGAAAAAATTGTTGTCCTCGGTAGCTTCCACTTCAGCTATAATGAGCCACTGGTATCCCAATTAGTAGTAAAGAAAATCGGTTTTCTGAAGCAAAAATTCGACGTTGATATTGGTATTAGTATTGATACAATGACATTCTAATATCAATTATAGTCATAGCGTAGCTCCTTACCGTAGATTTATGCGTAGATTCCTCCATTAACGAATTCAGCGCTCCAGCATATCCTCCTAATTACGCATGTTGATAGCCAATCACTCAATTATTTACTTAGGCACATCAGCGTAACGCACACTTATAGTTCACGTCCTCGTGGAACTTCCCCGGTAATGATGTATTGATTGACATGTTTCTTATCCAATTCTAGACAGTATAAACTTTCCACAGTAACTGAAAGACATTGATTGGACTATCAGAAAAGTAAAAAAACCTTTGCATAATGTTATGGCCCCAATTTGTTATGGCGTAGTGGACAGCAAGGGATGACAGACAAAATTTTAAAACTTTAACAGATTTAATTAAACTAACACTTTGAACTAATCTACAACCTACTCTACTGACCAAGATTGAAATAAAAAAAAAATCAGATATTTACAGTCCCTTGGTAATTGAGATGGGGCTGCTATGTTGCGATGTCCTGGGACAGGAAAATGCTCCAACACAGGCAAAAATCCACAAAAAGCTTCACAGGTCTTGAAAAGAGTGACAGGTCTGGTCAAATGTATCCTTCCACAATTTCTCCTTGCAATTTCTCCTACTACCTTTCACTCTCCCAATTTTTCTCCTTATATACTCTTTTCTAGCCCCCTCCCACCTTCCAGACTTTTCTCCAATTCTCTGGGACATTCCCCTCTGAGGCATGCCCAGCACATGGCCCAAAACCTAGATCCAGACTGGGCTTAACAAAAAAAATGTCAATACTGCCATCTAGTGGCTTTTTTTTTTTTCACATTACAATAACAGCAAGGTAGGTTGTATTCTTTTAATATCGTGCACGATTAAGCGGCTGAAAATGACGCAATTTCAAAGGAAAAAAAGACTGCAAAAAAATGCCCTGAAGCATTCAGTTGCATTTACAGGATTTAAATGAGGTAAGGACTTAGTCAATGGGAATTATTCCGAATGAAAAGGACTGGAGGGTTACTTCTACCGATACATCTGTGTCTCTGGAGGAAGGATTCAATGAGGAGAGGTTTTTGTTCATTTTATGAGTAAGTGCAATTTTATATTTTTTTGCTTATGGCTAGCTGTTTTTTATTCTCAGTTTACCATAGCCATGATGATAACAGAGCTTGTTTGCCACTTTGGTTAGTAAGAGTAACTAGGCCTGTGTTGAAAAAATCGATTCTCCGATTCTGTCATGGTTTAGGCGTGCGTTTGTTTGTTGGACCTTTCTTTGTTCTATCGTCCGGGACGATATTGGAGTTCTTTTCTATCGAATTCCTGGCCCAGCTGGCTGATTGAGCTGGGGCGGAGTTTTCCGGACTGTATATATTTGACCGGGGGTTCGCCATGCCTATTGCTAGAGTGTCTGTTTGTTACTAGCACTTCGGCCGGAGAAAATCTCTAGTCAAATTTCCTAGTGATTTGTTATATTCCATTTATTGTTAGGAATTGCTTCTTTTAGAAATTTTCTTTGTTGTTTGTTTTCTCTCGCACTGCTTCCGTGCCGCAGACTTTTATTTGTCCTTGGAAGCGCGAGCCTTTCCCGGAGGTGTTTGCCTCTTTTGTGTTTGTCTCTTATCTGGGCTGCTCATTGCTCTTTCTCTCGCTGGTCGCGGCACCTGGCGTCCTATCACCGCCTATTACAGTACACTCTAGCGAACATGGAGTCGCCCAGCATGCTCGTTGGAGAAAGTTCTGGCTAATCAGCAAGCCACACTCTCGGGCTATGGCAAGGACTTGTCTACCCTTAACAGTCGACAGGCTGAGTCGGCGGAGCGAGTCCGCCATCAGGACGAGGCTTCAGAAAAACAGGAGAGCGTCCTGTTGAGCCTCACTGAGAGTATTCGAGCCCTGTCGACTCAAATTACACAGAATATTGCACAAACACTACACTCCCCCCGTGAGCCTAAGCTCCAGCTACCTCCACGATATGGAGGCAAGGCAGGGAAATGTAAAGACTTCATTGCCCAGTGTGAAATATTTTTTAAAGCTCAGCCTTCGCGTTTTGTAAATGAAGAGTCTGGTTTTCATTTATTTTATCTCTGTTGACTGACACAGCCCTTACTTGGGTCGGGCCACTTATTAGATCTAATTCACCGGTCGTGAGTTCAGTGGAGACTCTCGTTAGGGAGATGGTGTCGGTGTTTGATCAAGATGTGTGTGTGGGCAAGATGCGGCTGCACGTCTAATGCATCTTAGGCAGGGTTCCGAGAGCGTTGCTGAGTTTTCTATAGCCTTTCGCTCTCTAGCTACAGAGACAGGCTGGCCAGAGGCGCCTCTAATGACTGTTTTTGTTCATGCCTTGGCGGAGGAGGTGAAGGACGCTCTGGCTACACTAGAACCCTGTGCTTCATTGGATTCGTTGCTTGAATTGATAATCGAATTCATGAACGCAACAGAGAAAAACGTACTGCTTTAGCTCTCGCTGACAACGGGGCTAATCTTCTTCATAGTAAGCTTATAACTCCTACTCCACCCACTGAAATTTCCACTCCTGGGGAACCTATGCAGGTAGATGGCTCATATGCGAGCCGGCCTCTTAAGCCCATTCGTAAACTAATTATTTGCTATAACTACAACAAACCGGGACATATTCGCCCACACTGCCCTGATCTTAAGGGAAACGGGAAGTCCCTCTAGCTGTTTGGGGGGCGCTAGAGGGACAGACCCAAACTCCCTTCCGAACCTTGATTCCTGTAAAATTAACTGTGGGTAGACAGATAATTCCTGTGGAGGTGTTTTTGGACTCGGGGGCCGTGGATTGTTTAATGGATGCGGAGTGGGCTGAGAGGCATTCTATTTCTATACGCCCTCTGCTACACTCACGCACGGTTAAATCTTTGGACGGCCGCTCACTAGGTTCTGGAATTATAACTGAGGTTTCTGAAGCACTAACCGTATTCATCCCATTCGGTTGTCATTCTGAGGAGGTCCGATTTTTTATTATTCGTTCCCGTTTTTCCTGTTGTGTTAGGGCACTCGTGGTTACGGAAACATAAGCCTCACATCCGTTGGGGTGGTCAGACTAGCCCAATTGTCCAGTGGGGCGCTAATTGTAGATCCCTCTGTAGGGAGAGTTTGACATTTAGTTCCAGGCATCAACCTAGGGGGGAGGCGGATGCCGCGAGTGATTCTGCTGAGTTTGTCTCATACAGCCCTCCTAGTCGGGAAGAGGAGGCGGAGGAGGGGTTGGAGTGGGATCCTCAATTTGACTGGCAGCAGCCAGAGGATGATTGTGATTTGGAAGATCTCTCTGACTGTGATTCGGTCATGGATATAGCGGGTCCCGAACAGGTGGAGAGTCTGGGGGCCGCTTTGAATTTTGATCTGCCTCCTAACGTTCCTAGTGATTATGCTGATCTTGGCGAGGTTTTTAGCAAACAACGAGCCTCGACTTTACCTCCTCATCGCCCCTACGATTGCGAGATCAATCTCCACCCTAGTACTACTCCTCCTAGGGGTTCACTATACTCGCTGTCAGGGCCTGAGCGTAAGGCCATGCGAGAATATATTCAGGAGGCTCTTGCTAATGGTTTTATTTGGCCATCCATGTCTCCTGCCGGAGCAGGGGTTTTTTTTGTGGGAAAAAAAGATGGCGGTCTGAGACCCTGTATTGATTATAGGGGTTTGAATTAGATCACCCTTAAAAACCAATACCCCCCTCCGTTGATGAATTCCGCGTTTGAACGTCTGCAGGAGGCGTCATTTTTTACCACGCTAGATCTCCGTAATGCTTATAACTTAGTTCGCATTTGGGAGGGGGACGAATAGAAAACAGCATTTAATACACTTGACGAGCACTGGGAATATTTGATCATGCCATTCGGATTGGTTAACCCCCCCTTGGTGTTTCAGGCACTCGTTAATGACGTCCTCCAAGAGATGTTGGAGAAATTTGTCTTCGTTTATCTTGACGACATTTTGATTTTTTCTTCAACGCTCTCAGAGCATAAACAACACTTCAGACATGTGCTTGAGGCCTTCCTTAATGCCAAGCTTTTTTTCAAGGCTGAGAAATGTGTTTTTCACACCAAGACTGTCTCGTTTCTTGGTTTCATTGTGTTGGAGGGGTCGGTCCATATGGATCCTGTTAAGGTGGCAGCGGTCAGGAATTGGCCTGCCCCTCAAAACATTAAGGAGGTGCAACGGTTTTTGGGGTTTGCCAATTTTTATAGGAGATTTATCCATAATTTTAGCGCAGTAGCTGCCCCCATTATTGCGCTTACCAAGAAGAATGCCTCCTCGCTGGTTGATTGGTCCCCAGCAGCTGAGGCTGCTTTTCAGGAATTAAAGAAACGTTTTAGCTCAGAGCCCATTCTTGTTTTGCCCGATCCCTCCCTCCCTTTCGTGGAGGTAGATGCCTCTGAAGTCGGGGTGGGTGCCATTTTGTCCCAGCGCCCCCTTCGGGACAATAAGCTACATCCGTGCGCCTACTTCTCCCGGTCATTGTCGGCGGCCGAACGGAATTACAGAATAGGTGACCGAGAGGTGCTAGCCATTAAGCTGGCGCCATTGGTTGGAAGGGCCTGAGCATCCGTTTGTGGTTTGGACGGACCATAAAAATCTCCAATACATTCAACAGACTAAGCAACGTAATTCCCGGCAGGCGCGGTGGTCATTATTTTTTAATCGCTTTAACTTTACGTTAACCTACCGCCCGGGGTCTAAAAACACCAAGCCTGACGCCTTGTCGCGGATTTACGACTAGTCTGATCACGACCCTATGCCAGAACCGGTTATCCCGACTGATCAGATTGTGGCTCCCGTTCAGTGGGACGTTGAGTCTGATGTGCGGGGGGCCTTAAGGTCAGATCCTGGTCCTGGTGGGGAACCACCTAGTTGTTTGTTTGTTCCGCCTTCGGTACGCACCCAGGTTCTCCAGTGGGGGCACTCTTCCCCTCTTGCGGGTCACCCAGGGGTTCATTGGACCAAACAGTTCTTAGCCCGACGTTTTTGGTGGCCCAGCATGATGGGAGATATCCTGGAGTTTGTAGCAGCGTGCGGCGTCTGCGCTAGAAATAAAACTTCCCACCTCCCTCCTTCTGGTTTTTTGCGGCCATTACCTGTTCCTAAACGCCCATGGAGCCATATCGCTCTCAATTTTATTTCGGGTTTGCCTAATTCTGAGGGCAACACGGTCATTTTGGTCGTGGTTGAACATTTTTCTAAGGCCGCCCATTTTATCGCTCTGCCGAAGTTGCCTTCGGCGCGGGAGACAGCCATTCTTGTTGTGGACCATGTTTTCAGCCCACATGGTCTCCCGCAAGATGTGGTTTCGGACAGGGGCCGTCAATTCACGGCTAAGTTCTGGCGGGCCTTTTGCAGTCTGCTGGGGGCCACTGAGGGCCTTTCCTCTGGCTTTCATCCAAATACTAATGGTCAGACAGAGCGGACCAACCAGTCTCAGGAGAATACCCTTTGATGTTTGGCGGCGGATAATCCATCGTCATGGAGTTGTTTTTTAACTTGGGCTGAATATTCCCATAATTCTTTGGACAGCTCCTCCACAGGCCTCTCATCATTTCAGGCTCAGTTGGGCTATCTACCCCCCTTTTTTCTGAGACTGAAAAGGATTCTGAAGTCCCTTCTGTCCCTTCGGTCCTCTTTGTTGTGTTCTAGGCAGAGACAGAAGACCGCTGCTGATAGAAGGCGTCGGTTGGCCCAATCTTATCGGGTTGGCCAAAGAGTTTGGCTTTCTACTCGGGACCTTCCCTTAAAGGTGGAGTCACGAAAGTTGGCTCCTCGCTTCATTGGCCCTTTAAAATTGTGCGGAGGATCAACCCTGTTACTGTCAGGTTGAAACTCCCCAAATTCTTGCGTATCCACCCCTTGTTTCATGTCTCAAGGCTAAAACCAGTTAGCGCTAGCGTCCTGGCTCTGGTTGACAAGCCTCCGCCGCCGCCACGGATAATTGAGGGGGGCCCGGTTTATACTGTGCGTCGCATTTTGGCCGAGAGGCGTGTGGGTTGCGGAGCCCAATTTTTGGTGGACTGGGAGGGATATGGGCCTGAGGAGCGGTGCTGGGTCCCTTCTCGGGATATCCTCGATCCCAGCCTCATCTCTGAGTTCCGTGCACGGGGTTCTCGGGGAACAACTGATGCTGTCCCTTAGAGGGGGGGTACCTGTCATGGTTTAGGCATGCGTTTGTTTGTTGGACCTTTCTTTGTTCTATTGTCCGGGACGATATCGGAGTTCTTTTCTATCAAATTCCTGGCCCAGCTGGCTGATTGAGCTGGGGCAGAGTTTTCCGGACTCTATATATATGACCGGGGGTTCGCCACGCCTATTGCCTGAAAGTCTGTTACTAGCACTTCGGCTGGAGAAAATCTCTGGTCAAATTTCCTAGTGACTTGTTATATTCCATTTATTGTTAGGGATTGCTTCTTTTAGAAATTTTCTCTCGTTGTTTATTTTCTCTCGCACTGCTTCCCTGTCGCGGACTTTTATTTGTCCTTGGAAGCGCGAGCCTTTCCCAGAGGTGTTTGTCTCTTTTGTGTTTGTCTCTTATCTGGGCTGCTCATTGCTCTTTCTCTCTCGCTGGTCGCGGCACCTGGCGTCCTATCACCGCCCATTACAGATTCTGGATCGATGCTCATTTTAATTCCTTAAGATCAATTCGTACGTCCAAAGATCGGTCTTTTAATATAGCCTATATATTTTTCCTGCCACAAATTGATTCCCGTTAATTCTGAGTCATTGCGTAATCACCGGCTGTTGAAAACATTTGCGCACGTAAAAAAAAAAACACAGAAAAATAGGAAATACTGGAAGACGCGGAACTTGCGCAATAAAAGTGCCATGCACCCCACGCTCAACTGAAGCCCCACTGAAGCCAGTAACCAGCACTTTGTTTACATTTACACTGGCTGTATCTTTGTTATTGTTTTTCATATTGATAAGTGACTGCATTGGATTGGAAGCAATGGTGATAGTGGTTAGTCAGTCATGCTGGTTTTCACACTGATGCTGCTATTCTGACTGGAGACTCTGCACAACATGCAGTATAAAATTTACTTTGACCCTACAAGTGTTGTTCACAGCTGTTTGTGGGCCAAATGGCCATGACAAAATTAAAATAAAAGATAGTTTTAATAACATTAACCGAATCGATATCGGATCGATTCGAATTGTGATAATTGATCCTGAAACTTGTGAATCAGAATCGAATCGATTCTTGAAATTTGAATCGATACCCAGCCCTAAGAGTAACCAAATAAAAGCTACTGCATGTGGTGGCATTTTTGGGTTTTCCTGATGGAAATGTCTGTTATAATAAGGTATATGTTACAATAAGGCTATTGAGAAAAGCGCAATTTAAATGTCTAGCTTGCCACATGGACTGTGTTTACTTCTACATTTGGAAAACTGCTTCTAATCCACGGGATTTAGCTCCATACACGTCACGCGGAATCCCCTCAGTGTCTCGATAAATTTCCATTTCAATACTGCCGAAAATTGGCTATTATTCAGTGGCGGAACCAGAACTGAGAATTGGGGTGCACAAAACATCTGTTTAAAACAACTATTAGTCCTGACCTGTTCTCAGTCATTTTCACAATTAACAAAAGGTTCACTCCAAGAGCACTCCACACTGAACAGGTGCTGCTTGTTCTCCCCGATTAGGTAAGACCACAATCATCTGGACGCGTATTTGCTGTTAAAGAAAAAAGGGGGTGGAGGACTACAGCATTCAGATATAATCAAATAATAAAGCGGATAATAATTTGAAGGTGCTCATTGGTTGAAAAAACAAGTCTTCAAGAAAGTAGTGAGACCAAGGCACTCTTATAATAAAAAGCTTTAATCAAAAGGCTAGTTCATAATGGAACTTTTAAAAAAAAAAAAACATTGCCAACATGTCTCGGCCTAACACACAGGCCTTCATCAGGACTAGAGTATTTGCTGTATTTAAATTAACGTTATTCAAAATTGCATACCTGTGAACGAACCCCAACCATCAGATCAAAAGGGGGGAGATGTAGGGCTAAGGCCCGCCAAAATGGCCGCAAACCACAAAGAACAGCCATTTTAACTATATTTCCCAGAACTCCAAAAGCATTATCTCTAATGTAATTAAGCCTAATCACATCAAACCCCCTATAAGAGCAACAAGCAAACCATTGTTCTTTCTCTCTGGATTCTGCTGCGGTAGAGTTAACAGAGATCAAGGGTGTGCATCCATTTGACTGAAAAGTTTCCTTGGAACAGAACAAAGAACAAAGTTTTTCGGACCTCTCTAGTTGGCCACGGTAGAGTTAAAGATTAACTACGTTCTGCTCTATAATCACTCAAGTTGCCTATAGGCGTATCTATTCAAGAACCGGTTAAAAAGAATTCACACTGCGAGATGACAGCGGAATTTCTTTTTTTCCAACTTCTTTAACTTTTTGGAAGAAACGAAAAGGCGACCAGCTTCACTTTTTGCTATTCTCCAATCAACAAGTCAACGAACTTTCTGCATTTTCCAGTGCATCACTGTGCCTGGAAAAGCAGACACCATTTCCTGTCCGCTGACGAGCGCTAAGAAAAGAAAGGACTGCCGCCCAAGCCTCCACTCGGACACAGTCACTGACGCTGGAGAACTGGGTCACTCACTCGGTAGTGATCCCAAGTAAGGCAATTTGCATCTGGGCAGATTTAGCTAGAATATAAAACGCGCGATTCTGTGCAAATTGTTGATGTTTGAATGTAATAATTACTGTATACTTTGAGCTGTGTTTCCTTTGCTTGCTGGTTTTAATGTACTGGATCTTACTGTTGTGCTTAATGTAGAACTTCGTTATGTAAGAGAATTTGTCTGGAAATCATGGATATTTACTCCATTTATGACCTGTTAAATATCTGATCTTCGAGAGAGTTCATTTCAAACCACGGATTGCTTTGTTTTACATTTTTGCTTTGCTCGGTGTAAATCATTAGAATTGTTGAGAAAGTTTGAATTGAATTGGGACGTTTTGGCTTGTCTGACTGATTGTTCAGCCCACTGCAGCTTGCTACTCAATCCTATTAGACTTTGCCTGCGCCTTCTTTTCTGCTCTCTTTCTCTCTCTCATTCTCTCTCATCCTCTCTCCATTCTCATATTCTCTTTTTAGCTAATTTCGGCTCACCACACTTGGCTTACTGAGTGGGAAACACCGCCTCTGGCCTAACTCGTGCAGGAGTCTTTTTCTAATTCTCCCACCTGTGCCACCCAGTTCTTTGTTCTCCCTCTCACACGTGGTTCCCAGACTGCCACATGATCAGGCCGCCATTTTAGATCTGAGTCCGCCCTCTTGGATCTGAGTCCGCCTTCTTAGATCCTAGTGTGCCATATTAGATGTGAGTCCGCCCTCTTAGATCTGAGTCCGCCATTTTAGATCTGAATCCAAGTCTGCTATCTTAACCCCTCTCTTTGGCACTCAGACTTACTCACACACACGCATACACCCGCACACACACACATCCTACCTTTAGGTCTATTGGTATACACTGTTTCATGATATAGCCGCTATTTAATCCTTCCTGTGCGTTTATTGTTTTATTTAAGTGGTATTGATCGCATGTTCATTGCTACTGAGACATAATAAACCTTTTTATATATTTTCAACAAGTGTTTCTGGTTGTCTTTGCCTGAATATTAGCTTGAATCTAACCTCTGCTAGGTCAAGAGCTCCCCTTTACCTTCTGTATGTGGTTATTTTATTGATGCTGGATGTTAATGGTAATTATATTACGATTGAATTTTAGCATTGATAATTAAGCCTGGTTTTCCCATTTTTGTTGAATATTGTAATCATTCATTTATAACATAAATTTTGATTGTAATAATTTGGCATTTATGGTGAAACATTAATGAGACTTAGTCATTCAATTGCTATTAATTTTCCCTTTACTAGAAGGGTGGTGCCCCGAGGAACTTTAATTATTAAATTAAAGTCTTAATAACCAGTTTATTAGTTATTAATTACATTTAATAGCCATTGTAATGCCCTTTTAAGCTGTTGCACCTACACCTCAATTCAATTGAGCTGAGCCAGCGCATCAGGGTTTACAGTGTACTTCTAATGCCTGGAAACTGCTGAGACAACATTCAAACAATCGCATGTTTTATTTATTGGGATGCCTGAGTGAGGCAGCATTGGGGCAGTGGGATTATTCAGCAATTTGGTCACTTGACTGGCAGCTGTGTAGTGACAAGTTAGAGCCCCTGATGCAGCATGGTACACAGCCTTCTATCTGGAGAGATGATATCAGGGAAAGTGCTGCAGTTCGGCCCTTGAGCAAGGCTTTTAACTGTGAAACTCCCACAGATTTCAAGTCTGTTAATATCTTTCTTGGTCTTCTGACTAATATCTGCTCTGTCAGGAATTTCTCCCAGGGTATCCTGGTAAAAGAGAAATGGTTCTCAGTGAACCCCTTCTGGTTAAATATGGATGAACTGAGTGGACAGAAGCACTCACTCCTTAATTATCATTGATATCTAGCAATTTCTCAAACAATGGACAATATCTGTGTTTGGTGATACTGTCATTCAGTGTATGTTTTATTTTGGAATTGTACTTTTTGTTTTTGTTTCTTAACATGAAATTATTTTCAGGGAAAAGAGCCATATTGTCCCAACAAATCCAGTCCACTCACCAAATGAGATATAGAAAATGCAGTGGGGCCCTCTGTATATTGAGGCAAAGCTGCAGGCGAGGTTGTCACTCCCGCAGGCGATTATTACAATCCCAATTCCGAAATAGTTGGGATAAAGTGTAAATTGTGAATAAAATAAAAACGCAATGACTTTCAAATCACACCAGCCAGTATTTTATTCACAATTGTACAGAGATAACAAAGCAAATGTTGAAACTAAGAAATTGTACAATTTTATCCACAAAATGAGCTCATTTCAAATTTGATGGCTGCTACAGGTCTCAAAAAAGTTGGGACGGGGCCTATTTACCATGGTGTAGCATCCACACTTTTTTTTTTTTTTTTTTTACACAGAGTGGAGGTGTCTAGGCATTGAAGAAACAAGTTTCTTGAGTTTAGTCATTGGAATTTGATCCCACTTTTGTTTAATACAGGCTTCCAGCTGCTGGAGAGTTTTGGGTCTCCATTGACTGACTTTTTGTTTAATTATGCACCGAATGTTCTCAATCGGCGAAAGATCAGGACTGCAGGCAGGCCAGTTCAGCACCCAGACTCTTCTACTACGAAGCCATGCTGTTGTAATAGCTGCAGTATGTGGTTTGCATTGTCCTGCTGAAATACAAAAGGCCTTTAGATGGAATAGATGTCATCTGGAGTGGAGCGTATGTTGCTCTATAACCTTTATATACCTTTCAACATTCATGGCGCTTTTTAAAACATGCAAGTGTCCCACACCATACGCACTAATGCATCCCCATACCAACAGAGATGCTGGCTTTTGAACTGAACGCTCAGAACAGGAGGGGTGGTCTCCTCTTTAGCCCGGAGGACACGATGCCCATGATTTCCAACAAGAATGTCAAATTTGGACTCCTCTGACCACAGGACACTTTGCCACTTTGCTACAGTCCATTTTAAATGAGCCTTGGCCCACAGAACACGGCGGCGCTTCTGGATCATGCTCAACAATGGCTTCCTTTTTGCATGATAGAGTTTTAGGTGGCGTCTGTGGATGGCACGGTGGACTGTGTTTACAGACAGTGATTTCTTGAAGTATTTCTGGGCCCATTTAGTAATGTCAACGACAAAATCATGCCGGTGAGTGATGCAGTGGCGTCTGAGGGCCTGAAGATCACAGGCATCCAGTAAAGATCTTCGGCCTTGTCCCTTACGCACAGAGATTTTTCCAGTTTCTCTGAATCTTTTGATGATGTTATGCACTGTCAATGATGAGACCTCTCTAAGACATCCCTTTTATATCCAATCATGTTACACACTGATGCCAGTTAACTTAATTACTTGCTAAATGTTCTTTCAGCTTATATATTAATAGCTTTTTCAGCCCTTTTTTGCCTGTGTCCCAACTTTTTTGAGACCTGTTGCAGCCAGAAAATTTGAAATAAGCTCATTTTGTGGATAAAAATGTAAATGTCTCAGTTTCAACATTTGAAATGTTATCCATGTTCTATTGTAAATATTATATTGGCTCATGTGATCTGAAAGTCATTGCATTTTTATTTTATTCACAATTTTCACTTCTTTGCAACTATTTCGGAATTGGGATTGTAGATTTCTTATATTAATTTCATATTATTTTTGCTTCAGACCTGGCAAAACCACTCATTATTCATTAATATCCACTCGCAATTGTCACACTATCAGAGTAAAAAAAAAAAAAAAAAATCTCTCAAAGAGTCTGCTATGCAGACCAGCTTTAATCAGTAAAGGAATGAATGGGGTAAATGCCAATGTGCAAGACCCAAAAAGGCAAGGATTGAGAGGGTGAAATGACTGACATCAGTACGGCTACCATTTACCTTGTCGAGTCTGACATTTCTTTGGGTGAGTGCTTAAAAAGGGACAGGCTGTCATGGATTCGCTCCCGCCGGATGAATATGGCAATCCGGGGGGAGCTAGGACCATGAGCCTAAAGATAAAAAATCTCAAGTGCCAGGCTGGTAAAAAGAAAAAACGTTTTAATTTATAAATGATTAAAACAGAGCAGACATGACTGGGAGCAGCACCAAACAGAACAGCAGGATGAAAACAAAATGCAGAGGCAATGGGGCCCGGCAATAGCCAGCCCTTTATACTCTGCAATCACCTCCACCTTAACGGGCTGCACCTGTTGCCCGCAAGGTGGAGGTGAAAGAATGCAACTTGGGGAGGGACTGCAAGGCCAAACCCTTACACAGGCATTTACCTAACACATAAGTAGAATCACCATTCTGCCCTTGTAAATCCATTGGCCAGCATTATTTCAAGTGGCGAAACCTTTGCTGGTTTCCATAAATAATATTGGGCCAAAGTCAGCCAAATTGCACATTAGGGGTAAAAAATTAAAATGAAATAAATGCCAATATGAAAATTTTTTCTTAAAGTACACATCTTAAAGCTCCTGAAACAAAAAAATTATTTGAATATCTTAATTATTTCAGATTTTACAGGGGGTCAAAGTTAATGCTTCGTGATTTTACAGGACAGCTCAAATGTAGGATTTTGATAGCAATTAATTTTTATACACCAGCACAATGATATAATAATCTCAGAGTCGTTTCTATTGATTTTCTACTACTTTATATATAGCCTAAACACTACAATGAGGTTTTATATCAAAATTCTTCTTCAAATATTTATTTTAGGTCACGTAAACATAAAGGGTCGCCAAAAGATGTACATGTAACAGTGTTGCGCAAAAAATAATATTTTTAATTTTCCATATTTATATTTGAGAAAAAAAATCCAAATTCTCAGAAAAAAGGCTTTATACTACAGTATAAGGAAAAATGTTGTATGATTACTTTTTGAAAAAAAAAAAAAAAAAATATGCATTTTTGAAAAGTTGTACCAGTGTCGCGTTTTTGGCGTCATTGAGTTTGGTGCAGTTACATTGTGACTAAGTAAAATAACTAAAGCAGAATATTATCCTTTAATTATATTTGTTTTAAAATATTAAGTTATTTATGGTTACAGGCATGAATATCTTAATAAATTATTAATTTATTAATTTTAATGAAGGCACCCCTCAAAGGTTAAGCAGATTTAGGTCTTATGTTTAATTACACTTAGACCGAGCTGCAAACTAGGAATTATTAAGAAGATGATTTACACCTGGTGGTACATTTCATTTTACAAACAAGATGAAGCCACCCCTCAAAGCTTTGACTAGATAGCTATGATTTTTTTGGAAATTGGGTCAACTGGGAAGGCCTGATTCATTTGGGAGAAGATGATTGGCTAGTTGATTCTCTCAGGGGCCCTCCTGGACTACCAGATGTCACATTCCAATTGTTCTCAATACAAGAACTACAACAACATTGCTTAACAGTACTACTGTCTACAAGTCATCTCCAAGTTCCAGAATGGTTCTCAGTGCAGCTGAGCGGACCAGGCGTTACAGAGAACGCAAGAAGGCTGAAAACCCTGATGCCTGGAAAGCTGTTGTCTCAGACCGAAACAGAACAGCCAAAGCCAGAGATCCTGAAGCTATCCATGCCAAGACCAGAGAACTTGTAGCCAAACACAGAGCAGCCAAGAAGGAAGCACAGCTTGCTGAGCATTGTCGCCTGGGTACTTCTATCTACAGCAACACTTCCAGTCAGACCCGTGCAGTCCGTAGAATCTCCAGTCATCTTCCAAAGTCTCCAAGAAAGCGCCAAGCAGTCATCAAAGAGATCGTCAAGTCAGAATCCAGTGCCTGTCAGTGACCCTGTGCCACCTACTCCACCTAAATCAGCACACAACAGAGTTCCAGATGAGGTCCGTTCCAGAGTCACAGACTTCTACCTTCATCAAGAAGTCAGCTGGACAGCCCCTGGTCGCAAGGACTACATCACCATGATCTGGGATGGTGAGAAGGTGACAGAGCAGCGGCGCTACCTAGTGATGAACATCAGGGAGGCCTACAACCTCCACAAGCAGGAGTTCTTTGATGACGCCATCAGCCTGACCTCCTTTCAGCGCCTGCGGCCAGATGTATCCTCTTCAGAGACAACATCCCCCACAACGTCTGCGTGTGTGTCTACCATGAGAACCTGAATCTGCTGCTCCAATCCATCCGCCACCTCAAGTGCCTGCCAGCTGACTACCATGAACTTTTAGAGACTATTGTCTGTGACAAGTCTTCTAAGGCTTGAATGTCTGGCAAGTGTGCAACCTTTTCAGACAGAGTAACCTTCAACAAGCCATCAGCGCAGATTAGTGACCTTCAGCTTGGTGATCCAGTATCCTGGTATGAGTGGGCCAAGGGCGATGACAGCAGAGTTGACAAGCTGACCCGTGATGGTACCGTATCTGATGTACTCAAGAAGCTCTCCGACAGACTCCCCAGCTTCAAGATCCACTGCTTTGTGAAGGACCAGCAGGCCAGAACCTTCAAGGACCTGTACTCCAACCCTTGACCCAACCAGGCAGTGCTCCAGATTGACTTCTCACTGAACCCATCCATCATCCACCAAGACGAAGTCCAGAGCGCCCACAGGTCACACACCCAGACAGCACTCTTCACTGCAGTTGGTTGGACAGCATCCAGTACCTTCTCCTTTGGTGTCATGTCAGACTACCAGGCCCATGATAATGCTGCCGCCACCTTCATCGACTACGTGGTGGATGAACTACTCTCCAAGCTCCCAGCCGGCATCACCAAACTGGACATCATCAGCAACAGGGCCACACAACACTTCAAGAACAAGTTCCTAGTGATGTACATCACAAGCCTGCTGGAGAGGAAGGGGATCCTGGTGAGGTGGCATTTCCTGGCTACATCCCATGGCAAGGGAGCTGAATACTGCATTGGCGCAGTCATCAAGAGGCTGGTCTTCACCCCGATGCGGTCCCGAAAAGCCATTATCAACAATGCCTTCGAGTATGCCCAGCTAGCAGCCAGCCACCTAGATAGTACCACTGTCCTCTATGTCAGCAAATAAACTGTCCTGGACTGGAAGAAGAAGCTGGATGACCTCTGGCAGGGCACCCTCTCCATCACTGGTATCCAGAGTATGCACTGCATCACCACCCTTGGACTTCGCCACGTCAGTGCTCAGCCTTACAGTGGTGCTCCATCAGGAATACTTCATCATCCCAGATGATGAGTAAATCAGTGACACTACAAAGCCAACAACACATATTCCAGAAATATGAGTGACATTATAATGCGAAACAATAGCTGAGTTACTTAAAAACATTTGTGTCATTTTATGTGTCAAATTATGGTACAAATCCTTCTATGGAACTTATTTCTGTTGTAAATATGTTGAAATGTAATATTGTAAATATGACTCTGACTTTGTGTACCCTGCTAGATTAAAGGGAAAATGCTCGAACAATAAGGTAATACACAGTTGAAGAGCACTTGAGCAGAACCATAGTTTGCCCTTCCTTACTGCTTTGACATTAGCACAGCTCCAAAAGCTTTTCAAAGGAAGATCATGCCTTTCACATCATATCCGTACAATAGCTATAATTACCTCCGGTAGGGTTGTTATAGATGCCTTTATCAGATCCCTTTGAGGTCATTTTGGAAACCCAAATTGTAGTGGAAGGTTCAACCACAAATTGATGAGGGACTCATTTCAATATGTGCATAAGTTTCATGATCTGAATATTATGGTTTATTAAGAAATTGCATTTATATTCTGAGCCTTATGCTGGCCCCTAAATTGAGCACTATATAATCGAATCAGAAATTCTGTACATCTGCTTTTATCTGCTTATGCAAACAGCAGTTGAAAAGCTATTAAGCTGTTGAACATGGTCTAAATCAGATATACACGCAGTAAAAAGCAAGAAATGAATGTGTTCATTTCAGGTTTAGCGTCTGTTGCTTCATCATGAATCAAGCATATTGCATAGATGCTGTTGCAAGCTAAGTAGCATTTTAAATACTAATAAAATGGATCTCAGTGTTTAATTTGAATGTAGGCATGCCACGGTAATTCAGAAACCACTAGAAACATGAAACAACCTTTCATTCTCATCCCTGATATACTATATACCATTTCCAGTAGCCAGAAATAGACGAAAAGATTGAGATTAGGAGTGAACAAAAATGTCCGTGGTTGAGATGAGTTGTGTAAATGGGCTGCTAAAATAGGTCGGAGCCGAGTGTGTTACCTCTCATTTTGTTTAGTTATATAGCCATCTTACTGCATGCTTTCTTCAAATAGTGACCTTAGATAATTTCACCATTCTATTTTTTCCAAATGGATAGGTCCAAGCTGGGCTGTTGGCTGAGTGTACTGAAAGGCCCAGACTAATAGAACAGTCAATCAGCCCTCCCACTTTTGCTTCTAAGTGAAGGAAGCATGAAATACCATGGAAATTAATGATGCATTTAATTCCTCATTCAATTTTCTTTTTTTATGAGCAGCTTATTAGTTTACCTATTGTTTACTCCATATTGGTAAACCTGGTGCCAATTGGGCCTTAAGCCTAAATGGAAGAACCTTGAGTTTTGCTTGCCTTTTTAAAACATAATCCTACCCCAAAGAATTATCGATATAAAAAATGCTAAACTACTAAACATCATCTAGCAGTGGCCATACACATGCGGGAGCATCCAGTACCTGAAAACATAATCAAACTTTATTTCATTATCACCACCTTTGAAGAAATGCTGTACTGCAGCCAAGCCAGTTGCAGAGTATTTACTCCTGTTGAGAGCACATCATAAGAGCTTACTGTATTTTACTTTTGAAATCTTTCCTGCTGTGATAAGAAATTATAAGCCAAGTAAATGTCCTGCTGATGATTCGTACTTCTTCCATTCACAATGTAAGCACTTGCAAGCAAAGTGTCTTGAAAGTAGCGGCATTCCAGAAAGCAGGAGAAGGAGCTAACTAGGGTGATTTAATTGCTTCCCTTGGGCTTTGACAAGGGTTGTTCAAAGCCTTCTCAGGTTTGTCTCTATTCGGAAAAAAAAAGTACCAAAAAGTTTACATTCACCAAAAAGTACAACATTGTGCAATGCTCAAATCTCTGACAACTCAAAAAATAACATACAATCTCTTTTAAAATATTAACCATACCACATGTAACGGAAAATTAAAGCAAAATAATTGTTGTGGCCAATTAAAAGACCTGGTATATATATATTTTTAATGTCATGCATGCAAAGCTCTTTCTGTGATTGCATAGCTTTAGAAGGGTGTAATCCTTTAATAAACATTCAGTGTAGCATAAAGACCAATTAACAACTCGTACATCCTATTTTAAAGGTTTTCATTAGGGTTGGAAGGAAAACATGAAGGGAGACCAAACAACTATGGTCCAAAAACTATGGTTACCCTGTTATGTAAAAACATACTATTCCTCACATTGATAAAAATACAAATAAAAATGCATTTTTTTCATCAAAAAAGAATGTGTTGCTCTTCATATTAATGATCCCTTAGTCCACATTTCCAGAAGGCATATACTGTGTCATCAGTTTTTGTCATGGTATACTTATTCTCTAAGGTCACCAGTATGTCTTCCTCCATTACATTGAAAGAGAATACTTTTCATCAAAACACATGCAGCTTGCAGCCTATTCGCACTGAACAGTCAAACTGTGAAGCTGAAGCTGTTATCAAAAGAAAGGGTCAGTTTTGACGCATTGAGCTGAACAAGCCACCTACATGCTGCATTGGCTTTGAAATTTGATCAGGCAAACTGAGTTCCACTCAACAGTGGCCAAATCACACACACACACACACTTACACACACGCACGCGCGCACACATGTGCGTGCTGTTATGACTTGAAAATCACAACAAAGAAAACCGGCAATAACAACTTAAACAAATTTATTCTTCACTGATTAGGTCCAAAAATTTCTACAAATAATCCACTGTGCAATCTTATAATAACACTCTAATGCCACTATGTAAATCTGATGCCAAAACAAAAAACCTCCTTTTCAACTGACCAAAATCACAGCATTTATATAGACTAGGAACATTCTGGAAAGATCTATAGGAGTCCTGGGTCATCCGGCCCCTTCCAGGCAAGAAGATGCCAGAAACCTCTATAAAGCACTAGTCTATTTCATTACAAATAAGTGGTATTGCATCAGATCATGTTTTGCTACAGACATACCACCAGAGGGTGCTAAATAATGAAAAAATAAACAAATAGCTGACCAGTAAGGCAGCACAACAAGTCTCCATTAATAAATGATATACAGTGCTGTACATAAAATACTCATACATAACAGTGCACACACACACACACACACACACAAACTGCAAGAAATTTAAAACAACAAGCATTTGCAAAAATATTTGATTTCAGGGGAAATTTGATGGTAAGCAGGGCACTTGGAATAAGGGATAAGAAACAGTTTAAAGAACAGGAACGAAAACTGTAAATAGTCAAAATTTTGGGATGAACATAAATGCAAACAGGAACAAAATCAATTTCAGTTGTTCTCGAATGAAAAGACTAAATTGCACGTAACTGGTAAATAATGTGACTTATCATTCCAATGATTCTTTCTTTAAATAATAATGATGATAAACTTTCAAAGCAAATTCTGTTCCGGAAGTGATTTATTTGTTCCCAGTACAGAGTTCCCCAGACAGCTTGTAGTCTAGTGTCAGATTTTATAAGTCTGTATATTTCCCTGGCCTTGCATTCTACAGCAAGGTGGTGACTTGGATTGTCAATCCAACATTAGCTGTCTTTACAATAGCTTATCCAAATTATGTAAACTACTGAAACAGTGTATGAAATGACCTATGTGCAGTGTTGTGCAGTAGTGCATAGGTTAGCCTATCAGCGATCAACCATCATATCTGATTAACTTTGATTTCAGGCTGAAAGCCCATCTTTTTTGTTCAAGAAAACAAGCTTATGGTGTTATGATTCTGCTCTTTCTGTTCTGATTCTGCCATGTTTATTATGTTTCTGCCATTCCCTGTTATGTTTATGATCAGTTCTGTTAGGTTTTGCCATGTTCTGTTTAGTTTTTGTACTTTGCCATGTTTTTGTTTTTGCCATTCCCAATCCACTATTCTGTTAGATTCCGGTCCATGTCTTTGTTCATGCCCTGCATTGCACTTTGTCTCCCCTGTCTGGTCTCTTGTTAAGTTACAGCTACTCCCCAGTCCTGCGTGTCACATGCTTAGGTGATTTCATGGTTTCTGGGTTTCAAACATTCCTTCCAATCTCGTTTGCTTCCTTCGCCTCTCTTTTCTATATTACTAACCAATACTAACAGTTTGTTGTTTTCGTTAAAGTTACTAACCCAAACTAACATTGTATATAATACTAACTTACTAACGAGCACTAGGGATTGTATAGCTGCACTTACTAATTGATTAACAAGCTCTCAGCACTCGCCCTGTTCTAGTCTCCGCCTCTTGCCTGCACTTAGTCTTTGCTGCAATTCAGCAGATCCTCTGCACCTGCTCCACTCTGTCCTACCTCATTATCTGTGCACATTAGAACTCCCTAACCGGAGCTGTATGTTTTGTCATAGGTTGTTTAGAGTGTTCCCTGTCCACGTTTTTGGCTTTTTGCCAATTTCATGTGATTAGGTTCTCCCTCATGTTCCCTCCTTTGTAATTAGTCTGATCCTCATCACCTGATCCTAATCATAGCATGTGACTTCCCTTGAGTGTATTTAAGCTGTCTTCTCACTGCAGTTCCCCGTCAGAATGTTTTCTCTTGTTTACCTGTGCTGCTATCTTTCGCCTTGTTCTCATAGTGTTAATCTTCTGACTGGACCGCCCGACTTACGATTTTTGGCTCTGCTCTTTGGTACTTTTGTCTGCATCTGTTTTCGAACCCTTTTTGCCCGACTACGAGTTTTGTGTTTGCTGCCCTGGTAACGGTTTGGATTTCGCCCTCTGGATTTTGGCTTTTGCTTCTCTGACAAACCTGTGCCTGTGTACCGAACCCTTTTTTCTGCCCGACTACGATTACTGTTTTGCTGTCCTGGTTTTTCGACTTTGGATTCTGTCCCTGGGATTGATTTTTGGATTGTGGACTTTGTACCGTTGCCTCCTGCTCTGCGGGGGTTCGCCCCTTTTCCAAATAAAATCCCATTTTTCTGCACTGCTCTGTTCTCGCGTCTGGTTCCTGAACGATACCTATCAGTACGTTCTGACCAGCATGGAACCAGCGAGCATCCAGCCTCTGCAGGCTGCAGTGCAGGAACAGGGCGCACAGCTGGAGTTCCAACAGCAGCAGCTCCGGGCCATGATGCAGCATTTACAGTCCATGTCTCACCAGATGGCCGACCTCACCCGCTCCTTGCTGAATGCTCAGACCGTCCAACCCCCCCAACAGCCTGCCACCATCATGCCTACTCCTGTGCCTGTGCCCTCCTCTGCACCACTGGCTCCAGTTCACGAACCACGCCTGCCTCCTCCAGAAAAGTATGATGGCGACCCTGGATCCTGCCGTGCCTTCCTGACCCAGTGCAAACTGATCTTGAGCCTACAGCCTACCACCTTCCCCTCTGAGCGATCTCGCGTGGCATATCATCACACAGCTAACCGGGAGAGCTAAACAGTGGGCCACCTCGGCTTTGGAGGCAGGATTACCTTGTGTCCAGTCATCTGACCTGTTGGGGGAAGAAATGAAGCGGGTGTTTGATCGTTCCAGACACGGGCATGAGGCTGGAAGGGAAATCCTCCGCATCCGCCAGGGGAGTCGCTCAGTGTCTGACTACGCCATCGAATTTCAGACTCTGGCCACTAACAGCAGATGGCAGGAGAGAGCCCTCTACGACACCTTCATCAATGGCCTATCCGAGCGAATTAAGGACGAACTGCTACCCCGTGACCTGCCGGAAAGCCTGGACCGGATTATTGAGATGGCCATCCGCATCGACTCACGTTTTGAGGAGCGTAGACGGTCCGCCCACAGAGCCAGTACCTCCAAACCTCTGACACCACCCCTACCTCAGCCTGACAAGACCAAACCTCCCCGCGAATCAGAACCCATGCAGTTGGGCCGTACCAAGCTCACTAGCGAGGAGAGGGACCGCAGGCGGAGGGAACGGGCCTGTTTTTACTGTGGCAGAGACGGACACTTTATCTCACGGTGCCCAGTAAAAAGGAGAGGCGCTTTAGTGGCCGTCATCCCCGTGGATCACTCCTCAGAAAACCGTACCTGCTTTCCTGTTTCCCTGGAGTGGGCTGGCGGAGGGAGGAAAACCACCGCCCTGATCGATTCGGGAGCTGAGGAAAACTTCATAGATCAAGAAGTAGCCCAGAAATGGGGCATTCCTCTAGAGAAGATCTTTCCGGATCGTGTGGCTAATTCCCTCAACGGCCAGAAGATTAGCCACATCACCCACGTCACTGATCCTGTCAAGTTACGAATCTCTGGTAATCATCAAGAATCGATCCAGCTCTACCTTATCCAGTCTCCACATGCCCCAGTCGTCCTCGGGCACCCCTGGATGGCCAAACACCTGCCTGAGGTCGATTGGGGAAAACATGAGATTAAGGGCTGGAGCCCCAATTGTGCACGAACCTGCCTTAGTGATGCACTGGATTATGTCCCTGTTCCCCTTGCAGAAGAGATCCCGAACCTGGAGAAGGTTCCCCCGGAGTTCCATGACCTTAAAGAGGTCTTTTCCAAGTCACGAGCCACCAGCTTGCCCCCGCATAGACCCTACGATTGTGCAATTGATCTCAAGCCTGGAACCATGCCGCCCAGAGGTCGTTTATTCTCCCTGTCACGCCCTGAAACCCTCGCCATGGAGAAGTATCTCAGCGAGTCCCTTGCGGCGGGCATCATTCGCCCTTCCTCGTCTCCTGCTGGGGCAGGGTTTTTCTTCGTGGGCAAGAAAGACGGGTCGTTAAGGCCCTGTATCGACTACAGAGGCCTCAATGAGATCACAATAAAGAACAAATACCCCCTACCTCTCATGAACACTGCCTTTGATCTCCTTCAAGGGGCCAAGATCTACACCAAGCTAGACCTGCGTAATGCGTACCATCTGGTCCGGATTCGCAAAGGAGATGAATGGAAGACTGCGTTTAATACCCCCACCGGACACTGGGAGTATTTGGTCTTACCTTTTGGCCTTACCAACACCCCAGCAGTCTTCCAAAACCTTGTCAATGACGTCCTGCGAGATATGATCAATAAATTTGTGTTTGTGTATCTGGATGATATTCTAATCTTTTCTAAGTCACAGGAGGAGCACGTTCACCATGTTCGCCAAGTCCTCAAGCGCCTGCTGGAGAATCGCCTGTTCGTCAAAGCTGAGAAGTGCGAGTTCTTGGTCCAGACCACTTCTTTCCTGGGATACATCATTTCCCCCGGCACCATTCGCATGGACCCGATCAAGATTGAGGCAGTCACTAACTCGCCTAAACCCTCTGACCGTAAGTCTCTCCAACGCTTTCTGGGGTTTTCCAATTTCTACAGGCGATTCATTCGCAATTACAGCTCTGTTGCTGCACCGCTTACTGCTCTAACGTCCAACAAAGTCAGATTTCAGTGGTCCGAGAAGGCTGAGGTAGCATTCCTCGATCTGAAGACGCGTTTTACATCTGCCCCGATACTAACCATTCCTGACCCCAAACTCCAGTTTGTGGTAGAGGTTGACGCCTCCAACGTGGGAGTCGGGGCTGTCCTTTCACAGAGGTCCCCCAAAGATGGCAAGATCCACCCATGCGCTTCTTTTTCCGTCGCCTGAGTTCTTGAACGAAAACTATGACATCGGCAACCGGGAGTTGTTGGCTGTCAAGCTGGCTTTGGAGGAGTGGAGACAGTGGCTGGAGGGAGCCAAACTACCGTTCCTCGTTTGGACTGACCACAAGAATCTGGAATATCTCCAATCCGCCAAGAGACTCAATCCACGCCAAGCCAGGTGGGCATTATTTTTCTCACGTTTTAACTTTCACCTTGCCTATCGCCCCGGCAGCAAATGTTAAACCAGACGCCCTGTCCCGATGTTTCGAGTCGGATGATGAACAGCCCAGCCCAGACACCATCCTACCCAAAGAGGCGTTCATCAACGCTATCAATATGGATATCGAGACTGAGGTGAGGAATGCCCAAGATGATTCTGCTGCTCCCAGTGCCTGCCCTGATCACTGTCTGTTTGTTCCTGCTAACCTGCGCCCCCGAGTCCTGGACTGGGGGCATGCCTCTAACCTCTCGTGCCACCCAGGAGTTCGTCGCACCCTGGATTTTATAACTCGTCGTTTTTGGTGGCCGGGGAATCAACCAAGACGTCCCAGAGTTATGTTGCTGCCTGCTCGGTCTGTGCCCAAGGAAAGGTATCACACCAACCCCCTCACGGCCTCTTACAACCCTTACCCACTCCTCACCGCCCTTGGTCGCACATAGCATTAGACTTCATCACTGGCCTTCCCCCGTCCAATCATTTCACCACCATCCTCACTATTGTAGATAGATTTTCTAAAGCCGTCCATTTTGTGCCCCTCACTAAACTCCCTTCTGCCCAAGAAACTGCCACCCTCATTATCCAGCACGTCATCAGACTTCACGGTATCCCCACAGACATCACCTCAGATCGCGGACCTCAATTTACAGCCAAATTTTGGAAATATTTCTGTCAGTCACTTAGCACATCGGTCAGTTTGTCATCTGGTTTTCACCCACAGACTAACGGCCAGACCGAGCGGGCCAATCAATGTATAGAGACTGTTTTAAGATGTTTATGCCTGAAAAATCCCTCCTCCTGGAGCCACCAACTCCCCTGGGCTGAGTACGCCATTAACAGTCACACCTCCGCCGCCTCTGGCCTCTCCCCATTCAAAGCATGCCTTGGTTACCAACCACCTTTGTTTCCCTGCCAGGAGGAGGAAGTTGCTGTTCCGTCTGCCCGGGAGTTTGTGCGTCGTGCCGGGCGCACCTGGAGGACCACACAGGAGGCGCTGCTCAGGTCGGTGGCGCGCATGAAAGCCCGAGCGGACAAGAGACGCACTGCCGCTCCATCCTACCGACCTGGGCAGCGCGTGTGGCTGGCCTCCAAGGACATTCCCTTAAGGGGGAGTGGGGGTAAACTCTTCCCAAAGTTCCTTGGCCCCTTCACCATAGAGAAAGTGTTTAGCCCCACTGCTGTTCGCCTCCGTCTGCCCCTGTCCTTGCGCCGTATTCACCCTACCTTTCATGTGTCCCAGATTAAGCCTGTTGTTACCCACCCCCTGTCTTCTGGCCCTGATCCCCCACCACCCACCCGCATCATCGACGGAGGCGAGGCCTTCACTGTGCGGGCTTTGTTGGACTGTCGTCGACGAGGTCGCGGATACCAGTACCTCGTCGACTGGGAGGGCTACGGTCCAGAGCACCGTAGCTGGATTCCTGCCCGCTACATCCTCGACAAGTCCCTAATCACGGACTTTCATGCTTCGCACCCCAGACCAGCAAGTTGAAACGCCTGGAGGCGTTTCGTAGGAGGGGGGGTACTGTTATGATTCTGCTCTTTCTGTTCTGATTCTGCCATGTTTATTATGTTTCTGCCATTCCCTGTTATGTTTATGATCAGTTCTGTTAGGTTTTGCCATGTTCTGTTTAGTTTTTGTACTTTGCCATGTTTTTGTTTTTGCCATTCCCAATCCACTATTCTGTTAGATTCCGGTCCATGTCTTTGTTAATGCCCTGCATTGCACTTTGTCTCCCCTGTCTGGTCTCTTGTTAAGTTACAGCTTCTCCCCAGTCCTGCGTGTCACATGCTTAGGTGATTTCATGGTTTCTGGGTTTCAAACATTCCTTCCAATCTCGTTTGCCTCCTTCGCCTCTCTTTTCTATATTACTAACCAATACTAACAGTTTGTTGTTTTCGTTAAAGTTACTAACCCAAACTAACATTGTATATAATACTAACTTACTAACGAGCACTAGGGATTGTATAGCTGCACTTACTAATTGATTAACAAGCTCTCAGCACTCGCCCTGTTCTAGTCTCCGCCTCTTGCCTGCACTTAGTCTTTGCTGCAATTCAGCAGATCCTCTGCACCTGCTCCACTCTGTCCTACCTCATTATCTGTGCACATTAGAACTCCCTAACCGGAGCTGTATGTTTTGTCATAGGTTGTTTCGTGTTCCCTGTCCACGTTTTGGCTTTTGCCAATTTCATGTGATTAGGTTCTCCCTCATGTTCCCTCCTTTGTAATTAGTCTGATCCTCATCACCTGATCCTAATCATAGCATGTGACTTCCCTTGAGTGTATTTAAGCTGTCTTCTCACTGCAGTTCCCCGTCAGAACGTTTTCTCTTGTTTACCTGTGCTGCTATCTTTCGCCTTGTTCTCATAGTGTTAATCTTCTGACTGGACCGCCCGACTTACGATTTTTGGCTCTGCTCTTTTGTACTTTTGTCTGCATCTGTTTTCGAACCCTTTTTGCCCGACTACGAGTTTTGTGTTTGCTGCCCTGGTAACGGTTTGGATTTCGCCCTCTGGATTTTGGCTTTTGCTTCTCTGACAAACCTGTGCCTGTGTACCGAACCCTTTTTTCTGCCCGACTACGATTACTGTTTTGCTGTCCTGGTTTTTCGACTTTGGATTCTGTCCCTGGGGTTGATTTTTTGGATTGTGGACTTTGTACCGTTGCCTCCTGCTCTGCGGGGGTTCGCCCCTTTTCCAAATAAAATCCCATTTTTCTGCACTGCTCTGTTCTCGCGTCTGGTTCCTGAACGATACCTATCATATGGTGCCACTTGCCATAAGGATTGCCCAATTATCTGGGGCAAGTAGGCCAAAATAGATATGAAATTGTGAATGGTGCGTGCACCCCTGCTATGGATTAGTGAGCTGTGCAGGGTTGATCTCCGTCTTTCACCCATAGTCAGCTGGAATAGGTTCCAGCTCACCCGTGAGGTAAAGATAATGGATGGATTTAATGCTAATGAGGGAAGCTAACGATGGAAATAGTAGCTAATGAGGCTTGTAGCTAAAAGGAATCCGACTCCTGTCAAATATGACTTTATTTTTGTAACATCAGTGGAAAGGAACCAATAGCAAGCAGTCCGGGATTCAAAAAAATTGTAGCCTTTATTAACAGTTCAAGTCCGAAACTGGTGATCACAGTGACACAGTACAGAAGGGTAATCCAGAAACCGGGTCAAAAAACAGGCAGGAGGTCAAAACCTAAAAAGGCACAGAGCACAGCACTAAGGTCCAAAGCAGAGGGAGAATCGAGAGTTTGAAATCAGGGGTCATAAACGGCAGCAAAAGACAGGAATAGTGGTCGTACAGAAATGGGTCGGTAACAGAAGACATACAAATCCAGGCAGGCACTGATGGGTATTGAAGTGAAACGGAACGGGTGTCACTATATCACAAACAGATCATAGGCGTTCAGGTTACTCGGCTCAGGAAATGTTGATCAATGTTCTGACACTGAATGAGCAGAATTGTGGGACTCTTACACACAAGGGAGGTAACAAGCTAGGCGGGGCAACAGATGTGAGGGATAATCTAAACTTTAACTGAGAGATGAAAACACGCGGTAATTAACAATACAATATGGGAAACAATGACAAAGACTAGTTTCACAAGACATCTTTAAACAACAACAACTCCATCCAAGGAGTGCATAAGTGGGGAGAGATGGGAGAAACAGATAGTTTCTGCAGTTACATGTAACTAAGGAAAAGGGCTGGGAAAGCAAAGAGGGTGGAGCTACAGAATAGTGTGGAAAGCAGTGAGATCCAATTAGTAAAGTTATTAGTTCGTGAGATAATAATATTGCCCAAATAGTGCAAGTTAGTATGTTAGTTATTTACAGGATTAGTACATTAGTACGTATTAGTAGATAAACTAGACAAAACATAGTGTGTTAGCAGTATTAAAAGTAAACACATGGTAAACCTACATTGCCAGAAAAAGTACATAATTTCTGATTTATGGTTTTATCTGTATGGACACAATTAAGAGTGGTGCCGTTGCCCCACAACATGGACAAAATGACAAACAGGTGTTCAAAGTTTGGTAATTAACGGGGCTGGACACCACATTCCCCAGGACTTATGAGGAGTGCTGCCAGTGTGAGCAGGAGGAGCAGTGGAGGATTCAAGTGTTTGGAGGCTGCTCGGTGCAAGCGGACGTTTTGTGGCAAGAATTGCAAGAACCAGACCTCGAACTGTTTGCTGCACTTAACATTCATGACAACGTGAAACAAAATGGAACCCACAAAGAATCAGGTCCTGAGTTGTTGCGAGCTAAGTGACGCCGGTTCCTCTTGCTCAGTGTTGCTGCTTGTTAACATTCGAAGGCCTATGGCCATGGACTGAACATTTGCCTCCTTTGTTTCAAAGTCCTTTTCCCAGTGATTGTGCTTTTTTATACGGGTGGACAAGCGGAAATGCCTGAACTGTTTGCTAGTAATGTATTTTAAATGCTGCGTGTCAATGTTTGCTACATAGCGCGCAAATATCAATTGTTTTAGTCTTTCACACTTCACCGGATTGGGGGGAAAATTCGTTGTAATGCATTGACTGCTTTTCTCTAGGGCATTGTAAATCAATGGTAGCACTGCAGCTGCGGGCCAGTATTGTATTTTGTGACGGGGTGTGTAAGAACGAACGTTAATGCCATATGAGTTTGTATGTGAATGTGTATCCAGCTAGTGTTCATTTGTTAATAGTGTTCCCGTTTTATTTATCTTTTTTTTTTGGGGGGTATCAAATGCTTCACTGTCACCATTGTAGGTGCACTTTTTGATCTTATGCACTTTGTATCTGCAGAAATTGTGTGGTTACGCTTTATAATTTTGGTCGTGTGCTTACCCTGTGGGAATTCATTTTTACCCCTGGATTGTCGTCATCTGTTTAATTGATTGTATCTGGCATTACATATGGTATAGAGAAGGTGCTGATGGCTGTTGGCTGCTGTAAATTTTCTATTTTTCATTGTCCTCTACTTGTAATCAACTCGGCAAGGTGTGAAGGGTAAGCCTTAGTCTGCCATAATCAGTGTTTGAATGTAACATGTTTGGATCCCTTAGATCATTGTGGGTGCTGCCTTCTTTTTGGAGTGTACTGCCCATTTTATGGTGTTTTTCTTAATTCACCCATTGAATATTGTGAATAAATTGGTTTTACTCCTGTCCTCCTGTGTGGTGGGTTTGTCTGTGGTGTTGGCTCCCCTCCAGTTGTCCTAACTTAGTATTTTTGATAGCAGACATTCGCTGTCTGGCTGCAGGTCAGGTTAGCTTGCCCCACCCCTCCCCATGTGCTTCAACTTGGCTTAATCGGCAGGATTTACTGTTTGGGTTGAACAGCTGCAGGACTTCCCACCATGCTTGGAGACGGGCAGACAACTGGTCAGCCCATTGTTATAATGCCATTTTTTATGGGTGCCCCCTGGATAGCGAAATTTCGTGGTAGGGGGACTGAGGTCAAATTGGGGGAATGGAAAGCTCAACTGGAGATTATGCTGAATGCACAACCATTGGGTGAGCAGTTTACAGCAGATTTTATTTTGGGTGCTTTGGAAGGTGAAGCCAGGCGGGAAGTTTTAACATTGGAAAGGGGCAATAGAGATATGCCATGAAAGATTTTTAATGTATTGACTAGTCTGTATGGGGATACGCCTCCTGTTCCAGTATTGCAGGCTCAATTCTTTAACTGTGGACAGGAATCTAACCAGTCTATTTGTGCCTTTTCCTTTCATCTTAAAGAGCTTTTTCTTAGACTCAGGTGCAGAGATAGTACAGGCCTAGAGCAAGCTGACTCCCTTCTTCGAGACCAGTTTGTTATGGGCCTGAGAGATGGGGCAATGCGCTAGACCCTTCGTCAACAGATTCAGAGACGTGGACTGGAAACAAGAGCTCAAGAAGGAGATCCTGCGGGAGGTACAGGGACAGATGGCAGAGATGACGAAGACTTTGCTCAGTGAGCTCAAGGGTGAGGTCCAAGCGTGGCGCCAGTCTCCTCCTCATAGCCATTCAAGGGATAATGCTGGGGATCGTCACCGGGGGGACCCTACTGCACAAGGGGGGCCTCCAAGGAATATCTGGGACAGTCAGGGCAGGCCTTTTTGTAATCGTTCTGGGGAGGTAGGTCATATGGGTAAGGATTGCCCACAAAACAAGCCCGCATCAACGGATTTTTGGTTTCCCTGGTTACTGTGAGTCAAGTGACTGGTCAACCACTTTTAGACCCTTTTGGAACGCTGGCAAGAATGGCCGTAGTAGGGACCTGCCCGACTGTGGATGTGGTTGTTGAGGGGGTTAAAGTCAAATGCCTTCTAGATACTGGGTCCCAAGTCACGCTGTTTAGTGAGAGTCTTTTCAATGAGCACTTTAAAAGTAAGAAATTGGGGGACATAGGAGGGCTCTCTTGGTTAGCGCTAAGGGCTGCAAATGGGTTAGATATCCCTTATATAGGATATATGGTAGCTGACTTTCAGATTGGGGGCAACAGGATTCCATCACGAGGGATTGTAATTCTGAAAGATGGTTGTTTAGGCCCACATCGTGCTTTAATGAGTATGAATGTAATAAATGTATGTTAGGAAGAATGTTTTGTTAAAACTGCCCCTAACCCCAGTTCTGCCCCAGAAAGCCAGCCACCAGTGGGCTCAGTGTGGAAGGAGGCATTTGCAGACTGCCACAGGATCCAGGTCGCTTCCAAAGACCGGGTAGCCCGTCCTGCCCGACTTGCCTACCGCCAACCTGTAACAATACCAGCACAGAGCGAGGTAGTATTGTGGGCTAGGGTCCACCAGCCCAAGGCCTGGGACTGTCTCGTGGTTGTTGAGCCAGTAGTCAGGGGTGGGCGGGTGGATGTAGCCAGAACCCTGGGTGTTGTGAAGAAGGGTCAGATCCCAATTAGAGTGTGCAACGCTAATCCCTGTCCAGTCTCCCTGAATAGGTTCCAGACATTGGCTTCAGTGTCTCCAATTGATTCAAAGATGTGAAGGGGGAGAAGGATGTAACCCTGATGGAGGTCAGCCCTGGAGTCGTCAAGGTGGGGATTATGCAAGTGGGACAAGGGGACCCAGTGGAGGCCGAAACCACGGCTGAGTGTCTGTCTTTGCAAAGTGAAGTATTGTCCCCAGAACAACAACAGCAGCTTCAGTGATTGCTGAGAAGGTAGCACCAGGTGTTTTCTACCCATGAAGAAGATTATGGGCGAACAAGCATTATTCAACATCAGATCCCTATAGGCGATGCGGCTCCAGTGCGGGAGAGGTACCGGTCAATACCACCAGCCCTGATTCAGGAAATACGGGGCTTTTTGCAAGGTATGATGGAGGCAGGGGTCATTCAAGAGAGCTGCAGTCCATGGGCTGCTCCTGTAGTCCTTGTTCAGAAGAAGGACGGCACATGGCGTTTTTGTGTGGACTATAGGAAATTAAATAGTGTTACCCATAAAGATGCCTACCCCCTTCCAAGAATCGAGGACTCTTTAACTAGCTTTAGAAAAGCAGAGTGGTACTCGACTGCAAGTGGGTATTGGCAGGTGGAAGTTGACCCCCGAGATCGTGAAAGACCGCCTTTACCACAACCTTTTGGTTGTATGAATTTGAAAGAATGCCATTTGGGCTTTGTAATGCCCCCGGGACCTTTCAGAGATTGATGCAGCGATGTTTAGGTGGTCAGTTGTCAGAATCTCTGCTTGTGTGTTGTTTATTCTGCTGACTTTGCGGCCCACGTGGGCCACTTGGAAACAGTATTTTGGTCCCTTTTGATGTACGGCCTGAAGCTTCGGCCAGGTAAATGCAAGCTTTTCCAGCGGCAAGTTAAGTTTTTGGGGCATCAGGTTAGTGGGGAGGGAGTGGCCCCTGACCCTGAGAAAGTGGGAGCTGTGCGTGAGTGGAAGGAGACTGTGCGACAAGTACGTTCATTTCTAGGTTTTGCAGGTTACTACTGACGCTTTATCAAGGAATTTTAAAAAATTGCCAAACCTTTGCATTGAATGTTTGTGGGCACTGCACGCCATTGGGGACAGAACTCCCCTGCCATCTCTTGGAGTCCAGCATCTGAGGAGTCTTTCACTCAGTTAAAACAGGAACTGCTACAAGTCCCTATTCTTGCATATGCAGACTTCACATTACCCTTTATTTTGTACACAGACGCCAGCCATAGTGGACTCAGAGCAGTCCTCTCTCAAAAAAAAGATGGTCTGGAGCGGGTAATTGCTTATACCAACTGAAGCTTTCACTCGACTGAACGGAACGATGCCAATTGTGTGGCTCCTTCAAATTGGAACTGTTGGCATTGAAGTGAGCTATTGTCGACAAATTCAAAGACTACCTGTGGGGGGCCAGTTTTACGGTCTTTACTGATAATAGGTCGCTAGTCCACTTACAGACAGCAAAATTGGGGGCTATGGAACAGAGATGGGTAGCCAAGTTGGCTAGCTTTAATTTCCAAATTAAATATCACCCAGGTCAAGAAAACACTAACGCTGATGCTCTTTCCAGACTCTGTGTTTTACCAGCTACCCAGCGGACGATCACTCTCTGTTAAGCGGCCACCGAGGAGATAATGTCGGCAAGGGGAGAAGCAGTAGCTCCCACTATGAACTCCTCCTCGTCAGGCAAAAGGATCTCCGCTGATTCCATGAGTAAGGTGAAGTCTTCTGTAATGACACCAGTGCACTGGGTGGTGGACACTGGTGTATGGATGAGAGGTGAGGATCCAAGTGCAAAGGAAGTTATATTTAATTAACTAAAGCAAGGCTCCAGCAAACACAGGGGTAACAACAAACATACAAAATAAAAATACAAGGATACAAGAGGGTCTAAAGAATGAACAACAGCCTCACAAAATAAACAGGGATATCTAGATGTAATAAAAGTATCAGCAACACACTGCACACAGCACAGATAAAGACTACCAAGACTTCACAAGGAACCACTGGGGAGTGTGAGTATTTAAACACAGAGATTGACTCATTGGGTAATGAGCAACAGGTGATTCTAATCATCTATTAAGGAAAGGAGCAGGAGCAGGCCAGTAATCAGTACTCCAGTGAAGCTGGAATGTTAGCAGGACATGACTGCGTGTGTGTGTGTGCGTGTGTGTGCGTGCGTGCGTGTGCGTGTGTGTGTGCGTGTGTGTGTATTATGTGTACATAATTTCAAAGTGTTGGTTTTAACTCTTCTGTCATCCATTAGGGACTTTTATTGACTTAGAGGCAGCAAACAAAAATTAGTCACGGATTTGGAAAAATGTTCACCCTTCTTGTTAAATCCATCCATTCAACTGAATTCCAACTAGTTTGTTTCTTGTCACGGTGGGGCTCATGGTCCAGCACAGTGAAAAGAAACACTGTCTACTCACTTTTTCCATATTTATCCAAACTAACATGTCTTTGAACTGTGAGAGGAAACATAAGTACTGAGGGGAACCCCACTCCAGCACAGGGAGAACCCTGAGCAGAATTTGAACTTTACGCCCTCTTGCTGCAAAGCAACACTGTTACCTCCTTTATCTACATAGGGTCAATCCATACAAATACATACAACTACATAAAATATAAAATGAAGTGCTTTGGAGAAAGCATTCTTCCCCAATGATAAACTCTGCCCATCAACATGACTTTGATCACATAAAGTAAGACTACAATAATTTCAGAAGAAAATATGGTGAGAATAAACAAAATTTACCCATGTTTACTACAGGGTAAGACTTTTTATTATTTCTGGAGTTGATAGTAATTACCCTGAATTAATCGACAGTCCAAACCAATTTAAAGCCAGTTCTCTGGTGTTGCTTTACTGCCTCTGTTCAAAACCACTTAACCTTAGCTGCTAACTGCCAGTATTTATCTTACAATTGATTGAGACCGAGGGCAGAGAAACTTGGCACTGGTGTGGTCGCATATTTTGTGTTCAGAGTTAATTTGTGTAATTGACATTACGTTTTCATTATTTCTCTATAGAGCACTTAGCATATTTGGCAAGATTTAGCCAATTTCTTTGGCTTATGCTGTAAGTTTGTCTACTGGCAAATTAGCAAAGGTGTTTGAGTTTGCTCATGTTGTCAACCAAATAAGCAATTCAATCGGCTCTCAGTAGCAGGAGCAATTTTCTCCCCCATCACAGTTCATTCAGCTGTTGCATGAGTGCTTCCCATCGAAAATGTTATATAATGATGACCTATATCATGTTACAAAATGTAATTGTTCATTTCAATCCTGCACCAAGTCCTCCTCTGAAAAAGCTACAACATTAAACCAAATGTTTTGTGCCAGGCTGTATCTTACCTGCTTATTCTAGTTAGGGTCATAAGGCCGCAGGAGACTATGCCATCATACAATGTGCTAGAGGCCAAAACATGAGCAATCACATCTCATTCACACCCAAGGGGCCATTTAGACTCTCCAGTTAGCCAGAAATGAATGTCTTTGGGCTATGGTGGGAAACCAGGGTATCCAGAGGAAACCTTTATGAATCCTTCACGCAAACTCCACACATTTTTGCCCTGATTCAAACCCACAACCTACTTCCTGTGAGGCAACAGCACTATCCACTGTACCATGCACTGTACTAAGCTGTCATTCTGGACAAATGAGTCCTATCTTCTTCATTTAAAAGATGGTTATCTTCGATGAAGGCAACTAAAATGGTACTGTTGCACTGACTACCAAACTGTTTTCAACTCATATCGTACAATGAAAATGAGATTATGAACCAAGCTCCTTGATAGTTCTGTGAAAGGTAGCATTGGAGGCATCATCTGTCAAACGTCATTCTAGTTTTTTGCATAAAGATTTGAAAACTCATGTGAAGTGTTCAATTTAGACTGTTAGCACTGTGGCAGCACGTGTCTCTGATGGCCCCTGGAGGGCAGGGAGTCTGGATTTGATGATGTCCAAGAAAGAGAACTGCACAAGAGCACTAATTAAAGTATTATATAGACCTTATTACTCACTATAGATTTGTGCTGCCCTTAGTGTAGCCAGAATATTTTTATTCACAAAATTGCCAGGTCCATTCTGTCAATCTTCAAAAATGTGCCTACTGCCTCAACCTCAGTAATATATACTGTTGAGCAGTGACAAAATCCATCATGAGGAGAATTCATACCATTATTATTATTAATTCCTTTCATATGGTCATTTGAAGCAGTCACTATATTTGCACAGTTATGTTAACCATACTAACCATACTGAAAATGTAAAACCACCACAACATTTAGAATTACTACTACATTGTCGATATATAGCTGACACTTATATCCAAAGTAACAAACCATTGATAAGAGAAAGTAGACTGATGCCCTGTGGGGCAATATGAGCTTAAGGGCTGCGCTACAGGGCCCAGCAGCTGCAGAGAACGTACTGTGTCTTCAATGGGGCATGAACCAACAACTGTCAGAGTAGAAGTCACTCGCTTGGCTACAGTCCCACAGTGGTTACCACCCTGTGGTACTCTCACCACCCACTTGAGATCAGGCACAGTAGAGAATGCATTAAAGGGAAGAAATGCTGCAACTCATGCCATACACTTTGCATCACTCAATTTCAGTTTTAGCACTGTGATAAACTGCAATACATGCTCATGAAAATGTTTACGGGCTTCCAATTAAGTGGTGATAAAGAAGCATGCTATCTGATATAGGCTTGTCTTCGACATTTAGTCACCTTAGTAAAAGAATGAATGGTTAAATACTGGTTCCAGTTTCTCTGATGTTTGTGAATTGAAGGCTTTAAATGAATAGAGGGGCCAGGTCTTGGCTACCATAGTCTGATTCTGAAATGCCTCAATAAAGTGCCATCATTTTATTGGGTTTGTGATTTGCTGAGAGACTGAAATAGTAAAAATATCCTCTACAAGGGCCTGATTGATGTGGCCAGAGGACATCAGAACCTGAAGCTCCCATACCAAGAGCAAATCAATCCAATTAGTATGCTCATGCTCGGGGTACTGTCTCACTTAGTCCATAGTTCAGTTAAATAATGCCCATTAATTTAAGAAAATGAGAAGAGATGCTAAACCAAGGATTATTAGAGGAACTATACTTCAAAAGAGATCTGTTGGGTATTTCTGTTCCCCCATTGCATTATCTGACATTGCGTTAATTCCTTTGCGCTTAAACCAAATCAGGCTATTTATGTGTTACCCTATTAAACGCTTTATAATTGAAGATTTCAGTTTCACAGAGAGGGGGAAATAAGACTCATGCAACATTTGGAATTCCATCGTATTTCAGTTTCTTTTCATAATTTTAGTACAGAGTAAGGGCCACAAACACAAAGTCTTGATGAAAATTCAGCATTGAAAATGTGGGGGAAAAAATGAATAAAAAAATACTGGAAATTTAAAAATGGCTGGGGGTTAAAACAATATATTTCCAGGATCATAAACTCCTTGATCACAAGGGAGCTTCATCTGAGTGTGATATTCAAAATTATCTACTGTTTATGAGCAAAATAAGATAGTTATCCGAGTGGCTTTCCATGCTCGCTGAGCCCTTAAAATTGTGCAGGCTCAAATCATAAAATAATCATATTTTTAAAACAAATCAACTTTTTATTCATGAAGTTCAATATGAATTCATGATTTTCTAGTGGAATTTAGCATAAATTTGTCAATGCAAGCGTGGATGGACATCAGTGGTCACCAGTGACCTCTCCAAACCAAAACATGCTTTTTTTGATAAAGTGCAGATTTTTGTCCATTTTTCATTAGGGCCCCAACAGTCAGCACAAATACTCATTAAAAAAAGCTTATTTTACCGTCAGAGTGTTTACCCTGCAATTGAAAGCTTGCGGTTACCATCTCCGAGCACTCAAGCAAAATGCAAGCTAGTACAAACACTTTCCTTACCCTATTAGGGGCAAGTATAATGCACCAACACAGTAATATCTTAAATAAATTTTAATGTTTTACAAAACAGACATTCCACTATCAGGACAAAGCAGGCAATATGCGACCTTCGATTGAACAGAATCAATGCAATGAACATCGCATGGGGTTTACAGAAGTCCTTGAATTGTCCGCATTTTAACCCATTTAGGCCTGAGGCCTATTCAAAAAACGCCTATGAAAACCTATGGGCGATTTTGAAAAGAACCCCTAAAACCTGAGGTTTTCTGGAAAACAGCACCCAGGTGTCAACGTCTAGTAAAAAGCTGATATCTCAGCCTCTGTAGCAGATAGAAACAAAATTCAAGAAGTATTTGAGAGCTTACACCTGTGGCTTTCATAAGAACTATGTTTTTTATTTGTGCAATCTTCATCACAATATTTAAAACACTGAACAAACTATAACAAACTATAAAATATAATAAAACCAATAAAATAAATAACAAATCTCTATCTACATAACACGCATAACTCAAGTGGAATAAAGAGGCCTAATAAATAAAAGAATAAGCTCTGCTCTAGAGAATAACAAACATTTTTTCTTTCTCTGGAACAGGTGGCAGCAGTGGCGGAGCTACAGGGGGGGCGAAGACACATCCCTTTTAGTCCTGGCTAGATCTCAATCATTTTCCTTTATTGACGTCTTTTCCAATTGTTGTAATTGGCAACTGAAGACACGGTTTCTCTCCACATGCGATCTAACAGCGATTAAATCGCGGGTTAAATTCAGCACAGTGGCGGAACAGAGAATTGGGTTGCACAAAACAGCCGTTTAAAACAATTATAAATCCTGACCTGTTCTCAGTCATCTTCATGATTAACAAAAGGTTCACTTCGAGAGTGCTCCGCACTTAACAGGTGCTGCTTGTTCTCCCCGATTAGGTAAGATGACAATCATTCCCCTGGACGCGTATTTGCTGTATTTAAATCTACGTTATTCAAAATTGCATAGCCTACCTCTCAACTCTCACGCAAATGGCTTGAGCCGCACGCTTGTTATAACCTAGGCTATTTAACTGCCGAGTGCGACTGTTTTTTTTTTTTTTTAAATCAACCCACGAAAAACCGAGAGTGAAAGTCCGCGTTTCATTGGAACACGGACCAGTTCAATCACGCGAAGCACTGGCCAATTAATAAGTAAATTATTTTTCTGCAATGAATTTAGCCCGTGATTTCATCGCTGTTAGATCGCATACGGTGAGAAACCGTGTCTTCAGTTGCCAATTACGATAATTGGAAAAGACGTCAATAAAGGAAAATGATTGAGATCTAGCCAGGACAAAAAAAGAGACGTGTCTTTGCCCCCCCGTAGCTCCGCTACTGGGTGGCAGGCATGATAAAGTGTCCGTTCAAATAAAATAAAAAATAAACATAAAAATATAAAAAAATAAAGTGTCTTGAAGTGTTACTATGGCATCTGCCCTAGTACAAAGTGCCAGTAAAAGAACAGCTATGAGCCCGGAAATGGTCGGAAAAGTAATGAAAACTACAAAATGACGTATCCGCTTTCCCGGCCTGAGGGGTAGAAATGCATAACAGCGTCCCTGGTTTTAAAGGTTAAAATACGCATATGCTAGGAGCTGCCGGATAGCTCACTCGGTTAAGGCACTGCGTTGCAGTGCAGAAGTCACTATCACGTCGGGGGTTCGATCCCCGGTCGTACCAACTGGCAGTGGTCGGCAGCTTTTTCAGAGTAGCGCACAATTGGCCATCGCGCTACAGGGTTTCAAATTGGGAAGGGACTGCCGGGAAAAGGGAAATAAATAGACAGCTTTGTTCGTTGCTCAAGCGCCTCCTGTTGGCCAGACGGGCGCTCGTCAGGAAGATTCTAAGTCTGTTCATGTCCGGGTATCCTCCGCCCTCGTTCTGAACTTGCGAAGATTCAACCAATGAGTGTATAAGAAGCAGTGGCTGGCGGGCACGTGCTTCGGAGGAGAGCCGTGAACTGTCTTCGCTCTCCTGAGTTGGCAGCAAGGGGTCGCATACGAGCAAGCTTTGTACATAGTTCACCAATTGGGCATTCCAGATTCGGGTGGGATTGGAGATTCCAAATTTAAAAAAAAAAAAAACGCACATGCTGTCCTGGTTTAAATGGGTTAAACTTGTGAAAATCGAGACATTCAATTATTTTTAATGCGGTATAAATTCGAAAGCAGATTGCCATACGGCACAATATTCTACTAACTTCATTGTTAACAGCTAAAGTAAACAGTTAGTGATTAAAAATGAATGTGACTACAGCGGTATCAAAACCATGGCTATGGTGGAAAATGGAAAAGACTATATACCTAGCCAGCTAAATAGCAAATATTGAAAACCATAATAGTTACCCATCGAGAAGATCCCTGTGTCTTCCCTATAATGATAGGCTTCCTCCTCCAATGAATGAACGCTGTCAGGCTCAGAAAACCTTTCAGTACTGTCTGCTTTGAACTCACTCCTGGTGTCTACATCTGTAAGATGGCTTTAAGGCTTTTCCATTGCGTAAATATAAAAGGAATGCATTTTTTTGATGTATTTCAGTGCACTCGTGTCATTCAAACGCGCAAAGTTAAGACACAACATAGGCCCAATCCCAAACCGGTCCCTATCCACTCGCCCTATCCACTTCCCCTCCGTCTGCGCGTTCCCGCGGAGGGTTCGCCACATTAAGGGCTGTGTCAAACCGAGTAGGGCGGAGTGCAAGTGGCTTATTAAACCCTCTGCAGCGAGTCCACACCGATGCAAGCTTATGAACCACCCTCCTTTCAAGTGCAGCACTTATTTTGTTTCCGGGATGGAAGAAACGCTGCATATCTACAAATGTCAGTTCCATGTGGCTATTTCTGAAAGATAAGTACAGCATTACCTAACCTCAAACAGACATTTGATTGACTATTTCACGCGCACATCACGGAGGCAAAGGTTACATTGTATTTTGAAATGAACATGCAGATGTGCACCCGAGAAAACATTGAGTGAGTAGTTTTATTTATTGAATCAATGATTCAACTTTTTCACAATGAGCCATTTCATGCACAAACGCCTTCATCTTTGTCAATGTTGTGTTTTAAATATTTTCGATATTAATTTTAAATAATTACATTATCGTCTCTAAAATATTTTGGGTGAGAAGTGTATCATCAGGGAACTAGACCATCATATACAATGCAACGCACCAATCGGTAGGCATAGTGATGATTACCTCTGCTTCCCGTTGGATGAAGAGCAAGGGCAGCCCAAAGTTTATACACGTTTTACATTCTTTTTCTAAAGCCCCAATTATTTCTGTTAGTCATCAGCAGAAAAGTAATGCTGCCCTCCTTTGGAGAAAACACGTGAATCATCAGATAATTATCGAGAAAGCCTGAAGTGGGCGTAAACTACAGTTTACATCTGCTGCAACTAATCAGTTAATATTTTCAGGAGAAACTGTTAGTTGGGATAACTGATCACTGAATGCCGCAAGAAATGCATCTATGTGTAAATCAATGTTAGGATAATGAGTTTATTTCATATCCCATTGCTATAAAGGACAGGCAAACGACTTACAACCCCAATTCCGAAATAGTTGGGACGCATACATGCCAACTTTATTTTTTTTTTCGAATATAACGCCCCAGAGGCGGTGACAGACCCGAAAATTATTGGCTATTATCCCACCCTTTATTGACAACAATTTTTCCTGGCTAATTCTTGATGGTTTTCCTTCATTAACACATTTTCCAATTCAAGAATAATCAAGTGACAATTGAAGACAATTGAATTATTTTTCCTTCTCTCCCCCATGCGATCTAAAAGCGACAAAATAATGGGCTACATTCAGTACAGAAAAATAATTTAAGTATAATTAGGTCTATGCTCCGGCGCTTGGCGACGGCATTTCAGAACTCTTCAGCGAATTAAGGTAATTTCGGCGATAAGTACGTACACCTGTTTTTGCAGCACGGTCACGCAACTCGCTGTATAAAATAAACAGCTGTCTGATTGAAAAATGTAATCGGACGAAACCACGTACTAGTCACCAAACTAACCTTCATTCGCTGAAGAGTTCTGAAATGCCGTCGCCGAGCGCCGGAGCATAGACCTAATTATAATTAAATTATTTTTCTGTACTGAAAGTAGCCCATTATTTTGTCGCTTTTAGATCGCATGGGGGAGAGAAGCCGTGTCTTCAATTGTCACTTGATTATTCTTGAATTGGAAAAAATGTTAATGAAGAGAAACCATCAAGAATTAGCCAGGACAAATTGTTGTCAATAAAAGGTGGGATAATAGCCAATAATTTTCGGGTCTAACACCGCCTCTGGGGCGTTTCATTCTGAAAAAAACGCCCAAAAGCCGTAGTGAGTTGGCATGTATGGGGACGAAGTGTAAATTGTGAATAAAATCAAAATGCAATGACTTTTAGATCACATGAACCAAAATGTTATTTACAATAGAACATAGATAACATTTCAAATGTTGAAACTGAGACATTTTACATTTTTATCCACAAAATGAGCTTATTTCAAATTTTCTGGCGGCAACAGGTCTCAAAAAAGTTGGAAACATGCAAAAAAGGGCTGAAAAAGCACTTAATATATAAGAGAATCAGCTGAAAGAACATTTAGCAAGTAATTAAGTTAACTGGCATCAGGTGCGTAACATGATTGGCTATAAAAGGGATGTCTTAGAGAGGCTGAGTCTCTCAGAAGTAAAGATGGCCAGAGGCTCTCCAACCTGTAAAGCCTTGCATAAAAAAATTATGGAATATTTTAAAAACAATGTTCCTCAACGTCAAATTGCAAAGGCTTTGAAGGTCTCATCATCGACAGTGCATAACATCATCAGAAGATTCAGAGAAACTAGAAAAATCTCTGTGCGTAAGGGACAAGGCCAGGACCTTTACTGGATTTCCGTGATCTTCGGGCCCTCAGACACCACTGCATCACTCATCGGCATGTTTCTGTCATTGACATTACTAAATGGGCCCAGGAATACTTCAAGAAACCACTGTCTGTAAACATAGTCCACTGTGCCATCCACAGATGCTACCTAAAACTCTATCATGCAAAAAGGAAGCCATTGTTCAGCATGATCCAGAAGCGCCGCCGTGTTCTGTGGGCCAAGGCTCATTTTAAATGGACTGCAGCAAAGTGGCAACGTGTCCTGTGGTCAGACGAGTCCAAATTTGACATTCTTGTTGGAAATCATGGGCGTCGTGTCCTCCGGGCTAAAGAGGAGAAAGACCACCCCTCCTGTTATCTGTGTTCAGTTCAAAAGCCAGCATCTCTGATGGTATGGGGATGCATAAGTGCATATGGTGTGGGACACTTGCATGTTTTAAAAAGCACTATCAATGCTGAAAGGTTTATAAAGGTTTTAGAGAAACATATGCTCCCCTCCAGAAGACATCTATTCCAGGGAAGGCCTTGTGTATTTCAGCAGGACAATGCAAAACCACTCATGCAGCTATTACAACAGCATGGCTTCGTAGTAGAAGGGTCCGTGTGCTGAACTGGCCTGCCTGCAGTTCTGATCTTTCTCCGATTGAGAACATTTGACGCATAATTAAAAAAAAGGTCTGTCAAAGGAGACCCAAAACTCTTCAGCAGCTGGAAGCCCGTTTTAACCAAGAGTGGGAACAAATTCCAATGGCTTAACTCAAGAAACTTGTCTCTTCAATGCCCAGACGTCTCCACTCTGTGTTAAAAAGAAGAAGGGATGCTACACCATGGTAAACAGGCCCCTGTCCCAACTTTTTTGAGACTTGCAGCAGCCGTCAAATTTGAAATGAGCTCATTTTGTGGAAAAAGTTGTAAAATTCCTCAGTTTCAATATTTGCTATGTTATCTCTGTTCTACTGTGAATAAAATACTGGCTGGTGTGATTTGAAAGTCATTGCGTTTTGATTTTATTCACAATTCACTCTTTGTCCCAACTATTTCGGAATTGGGGTTGTAGTAGCAACACCATGTTAAGTTTTTGCTTCAGACAGTTCTTTTTTCACTACTAAATTGACCTACTTTTGGGCTATTGTGGCTCAAAGACATTACTACAATGGAAAACAATTTTTTTTTGAGAGATCATTCTTATCAACTGCTGGATGGATACTATTGGAAAATATGCTGTGCTGTTTGCAGATCAGGCTTGGTTTAGGAGCTTAATTCATAGACTTCCAGGAAAAAAGCGATGGGACGTAGCAAGTTCATATTCTAAATTGTTTACGGGCACCGCTTCCTCATGAATATTCAATCTGCATTTCACTCTACCTGACTTCTAGCTGATATTATTAAGAATGTGTAAAAAAGAGCATCAGTTGAGCAGCCCCATGTCCGTGGGCATCTACATCTGCAGAGACAGGTTAATTTAGCCGCAACTCATGCAACATTCACATATGAATCATGGTAGATCGCAGATGACATACTGGGAGTCATTATATTGAATTAGATCTCAGCAGTTACATCAGATTAGGACAGCCAGAATGCTGTGGAAGGAAGCAGCACACGACATTTCTGCTTGAAGTAAAAATCACTAATCTTGTTGTAATAATTGTCTTTCAAATTCCAAACATTGGGCATAAAATGACAACAGCTCAACATGGAAATAGAGGGCAATGAATAATTTCTCCTGATGCAGATAAAGAGCTATGACAAGCTCAATCATCCTTTTTCTATTGATATTGTGAATTATATTATAGAACAAACAAGGAGTAACATCATCAGAGCAGTTTTTGTTTATTTGTCCTTGTATCACCCTACTTTTTTTTTTCTCTGTATACTGTCTTAAAATTATAATTTTCCTTTCTACTGCAGTTCATGTGAAAATTTGTGACCCAAAAATATCAGAATCAAATATCAGAATCATACACATCCAAGTAAATAAATGTTAATATTTGTAAGGTCTACCTGTTATGTTCCTATTGAACATGTAAAGACAAGAAAATCAAGAAAAAGTCTGCCCTAAAAATGAAGGCTGTTGAATTTGAATTGTTTGGTTTCAAAACGTGATAAAGACCAAATTTCAAAAATTGAAACTCCCGCCACCAAAAGGTCAGTAATGATCATACTCTGTTAACTCCATGTATACTTTTTGCCAAAACACAATATCTGATATTGATTTATACAGTGTAATATGCACATTGTTTCCAAAACAGGCGCCATGACCCTTTTTAGCAAAAATCGCGATACATCCCATCAGTAGCAGACCGCTGGCGGTAACAAAGGCCTTCGGTAACCTTGCCTTTCAATGCTTGAATACTTTATCCTGTCACACTTTAGTTTGCTTGATTGCTGAAACTCATTGGTAGAGAATTAGAAGAAAGGGCTGTGATATTATGCATACTGAACTGTCCTGCTGCTGCAAGCCACTGAGCTGCCAGTACAATTACTGTTCTGCTGCACTAGGACTGGCCCAGGGGAGCGGTTTGCAGTGGCTTGCCAGTGCAGTAACTGTCCTGCTCCACTAGGGGACTGGCCCGGGCCACTGAGCTAGTGTTTCGAGGCAGTGAAATTTTGCTGTCCTTACTGGCCCTGCACCACAAGGAGACTGGCTCGAGACAGCGGTAGCCTAGAATCTTGGAACCATTGACTGCACAGTTCAATGCCTGCCCTCCAGGGCTGCCAAACATGAACTCCACCGCCTCAGTAGAATTGTGAGCCAAGTCACCCATCTAACTTTACATTACTAACAGTGTCACAGTTGACCTATATGGTTTTCTGAAAATAGCAAGATACTGTTCAAAATACATAAAGCGGATAAAATCAGCTAGTTCACAATCAATATGACAATGCTGCAACATTGTCATTCTTGCATATATTCAAGGTATTGTGCATTCATAATGTACAAAACGGGCCAATATTCACCAAGTTGTTTTGATTTTTTTGGCCAGTAGGGACCATGTAAAACAGTGTTTGTTATTACTGTTATTATCGTAAAGAATGCAGCGCTGGCCTCTGCGTAGATTACATGCATAGGAATTCATATGGATGCTATTTCCAAGGATAAAATAAACTTTTTGGAGGCAGAGTATTAGTAAAAGATCACTAAATGTAATTTGAAAATTTACACAAGTTATTTGTCACAACCCTCGTGTGTTCAACCCTGAATAGGTTCCTCCCTTGTCCCACCAGTCTGTGTGAGTTTTTGCAGTTTGTCATCTTGAATTGATTTATTGTCTCGTCTCTTCCCTTGCTGCCAGGTATGATCATCTGTGTTATGAATTTAAGGTATATGTTAGCACAACAAATGAAAGGTTGACTCTGATGGAATGTGACTTTACACAGGTATTGCAAAATATTGGCGGTTGCACTGCGTATATTAAAGAAAAGCCATCATGATTTCATCACTCTTGATCATTTTGATCCATAAGTATCAACATGCCAGCTCTCCACACTGTATTTTTGAGATTTGCTTAGTTTCTCAAAACTGCTTCCATGGCCAAATTTCTGAACTGAGATTAAATGAAGTTTACAGATGACTGGTTTTTGATGAATCCTCATCCACTTTAAATGGTAAGCTGACAAAAAAGGCCAGAATAACTCATTTTTGCAATCAATTAATTTTTTTATTGTTTAAATTAAAAAAATAATTTACCTCAGCACTTCAGTTGCATTCACAGACATCAACTCAAGCTTTGTGGCACCATTATATAATGTGAAAATACTGAGTAAAAGGCAGTTGAATCAAAATCCTTACAGCAAGCTCCATAATTCATTGGTTCCAAAACATTATATATCCATTTTCCTGTTGTAAACTTTATTGACTAACTTTTCAAAGATGATTCACTAAAAATTTCAAATCTAGAATGAATTATCTGGTTTTAACTGAGGTAATTTTCTTTGTCAAAACTCTATATATCCATGCAACAGTGTTTTCTCACAAAATGTTATATATCTGCTTTTATCATTAAACTGACTACAATGTATTCTGCCATGTACTTTCATGGGAGATATACCTAGCTGAGGGTGTATATTAAACCTAGTCCTGTTGTATCCTGTAAAATGCCAATATAATGGAATTCAACCAACATAAAGATGCTGCCCTGTGCCATCAGATCTGTAGAGGGCTTTCAGAAACCTCATTTTTTATAGCATGATTGCCCTCAAGCTGTTCTTGTTTCATTTTGCCTGATTAACAATCAAACTATTTATTTACTGAATAAATAAAAAAGCAATATATGGCCTATAATAATTCAGAAATGATGATGACAAAGTAATTGCCTATTTGCTTCATTTTATACTTGATGTTACATTGGCCTCATTTATCAAACGTGTGTACACCAAAAAAATGGGTGTACGCCAAATCTCCCGCAAGGATCGGCATTTATCAATCTGAACGTGAGCGAACGGTCCGCAAAAATCTCACGCCAGGTCTGACCAGGCGTACACTCATTTGAAACCAGCGAACAACATGCAGGAAGGAGTGCAGCTGTCAAAATGAGTAATAAACCATATGTGGCAATGCTGACATCATGCTGTTGTTGCTCTTATTTGTAAAATGAATAAATAGGCTAAATAAATAAATAAGACACCTGTGTTGAGAAATTAAACTTATATTTTGAGACAACCTGCTTGTCAGGCCAGACGGCTGACAATTAAAATCAATTTGATTAAGCGCAATGCGTGGCTTGGCAGATATGCGGTGTGGTGTGTCAGATGCTCATCCGTCAGATATATACTGAACAACGAAAGGAACACAAGTTAATTAAAGGCAGACTGGAAAATAAGTTTGCCCGTAATAATTTTATAAAATCAAATTACTAGCGCGTGCACATTTACACTTGTTTCATCAAACTTTTCTTTATTTTGTGGTCACTTTGACTGAGTAACCATAAGAGTACATTAACTAACTAGCTAACTTGCGTTTCTTTTGTTGCTCAGTATAGATATAGGCCAAGAGACACTTTGACCGTGATCACATTTTGACAATGGCAGATCTTCTATTGTTAGAGGAATAGCTTCTGTCCGACATGAGAGGAACTTTCGGCACAGAGAAGATCTCCTCCGGGAAAGTGACGAGTGGCTGCTTGTTTTGTGTGGCACCCAATAAAATGTCATGGAGTAATACAAATAAAAGTACAATGAACAGTGATCTCTGCAGACTGTATTTTAACAATTACCCTCATGCAGCTCTGATCGAGGTGGTAGAGACTCATCCGTGTCCCCACCGCCTCGCATTCCCACGATGGAGTGGGAGCCCTGCACGCGCTCCTCGAACGATGACAGCTGGAGGTTTGAGTCTGGTTGGCCTCCACCGGCCCGTGCGCTGCTGTGCCTGAGCGCCCAACCTGTTTTTTGGTGGCGATCTTAAAATCGGACCACTTTTTTTAACCTACATGTAAAGCATTTGGATTGTCAGTTATTTAGGCTATATAACATGAAATATCATGGATCTATAAATTGAATTTATTAAGGACGATGTTATTCACACTTATACGTGTGGCCAATGCTGAATTTTTTTCTTGGCCACACTTTTTAAGTGCGCCAGTTGATGACCATTCTAGTGCCGCTTATAAAGTATCGCTTAAAATAAGTTTGGCCAAGAAGAAAATTTTTAGCTTTGGACACACTTAAAATAAGTGTGGGCAATGGAGAAATATGCATCTTTTTTTTTTTAAAGATTATTTTTTTTGGGAACTTTTTTTTTTCCTTTATTTGACAGTTGTACAGTGTAGAGAGACAGGAAGGTTGGGGAGAGGAATGGGGGAAGACATGCAGCAAATGACCTGAGCTGGAATTGAACCCAGGTCACTGCAGGAAGGACACAGCCTTTATGGTACGCGCGCTTAGACCGATGAGCCACTGGGGCGCCCAGAAATGTGCATCTTGGCCACACTTATAAGTGCGTCTAACGTGAATTTCGATCATTTTTTGTGCTTGGACGCACTTAAATAAGTGCCAATAGTCACTTCGATTTATTAATGAATTAAATCAAACCCCTGCAGCACTCCGGTTTTCCACTCCAATGGTGTTTACCGCAGCAGCAATAGTTTTCCAAACTGCAGCCTTCTGGGCTCCCTTTATGCCACTCTTAAGGCTCCCAAATAAAATTATTTTGTTTTTCTCCACCTCAGACGTGATAATTTATATTTCCTCCTCAGTGAAGTTCTTTCTTCTTTGCCGTCTTTCGAGAGTCCGTGTCGTAAAGTGGGCAGGACTATGCCCCCCGGAGCATGAATTTATAGGGGCGTGTCATGTAAATTACAATGGTTTCAGCCGCCAGATTTATCAAGGCCACGCCAGTTCTACACCGAAATCAGCGACGTACACACTTATAGTACATCAGACGTGACACCTGGCGAACGCTGATATTTACACCAGAATCTACACCAGATCAAGTTTGATAAATGAGGGCCATTGTAAGGATAGCAATAATCCAAATAAATGCAAAGAATCTAAAACTGTCACAGGCTTCCTTCTCTTGTTTTAGGATTTTAATCGGGAACATGCCTGACAACGCCTGAAAGCTATGACTGTATTCACAAATAGCACAGCCTCTCGTACCTTATTGCTTAATAAACCTAGCAATGTAACATATGCAAATTTTTGCTGTTTAATGAGCTACATGAGTTCAGAATATTTTATAGATATTGATGTATAACATTGTCATCCACATGCAGAAGGAAATGCCTCATAACTTTGATGCAATGCACAATGGCCCACCAAGGGCTTGAACCAGCCACTCTTCAGTTGCCAGTGAACCACTATTTCTTTGTGGACTGTGATGGACTACCAAGGCCAAAAACAAAAATTAAACAATTGAAATCATCTCACAAACCTGAGAAAACCAAATCAAATCCGTGCATTACTATTGGTTTCATAGGGAGAATTTTATTCCCGGATAAATCTGATATTCCACATTCTTAAACTGAATATGCTCTACAAATGACAATAGATCAACAGAAAAGGTCAGAAAGGCTAAAGGCCAATGGCTGTACTTTTTTTCTCCATCTGCCATTTTGATTCATGTTTTTAGTGCTCCAGGGCATTCCATATTAATGGACTATCGTGAAATGGCCCCATGTTTCCTGTAATGTTGTGTTTGCCTAACAGTATGGCCATAAATATTTTATTTAGTGCTACAACAGCAATATATTCTAACTTAGCTTACCATTTTCCACTTTCTCATTTACTGGAGCTTGTACGAAATCTGTCTTTTTTGTGTGTTTTTCCCAATTCAGCTGTGTAACATTTGCTTTTTGGATAAATCATGGGTTGTTCATATAAATGGGGGTCTCTTCTTTTAGTCACACAACTTTTTTGCCAGCGGTTGAGCAGTGCATATCCCTGGATTGACCATCAAAATGTTCGAGAGAACCTGAATGTAGTAGCCCTAAAGTGCGATGAAGAAGAGGGATTGATGAGAAACTCAAGTGCATCAAGGACAAACTTTACTAATTCGTGCAAAACAAATACCCAGCCGATCACCAGACATATTATTGGAGTAACACGTGCTAAATCATTCTGCATATACAAAAGGTCTAAGTAAATCTGGCCTCAAGTGTATTATCCCCTCCCTGGATGTACGTATATACAATATACATCCCTACTGCAGCTTTGCAGCGATCTAGGACGTATAAATTTGCCCTTAAAACAGGTGTCTGACCCACAGTTTGGTTGTCCAAATACAATCATGCTACTTTTACAGGTGCTGGAGTCTGGCACTGACTTTATAGACTGCTGATGACCAGCATTCGCTCATTTCTCAGAGAACCCCACTTTTTATGCATTGAACGTCAAAATCATGTGTCGCTCTCATGTATACACATCAGAGGAAGGTACAAACAATGTTTTTGCGGATCCAGACTAGGAATTGGTTGAAAATAGCGAAGACAGTGATTTATATGTGCCAAGCACTTTAGAGGAGAGTTTGGAGGAAGAAAATACAGCCACCTACAATCAACTCCAATTCGTTGTACTCATCTTCCAAAGTATCTTCATCCTCTACATTGTTATTTTGTTTTTCCAAACTCTTCTCTAATCCACTTGGCACATTCAAAATTTTTACATATACGGCCTTCCTAAGAAAGGGGTTGAAATACCAAGATGTCGATTTTACTTTCACACAACTGGTTCTGTGTAATATTTTAATGTTAACATACAATCCATCATTCAGATGCTCAAAGAGCATTATAATATCTTTAGTTCTGGCTATTTAACCAGCTTTTGCGGTGTCAGTGTCAAGGTTTTGTTGGGCAATGGCTTTGCCAGGGTCCTCCTGGGAACATTTAAAGTTCCTGTTCCTTGTGTGTGGCAGTTTTCGTAAAGTAAGTTCACCTGCAGTGGTTCTTATTCCTCATACGGATCAGTGATCAGTATGTCTTCTGTTGCACAAGGTGGCATCTATCTATAAGTGAAATAATACCAGAAAAACAGCATACCCATCTTCAAATGCAGTCCTGTAGCTACGCGGTGCTGCCTGACGCCCTCTTCTGGCTGGGTATGGCCCAGTGATAGATTGGCTGAACAAGCTCTGCTGTGATCTCCAGATAAAAGTGTTTTTGTACACTCTCACGTTTTCTGTCATTAGAAAGCTCAGATACAAAATTAAGTCCCTCTGATGCACTGATTAGTGGCCATTTCCATAGTTGCTGACCGATTATCAGTAAGGTCACTATTACTGTGCTCGTTGATGTGTCTGCTGGGAAGGACACTCTGAATAATGATGTTGATCGACCATAGAGGAATGAGTAATGAGACTGGCTCTGAGCATCAGCATGAGGGCTGCCTCAGATTCGGTCTGCAACAGGAGGAACAGAGCAGGGATGTTGAGGTGTTTTTCTGAGCCGTTTAGCATCAGGTGACAGATCCTGCGGTCTCAGGCAGACCTCTCCAGTCTCACGTGGTTGAACACAGTGATTGATCATATGCCATTTGACTGAACATGTGGCAATATAATAAAGTAGAAGCACAAAACTAGTAAATATTTACTTGTGTATTTCTGGGGTAAGAGAGAACATCATAACAGTCTTATGGTTAGCAAACCTTAACCCCAAAGCCTCCTCCCGTCCCTCCCCATCCACTCTTACAATTTAAGAGCACATCCTGCCCGCTGAACCCCACACCATAACCCCATACCCCCTTTCCCTCCCACCACCCACCGTTATTGTTTTTTTTTTAATATCCTGCAACCTGACCTACCCAGCTGCCAACCCCGATCTTGTTTTCACACATCTAACCACAAACCATGCCTCCTTCCCCCATACCATTGTTTTAGTTTTTAAAATACATCCTAACATCATACGACCTTTCACCCGCCACCTCACTCGGTCGCTACACCTCATCTTGCCCGGAGGTTCCAAACAAATTGTACACTTTTAAACAGAAATCTAAAGATATTGAATTTTTCAGACTTAGTAGGAGTGCTGTGCTCAGGCAGAACTGCTGAAGTGCAGAGAGTCACGGGGGAGCAGTCCAATGCACAAACAATTCCACACCTCAAGTCAGGTCCCAGCCAACAGCACTGTGCTTTACGATCCGCCATTTTCTAAAACAAAAGCAGCACTCACCATTGCTTCCTTGCATATTATACAGTATAATACAGTAAGCAAATAAATATTGATGCGGAATTTGAGCAGCTCTGACTCTCCATCAAAAATAAGCACATAATTAGAGAAAAATTCTGCAGCACCGCACGGACTGCTAGAGTCTGACAGTTTCACAATTGCCTTCGATTGGATTTTGGAGGCCAAAATTTCCCATTGTTCTGGCTGTTCTCGCAGTGCTTGGTATTGCAGGGATTAGGGTTTGAATAGTAAAACGGAACAATCAGGGGAGTATGAAGACAGTACTACTGCAGTGGATTTCAAAAGAATCAATGGCTTCATTTAGCATATCACTAAATTCATGCATTTTTTTTCTTCAGGAGCTCGTAGGCAGATGTTTTTTTTAGGGCTGGGACTTTAACACGTTAATTTCGATTAATTAATTACAGAAAAAAACGCGTTAAAAAAAACACATTTAATCACACCCTTCTCAGTTCCCCAATTTCTGGCACACCGGTAACACTGATGCACACACTTAAGACCGGTAGGTGGCAGTAATGCACCTAAAGTCTTAAGATGTTGAATATAATGGCTATAGTTGCACTTTGACTTTGCACTAATCTGTGAATGTAGTAGACAGATGAAAAATGCACAGATAAATATAGATGAAAAATAAACATTTTTGTTGTTTTTAGTTCACGTATATGTCTATTCACTGATCAAGTCGTCAACCAAAATTTATTTGAATTGAAAAACCTTGCTTATTGTGTCAAATATTGCTGTTTGATGAAAATGCGATGAATCGAGATTAATTAATTACAAAGCCTCTAATTAATTAGATTAATTTTTTTATCGTGTCGCACCTCTAGTTTTTTTGCCACCCAGTGAGAGGCTGGATTTGATTATGATACCTGGTCTGCTACCCAGCTCAAAAGGTCAAACTTCAAAGATCAGAGGTGAAACTGCATTAACTGTTGCTTATAGATCCTTGCTAAATAAGCAGATCTAATCAGTATTGTATTTGCTCTCTGGTGGAATTAGCCCATGATAGAGTGCCAGCACGTTATTACAGGCTCTTTGATCTTTGCATGCTTATATCAGATGGCTGCAATCAGTCATCCTCGCATTCCGTGACTATCAACATAGACTTGGACCTCAATGCAAGGCCACCATGGGAAGAATGTTCCCCAACAAATCAAATCGTACATTACTGATGCACCTGGCAAGCTGTCCAACGTATAGCCAAGCCAAAGTGAGAAGAAAATAGTTCCAACGTGAGTACAGTGTTGGTGGTCAGCTCATCAAGTCAGTTAGGTACACTGACGACCAGGTGACTATAGCTAAATCTGCTGAGGGCATGGGCGGCCCAGGGTGGTGCTTGCGGGGCTATAGCACCAGCAGAGATTTCAATAGCACCACCGTAGCACCACCAAGAAAATAACTGAATTTTCACATTTAAATTCTAGTCTAGTCTAGTCCTAGTCTTTTGGAAATGAATTTAAACAGACAAAGCAGCTTATACACTGTTTTAAATATTTTGCTGGTAAGGAGTATTGCTGTTGAATGTCAATTCCAAGTAGCAAACTTGTTAGCCACCAAGTTAATTTTATTAACTGCCAAGTCAACGTAGTCTCCGCGACGGTAAGTTTACCAAGGTAGCTAGTTAGCTGGTGACCATTAACAATCGCGATAGCGTTTGCTTTTTGTCAGCGGTCTATTCGAGTCCATGGATGGCTAATAAGCTAGCTAGCACTCAAACCGATTTTCTCCATTAAATAGATAAATTTGCATATCTACAAAACTTGCGTATGAAACGTTTTACTACAGCCCTTCAAATAAATATTGCTGCAAAATGCAGCCGCGCATTTTAACAATTATATTAACTATTTAAAATTGGCGTCATAGGAAACCAATCATTTTAAAGATTATTTTTTTGGGAATTTTCCCTTTATTTGATAGTTATACAGTGTAGAGAGACAGGAAAGTTGGGGAGAAGAATGGGGGAAGACATGCAGCAAATGACCCGAGCCGGATTCAAACCCAGGTTGCTGCGGGAAGGACACAGCCTTGATGGTACGCGCACTTAGACCGACGAGCCACCGGGGCGCCCCACAGAAACCATTCATTTTAATGAAGAAGTTCGTTGTATCAATTTGGTGGCCAGGTGCTTCACATTAGGTAACGGAAATCATCAATCTAGTGATCTAAAGGTATATTAAGCCTATTGGTTTTGCTTATGGACATCAATAGGGTGATTGTTGGTTTTTGTTTCAATTATGGTTTTCTTGATTGCATACGATTTGTCCTACAACTCCTACAAAGCCTCACATCTGTAGTTTTCCTTATTTGACTTTAATATAGGCTATCTTTTGGTGTTGTTTTTCAGTTTAATAAGAGTAGATGACATTGTTTTTCAGTTGAAAAGCATGCATTTAATGCTGATTGCTGGGTTGGTTTGATTGATTATGTGCACTCTGGCTCAGAAGCTTTGTTAGTTCATTGTTTATGCTCTTGTGTAGCCAGGGTGTCTCCCATGTTGCTGTATCTCTTGTATATTAAACAGAAAAATCGCTGTTGTTTTGTGAATCAATAGAGGCATTGGTAAAAACATATCTGAAACTTACTCTTAATTGCCGTGCATCTGGCTTTTGCGCAAATAAAGGCTACCATATGGTACATTCATCAGCCCCATCTCTGAATGATTCAGCCCCACTATAGCACCAGCAAGAAAAAATTTCTGCCACTGCCACTGGCTGAGGGGCTACAACACATGATGGATCGTATGATGGCTATGGCTGAACGTTATGGAATGAGAATCAATCTGCAGAAAACAAAGGTCATGAAGATTAGCAAAAGGCCTGGTGAGCAATTTGAGATCTATCTCGAAGGAAAAAAGTTAAAGCAGGTGCGCAGTTCAACTACCTGGGTAGCATTCTTACTGAAGGTGGCTACTGCAAAAGAGACATTCGATCAAGGATAGCACAAGCTAAGGATGCCTTCTCCAGAAAAGCGCATCATTAAAGTGCTTATTTGGAGTACCCTTATGTACGGATGTGAAACGCAGTCACTTTGCAAGGGCGATATGCGCAGGCTTGAAAGTTGTGAGATGTGGATATGGAGGAAAGTACTGGGCATTGTGTGGTCGGACAGAACCAGGAATGAGGAGGTTCTAGAGCAGGGCTATTCAACATTATCTTGCAAGGGCCAGTGTGGGTGCAGACTTTCATTCCAACTAGGCACTTACACTCCTGATACTACTAATCAAGCTCATTAGCAAAGACTCTTGGGGTTGATTAGTGGTGTCAGGTGTGTAAGCGCTTGGTTGGAATGAAAGCCTGCACCCACACCAGCCCTTTCCGGACACGGTTGAATAGCCCTGTTCTAGAGCGTGTTGGGGAAGACTGGACAGTCATCAATACGACCATGAAAAGAAAAACCTCCTGGTCAGGTCATACACTGAGATATGGAGACCTGCTGATCAAGGTCATGGAAGGACGGGTGGTAAGGAAGAGGCCCCTTGGAAGGAGAAGAATTGGGTTGCTGGATAGAGTAAAGGATGGGCGCCCCCATGCAAAGGTAAAGAGGCTGGCCCTGGCAAGGAAGTTGTCATAGGTTGGACCTGCCTTACGGCAGAGAACCAGAGAGAGAGTGGCTGATTAATTATGCGTGTTTTGGCATGTAGTAGCAAAACACATAAATACCTAATTATCTGAGTGTTAATACTGACAGAGATACAGCACGTTATTTACAAAATATGTAAACAAGAGCTAAGTGAAGAAAATATAGCATGGAAAACTGCCACAAACTAAACAAATCATTAGGAAATGTCACAGTGACCGGTGCTGGCTGTGTCCGTTCGCGATCAGTCCGTAAAGCTAAAAATAACTAGAAAAAACCTAGTATTAGTGAATGGCAACCTCGCATTGGGGTACAAGATGCCACAGTGATTTTCAGAGTGACGGCTAGTTACAATTGGGCTGTAATGTTATGGGTATTGGACAGCCAGCGATGATCGAGCTGTATCTTCAATCAAAAGGGACTGATGATGATAATATTGCAGCACTACCATAATGACGGCATGGCTCTGACCTATGAACAAAGTGAGTTTGGGTAATTGGTAAACTGCAATGCTTATACAATATTTTACGGCTCCGAAGTTGCAAAGTTTTTTTTTTTTACACTTTGGAAGTCTGTATGACAAAGACTGAAGTATAATTGATTTAGAACAAAATTGAGGTCTTTAACGCTTGTTTATTCATTTGTCTCTCTGTCCCTAACACAGTACTTTGTCAAACTAAAAGGCCAGGGGCCATATTCATGAAGAATCTTAAGCTAAAAGTAACTCCTAACTGACTGATTTAGGAGGAACTCCAATAAAAATGGGTGTGTAACTCCCAAATCTGGCCTTTTTTTTCCTCCAGGAGTAATTCATAAAGACTTTTAGAGCTAAAAGTAACTCAGCAGTTTCAGAGCAGTCAAGAGGAGTCCTAAATCACTAAAAGGAATTCACAAAAATTCCTAATGGCTCCCGCTGAGTATCAGCTCGTCATTGGGTGAATATGTATGAAAAACATGATGATATTGAGTTATAAATTCAGTATTGCCTCAAGTGGAAGGGCATAATGATTGTGGTGGACTTAGTTCAGAATGCATTCACTTCAGCAACAAATACAATCAACATTATAACTCTGTTTCTCAAAATTCGGACCATTTTACTATTTGGCCTTTGGCAAAATGCAGTGATGTAGTGCAGACTAACAAGTCATGCTTCAGGCATTCGCAAAGTTGGATCATTCACCAAATTAACAATGCACTTGCACTTATATAGCAGTTCATCAAATTCATCAAAGAAAAGCCCCAACGTCAACGGAACAAAGCCGAGTGCATAGCCGCTGCTGGACCACCATGAATAATAGGATACTGTACACCACAGCAGCGATTGGTGAAAGGCTTTTTTTTTTACAAATTTAAGAGATAAATTTGTTGAAAAAAAAAGAAAACCGGTCAGGTTGCTTACTTACCTCTATGACTATATTCATGTTTAATATGTATTGCTAACATTTTTCATATTTAAGGTCTAGTCATGTAAATGGTGAAACTTTGCTACCTGTGACAGATTGCTAGAAGAGCAGCTGGCATCAGTCGCTGTAGGGCTGCATATAGTAGATAAAGCTGGATGAAGAACTGTGTTAAATACAACAATATTAATTAGATTACAGGTTTTTCTATGGCAATAGAAAAAAAATGGGGTCCCAAGGATGCACTGGGGTTTCTAAAACTGAGTCCTTTATGATGTGAGTCATCGAGTGAGTCCCATTTGCTGTTGCTATTATGATAAATTTCTATTTGTAAATTCTTAAATACACTACTCACAATAAGTTATTGATATTGCAGGGTGTACAAAGATATGTTATTGAGGGTGTACATTCTGCTTGAGTGACTTAGTATATGATTAGAAAATTGAATCTGCATGCCAGACACAACTTGTTTTGTCATGTCTGGGAAATGTGCTCAGCGTACACAATCCATCTGCCATGCTGGGGTCACTATTCCAAAAACTAAATAATGGATAGTCATGTCAATCTGCCCCTCTCTTATTTTTCAAGGCTATAAATATGAAACATGAGGAAAGTAGCTTTACCAGTACATTATATCTTCACCAATGAATGCACGCTGACGATTGACAGAGGAGCAGCGCCATCTGGCAGCAGCCCGTCTCAGGGTTGGAAGCACACAGTCTGATGTCACCACTGAACTTGGCGTGTCCCACTGTATTGACTTCATCGAGCCGCTGGTGGCGTGCATGATTGGCCCAGAAGTGGAGCACCACGAGTAACTGATTGGGGTGACGACCAGTCCCTCAGGACCTACGCTCTCAGACATTGTGATGCAAGTGCCGCCCAACTGCAAGCACATGTACGAAATGTGAGAGGCACCAGGGTGTCCCGAAAGACCATTCGCAACTGACTTCATCACTTCGGCTTGAGTGCTAGACGACCGTTGCAGGTGACACCTTTGACAGCACAGCAAAGACGTCGTCTCCAGTGGGCACGTGACCACGTTACCTGGAACATGCAGCAGCGGTCCACAGTGCTCTTCACCAATGAATCTAGGGTCACCTTGCACAGAAATGATGGCCATCAATGCCAGTGGCAACGTCGGGGTGAGTGTAATGCAGAGTTCAACTTGGTCCTGAGACAGAGGTTTGGAGGAGGGGGTGTAACAGTCTGGGCAGGCGTTAGCTGTGTACACAAAACCCAACTGGTCATCATTGATGGAGCTGTTACTGGACAGTCTTACCTGTGAGACTTCATAGACCCCATCATCATCCCGCAGTACTAGGAACACACCCCAGACTTTATCTTCATGGACGACAATGTGCCTCAACATCGTGCAAGAATTGTCCGAGATAATCCGAAGGAAGCTGGGGTGCCTCATATGCAGTGGCCAGCCATGTTCCCTGATCTCAACCTGATCGAGCACATCTGAGATCAACTGAAGCACTGTCCGGATGAACGTACCCCTCCACCACGTGACCTTAACGAAGTGCGTGTAGCGCTTGTGGAGGAGTGGAATACACTTCCGGAGAACAGCATCATGCAAATAATTAGGAGTATGAGGCGTCGCTGCCAAGCAGTGATGGCTGTAAATGGTGGAAAAACCTGTTATTGAAAAAGTCATTTTCTGATCATGTGGGTAGATGTAAAAGTGTCCAGATCCTTGTTGGTAATAAATGTTTAAATGAATAGCTGAAGTGTTTTGGAATTCATAACGATCATATAATTAGGTGAAAACAGTCATTTGAAAATATTTAATTCCTAAATTGAGCCATATCTGACAACAAACCAATACCCCTAATTTATTGTGGGTAGTGTAACATTTGATTTACTGTGTACAAGATTTATTTCTTTGCATTCATTTTGTTCTAGGTGACTGGTAAACTTGCCTGGTTGTGGTATCCGTGAGTGCACTTGGGACCATTAGATATAGAAGCATGACCTCAACCCACCTAATGTTTTGCTTACTCATAAAACCTCTGCTTCACCTAAATCTGAAATTGCGCTCTTATTAGTCTTTGCACCATTAACTTGCATGATCATGATGATAATATCATGTAGAAAAAGCAGAAATTTCCACATTTTCTTCACTCTAATAATCCATATAATCAGAAACAATTTGTCCAGTCTCAATTCTGGAGTAAAAGCGGGAGAGGGGTCCCAGCTAAGTACTTGGTAAATATAATGTACATGCACCATGATATTTCCACTCTTATAATGTACTATTACAAGCAAGATCATGTGGGTAATAAGGGGGTAGGAGATGGATAATTAGGGTATGGCTGGGCAGTAAACAAGAGGTACTGTAGATGGATGTGGGTGTGGATGGATGAGCATGTGGATGGGTGGATGGGGGTGTGGGTTCCAAAAATCACAAAAATCAATCATTTGTTCAAATAATAATGTATCTACTCATACCATTTGCCATAATTTGCATCTCTCAATGTCAACTTGTTTAAATATCAATAACTAGAGTGCCAAGGGCCCTGAAGGTTACCGGCAGTTACAACCCCAACAGGAGAAAAGTAACTAGCATCAGCCTGCGGATTCAACAGAAAGCCAACATGAATTCTTGTGAAAGCAACAAGTTGTCTACACAATACTGGCATTAAAAAGCTCCAGCTCGCACATCCGCGAAAAAATTTAACCAGTTTAATTTTTTCGCGAATTTCGGCGGTGATGGCAAACGGTCCCGTACCACTGCGAATCAATTCACGGTGTATACGCACGTCTCTGCGAAACGAGAACTATTTCATCCGCACACTTCCGCGGGCCAACGCAGCTCAGTGAGAAAGGGGTTTTAGTTACCATTATCGGGCAACTCGACAGAGCGGTCACACTTTTTCATGAGTGACAGACAGCAACATTTTTTGTCACATTTCCGTCATTTAGTAAAAATTTAATCTTTAAGAGGTCTAGATCATGAAATCTGATTAGATTTTTTTCTTACCTGGACTTTCACTGTCGTTTGCTGTCACTTTATGAAGTGCGCCATCTTCCCAATTCACTTCTGGTTCTTGCTCTGTTTTCAGACAATGATTTTTTTTTTACACAACACTGCCACCGAGTGGGTCTAATCGGTATTATTCCTTCTATTCCATGATGCTATTAGGAACAAACATCCAAAAATGGATTTTGACCAGTATTTCTTGCCGCAATTGATCGCGAAAAAAGGTTGATCGTGTGGTTACAATGCCCGTTAAAATTTCAGTTATATATGGGTTAGTGCCAATTGCATACTAATGTCTACAGACATTATTAAACAAGGAAATAAATAGATTGATTTTGTCACATGACCTTGAAGACCAAAGTCAAATCCAATATGGTGTGTTTGATCAGCATACATGATTTGTCATTAGTATCCAATAAATATCGAAGATGTAAAGCCTATATTAAAGGACTTTTAGGCCGTTTTTGTCATTACCTGGACCTTATTAACCGAGGTCAAATCCAATATGTCAATTACAACCAGCATACATGATTTGCTATCAGTGCCCAATACATACCTAAGCTCTAAAAACAATATTAAACAAGTTATGGGCCATTTTTGTCATATAGCTTTGACCTTGAGGCCCAATGTTAAATTTGACTGACTGCCTAAGAATGTTCAGCATACATGGTTTCCTATAGATGCCCCAAACATACCTGAGCTCTAATTGCCATATTCAGCGAGTTATAGCACATTTTTGCCAATTGACCTTGACCTTTCGGCTCAAGGTCAAATTCGACCAACCGACAACGCTCGGCAAGCATGATATGCTGTACATGCTCAATGCATACCTAAACTATAAATGCAATAATAAGCAATTGTGCCAAAACACCCCGAAAAATGACCAAGTCCAGACACGTTGCCTTGCAGAGAATGTTTGCCTTACATGATTCCCTATAGGTGTCTCACACATACCTAAGCTCTAAATGCCACGTAAAACTGTTATAACACATTTTTGCCTTTTGATCTTCACCTTGAGGCTCAAGGTCAAATTCGAACAACCGAGAATGTTTGGCATACATGATTCCCTATAGGTGCTTCATACATATCTAAGCTCTAAATGTCATATTAAGAGAGTTATAGGCCATTTGGCCTTGACCTTGAGGCCCAAGGTCAAATGTGACTGACTCACAATGTTCGGCATACCTGATTCCCTATAGGTGCCTCATACATATCTGAGCTCTAAATGCTATATTAAGAGAGTAACGGAACATTTTTGCCAGTGTAGTGTGTAACTATAGTTTGTTCAGTTGACTTTCATTTACCCTCTATAAGCCAGGCCTTCAAGGTCACTGTTAACCAAGGAAGATGTCAAGAATTATTTGTAATCCTTCAGTGCCATCTAGTGGACATATTGTGATACTGCTGTTGCATTTTTGTATAACTGATTATTAAAGAAAGAAATGCTTGTAATAATTATTGGTTTTGTTATTTTACAGAAACCACACTTTCATTTGATATCATTAGAATTCAGTAAAAAAGGGAATCATTCAAGTGACTTGACAAGTCACTCACTGGTGGCTTGCACTACAGAACCCAAGGTTTTTAGAAGATGGCCACAGTCAGCTAGCACTTCTTTTCACTGGTTCTAAATTTTCAAGAACCGTGGATTTGTTAAGACATGCATTTCGAATTTGCTTATCAGTTCCCCACTTATTATTTCAATTGCAGTCCGCAATGAACGGCAGTGAGAATAGATTTCGCAGGACCTGCTACCACTATGCGGACCTAATGTCGCGTGATTTGTTACGCAGTACGTCATCATAACAACAGAAAACACTTCTGTTTGCGTGGTGACCACGGGCGGCATAAAAATCATTAAGTGTGTTAAATTCAACAAGATTATTCATATTTACACATCGAGAAACAGGAGAATCCCATCATGTTTTTGTATTACAGTATATGTGGGAAGTTCAATATTTGCTAGTATGCATTCATTCAGCGTATTGTCTCGAGCATCCAGCCTCCGCTTCAGTATTTCAACATGGACAGAAAGCAAATCCACAATGTAGTCATTTTTATATGATAAATGGGACTGGCCCAAATATGCAATCTGATTAAAATTATGCTAAGCGGTTGTGATGTTGGCTCAAGAATAATACAATGCCGTAAAGTTTAACAGGAGCCATTTACATCAACAGGCAACAAAAGCAAAAATTTTGTTCTCAACAGCGGCAGCTAGAAAAGCAGTGAGAATAGATTTGGCAGGACCTGCTACGCACACCTAATGTCGCATGATTTGTTACGCAGTACATCATCATAACAACAGAAAACACTTTGGTGGCACGGAGGCATAGTGGTTAGCACTGCCGCCTAACAGCAAGAAGTTTGTGGGTTTGAATCCCGCCTGCGGCCTTTCTGTGTGGAGTTTGCATGTTCTCCCCATGTTTGCGTGGGTTTCCTCCGGGTACTCCGATTTCCCCCATCCACAAAAACATACATCATAGGAACACTCCTACCGTTACCCCTGACCAAGGAACTGGCTTTAGAACTGGAGTTGGTCCCCGGGTGCTGCCCTGTGGCTGCCCACTGCTTCTAACAATAGGATGTGTCAAATGCAGAGGACAAATTACCCCACGGGGTTCAATAAAGTGTATCTTATCTTATGGTGGACACTAGCAAACGCTGCAAAGTGTGGATGCAGCAAAATGCAACACAAGCAGTGAAATGATTTCATGCAAAGGGGGAAGCACATCTAACATGGCGAAGCATTAACTTCAACATGGCATGAATGAAGGAATGCACCGCATTTGATGTGACGGGTCTCCCAGCCACAGTAATGCCTCAGACCCAGCTAACGTTAGCTGTGTCAACGTCCCATGCCCAGGTACAAAGACATAAGCAGCTGACATTTGCTTTTTCTATTGAAAGCAAATGAACAATGTCTATAAACTATTTCAATCAATATTTTTCTTTGATACAAGTTCATAAAGCACTCATCGACCCCTGCTTCATCCGTGGGCACCCCCCTCTAGTACAGATACTCCTTTCACTTTGGCAATGAAGGGGAATATGAGCAAGGAGAAAGTGGATGAATGTCACCAAGCGGTGACAAGATTTGTGGAGAAGGGATTATATCCCTTTGCTATGGTTGAGTCTCCTGAGTTTAGGCATGCAAAATATAAAGTCAAATCAAGTCAATTTTATATAGCGCCTTATCCCACTCATAATACGGCTACTCACTAAAGAAATAATTTGACATAAAATATTACCGTACTCCTCTGCATATAAGCCAATGTTTTTTTCCCAGGAAATGCCCTTTGAAAAAGGGGGGTCGTCTTATATCTAGGATTGTATTATTTTCAGAACAATACGGTATTTAAAAACAAGTTCATTGCTTCCACACATAAAAAATAGTTGCTCATTGTTGCGATGGATGCAGAACTGCGTGCACAGCACAGCAGCAGTTGGTTATACATAGTAGCAGTTTGCTGTTCTGAAATAACTATAGAAATATTTTGTATAACTGAAGGAAATCGTTATCACAGTTAAAAGTTTATTAAATATAGCCTAAATGTACAAAGATTAAAGAAGTTAATTTTTGTTCTTGAAATATTTGTTCTTCTTTCCAAAAAAAAAACTGAAATTGGAACCGAGATTTGATAAGAACCGGATTCGATAAGCAGAATCGGGATCAGAACCGGAATCAACAAAATTGAAACGATATCCAGCCCTTGTCTCAACTTATATCTGCTTTGTAACAGTGCCATCTAGTGGTGGAATGTAACATGACTATAAATAAAGGAATGCATCACAGTGGTCAGACGATGATCAACCTCAAATGGCGGATGCATGCGTGTTAGTTTTCTTTGCATTTTGTTCATATTTCAGTGCCCTTACAATCTACGTCCACAAGACGCATGCAGATCTGTATATCTGCTTCATTTTCTGTTCTGATACGTATTTGGGTTTTTCTACAGAAAAGGGCACAATTACGGTAAAGATGGTCCACCCATTTTTTTGACAATGGAACTTAGCTTTCCCATTCATTTGGGGGCTAGAAATATTGGGCATGATATTTGCAATTAGGGGCAACTTTTAAAGGGACACTCATTCCAATGACCTTGACATCCAAGGTCAGAGTATGACGCAAATGTCCATACCGTAATCATTCAAAATTGAGCCAACAGAAAATTAAGTTGAAAATCAAACCCTTCTCACTGATGACTCAGACTTGCCACCAGGAACAAGTCTTCTGTAGAATTTCATGTTACATTAGAAAAGCTATTGGTTCAGGAAAAAAGGGATTAACCCTTTCCCCTCGACCAAAAGCAGGTGTCCTTTAAGTTTGGTTTTCCGTGTCTTTACCGTAATCAGTCAGCTATGTTAGTTCTACAGTTGTCCACCAGATGTCAATCCTGCCCTAAAACAAAAACAACCACAACAGCAACAACAACACAAAAGGAGGCCATTTTGAAACCTTTTGGGTGTGGTGGCTGAGTGCCAAGGCTCAGGTAGTGTTCAAATTTTTACTTTTCACGCAAATTAAATGCCTTTGCCGTAATCACGAAAATATGTTTTTTGTAGCTAGTGCTTCTTTATGAGGTTATGCTTGATTAGAAACCTTTTCAGAGAGGTAGGAAATAAGGGAAACTTCAGCCCTCACATTGGTTGCAAATTTTCATGGGGCTGCATTATATGTCTTTACTGGCGTCTTTACCATAATCAACTGCCCTGCCAAGGTATCCGGTGTTGTGTAAATAAGTGGAAAAAAATCCTGGAATATGGAAATAACTTTTTATCAGTCCAACATGATGTTCACATGACAAAAAGGTTTTCCAATTTGAACTCTGCTTCTAAAACTAAAAAAAAAAAAATCTACTCACAATACATACTGCAGTAACATACATATGACTGTAGTCCTGATGATACTGCTGTTTTCCATGTTAAAAATTTTTGTGTTTCGAGTTAGCATTTATTCAAAATTTATTCTTTTTATGAAGAATATTGATTCACTTGTATATTCACTGTCTTGACGCATGCATTGATTGTGAAAGGTAAAATATTCGAGGCTCTGGCGAAACGGACCATTTTGGAACATATAAATTACTGGTACTTTACAGTATAGAAAAGTTATGCAGGGGCATGCTGGAATAGTTAATTTGGAATTTGGGCCCTACCCCCAAAGTAACATAGTCTGCAAAAATTCCTCACCCTTTACAGCCAGTGCATGTTCGGAAAGCAAAGGTGGAGACATGCCTTCTCACACTCAGACTAGAGTTAACAATGAAGTATGATACTCCTTTCTTCAGTGCAATTTGCCAAAAACACTGATTATGGTAAAGAGGTATGTCACTTCATCTTTACCGTAATTGTTGATTACAGTAAAGACATCTGATCATCTTAAAGTTTGTTAAAAAAAAAATGAAACCAGCCATAACCCAGCTTTGCCATTTTAATACTGACTAGTACTTTGGAAGGCCTATTTGAAGAATAAAAAAAAAGTGGAATGCCAGAGAAAATTTTTGCTGGGCATGTCTTTACCGTAATCGTGCCCTTTTCTGTAGAAACGCCCATTTCCATGATGGGGACAGCATCATCACGAACTGTGGATTAATCAGTCAGGTCCTCTGTTAGCCAGAATTTGCTGTCCTTAAACTGGTCGCATGTCATATTTAAAAATGCATCACTTGGTGCTATTTAATCCCTAGCAGCCTACTGACTGAGCAGCTGCAGCTATAATATGGGCTGGTTAGAGCCAGAGCAGCACTCTTAGAACATTGCCTGGAACCAGCAGGACGGGCAAGTGTCTGGCTAGATTGCTTATTACATACCTTAAATTTGGCAGACGCTTTTATCCAAATTGCACTTTTATTATTACTATCCTTTGACTGACGTGTTCATCCAGTAACAAAACCTATTCTTGTGTCCAGATTGCTATTCTTTAACATTTGTTTGCATTTGTCTGAATAACTTTGTTGTTTTGTTGTTGTTTATGGTCCAGACCAGGAATCAAGTGCAGAGTCAGGTGTGCAATCCAACTCGTAGTTTATTGACAGCAGTACAAAACAAGATGGGGACGGAACCCCAGATGATGAGAGAGAGTTCAGTACAGTTGTTATTGGCTAAGCTGGGCTACAGTCACTGACGAGTGGCTTCCAGGATGTTACACAATGATGATGATGAAACACAGTCCCAGTCCTGGACTTCGATCAGGGTTGGAGGCTTATCCTAACAAACTTAACGAGGAGAACAAACTTGGAAAGGTTAAAAGAATGCAGTCCCAGTCCTGGACCCTGATTAGGATTGGAAGCTACTTCAAGAAAACTTGAGTTGATAAACAAGCTTGAGTAGAGTTAACTTGAACGCGGTCTCAATCCTGAATAGGATTAGATGCTTTTTTGAATTAACTAAATGACAATAAGAAGTTCTTAGAGAACAGGTTGTTACTAAAGTACTGGTGGCATTAGACAAAGAAATTTTACTACTAAACATATCACAGGGATTTTAGAGCGAATACGACTTTACAATCCGGCAACTTGCACATGACCTTCCCATGAGCGTTGTGACAGTTATTGTCTTTGTTGTTTGGAAGAACGAAACATTTTGAGAAAAGTCTTTATCTCCATGGGCGACATCATTCACATCCACGGTAGAATTTCCTCATAATTCATGAATGGGTTTGTCAGGTGGTTGTGAGAAATGAACTCAGATGGGTCCCAGTAACAACCAATTACTGTGGAAATAGTGGCTCGCACATGAAACATGACATCATAGCACTGTGGTAAACCACATCCCCCACTCCTAATGTAGGACTTTGGCCAAGTTTGTTGTAAAACTCAAGAAGAAGAGCTACAATTAGTCAGAATAAACTGCACAAAGCAGCTAACAAAATAATCAGGAATCAGACAACAACCTCAAATACTTTAAAGCACAGGCAGACTGGGTGGAGCACAAAAGTAAATGGAAGAATCAGCACAGAATGCTGACGTCATGCCCCTTAAAGAGAGGTTCATTTGGACCCGTGGCATGGCCACATTCCACATGCTGTAAATAAGTAAATGTACATTTTTTTTTCTCTAGTGCATTCTCCTACTATTCTGGGATTGCGCTCCAGGACCGCGGATAGCAATCAGGATTGCAACTGGAGCCGTGACGGTGCCTACTTCAGGACCGCGGACAGCCGCCAGGAGATCAGGCCGAAATGCGGTCGCTACACATTATAAAGATATAATGCATTGTCATGATGAAATTCACTGAGACACAAAGCAAATGTCTTTGTGTCAAAGTAGTATAGTGATGTTCAATGTATTTTGTAATTGGCAATGTATTTTGGCCGATCTTAACAATGCGCACAATCAAACCTACTCAAGCACATATACGGCGTCTACGTCATCGCCATCCACCTCCTGCCTACTCAGTGGAATAGAAGGTATGGTTGGCCACAAGGCGTGCCTTGCTCTGGGTGACGTCAAAGAAGCTTACCCCTAGGTTCATTGCCCCATTCACCATAACGAGAGTATTGTCTCCATCCACTGTCGGGCTCCTCCTTCCACCCCCTCTTCCTAGAATTCACCCTGTGTTTCATGACTTGAGAATTAGACCTGTCTCTTTGTCTTCTTACAGTCCTCTCTCCCACTCCCCGCCTCCCCCCAGGCGCATCGATGTTGGCCCTGCCTACACCGTGCATCGGATCCTGTATGTTTGCTGTAGGGGACGTGGTCGACTAATTCTTATCAACTGGGAGGGGTACAGGCCTGAGGAGTGGATCTGGGCGTCTGAACATAACATCTGTCGACCCTTCCCTCATCCGCCCTTTCCTGCGTCAATGACTGGGGTCCATTGAGGGAGGGTATGGTTACAACGCTTGTGTCTCCTTAATTACGTATCTCCTACCCCTTTCATGCAACCTGTGTGTCTTTAAGAGGTACTGTTTTCTTAAATAGTTTTGCATCTTGCTGCCTCCCTTTAGCCATGTGTAATCCATTTGTATGCCCTGCGCCTTTGTGTTCCTGTGCTGTATATAAGTCATCTTTTTGTGTTGTAGAGTTGCTGGATTGTCATCCTATGTGCCCTTAATCCAACAGTCAGTTTATGTCTTCAAGTTTACAACTGCATTACTGTCCTCGGAAATTATCGTAACCGTTATGATAGTGATGTACGAAATTACTCTTCGGAGATTTATCAATAAGAACAAACTCTCAAGCCTTACCATCAGTCTCCAGGATTGGGAAAATGTTCCTGTTAACCTGCCTTTCCAGTCTGTTTCTCCAACCACTTAATTAGGAACACCTCACAAGCCTTCATCAGTCTCCAGGATTGGGACGCACTCCTATTGAACTCTTCGGACCGGCTGACAGATAGTCCTACTTCGGCCGCGGTTAACGCGAGGATCCTGCCGTTGAAGCCACTGGCTAGGCCTCCCATTTGACATGCCCATTACCCTCACCACTCTGTACCACCAAAGCTGGACTGTGCTCATCCTGTTCTGAGCTTTCACCCTTCCCCTGTTGTATCATATTGCTCATTAGGTAAATAATAAGCAAATAAATACCCTCATTGGAATGAATTTTGAATCTGCATCTGGTTCCTTGTCTAGATCGTAAAAAAAAGATGTAAAACTGTAATTCATTTAATGTCTTTTCATATCATTTGAAAGTTATGAGCTTATCCAATGCACTCGTTTCCACAGTTGTAAAACAGTGCATTGCATTTACACACACACCCACACCCATCCTATTAGTGTTGCTTAATGGCAGCTGGAACGCAAGCATGTTTTGAAAGTTTCTTTATACTAATACCAACTTTAATTTTTTTCCACCTCATTTGTTCGGAATTTGGATAGAGTTTGTTTCCAAGGGAGGGTTGTCAGGCTACATGTGTGACGGTGCGTTCAGGAACCACTCGCGAGAACAGAAATTCCAAAAATCGTAAGCCTTTATTGATAGCAGGGTCAGGACCAGAAGACACAAGAATTGCCAAGCCAAAAACAAAATCCGAAAAACAAAGTCGACTAGACAGGCCGGGGTCAGAGCCAGAAAAGCAGAGATGCGACGGTACATAGACAGTAAGCAAAAAATCATAGTCGAAATCCAAAGCAGAGGGTCATACACAGGGCATCCAAACACAGTAATCTTGGTCGCACAGAAATGGGTCAAAATCCAAAAAGACAAAAACAAGAACAGAAGGGCTATGGCAAAATCAATGTCGGATGAAACAGTCGAGGAGAAATAATAATCGTTTGGCATACAAGAGGCTCTGCACAAAGGAAAATTGATCAACGTTCTGACAAGGGCTGAACAGCAGTGAGGACTCTAAACAGACACAAGGGAAGTCACATGCTATGCGGGGAACAGGTGCAATGAAACTTAAAGTGCAATGAAACTTAAACTGGCAGGAACAGAAAACCGGAATATATAATAACCAAAAAGAATAAAGAAAAGACATAACCATGAACATAAAGCATGACATCAAACACAGAACCATGACAACATGTTTGCAGTAAATCTTGTAAATTACTCATTCAGCCTTGTGCCAAGCTGCAAATATATAATGCTACTGTCTTTTTGAGGTTTATTTATTTTATCTAGTTGAAATATAAATAATTTTGTATCTGTGATGTCATTTTAAAAACAGCTATATTAACCATTATTCTATATCTTTCTAAACAGTTATAAATTAAAGGAAAGGCCTCGGAACACTGGAACGGGAACGTAAAAATAACATTTCTGCTGGAAAAAAGCCCTGTTCTTAGAACATTGGTGAAACCTGGAATCAGAAAAGTAACACAAGGTTTTGGTTGCTAGAATGGTTGTCTAATTTCAAATGGCTAACATTTCTCTTTGTTTCACAGACCCTGGCAATTTTTGCATAACATGGAATATTATTTTTTATATTTTGAGGCTTGTAGCTTAGTTGAAAAAGAGTGTCCCCATCAGGCCTTAACTAGCCCATATTATAGACACAGCTGCTCAGTCAGTGGGCTACTGTGGATTAGACAGCGACAGATGATGCATTTTTAAATATGATGTCAGGCCAGTTTAAGGACAGCAAATTTAGGCTGACGGAGGATCCGGCTAATTTATCTGATTATTATTGGTGTATTTAATACAGCCCTTCATCCAGCTTTATCAATATGCAGGTCCACAGCGACTGATACCAGCTGCTCTGCGGTCCACAGAGAGAGGAAAGGAACAAAGGATTCCTGAAATAAATCTACCAATCAATACTCAGCCATTTTCCCGATACCCTTTACTGAAAAGATTGTATCTTTTGTATCAAATAAAGCGTTTGCTAGACTTTCTTCCTTTTATCCCTTCTTTTCAAAACCAAGCACTGTGATAAGGACTGTTATAAGAGTCCGAGGACAGGGCAGGTAAGCTCAGCTGATCAGCTAGGAGGTTGCATCTCAGAGTCCTCAAAAAACTTTGGTCAAGACCTAGAAACATGTTTGCCAATTCAGGCAAAAATACACATGAGCCCAGTATTATACCGGCATATGACAGGCAATCTCATCTCCTGACCTTCATAAGAGCTGCACAACTCTGACCACCGCAATCTTAGCCGAGCAAATCACCTGAGCTGAGCCCCTTTTCTGTCTCTGCAGATAAACACATACTATTATTTGAAACTTCACAATCACTTCATCCACCTGATCCTGGTTGTATTGCGAAGATAATCACTTTGGCATTTAGAAATGGTAGATTAGCCATGCTTTTCTTCAGCCATCTCTTGATTCTCATAATTAGCACTTAAATGTTGAGAGAGGATACCAGCACTGCCTCTTTGGTCATGGGTATATTTTTAGCTATGGTGCAAGCAAAGAGTCATGATAAGATTCAGACTGATTCGGGATGATTTTTGGAGGGAGCCATTCAGACTCAGATGTAATATTAGTAAAAATCTTCGGAAGCCAATGATAACAATAAAAGATCAGTTACACTGGAATTCAGATTGTAAAGACAAGACTTGGCAACGCTGAATCAAGAATGAATGGTTAATGGATAGATTTTGCTTTTTCTTTCAAGTAACTTAGGAACTTTAACCCTTTGTGCAGATGTGTCCGCCCACGGACCTGGAGCTTTTATGCACGCAGTTACAATATTCTATCACTAGATGGCAAGCCCGGATCAGTCATTGAATATTCACAAGCAATCCGAGCTCGAACACGGTTTAGAATGTGGGTTAGTTCACTCCAATCCCTTTTTTCAGGAGTTGCCTGAATTAAACTCCTCAGCTAAGCCTGATGTGCAAACTGCTCAATATACTTGCCCTTAGTATCTATCCAGCTGTTCAAAAATATGATCTCTTGGTTCAGAAAAAATCGTTGTCCTCTGTAGCAACCACTTCAGCTGCAGTGAGCCAATGGTATCCTAAATAGTAGTAAAGAAAAATCAGTTTTCTGCAGCAAAAGGGGTTTTTTTGGTACCCTGGATGGTGTGCGCATGAATATCAATCAGCAATTTAAGGAGTATTAAAAAAAAGACACTTGACTGTAAATCAAGCTTTAGAGCATATTTATCAATACCGTTTTATATATATATATATATATATATATATATATTTGTACAAGTACTTACTTATTTGTGTATTATAACATTTATTAATGCATTTTATAATATATGTTTGTACATATATTGTAACATATATACTTGTACATATACTATAAAATATTTATTTTTAAATTTTTTGAAATATATTTGTACATATATTTAATTATTTATTTATCCCTGTTTCTAAAATAAGGATATGGTGTTTACATGCACAAACGCAAAAACGGGATTCTCCAAAAACCCGATCATATCCGGGATACTGAAGTCCATGTAAACGCACTGATAGAGAATACATTTCAAATGCTCATTTACTGTACGTCAGCGGCATTGAGACTCTTCTTAGAGTGGCCGTGTCATATGAAAGTTAAAGCTCGCAACATACGTAAAATTTGCTCAACTGGTTTCATAACTTTCTTGTGGTATTTCAAAGGCTATAAGATTCTGTTTATCACATAACAGAATAGCATAATTAAATAGAATACAAATTTAATTTCCGTCAGCACCTTAATGGAAACGTTAGTGCAATGCTAGGATGCCTGCTAATTAACTAACTCCTTTACACTTACACTTCGTATTCAGTTTAGCTGCATATTAACAGCATGACGAAACGCAGAGCGGTTGTTTATCTAGTATTACAACTATGTGATTAAGTTCAATCTATTATAACGTTATCTATCCATAATAACGTATACCTTTTTTTGTTCTTCAGCTCCAGTAACGTTAACTTAAGGTGGTCCAACCTCATTCGAAAATTCTATAAGATGTTAAAGTGCTCGTGCTGTTCTGGTTGTCATGACATCAGTAGAGTCCCTTTATACTCAGTATAAGGGGACTCTAGACATCAGGAGTGTTTGACATTCTAGCAGTATTCCATTTGCTCGCGCTCGTAGACCGAGCGGGAGACCATTCGTTGACTGCAACTCGGAGTTAAAAAAAAAAAATCCCATTCTGAAGTAGCGGCGGGAATAATGTAGCAGCGGCGGAACGCCGCTACTAAATGAATATAGCGGAAACTATGCCCTTATATCCTTGTAAGTACTCATGTTGATGGCCGATCACTCAATTATTCACTAAGGCTCGTCTGCGTAACGCACACTTATAGTTCACGTCCAGGTGAAACTTCCGCGGTAATAATGTATTGATTGACTAGTTTCTTATCCAATGCCAGAGAATTTTAAATTTCCACAGTAACTGAAAGACATTGATTGGACAATAAGAATATTATACAAACCTGTGCGTAAAAGTAAGGTCGATTGTATTGTCCTAATGTTGGGCATGGTTGCGCAACTGAAAATGACGCAATTTCAAAGAAAAAAAGACATCCAAAACCGGTCTGAAGTGCTCGGTTACATTTATGGGATTAAAATGTGGTACAGACATGGTCAATGGGAATTATTCCAAATGAAACAGGACTGGAGGGTTCCCTCTACCTGATACATCTGTCTCTGGAGGAAGGATTTCAATGATAAAGGTTATACTGCTACTGTTTGCATTTTGCTCAATGTGGCTTTTTGTTTTAGAATTTATACCGTGTTCAACGAAATTGAATGCAGAGGTTTTCGTTTCTTCAAAATGCAAGCAGTTCACGCACTTCGGTAGACCCCCTGCTATGTTCATTGCACCATTCTGTTCAATTTGGGGTACAAAATTGGCTGATTATTCCTGATAATGGAATGTCTATTCTGTTAAAATAAGGTATATTTCAGATATTACTGTTAGTGAATTATACTTGTTCCTTATAAGGTGTGGTGTTTATAAGGTCGTAAGCTTGGAAGTGGGAACTGCTAGCTTTTCATTGCAGGGTGAATGTTCTTACCGTTAAATAAGCAGTTCATTTAATGAGTATATGTGCTGGCTAGTGGGACTTTCAAGAAAAACTGACAAAATTCTAAACATGCTGAAAAGGCATGTTTCGTGTTTGAAGAGGTTACTGGTGACCATTGATGTACAACTGCACCTATATTGATAAATTCATGCTAAATTCAACGAGAAAATCATTACTTCATATTAAATTTCATATGTCAAAAGTTGATTTGTGTTAAATATATGATTATTTTATGATTTGACCGTGCACCATTTTGGGGGATGTTATAGTTTGGGAAGCCACCTGGATAGCTGTCTTATTTGGATCCTAGAGAGTAGGTAATCTAGAATGCAATTGTCAGGTGACTTGCACTTGTGGTCAAGGAGTTTATGATCCCAGAAATGTATAGGTTTAAGACCTAGCAATTTTTCAATTCTCTGTATTATTTTTTTTTTTTACATTTCAATGCTGAATTTTCATGAAGATTTTTTGTGTTTACAGCCCTTTTTCTCTACCAAAATCATGAAAATAAACAGAAATACAATGGAATTCTCAATGTTTCAAGTGTCCTAACTCAGTTGAGCCATTCCTGTCCTGTCTGTTAAGCTAAAATCTTGAATTATAAAGCCTTAAATAAGGTAACACATAAATAGCCAGATTTGGCTTCTGCGCAAAGGGGTTAAGGAATATCATTTTTACTTTGCGGACTGCAGTCAATATAAATCAACTACAGAGGTGACAAGGGAGTTCCCCGTTCTGATCTAGAAGAGCTGAATCAAGGGATTTGCCAGGAGTTAGGACTCCCCTTTGTCTCATAGTACACCTTTATACCTGCTAGATGGATGATCACAAACTTCTGTAGGTGGATCAGTAGACTGAGGCCCCATCTCAATCAGGCAGTCTCCTGTCCATGGTAAATCTCCCAAATCTTATAATTCAGTCATCCATCATATCATTCCCTCCCAGCATTGCTGATCAGATGCATTTCAAGATTCAAGATTCAAGCTATTTATTTGTCACATGCATAATTGTACATTTACAACAACAGTGAAATGAAATAATGACATCATGTCATGCTGTCCTTTCCAAGCCTTCATTCTTTCATTGGACAGTTTGTGTGAATGGAAACAGAGCAGAACTTGTGAACATTATCCCCAGAGTAAGCTAATTCCTACTCTACTAGCAACAGCATCATCAGAGTCAAAAAATTAGACATGCAAACTTCCCTGACATTGGCAGGGAATCTGCAGACACCTTTCCTTGTCAGATATTATTTGCAAAAGAATATCCCAGTGCTCCATTTTCTCCTTCGTATTCTCTATTCTCCCCCACAAGAATTAAAAATGGCATTTCAATTTACCTCTGCCATTGCGTTATTACTATTGCATACTGAGGTCTTTTTGTTTTGCTTTTGGAAGAGAAATGTTGAGACTGAAGAAATGAATTGACAACAGACCACCATCTATGTTCTTATATGAACAACATGCTCTTAGGAGAGAAATGCTGCATTTCCTTTCATTCACACATCGTGTCTGAGTTTTGATGAAAGCTGACTTTTGCCATGCCTGAAAACAAAATGTGTCAAATGAACATTTTGAAATGTTTGAACCTGAATGCCATAGCAAGAAATAAAATCAGCTATTCTTTGTTGGATGTTGAAAAAGCTTCCTTGCACTGAAAGTTGCAGAGATATTATTTTTTGGAGATAAGTCTCTGTCATGCCTTTGATTTTTCGCAAATAAACACAACATTTTTCAAAAGAAGAATTCAGTTTAATGGTTTATTTATCTGTTATTTACATTTGTACTAAAACCCCAAATCCGTGACTATTGGCATATTGTGTGTACATTACATTTTATAAAAGAAGCTATTTGAAAAGTCCATTCATCCTCTAATATATTGTAAATTATACTTTTCTTTATTAGTGTTTCCCTGGAAACAACCAAAATCATAACAATCATTTAACACAAAATCAATTTCAACAAAATCAAGGTTTCATAATTATTGGCACCCTTTTTTTAGTACTGAGTGCAACCACCTCTGGCAAAGATAACAGTATGGGGTCTTTTGTAATATTTGTTTAGTTTCAGGCACACATTAAGAGGGATTTTGAACCATTTATCAAAGCAGATCCTTTCAAGATCCTTCACATTCTTGGGTTTGCGTTTATCAACTGCCCTCTTCAACTCAGCCCTCAGGTTTTCAATTGGATTGAGGCGACTGAGATGGCCATTGCAGAACGTTGATTTTGTCTCACAGAACCATGTCTGTGTGGATCCTGAGGTATGATTTGGGTCATTTTCTTGTTTTGAGAGTCCACCTATGCCTAAGCCCCAGCCTTCTGGCAGAGGCAACCAGATTGTCAGCCAACATATCCTGATACTTGGTGGAATTCATTATGCCATTAATCTTAACCGGTCCCCCGAGATCATTATTAGTGATCCCACACCACACCATAACAGACACACCACAAAATCCGTCATGCTGCCTCAGGTTAACATTGTCATGGCGGTTGTTATGAGGTCGCCAGGTGCAACCACGCCAATCTAGAAAGTCTAAACTGTACTGGGACTCATCTGAGAACATTACAGGTGGCCACCAACAATCTCCCCGGTTCCTGCGTTGTGAACACCATTCGCATCTATTGGCCACGTGTTCGGAATTTCCACGTGCTGTACATGCGCATCATTGGCTGCGTTTTGGTGCTGTGTTTGAGAGCAGTTCGTGTTATCTTCATTGCAGTTAGTTACTGTATCCAAAACACAATCATTATTTTTTATTGACCTTGAAATTCCAATATCCAATGTCAATATATAGTTATAACATAACTTTTTTTGAAGAGTGTAATTGCCCTGACAGTGCTCAGTGCACATTCAATCGTTTGTGAAATTTCTTGAAGCCATTACCAGATTTATGAAGGTCTATAACCATCCTCTTGTGAACTGACAGTTGTTTAGTTTTCTTCATGGTGTTGGATGACAAAGGGATATTGCACGTGTTTATACCCTAGTGAAACAGGAAGTGATGTAATGGCTCAATATAGTACCTTAACACTTAGATAAAACTTAAATAAGTGGAATTTAATATCTGGTTTAATTTTCGAAGATGTTATTTACAATAATCTTTAAGAGTGCCATTAATTGTGAAACTGTGATTTGGAGGGAACTGATTTTGAATTAAATCAGTAATTGATTTGGGTTGGTTCCATTGGAACATTAATATCGCACAGCATTTTTCACATGTTGTTATTTAAAGTTTCTCAATATAAATATTTTTTAGAATTTTTTTAAAGTATTGTTTGTGCATTTCTAGTCAGGGGTGCAAGTAATTTTTTGAGCCCATTGCATGCATTATTGGGGCATGGGGTGACACTATTTTGACAACTGGAGAGACCCAACTTTGACACGCTGTCAAGCAAAAACAAAAAAATTATCTTATGGCTTTTTCCACATGATAATTCAGGTCCCATCGATTAGAAAACAAGTTCACACACACATACAAAAAACCTGTCAAAAAGTTAAATGAGTTTCAGAAGTAGCAAGAGAAATTTTTATTGCACATAACGTAATATATGGACTTATTTGTTTTGATTTCTTTGTAGGCAGTGGTTATATTTACGGCGCCATAAACGGTGATTCAGGGCTCAGGGAGTGGGCATGCACGGAGGCGTCTCCAGGCAAATCCAAAATGAAGGACTCGCGTTTGACAGGCATCTCTGGGCAAATCCAAGATGACGGACTCGCATTTGACAGTTGTAGGGAACAATTTTGATGATTTAGCCACTGAAATTCAGACAAGAAAATTTTGAGTTTAATTTCTTGTGTTGCTATACGTGGTAATCCATGTTACTGAGTGATGACACACCAGGTTGCTAGGGCACGCGCAGCATGCATTCGCATATTAATATTCTAAAGCCTCTTCTCAATAATCCCCCAAAACATATTGGCGCCTCCTTTTAAAATCGTACTAGCAAATAAAAATAGTGGCAAAGCCACTGTGCCCGCTTGGCTAAAATGGAACGCCCCCTATTGGCGAAAGTATCGGTCCGATTGGGCTCAAAATTGAACTTGGTCTAGACCTTATGACGCTTTATACACATATGAAATATGAAAAGGATCGGTGAAAAACTGAAGACGCTAGAGCGCAGACAAGCCAAAAGTTTACGCATGGACGCACGACAGACCACCACTAAAGACCCCAAGCATAGCATAAGCCCCTTGGGCCTTTTGGCCAAGCAGGCAAAAAATTTGAGCATCTTAGCTCGTAGAATAAGGGAGCTAGAGCTTTGCAGCAGGCCCAAAATCGAACTGGGGCTTGATCTTGGGCCCATATACATGCATATGAAATATGAAAAGGATCTGTTGAAAAGTGAAGGCACTATTGCAATGAAAGAAAATCTGTGCATTTTACGACCTTTGACCTACATAACCTTGAAATTTAGGTCAAATCAAAAACCCATTATATATATATGATGAACCCTTAGCAGAACAACCTACAGTAAAAATTTGAGCATCTTAGCTCGTAGAATTAGGGAGCTAGAGCAGTTTGAAGTTTTGCAAAAAAAGCCGCCTGGTGGCCAAACAAGAATTGCAGCATGACCAAAATTGAACTCAGGCTAGATCTTGGGCTCATATACATGCATATAAAATAAGAAAAGGATCTGTTGAGAACTGAGGGTACTATGGAGCTGAAATAAAATTGGCACATTTTATGATCTTTGACCTATATAACCTTTAAAAATTAGGTAAAATCAAAAACCGATTATGATGAACCCTTGGCAGAACAACCCACAGTAAAAACTTGAGCATCGTAGCTCAAAGAATAAGAGAGCTAGAGCCGTTTGACGTTTTCCAGAAAAAGCTCCCTGGTTGCCAAACCGTGAATTGCAGGAAGCCCAAAATCGAACTGGGGCTAGATCTTGGGCCCATATCCATGCATATAAAATATGAAAAGGATCTGTCGAAAACTAAAAGCTGTGGACGCACGACAGACCACCACTAATGACCCTAAGCACAGTATAAGCCCGACGACTGGCCTGTTGGCCAAGTGGGCTAAAAAGCCAGAAAAAAAAACGGAGACTGGATACGGAATTCTTTCTACGCAAGAGTTAACCACTCCTCTCTGTATATTTCCCCATTTAAAACTACCTAGGTGCATACTGCAACGCGCTGTATTGGAATTTTGGCATATGTGTACTCGGGTATGGTACGATATTACTAGTGAGAAAGCTGCCCAGCGGGTAGAGGGGACAATCGCATTGTGGCAACGGTACCGAACAATCGTACCTTGTGCGAAAGCGGTCTGAGAGTTTTATTAAAAACAAACACTCTGCCATAGACGCAGTTCAGTGTGCTGAGCTTGGAAGCTGCCAACACAAGTGAAGAAACATCAGTGCGCACGCGCGCCGTAAATATAGCCCAGAATCACTGTGTACGGCGCCGTAAATACAGCCACTTCCTTCTTTGTATGTGTGGATTACTTGGGTTGTGTCTGAAATTTTGTGAAAATTTCATGTCAACAGCCCCATTAGATATATATTTACTGAGAAAAATGTTGACGCGGTCAATACTTATTTTCCCCGCTGTACATACAATAAGTGAGTGGTTCCCAAACTCAGTCAAGGAGGTCCTCCTGGGTATGCTTGTTAAGTTCCAACCTCAGTTGCAATTAAATTATTTCAGCTAGCTATTATTTTTTCAAACTAGTTCCTTTTCATACAGAATGTTTAAAATCTTAACCATATTACATCAGAAATAGCATTGTATAATATTTTCAATTACATAGAGGACATCTAGGGCTTACTGTGCTATATTGCAAACAAATACTTACTTAAAAGGAGGCAAATAATCTCTGACCAAATTGAGGCCGATCTGAATCAATGGGCTGCTAATTAGTGGAGGTCCAGACACCTGGCCACCAATCATAGCTATCTGACAAATAATAAGCAATTCAAAGACAAATAATGGTCTTCAATTATTTTTTATTAATCTTTATTTAACAAGGTAATCAGCCCATTGAGATCAAGCATCTCTTTCACAAGGGAGACCTGGCTAAGAAAGGCAGCAATCCACATCAATAACACAAGATTAAAAACAGTATACACAACACTGGGAAGAAAAACAGTGCAAAGTACAGAGCAGTGATGACACTCATGACAATTAAGGGCAACAACACTGTCCAATGGATTCACACCCAAGGTCCTTAAAAATCTGGCAGTTTTAAATATTTTTGGAGGGTGTTCGATGTAAAAGTGGCGGAAAATTTGAATGCTCTTTTCCCAGCTGAGTGCGGACATGTGGAACAATCAATTGCACAGCATCCTTTGAAAGAAGGCCAAATTGGTTTTGAGTTCTAAGAATATATGTGTAACGTTCCGTGCTTCATGCTTCGTGCAGGTGCACAGAGGACAGGAAGTTAAGGACTGGACTCCGGATGGCTTTGTTTGTATTTATTCAGCCAACTGCACAGAAGAAGGCAGAAAAGTAGAAATGCAAAACAGCAAGGAACTGAGGTTGATGGCCAGAGACTCTCCAACCTGTGAAGGCTTGCATAAAAAAATTGTGGAATACTTCAAAAACAATGTTCCTCAACGTCAAATTGCAAAGGCTTTGAAGGTCTCATCATCGACAGTGCACAACATCATCAAAAGATTCAGAAAAACTAGAAAAATCTCTGTGCGTAAGGGACAAGGCCGAAGACCTTTACTGGATGCCCGTGATCTTCGGGCCCTCAGACGCCACTGCATCACTCACCGGCATGATTCTGTCATTGACATTACTAAATGGGCCCAGGAATACTTCAAGAAACCACTGTCTGTAAACACAGTCCGCCGTGCCATCCACAGATGCCACCTAAAACTACCATGCAAAAAGGAAGCCATTGTTGAGCATGATCCAGAAGCACCGCCGTGTTCTGTGGGCCAAGGCTCACTTAAAATGGACTGTGGCAAAGTTGCAAAGTGTCCTGTGATCAGACGAGTCCAAATTTGACATTCTTGCTGGAAATCATGAGCGTCGTGTCCTCCGGGCTAAAGAGGAGAAAGACCACCCCTCCTGTTATCAGCGTTCAGTTCAAAAGCCAGCATCTCTGATGGTATGGGGATGCATTAGTGCATATGGTGTGGGACACTTGCATGTTTTAAAAAGCACCTTAAATGCTGAAAGGTATATAAAGTTTTTAGAGCAACATATGCTCCCCTCCAGACAACATCTATTCCAGGGAAGGCCTTGTGTATTTCAGCAGGACAATGCAAAACCACATACTGCAGCAATTACAACAGCATGGCTTCGTAGTAGAAGAGTCGGTGTGCTGAACTGGCCCGCCTGCAGTCCTGATCTTTAACTGATTGAGAACATTTGGCGCATAATTAAACGAAACATCCGTCAAAGGGGACCCAAAACTCTCCAGCGGCTGGAAGCCTGTATTAAACAAGAGTGGGATCAAATTCCAATGGCTAAACTCAAGAAACTTGTCTCCTCAATGCCCAGATGCCTCCACTCTGTGTTAAAAAGAAGAGGGGATGCTACACCATGGTAATCAGGCCCCTGTCCCAACTTTTTTGAGACCTGTAGCAGCCATAAAATTTGAAATGAGCTTACTTTGTGGATAAAATTGTAAAATTTCTCAGTTTCAACATTTCCTATGTTATCTCTGCTCTATTGTAAATAAAATACTGGCTGGTGTGATTTGAAAGTCACTGCGTTTTGATTTTATTCACAATTTACACTTTGTCCCAACTATTTCAGAATTGGGGTTGGACAAATAGGAAAAGAAAAGAAAGTGAGAAAATAATAACGTGTTGATAAAACAATAAACAGCAAGAGTTTCAAGGTTTTAGTATAAATTCATGAATTAAGAGAATAAGCCTATACAAGACTACTATATCAAAAAGGCATGAGATTTCTCAGACTTCACAATGAGACTGAGGGAAGGTCGGTCTTAAATACACACTGCTAGCACCCAGTGGCAATGAGAAACTGGTGCGGATGATAATAGAATAACTAGAAAAGGCTACATTTTCTGAAGAAAATTTGTGCGCTTGCGAGAAAACTTGAAGAGGTTGGCTGATAAAATGAAGGTGCTCGGAAACTGAGAGGCAAAGGAAATTGCTGAAGAAATGTAGAAAAACTGCTGAAATGTAAGCACAAGACTTTAAAGCTGAAAGTAATTGTTTAAGGAATTGTGACTTTTCAGTTACATCATGACTGAGTCTACTCTCCTTCAACCCAGCTAAAAAAAAAAAAAGGTCAATTGGAGTCAATAAGATTTACGCATTTCTCTCTATGGCTCTGTTCATATCTAGGTCAACGTAGTGCATGCTGAGAAATTAGCTTTAAAGCGGAGCAAACATGGCAAGCCACATTGGCAGACTGCCGCAGCTGTTGTTGCTTATATCTCTGTATCTCTGTCAGTGTCTCCCCCAGTCCCTAACTATACAACACTGACCTGGCCAAGTAGTGAAATGCCACTATTCACGGCTCTCTGTTCATTTTTGTGCGCTGAGTGTTCGCAAGCTAAATAGCTAATAATCACAAGCTGCAAGATATCATTAACACGTTGTGATATTATTCACGACTCTCTTTTTATGTCTGTGCTATTATTAGTTAGTAAGCTAGCGTGCACAGAACATGTTTGAAACAGGTTGAATGTGAGCGTTGAAATTGCCATCACAGCAGATGACTAAATCAATAGCTAGCTAACGTTAACTATTAAAGCTGGAGTATGCAATCTTGGAACAGCAAGCAAGATTTGAATGTAGCCTCACCTCTAAACCCACCCCCTCCCCTCAAGTCTCTGACCAAAGCCACGCCCCCTGATTCACATGCACGAGTGCGACTACCTGGATGCAGTTTCCTATGCCTGAATCGTCAGCGAAGCTGCGTGAACGCTAGGTGCAAACACAGCAAAATATCTACATTTTACCATCAACAAGTATCCTATGAATATGGCCTCAGGTCAAAGACCAAACCAATACGACTACCTGGACATATTAGAAATAGAGTTACCGCATATTATGTATAAAACACAGCTAGCCACTGAGCTAGCCTTAGCACTGGAAACAAGCTAACGTCAGCCACGAGCGCAACATTTGTAACATGAGATATTCTCAACGGAGTGTAACTGTAACCATTGACGTTTTATATATGAAGCTATATGGCATTTCAGAATGTTTGTTAACAATATGCGCCAAGATACTTCCCGGCAGAATATGGCAGAACGCGAGCGGCTTCCCACTGACTTGAAGAGATCCAGTCAGGAAAGTCTGTCTTAAATTAATAAGTTTGGGGTTTATGACTTGATATTTTGCAAAACGAGACGAGAAATGTTGACTGTTAAATATGAAAACAAAGGTTTTGTAACCAGAAAATACATCTGTGGTGATATACGATGTATCTACCAGCCACCCACTTGCGTTAGCAACCAACTACCGACGAAGTTATTGCTATGAGCCAAGCTTGCAACGCCTATCGGCGGCAAGTGTAGCCTGCTTTTTCCCTATGGCTTTTGCAGCTAATGTGACAGCAGAGCCCCTGTGACAGCATTCTCTGGTGACAGTCAGCGACAACAGCATCCGCCGAGGAAAAAGCACATAACCGTTTATTTTTAACAATATTAAAATTGTGAGAAAGGTGAACAAATAAATTCTCGCGCTGAAATGTTAAGTAGACAAGAATGCGACTGTCTCAAACTGCAGATTCAGCTTACTGTGTCCTCGCGTTCTTGGAAGTTTCTACTCCCGTTCTCAACTTCTCAAATTTGAACTCACAAATATGGGAGTCCGTGAGAAAGGCAGTGCTTATGCTGGCTAGCGTTTGTCCAGCAGTAAAGAAACACCCACAACTAGGCTACACAGCTGATTGAATTGCGTGTGCACGAGAAATGATTGTCATCGTCAGTCACTCCTCCTGGCTCTGATTGGTTGTTTTGTCCCGGTCGCGGTGAAATCTTGCAGAAGGAATTTGAAGCACTAGATAGAGCCAGATTACTCTGATTTTCTCAAAGATCATCTGACTCGCATCCCACTGTCAGGTCAGAGCAACAGTTTTAACAAATATGACAAAAAGTGATTTTTTTTTAAAAATTGCAAACTCCAGCTTTAAGCTACTCAATGAGTATGGAAAAGTTACGTCTGCTGGCTTAGCAAGGATGGCAGTTACGATCATTTTGATTCCAGTATTTTGCCTGTTTTATATACAATCGTAAATATATCTAGCTAGTGCGAAAAGTTTCTTGTATATACTGGAATAGGAGCTCGAGCAATTGTTTTCTGCTTTGCAATTTTTTTACTGTAACATGTGTTCTCATAGACCCACCCTGCAAAAAGACCGGTCTTTGCTGCTCTAAATGTGTTCTTTTGGAGCTGGTTTGAGCGACTGTACAAACGACGATACTGAAAAGTGTTTCACTGAGTTTGACGTAGAAGAATGAGATTTGTCTAACACTCGTATCAATCTTAATCCGAACAATGATAATGCTGAGGCCAGGAAAAAGTCCAGCAGAGGGCAGAATTGAACCGCAATACCGCTATGCCACAATTTCGCTGAGCCATTTGAGTAAATGATTAAAGCATTTGGTCCAAAGGAGATTTTAGCTAAGGCGTCTCTTACATACTACTGCCACTACCTCAAAGATAGTAAGCCCAATCTACGAAATGGAGGTACCATACTGAAGAGGAGAGTCTGCTGAGCAAAATAAATCAAAATTGTGTGTGTAGTGCCAAAAATGTGGGAACACGAACAAGTTATAAAACTGTGTCTTTCAGCTTCCCAACCGGAATTTTCTTGTGAGATTTACTATAGGAGTTAATGGATTTTCTGTTAGTGCTCCGGTCACTTTTAGGCTCATACTGCCACAATCGTCTATCCAATATCTTGCATAGTTACATTTTTGTGACCAGCGCGACTTTTGCTACAACTTGGATATAAAAATATGTAGAGTGAAAACTGTGTGTAAACTTTTTAGAGCAAGTTTAAAGGTACAGTGTTTAACTTATTTGGCTTTTTATTACAACCCCAAATCCGAAATAGTTGGGACGAAGTGTAAATTGTGAATAAAATCAAAGTGCAATGACTTTCAGATCACAAGCCAATATGTTCTTTACAATAGAATATAGATAACATTTCAAATGTTGAAACTGAGACATTTTACATTTTTATCCACAAATTGAGCTCATTTTAAATTTTCTGGCTGCAACAGGTCTCAAAAATGTTGGGACACAGGCAAAAACAAGGGCTGAAAAGGCAATTAATATATAAGAGAATAAGCTGAAAGAACATTTAGCAAGTAAGTAAATTAACTGGCATCAGGTTTGTAACATGATTGGCTATAAAAGGGATGTCTTAGAGAGGCTGAGTCTCTCCGTTGTAAAGATGGCCAGAGGCTCTCCAACCTGTTGTAAACACCGTGCAACTAGGCCAAGGAGGGTCCTAGTTGAGGCGGAAGGTCTCAGCATGTTTTCTTCGGTGTGAATCAGGATAAAACAGATGTTAATGTATCAACTTTCTCTGTTCACAAGAACAGGGCGCATAGCATAGCGCTTACAGCGTATCTGACTCCATATCAAATTTAGGATATAAACTTTAGTTATAACCATTTGCGGTTACGATTGAATTATGCGTTGGCATAAATATTGATCTGACTCTAATTAGTTAATTTGGAGCTTCGTTGTGCGTCGGACCCCTAACTGGTCTACACCTAGATCTGCCGGACCAGAAACATCTGTACAGCCCAATTCGGTGGATTAACTCAGAGGCTGGCGGTTCTATTAAGCGCAGTAATTTGACATAGAAATTAGCTATGACTAGGGATTACCGGGGCCCAAAGCGAGTAACTCCGAAGTGTGACATTATCAGTTCAGGGACTTCGTGTTGTATACGATTTCCGTTCAGTGACCAAGCCGACTCGGTATAATGGAATGTCCTCGAAGCCTAATCATAATAACACCAACAACAGCGTGGAAAATCCACCATATAACGCAGACCAAGCGTGTTGATCAGTTGATCAGGCATTGCGATTACAGTCCTACGTCACCCAATTGGGAGACAAGACTCTGTGCTGGAAGAATATCAGTTAGAGTCAGAAAACCACAACAGAATGCAATTAAAATTTATTTCGCCAGCCAGGTACAAGCTTAACTCCTTCAACCCCACAGCCCTCTACAGAGGGCTGACCAACATATTCCCTTCAACCCCAAATTCCTGTAGGGAAAATTCAAACAATCTGACTAATTGATTGGAACATATCAGGTTACATTTAATGGGATTCCAGAGATAACAGTAAGATACAATGTCCAGATAATGACCAGCCCTCTACAGAGGGCTGTGGGGTTGAAGGGTATAGTGATGCTAGAATATCTGGGGTTGAAAGAGTTAAATCAGAAGAACCAATCACATCGTTACCGAAAATGTAAGAAAAAAGTCAAATCATACCTGGCACAGCTCACAACTACACATCTACACAAGGTGTACGATGCGGGAAGGCTGAATACAAGCTTCCATAGCTATATCACGTCTGCAGGAGCACGTGTGGGAAATTGCCTAAGATCTTCCATGGCTAGATTAAAGCTAACCACGTCATGGAGATGTGTGTGGGGGAAGTTGAATGCAATCTTCCATTGTGAGAATGGTTACACACATACAGATGAATGTGTAGGGAAGTCATCTACGATCTTCCATAACTATAGATTATTTGCTACACACGGCATATAGATGCATGTGCGGGAAGTCGGTTGCGATCCTCCCCGCATCCTTTGCTTCCCTACCTTTTATGCCCAAAATCCAGAAGCACTTCCTATAGCGGGGTCATAGGTCACTTGGGTAATTCGAACCAGGAAGGCGCCCCCTCCCTGGAGGAACTTTGGGCAGAGACATTACCATGAGGAGAAGTAGAAGTATATTTCTTTTCATACTTATTGAATGAGGGTTTCGTATAATTTTAATCCCTTCAAAATATGCCCTATGCGATTTCAGGAATTTAGTGGAGTAAAATGATACCAAACACAATATGCTTGCACTGCAGTTGGAAACTGGAAAAATCTCTGTGCGTAAGGGACAAGGCTGAAGACCTTTACTGGATGCCCGTGATCTTCGGGCCCTCAGACACCACTGCATCACTCACTGGCATGATTCTGTCGTTGACATTCCTAAATGGGCCCAGGAATACTTCAAGAAATGACTGTCTGTAAACACAGTCCGCTGTGCCATCCATAGATGCCACTTAAAACTCTATCATGCAAAAAGGAAGCCATTGTTGAGCATGATCCAGAAGCACCACCGTGTTCTGTGGGCCAAGGCTCATTTAAAATGGACAGTAGCAAAGTGTCCTGTGGTCAGACGAGTCCAAATTTGACATTCTTGTTGGAAATCATGGGCATCGTGTCCTCCGGGCTAAAGAGGAGAAAGACCACCTCTCCTGTTATCAGCGTTCAGTTCAAAAGCCAGCATCTCTGATGGTATGGGGATGCATTAGCGCATATGGCATGCATATGGCATGTTTTAAAAAAGCACCATGAATGCTGAGAGGTATATGAAGGTTGAAGAGCAACATATGCTCCCCTCCAGACGACATCTATTCCAGGGAAGGCCTTGTGTATTTCAGCAGGACAATGCAAAACCACATACTGTAGCTATTACAACAGCATGGATTCGTAGTAGAAGAGTCTGTTTGCCGAACTGGCCTGCCTGCAGTCCTGATCTTTCACCGATTGAGAACATTTGATGCATAATTCAATGAAAAGTCCGTCAAAGGAGACCCAAAACTCTCCAGCAGCTGGAAGCCTTTATTAAACAAGAGTGGGATCAAATTCCAATGGCTAAACACAAGAAACTTGTCTCCTCAATGCCCAGACGCCTCCACTCTGTGTTAAAAAGAAGAGGGGATGCTACACTGTGGTAAACAGACCCCTGTCCCAACTTTTTTGAGACCTGTAGCAGCCATCAAATTTGAAACGAGCTCATTTTGTGGATAAAATTGTAAAATTTTTCAGTTTCAACATTTGCTATGTTATCTCTGTTCTATTGTGAATAAAGTACTGGCTGGTGTGATTTGAAAGTCATTGCATTTTGATTTTATTCACAATTTACATTTTGTCCCATCTATTTCAGAATTGGGGTTGTAGCGAAAATCAAATATTGCTGTCATAAATACGTATTTATCGAAGTCTAATCTCAATCGCATACAAATGAACGCTTTCTCGAAGCTTAGAATGAGTTGTTTACAAATACATAGGCGGCGGTGCACCCACTGGAGGCTGCTATGTTGCATCGCCATCTTTGAGTGCGGTAGCCAAAAGGGGAGAAACGTGGTTCGCCTTTCGCGTTTTACCTTTAAATCCCCGTGTGTTGTCGGGGGTGGGGAGGAGAAGCAAGCAAAGACAACTGTGTTGGTGAAAGCGCCCTGCGGTTCATATACTTACCCTTTCCCTTGAAATGGAGGACCATGGATACTCTTTGCCCCATGAGAGGGAAGGAAAACCACCCAAGAAAAGAAAAAGAAAACATGACCGGGATAAAACGAGAGTCTACATCGGCGTAGCTTTCCCAGGTGAAGACGACTCATGAGCGAGAAGGACTTGAAAAAGGATGCGGAGGTTGCAACCTTTCTGCTAGACGGGTAATTAAATCTAACAGTGAAGTTTATTTTGGCGTAATGTTGGAACCAGGGCAGTGTAGTCCAGCAACTACTTTATCCTCCCGTTTAAGTCGGATAATTTGCTGTTTCTTGCAATATAAAACGGCAGAGACGGCTAGTTTGTTAGTTAGCTTACATTGGAAAAGCTCTATTGCAACAGTTTTCAGTTGCTGTTACTCTGCACATAAGTCATAGTCGTAGGCGACCGTGCGTAATGTAACTCTTTCAACCGAATTTTCCGAGAGTTTTTCTCGTGTTTCATGCTAATTTATTTCAGCTGATTTGCCGGGGGGGGGGGTTTGATGTCCTCCCTGTAGTCAAACAGAATAGACTAAAGCGATACCAGTTTATCATCTTAATGACTAAGTGAATTAATCAATAGAACCGTAAGCATTCTAACGCTAAAAGTATCTCCAGGTAATAATTATTTAGAATTGCCACCTCTCCCAACCCCCTCCCCACTCTTGTTTAATACAGGCTTCCAGCTGCTAGAGAGTTTTGGGTCTCCTTTGATGGACTTTTCGTTTAATTATGCGCCAAATGTTCTCAATCGGTGAAAGATCAGGACTGCAGGCAGGCCAGTTCAGCACACGGACTCTTCTACTAGGAAGCCATGCTGTTGTAATAGCTGCAGTGTGTGGTTTTGCATTGTCCTGCTGAAATACACAAGGCCTTCCCTGGAATAGATGTCATCTGGAGGGGAGCATATGTTGCTCTAAAACCTTTATATACCTTTCAGCATTCATGGTGCTTTTTAAAACATGCAAGTGTCCCACACCATATGCACTAATGCATCCCCATACTTTCAGAGATGCTGGCTTTTGAACTGAACGCTGATAACAGGAGGGGTGGTCTTTCTCCTCTTTAGCCCGGAGGACACGACGCCCATGATTTCTAACAACAATGTCAAATTTGGACTCATAACATAACATAACATAACATGAATGGCGAGAACAGGCCGTTCAGCCCAACTAGGCTCGCCAGTTTCTTTGTACCATCGTGAATATATCACTTCAGATACTCAATGCCTCAATGGTATCTAGCTTTAAGTCAAGCCTGCTCTTGAAAACTCCCAAGGTCTCTGCCTCAACAATATGGTCAGGCAAGCTGTTCCACACCGAAATTACTCTTTGGGTGAAGAAATATTTCCGAATATCAGTGCTAAAGTTACCTTTAGTCAGCTTCCATTTGTGACCCCGAGTTCTGCTAACAACACTTGGTCGAAGGAATCCTACATAATTCACTTTGTTAATCCCTTTAACATATTTAAAGACCTCAATCAAATCACCCCTTAGTCTCCTTTTCCTGAGACTAAAGAGATTAAGGATCTTCAGCCTTTTCTCATAGCTTTCATCTTTAATACCCGGAATTAGCTTCGTGGCTCTTCTCTGAACTTTCTCTAAAGCCTCTATGTCTTTCTTTAAGTATGGTCCCCAGAACTGTACACAATACTCTAGATGTGGTCTGACGAATGTGTTGTACAAAAGAAGCATCACCTCCTTGGATTTGAACTCAATACTTTTGGCAATGTATCCCAGCATCCGATTGGCTTTTTTAACTGCTACGGCACAATGGCTAGAGCCTGTGAGGGTTTGGTCAACAATCACTCCCAGATCTTTCTCTTGTGAAGCACATTCCAGTTTAAAACCTCCCATGAAGTAATCCCGTCTAATGTTTTTATTACCTACATAAACTACTTTACATTTCGCTCATTAAATTTCATTTGCCACATTTCTGCCCAATTCTGGATTCTATCCAAATCATCCTGAATCACTTTAGTGGACTCTAAACTATTTGCCAAGCCCCCCAATTTAGTATCATCTGCAAATTTCACTAATCTGCTCTCAATATTCCTATCAAGGTCATTAATGTAGATGAGGAACAGCAGGGGTCCCAACACCGATCCCTGGGGGATGCCACTCCCCACCATACCTAGCTCAGATGAGATACCACTGACCACCACTCTTTGTGTTCTGTCCTGCAACCAGTTATGAATCCACTTCAGAATACCACCTGTAACTCCAATGGAGCTCATTTTAAAAATTAGTCTCTTATGCGGTACTGTGTCAAATGCTTTCTGAAAATCCAAATATATGATGTCATAAGCCCTGCTCTGGTCATAGGTCTTGGTGGCCTCTTCAAAAAAATCCAGAAGGTTTGTCAGGCATGACCTTCCTTTTACGGAAACCATGTTGGCTATCCCTCAAGATATTGTTACGTTCAAGAAATAAGTCCAGCTCATCTTTTATGATAGATTCCAATATTTTGCACGCAATGCAAGTTAAACTGACTGGCCTGTAATTACCTGGCTCAGTACGGTCCCCTTTTTTATATATTGGTATTATATTGCCCTGTTTCCAATCATTTGGTATTTCTCCAGTTTCTGAAGACCGTCTAAAGATGGCGGATAGCGGCTTAAAGATGATCTCACTAACTTCCCTGAGCACTCTAGGATATAAGCCATCAGGACCCGCTGCCTTATCTGCCTTTAGTTGATGCAACTTGTCTAATACTATGTTATCCCGAACCTCAATTTCCGCTAAATAATCTTGAGCATTGGACAAGCCCTCTGGCCGAGCAAAGACCGCTCTAAGGTAAAATTCTCAACAAAGTAACCGTTTAAGGTGTCCGCAATATCCTTGTTATCATATAGCAGCGATCCATTTTTATTCTTTATGCACTTAACCTGCTCTTTGACTTTCCTTTTTCTGCTACAGTACTGAAAGAAGCGCTTAGGGTTAGTTTTTGCCCCCTCTGCAATTTGTCTTTCATACAGTCTTCTAGCGTTCCTCAGCTCTTTTTTGACCACAGCCCGCATTTTGCAGAATTCGGCCTTAGTAATCTCATTGTTATCCTCTATGTACATCTTATAAAGATTCCTCTTTTCCCTCAAACTCCTACGAATAGCTGCTGTCATCCACTGAGGATTCTGCTTTTTCAGCTTACTTTTGGACACCTTTGGAATGAATTTGCATTGTGAATCAAGTAAAACCCCCTTAAATCTTTCCCACATCTCATTTACAGACTCACAGTCCAGGAGTGTCTCCCATTTTATTCCACTTAGATATGAGCGCATCCTGTCAAAGTTTGCTCACCTAAAATTGAAAATTTTTGTTTTTGGAGACACCTTTTTAACTTCCCATGAAACCTCAAAATTAATAGTAGAGTGATCACTTGTCCCAAGTGGCTCCAGTACCTCAACACTGCTAATTCTATCTGGGTCATTACAGAGCACCAAATCTAAAATTGCCTTCTCTCTTGTTGGTTTATTAACATACTGCACCAAAAAATTATCATTTATGACATCTAGAAATTCTTCCTCCCCCCTACCCTGTCCTTTCACCATTTCCCAATCAATACCAGGATAATTTAAGTCTCCCATAATAATAGTCCCTCCTCCTCTACAAGCTTGCATAATCCTCTTAAAAAGCATTTCATTGACTGTACTGTCCAAAGCTGGTGGTCGATAGCATACACCTATGTTTAAACCAGTCTCGTGTTTGCCAGTGAGCCTGACCCAGATATCTTCACAGGGCAAGGAATGTTCAAGTTCAGGAATTTCCTGCACATTTATGTTTTCGTTCACATAGAGTGCTACACCCCCTCCTCGCCTATTACATCTATCCTTCCTAAAGAGCTTATAACCTTCTACATTATATTCATCTCCATCCTCTTCACTAAGCCATGTCTCTGTAATCCCAACTATGTCATAGCCTTCACTAATCATAACGGCCTCAAGTTCTCTAAATTTATTTTTAATGCTTCTTGCATTTAGATAAAAACATTTCAGGTTATCACGAATGCTCTTCCCCTTCGATTTCCCATGTGCCTGCTGCTCAAAGCCCCTCACCACACTTTTTTGCTGTAAAAATATATCATCAATAGTGCATGCAACGCTGTCAGCTTCCATCAGGGCAGTCTGCATTTCCCTCTGTGTAACACTCTCTAACCTCCCTGCCCCCGACTCGTCTGACCACAGGGCACTTTGCCACTTTGCTACTGTCCATTTTAAATGAGCCTTGGCCCACAGAACACGGCGGCGCTTCTGGATCATGCTCAACAATGGCTTCCTTTTTGCATGGTAGTTTTAGGTGGCATCTGTGGATGGCACGATGGACTGTGTTTACAGACAGTGGTTTCTTGAAGTATTCCTGGGCCCATTTAGTAATGTCAATGACAGAATCATGCCAGTGAGTGATGCAGTGGTGTCTGAGGGCCCGAAGATCACGGGCATCCAGTAAAGGTCTTCGGCGTTGTCCCTTACGCACAGAGATTTTTCCAGTTTCTCAGAATCTTTTGATGATGTTATGCACTGTCGATGATGAGACCTTCAAAGCTTTTGCAATTTGACGTTGAGGAACATTGTTTTTTAAGTATTCCACAATTTTTTTACACAAGCCTTCACAGGTTGGAGAGACTCTGGCCATCTTTACTTCTGAGAGATTCAGCCTCTCGAAGACATCCCTTTTATAGCAAATCAAGTTACACACCTGATACCAGTTAACTTAATTACTTGCTAAATGTTCTTCAGCTGATTCTCTTATGTATTAATTGCTTTTTAGCCCTTTTTTTGCCTGTGTCCTAACTGTTTTTGAGACCTGTTGCAGCCAGAAAATTTGAAATAAGTTCATTTTGTGGATAAAAATGTAAAATGTCTCAGTTTCAACATTTGAAATGTTATCTATGTTCTATTGTAAATAACATATTGGCTCATATGATCTGATAGTCATTGCATTTTGATTTTATTCACAATTTACACTTCATCCCAACTATTTCGGAATTGGGGTTGTAATAGGACCCCAAAAAATTACATTTAAAATTAAATATCTCAAAAACTAAAAAGAAAATCAAACATCTGTACAGATGCAACGTAATTCAGAACTAGCTGAATTTTTTTAAAGTTTGAACGGAATCAATAGCTTAAACGGAGCAGGAGAAGTTAGACGGCAAAATTTAGGCGGAATAAGAAAAAGAAGAAGAAGATGTAAAACCCACAAAACAATAACCAACGGCGGAAATTGTAGGGCAAAGGTTCAACGTGTTCTGTTGGCTGGTATTAACACGCGTGTCGTCCTGGCTGGTGCGAATCACAATAAAATGGATACATTTTCTCCGTTCAACAACGGGGGCACAAAAGCACAACGGTTACAATTAATCTGACTCCATAATAAATTTAGAATACCAAATTTAGTTATACCCTCGTTAAATATCTGACTCCAAATTAGAATTAGAATTTATAGTTTAGGGACACATGCGTGAATCTCGGAGCAACTAAGCCGCCAGACTCTTCCGTGAAAACCAGTTACTCAACCGGCGCCCGGGTAATAAGCGGTTGCGGATCTTAGTTCGGTGAGAGTTCTAGAGGATGGAAGAAATTACCATGATAGCAGCAACTTTGGCATAAACATACCATGAACCCAGATTTATGTGCACCACAGGGCCCCTTAAGGAGATCGACCAGGCACCGGCTTATAAGCCCAAGGGTGCCCTTAAGGCCAAATCCCCAGGACCGATACTACATAAACCCTTTATATAAGTAGACCGTAATCTGCAATCCAACTTAAAACCCATCACTACCTTTAAAACATCAGCTAGCTAGTCTGGAATGCAAGGATTCGCCCCTAAGTACCGGGTCGAACGTGGCTAGAAAGAACAAAAGGATTAGGAGTCACGGAGACCACGCAAGCTTAAAGGAATGACAATAATTTATTCACCAGGTAGGCAAAAGCTTAAATCAAACAAATCAACGTTAAGCCAATTACAAGTTACGCATAATTTAGAAGAGGAGAATAAAGTCATACCTGGAGGAAAAGGATACACGCACTAACGTGCGCGGGAAGTTCGAAATACGATGTTACATCACCGAAAAGGCTACTCACGCACTAACGTGCGCGGGGAGAGATCGGATACGATCTTCCCCGAATGGCTTGTGTCTCTTTCCTTTAAGCCGAACCACGCCTTTGATCCAGGCGGCTTGGCCATAAACACCTGGAAGGGGGGTCGAATCTGGTTTTTGGGTTTCCACCATTCAGCAAAGAGAGAAGAATGGGGTGATTACCAGAGAGGATTCTGACCAAATTCTCAGGAGTTTCAAAAGGGAATGAACCATAATTTCAATGGGAATGAAACATACTCCATTCAACTCCTTGGATTTCCCGAGAATAACAAGACCAAACATGATATGAATATGTACTAATATGATGCAGTTGTCATGAAAAAAAGTCTTAAGATGAATTAATATATAGTTTAATTGGGTTATAAGTATATAAGTGCTATTTGGATATATAAGAACATGATTTAACATATAAGCACATTATGCACTTCCCAGTGGTTTAGATTATTTGAAACAAATTAATATAACTGGACTTTAACTTAAGACTTAGGCCAGTAATATGACTCGCACAGGGGCATTGTGTCAGCCAGAGCCCTCTAACAACCCCCCCCACAGAGGAACAGTAAGACTGTTAACACCTTAGCAAGCATTTTGGGGAGGAAGTCCACAAAAGCTTTATTGCTATCTGGCATGGCTCTGGACTAAGCTTATCAGCCATTTGTCGCATACAGTCGCTGGGCTCCCCCACGCATCAGCGTTTGCAGATCTTACAGAGGTGCCGCTCAGAACCTAACCCAAAGGCACAGACGAATTTTACGGGTTTAGAAATGGAACAATCTTTTGTAAAATCAAATATGCAATGTCTACAGTTCTATTGCCATTTGGCCTGGCTCTGGACCGAGCTTATCAGCCATTTGTCACTTATATTTCCAGATTCTACAAAGAAATAAGAGAATAGCGTGTGCTGCTTCACTGAAGTAAGCACACAATAAGTGCTGATCGATCCGGGATTTAAGAGGTTGGTGAGCTGGGCGGCTGGAGGCGTGTCCTTAAAACATGAACACAAATAGGAGGGAACCAACCCAAGGAGAGTTTTATCAATAAAGGCCAACCAATGCATACATCTGTGTATATAGAAAGACGGCCGATCAGTCTGCAGACAAGACACAATGATGGGTGAGATGTTTACATCCAATGATGAATTTAAACCACAATGATACACAGAATCCAAGAATTGCAAACACTGGGCAGTAGCACCTATGTACTAAACATCCATAGTCTATAAAGGGCAAGAAGGTTGATGATACAAGGTATTTTCTAGCTCTAAATGAAAAGCAGGATCTGTTTAAAAAATAGAAGCCAAATTTCACTTTCAGCTTAGCAACCAGATTGGCAATGAGAGACTTAACCCTTTAGGCCCCAGAGTTATTTTAGGAAAATATTCCAGTTTCATTTCAAGATTTCAAAAGGATGTACCTTGAAAGTGGTGAGAGATAAAGGCATACTGTAAATGACAAAGATATTCATTATGACCCACAGTTTGTGATGGAAGTAAATTTACTCATCAAATAAGCATATAGTGACATCACCAGGCGGCGGCTGTATTGGATTACATAACTCTCAATAAAACTGAATTTTGAACATATTTACACAGTAAATTTTTGTTTGTTTTGTTTTTGTCGTCTCATCCTCAAAATAAAGGAATAGGAATCTGATGGGAGTAAATTTACTCATCTAAGTTGCATATTGTGATATCTATAGGCGGCTGAAATATTGGATAACATAACTCTCAGTAAAACTGAATTTTGAACATATTTACACAAATTATTATTATTTTTTTTGTCTTCTCATCCTCAAAATAAAGAACAGGAATCAGTAAAAGGTAAAACAGACAGTAGTAAAATGTAGTTTTCTAGTAGCCCACCAGCCAAGTAGCACAGAAGCCTAATCTGTCTATCTATCAAGATGGCATTGTTTGTAGTTTTCATTAAGCTGGTCAGCTGTATCTACTCCTCCCATAAAGGAGTTATAACTGTCAACGCACTCTTGTTTCTTGATTTTACGAAAACCAGTCACATTTCCCATGGTTCATATACATTTCTGAAGTCTGCGTATGATCAATGACGTGCTGCTTTTTGTGGACTGTCGTTGCGCATGCTGTGCACAGACGCACTGTTACTTTCACTTTCATCACTCAGCGACTAATCGTCATCTGAGGGTAAATATTTCCCATCAGGATCAGAATCGGCAAGTACCTGACTAAGTACTTCATCAACGGAAAAAAAAAAAAAAATCCTTTCAGCATTCTGTGTGTTTTTGCGGTATTTCGCTCTCGATCTTTCTCTCTCTGCTGTCTATTGCTCAGCTTTCTCTGACTCCACTTACTGGGGCACCCTCGCTGTGTTCACTCCGCTCGCTCCACCCAATTTAAAGCTCTGTTTCCTCGACTTTTTTTGAATAAAGACACACCTCTAAATTACGTCACGATTATTGCTACATATGTTCGCCATCTAGGGGTACAGAGTAGTCACAAGATTTGGCAGTATATTTGGAACAATAGCCTGTTCTTTGCAGCAATGTTGCTTGTCGCAATTTTGCGACTTTGGCGCTCAGAGGGTTAAATGATAACTGATGATCAGTGACAAAGCCCAAGTACTTATAACTGGATACTATTGTAGTTCAATTACTTTTCCTTGAGTGGTCAGAATGTTTCTGTAAGTGAAGCTGAACAACATCAAATGCAGTCTGTAATAATTCAAGGCATGTACAACAGATGACGAGCAAAAGTAAATAATAGTATTGTCGGCATAAAAATGGTACATAGCATTTGACATGTTTTCACATAAATTGTTTTCATCAGGGGTGTCCAATCTTATCCAGAAAGGGCCGGTGTGGGTGCAGGTTTTTGTGCTAGCCAGCAGTGCTACAGCACCTGATTCCACTAATGAACTAATTAGGGGTTTCATTTAGGACCTTGGTGGGTAGAATCAGGTGTGTTAGTGTTGGGCTCTAACAAAAACCTGCACCCACACCCTTTCTGGATAAGATTGGTCACCCCTGGTTTACATTGATAGAGAACAATATTGACCCTATCACTGAACCTTGTGGCACACCTTTTGATACTGTAAGAAAAGAGAAGGTAGATCCTGCCATCTGAACGCGTTGCATTCTATCAGACAAATAGTTAGTAAACCAAGATGGCGCTTGCTTGGAAATACCAGTGTGATAAAGGATATTGATTAATACACTGTGGTCAACTGTATCAAATTCTTTTGATAAAGCAACAGTGCCAAGCCAATTTTTTTGCAGTCTATTGCCCCAACAATGTTGTTTGTTACTTTGAGGGCAACAGTGAAAGTGCTATGTCATTTGCTAAAACCAATTCAATCAGGAGAGACTCAAGTGAAACCAGGAAATATTATGCGTTGATCATAAGTGGATGAAACACATGTTTAGAATTAGACAAGTCTTTGGTGCTTGGACTCTTCGGGAAGACTCGTAGAGCATGAGCACCGCTCAGAGCAGCAGCAGGATAATCTCGGGCAGAGTCCAGACACTGGTGGCAGTGATGGCTGAAGGCTGTCAAAGCTGGAGTGGCAGTACAGAAGGTCTGACGAGCAGGGGTGGCGTTAGGGAGGAGGAGGGCCAGCAAACGGCAGAATGAGCGAACTAGGGCAGGGAGAAATTACTTATTTTAAAAAGCCAGCAGCAGAATGTTTGGCTAGCAATGCGAATATGGTGTGCCACAGTTGGATAGAGGAGATCAGCTGCTACACCAGCTGACAGCTCAATTGACAGCCCCAAACAATGACTGCAGAGATTTACGAGTGAGCATGCATGTGAATGATATGAAAATAAACGGAGTTGAAGTGCACAAGAGAGACTTCCTGATTGAACTTTCGCTAAGCTTCATTTCAATCAGGAGAGACTCAAGTGAAACCAGGAAATATTTATTATGCGTTGAGTATAAGTTGATGAAACATGTTAAGAATTAGACAAGTCTTTGGCACTTGGACTCTTCGGGAAGACTCGTAGAGCAGGAGCATGGCTCAGAGCAGCAGCAGGAAAATCCCCCAAAAATAAGGGGTGGAAGCCCCCCGGAAGCACAGCCTGATGAATCCCCCAAGGAAAGGAAGGAATACTCACCAAGTGGGAACAACAAAACAGACGGAGAAGCACTGGCTGCTGAGAGTGGAAAACATGATGAGCATGACATGGAACACAAATGAGGTCTAGAGGACTGTAAAATCCGGTCATTAGCTAGCAATGGCTAAGGAGCTGCAAAGCCCCACTCGCACGTGCACGATAGCCAGCAATGGCTAAGGGCTGCAAAGCCCTGCATTTTTTTTTCCGTTAGCCAGCAATGGCTAAGGGCTGCAAAGCCCTGCTTGCGAGAACACAATAGCCAGCAATGGCTATGGGGCTGCAGAGCCCTACATGCAATAGTAAGATACAGCAGAAATACAGATAAAAGCCAAATAGCCAATCACCAACCACCAGTTATTTGCAAGCTTTCCATGGACTGTTAAGGCTTCAGGGATCTCTGGGCTTTGATCATAGCAGATGTTTCAGGGCGCACGTAGGATGCATATGCCGATGATGACCAACGGCCCGGTTGTTGGAAAGGCTGTAGATGTACCTTGCATAGCCGCCGAAGTAGCAGCACCTATTCTGATGACCCGAGTATTGGTTGGGGGCTATATCGCATCTCAATAGGGTCTGATATAAGTAGGTGCTAAACCAGCACTTAGAAATAGGATTACTATCTGGAGTCAGAAAGGGGGAGGGGGGGTCAGGTTCAGACAGAGGCTTAACCTTTAAATATTCGCACATGGAAGGATTAGAAAAAAGGCTTGGAAAAGATGGGTCAGAACATCTAGCACCAAACACCAGCTACCAGACCTCTTAAATAGTGGAGTTTGAAGTGACGAACATCAACACAATAAGGAATAAATCCGCAGACGGCCCTGACTGAAAAGGTTTTGGTGGCAAATGCAGAGAAACACAAATAAGGCAAACATTCTCCATGCAAAATCATGCAGTTTTAGGGTAGAGGGAGCGAGACCCTTTCTCATGTAGAACCTAGCGTAATCTAAATAAGGCTGGAGGGGAGGCTGAAATAGTGAAGGGCTGCTGATCCTAGAGAGGGGACTGCAACCGGTGTTGCGCTGGCGTTTGGGCAAAGGTTCCTGAAAACCTTAAAATTAAAGCGTGACAAAGAATCGGCAATTACATTGGCGCGACCTGGCACATGGGGAGTTGTAATAATTTTTTTTTTTTTTTTTTTGTGAAACCGATAGCCAGATGATGCACCTCTGGAAGTGCATGATTTCGAGTGAGGATGAGCGACCTTTGTTAATGATGCTTACTAGGCTTCATTGTCACACAGGACTGCGATGCGATTGCGATGCCCAAATTGGAGTGGCAGCCCTCATCCAGGGAAATGACATTGTGCAGTTTAGACACAGACAAGGCCGAACGCAGTAGACGGAAAATGATTGTGCGTCTTTGGGGAACTACGCGCATCGCGAAATTTAGATGGCCAAGGAGAGAGATGCACAACCCCTCAATGTAAAATCGCCACAAAGCGTAAAACTCCCCCTAAACGTAATAAAAATTAACGCTAAACGTAAAACTCGCTCTAAATGTAATAATTTCTAACTCAAAACGTAATAATCGACCTACCCCCTAAAAGTGAAATTTCTAACACAAAACGTAAATACTCAGCCTCCCCCTAAATATAATAAAAACTGCCGCTAAACGTAATATCGTCGGCCTGCTGACAAAACCTTGTATCTTCAAAATGATAAACTTTACAGAAAAATAAAAAATAATAATAAAATAATATAAATATATCAATATAATTTTAACTATAAATAAAATAAAAAATTTTTTAATTTTGCATGTAAGAATAGTGGACATACGAGTTTTTATTTCTTATCAATTTGGAGATACGTGGTTTTACCAGCAGGCCGACGATATTCAATCTTTTGTTGTTCATGAAGTGAGATTCAAGTGTTCGACAATGCATTAAACAATATTTCAAGAATGCGCCGAATTTGACTATTCAACAGGTGCTGCCTCACTAGCAGCCAAATCCGCCAACCAAAATTTACGTCAGATCTATCATAGATAAAGATCGACGGTGATTCCTCAAGGATTTTTTGACGTTAGTAAGTGCTGCCTTACAGTGACTACCTGAAACATCCCTCTTTCCATAATTTTAACCCACTCTCGCCATACTTGTTGCAGGCCAAACTTTGAGCGAACCATATTGTATTCGTGCTATAACTCCTATAGGGGAGACCAGGGATGATAGTAACATTTTTTGTTTGAGGATCTGTAACTCAGGGATTCTTTATGCCAGATCTCTCAAACTTTGCAGCATAGTATCCATGTTTGTTAACTACAAATAGCACTCACTTAGACATCTATAATAAAATCACAGAACATGTGAATTAGCATCAAATACGAAGAGTGCACTTGTTACAACCCACCCCGCTGGTGGGATGAGTTGTAACACCGGGTGGGGATAGATGTAACACTGAGAGGCAATCTGCTGAAATAAAATATTCTAAATTCAATTCTGCAAGGACTTTATTGAAGAATAAAGATTTAATATTATCTACAAGCTGAACCATTTTAAGTAAATGAAAGGCAAAATTCCTCCAAAACTTAATTCAGAGCAAAACAACTGCTGCTTGTATGTTTGCATGAGCACCTATTTGCATGCATGTGTTAAAGTAGAGGTCTGTGTGTGTGTTTGTGTGTGCGTGTGTGTAGGTATAAGCGTGTTTGTGTGTGTGTGTGTGGGGGGGGGATTGCTGTGTGCGTGTGTGTGTGTGTGTGTGTCAGTTGGTTTAGGTGTGTGTGTGCGTGCGTGTGTGCGTATGTGTGTGTGTGTGTATGTGTGTGTGTGTCCAGGACTATTCTTTCACTCACTGTTGCAGTTGTGGCAAATGTAGGTGGCTGCCCCCGGGATGCAGGCTTTGTGGGCTCAGAACAGACAGTGTTACAACTATCCCCACCCCAGGCGGCCATTACATAGCTTGCTTTTTAAGCATGTGGGTTTAAAGTTAGCATGAATGCAAAGTACCTGATTAAACTAAAAATGTAAGAATTCCAGACACTCAGAGAATAATTGGATCAAAAAAAAGCAAAAAGGACAAAAAGCCTTTATTATTTAACTGGCTAAACAGTTAAAAAAAAGCCGACATGTTTAAACCTATGCGGTCTTCGTCAGGGTGTAAAAAAGTGCCATAGGCCAAGGCAAACGATATAGACATAACAACCAATAGGGAAGGTGAGACAAGTCACCTGATGACCTAAATAGGTACAAAGGATGTATGTGGTTTAAGAAAATAAATGGACAACAAATTCACAAAAACAAACAAGTAAATACAAAAAGGAAATGTATATGTATTGTAATGTGGGAAAAAAAAAGCCACGAGATGGCAGTATTGACATTTTTTTTTTTGTTAAGCCCAGTCTGGTGCTAGGTTTGGGGCATGTCCTGGGCATGCCTCAGAGGGGGCTGGAAAAGAGTATATAAGGAGAAAAATTGAGAGAGTGAAAAGTAGTTGGAGAAATTGCAAGGAGAAATTGTGGAAGGATACATTTGACCAGACCTGTCACTCTTTTCAAGACCTGTGAAGCTTTTTGTGGATTTTTGCCTGTGTTGGAGCATTTTCCTGTCCCAGGACATCGCAACATAGCAGCCCATCTCAATTACCAGGGGACTGTAAATATCTCATTTTTTTTATTTAAATCTTGGTCAGTAGGGTAGATTGTAGATTAGTTCTAAGTGTTTGTTTAATTAAATCTGTCGAAGTTTAAGAATTTTGTCTGTCATCCCTTGCTGTCTGTGACGTCATAACAAATTGGGGCCATAACAGTATACTCATATAAACATATAAAGATATGGAAAAACAAGATGTGCAAACATAAAAAAACAAGAGATCTCAATATAGAAAGAGAATTATAAAAAAGACAGAAAATCAATATCCTCATTTAACCCTGGATAATTAAGGGCATCAAATGTATGAATCCAAAAAGGCTTCCGTTGACAAATCCTTTTAAATCTATTGCCGCCTCTGATAGGCGCTCTAATATGCTCAATACCCTCGATTTTAAGAAGGGAATCATTGTTATTATGTGCCTCCGTAAAATGTCTGGCAATGGGATACTCGTGATTCTTCTAGCGAATGGGCGTGATGCTTTCGACTAAGCGATCATGAAGACGTCTCTTGGTTCGCCAATGTAAAAAATTCCCGGACAGGGACATGACAAGCAATAAACCACGTAAACAGTGTTGCAATTAATAAAATCTAGATGCGTATATGTTTTCCCAGTTTTGAAATCCGAGAAGGATTTAGTTTGGAGGATAGGGAGAGCCGGTCTTGAAAAGTAACGTGGGACGAAAGTTATACAGCGATTTACTCACAGCCATCCGCGCCGATCGTCAAATTAGGTCAGCACGTCCAGCTCGTGACACTCTCCAGACCTGGGAAAAATCTTGAGGTTTCATCACTTCCCCTCAAAATGAGACCGGGAAGACCGTTTTCCACAGTGGTGAGTAAATTCAGACAGATGGTAAACTTTTTTTTGATTTAAAGATTGTCTTTATCACTCCATGTGTCATATTAATGATGAAATGATAGGTCATTTAGTTTTGTAACATTTCCTGAAGTTTGAAATGTCAGACTTTTTCCACTTTAGAAGCAATCCTGGTTCAAATGTCAGGAGTCACTGTCGGTAGTAGCAACAGTTGAATACGGGAACGTCGGTCACTGACGTTGCCAGGGTTATGGGATGCAGTCAATGGACTATCCATGATCTTTGGACACGTCTCAACAAACTGGCACCACAGCAGAGCGACCTCGTTCGGGTAGACCACGGTGACGACACAAGCAGAAGGCCGACAAATCGTCTTCGTCATTTGCGTGTCGATTTCTCACTGCAACGTCCACTAGGAATGAATTGTTTAGAGGTCGGTGTGACTGCCCAAACCATACCTAATCGCCTGCGCACTGCTCGTCTCCATGCACGCCGGCCATATCGTGGACCAATTTTAACCCAGTTACACCGGCGTCAACGGCTTCTCTGGGCACAACGACATCTGAGATGGACTCAGCGTGATTGGAATAGGGTCGTTTTTAGTGACGCGAATCCAGATTCACTTTGCACTTCGCTGATGGGAGAGTTAGAGTTTGGAGGAGACGCGGTGAATGCAACGCCCAGTGTTGTGTGCAGGAAGTGGACCGTTTGGGGCGGTAGTGTTATGGTTTGGGGTGCCTTTAATGGTCCTGCCCGTTCCTCCACGATAATGCCAGACCTCATACGGCCAATTTAACGCGGAATTTTCTTAGAAATGCTGGCATCAATGTCATGGAGTGGCCCTCAAGGTCTCCGACCTTAATCCCATAGAACATGTATGGGATGTGTTGGGCAGAAGACTCCGTCAAGTAAGAACCCTCCACAGAATTTGCAGGAACTTTGTGCCATGTTGGTTCAATTATGGCGATCCCCAAGCTGTGTTCAGACGCATCATTCAATCCATGAGGAGACGTTAAGCGTCGCAGTTGTGAACGCTCATGGAGGGCATACGCCGCTATTGACATGCTTTCATCAAGTTGTAACTTACCATTTTTACTCTCTTGCATTTCCGTAGCATTTCGGTGGAACTGGTTACATTATGAACATGATTTTTTATGGTACACCGTCCTTAATGGGTACAGAATAGAATTAAATCATTATTTAAAACCACTTTTCTTGTATGTTCAACTTATCGACCTCCAAACGAAAGTGTGAAGTTTCTTTTTTTGACTGAGTATATAAAGAGAGCAGCTGATATACTGTATATTTTGGCCTGAGTCCTAAAGAGGTTGGAGTAACACTGCAGACAGAGCTACACCACTACCGCCATTTGCCTAAGATAGCAAGCACCTCCGCTCTGGATCTGCCCGGCTCTGAGCCGGATCAGCTGGAGTCGGCACAGAGCCGGGGCAGATCCGAGCGGAGGTGCTTGCTATCTGGGAATTAACCTCTTTTTCATGCTGTTTTAGGTGCAAAAGTTTGCATATGAGCTGGCCGAAAATATTGGCCTCAAAACTCCATGTTCATGGGAGAAAAACCAGACGGCAGGGAAGGATTGGCTCACCTCCGTCCTCGGCGCAACAAAACCCTGTCCATCCGTGGACCCCAAGCCACCAGCATGTCCCGCTCCACCAGCTTCAACGAGACCAATGTGACAGCGTTTTTAAAAACCTAAAGACTGTCCTCACCGCTATAATTTTGAAGCAAAGGACATCTGGAACATGGATGAAACAGGTAAAAATTTATTTTTAGATAAATTAAAAAGCAACGGTGATTTGCAACAGCAATAATTCATTCCATTTATTATTTCCGGAACCACAACGGTTCAAGCACCAAACAAAATCATTATTACCACCAAGGGCAGCGCCAGGTCGGTGCTGTAACCTCTGGGGAAAGAGGGACATTGGTGACTGCTGCCTTTGCTGCCAATGCACAAGGCAACTTTGTTCCCCCTTACTTTATCTTCCCAAGGAAGAAGTTCCAGGACCACTTCATCCGGGATGGCCCCTTGGCTGCACTGGTTCTGCCAATGGATCGGGGGTGGATGCAGGGACAGATTTCTTGGCATTTTTGCAGCATTTTGCAAGACACACCAGCGTGACCCCGGAGTCAAAGTTGCTGCTACCCTTAGACAATCATCCATCACACCTCTCTGTGGTAGCTATTGACTTTTGCAAGTCACATGGCATTGTACTCCTGTCTTTTCCACCCCACTGCTCCCACCGTCTTCAGCCGCTAGACCGAAGCGTTTTTGGTCCTCTGAAGCACTACATTAACAGTGCAGCAGACAATTGGATCTTGAATGAACCCTGGAAGAACTTTGACCATCTACAACATCCTGAGTCTTGTGGCTAAAGCTCTGCCTCAAGCTGCGACAGCAAGCAGCATTTCATCTGGGTTCAAGTATACATTATCTGGCCCTTGAATCCAGATATTTTCAGTGAGACAGACTTTGCTCCAGCTTTTGTGAGCGACTGTCCTGCACCAGAACCAGCTCCATCCCCAGTGCCAGCTCCATCACCAGCGCCAGCTCCATCACCAGCACCTGCTCCATCACCAGCGCCCTCTTCATCACCAGCGCCAGCTCCATCACCTGTGCCCTCTTCATCACCAATGTCTGCTTCATCACCAGCGCCCTCTTCATCACCAATGTCCGCTCCATCACCAGCACCCGCTCCCTTAAGACACCACCAACCTAGCCAGAGCCCATTTGTGCTGCATCCCCATGAGTCTGCCATTCCTGTAGATGGTGAGAGTTTGTGTCTGTGTGTCTTTAAATGTGCATGTTGAGCCTTGCCAAGCATTTTTTTGGAAATATTATCTATCCAGGTATGCTTGTGGTTCCAGGAACATCTAGTGGCACGCCAATACAGAGGTTCAGCCCAGAAAAGGTTCGCCCATATCCAAAGGCTGGCTCGAGGAAAGAAAAGAAAAGAAGAGGCAGAAAGAGGTGAGCAGAGTGTCATTTTTAACTTGTCTTGATTTTCTTGCTTATATAAAAACAAGCTGATTCTGACTATCATCTTATTGAATGTTGCAGGTCAACAGCAATACTGACCGACCCCCCAGTAAAAGCTGCTTTGGAGGAGGAGAGTCGGCAGAGGGGCCAGAGAAAAAGAGTCCTCTTCAAAACGCCCAAAGAAAATGTTGTTTAGTGGACACACTGCAACCAGAGTTTCTCAGGGAAATGATGAGGAATGTCTTGTTTGTGGGGAGACATTTGCCTCATCTTTGCCTGGAGAAGTGTGGAGTGCGGTGCATCTTTTGTCTGCTGTGGTCACATGAGGCATGCACTGAGGTGCAGCTCATTATATCGGTCACAACTGTGATAATGAGTAAAAAGTAATTTCATAATTTTTATAAATAGACCAATTGCACCCCACCCAGATGGCAAGCACCTCCGCTCCGGATCTGCCCGGCTCTGTGCCGACACCAGCTGATCCGGCTCAGAGCCGGGCAGATCCGGAGCGGAGGTGCTTACTATCTGGGGCGTTAAACATGTTAATCGCGCTTTTTGAACATTTGAAGCAAATTAAAATGTTTAAAACAAATGTCTGATTGTTTTTGTTTCTGTTTTAACAACAGTAATTTAAAAGATTCCAGTTAATTTCATCACGTTACTTTTGTCCGGCCTGTGTGACACTTTCGTCCCGACTGGAGGGTTTAAAGCAGCAATCGCAACTTCACTTTTGACGTCAAACTATGCGAAGTCAATACGTATATATTGGGATGATTTAGCACCTGATATTGACAGAGCACACATGAAAGTAGTTAATCGCTCTGAAATTTTTTTTCGGTCTGTAACGTTATCTTTTAAAATGACGTCCATGTGAAAAATGTTACTTTCGTACCAGCTCTCCCCTATTGTCACAATTATAAGTGGTAATGGTACACTTACGGAACCGGCTTCTCAATATATTGATTCCTTTATAAAACCCTACGTGAAAGCCTTGCCATCCCATCTTGACGATTCTACAGATGTGCTTAACAAACTGTCTGCTTTGACCAATATCCAAACTCACTTCCTGTTAACCATGGATGTTGAAAGTCTGTATACTAATATTCCTCATCAAGAGGGCCTTCTCACCCTGGCACATTTTCTCTCGAACCAAGATAATGCAATGCCCCCTACAGACTTCCTACTACAATTGACCGATTGGATTCTCCATAATAATGTTTTTGTCTTTATGGATAAACTATATCAGCAAAAGATTGGAGTGCCTATGGGATCTTGTTTTTCTCCTAATTATGCCTGCCTGTATTTAGGCTTTTGGGAACAGAGATATGTGATGAATTCTGTTAATCCTTTCTTTAATTCTATAACCTGGTATGGTCATTACATTGATGATTTATGTTTCATTTTCAATGGTGATGAAACCAGTTTGTTGGCTTTTCATAGATATTTGAATTCCACCAATGAGAACGTCAAATTGTCAATTGAATATTCTATGGAAAGCATTGATTTTTTTGGATTTTACCATTTTTAAGGATGGAGATGGTTTTCTGCACACGGATATTTTTAGGAAGAAAACTTCCCGGAACACTATTCTGAGAGCGGATTCGTTTCATAAGTCATAAGTAATCTTAATTGTCAAGTTCAGCCGTATGTACCAGACATACAGAGGAATTTGAAACAACGTTTCTCTCTGGCCCACAGTGCAAAAAAAAAAAAAAAGTGTAAACTTAAGTTAAAAACAAACATAGAAAAAGTATAAACATAAGTTAAAAACAAACATAGAAAAGTATAAACATAATTTAAAAAGAAAACAGAAGAGTATAAAAATAAGTCAAAAGAAACATACAACTACAATTGACTACAAAATTACAAAATATGTGTATGTCAGCATGGTCAGTGTTCATATGAGTGGTAAGGTACAAAAACAGGATGAAGTGCAAAACAGGATGAGATAATTCACAGGAGCAGATAAAAATTTTAATGCATACACCCTACACACGTTAAGAATAACATTCCTTTTGGACAGTTTCAACGGTTACGTCGGATCTGTGACAGAGATGAGGTATTCACCAAACAGTCGGCTGATCTGTTTAATCGTTCTAGGGAGAGCTTATAAACCCTCGGTTATTAAACAAGCTCGAGATAAAGCATCTTCGCTCAATCGGGATCACCTCCTTCATAAACGTAAGCGTCAGAAGCGCCCCCATACTCGGCCCTATTTCGTAACGCAGTATAGTACTCGGGCTGTGCATATTCGTGATATAATCAAATCTAATTGGCCTATAATTGAGAGTGACCTTGCCCTCCGTAATGTTTTCCTGGAACCTCCTATATTTTCCTTTAAAGGTGCACCCACCTAAAGGGATAAACTTGTGCGCAGTTATCTCCTTGCTGAAAGTACTTCCAATTGGCTGAGTAAACCTATTGGAAATTTTAAATGTTACAACTGCAATCATTGTGACAATATCCTCCAAACTAAATCCTTCTCGGATTTCAAAACTGGGAAAACATATACGCATCTAGATTTTATTAATTGCAACACTGTTTACGTGGTTTATTGCTTGTCATGTCCCTGTCCGGGGAATTTTTACATTGGCGAACCAAGAGACGTCTTCGTGATCGCTTAGTCGAGCATAAACATCCCATTCGCAAGAAGAATCACGCGAGTATCCCATTGCCAGACATTTTACGGAGGCATATAATAACAATGATTCCTTCTTAAAATCGAGGGTATTGAGCATATTAGAGCGCCTATCAGAGGCGGCAATAGATTCAAAAGGCTTTGTCAACGGGAAGCCTTTTGGATTCATACATTTGATGCCCTTAATTATCCAGGGTTAAATGAGGATATTGATTTTCTGTCTTTTTTATAATTCTCCTTCTATATTGAGATCTCTCGTTTTTTTATGTTTGCACATCTTGTTTTTCCATATCTTTACATGTGTATACATATACATTTCCTTTTTGTATTTACTTGTTTTTTTTTGTGCATTTGTTGTCCAATTATTTTCTTAAACCACATACATCCTTTGTACCTATTTAGGTCATCAGGTGACATTTCTCACCTTCCCTATTGGTTGTAACATATAAAGATATGGAAAAACAAGATGTGCAAACATAAAAAAACAAGAGATCTCAATATAGAAAGAGAATTATAAAAAAGACAGAAAATCAATATCCTCATTTAACCCTGGATAATTAAGGGCATCAAATGTATGAATCCAAAAGGCTTCCCGTTGACAAATCCTTTTAAATCTATTGCCGCCTCTGATAGGCGCTCTAATATGCTCAATACCCTCGATTTTAAGAAGGGAATCATTGTTATTATGTGCCTCCGTAAAATGTCTGGCAATGGGATACTCGTGATTCTTCTAGCGAATGGCGTATTTATGCTCGACTAAGCGATCATGAAGACGTCTCTTGGTTCGGCCAATGTAAAAAATTCCCGGACAGGGACATGACAAGCAATAAACCACGTAAACAGTGTTGCAATTAATAAAATCTAGATGCGTATATGTTTTCCCAGTTTTGAAATCCGAGAAGGATTTAGTTTGGAGGATAGGGGAGAGCCGGTGCGAAAGTAACGTGGGACGAAAGTTATACAGCGATTTACTCACAGCCATCCGCACTTCGATGCGTCAAATTAGGTCAGCACGTCCAGCTCGTGACACTCTCCAGACCTGGGAAAAATCTTGAGGTTTCATCACTTCCCCGCAAAATGAGACCGGGAAGACCGTTTTCCACAGTGGTGAGTAAATTCAGACAGATGGTAAACTTTTTTGATTTAAAGATTGTCTTTATCACTCCATGTGTCATATTAATGATGAAATGATAGGTCATTTAGTTTTGTAACATTTCCTGAAGTTTGAAATGTCAGACTTTTTCCACTTTAGAAGCAATCCTGGTTCAAATGTCAGGAGTCACTGTCGGTAGTAGCAACAGTTGAATATGGGAACGTCGGTCACTGGCGTTGCCAGGGTTATGGATGCAGTCAATGGACTATCCATGATCTTTGGACACGTCTCCAACAAACTGGCACCACAGCAGACCGACCTCGTTCGGGTAGACCACGTGTGACGACACAAGCAGAAGGCCGACAAATGGGTCTTCGTCATTTTATGTGTCGATTTCTCACTGCAACGTCCACTAGGAATGAATTGTTTAGAGGTCGTGTGACTGCCCAAACCATACCTAATCGCCTGCGCACTGCTCGTCTCCATGCACGCCGGCCATATCGTGGACCAATTTTAACCCAGTTACACCGGCGTCAACGGCTTCTCTGGGCACAACGACATCTGAGATGGACTCAGCGTGATTGGAATAGGTCGTTTTTAGTGACGAATCCAGATTCACTTTGCACTTCGCTGATGGGAGAGTTAGAGTTTGGAGGAGACGGTGAATGCAACGCCCAGTGTTGTGTGCAGGAAGTGGACCGTTTTGGGGGCGGTAGTGTTATGGTTTGGGGTGCCTTTAATGGTCCTGCCCGTTCCCGACTGATGGTCGTTCAAGGAAACCTAACTGCTGCAGGATACAGAGATCAAGTGCTCATTCCAGAGCTTTTTTGCTTCATGGCAGCTCATGGCCCAGGTCTGACATTCCAACACGATAATGCCAGACCTCATACGGCAATTTAACGCGGAATTTTCTTAGAAATGCTGGCATCAATGTCATGGAGTGGCCCTCAAGGTCTCCCGACCTTAATCCCATAGAACATGTATGGGATGTGTTGGGCAGAAGACTCCGTCAAGTAAGGAACCCTCCACAGAATTTGCAGGAACTTTGTGCCATGTTGGTTCAATTATGGCGACGCATCCCCCAAGCTGTGTTCAGACGCATCATTCAATCCATGAGGAGACGTTGCGTCGCAGTTGTGAACAGCTCATGGAGGGCATCTGGCGCTATTGACATGCTTTCATCAAGTTGTAACTTACCATTTTACTCTCTTGCATTTCCGTAGCATTTCCGGTGGAACTGGTTACATTATGAACATGATTTTTATGGTACACCGTCCTTAATGGGTACAGAATAGAATTAAATCATTATTTAAAACCACTTTTCTTGTATGTTCAATTTATCGACCTCCAAACGAGTGTGAAGTTTCTTTTTTGACTGAGTATATAAAGAGAGCAGCTGATATACTGTATATTTTGGCCTGAGTCCTAAAGAGGTTGGAGTAACACTGCAGACAGAGCTACACCACTACCGCCATTTGCCTAAGATAGCAAGCACCTCTGCTCTGGATCTGCCCCGGCTCTGAGCCGGATCAGCTGGAGTCGGCACAGAGCCGGGGCAGATCCGGAGCGGAGGTGCTTGCTATCTGGGAATTAACCTCTTTTTTCATGCTGTTTTAGGTGCAAAAGTTTGCATATGAGCTGGCCGAAAATATTGGCCTCAAAACTCCATCTTCATGGGAGAAAAACCAGGCGGCAGGGAAGGATTGGCTCACCTCCATCCTCGAGCAACAAAAACCCTGTCCATCCGTCGACCCCAAGCCACCAGCATGTCCCGTTCCACCAGCTTCAACGAGACCAATGTGACAGCGTTTTTTAAAAACCTAAAGACTGTCCTCACCCGCTATAATTTTGAAGCAAAGGACATCTGGAACATGGATGAAACAGGTAAAAATTTATTTTTAGATAAATAAAAAAGCAACGGTGATTTGCAACAGCAATAATTCATTCCATTTATTATTTCAGGAACCACAACGGTTCAAGCACCAAACAAAATCATTACCACCAAGGGGCAGCGCCAGGTCGGTGCTGTAACCTCTGGGGAAAGAGGGACATTGGTGACTGCTGCCTTTGCTGCCAATGCACAAGGCAACTTTGTTCCCCCTTACTTTATCTTCCCAAGGAAGAAGTTCCAGGACCACTTCATCCGGGATGGCCCCCTTGGCTGCACTGGTTCTGCCAATGGATCGGGGTGGATGCAGGGGACAGATTTCTTGGCATTTTTACAGCATTTTGCAAGACACACCCGCGTGACCCCGGAGTCAAAGTTGCTGCTACCCTTAGACAATCATCCATCACACCTCTCTGTGGTAGCTATTGACTTTTGCAAGTCACATGGCATTGTACTCCTGTCTTTTCCACCCCACTGCTCCCACCGTCTTCAGCCGCTAGACCGAAGCGTTTTTGGTCCTCTGAAGCACTACATTAACAGTGCAGCAGACAATTGGATCTTGAATGAACCCTGGAAGAACTTTGACCATCTACAACATCCTGAGTCTTGTGGCTAAAGCTCTGCCTCAAGCTGCGACAGCAAGCAGCATTTCATCTGGGTTCAAGTATACCGGTATCTGGCCCTTGAATCCAGATATTTTCAGTGAGACAGACTTTGCTCCAGCTTTTGTGAGCGATTGTCCTGCACCAGAACCAGCTCCATCCCCAGTGCCAGCTCCATCACCAGCGCCAGCTCCATCACCAGCACCTGCTCCATCACCAGCGCCCTCTTCATCACCAGCGCCAGCTCCATCACCTGTGCCCTCTTCATCACCAATGTCTGCTTCATCACCAGCGCCCTCTTCATCACCAATGTCCGCTCCATCACCAGCACCCGCTCCCTTAAGACACCACCAACCTAGCCAGAGCCCATTTGTGCTGCATCCCCATGAGTCTGCCATTCCTGTAGATGGTGAGAGTTTGTGTCTGTGTGTGTCTTTAAATGTGCATGTTGAGCCTTGCCAAGCATTTTTTTGGAAATATTATCTATCCAGGTATGCTTGTGGTTCCAGGAACATCTAGTGGCACGCCAATACAGAGGTTCAGCCCAGAAAAGGTTCGCCCATATCCAAAGGCTGGCTCGAGGAAAGAAAAGAAAAGAAGAGGCAGAAAGAGGTGAGCAGAGTGTCATTTTTAACTTGTCTTGATTTTCTTGCTTATATAAAAACAAGCTGATTCTGACTATCATCTTATTGAATGTTGCAGGTCAACAGCAATACTGACCGACCCCCCAGTAAAAGCTGCTTTGGAGGAGGAGAGTCGGCAGAGGGGGGCAGAGAAAAGAGTCCTCTTCAAAACGCCCCAAAGAAAATGTTGTTTAGTGGACACACTGCAACCCAGAGTTTCTCAGGGAAATGATGAGGAATGTCTTGTTTGTGGGGAGACATTTGCCTCATCTTTGCCTGGAGAAGTGTGGGTGCGGTGCATCTTTTGTCTGCTGTGGTCACATGAGGCATGCACTGAGGGTGCAGCTCATTATATCGGTCACAACTGTGATAATGAGTAAAGTAATTTCATAATTTTTATAAATAGACCAATTGCACCCCACCCAGATGGCAAGCACCTCCGCTCCGGATCTGCCCGGCTCTGTGCCGACACCAGCTGATCCGGCTCAGAGCCGGGCAGATCCGGAGCGGAGGTGCTTACTATCTGGGACGTTAAACATGTTAACGTTTACTTTTGAAACATTTGAAGCAAATTAAAATGTTTAAAACAAATGTCTGATTGTTTTTGTTTCTGTTTTAACAACAGTAATTTAAAAGATTCCAGTTAATTTCATCACGTTACTTTTGTCCGGCCTGTGTGACACTTTCGTCCCGACTGGAGGGGTCGAAAGCAGCAATGCGCAACTTCCTTTTGACGTCAAACTATGCCGAAGTCAATACGTATATATTGGGATGATTTAGCACCTGATATTGACAGAGCACACATGAAAGTAGTTAATCGCTCTGAAATTTTTTTTCGGTCTGTAACGTTATCTTTTAAAATGACGTCCATGTGAAAAATGTTACTTTCGTACCAGCTCTCCCCTATTGTCACAATTATAAGTGGTAATGGTACACTTACGGAACCGGCTTCTCAATATATTGATTCCTTTATAAAACCCTACGTGAAAGCCTTGCCATCCCATCTTGACGATTCTACAGATGTGCTTAACAAACTGTCTGCTTTGACCAATATCCAAACTCACTTCCTGTTAACCATGGATGTTGAAAGTCTGTATACTAATATTCCTCATCAAGAGGGCCTTCTCACCCTGGCACATTTTCTCTCGAACCAAGATAATGCAATGCCCCCTACAGACTTCCTACTACAATTGACCGATTGGATTCTCCATAATAATGTTTTTTTGTCTTTATGGATAAACTATATCAGCAAAAAGATTGGAGTGCCTATGGGATCTTGTTTTTCTCCTAATTATGCCTGCCTGTATTTAGGCTTTTGGGAACAGAGATATGTGATGAATTCTGTTAATCCTTTCTTTAATTCTATAACCTGGTATGGTCATTACATTGATGATTTATGTTTCATTTTCAATGGTGATGAAACCAGTTTGTTGGCTTTTCATAGATATTTGAATTCCACCAATGAGAACGTCAAATTGTCAATTGAATATTCTATGGAAAGCATTGATTTTTTGGATTTTACCATTTTAAGGATGGAGATGGTTTTCTGCACACGGATATTTTTAGGAAGAAAACTTCCCGGAACACTATTCTGAGAGCGGATTCGTTTCATAAGTCATAAGTAATCTTAATTGTCAAGTTCAGCCGTATGTACCAGACATACAGAGGAATTTGAAACAACGTTTCTCTCTGGCCCACAGTGCAAAAAGTGTAAACTTAAGTTAAAAACAAACATAGAAAAAGTATAAACATAAGTTAAAAACAAACATAGAAAAGTATAAACATAATTTAAAAAGAAAACAGAAGAGTATAAAAATAAGTCAAAAGAAACATACAACTACAATTGACTACAAAATTACAAAATATGTGTATGTCAGCATGGTCAGTGTTCATATGAGTGGTAAGGTACAAAAACAGGATGAAGTGCAAAACAGGATGAGATAATTCACAGGAGCAGATAAAAATTTTAATGCATACACCCTACACACGTTAAGAATAACATTCCTTTTGGACAGTTTCAACGTTTCGTCGGATCTGTGACAGAGATGAGGTATTCACCAAACAGTCGGCTGATCTGTTTAATCGTTATAGGGAGAGCTTATAAACCCTCGGTTATTAAACAAGCTCGAGATAAAAGCATCTTAAACTCAATCGGGATCACCTCCTTCATAAACGTAGCGTCAGAAGCGCCCCCCATACTCGGCCCTATTTAAATAGCAGTATAGTACTCGGGCTGTGCATATTCGTGATATAATCAAATCTAATTGGCCTATAATTGAGAGTGACCTTGCCCTCCGTAATGTTTTCCTGGAACCTCCTATATTTTCCTTTAAAGGTGCACCCACCTAAAGGGATAAACTTGTCTTGATTATCTCCTTGCTGAAAGTACTTCCAATTGGCTGAGTAAACCTATTGGAAATTTTAAATGTTACAACTGCAATCATTGTGACAATATCCTCCAAACTAAATCCTTCTCGGATTTCAAAACTGGGAAAACATATACGCATCTAGATTTTATTAATTGCAACACTGTTTCGTGGTTTATTGCTTGTCATGTCCCTGTCCGGGAATTTTTACATTGGCGAACCAAGAGACGTCTTCGTGATCGCTTAGTCGAGCATAAATACGCCATTCGCAAGAAGAATCACGAGTATCCCATTGCCAGACATTTTACGGAGGCATATAATAACAATGATTCCCTTCTTAAAATCGAGGGTATTGAGCATATTAGAGCGCCTATCAGAGGCGGCAATAGATTCAAAAGGCTTTGTCAACGGGAAGCCTTTTGGATTCATACATTTGATGCCCTTAATTATCCAGGGTTAAATGAGGATATTGATTTTCTGTCTTTTTTATAATTCTCCTTCTATATTGAGATCTCTCGTTTTTTTATGTTTGCACATCTTGTTTTTCCATATCTTTACATGTGTATACATATACATTTCCTTTTTGTATTTACTTGTTTTTTTTTGTGCATTTGTTGTCCAATTATTTTCTTAAACCACATACATCCTTTGTACCTATTTAGGTCATCAGGTGACATTTCTCACCTTCCCTATTGGTTGTTATGTCTATATACGTTTGCCTTGGCCTATGGCACTTTTTACGCCCTGACGAAGACCGCATAGGTCAAAACATGTCGGCTTTTTTAACTGTTTAGCCATGCAATAATAAAGGCTTTTTATCCCTTTTTGCTTCTTTTTGATCCAATTATTCTCTGAGTGCCTGGAATTCTCATATTTTTGGTTTACTCTCCCATCCCACGCTTCCAAGAGCACCAGCTTTACATTCTTTTGATAACTATTTTATCCCATGAACGCCGAATATTTTCTCTTATATACCTAATTAAACTACAGAAACTGCTGTTTTAGATATAATAAATCAAATAATTGTATCTACAACACAATGAACACAAGACAAAAAATAATCTTAATGAAAAATTTTACTTTCTTACCTGAAAATCAGTTTTTTGGTTATAAAATCCTCGAAGTTGCACACAGAGATATGCCATTTCTCCTGTGAGCTCAAAAAGGAAATAGGGAGTGTCCTATATTGATGACATCACTGCATCTATTTCTGATTGGTCAAAAAGGCAGTGTTACATTTCACCCAGTGTTACAACACTCCTCGGTCTCCCCTACCCTGTATGTAATAGAACTGCCGCTAAACGTAATTTTCAGAAATCTGTTATTGGAGTTGAATGACTTCGGAGGACACTATTTACCATGTGTTGCCTTACCGAGAGTACTTGCTAAGAACCCTTGAGCCATGAATTTGTCTCATTTAAGAGACACGTTACCTTAACGAGACTACCAGCCATATCCACCTACCAAGGTTGACGTTACATCCGTAATAATTGTATCCCCGATACTATGGTTTTATGTCCGCGCGTCGTCCGCGTCCGGAGACATTTCTGTGAGCATTCTACGGGTGACAACTTGAAACTTAGAAGGGCTCAGCCTCCCCCCTCCCCTCCATTTATCATCTGATAGAAAAATATTTTTATGTCAAAAACCTGGAGAATGTCTTACGGTCTGTAGTTGTGAAAATGTGTCTTCCTCTAAATAACTTACAAACGAATCCCCATGAATATTGTTTTAATTATTTTCATAGGCTACAGGCCCCTTCCCCCATTCTGATGTGCTTCCACTGCCCCTGATAATGTTTCAACCGTACCATTATCTAATGCTAAGCACAAGACCCCCCCACCCCACATATGTAACACACCTTGCCGCTATATGTAAGAACTCCCCCTATATGTAACAAACCTTAACTCTAAACGTAAGAACTCACCCTATATGTAACAAACCTTATCGCTAAACGTAAGAACTCCCCCTAAATGTAACAAACCTGAATGCTAAATGTAAGAACTCTCCCCTATATGTAATAAACCTTAACGCTAAACATAAGAACTCCCCCTATATGTAACAAACCTTAACGCTAAACGTAAGAACCAGTGTTTCTGTTTAGTGACGAAGTTAAATGGCGATCGTTGTACAGTTTTGTAGCTTTCCACAGATTGCTAAACTGTTCTATACTGGTTTCTTTCTCCTATTTTTTAATTTCACTGCCCTTCATTTGCATCATCGTGTGGCATATATAGTAAAAACCTTCCTGATCGAGCAAAATTCCTGATGAAAAAAACCTCAATTGTAGGCCTGCTCCCTTCGATCCACAAATGGTAATTTAATATTTAAAATTCATTGCAAAAAAAAAAAAAAAAACCGCTTAGATCTAGATTTAAGAATTAATAAGAGATGCGGTCACCGAAGCTCCAAATGGGTGTTGCTTTTCTTTGTCTGTTTTCTTAAAATTGCAATGGAGCTTTTGATTCTGAAAGACACTACGTCTCCATAGCTTAAAATAAACTTAGCTGGGTCTATTCTTTCCTTACATCGTCGGCCTGCTGATAAAACCTCGTATCTGCTAAATTTATAAGAAACAAAAACTCGTATGTCCACTATTCTTACATGCAAAATTGAACAGTTTTTTAACTTATATTTTAAATTATATTTATATGTTTATATTATTTAATTTTTTTATTTTATATGTATTTTTTATTTTCCTGAAAAGTTTATCATTTTGAAGATATGAGGTTTTATCAGCAGGCTGACGATATAAGGATAGAGTAGACCCGGCTAAGTTTATTTTAAGCTATGGAGACGTAGTGTCGCTTGTCGGAATCAAAAGCTCCATGGAGAATGGAGAATGAATGGAGAGGACTCGAACTGGCCAGTTAGATAACCTTTATCTAGCTCCTTTTTAAGAAGCGGGGATACCGCGCCTGGCTCGTCTAGGGCCAACTGAAGGTTTTTAAAACTGAAGGCGAACAGAGACGAAATGACCTCAACCTGAAACCCTTGGGAGAGACTAGTCAGCAAATGATTTCCAAACAGAATTAGGGTGACAAGACAGTTCAATGCAAGAGCGGGGATGTTTACTGGAGTAGAAGGGTGGAATTTCAAGAAGTCTTGGCACCGCGGCAATGCTGCTGAGGGCTAAACCTGCGTGGGCACTCAGATTTTGGATGTGCATCTTAGCAGATGTGGAGAGAGATGCAGTTGGGTTAAGTGCAAACATTTTCCACCACCGATTAACTAAACACACTATTGACTGGGACTCAATGAAGTGATTTCAGCACAAATTAGCAACAACGACTCACGCTTGAAAGCTGGTACACAAATTTGGAACAGAACCCTCTCAATTGATCCCAACAACTTCTTAGACACTACAACAACAATTAACCACCACACCTGGGGCTGTCTCACGAAGGTGGATTTTGGTTTAGCGAGGAAACTTCTGGATTAACCCTGGGTTTTCTGTATCACGGAGCTGGGTCACTTCTTAGCGGGGTACGTTGCCGCGGTAACATACGCTGAACGCCTAACCTGCTCCGGAGCAGGTTAAGTTCAGGATAAGATCTCAGCGGGTATATAAACCACTTACTGGTCAATCATTGTCTTGGAAAAATGGCCAGCCCATTTCTTGAGAATCCCATGGAGGAAGCCGCACGGATAGTGAGAGGAGCGCTCGGGAGAGAGAGGCCTACATTAGAAGTGGCAAAAGATTTTTTTTTCTCTAATGTATGATCACCAGCAACAGATTGCTTGTAAATGTATATGACAGTTTGAATTTACTGTTACCTTTATCAAGGATGGCATTTGTGTGGGTGGAGGTAACAGCGTTAAAGTGAGGGTCTTACTATCCACTGCAAAAAAAAAAAAAACAACTACATGTTACTTAAGCTACTTTCACAATAAAAGGATAATTGTGTTTTAAAAGCAGCCCAGTGTTTTAACATTTGCCGCGCTGAAACATACCATGTACATATGCCGTGCTTTGTGAGCTGCTACTTCCACCAGGGTCTGATGAGACTCCCCCCTCCACACCCTCCGTTATGGGGCGACCCTTGTTATAAGATAAGGCCAACTCCTCTGCAGGAGTGTACGGTTGTGTAGGAGGACCCCCTCCCATCTTTTCGTCATATTTTTTCCTGTGAGCTGCACACAATATCAAATCAGTTCCATTGTGATCATTCTACAAAGAGACAGCGTAAAAGGTAAAGCTTTGTGCATGTTGTAGTGTAGGCTGTGTGTGTGTATATTGTTCACATCATATGTAGCCTGGAAGATATTATAATAAACTTACTGACTGCTTTGAACTATGTACTTGTATTTATTTTTTTACTTGCTCCCAAGTCCTTTTGGCTCCACTGGGGTTGCAACTGAAATGAGGTTAAATTGTCAAAAAGAATAAAAGAAAATCGAAACAGGCACATACATTTGAGAGACACACAGTGGTGATTTAATATTACAATCCCAGTAACTTGCGCATTGACAGAGTCGGTGATTTTTTGCCAAGATTGCTTGCGGCTTCTGGCAGCTGCAACAGTGTTGCTTTTTGCCTGAATGATGTCTTTATATTCTTCATACATCCTTAGAATTATTGTTTGCTCCTCCGTCGAGATATAAGTTGCTCTCTGCGGCTTCTCCATGGTGCGAAATTGGTCAAATGGAGTTAACACCACTCCTTTTATGTGCACGAGCACAGATCTAGATTGGAAACTCCTGGGTTCACTTAACGAATTGATAACCGGCTTCGTGAGACCGATGATCAAGACCGCGGATGTCTGTTTAAGTGCAGCTGGGTAACTGAGGGAAACCCCGGGTATGTTACTCCAGCTTCGTGAGACAGGCCCCCGATTTGTTTTTTCGTTTTGTTTTTTTTTTTGAACAATTACCAATCACTCCAAACCAATTTACAATTACCCCATCAGACATGATTGCTACCAGATAATTACGCCTAATGATGTTCTTGCCATTTGACTCTGAAGATGACTGCCGCAGAGGCAGTCGAAACCAATTGCCTTTTCAAAGCCAACTTTGGAACCAACTGTCTTTTTAAAGACATTTTAACAATTTTTTTTTTAAAAATCCAGAAGATCTCTCTACCTGCGATATATCAGCCCCTGGGTTCAAACCTCTTCTTGCAAATATTTTCATTGAAGTTATTGCAAATGGGTTGGCTTTTGAACGTGAATACGATCGTGGCTGTCGAATTTATCAAGCGGAGAAAAATCTGAATCAAGTCGGGATATATGCGGGACAGCGTGCTTTTGGGGAAAAATGGGAACCAGGGGGGCGAAGAGACTCGGAATGACCTGTGTAGCCGCAATATGAGCATTTCACGGCTTGCAAGCCCCCCGCAATCATTACCAAAAGTTTAGTGTATAGAACAGACCAGTCCCGCGGACGTTTGCCTGAGAAATGCAGAGTGACCGCTTGTTAGAAAAACTCTTGTGGTGATAAAATATATATGTAATTATTTTTTTTTTTTTTTTTTGTACCGCAAGTTCAGGTTGCCGAGCAGAGCCAGATAAGTGTCCAGTTCTTGTCTATGTTCGGGGAAGACGGAGCAGATCACATCACGAAAAATACCAAAGGCTAACACGAACTCCGCGGCAGACAATTCCTTTGACAGCCTGGGGTCAACCGTTTTTAATGCGGCAGTAACAGATTCTCCAGCGACGATTTTATTGCACCAGAGGGAGTGTACGGCCTACCTTGCAAGGGAGCTGGGATAACCGAGGCGAGCAAGTATTGAGGCATGAGAAGGGGCTTGCGGCTGAAGCGGAAGGCTGGGAAGCTGGCGCCGGAGCTATGCGTGTAGGGTAGGGGCGGCCGAAGGTGTAGCTTAGGATGATGTAGCCTGTGCGTTTGCGAGAAATTGGAGGTGAGTGTCGATTGCTTGCACGGAGCTATGCCAGCAAACGGCAGAATGAGCGAACTAGGGCAGAGAGAAATGACTTTAAAAAGACAGCAGCAGAACGATTGGCTAGCGATGCGAATATGGTGTGCCACAGTTGGATAGAGGAAATCAGTTGCCACACCAGCTGACAGCTCAATTGACAGCCCCAAACAATAACTCCAGAGATTTACGAGTGAGCATGCTTGTGAATGATAGGAAAATAAACAGAGTTGAAGTGCGCAAGAGAGTCTTCCTGATTGAATTTTTGTTAAGCTTCATATTGATATTTGGTAGAATGTCATTTGCATCTAAAAATTTCATAAGTTGAGTGCTAACAAGTTTTTTTAAATACCTTTGCCAAAGTACATAGTTTGGAAATCAGTCTGTAATTGTTTGCAATGGAGGGATTCCCCCCCTTTCAGCAGGGGACAGATGAAGGCAGTTTTCCAAACTTTTGGAATCTGATTGTTAAGAAGACTAAGGTGAAAAATAGATTATAGAGGCTCAGAAATGAAATCCTCACCCAGCTTAAGAAACTAAGGATCAAGCTTATCAGGACCAGCAGATTTCTTAATGTCTGTCTTTTTAACTCTTTATGGACATCTAGGGCAGAAACAGGCGTAAAGTAAAATACACAATAAGTAGATCCACCATCTCCACTAGACATAGGAAAAGCATTTTCAGGTTGCATATCAGAATTTGTCATTACAGGACATAAAGAATCAAATAAGAAACTGACAGAAATGGAGTGCTCATTAAAACAGTTAAGGATCACTAATTTATGTGTCATAAAGCAAAAGACACACACAACAACCAACTGGAGGAATTGTTCAAGGCTAATAACTCTAGGAGAATGTGGAGTGTCATGAAAAACATGGCTGGGATGCCAAGAAAAAAACGGAAGGCATTTGTAACAGCTGATGAAATGGCATCTGCTGTAGAGCTGAATACCTTCTTTACTAGGTTTGAGGCCTCTGGGACTGAAGAGAGGTGTATGAACATTCTGAGGGCTGTTTCCGTACGCCCTGAGGACAGAGTACAGGTGTCAGAGGAGCAGGTGGCCAGGACGTTCCGACACCTCAATGCGCGGAAGTCCAGTGACCCTGACAAAATCACGGCTTCTGTCCTAAAGACATACAGCAATGAGCTTGCTCCTGTTTGGCAGCCCATATTCCAACAGTCACTGGATACCTACACTGTCCCCACAGCCTGGAAAACCTCACATGTGATCCCACTCACAAACAAGGTATGTCCAAAGGAGTGTAATGATTACAGACCTGTGGCTCTGTCCTCTATATTGATGAAGTCACTGGAAAGGATTATTTGCCCCTTGCTCTCTGGGTCGGTACAGAATAAACTGGACCAATATCAGTTCACCTATAAGTGCGGGCGGAACACTGAGGATGCTGTTGCAACCCTCTCACATCTTATCCTAAAACACCTAGAACTACCAAATAACAACAAGCCATATGCAAGTGTATTGTTTATAGACTTTTCTTCTGCCTTCAATACTATAAAACCTGATCTACTTTTGACCAAAATGCATCAGTTGGAGATAAATCCTTGTCTGATTCATTGGTATTATTAATTTCTTTTTGGCAGACAGCAGTTGGTCAAGATCAACAACACAAACTCCCCCCTGATCACAACGAGCTGCTGAGTTCCACAGGGATGTGTGAGCTCACCACTGCTTTTCACAATTTATAACAATGACTGCACCATTACTACACTGGACCAATACCTCATCACATTCTCAGACGACACAGCACTGGTGGCTTTGATGACAAAGGATATGCAGCCTGACTTCTATCAGGAGAGTGTCAATAAAGTGGTCCTGTGGTGCGATAAAAACGCTCTCATACTGAACCCAGTTAAGACAGAGGAGATCATCTTTGGAACTTCACAACACGTACCTGCGCCAGTCATCGTTAACAGAAAACCTATAACACAGTCTTCATCCTTTAAATATCTGGGGGTATATGTGGACAGTGCCTTCTGTTGGTCACAGCACGTGGATTACATCTGTAATAAAGTCCAACAGCGAATTTATTTTCTGAGGAGACTTAGGTCATTTGGTGCCAGCAAGGACATTCTTCATCAGTTTTTCTCAGCAACAATTCTTAGCATAATACAGTACGGAGGGGCGGTATGGCTCTGCAGCCTCTCAGTTCAGCTAAAGGCCAGAATACGCACACTCTTGAGCGTCTGCACAAAGTTGATGGGTCAAACAGTGGAGGAAGAGTTCTTCCAGAGCTGGAACAAACACACTCTCAGCTTGGCCAACAAGATTGCAGTTGATCCCTCTCATGTGCTACATGAGGAATACCAGCTTCTACCATCTGGAAGGAGATTTAGAGTACCTAGCTACAGGAGAAATAAATATTTGTTTCTTCCTCACTCTGTATCCTTATTAAACCAACAGTCAGGGGCAAGATAGATACCCCCCAAATTTATTGATCTGTTGTTGGACTCAGTGTTGTCTGTAAGCTACATCCCTTAACATGTGCATGAATGATTTTTAACGACTTTATGTAGTGTATGTCATTTTAACATTGTTTTTGTCTAGAATGATTTAAATCTCTTTTTAAGGATGGAGCTTGTAATGCAAGACAAATTTCCGTGCAAACAGACATTAAAGTATTATCTTATCTTATTATCTTATAATGCTGGAATCTTTTATAATGTGAGTTGGATGATCACTGGAGTACATATGGCCAGAGTTGGATTTTATTATTTTCCAAAACTTCTTTGGGTCATTTAGGTTTTTTGTGGTTTCAGAGAGGTAAAACTCAGATTTAGCTTTTTCTAACAAGTGATTTACACTTATTTCGAAGCTTCCTGAAATTGAGCCAGTCTACCTCAGTTTTAGTTTTTCTTGCCTTAGCCCTGGCAGCATCCCTTTCTTTAAGAAGGCGACCGATCTCAGGGGCAAACCATGGATTATTTTGCAGTTTCACTCTAAATTTATGGAGCGGTGCATGTTTATTTATAATGTTCAAAAAGCTATCGGAAAAGAAGTTCCAGGCCAGCTCTACATCATCAATAAGGAAGACTGTATTTCCAGTCATAGTGACACAGATCATGCAAAAAATCTCTTTAAATCTCTTTTAAAAAGAAGTTGATGCTTGGCTTTTGGCTGTTTGGCATGTCTAACTGATGCTATGACGCAGTGATCACTTAAATCATTTGTAAAAATGCCAGCGCCTTAGAATTTATGGGCGGCATTTGTCAAAATCAAATTCAAGTAGGGATGACCTCTCAGGATGTTTCATATTTGGACACGTTGTACCATTAACTACTGCAAGGAGATTCAAAGAGTCAGAAATATATTTATGGCTGCCTGACACTGTGGATAGCCAGTCACAATTTACAACTAAAAGACTCTCATTTGAGTTTAGCAGAGCTAAATATTGTTTTAAAGAAAGATAAAGCTTCCTTACAAATTGAAGGTGGTCTGTCACAGTGGCGGCTGGTGAACTGGCGATGGGGGAAGCTCAAACCCATCCATTAAAAATAATGATTGGTCATGACTTGTTTTCAATCAATCATTTAAATTACCATTACAGAAACTCTCAATATTATCAGGTGTGGTCAGTTTTCATTAATAATGCATGCCTGTCAACTGTCACGCATTCGGCTAAGTTTTAGTGGCATATTTACGTCCCCCTGCTGTAGTCAGCAATTATTCAATCAACGCATATATAAGAGATTCTCGCGCGGAAAAGAAGTCCTTGTGCATGGAGGTTCATCAGTTTCATGAGCGTTACGGTGAATTTCACCACTAGTAATTGGAAACTGATTATGACTCTGGACTTCTCACGCTTTTGTTTACTCGGGAGTCGGAAGCAATGCATGTGTTTTATGATCGTTTAAATTATTTAAATGAAATAAGAACATTGGAAGCAATGGAATTGCGTAAAGACGTTTCAAATGATCTTATTTAATTTAAACAATTTAAACAATAATGAAGCACATGCATTGCTTTCAACCTCTGAGTAAAGAATAGTGTATTATTTTATAATGGTGAAAACAACTTTTCAGCACAAACAGACATGTTAAATGAAGCAACATCTCATAATTAGATGCAACCATGTAAGAAAATGCCATTACTCGAACAAACATTTTGCGGTGGGATAGGGTGCTAATAATCGGGCAGGGCAGATCCAGGGGCAAGAGCACCTTCTCTGGCGCACGGCCCCTACTAAGATCCGAATTCCCCAAACACCCATAATGAAACCATGAATCTATAGTTATCTAGTTACTAACAGAAATGTAACTTATGCCAACTGTGCCATTTAACCAAGACAGCCTCTCCCTGCTCACGAGTGGTCTCCAGTGCAGAGACAGGCCCCATAACCACACAGCCCAAGTGCCCCAGTGAATGCCGTGTTCTGCAGGCACTGCAAACCACCTTCACCCCTCCGCTTTCAACCCTGGACTGTTAATGACCAAGGCTTGGAATTGCCCTTTCTGACAGTTTGCTGATCAACTGAACCAGACTTCCTGACCCACCAGTCTGTGCCCCTGTCACAAGATCTCCTCGAGTCTTCTACTCATGAAAAATCCCTGGAGGCATCATCTGCTGATCAGCGCTTGGGTCCTTTTGTGCAAGTTGTTACAGAAAGCAGATTAAATTAGCCCTCCTGGCTAAATTTGATGCACTTACGGATATGTCCATTAATATACATTGACCTAGACAAAGACTATATAGAAATACTGCAGAAAACTAACTATAACTATAGAAATAACTTTTTGTTGGATATTTAATTATTTCACCCGAACAATTGATTTGACAAGAATTTCTTGAGAAAATCCTTAAAGTGAACCTGCATGTCCTCTACATTTCAGCTGCTGTGGGATGTGCTCATGTAATATCATGTGCCTGGGGAAGTATATTGACTTATATTGATTCACATCCTGAAAACCCACAGAATAAACTGATGGGAATTTTTTCACTTAATATGAAATTGTTTTGACACTACAGTTTTGGTTTTCATTTATTTTGCGTGTAGTATGGAGAATCAGTCCACTTATTCCCTTAAGTTTGTATTTTTGCTGAAACATTGCGGATATGATTGTATTTTCTGGTAATAAGACACCGTGACCACACCCTTGCAAACAGGGGAGGAATGACATCAGTGGAACCCCTGTGCAAAAGTTTGAAAAATATGGAGATTCAAACAAACAAAAGATGAAACAAGAGCCAACATAAGTGCACAGTGTACTGTACATCTTTGAATATCACTTTAAAAAAAAAAAAAACTGCAGCTTTTCTACTTAAAAAAGTTAGTGCCCATTCTGCTGTAAAATGTAATGTGAAACTAGAGGGCTTTAACTCTAATCTAAATGAAACTTGTCTTGTTAGTCACTGATCTGAAAAATGTGAGGCAACCCTTACAATAAGACTTTCACTTTGAAAATTTGCTATGGCTTTTAACCTTGTGCCATGTGTGACTTTTGTCATAAACCTAAACAAAGCCACAAAGTCATGGGAGCTATGCTGTGCTGGATATACTTTGTATTCATGAGAGGCCTTCGTTGCACTCTCCTCCATGGGAAGTGACCTTGGAGGTATTTCGCTGTACACCTAGCAATTTGAAGGTGTTATGAGTGATGTCTGTGCCCATGGTCCCACTTCAGTCCGAGTGGATTTGCGTAACCATTAAGAATGATCATTCACAATCTGAATTGCTGTAGGGCAAAAAATTCAACAGAGCTCTCATGATCTCTGCCAAGCATGAAAGCTTCTGCCCTCCCATAGCTGTTTTCATTCATTCTACTTCAACGCAGGGGGGACCTGCCCTTTTCATTCCTTTCTGCACACCATATGCTGTATGAAGCATCTTCCTCAAGCAACCTCAACTCTTTCAAAGAAAGTGGGAACTAGTTTTGCTAATTGACATCAGAAGAGTAGTTATTTTATTTACACCTGCTTTAGACAACCCTTTATGGACGGAATGGAAATTAGCTGAGGCACATTGAATGAAATTTCACTACAATTTCCTGGATTTTCTGGCCTGTTCCTTGATAATAGTAAGTACGGAGTTTATAAATTTGTGTTATACCATCACAACAAATGAACAGTTGCAAATCATGTGTGACGCCATAACAAGCAATACTCAAGTGACAACTGGCCCTTGCTTCTTTTACACTATGCAACTGCACTGCCAATCACAGAGCGCCAATGGTGTCAGAGGATAACACAGTCAGCATACAACTTGCTCTTATGGCTAACTGCGTGGCCGCTAGAGAACGATGATACTTACACATTTTGACTGGCATTACCTGTATTATCCCCAGCAAGGCTGAGCCAGTTGTTTCACCTATGCATACCTCATTATGCATTTTCTAGTAAATCATCCAAGATAGAATAAATTGCAAGGCAAATTCACAGATGGGTGTCCCCAGCTTCTGACCAATACATTTCATACTGTCTGGTTTTCCATCAACATCATGGCTGTAAAATGTTTCTCTCTTTGAGGGTGTGTAGTCTTCAGTAACCTTCCTTCCTGTTCAAGAAGTGTCACTCAAGTAAGATGATGCTGAAAATTTAAGCTGTTCACCAGTCATGAGGTAGTCAGGAACTTTTCAAGAAGTTATGCAGCCTAATGACCAGTAACAACTACTGTACTATTTAAAAAATCAAAACAAATGATTGTAAATTACAAAGTATTTTTCTGTGTACTTTTATCCAGAGAAACAGACAAAACAATTCTCTAACCAAATCAATTCATATAGCAAGTTGTTTTTGCTGACACACATGCTAAATGCAACCAACAGAGCTCTTGTGGTGAAGACAGCCTAACTTTGCTTTAGAAGTACAGTTCTCTAACCGTTAAAACACATCATCCCATGCTCATCTGTTCCCATTGATCATCACTGCATCACTGGAGGCCTCAAGCAAGGATGCGTCCTGGCACCAACTTGTTTCTCGTTGTACATGGCTGCCATTTTCAATGAAATCCCACCAGACTCGCCCTCCATCAACATGCGCATGGATGGTGGACTCTTTAATCTTGCACGTCTATCACAGTCCGCACGATGCAGTATGCCACCCCGAGTCGGACTGCAGATGGCCTACAAAGGACAGCCGATCTTTACAACGCGGCCTACGAACGCTTTGGGATGCAGGTGAACATATCAAAGACCAAGACCCTGATCCAACCTGCACCAGGCCAGAACAGTCCACCTACGAACGTCAAAATCAACGGCCATGCCTTAGAGGAAGCGTGGTATCCTATACCTTCAGTAGAATAAAAAAAGAAGCAGCCAGAGAAAAGTACTGTGCCTTAATTCGAAAAAGTTTATTTTTATTCACGCTGTCTTCTCTCACACCTCTTCTTACGCATCAAGTACAGTAACTCAAGTGATCACATTATGCAGCGCCCTCAACAGGTTGGGAAGCGCAATGACAACACAACATTTTCCCCTTCTCTTGAAGGAATTACATTGCATAGTAACAAAACAAAGTAGACATTGTTTACAGGAGCAACTTTGTATCAGGAGAAAACAGCTGGGTTTACACCAACTGGGAATATCACTTTAACCAAGCAGTTAACATTGTTAGTGAAACATTTCCAAACATCAAGTAGTAGATAATCATGAAATCAAGACATAAAATGCAAACTGGTAGCATGTAGAAAATATCAAACAAATATTCACATTTGTGTGCATTACAACTGTAACTATGTAAATATTTACCTCAGATTCCTTTTAGCCCATATTCATTTTATTTCCCTTATCTGACAAAATCGTTTAACCATCGGGGTGGATTTCTGACTCTCCTGTGTCGTCTTGGTTCAGGCTCGTGTGCATTAAGGTGAACATTATCATGGATTGTAAAACCATCGAGAGCATCATTGTCATCTTTAGTGTTAGCAAGAGCCTGCTTTGGAAATTTTGTCAGTTTTGAAGCATTCCATTTTCTGCCATCACTAAGTAGAAATGTGTTTGGTCCTACTTGTTCTCTGACAATCAGAGGTTCTGTAAATTTTGATGACCCTTTAATAAACACATGTCCTGGCCTCCGGACACGTACGGTGTCAGTTACTTTGAATAATGGCACTTTTGCGCCCCTTTTTACATCTGTGTATGTTTTGCTTCTCTGTTGTTTTTGTTCCACCATCTCTCTCACTTGCTTATCTGACTTCGTTTTGTGAGAGACAGGAAGAACGTGGAGTATTGTGCGCATCTTCCTGTTCCTCATCAGCTCAAATGGAGTAGCACCTGTTGTAGCGTGTGGTGTAGCTCAATAATTCTGTAGGAAATCTGTTACTGCTTTTTTCCAAGGTTTCTGCATTCTGTCAGCGGTCTGTATACATTCTTTCAAGACTCGGTTGAATCTCTCAATTGCTTCATTAGCTCTTGGATAGTAAACACTAGAGCGCAGGTGCTTTATCTCTCTCTCTCTCTCTCTCTCTCAGAAAAGAAGAGAAGGCATGGGAGGTGAACGGACATCCATTGTCAGAAACCAAGTACATGGGGTTCCCTTCACGATTAAAAATTGAAGTCAAAAAGCTAATTATCACCTCTGTTGTGACATTTGAAACAAACGCAATCTCAGGCCATTTACTGTAATAGTCTGTTAGAGTAATGGCATAACGACAGTCCCATGTAGCACGCTCAAAGGGGCCTGCAACATCAATAGCAACTTTGTCCCGTGGCCCGCTTGTCAGTTCAACTGGCGTAAGAGGTGCAGGGGCAGTGTTTGCAGTTTTGTCGCTGTACTGACATGAAACACATGAAACTATCATACTCTGAACATGTGTGTCCATGTGAGGTCACCAGTATAACTCGCGCAACCTCTGTTTAGTACGGACTATTCCCTGGTGTCCCTCGTGCCAAATCTACCACTTTAGATCTCAGTGAGGTTGGAACAACAAAGCGATCAGAGCCTCTCATGACAAGTGAATTGTCTACCCTAAGTTCATCCCGAATATTAAAATAGGGAGAAAGCTCATTTGTCATATTCTTCCTGTGTTTCGGCCATCCGTTCTGTATCTGCTGTCGTAACAGTGATAGTTCAGGGCAGCCCTCAGAGGCAGCAGTGAATTCTGACAAAGAAATGGCACTTAATGTGTTCAAAAACACAGTAGCTACCATGTCTGGTTCATCATCAGCATCATCTGTACAAGGTAGCGGAAGTCTGGACAAGCAGTCTGCTGTTACATTTTGTTTTCCTGGGCAATAAGTAAGGTCATATGTAAAGCAGAGTAGTCGTGCTGACCATCTGGCAATTCTCAGTCCTGCACGACCAGCACCTTTGGAAGTCAGTAAAGTTGTAAGTGCCTGGTGGTCTGTACGCAGCACAAAATGATGTCCCCACAGGTAGTTTCTCCACTTTTCTACCGCCCAAACGCATGCAAGTGCTTCGCGTTCGATAGTAGAATACTTCCTCTCAGCAGAGGAAAGTGTTTGGGATGTAAAAGCTACTATTCTTTCTGTGTTGTCTGGTTGAACTTGGCTAAGTACGCCCCCTAGTCCGTAGTCTGAAGTGTCTGTAGTCACATGTGTTGGCAAGTCAGGATCATAAAGTGCTAGAGCAGGGCTCTCGGCTATCAGTCTCTTAACCTGAGCAAAACTACAGTCAGCTTCAGCAGTCCACTTAAGTTTCAATTCAGTGGATTCCCTGAGCATTGCACGTAAAGGCTCGACAACTGTAGAAAAGTCTGGAATAAATTTACTGTACCATGCTGCAAGTCCTAGAAAGGAACGTAGGGAAGACGTATCATGTGGTGCAGGTGCATTTATCACAGCACTTACTCTGTCAGGGTCAGGCTGACGTCCATCTTTGGATATGATGTGTCCAAGAAAACGCAGCGAGATCTGGCTAAACTTACTCTTATCCATATTCAGTTTCAGTCCCGCCCCAGTCAAGGCATGCATCACCGTCTGTAGGTTGGCATCATGATCCTGCTGGTTTATACCATAACATGTGACATCATCAAGGTATACTTGTACCCCTGGTAAACCTGCTAATATTGTTGTCATCATCTTTTGGAACGCAGACGGAGCTGAAGCTAGGCCAAATGGAACACGGCAGAAACGGAAAAGACCATCATGAGTTATGAATGCAGTTAGATCACGACTATCTGGATGTAGTAGCATTTGATGATAGGCAGAAGCAAGGTCAATGGTAGAGAAAACTGTAGCTCTTCGTAGGTTAGTGAACAACTCATCTATGTGTGGTAAGGGATGACAGTCACTAACAGTCGCCTTATTTGGCTCTCTAAGGTCAACGCATATTCGAGGTTTTCCTCCTACCTTTCTCTGTGTCACTACTATGGGTGAAACCCATGGAGATGCATCAACGCGCTCAATAACACCTTTATCTAGCAAATTTCTGAGCTCCTCAGTTACTGACTCTCTCACAGTAAATGGAAGTCTTCTAAGTTTTTGCTGTACTGGCACAGCATTTGGTTTGAGCTGTATTTTGTGTACAAATCCTCTAGCGCATCCAATCTCCTGAACCTGTGTCACTGGTGTGCTCTGCAGTGAAGTATTTGGAACCATAGGAGATTTCTGTGCTGCAGGAGCAGCAGTAGAGCTGTTTGCGGTAACAATTTTGTTACCCACTATACACATATTTAGTGCCACAAATAAATCTAGCCCTAAAAGGGCAGTACCTGATTTGACCACAACAAATGACCCTTCAGATGAACTACCATCATGGGAAACAGTGGCATGCATACATCCTTTAACAGGTATTTTATCTCTTGAGTAGGTGAGCAGCGTTACTGTTGGGTTTTCAAGGTTACATGACATGCTTTCTGGAATAATGGAAACGGATGAACCAGTATCTACGATCAGTTCAACATCGTGAGAATGTCCATTTGCATTTACTTGTACAGTACAAAGCACTTTATCCTGCACAGTATTAGCAGCAGTCATGTAAAGCACAGTCAATTCATTTATCAGTATTTCACGTACCTGCTGTTGACCCAATCTACACACTTTTGCAAAATGTCCCACCTTTCCGCATGAATTACATGTCTCTTTAGCTGCAGGGCATGAAGGATTGTTAGCTAGATGGCTAGTAGATCCACAGCGGTAGCAGGAGCGACGGTTCCTCATAGGTTGAGCAGCAGATGTCGCCGTAGGAGCAAGTTTCCTCATATCCCACTGACGTGTCCTCGTGGTTTTTTTCTGAATGGTTCGCACTGACGCAGCATCAAGTGTAGCAGAAGGTGTAGTGGCAGCATGAGAGAGAACGCAAGCGTCCCGTAGTCCAGCTTCAAAGATTTTGTCTTTGTCTAATGTACTTGTCTTGTGTTTTTTGCGAAATGTTTACTTGTATTATATGCTTTTTAAGCTTTGTTCTATGTATTTTACTTGCTGTTTAGTTTTCATTGTAAAGCGACCTTGGGTCTGAGAAAGGCGCTATATAAATAAAACTTATGATTATAATTATAAAGATCTAAGCAAAACAAGGAGCACTCTTTTTTTTTTACCTCCGCCAAGAAAGTTATGTTTTTGCTTCCATTTGTTCACCTCTGCTAAGGGAGGTGTACGTTTTGGTTGGTTTGTTTGTCTGACTGTTAGCAGGATATCAAAAACGGCCACATAGATTTCAACCAAACTCTAGAGGATGTTAGAGTAGTGCGAGAGGAACAAGTGATTAAATTTTGGCATATCTACACCAAAGTACAGCTGAGATATAGGCCAAAGTTCAAACCCAGCAATGCTGGCAGAGATTTGAAGAGTTTCCAATGGGCCGGATTTCCAATCGGCGTGCTTTTGGGTTTGCTGCCACCTGGCGGTGCAATGCAACAACACCCTGCATCAGCCAATGAAAATAACTAATGCACAGAGTTGCCTTGGCGTGGCGGAGGTGCTGCGCTCTCTGAGTGCTCTTGTTTATTGGTTGTCGAAATCAACAACCATGTCACTTCGTTCCGTTAGTCGTCTGTCTGTCTGTTTGTGTTTGTTAGCAGGATATCTCAAAAACAACTGCATAGATTTCAACCAAACTTTGCCGGATGTTACAGTAGCACAAGAGGAACAAGTGCACCTCATCCTCCCCTGACATGTCATCTACTCATAGGTTCGGAGGTTCCCGTCATCTCATAAGAAAAAAAAACATACCCCATTTCAATAATAATTTATTCATTATTATGCTTATTACAATCTAGTCTTTTACCAAAATAACCAAAACACAATGAGGGAAGGATTTTTAAATTATTAAATATGTTGCTGGACTGGTATGCTACAAATGCATTATGGGCTATAGCGTAAAATGTGACCTAGTGACATCCGACTGGTTTTGTAGTGAAGGGTGACATTTCTGAAGTTGGAATAACACATTTTCAGTGTTGTACCTGCATTGACCATATACTGTGTATTTACGTGCCATCACTATACACCAATAAAATATTTTTAAATGGAAAAATGGACACTTACCAATTACATGTAATAATCACCAACTATTTATATCTTGCAACTGTAATTGTTTCATTAGATTACGATCTGTATTTATGTATGGGTGTATAGGTACAGTATATGACCTGTGTCGACTCCAATACAGTGTACTAAGTATGTTATAACTTAATTACACATATAATGTGTATGTAGGAAGAGGGTTCAGTAAGTGCGTCACTGTGGCCCTTTCCCATTGTCACTTTAGACAATAAAATATGTAAAAACTAATATTTGATAGTTTGTTGCAGGTTACAGGTGTCCAGGTGAGCTACAGTGCCCATGGCACTATTTTTTCTTTAACATTAAGTTCCAAGGTTATATCAAAATGAGCAATTAAAGTATGCCTATATCACTAAAGATAAGATATACTTTATTGAACCCCTTGGGGTAATTTGTCAGCTGCATTTGACCCATCCTATAGTTAGGAGCAGTGGGCAGCCACAGAGCAGCGCCTGGGGACCAACTCCAGTTCTAAAGCCACAGACTTCGTCTGGGGCACTGGTAGGAGTGTTCCCATAAGGCATGTTTTTCTGTGCAGGAGAAACCAGAGTACCCGGAGGAAACCCACGTAAACACGGGGAGAACATACAAATTCCACACAGAGGGGCCCTGGCCGGCCGGGACCACTGTGCCACCGTGCCACTGATCTTTACCATAGCCTAAGACAAGTATTAGGCTGAAATTAAAAAGCATATTCACGTGTCTAGAGGAAGGAATACAACCTAAGTATGAAAGAGGGTGTTGGACATGTTAGTTTTACATATATAAAAAACTATTAAAATAGAGTATTGCTTTCATTACTTTTGCTGAATTATTCACAACATTATTTCCGTAATTGCCTGATATAATTTATTTAAAGAGAACATAGGCCTGTATACCGCAGCATCCAGAATGGATTATCTATGGATTTGGATTATTTGCGATTGCTTGACAAAAAAAATCTTGATCAACCAACCGCCCATCAACCAAATGATCAACCAGCTGACTAATTGGGGTTAGCTTACCCCAAACTATCACAGACTCTTTCGTTCAATCCTTCGAGTTGTTTGGTTTTTTCCATCAACGTCAAAAAAACTAAGATGCTGGAATTCTTCCTTTTGGAGACTCCAAGAACCCCTCTGTAGAGTTCCATTCACAGCTAAACAGTTAAACAGGTTCACTCTCTCTTGTACCTCGTGAGCACCCTTGGTGAATCCTGTTGCCTGGACCCTGACTGCACAACTGGCTGATGGCAACCCACACTGCCTTTGGTTGTCTGGTCCACCGCATGTTCTTTAACCATGATGTCTTGATGGCTGCCAAAATCATATTTTACTGTACAGTGGTCCTTTTCACCCTTCTCTGTGGCTGTGAAACTTGGGCCCACTACCACCACCAAGCCCACAAACTTAAGCGTTTTCACCAGCCAAAGCTAAGAAGCATTTTGGTCATTTCCTGCGAAGACCAGATTACCAATCCCCAAATTGTTGAAATTTCTGAACTATCCTCCTTTGACACAACAATTGAACATCACCAGCTGCAGTGGCTTAGCCATGTCCAAAGCTTGAATTCCCGAACAAATCCACTAATCTGAGCTAACAGAAGGTCCCAGAAAGGGAGGAGCACCTAAGAAATGTTTCATGGAGGGGTGGGAAGGAAGAGAAATGGCAATGTTGAAAGCTCTGAGAACAACAGAGAGCTGCAGGAATCAGACCTCTCCCACTATCCCTTGCCCTCAATGCCCTCGTCTTTTCTACTCTTTTTCTTAGTCCATCAAGACATCTCTTCTACACCTTCTTGATCTTTTCTGAATGCATTCTTGGAAACAAGCTCAGTCAACGACGATTATTATTATTATTATTATTATTATTATTATTTTTTTGTCTGAGAGAACAGGCCTTCGTTCAGCAAAAAGCATGAACAAGACTGATGCAGTTTCTTCTATGAAAACACATACAGTGGGCATTAAACATTAGAAATTTGAATGGAAAGCATATTTTCCTCTTTGCGCATCTCTCCTCAGTGGCCTAGCTGGTTAGTCATTAAATATAATGATCTCCATTGTTCAGTGCAGTGCCTCTCATTTGTAACTCAATGGCCTGTTACTTGCATTGAAGCAAATATTTTGTCTGTGTTCCTATACGTAATTACTTTTATTAAAATAACAATATCTTAGATCAGCACTTTTCATAACACTCATATAATTTGCATTATTGCTATCCTATCTACGCCCCTGATATTAGGCCTGTGTTCAGAGCTTATTTGGCTTCTTTTAATTTCAAGCCCAGAAGTTGCATCACTATTTTCCCAAAGAAGACTTAATCTTGGCAAGACTTGAGTGTACTACAAATCATGAATTAACTTTTTTCGATGTTCATTTTACTGGCAGGGATAACATCTGATTGTTTCACCAATAAAATTGAAATATTGCTCAGACATTATTTCCCACTATTTTTCTCCCTGAGCCCTAAGTAATTATCATGTTTAATATAGTAATTTTTGATGAAGCATGGATCATTTCCCCCCAAAGTGCTGTAGTTATATTCCTGCTTAGACAGTGATTTCCATATCAAAAAATCCATGCAGTAGAACAATATTAGGCTTGAGTTTTTTGAAAACATATGTCATTGAGATTCATATTCTGCTTGTTCAAAATCAGCAATCAAATGGTTCACTATGAGTTCCTCTTTCCTCATTTCATAAAATGAGAGAATACAATGCAACAAATCAAATCAAAGAAGTAGTAGGCCCCTAACAGGTGAAAACTAATCGGCACATCATGAAAAATTTATTCGACGAGTAAATGATTAAGTCAAACCTGTTTGGTGGTATGTTAATCTAATGAAGTTCACAAAGTCTCTTGAAAGAACTTAAAACACTTGCGTCCAGCAACCTAATTTGGGGTTTACTGATTTTTTCTGTGTCTAATTTGGTCTGTTTAAAATGTTCTATCACATGAAATTACTTTTGATAAACAAATAAATTCTCTACCTTCAAGGGTATTTTCACGGGACGTTGAATACCTCTGCCTAATAAGGATATGGACAAATCTTTAACCTCAGGATCCTTCCCTTTATCTCGTGAACTCAATACAGTCTTCTCACTGCAAACTGTTGACTTCTATTGATTTGAAAAAGATAGGGACTTTAGACACATTCACGGGTGTAATTTACAGCGGGGACACGGGGGACACGTGCCCTGCACTTTTTGAAAAGGCAGTATTGGACCCACCACTTTTTACAGTCTGGCAACTAATGTTTTATTTAAGAAAAAAATGCATGCACTAGGACCTCGAGGAAATAGCGCCCGCTCAAGCTGCCAGTCCATTTCAACTTCCCCTCCCTTCTTCTCTCCAAGTCCCGCCTTCTATTCAAACAGACAGTCACCCCCAATTTACAGCAGATGCGTGTTTGGTCCGTCTGAGCTCCGCCACGGCAGCACAGTTGATTGGTTTCACTTTAGTCAATGAGTGTGTTTACACCAGATCTGCTGCATATCATTTCTCTTCCGTCCCATCTCCGGCAACCCGGAGCCCTGCGCAACAGACACGCAAGACTTTTATTTTTGTCAGATGCCGCAGCACAAAAACAACACTTCAGCACAGCAAATAGATCGGTACACAAACACAACATTAAAACATATGGTTAATTTTCAAAATCCGTGTAGGCACCAGCTCGTATTGCGGGCTAGGACAGCAACCGCAGTAAAAGAAAAGGGCCTTCTGTCATTGGCACAACTGTGGTCTAGCCTGGTTCTGTGAACAAGCTTTCGAAGTGGCACATGTTGACTTTGCCAGGTTTTGGGGCCGTTACTATGTTAAGGACAAGGGAAACAAACTCCTCCGTCAACGACTAAGGCAAAATGTAAAGGGAGTACAATGCCTCGCATTTGTGAATGTTTCATTGAACGCCATAAATGAATGAGACCTTTTGGAAATCAGCCAGTTATTGGAGAAGAATGCGGTGTCAGTTTTAGTTCATGGCAATCTTAGAGTGTAAAGATTTTGCCTCTTTAAATTTAAAACTAGATTAACTTTAGCTTGTTGTCATAGCAATAAGCTCGTATTTACAGTACTTAAATTTGAAAAAAAGGTAAATTTGTAGCCACGGCAACCATTATGTTGGCAATACTTTGGCAAATAAGATACAAATTACTTTTTATCGGCATGAAGGAGCAGTGTGGTGCCAAAGAGGAATCTTCCGGTAAATTCTTTGACCATCAGTTACCTCTCAATATGTCAAAATGGCAAATAAAAAAAAAAAAATCAAATTTTCTCAAAAATTTCACAACCAATTTATTTTTTTTTCTTTCTTCACAGTGTTAATTCCAATGGTTAGGACGACAGCATTGTACAGGTTCCATTTGAGTATCTTTTTTTCTTACTTCTCTCAGGTTAAAACCCAGTATGGGAACACAGCAAGCACGCACTTTGGCTAGAGATATTAGCAATAGCCGCATAATATTGTTACGTATGTGATTGCATTTAACATTTTTGTTTTTATTATATAGCCATCTTGCGAGCTAGCCAACATTAGTTAAGAAAAATCTTTGAAAATAATCGTTGTATTTGAGCAATGTGATGTGGTTTTTTTTCCTCTAACTTCACTAGCAAACTTCAACAGCAATTGCTCCGACATTTATTGCTTTCCTTGGGGGTGGGAGGTGAAGGGCATGAATTGTATTTACAACAGTGGTGTTCAATGCAGAAACTGTAGGGGGTGCAGTTTTGCCAAAAATATCAATTCCCACATAATGTGGTTTTAAAAGCCACTGGGCTCAAATTAAGATAAATACATATTTTGACATTCATATTGCTTTGACGGCAGATATCAGAGTACTGTTAGTGCAAATTCTTACTAAATCTCAGCAATGGGTGAAAAATTACATGAGAATAAGTAGTCACCCCGATAACCCCCCACCCACCTCATTTCAAGAGTGGTTTTAGTATGCTCTTTTCCACCTTAAGCGGTACGCTAATATTTTGATCAATTTATTCTCTCCTTGCTGTATTTTGCATTAAACATTTTTGTTTAATGCTCAAAAAATATGGTCGTTTTGTTCTACTTCAGATAGGGGTACCTGAAAAACCAAAGCCCTTTTGAGAATTCGCGCCAGAAATGTGTTCCCCCCACCTTTGAAATCAAAATTACGCCCAAGGACACAGTACACTGAAAAAATGCACTCTTTCATGTCTAGATATATTCGATTTTCAACCTAAAGCATCTGGTAGACATTATTATATCAGCATTTTATGATCTCAACAATAAAGGTGACCAACCATAAAAAGCATACTGTACATAGTACCAGTATAGTGCCAGGTTATGCTTGACAGCAGAGAAAGAAAGGTTAGGGGCCCTATTCATGAAGGGACACATCATTCTTGACAAGCCACCAAAGCTTATTGTCCATCAAATCCCAGAGAGGGCTATTCATGAGGGGGTATTTGGTCTTGTCGGTCCTACTCACTGTCCAATAAGTTAAAGGCAGGAAAGTGACCCTATAACTCTCATTAGGCGACAACAGTCAAGATTCAAAACTACGGTGACATGATTCATCTGATGCAACACAGATCAAACTTGAGAAGAAACTGCATTTCCCCATTTCTTTCTGCATTTCAGCCAGTTCTGTTCACCACTCTAAAGGATGAACAGTAGTTTCTGTGTGATTTTCTTCCAGTCTTCTTCTTTTTTGTTTTTTGCGAACAAACATGCCAAACATGAAAATGCCAAGTCAAGGCGTATTAGTTTGGTAACCTTGCAGTGCTTATTCTTGGGAAAACCAAGTTAGTGTTTTCTTTTTGTACGGTATGTTTCTCAAGTCTTCTTCAGCAGTTTTGTTGTCCTCCAGGTGGCTGGAACATTCAAATGTGTGTGAGCAGTTGCAAACTATGTCATATTCTGAAAATATACAGGGCATTTGTAGCTGGCCCAGCAGACCGCTGTTTGTGAATACATCTCACACTCTGGAAGTTACAGTCCTTTTGCTTTTGGGACTTTAAAGTTTTACCCTGAGTATTGACAGTCCCTCCACAAAATATGTGCTCAGACCTTTAAAAGGCAGTAAAGATGGTTGAGATTAGCTGAAAGAGGGTCTTCACCCACAGTATTTTAGCTGCGATTGGTTAAAAGCATGTCTTCACTGACAGTATAGAAGCGTGCAAATGCCATCACATATTACTAAGTTTCCATTAACAAAAGCATGCACGGCTATCCTGTGCGGCAGCCAATCTTGGTTGTGGGTTGGAGCAATTCGACTTCTGTCGAGTGTGACACACCTCATTAGAATCAAGCGAGAAAGTATGAAAGCACCACAAAACTTTCTTCTGAGTGACAACTTACAGCACTACTTTTATATCACAAATTAATAATAAAACAATATATTTAATCATTCCTGGGCTTGAAATTACATTGAGAAGGTCAATATTGCAAAATGCTTCCTCTGTCCAATAAATGGCAGGATCGCTGAACTTACCGTGAATAACATACCCCTGAATGAAATTAGTCCATATTGTCGCAAATTTCTGATCCTTAGGCCACCTCTAAATGCCCACTTCATCAGTATTTGAGTCGAAGCAGCCACCAGCCACAGAACGCTGACACATTTTAAACTTCACTACCACATTTCTTGCATGATTATGACTGATTAATTTGAATTTATGGGACAACGGCAAGCTGTCTACCTCCTGTGATGTCACAGGCAAAACTTACTTAACCCTTTAAGGCCTAATACAAAAATCCCAGCAGAGAATCATGCTACCATGTTTACCATAGTAACCTGTATTTGGGCTGAAGCACAGCTTCTCAGCTTTCAGGAGCAGTTGGAATTTTTTTCTATTGCGCAAAACTTACAGTAATTACGGTACTTTCAAAATTACGTGCATATCTGTGTCTGCAATGACACGTTCTTAAAATGCGCACATGCTGTCCCCGTTTAAATGGGTTAAGTGCTTTTTCCTAGTTTAAAATGCAAATTTCTCAAAAATTAGTTTCCATATACAGGTGAAGCCTATATTATTCTGACCTCAAACTGATTCACTTTTGATAAATTATTTGTAACCTTTAAACTCGATACCAAGAAAAACTAAAAGCTAAACCTAGATGGTATTGATTGGTATCAGATATCCAACAGTGTGGAATATTCCAATCAGTAATTTTCTGTAGATTTCTTTCCTCAACATGACATCGTTTTTGAGTCTTAAATGCAGCGCATAAAGCTGTAAAGAATTCAAACCCAATTCCTACCAAGGCAAGTTCGAGAGCTCTACCGGGGGGAAACAATAAAATGGGGTGTGTTTGTGCAATAATTGTTACATATTAACGTTTTCTACTTCCCTAAATTAGCAAACACTGTCCACTGTGCTTGTCTTGTAGCTGGTTAACATTAATTTACCATTACATGTTTGGGGAGCAGTTCATATGGATCAATATTTCAGAGTTAATGCTGTAATATCAACAAATTATTTAGCGAATAAAAAACAGTTGGTTTTGACTGCCATCATGGTTTAAGGTCAGATACAGTCTTGGCGAACTGGGAGTTCAGAAATAATAGCCGAACTTACCTTGCCGCAGAAATGTAGTTGGAATAGCTTCCTCCATTCAATGCAATAAACGGCAAGATGGCCTAACTTACCTAGCCATATAAATGCAGTCAGATTTTCTGTAGTCCTAAAACCGTTCTGTCTTATAACATTAAATCTATGGTGCACCCAATTAGATCAGGAAAGTTTCATGACAACTAATGCTATTCAAGATAATACCAACTGATAAGAAAGGGGACCACACAGGGCCAGGAAATGACAGGCCTGTCAGTTTAATTTCCATTGCATGCAAAATACTGCAATCTGTTATTAAAGACAAGCTGGAATTATTTCTTGAACGCAATAACATCTTGAGGGATAGCCAACATGGTTTCCGTAAGGGAAGGTCATGCCTGACAAACCATTTGGAATTCCTTGAAGAGGCTACTAAGACTTATGATCAGAGCATGGCCAATGATATCATATACTTGAATTTTCAGAAAGTGCAGTACTGCATGAGAGTTTAATTTTTAAATGAGGATCATTGTAATTATTTGTATTTATTTTGGAATGGATTCGAACTGGTTACAGGATAGAACACAAAGAGTTGTGGTCAAAGGGATCTCATCTGAGTTTGTGGGAAGTGGAGTCCTTCAAGGATCGGTGTTGGGACCCCCGCTCTTCTCCATCAACATCATGACCTGTGGCAACCAGGGCAACAGACACCCATCGTCCACGTCACCGCCCGAATCCAGCAATTCTCCTCCCCTTATTGTCCCTTTCCGGCAGCACCATGGACAGCGCATGTCGGACAGGCCTCCGTTCAGCACCCCTGGCCGCCAGTCTACACTGGACAGCTCCCTCCAGTTGCGGCCAGGCATATGAGAATGGCTCCCTGAGCACATTCCACACGAGGCCACGCTCTCTTTGCTTTCCCTATCAGAGCCCCAAGGTGAAAAAATGGAGGATCCTGGGTTTACACTCCCTCCAGAGAGCCTCGCAACATGCTACTGTACCACATGACAGTGGCTAATTCACCTAAGGGCCTTAAGGCTCAAGTAGTCTTTTTTTAAAAATGTATTCCTGTAAATAAAATAACCGCCCAGTGGGCTGGATTCTTGTTAACCTGTTTCCCTGTCTGTGCCTGCTTCTCTGATGGTTCGCCGCAATTGTTGGAGAATGCGGGCACTGACACAGGCATGGAGAAAAGGGTAATCTTTCACAATTCTGGACTGGCATTGATTAGTGTGCCAGCCCAGGCGTAAGTGCCTTCTGTCGCATTATTGCAGTGGTTTTTTTTTTCTTATTTCTTCTCTGATTACCCAACAGGGCTAAAATGGAAGACCTGAATTGGGCGTTGGTGGAAACCAACCAGGGGGCTCAGCGGGCTTCCAAGGCTGTGGTGGAGCAGGTGGCTTGATTAGTGGATACCCTGTAGAAACGACCCTAACAGGGGACAGGAAGTTCCTGGGAATCATTAACGAAGATGACCGAAGAAGATGAGGCAGCGGCCTACCGCCATACCTTTGAAAGAATCGCAGAGAGACACCTGGGACCAGGATGAGTGGGTCAGCATAATTGCTCCCTTCTTGACAGGAACAGCACAGTTGGCATATTTCAACCTACCTCCCACTGAAGCTCACAACTATCTGTGTCTCAAAGAAGAAATCCTTCTCCGCTTGGGCCTCGGCGTTCGCGTCAGCTCAAAAGTTCAATATCTGGCTGTACCAACCAGGGGTGCGTTTCTAAATGAATGACGGAAGTTAGCACTGAACTACTGTGGTGCGATGCATCGTTAAACTCACCAACTTCCAAATTATGACCGTTTGCAAAACACCATCAGAAGACAGTGGTTCGGACTACGTTAGTTTGAACCACCGTGGTTCAGCAAACTGTCAACCAGAACATGGTAGACATCACAAACACCCGCCTATCCAGGCACAAACGTAGGAATTTAATAATTCAGCTGCAGTTATTCTTGTAATAGGCTTTTTTTTTTACTGTTCTCAAGTCATTACGAGTGATTATCATGATATAAATAAGGACTAGATTAACTACTGGTGCAACAATATCACCACTCCAAATAAAATTTGCTACTAACAGTAGGCTATTTTTAATATGATACGGCCACTGACTGGCTATTAATACTAATATATATAGCTGCTACATTCAACATTTTATGCTTGAAAATCGAGAGTGCATTTTAGTGTATTTTAATTATAAGGCACCAATCGGTAGATATTTTCTGCATTTCTAGTAAGTACTGGGGGGGAGGGATTATATCACATACCCCTCACGGGTGTAACTACGGGCGCATAGCTCATCATCATTGTAATGAGGCTATTGAGTGAAAGTGTGATAATCTGAAACGTGTTTTCATCCCAGGTTCGAATCCCCTGTGGTGCATTGATTTAATGCTCTCAGGTCAAGGAGATCATAGCTGTGGGTGAAACATTTGGTTCCATGAAATGATTTTGAATTATAATTTTTTAATTTATTCCTTTCTTCTATAAAGACCGCATTTTCTCCAGTGGCTGAAATGTGCAAACTTAATAAATGGGGAAATATTCATTTTCATTTGGAATGTGGTCATGTATGTTCTTAACATGTGACGAATTCAGTAAATGGAATTGGCATGAACAGGTGAGAATTCAATATCCACAACCTATTTAAGCTCTTCTGCCACAGGCCACACATTAAGCATATCAAGATGTCGAAGCGCAAGCCTCAGTTTACATCTAGGGAGTTGTCTGTTTTACTGAATGAGGTGTCTGAGAATACACAACTTATTTTCTCAACGTTGAAGAACACAGTCACCAATGCTGACAAATGCAAAATCTGGCAGCAGTTGACAGACAAGGTCAATTCTGTGGGCCATGGATGAAGAGGTCTGTAGAGGATGTTCGGTGTAAGTGGAGGGAATTCTCCAGTGTCACAAAGTGGAGGGCTGCAGCGCTCCAGAAGGACCAAAGGAAGACCAGTGGTGGCAGCATCAGTCTTCCCAAACTCACCCCCATGGAGGAGGGTAATGGCTATTCTCGGCCCTGAGTCCCTGGAGGGAGTCTTAGGGGCATAGACGTCTTGGCCGCTAACATCTTGTCGATGTCTGTGCCAACCACGCTGGAAGAACCTCCTGAGGACCAATCCACTTCAGGCCCACTGCAGCCTGATCTCCAGGATGTTCCCCCCTCTGGTTTTTCATCAAGTGGGCCCCCAGCATCCTCCATCCCTGGGCCCCACAGACCAGCTGTGGCGACACCTGCCACAGGGCCACAAACAGCGATGCCCATCCACTACCATCAGTCCCTTATGGGTGACCCCTCCCTGGGCTCCTCGGACTCTCCTCAGTCTGAGGAGTCTCCCTCACGGCCTGGTACCTCTCGCATGTCCAAGCAACCAATCCTGGCTGCCAGCGGAAGACCAATCACTGACAGTGCAGTCAGCCAATCTCTGTCCTGAGGAACATCAGGAAGGAGCTGGCAGAAGCCAGAAGAGAACTGAGGGAGCAGAGAGAAAGGCACCACCAAGTGATGATGGCTTACAGGAGAGCAAAGCTGGCTTTGATTGAGCAGCAGGTCAGCAAGCCCAGCATGACTACGTATTTGCCAACTTCAGAGGGCAGGTTAATATTATTTTGCCCTGCATGCTAGTTCTTGCCATTGTAAATGTGCTGGTTGTAATATTTTTTTCTCTTGAACAGATGCTGACTGAATGCCCACCCAAACCCCCTACCCCCCCGGCCTGTGAAGGCCTCCATGCCTCCCAAAGTCCAACCCCTCGTCCTCGTCGTGGGAGGTGGAAACAGATGTAATCTGGCAAAAGAGGCTCTGGCAAAGCAGTGCTGCCACATAAAGAACAAATTGGTCAATTTATGCATTAAATAAAATGAATGAGAAATTGCACTGATCACACATGCCGTATCACAACTGGACAGTGAAGAGCTGATATACACACCCGTGCTTGAAATGACTACAACTGGGCTGCCCTTGGACACATCTAACTTGTGGGTTGTCATCCCTTGGCTGCTCAGGAAATGCACTTTTTTATACTTCTACAGCTCATCTCACAAAGAGTTTTTAAAAATTAATTGTTTGGCACTGACTTATTCACAGGCCATACTGTGCATTAAGGCACTATGATTTCACAAATGCAATAAACCAAATCAAGACATGAAAAGGAAAACAACAATTAAATATTTTCTGTTGTACTGTTGCTACTTCTTCATTTTTTGCTCATCTTTTCCTAAGCTCTTTTGCACTCATGCCATCTTGCCTGAGGGCCCCTATCAGTGCTTAATCATAGTCTTAATCAGAAGAAGCATGCCAAGGATATATATATATATATATGTGTGTGTGTGTTCTTATAATGCCAGTTGGTGATTTGGTATGCCAAACATCTACACAACATGACATCCAAATAGTCTTCATATATCGCACATTTATTGGCTGGACCTGAGGTGCCCAGACACTATTGAAAAAATAGCTAATGCCATCAGAAAAAGGAATTACGGTACCTTTAGTTAACAATTACAAATGGTTATCAATTACACCAAGTAGGCTGTGTGTAATTTCAAGTGTTTGAAAAGAGAGGTGCAAAGAAGTTACTCCCTTTCAACAATGGCTGCATTACAGCGTATTGTACTGAACATGCGTTACAGGCGCCGGCAATGTGCGCTTTATATTAATGCACATATTAGAGAATGTTTTGATCCACCGACAGTTCTTTGAGATGAGGCTTTGCTAAGAAAGTATCGGCTGTCTAGGGCCAAAATGGAGGAACTGGTTGAGTTTGTTAGTCCTCATTTGACGAGGCCAACCAGGCGCCACTATGCAGCTCTTGGCTGCTCTCTGTTTTTACGCTACAGGGAGCTTCTTGAAGGTGTTGGGAGATGGCCTAGACCTGAGCAAGGCTTCAGTCAGCAGAGCAGTGACAGCCATGACCCAAGTGGTTCTGCAGCTCAGTGCAAGAATGCCCTTCCCATTGACAGCAGATTAAATCAGCGCTATCAACCAAGGGTTCTATGCCAAGGCTGCCATTCCCCGGGTTATGGGCGCTATTGATGGCACATTAAGAGGCGGTCTCCCTAAGAGCGGTCCGGTGAATTTCGCGTCAGAAAAACTTTTTCCCTGAAACTTTTTATATCAAAAGGGTTTGGAATACAACTAATAAACACGGTATTCTTTTTGAAAATAATTTATTTTGCCTTTGCTACAGGCTCGAACTCGTCTGTGCCAAACAGGCTGCCTTGGAGGCCCTTTTCGAGGCCGAAATTTGACGATATTTAGAACCACGCCACATCAAAACTATAAAAGATAGTTTTTTTCTTTGCCATTTGTTTTATTTATCTTTCGTTGTCATAAGGACTTGATATCATTAGAACTGATTGCTTTTTCGATGAGCTATAAGTCTCGAAAGACAAGCCACTCCACAACATGTGAAAAAGCACTAAAAATAGCACTAAAATAAGAGCCAAATTCTTGCTTGTTTGACCAAAACTGAAATAAAAAATATATAAACATAAAGGTGATAAGTCTATTTCTTAGGATTTAAAGTCAAACCTCCGGGTATGCTGCTGTGTGCGAAGCGACAAGAACGTCAAGTGGGTCAAATGGGCACTTTGTTTACTTCTACAACAGGTCAAATCTTATCACGCCAGCAGCCGATTGCTCGCCCAGAAGTTGTCCCTAACTCTTATTTTCCCAAAAAAATCTTCTTAAAAGCCAAATAATAATAATACGTTTTAAGACGGGATGTAAAAATTTCTAAGGTGGGGCAGCTCATTCCATTCTAAGGTGGGGCAGCTTCTAAACTTCTAAAGCCAGGTTTGGGATATTCCGACAAAGACGTGGCCAAACTTTTGCTGGATTCGTAAGTAAACTTGATGCCTGGTGCAAAATGCCCGATTTCCCTGTTTCCTAGCACTTTCAGATCGTTTATGTACTTGAAATCGTCCCATATTTGAAACTAGACATATTTATAGTGATGAATTTCTAATGCGCAATTTCTAATTTATTTACTGGCAGTCGAATCTGATGACTGATCTGACTTGACTTTGCATGCAAATCGCTCATGCATATTAAGTAGTAGGCATGTCGAAATGGTTGCGGTCCAGCAGCCACAATGGCTGATTGTAACGGTCGAGTGATTGCTTTCCTTCGGAATTTATCCTTGTTAGGGGTCGAGGACGACATTAAAACTTACACACAAATCTTTTTATTGGAACAGCCCGGCAAATTATGCGAAAAAAAGAAGTTGAGGATAAGGAATGAATTGGTTACCTTTAAAACATGCCTGAAGGGGACACTTCATTTTACTAAAGCCAATTTACATTCCATATGAGACCACATTAACTGTCTTTCTCCTGTTACCCTGCGCAAAAAAGAGCGTATGAGTATGTATTAGCAGGGACACTCAAAAGTTTATTTTATTGTATTTTTTGCAGAATTACCAACATGGCATTCATTTTCTTTACCAATTTTTTTCTGTATGAAGTTTTGCAGACTGCTGGGTGCACACTTCACTCTGTGTGTGTGTGTGTGTGTGTGTGTATGAGAGAATTGATGAGTTTTTAATCTAAGTCCTGGGTGGAAAGTGTTTATGTAAGATTGCAAGCTCAGAAGTGGGAACTGCTGGCTTTTCATTGCAGGGTGAATGTTCTGACCATTAAATAAGCAGTTCCTTTAATGAGTATGTGTGCTGGCTTGTGGGACTCTGATGAAAAATGGACAAAATTCTAAGCTTTATCATGGAGAAAAAGCATGTTTTATGTTTGGAGAGGTTACTGGTGACCACTGATGTCCAACTGCATCTATATTGATAAACTCATGCTAAATTCAACCAGAAAATAATTCATTCATTTTGAATTTCATGCATCAAAAGATGATTTGTGTTAAATATATGATTTTTGTCCCCCGCCGCCGCGGTAGCGAGCGGAGCAGTGGACATAATATCAGCTCCGTCCATCTGTCCGTCTGTCACGTTGTTGTGAACGCGATATCTCTAGAACGGTTTGACCGATTTCATTCATCTTTGGCTTCAATGTGTATTAGTGTGATACGCCGACCCCAGTCGATTTCCGTGACCTGGCGGGGGATATGGCCACGTTTAGTGGCAACACTTGTTTATGATTTGACAGTGCGCCATTTTGAGGGATCTTACAGTTCAGGGAGCCACTTGGATAGCTGTCTTATTTGGCTCCTAGAGAGTAGGTAATTTAGAATGTAGAGCTCAGATGAATTATTCTTGTAGTCAAGGACTTTATGATCCCTGAAATGTATAGTTTTAACCCCCAGCCATTTTTCAATTCTCAGTATTATTTTTTTCACAGCTTCAATACTGAATTTTCATGAAGATTTGTTATGTTTGCAGCCCTTTTTCTCTACCAAAATCATGGTAATAAGCTGAAATACAATGGAATTCTAAATGCTTCAGGTGTCCTGACTCAGTTGAGCCACACTTCTCCTCTCTGTGAGGCTGCAATCTTGAATTATAGACCCTTAAAAAAGGTAAGACAAAAATAGCCAGATTTGCCTTCTGCGCAAAGGGGTTAATGAAATTCAGTCCATTTTTAATGGAGTAGCACAGCTATTCAAAATCAATACAATGTTAGCTAATGGTCACTACAATACAGATGCTATCTGCGAATCATTCTTAACGGATTGAATTTCAAGTGTTGTTAAACTTTAAAGGTGACTGTTGCATTTCTTTGTGCATACAACAACCATCCCTACCAAGGCAGAAGACGTTACCATTCTGTGCTCATTGTGTAGCTTGTTTAGTAGCTAGCCTGGTAGAAAGCTAGCAACTCATTCAGTCATCTGTATTCAGCTACTTTCCAGTTTCCATACTCACTCTCTGTTGACACAGTGCCTTGTTTGCTGGCCTATCAGCACAGAGCTCATTTTACAGAGAGAATGCCCACTCAGAACAGCCCGTTTCTCAGAGGTTTAGGAATGCCAGGAATCAAATGGTCAGGAAATCATGGAATTTTATGGGGGGTTTTTTGTGCCAAAAAGTTTGTAAACCTCCAATTTTGGACATCCTGGAATATTATAACCTGGAAAAAACAGCATAATAGGTACTCTTTAATTCTTTGGAGCCCAAAGAGTTTGTATGACATTTAACAACATTCCAATTCTTTGATCCTTTTGAAATCCAAGCAAGTGTTTGTTTGTGTGATGTCAACAACATCACACTTCTATGTTTAAATTAAATGTTTTGTGGTTTGATAAACATTGCCCATTACATCTGACAGAAAGTCAATCCTTTTTAATGTCTGCTCAAGCTAAATGTCAGCTGCTGGACTTCTTTGATAAAATACTATACGTTTCAGTAGCTTTTATATGAATTTATACCTGGTTGCAATCAACATGAAAACACTGAACTCACTGGACCCTAGCTGTGGTAATTTTGTCCAAACAGCCATGAGAAAACACAGCTGTTCTGTCAGTTGCCTCATGATACCAAAAGCACACTTGTTATGCGGAACTTTCCTCCTTGTTTATTTGCAAATTTAATCCACTAAGATCTTTGATATTGCCTGCCGCAGGTTTCAAAGCAAGTAATTGAGGAGGGATTGTAAAGACGCACAGGTACCCTGCTCTGACTTCAGAGAAGTTCCTAATACCTCAGAGGAATAAGGCATAAATAATGGGTGCTTTTTTCCTCTTTTTTTCCCCTGGTCTATCTGTTGGATCCTTTTATTTCAAGAGTGACATGGAGGCATTTAAAAGTTTTGGAGTCTGCTTAATAAAGAGGATTCATGAGCCCTGAAATGAAGAAAACCTTTCTAGACAAAATAGTCAGCATACATTTCTCATCTGTGGCATTTACATAATGTCTTCTCTGGTTCTCTTATACTCTGATAGCGGAGCACAGAACACATTATGAGGTGTCTATGAGTTTATCCTGCAGAGATTCTCAGCCACAGGGGCCACACTGATCAATCAAAATTAGGAATGAATGACCAGATGACAAACTGCCACAGGACGCGTCAGTCATGCATGTCATCTGATGGAATTGAAACTGAATTGCTGCAAATCAGTCTGCTGATATTGGGCGATTGTCTAAAGCCACATCATCTTTTGCAATCATTTTGAAATAAATTGGACAAGGTTGCAAATTTGTGTGAACGTTTTTACTATTTGTATTTCAATTTTTTTTTTTTTTTTTTAGATTTTATGTGGAAATTGGAAATATAAATGGTGATCTGAGTTGAAGTCACATCCCAATTTCGACCTGCAGTAATACCTTGAGTTCAGCGCACTGAAAATTTCAGTAGTCATATTTTTACACCCCCTCATTCCTGTGCATTTAGCTACCTAACAACAAACTCAGAACTGAGGAGTGTTTTTCTCATGTAATACTCTCAACTACGTGGGGCAAAAATGTGTTCCTTGTCAATGTGTCCCCTGACTGGAGTGGCATAAGTGCATTTGTATGAGTACAAACATTTGTTTGGTAGATAGCTATTTGAAACTATTTACTATTAGCAAAGGGTTTTTTGTGACATTGATATATTACACTTCCATCAATGCTCTCTGCTTTGCAAAGAAAAGACAGCGTTGGTGTAAATATGAAAGACAAACACAAACTTTAGATCCATTGTACTAATATAACAGCAGAAACATGGACTCTGTATAACCCTGACTATTCATGATAATTCAGGTCATTTGAGCCCATACAGATCCTCATCTAAAAACCACAGTTGATGGGAGTGCATAACAGGTGTTGCGACCTATCTTAAATGCTGGTAATGGGGCAATTTACAGAATTTACATTCGCATTTGCATTCCCCTCCTTAATTGTGTTCCCCAGTATTCAGGGGTGTGTTCAGCAACACTCTTACATTAGCTTACATTATTTTTAGGCTTATGTACGCTATTGAAAATACAGTGTTTGTTCACAGTTAGTTCGCCTAACATACTTTATTGAACATACCAGTTTCCTCTGTTGTCAATAGACAACATGGCGGGGTCAATCAAGCGCAAGTCACTGAAAATGCCTCGGCACCAGCTGCACTGAAAAGCTGCTTGTCCGCCGCCATGTTGAATGTTAGCCATACACCACCTTTTCAGAAAGTCAGCTTCTGCTGCCGAATGTTTTCTGCTGACAGTTTGTTCAAAATTGTCTGTAAGGTAACGTAACCAAACATCAGGCTGACTGAATGCAACCCAGCAGTCTGTGTTTGCCTTGGTCACCTCGTACACTGGAGGAGAAAATGAGTGAAATTCCACATGTTTCAACCTCTGTTATTAAAAGCTCGGAATGGTTCAAAGCCTGTTTTAAACAACATAACTCTGCACCTAAAGGGTCGTTTTATACCTAAGCCCAGTTTCTAAATCTTATATTCATGAACTTATGCGTTAAAAATATCAAAAAATCAAATACAAATTTTGGAGATTTTTTTGTTGATGAGCAGCAGCAGGTGTGGAAAAAGTACACCAATCAGAAGTAAATGCATGTCCTCAAAATATTTAAGAGAAAAAGTTACTGTTCGTCAAAACCTTTGACCATTCAAATTTTAAAACAATTTTTCAAAAGCATAGAAAAGAGCTTATCTTCGCTTATAATGCGGGGGGATATAGTCATGTGAGCGGTTGCCCATCCATGTGTCCATCTGTCAGTTCGTCTGTGTGTGAACATTTCGTTTCCGGAGCATAACTTGAAAACTGTTCAATAGTTTTTAACAAAACTTGGCGTGCACATTACTCATGACCTGAAGTGGTGCCTTTTGCTAATCCGAAGTTGATTAATTTTGTATTTTTTCTGGTTTCCATGGAAACATTTTGAACTTAGAATTTTAGGGGGTATGCTTTGTTTCCGGAGCAGGTGGCATTTTCATTCTTTCAATATGTGGGGCCGGGGGGATATGCTATCTCCTGATGACTCGTTTATCTGGTGTTATAGGAAAGCTAGTATCTCAAACACTATAAAGGTCACAAACATGTTTCAATGCTGATTTAAATCTAGGGAGGTACTCCTTTACATCCAAACAGTTTTAACGAAGCCCGGTATCTGATATTTAGTTTCAACAATGTACAAACGTACATGTACATTAAAATGTTTTTTTTTTTAAATTAAATAAATAAATAAATAAAGCTTTTTGCAATCAGGTAGTAGAATTGGGTATGTGGTAAGTCAATTATGGATAAAATGACACTTCTTTGGGATCCCTGTATATGCTGATTACTTATGGAAAAAATAGTATCAATACCTGTGAACTAGAGGATTGCATGTAATCCTTATTTTCAGGCCAGCTCACATAGGGTTTTAACCCAAGAAAAGACAGAAAAAACAGATACTCAAATGGGACCTGTGCAGTGTTGTAGCCAGAATTAACACTGTGAAGAAAGAAAAAAAATCGATGGGGAAATTTTTGAGAAAATTAGATTTTTTTGAAATTTGCCATTTTGACATATTGCCAGGTAACTGAGAGTCAAAGAATTTACTGGAAGATTCCTCTTTCGCACCACACTGCTCTCTCATGCCAATAAAAAGCTATTTGTATCTTATTTGCAAAAGTATTGCCAACATAATGGTTGCCATGACAACAAATTTCCTTTTTTCAAATTTAAGTAAATACGAGTTTATTGCAATGACAACAAACTAAAATTAATCTAGTTTTAAATTTAAAGAGACAAAATCTTTACTCTCTAAGATTGCCATGAACTAAAACTGACACTGGATGCCTGTCCAATTAATAGCTGATTACCAAAACGTCTCATTCACTGATGGCATTCAATGAGACATTCAAAAATGCGAGGCATTGGACTCCTTTACAGTTTGTCTTCATCGTTGACCAAAGAGTTTGTTTCCTTTGTCCTCAACATAGTGACGGCCCTAAAACCTGGCAAAGTTAGCGTGTACCGCTTTGAAAGCTTGTTCATAGAACCGGGCTAAGCCACAGTTGTGCTGATGATACTTATTTCTGGTGTCATTTCACTTTATTACACATAACTTAATTTATGGACTTAATTTTTTTTTCTTTTTATGTGTCAACTACTTGGGTTGTTACCGACATCTGGTGAAAATTTCATGCCAACAGCCTCATTAGAAATATATTTACTGAGAAAAATGTTGATGCGTTCAATACTTATTTTCCCCACTGTAACTACTGGTGTGGGAAGTATTTTCTGTACCTATACCATGGTTTTATTGTATTTAATAAGCAGGAAAAAGTTATCAAGTAATCATTCAACGTCATGTTGACACCATGAGACCTCCCCTTAGTGAACGCGCATGTACATGTATGCTTATGCACATTGTCCAACACAAGTGCATAACATATGACAGTTAGCAAACGCAAGTGATCTAAATTACCACACAAGAGAATGAAAAAATCTTGCTGTTTGCATTATGCAGAAGTCACAACATTCTAAACATTCTATTTGACTAGAGGCACTCTGAGGGACGCTTTCACACCAGGATAGTCCGTGGGACTCGCTTCGATTGGGCGGGGAATGCTAAAAATTTTAACACCTTCATTTGGTTTGGTTCACTTTCACACCGCACTTTTGAAAGCGGACCAAACCACCTGGACAATGTCATGCAGTTACAACAACTGCTCGTTTGGGGTCATATTGCCCTAAACGAGCACTTACTACGAAGAAAAAAAGCATGAGGAAGAAGAAAACCTGGCTCATCGATTGGCCAGGACCTCTCTTTGGTTCACTTGCTCTCTTTGGTTCACTGAATAGTCCATTTGCATTTCTCACTGCAAGCGAACCGCACCAGGGTTCACTCGCAAATGAACCGAGACCACCTCAAGGTGGTACGCTTGGTACGCTTTTGGTGTGATTCCTGGTACGATTGCTGCTTTCACACCAAACCAAAAGAACTTTACCAAGAAGCAAAACGAACTCTGGTGTGATTCAACCAAGCTAAATGAGGCCAGTGTGAAAGCACCCTGAAAGTGCAAACCTCCGCCAAGGCAGCCCAGTCGAAATCTTGCCGAGTGAACATGGCTCCTAAGAAACTTAAGGTACGTGCAACATAGGATTTTGAGATGGTTGCTGTCGTAGTCATATTGTTCAGCCGATCCCGGTCAAAATCAATAGGGTCCATCCCTGATGTAACAGCAACCCACCCACAAAATTCCAGAGTTATCTGTTCATTAATTTTTGAGTTATCTTGTCCACAAACAGACAGACAGACAAACCAAAGCTGGCAAAAACATAACCTCCTTGCTGGAGGTAATAAAAGACTGATAAATTGTGGTTTTAAAAATGCTTACTTGATTGCAAATGAACTAGAGACGGCAGCCACGCTTCCAATCAAACCAGATTATAGTATTTTCTTTTGTGCCGGTCAGATCATGTAATCATGGTCAGATCATGCACAAGAGGAAGACTTATTGCTCGATGAGCACAAACATGCCATTTGCTGCCACGCTGTCTACCATAGTATGACTGACGATTTCTGTGCTATGTGAATGGAGGTACTCAAGTTGGCCTGAATGGCCTGTTCTCCTCACTTATGCTTTGTTTTATTATGTTATGTATCATTATGTAATGGTAAAAGACAGTGCTACCAGTCTCATCATCATTAAAGAACAAAACTATATATTGGAAGTGAATTGTTCCTGCAGGGCTAAAAAAGTTGTGTTTTGTCTCATGTATCATGACCAGCGCTAGCCTGTAGATCATCAGTTGATACCCTTCAAGGGTGTGTCCCATCTTAACTATGGGATGCCCAAAATGGCTATATCAATGAAACTGTTCAGAAAAAATTAAGAAATAAAGGGTTTAAAGGGGCTCCTGATACCTCATTTGAATAAATTCCATGTTAAAAGCTCTAAAGAGATTTAATATAGCTTTCATGGTGCACAGGGTGTGCATTATTAGATGCTGGAGTGGAGTGGAGCCCAAATTATGCATCCAGTCAAATGTATCATGGACAGGCCTGTTAGTGCACAGATATTTGAGGTTTGACCTTTCCTTGTATATGCTGCAGGCACTTTGTCCTCTTTGGAGGCATATTGAAGTTCTGTAAAGTCTGAGTGACTGAGAGAAAATAAAGACTAAAATAAAGTTAAGAATACTTCTTTGTCATTATTTTTAAAGGAAAACAGTGAATAATATTTTTCAAAAGCCAGGGCAAAACCTTGTGTTCTTGCTATAGGCATTGATAGTGAACTTTGTATTGCTTGCAATGAATTTTGGATACTGTGTTTGTCTCCATCAATTGTCTAGTGTTGAGAATGAGATACAGCATCAGAGTACAATCCAATGTGGGTGTTTATTGATAGCCATATGGTGTGGCACAGCTAAAACAAGGGAACTCAAAAAAGTTTGGGTGCCAGGCAGCTTTAAACTGCCAAATTAAGAAATCCTCTTTCCACGCCACAGTGGGAATAAACAGAAACAAGCAATCACATTTTTTTTCTTTTTAAAAAATGGTGATATAAATATTTGATTGAGCATATAGTAACATGAAGACGACAGTATCTTATAATCCATTTCAAAAATGAAAAAAAAAACAACAAACCAATTAGCGTTCCACCTGCGAGACTTTTTTTGTGGGATGGCAAGAACTGATTACAGTGTGAGCACAAACGTCTAGTTCATTCATAAACATTCTGAGTCCCAAAGTTCAAACAAAAGAAGAGGCGCAACACTGTCGGTAAGGCAGTCATGCAACTTGAAATTAGATATCAAATCAAACCCGATGCTTAAAAGCCAGGTATTCAAGAATATAAAGTGGAGAAAATTAAACAAAGGCACGATAGAATTAGTTAAGGCTGAGAGAGGGCAGTTGGTGCTTTGAGTTCTTATTTAACTATCGTGCTGTCAATGCAGGTAGGCTTAGAAACTAAGGAACGGGGAAGTTAGTGGGTATAATGTTAGGAAACCCAGGAAGAGAGGGAAAACTATATTTTGGGGTCGTACAGACCTAATCACATCAGTCAGTCAGCAGGAAAAGTATAAAACGTATTTTCCAAACTGTGAGGGCTGTGCCGATTCTGACTTCTCCAAAGCTGCAGATTTCCCTCTTTGGGCGTAGAATCACACTGTATTTTGTTTCAACAAGTTTATCCTACCCAGGGCCATTCCATGTAGGTAACCAGAGGATTTTTTTCCCGACCTTATTTTTTATTAACTCACCAGCTTCCTGCTATCTTAGAAATCCCCGCCACACAACTCATTCGCTTCCTGACTCACATCCAGCAATAAATAATTAAAGCACATGTGAGGGGAGGATAATTTCATAATCAGATAATAAGTAGCTGGACTGGTATGCTACACTCTCCCCCTATGACGAAACAACCCTTGGTTGGAAAAATATAGAGAGAGAGGCTTAGCAGAAAACCCAAGAAAGTCCTCCTCATCTGAATCTTCAAAGAAAATATCCAGCACGGTTTGTCTTTGTTGGGCATCAATTTCTGCCGCAGATGGAAAACAGATGGTTTGACGTTACTGACATGCACTGCACACAGATCCTCCCCGCCAACTTGTTCTACAATCTGGACATTTACAGGGCCCAAATGTTGAATGACACAGTAGGGGCCCTTCCATTTGGGAGCCAGCTTAGCAGAAAAATTGACTTGCTTGAGGGTATCTCCAGACCCATGCACGATCATTTGGCTGGTAAGTCACTTACCTGTTGTTTTCATTGTAATTGTACAGTCGTCTCAACTTAGCTTTCTTACCGGTCTCTCTAGCTTTGTTTTGCTGCTCATTCAACTGTTTTACTCATAGTAGGGAATTCCTGGAGATAGATCCCTTCCATGAAGAAGTTTGTCCATTGGGCTTCTAAGTTTTCTGCCCAGACGTAATTCAGCTGGGGATAACCCTGTAGTTTCATGCGCAGCTGAATTCAGCGCAAAACAAAAATCGGGTAAGAACTGATCCCATTTGCTGTGATTATTGTCAATGTAAGAAATGATAATGCATTTAAGATTGCGGTTAACTCTCTCTGTCATGTTGGTTTGAGGACGGTATGACGTTGTAAACTTTTGTTATACAGAGGATTTTTCACAGAGCTCTCAAAAGACAGAGGAAACAAACTATGAGCGCCGCCTGACAGAATGTAGTCCGGTACTCCCCAGCAGGTGTTAAATTATTTCCTGAAGATGCACAAAACCACTTGGGCTGTGGCTAAGCGCACAGGAAATAACTTGACCCAGCGGTTGTAATAATCCACAAACACATGCAGGTACTCATTACTGACTGAGCTTCGTGGGAAAGGTCCCATGGGATACAGGACTCTTCGTCCCCAGGCTTTTCGTCCCTGAATTTTTTGTCCCTGAGGGCTTTTTGTCCTCAAGGACTTTTTGCCCCGGATTTTTAATCCCCTAATGATAAAAAAATGTGCCACCATTGTTGACAGATGGATGGACGAACTGACGACGGACAGATCACCATGATATGAGGGTTAGGGTTAGGGATAGAGTTACAATGCAGGAAGAGGGCAAAGCATTATTGGGGATGAACCATCCAGGGACGAAAAATCCGGGGACAAAGAGTTCATGAGGACGAAAACTCCATGGGGACAAAGACTCTGAGGATGAAAATTTCTAGAGGACGAATAATTTGGGGACAAAAATTCCTAGAGCCGGTCCCACAAAGTCTACACCAACCATTTCATTAGGCTGTTTTGCCACTGTTTGTTTAAGTTTCCCACATGCTTTTCAGTTCTCACCTTTACAAGTTTGGCACTTGGAGCAGGTTTTGATGAAGGCTTTGATGTTGTTCCACATTTTTAAACAGAAAACTACATCATGGAGGCGTTTATACGTTTTAACATTTTGACTGCCAACTACAAGATAACTTGTAATGGCGGGTCAGGGCCGGGGCTAGACCTGAAAATTCGGGGGCAAATATCCATCCCTTTATTGACAACAGTTAGTCCTGGCTAATTCTAGATGGTTTTCCTTTATTAACACGTTTTCCAACTCAAGAATAATCAAGTGGCAATTGAAGACACGACTTCTCTCCCCCATGCGATCTAACAGCGACAAAATAATGGGCTACATTCAGTACAGAAAAATAATTTAATTATAATTAGGTCTATGCACTGGCATTCGGCAACGGCATTTCAGAACTCTTCAGCGAATGAAGGTAATTTTCGTGACTAGTACGTGGTTTCGTCTGTTTACATTTTCCAATCGGACAGCTGTGTATTTTTTACAGCAAGTTGTGTGACTGTGCTGCAAAAACAGGTGTACGTACTTGTCGCCAAAATTACCTTCATTCGCAAAAGAGTTCTGAAATGCTGCTCTCGCTGGAAAAAAATTACCGTTGTTGAGTGCCAGTGCACAGACCTATTTATAATTAAATTATTTTTCTGTACTGAATGTAGCCCATTATTTTGTCGCTGTTAGATCGCATGGGGGAGAGAAGCCGTGTCTTCAATTGCCACTTGATTATTCTTGAATTGGAAAATGTGTTAATAAAGGAAAACCATCTAGAATTAGCCAGGACTAATTGTTGTCAATAAAGGGATGGATATTTACCCCCGAATTTTCAGGTCTAGCACTGGCCCTGACCCGCCATTAAGAGTTATCTCATAGTTAGCAATCAACGTGTTAAAAATGCCTTGGTGGCCATGCAGGGGGGACTCATGGTAAGCCTGCAGGATTGATTGGTAGAGAGCAGCAGGAACAAAGGGACGATAATGGGTCTTATCTGCTGAGATGCAAGTTTTCTTATAAACTAAGTCTCCTAAATTAGTGTATTTTGCCTCAGTGGTCTCATCACCTTGAGCCAGTGCTTTAATAATTTCCTGGATTTGGGGGTATTTTTGTTGCTCTTCCCAGATAGTGGCTGTTGAAATTGGTAGACCCTTGCACTCCTTCTGATTGGACTCTAGCATACAGGTAGAGCCACTTGGGCTCATTGAAAGAGCATCTGGTGCTGTATTAAGTTTGCCTGCTCAATTCTGAATGACAAAATCAAACTTTTTAAGTCTAAGTGCCCACCTAAGGAGACAGCCAGTAGTTTTTGTTGTGTTCATGACCTAGAGCAGAGAGCCATGATCAGTCCCACAGTAAACAACTTTGGCTCGAAATAACGTTGCCACATCTTTACTGCCCAGATGACAGCCAGACACTCCTTTCTGTTGTGGTGAAATTGCGCTCTGCGCAGCTCACACGCAACTACCATAGGTGATATTTTCCTCATGAGCCGTGCCCTTCTTTCATGCCAGAACCAACGTCACTGGCGTCATTGTACACAATAAAAGGGGAATTCAGATCAGGGTGTCCCAGAATAGGAGTTGACATAAGATATGGTGTTTCAGGGTTTTGATAGCCCTTTGACAGTCATTGCTCCACTTAAATACTTTGCCTTTTCTTTAAGAGCATTGATGGGTTCAGCCACTTGCGAGAAGCCAGGAACAAACCGGTAATACCGGCCGGCTAATCTCAAGAAGCGTTGCATCTCATAGATGCTTGTTGGTGTTGGATATGCTTTAATAGCTTCAACTTTGGTGGGGTTTGCTGTGATCCCTTGTAAGGAGATAATATGGCCCAAGTATGAGATCTGTGTGAGACAAAACCTACACTTTTTAATATTTAATGTAAGCACTGCAGCTTTAAGTCCTTCTAGGAATGCCTGGAGATCTTGGAAGTGTCTCTCCACTGTGGGTGAGAAGACGATGACATCATCCAGATAGAACAAGTAAATTTTCCCTCCAAGGTCTGCCAGAGCCAATTCCATAGATAGATAGATAGATAGATTTTATTGTCCTTCTCAGGATAATTGTTTTCACATAAGATGCTGTAATGTCGCTGGGGCGTTTTTTAAGGCTAAAGGGGATCACCTTGAGATGGAAAAGGCCAACGTGTGTTATGAAGGTGGTTTTTGCTTTGCTTTAGTCATCCATAGGCACTTACTAGTATCCATTGTTGAGATCCAAGGTAGAATATTTTTATGTGCCAACAAGCAATGCCAACAGCTCAGAGATGTTTGGCAAAGGGTAGGCTTCAGTCTCAGTCACAGCATTAACTTACCCATAATCCACGCAGAATCTTAGACCACTATCTTCTTTAGGCATTTAAAAAACTGGAGAGGTCCAGCTGGAATAAGATGGCTCAGCAAAGCTCTCGGCCAGCATCTCCTTCAGCTGCTGTTTCACTGCTAATAGGCAGTAAGGCTTTTGATTAATAGGTACCTCAGTACTAGTGTAGATATGATTCTGTAAGATGTGGCTTTTTCCAGGCTTTAATGAACAGAGCTCTGGTTGGCTTTTCAGAATTTGTCAAGGCAAGGTTTTTCCCACTCTGACAGGTCAAAGTTCTCAAAAGCAAGATCCATGTAGTCTTGCAAGTTCTAGGGATAGAAAGCAAACATGTAGGAGTCCACAAATGCAAGTAAATGCAAGTTAAAGCTGTATCATGCAAAGAAGCCATATGTGAACATGATCCAGAAACGCCGCCGTTTTCTCTGTGCCAAAGCTCATTTAAAATGGACTGAGGCAAAATGGAAAACTAATCTGTGGTCAGATTAATCAAAATTAGAAATTCTTTTAGGAAACCATGGACGCCGTGTCGTGCGGTCTAAAGAGGAGAGGGACCATCCAGCTTGTTATTAGCGCTCAGTTCAAAAGCTTGCACCTCTGATGGTATGGGGTTGCATTAGTGCCAATGGCATGGGCAACTTACACATCTGGATAGGCATTATCAATGCTGAAAAGTATATAGAGGTTTTACGACTACATCTCTTTCAGGGAAGGCCTTGCATATGTCAGTGCTGGCAATAATGAAATAAAGATCATTTGAAAAGTCTTCATGCAATTCCATTGCTTCCAATGATCTTATTTCATTTAAACAATTTAAACGATCATGAAACACATCCAACCCCTGAGTAAACAAAAGCGTGAGAAATCAAGAGTCATAATCAGTTTCAAATTACTCGTGGTGAAATCTACTGTAACGCATTTGAATCTGATAAACCTCCAAGGACTTAAATTCCGCGGGAGAATCCCTTACATATACATTGATTGAATAATTGCTGACTACAGCAGGGGAACGTAAATATGCCACTAAAACTCACGCCAAATGCGTGAGAGTTGACAGGTATGCGTTATTAATGAAAACTGACCTCACCTGATAATGTTGAGAGTTTTCGAAGTTTCTGTAATGGTAATTTAAATGAATGATTGAAAGCAGGTCATGACCAATCATTATTTTTAAAGGATGGTTTAAGCTTACCCTATCGCCAGTTCACCAGCCGCCACTGATAGGGCTATACACCACACTGAATACCTCATTTACCTCTTGGATGACCTGCCTTGGAGACTTGTGCTAGAAGAGGGAGGGTGAGGGAGAAGTGTGGTAACCTTTGTTGTCATAAAAGATAATATAGCATTTTGCTGCTGTGCTCTGGGCTCAGAATGGTTTTCAGCCCCTAGAGGGATTTGCACTCTTTTCCTGCTACCATACTCCCCCTTTCTAAACTCCTTTGAAGGTTTATGACAATAACCTATATGTCCAGATGTCATTGTTGGATCCCATGAAAGCTGCATGTCTTGATATTTCTCCTGAAGACTGCCAAGGTTAGAGAAGGTGTTACATGCAATGTAACAAAGAACCCGAATCCAAATGATTAGGTGGTCTATTTTATACATTAGTGTGGAAATATATATATATTTTTTGTATTATTTCAACACATGAATTCTTGAATAACTTCAGTAAGATTTATGCTTCATTTCTTGTTTTTTTTTATTTTTATAAATTACTATATGCAAAAACTTGCAAAAAAAAAACACACACACACATCTGCAAAGCTTGTTTTCAAAGGCAATTGAAACACATTGCAGTTTTTGATTCATTCCTGTGACATAATGTTTACCAAAGTACATTGTATTGATTGTAAAGGCTGTGTTAGATTGTTGTTACAAGCAAATGAGTATCCTCCTTGAGCGAGAACATTTGTAAATGTTAAGGTACAATGAGTTTATTTTGAAACATTAACAGTGGGTTTGGTGATTTTTGAGTATTTCGGAGGTGAGTTCAGCAATTAGGCCAAGCTGCATGTTGGTAATCCAAAATGAGTGTAGAGATTGGAAAAAAAGCTTCAGTATTGAGACATGGTGTTTATGAATTCCAAAAAAAAAAAAAAAAATTTCATTCAAGTCTAATTGAAAGTGTCACATTGCAATCAATATCACTTGGCTCCTTCCGTGGCAGGAATCACTGAGCTCTGCTTTCAGTCTGAAATTGCATTGTGAGCAATGCCTCTGCTCGTAAAAAAGAGAATTTTGGGGTTTCCGGATTTTATATGTGAGAAATGATTTTGCGTGTTCATTATCTGGTCCCTTGCAGATACTCATGGCGTACCTATTTTCAATATTCATTGTTATTATTGATGCCTGTAGGGAGCAAAGGTGATCCTGCATTTTAAGAGGAATGAAAGATAAACAACATAAAGGGCTTTCACACCTGAGGGACATCCCAAGGTACTGGCAAAGAGAGATTGCCTATAAAATATGATATTTATGACTAGCGACTTATATGAACACTGTAATTCACTGGCATTCTGGAATTCTCTGGGTCTGTTCCTCAAGAGGACTTCCAAATGAACTTGTTTGCTCATTATCCTGTTGGATAGAAAAACAGCATTCTCATCCTGTGTGTTTATCAGAGCCTTGAAAAACCTTTATTCGGCAGGATGACCTTCTTATCATCTCATAACAAAGCGAGGCTATATTAGAAGATTGTAGATGCTTATTTATGGGAGTTTTTAACATTTCCTGTGACTTATTGTTCAAGACCAACCTTTATCTTCTTAGTATAATAGAGCTTATGTAAACCCAATATACTATATATACTATTCCTTATTTGTACTGTACTGTCCTTTTAAAAAATGTATGGGCTATTAGGCTTTTTCTTATGGAAGCAATTACATAAGGTCAACAGCGTATTATTGTTTTCATTTTTCATCTCCAGTGTACTGCTTACTATACTGTTACTATCTGAATCCTGAAAAAAATGAATATAATAAAATGAAAAATGCTTTGTCATAGGTGGTAAAGAAATGATGCAAGTCTTCTTTATATTATATAAACCACGCACATCTAGAGTTAATACATTAGTCAAATCAACATCTTTGATGTACATCAAAGATGGCAATGACATTTCAAATTCTCGCATACTGTATGTTACACTGTTTTGCTACAATTTTACTGTATACAAGTATTTGTAATGTAATACCAAGCAGGTAATTTTTTAAAAAGGACACAGTGAAAAACTTTTTTGAATTTGCCTTCATGTGAGCTGTATAACTATTTTTAAAGCACAATGTAATCTTTTTTTTTTTTACACTTGAGTTGGCTTACAGGATTTACTTGGGCATATTCTGCACTGCGCTGCATTGCTAGTTATTGTGTATTGGTCAAATGTAATACTTCTACCACACTGCAAATACAAACCAATAAAATAATACTACAATAAACGAGGGGCTGGAAACCTGTCTTGGCTGGCTCCATATCATTATGCATGTGCAGAAAATGCAGCCATCTTTGCATAAACTAGACCAAATTCAAGACAAAAACAAAGTAGCAGTGCACTTAAGTACTAAACAGGCAATAATATGCCAGTCACACACTCATCTTTGTTTAGCAGCACTTCTGATTGTCACACAAAGCAGAGGCGTATCTGTGGCCCCAAAGCCTCAGGGGGGGCCATAGCAGACACAAATTTTTTGGGTGTAGTTGAGCTTAGTGCATACCAGTGGCGGTGCCAGAACAGGGAATTGGGGGGCCAAAGATGCATCCCTGTATGGCAACAATTAGCCCTAACCAGAGACAATGACATTGCCTCTTTCAGGTGAAATGTTTAACTTTGTTTTAATTGCATGAATTAATCGACATTGTAACTTAATCAACAGACCTTAAGTTAGGCAAAAACCACTTCAAACATTTAACTTATGTTACTTGCATAACATCTATTCAGTGAAGAATTTAGGCTTATTGTCACCACACCTCTCACTAATCTGCCTTTGCTCAGTATAAAGACATTTCTGCTTTAGTTAAAGGAGCTGTCACGGTTACAGCACACGCTCAGAAGTTACATCCCAAGAAACAATTCTTCTCAAAGTCATAATCTGATTCCATCCTTGCCAATCTGTCTTCGTTTTGCACTGTAACTATGTATTTTAGTCACTCAGTCTTGATGCTTTCTATATTAAGGAGTATTCTATGGAAATTCAAGGATTAAAAATGCCAGTTTTGCCATTAGCAAAAGGCTATGAGGAATGTAAGCTTGTTTGCCGGCCTTCAATAAACATGATAGAAGAACAATATCTCCACCTACGGATAAGGACAGGGATCATCCTTGTGGTATGCATGCGCATTTACTTCAGTAGCGATTTCCCGAACTGGACTTCAGATCATGGTGGAGTGGAGTTTCCCCAAAGACAGTGGAGGAAGTCTTTTGATTTCGCAGTAATTATGCCCATTATTCACTTGTTTTTTTTTTTTTTTTCCCCAAGCGTATAGGCCCGCATCATTTGGCTCCACTTTCATAGTTTTTAGCAGATCGTGAATTAAAGTATTTTCGATGTACGCTTATATCGTGGTTCATAACTCAGAGGCTTGACATTAAAAATGTCAAATTTGCGTCTTGCGAGGAGAGGTTATCCTTTGTATGTATGTTATGAAAGCAGGGAACTAGGTCCTCATGCGATTTGCATAATGTTCTGATTGATATTGGCGGTTATTGAATTTATTTTTCTATTGATTGGGAGAGTTGTTTCCCCTTGCTGTTCAACACTTTGTCTTAAAAGAGTTATGTTTAATCTGTCATTGCAATGTTCATGTATTTTATTATTCGGCGGTTATTCTGAATTTGTTTTTTGTCTGTCTGTTATTGATTCCAAGGGAACGAGTTGTTACCAGAATTTTGATTTTTTGTAGCACTTCATGTTTCAGTATACACTTTTGTGTACTTAAAACCCAGATGTTTTGTACCCTAATCTGTCAGTTGCAACTCTGGCAAACTAATACATGTACACTTTTATTAGTATAGTACTAGACGCAAAGTGCTATGAAATTTAGAGATATTTTTTTCTTTCCACACTGACTATTGAATAAGAAAGATGGCTAAATATCAAACAAGATACACCGCGACCCATGTTCCCAGAGTAATAGTCCATAGTTTTCATAATAATTGCAACATCAACTTTTTCTTTTAGGTAGTTGTGAGGCATATCCTATCACACATATTGACAAAGAGTATTATATGATTTGGTCTATGAACTTCAAGAATAAAATAATTACTGGGCTTCATGCAGACCCCAAACTGATCGAGTACATCGTGATTAAAGTTATGATCAATTGACCAGAACAATACAAAATTGGATTTCTAGATTTTTTTGTGAATATTTGTAATAGTAGAATTATTAGGACATATATTCATATTTCTTCATTCTTGATTAATTTTTGAATACAGAAAATGGCAAGATATCAGGGTATTTACACTCATTGTTCAGATCGATTAGTCAGCTAAAACAACACTCCATCATAAGATCTTGTAGTTTTTGACAAAAAATGTGTTCAACTGGCAAATTGCCAAAGGCGCATTGAGAAAAATATTATTCCTTTTTCTTCAACACAAGAACCGCCAGAATTCCAATACCCCCTAGAACCGCCGGGCAGGGTCATTTTTACCCCCTGCCGCAACACCCCAAAGATCGATTTTTTTGAAGCAGTAAAGTTGTTCTTTTTCATTTATTTTTAACATACAAGTAAAACTCAACAAAATAACTATTTAAAATTCACTTAATGGGGTTTATTAATTTTGCAATGGCTTTATACTTTTTTAATTGTAATTTGAAAGGATCAAATAAATTTAAAAAATAATTAATAAACTGTAAACTTCAAGTAACAAAAAAAAAGTATCAACACATTTAAATAATTCAATTATTGTAGAGGAATAAAACAAATTTTGAATAATAACGTGTTGCTTTAGGCTGGGAAAACAGAAATTACACCCTGGATTCTGCTCTGTAGGCTGCGCAGCACAGTCATCCACTTTGCCCTGCTCTTTCCCGACTCAATATCCTATCCTGTCCGTACAATAAATCTTCATATTATATGTAACACCAGTCTCCTTGCCTCTCTGTCTTGCACTTGGATTCATTGTTGAAAACAAATTTCATAAGATGTTACGCTGATGGTGATTTTAAAAGAAATGGTGTGGTCACTGTTTGTTAATTTTAGAATAGCTTAATTTCATAACATCAGGAATAAGGTCAAATAGATTTTAAAATTATTTTAAAAAAAAACGGAGACTACAGCAAGCAAACAACAAAATAATTTCACTTTTTTTATTGTAGAACAATGCAACAAATTTTGGATATTTATTTAGAAATGAATGGAGCGCTATCAATCTCTCTCTCTCAAAAACACACTCATGCATACAAGCTAACAACATCAAAGTAATTTACACATTTAAACAATTCAATTATTTTAATTGAATAAAATGAATTTTGAATAACAATGTGTTGCTTTAGGCTGGGATAAAAGAAATTACTCCCCGGATTCCGCTCTGTAGGCTGCGCTGCGCAGCCAGCGCATTACGCAGGCAGTCATCCACTTTGCCCACTTTTTTCCCGACTCAATATCCTATCCTGTCCTGTCCTTACAATAAATATTCATATTTTATATAACAACTTGCCTCTCTGTCTTGCACTTGGATTCATCGCTGAATACAGATTTTTTTAAGATTTTTTTTTTTTGGGATTTTTCCTTTATTTGATAGTTTTACAGTGGAGATAGACAGGAAGGTTGGGGAGAATAATGAGGAAGACATGCGGCAAATGACCCGAGCTGGAGTCGAACCGGGTCGCCACGAGAAGGACACAGCCTTTATGGTGCGTGCGCTTAGACCGATGAGCCGCCGGGGGGCGTGCTGAATACAGATTTGATAAGATGTTACGCTGATGGCAATAAAGAAACAAAGTGGTCACTGTTTGTTAATTTTAGTTTATGTCATAACATCAGGAAATAAACTAACTAACTAAACTAACTAAAAAACTGTGGACTACAACAAGTAGTTGTAGTTGTGTGCTCTCTCTCTCACGCGCGCTCTCTCTCTCTATCTCTCTCTATTGATCTCTCTTGCGATCTATCTGTCTCAGATCTGATCAGCTCTAGCTCCTGATATGATGTGCCCGCCTAAAAATGAAATGTATCAAATCTAGACAATAGACGTTGCTTGGCAACACAGCTGCGCAGCTGTTTATGAGGGGTAAAAATGACCCCCCCTTGGCGGTTGTAGGTATAAATGGTCATATTTTTTTTCCGTCTATCCAACACCCATCATAATTCACTACATGATTAATAAATCATTTTTAGGAAAAGTCATGAACTGATAGATGTAGGGATTTTATTTTGACAGAGTTACGTGCATTTGAAAATGCCAGGGGGGTAAAAATGACCCCTTGGCGGTTCTAGTGTTAACGCCTCATATGGCTTGACGCTGGTTAGAAAAGGGAACAAATGGGAATAGTAACTACAGCAACAATGTCATATAAGGTGGAAAAATCATTGTGGGTTTACAACGAAAATGAGAACATTGTTTTTTTTTAGCTGTATGAGCTGTATGAGTCTATGAAAATAACAAAGAGCACAGCACAACTAATATATATATATATATATATATATATATATAGATATATGTGTGTGTGTGTCTGTCTTTTCACAATACTGAAGAGATTTCAGGAATTGATGTTGCTCATTGTTTTATTATCAGCAGATAATGATTGCTGCTTTTAATTCATGTCCATTCTGTTTAGCACACATAAGAGATATAGTGAGGATAAAATTATTACTTGACCCTCAAGTAGGTTTTTTAAAAATTAAATTCATTAAAATGATTTTTGGCTCACATAAGGACACCAAAATGTGACATAAAAAATAAGTTTTTATCAACGAGGATGTGGGAAATTAATATTACTAAGTATCATGTGCATTTGCCCACAAGTTATTCTGGCATTATCATCTTGGTTGATGGTGTGTAAATGGAAGCACCTGTGGAGTGATGATGTTGTCACGGTGGTACACCCCTGCCAGGTGTAAAGGTCAATCCTGCCTGTCATAGTGACTCCACCCCACACCATGACCCTCTCCCATACTGATAACGTGGAATCATAGTGGCTTGCTAATGACGTTGACCTGGGCGATGCCAAACACAATGACGACCATCGTTAACTGTGACTCATTGCTGAACATTACACGTGACCATTGGGCATTGCTCCATCGTCGATGCTGTTGACACCACTGTCTGCTTACCAGCCCATAACAATCTGAGAGGGGTAACAGGATGTATGGCTGCCTGGCTCACAAGTTGGCAGCATGCAGGCGGTTTTGTATGGTCTGCGTTGACATGAGTTTTCCTGTAGCCTGAAGATGCCCTTGTTGAAGCTGTGTGAGATTCAGTCGCCTGTCATGCAGGGCTCTATTGACAGTCTGGCGGTCATCTCACCTGGTTGTGTATCTTGGACACCTTCTTCAAGGTTTGTCCAGGACTCTACCTGTGGCAACATAGCGTGCCCACAATCAGCTCATGACAGACTGCGAGACAGTTGCAGTTGTCTGGCTGTGTAAGCCTGGGTTCTTACAGCCTGGAGTATCCCTATGGCCTGCAATCTTTCTTCTTCCCGGGGTCTTCTCATCGTCAAAAGTGGTGAAGTGATGGATGAGTGTGGTTCTTGGCATGCTTTCATACCCACATGTACGGTGGCCCTGAGGTGCAAACCACAACAGCAAATAACTAAACACAACAACAAATTAAAAAACACAACCGCAAATAACTAAACACAACCACAAATTAAAAAACGCAACAGCAAATAACACAACAACAAATTAAAAACCAACCGCAAATAACTAAACACAACCGCAAATTAAAAAACACAACCACAAATAACTAAACACAACAGCAAATAACCAAACACAACCGCAAATTAAAAAACACAACTGCAAATAACTAAACACAACAGCAAATTTAAAAACACTACTGCAAATAACTAAACACAATGACATTAACCTACCGGAAGAGGTAGGTATTGGTGGGCGACATGAGTCATCGCTGATTGGAGGAGTGTGCTCCCTTGTGTGTGAAGAGAGAGAGAGAGAGGTCCTTCCAGCTCGGTAAAAATGGCATGCCTCACCTCAGGTGGTGAAGAATAGTTACGCCGAGTTATGCCCAGTCTCTTGTAAATGCGTCTTCAGCGTGCGCAAACTAATTGAAATCCGCCTCTGTACATATGAGGTGATACTGGATATGCTCAGGACTAATCACAAAATTTCAATTAGTTTGCGCATGCAGAAGATGCATTTACAAGTTTGTGTTTATATATTTGCGGTTGTGTTTTTTTATATGCTGTTGTGTTTAATTATTTGCTGTTGTGGTTTGCACTTCAGGGCCACCATACATATGTGCACAAAAAGCATGTGCATGACAGCATTTGCACTCTGAAGGCATGAAGTTATTTTTCACATGCATCCCCAGATGCGTTTGGGCGCCTTGTTTCTGCAAATTTTGAAACCTAGCAGTTTATGGGATATGTATTGAAATGTGCCAGTGGCTAACCACAAACATACTCAAAAATCTCACGAACATCCAAATTCAGGTGCTTTCCATGGTTAGTCGAATTTGAATATCCCACACTTTTGTGAGCAGCAAATATATATTTTTATATACTTGGGTGATTCTCACAAAATTGCATTTTGTCATGTCTGTAAGGATTTGATAGACTAAACTACTAAAACAATCATACTTTTGTATTATATATATCAAACTATGGTGTGTACCAATTGTAGGACTACTGTTGTCTTTGCATTTGATGGATTACTCTATATTTTATGACATTTCAACCTAAAAGTTCATTACCGTAACGTGTCCGGGCTTTTATATTTTAGCTTAAACCCAAAATTATCACAATACATCCCCAAAATTTAATATACATATAAATACAAAAAATGGTTGGGGTTATACCCTTTAACTAGCAGTGTTACCATTTTGGGCCAACCATTTGTGAATAATTATTTTCTGGGCCAAATACATGTGTCCGGAGCATGAACAGTTCATTTCCGTAACAGAGATATTTGGCTCCATTAAAATCCCTGTGTTCCAATAAATGAAGTTTCTTTGTCCCATGATGCATTATGTGGAAGAGAAGTTGCAAAATGGCTACCAGGTAAGATCATCTTTCAAGTACTTCCAGTAGATATGTTAAAGATTGTAATTATATACACCCCTTGGCACACTACTACTGTTCATTACCATAACAGGGTATATTCAAAATAGTTTAGAAGATAATTATTTTATGCTCTGGCTCGATAATAGTTACTTTTCCACAAACTATTAGTGAAAATATTTCAATCACGAAGACTCCGGAATTAAGAAAAGATTTATTGACAATGAAATGAATTCGAGAATATCTTTGGCGATGACTCCGTCCTCGAGGATCCTTCAGCGAGGTGGGGTGCAGATCTGCCAGCGTAGCAGGCAGTGGCGAAGCCATCCCCCAAAAAGGAAGGATCTTGAGGACAGGCGAGTCATCAGATGCGCTGCCCTAGGAGACAATTTGCGTTAGAAAACTTAAGCAATGGCGCTAGCTAAGTGCAGATACAGTGTGCCACTGCTCGGGCACGAGGCAAATACTAGCATAGCATCTCCGATCATTTGCCAGCGAGGCAATAAGCACAGATAACCCAGCGCTAGCCAAGTGCTCGTAAATGAAGACAGTGCAAGTGGACGAGGTAAATACATCAAGTATCTGATTACTTACCAATATAAATACTTACTGACACAACCACCATCTAAATGCATGAGTATTGTCACTGCTAGAGGACATGAGATTGATACTGCATAGTAACTGACAGCTTGCCGGCTAGGCGAGGTGTGCTCACAACCAAAATGTTAGCAAAGTGCTTGTGTGCTGTGCCACTGCGAGTGGACGTGACATGCAAACATGAAGAATCAGAGATCACTTACCAATATAGATACTTACACAACCATCATCTGAATGCTGAGCATCGCCACCGTTAGTGGACGAGAGGTAGATATTTGTGAAGTATCGGTGAATGCTTGCCAGCTAGGCAAGGTGTGCCCACAACCATAGTGCTAGCTAAGCGCTTGTGTGCTTACTTACCAATATAGATACTGTCCCAACCATCATCTAAATACATGAGTATTGGCACAGCTAGTGGACGTGAGGTAGATACTTGTGAAGTATCCGTGACTGCTTGCCAGCTAGGCAAGGTGTGCCCACAACCAAAGCGCTAGCTAAGCGCGTGTGCTTACTTACCAATATAGATACTTACGGTCACAATCATCATCTAAATATATGAGCATTGCCACTGCTAGTGGACGTGAGGTAGAAACTTGCCTAGCATCTGTGACTGCTTGCCAGCTAGGCAATGTGCACCCATAACCAAAACGCTAGCCAAGTGCTTGTGAGCTGTGCCACTGCGAGTGGACGTGATGTGGATACACGCGTAGTATGTGTGACAGCTGGCCGGCGAGGCAGCACGTGACCTGGCTTGAGTATGCCACTAATGGGCAATACATGTCGTCCGTGGCTGCCTGAGGCAGCACGACCTTGCATGAGATTGCCACTAGGGACAAGAAAACAATTTGTAATGATTTGACAACTTGCACTGCAATCATTTAACACCACCATTATAGGATGGCAATTAATTTGCAACGAACACATACCTGCACATTTAACATTTGAAAACCATGCTATCCAGGCATTAATTATTACTGCTTAACAGTTCGCATCTCCTACCTCAATCGGACCACAAACATTGCACGCATGCAAGCGAGACCACCCACTTGTGTAAACTTAGGGCGCTGCTTTGATGAGGCCACGAGAACTGCATGTTGATTATCGTTGAGGCTGAGGGCTGCATTTATGAAGTGCCCACAGATGACCAACACTCATGCTTGTAAATTGGAATGTTCCATCTGCATTGAGCTGCAGTTCTAACGCTCAGAACCTGAAAAAAGTCCCGTGATAGGTAGAATGACAAAGCATTAGATTACCACTTGTAAGCTGAGCCATACCTAGTGAAGGAGAAAATGAAATGATAGCACAGCATTCGTACAATTTGGCAATTTGAATTGGATTGCTGTATTCATTGACAAGCACCATCAGGGGATGACAATTCATTTGCAAAGAGCAAATACATACCACGTACATTCATAACTTGCAAACTATCAAAAATCAGGTATCAATGACTCATGTAATAATGCATCACCCAACACCTAGTTAAAAAACTTTAGAGTATGAGCATTGAATGGATACAAGCAAACCACCACCAACCTAGAAGTAAGGTACAGATACCAGTTTGATGAGGCCACTGAGACCTGCATCTTGACTATGGTTGAGGCAGAGGGCCACGCGCAGAGACCGATGCTCATTTCCAAATTTAGCACATTTAATCCACATCGGAAAAGGTTAGAATTGAATTCCTTAATGCACAAACAATGAAACGCAATAACAGATTGGAAGTCCATCGACAAGTGACGAACTGATTCTTTTGTCTCAATTCTGAAGATAAACCAGACCCCCAAAATGAGGGTTGAACTCTGAAACTAGATTCTCACCCCGAGCTGTTCGATAAGGTTGCACATGACAAACATTGCAATAAACACAACAGTGGCAATTAAGACTGGATACAATAGAATACCTTGGAAAAACAAACAAAATTTAGAAACTAGAGGCACTCGTAGAGTGCAAACCTCTGCCAAGGCAGCGTAATCCTAATGTGCATGAGTGGGAGCAAAGTTGAGTTATCGCGTGTGATAGGATTTCAAGATGGCTGCCGTGGTGGCCATATTGTTTCACTGATCGCAGGCAAAATCAATAGGGTCCATCCTTGATGTAATAGCAATCCACCCGCAAAATCTCAGACAAATCAGTACATTACTTTGAGTTATGCTGTTCAAACAGACAAACAAACAAAACAGGAGCGAAAACATAACCTCTGCCCCAACTTCGTTGGGAGGTAATTACAATAAAACTGAATCAAAAGCTTTAAATATGAAGAGCCCAACCATCCTTACATCATGGTTATCATCATTACCTAGTTCAGGAGCAGTTGTATTAGTGATTGGACTGGGACTGGTTTCAGATGAGCTTAAGGACAGGGGATTCCAAAGTTCCAGGATTAAAATCAAGAATAACACGACACTTATCCTTACAGATCGATCCCATAGAAGCAAAGTGCTCGAAATGATTTGTAATTTTCTCAAGAAATGGCAAACGTTCTGAGGAAAAGCATTTTTTTTCAATAAATTCATACAATTTTACGTAATTTCCATAATTTATCAAGCAGTCTTGACTCAAACAACATACACTTCAAATATAATGCAGGCACATAACTCAGAAATATAAAGCGTCTCTTTAATTATTAATGCATTCTGTGCATACTGTTTATATAAACATACTGTAATACGGTTTATACATGCTGTTATTCATTAGGGTATTCCTGAGATGTGCGGTGAAGTGAAGCAGTGGCCTAACCTTTTATTGCTGGATTTTGTCAACCTGTTCCCACGTACTATACTTGATTGACAATCAAAACTATTGAATCCAAGGCTTTTGGAAGCCTGTATACTGATAGGTGATGACAAAAAGATTCATTGACGTACACGCTTTGATTTAAGACAGCAAGGATGGAAATACGTTTAATCAAAAGAAAAAAAAAATCTCAGCTCTCTCGATAATTTCGTGTATTGTTTTAACCTTTCGTTCGTCGGATTATTAAAGACTGAAAATAAACGCCCCATTTTTTTTTTTTTTTTTGGGTTAAAAATGTGTATTTAAAGGGTAATATATTGCATTGATCAAGCATTGAACTCGGCATAAGAACTGAATGGCATTGCTTGCTTCGGCTTCCTGTAAGCAAGTACATGCAAATCTGCAGTTTCGTGAGCGTTTCAGGTTCGATGTACTGAGTAATAACGCCGCGGAAACTTAAACTGGCCTGTCATTCTGCCGAATAGTCTTACTAAATTAGTTAATCGCCTGATTGCTAATCAGCAAAGGCGATTAATGATAGTTTGCTTTACAGTGAGAATTCTGCCTCACCTAACCAACCTCCGAGGTGGCACGGTTTCACGTCTCGGTCTCGCGCACACACAACGCCTTTCTCTCATCGCACCGGTGCCAGAACAATTCGTTCATTCAAACAGTTCGTTCATTCATCGCACGGACCAATTTTCATGTCGCACTGACAGCCCTGGAAACGATTTCATATTTTCCCCCGAGATTCCATGGAAATAGGGCCGATGGTTTCCATCCAGTCAGGTTACATCCAATTACCAAGAAGTGCGTTTTTAATAATGAATGAATGATTTGGATTCACACGCAACTTCTTACAGTAGCCCACTGTAGAAACTCGAAGCGCCTTTAGGAGTGATATGCGGTATAATCTAATCTCTTGACAACCACTGCGGCACGCCGTCCTGATGATGCCATGATGTTTCAAAGACTTTTTTTTTTTTGACCGAAAATCGAGGAGTCCCAGCAGCTGAGATCATTTAACTTCGTAACCTCCAAAAAGACAAAATCACACGTAACCTGGGAGATATGTAACGCAGCTTCAGCGAACAAGATTTGATATCCGTAGAACAATCCTCCACTGAACATAGCTGCCAATAGCAATTAAGGGTGATTAATAATAACTCTTGACGACACTCAAGATAAACAAATGATCTCGATAAACTCCAAAGCCACAGCGAACTTCGCAAATGTTAAACACCGAATGATACGAATCCACTTTAGAGAAGTAGCCCACACGTATGCCCATTCGGAAAACAGCAATAGAAAATAAAGACCCGACAAATTCCCACCCTGTAGTACTTGAGAAAGAATGAGGATAAATTGATGTAGCTGGTAAAATTAAACCTACCGCTCGATGATAGCGAAAGCCAATTAAGAATAGAAGATACTTAGGAACACCGCGGAGTTCCGATTTTGTTGCGAGGGAACAAGCCGGCTTAATGCTGTAGCTTCTACTGCCGGACCGGCTTTCAGATGCTCCACAATATCACCAGGGTTTGGACGGCTGGCATCCAGCACCAGGACACGACAGGGAGCCAATGCTTCTGCAGGAGGCTGCTGAACTTTATCGAACTAGAACTCCGTTGAAGTGAAGAGGAGACACGCTGGCATTGGACAAAGCAAGTAGCACCAGTAACTCCGAACGAAAAAGTTCGAGGTTGAACGAATTTGTAGGTCTTCTTGGACGATTTGAAATATAAAGAACGAAATCGTGAGCGGGCTAACATTCCAGAAGCTGCGTGATGCGAAATCTCTGCAAACAGCGAACGGAAACACGTTATGGGCATTTAAATAAAAGACCTATATGGTTGCGATTGGGTGAATGAAATTGCCTAGGCGTTCCTACGTCTCGCGATTGAACTTTCGTTTACAATCCCATTTCTGCCAAGTCATGCAAGCTATGCTAATTATTGCTAGCAACATGGGACTGCCATTCATTACCGTAATGCTCTGCATTCATTACCGTAACAAATACAAGGCACATTAACTGTTACGGTAATTTATTATGTATGTATAATCAGGGCTCCAAATTTTGTGGTTGGTTTCCTAGGGGTTATACTGTAGGGGTTGGTTGGTACTAGGTGTTGTTTAGTTTACTTGGGGTTGGTTGGTACTAGGAGTAGTAGTAGACAGAAAAGGAGATTAACTATATTGACTAGAGTAAGCATAGTTGAATGGATTTAAATCATACCGCCAGTCTTGATACAAGTATATTTCTAATAATTCCTCATTCCAAATGTATCCCTGTAGCAGCATTCTTTTTATTATTCATTTATTCTTTTTTTTTTTTTTGCCAATTTCATTTTTATTCTTTAAAAATTCATAAAAAATTACAGGAATGGGTTACAGACTTACTTTTTTTTCTCGACATGCTCAGGAAATTATGCTGAACACCACATTAGTGTTCATTTTGCCGAAACGAGAAGTTGAAAAATCACTATTTCTGAGCATGTAAAAAAAGTAAGTCTGTAACCCATTCCTGTGATTTTTAAAGAAAAAAACGAAATTTGCTAAAATGGCTACAGCTAGCTAAGTAGCAAGTCGATACAGTAGCTCGCAAAAGTGAGTACACCCCTCACATTTCGACAATTGATTATATCTTTTCAAGGGACAACGTTACAGAAATGAAACTTGAATATATTCTACAGTAGTCATTGTACAATATGTGTAGCAGTGTAGATTTACTGCACTGCCCAAATAATTGAACGGTCACTATTTCCAAAATGGGTGGCAACAAAAGTGAGTGCACACCCCAATTGGTAATGGTCAACCAAGCAATAAAACATGTCTTATTATGTTCATGCTTTTTTCTGTTCGACTGGGCCATATGAGGTTGTGTAACATGTTGAAGGTTTAAATTGTGGTGCTTTGGGTGCAATGCTCTCATTCTGGACACTGGATGGTCAACATGGCACCTCATGGAAAAGAACTCTCTGAGGATCTGAAAAAGAGAATTGTTACTGTCCACAAAGGTGGTCTAAAGTACAAGAAGATCTGTGAAACCATGAAACTGAGCTACAGTACGGTGGCCAATGTTATTCAGTGGTTTTCCAAGACGGGTTCTACTCGGAGCAGGCCTCATCAGGGTCGACCGAAGAGGTTGAGTCCTCATGCTCTGCGTCAGGTTCACAAGTTGGCTTCAGAAAACAGATGCAGAAGTGCTGGCAGCATTGCTAATGAGGTTGCAGCAGTGGGAGAACAGCCTGTCAGTGCATAGACCATATGCTGTGCACTGCACCAAGTCGGTCTGCGTGGCCGTCGGCTAAGGCGGAAGCACTCTTGACGCTAGACCACAAGAAAGCCCGACAGTTTGCTGAAGACAACCAGTCCAAGAACATGAACCACTGGAACCATGTTCTGTTGTCTGATGAGACCAAGATAAACTTGTTTGGCTCAGATGGTGTCCAGCATGTGTGGCGGCGCCCTGGTGAGGAGTACCAAGACAAGTGTGTACTGCCTACAGTCAAACATGGTGGTGGCAGCATCATGGTCTGGGGCTGCATGAGTGCTTCTGGTCCTGGGGAGCTGTGCTTCATTGATGATATTATGGATTCCAACAGGTACTGTGACATTCTGAAGCAGAACATGATGCCCTCTCTTCAGAAATGGCAGTTTTCCAACATGATAACGACCCGAAACACACCTCCAAGATGACAACTGCCTTCCTGAACAAGCTGAAGGTGAAGGTGAGGCGTGGCCAAGTATGTCTCCAGACCTGAATCCAATTGAGCACCTGTGGGGCATCCTCAAGAGGAAGGTGGAGGAGCAGCAGGTGTCAAACATCCACCAGCTCCATGATGTTGTCATGGAGGAGTGGAGGAGGATCCCAGCAACAACCTATGCAACTCTGGTGAATTCTATGCCTCGGAGAATCAAGGCAGTGCTGGACAACAATGGTGGTCACACTAAATATTGACACTGGACACAATTTGGCATGTTGACGGTGAGGTATACTCACTTTTGTTGCCACCCGTTTTGGAAATAGTGACTGTTTGCTCAGTTATTTGGACAGTGCAGTAAATCTACACCGTTACTCATATTGTACAATGACTACTGTAGAATATATTCAGGTTTCATTTCTGTAACGTTGCCCCTGGAAAAGATATAAAAAAATTAATTGTCAAAATGTGAGGGGTGTACTCACTTTTGTGACATACTGTCTGAGAATGAATGCTGCTACAGGGATACGTTTGGGGTGAGGAATTATTAGAAATATACTTGTATCGAGACCGGTGGTATTCTATAATGTTGGATAACCTTTGTACGTTCAGCTCGTTCAGGACATTAGGGCTTCCATTCAACTTTTTGAAGTTATTTATACTTTTTAAAATATTAAGCTTTTTCTGAAAAATTTTCCTCATTCAAAATGAATGGAGAGAATGTTCAAATCCTTCAAATCTTCAGCCTCTTTAAACCTCAACTACTTCAGCATACTTTCAGCTAGAGACTTCATTCAAACTTTAAAATGCTCTCAAGACTTTCAGCTATTCAGCTAACATTCAACTTTTTAATATCTATTACACTTTTTATGAATTGCGCTTAATTAATTGAAAATTTTATTGTATACATTGTATTGATTGTGGTTGCATTAAACCTTCTGTTATTCTATTATGAATTGTTGTTGATTCATTGTTTTTTTGTAAAGTCAAGCTTAATTTGTCATTACCCAAGACAATCTAATCATTCAGTAATTCTAATGTAGCCTTACATAATAAACAGTGAAAAAGATTGGACCATATAGCCTAATTTGTGAATACTTAAAACATGGCTTCTATGATTTATGAATGCCATGTGAGGTCATTACCGTAACAAAACTTTTCATTTTTCATTCATTTCATTACTTTTCATTACACCGTAACAGCTTTTCATTACCGTAACACTTGCTGTATATGTAAATATTTGGATGGGAATGAGTGATAACTTCAAATTTAATTTTTGCACAGGAACTATTTGTCAAGTCTTTTTCGATGACTGAATTGTCATTTTTTATTTATTTGTAAAATTTACACTACAGGAAAAATTTAGTATAAAACATTTAATTTTGTTATGGTAATGAACATAATAACTAAAGTTATTATATCAATAAACATTTTTCTGAATGTTTACACTATGTGGCTATTCTGAACTATTAATAGAACTTACATGAAAAAAAATAAAAGGTCTACCTTTCATACATATTCAGTTATCATCAATTGAAAATGTGTGACTGTAATGAACTTTTGGTCAATGACTCAATAAAACATTCAGAAAATGTATTAAAAAAACATGCATTGATCTCTCATTTTAATTGAGCCAGTTAATTGAGACCCTACTTGCTACTAATGAGTAAAAAAAACTAGCAAAATTGACCTAAAATTGCTTTTGCAAAAGTCAGGACAGTTTTGTGAGAATCACCCACTTGGGTTAGGCAGCAGGACAATGATCCAAAACACATCAGCAAGTCCACCTCTGAATGGCTAAAAAAAAACAAAATGAAGTTTTTGGAGCAGCCTAATCAAAGTTTGGACTTAAATCTGATTGAGATGCTGTGGCATCGCCTTAAACAGGCCGTTCATGCTCGAAAACCCTCCAATGTAGCTGAATTAAAACAATTCTGCAAAGGAGAGTGGGCCAAAATTCCTCCACAGCGATGTGAAAGACTAATTGCCAGTTATCGCACACGCTTGTTTGCAGTTGTTGTCGCCGAGGATGACACAACCAGTCATTGGGTTTAGGGGGCAATTACTTTTTCACATAGGCCAAGGTAGGCTTAGATAGCTTTTTCCCTCAATAAATGAAATCATCATTTAAAAACTGAATTTTGTTTTTACTCGGGTTATCTTTGTCTAATATTACAATTTGATGATCTGAAACATTTACAGTTTTTTCTGATGGCTTAAGCACATTTTTTGTAACTATTGGCTATTTTTGCAAAACTCTTCACACAAATAAGAAAACCTTTTACCAAATTGGCAAAACATTGTAGTTCTCTTGCAAAAGCTAATAAGTCTTGCTTAACTCTTCAAACCTTTGTAAAAATGGTATTTTTGTATCAAAAAATTAACACAAGTCATCACATTAGTAAGCACACAATGCGCCAACTACACACTGATTGTAAGAATGCAAAACACATCTGGCTTTTGCTTTCTCTGTGCACAAGGTAGGCTATGTCAGTTTGAGGTCATACTTTTGTCATAGTTCTGTAAACACACAGGGATCCAAATTACAAGTATTTTGAAGTATTTTTATTCAAGGTGTTTACTGTATTTACTATGAACACATCAAAACAAACCAAAACAGTGTTTTTTCCATGTTAAAACACACACACCAAAAAAAAAACAGTAATTTCACTGAGAGATAGAGAGAGAGAAAAAAAAAAAAAAAAACTCAGTCTGTATCATGTCGTCTCTCTGGGTCCGCCACAAGATTTCGTCAACATTGCATGCAATGTCTTCAAGTCCAAGGCACCAGGGAAAATACCTCCTGGAGTGCCGTATCCAGGCCTGACATGACGCCTGGTCAATATCCCCACATGCCTCCTCCATTGCCTGTAAAAGGGCCATGCGTTGATGGGGATGACGGTCATAGACTTTCCAGCGCCAGGCAGAGAAGAACTCTTCAATAGGCTTCAAGAATGGAGAGTATGGGGGGATGTAGAGAACAGTAAAGAATGGGTGATCTATAAACCAGTTGCGGACCAAAGCAGCCCTATGGAAACTAACATTGGGCCTCATGCAGCAACATTCTCTTAAATTTCTCTAATATTTTCTCTTATTTTTTTGCTAAGAGAAAAAATAAGAGAAATATACTCCGTATGCACCAAACGCTCTTACCGTCCAAATCTGCTCTTACCCAGATGTGCAGAATGTTGAATCCCACTTGATCGTAAATCGGAAGCGCGTGCCCGATTGTTTCAAATTAGCATAATATGACACCCACTAAACAACATATAAGGGTAGGTGATGTGCCGTGTGCAAAGAGCAGACTGCTCGTGGGTGCTCGAGGGCACTTTCACACTTAGTACGATTGTTCCGTACAGTGCCACAGTACGATTGTCCCCCCCTCCCCTCTACCCCCCGCTGGTCAGCTTTCAGACTGGTAATATTGTAACATAGCTGCTCGCATAGATCTCAAAATTCCGATTCAGCGCGTTGCATTATGCACCTAGGTGGTTTTAAATAGGGAACAATTTTGAAAGGAGGTGCCAATATATTTTGGGGGGTTTTATTATTGAGAAGGGGGTTTAGAATATTAATATTGCGAATGCATATGCTGCGTGTCTCATAATTTGAGCTGCCAGACTTTCGCACAGCGTCCTGCACTTTGAAATATCAATGCTGCACTTCCTTTAGTTTGTCATGGCACTGATGTATTATTCTGTGATAACCAAGCGAATGTAACTTCTCACAAATTATTTCATAAATCTCCAAATTTTTGCATGTAGTATCACGTTGTGATTGTATGTTTTCTTCCGCCTACATTGATTTGACATTCCTGCTCCCTCCATTGTACTCCACACCGACAGCTTACCTGTGGCTTATTTATAGTGCTCAGGCTGATTGCAAAGTGAAATAATTATCTAAAACAGTTTTCACATGTGACAGTGTGGCCAGACAGTTGGCAGAATAGTGTGAATAATAGCCATAAATGTGTATAGTTTTGCAAGGAGTGTGTTGATCATTTGGAAATTGAGTGTAAAGCAGTTAGTGTTTACAGTTCTGCAAAAAGAGTGCTGTGCAGTGGATTGTACCTACACTTTTGCAAAGTGTGCGTTACAAAATTACAAACTCAGTGCAAAGCAGTGTTTGTGCTTTTAGTTTTGCAAACTCAGTGAGTGGTTTTGTGATACATATTAATAGTTTTAGAAATTGAGCTACAAGATTCACTGTTAGAGTTTAAGCATTCAGAAAAAAACTGTGTGACAAATATGCAAAAAAATAAGAAATCAGGGAGGGGCAAATACTTTTTCACAGCACTGTATATATATATATATATATATATATATATATATATATATAAATTAGGGGTGTAACGATTCTGGATCACAGTTTTTTTAAGGCGTAGTACCACCACCTGTTGCCATGGGGCGAACATCCGAGCTTTCCTTTTTCCTTTATTAAACCCGACACAGTCTTGAACGAAAGTGCCAAACATCAAAGGGCATGAGAAATGCTTCCGGAAAAAAAAACTTGACTGACATTAGTATTTTTCGGAGACATGCTGCGTGGAGCCAAGCTAAGGACTACAGAATCATCTCCTTTTAACCAATTAGGTTACTCTAATCATGTTCCTGTTTACTTTGCTCAATCAGCAATCAAACAGGGGATTCGCTTATTTACTTTTCTGAATAAATAGAGCTGTTTATTAAGACAGCATGTTTGATTGCCACATTCTGAAAGTTAAATGGCCATAGAACAGCACAGATTTGCAAGAACGCGTATTTGTGTAAGGGTTTTTCCTTGCAGTCCCTCCCCTGCTGCATTCCTCACCTCCACTTTAACTAGCAACAGGTGTGGCTCGTTAAAGTGGAGGTGAGGGCAGGGTATTTAAGGGCTGGCTTTGCCAGTTACCAGTGCAGCTGCATTCTGTTATTTTAGCCCTGCTTTGTGGTGTTGCTGCTCCCCTGATTTTTGATGGTGGTAATTGTTTATTTTAATATGTTTATTAAAATCTTTGTATTTTTATCAGCCTGCGCGTGTGGGTCCTGCATTCCCAGCTTTTGGGCCCATGGTCCCAGTGCCCGTCGGATTGCAGGTTGCATCCGACGGGACAAAACCATGACAATTTGGCCATTTCATGTGATTGTGATAATTTATATCTCACATTCACGTTTCATCCACTTTACAGAATGTTTACCACCTTGTGTATTTTTTTTAGACGCTTGAAATCCAGGGTAATCTGAAAATAAATATCTTTATTTTTATTTTATCATTACAGACCTCCTAAAAATAATACAATCAGAGATGAAATGCTGAGTCGGGATGTGGCGATGCTGAATGAGGATTTTTTTAGTGTGTGATGAGTCCACTTGCCGTCATGGGGCGTGTAGGCAGTCTTGTGTAATTTCTTGAAAAATACAGACCTGAAGCGGCTTAAACGATTTAAAATGCCGTCAGGAAGAAGCCTGAGTTTAGATTTCGCTAATTGCAGGTGCTCCGCCCTAAATCTGCTCCTGTGTACTTAGCATAAATAACAATCGGGAAATTTAGCCAGTAGCCTATAATGATTAAGATGTGGTGGTGAAAAGCAGACAAACCTAACTGGGCTACGGTGTTAGATTGAAAGGTTGCCAATAATTTGTATAATTAGAAAAAAATCCTCCTCTGAATTACATCTCTCATTGTAGCAATTTAGGACATTATTCAAGATTAATTTAAAACAGATTTGTTATAAGATCGCCCTGGATTTTCAGCGTCTAAAAAATACACAAGGTGGAAAACATTCTGAAAAGCAGATGAAACGTGAATGTGGGATATGAATTATCACAGTCGCACGAAATGGCAATCGTGTTCATGCAAATCTGTGCTATTCTATGGCCATTTAAATTTCAAAATGCAGCAACCAAACATGTTGTCTTAATAAACAGCTCTACTTATTCAACTTAAAGAGTAAATGCCTAATTGGTTATTAGGAAACGATTCTGTTTTCATTTGCTTGGCTCCTTTCAGCACGTAGCCAAAAAATACTGATGTCAGTCAAGTTTTTTCTGGAAGCATTTCCCATGCCCATTGATGTTTGGTACTTTCATTTAGGACAGCACGGGGGTTAATAAAGGAAAAGGGAAAGTTCGGATGTTCGCCCCATGGTAGCAGGTGGCATTATAACGCTTTAAAAAAATCACGATTCAGAATCGTTACATCCCTAATATATATATATATATATATATATATGCAGGGGTGCACATAATTGGTCTTGTAAATGGTGCGCATTGCGCGCAGAAAACTTGAAGGAAGCTCAATATATAGCATATTTGGCATTTTTGACTGGTTTACTTGACTACTGAAATAGGATTTTTCTCCATACATCTCTGGTAAGACAGAAGACATTATGACAAGTGTGTTCATTAATTATTAGCTTTTAAAGTTTACTCAGCTTTCACCCAAATTAGCAAAACGTCAAATCCATCAAAGCAGGGGAAAATCGGCATGGTCCGCGCCGGTTATTTTTCTGCCCGAATGCGGTTTCCGTGCAGAGCTGCCTGAACTTTGACTTGTCCCAGAAAACTCGCTTCTTGTCGGCTTTTGTTGCGGTATTCCTAAGTACTATTTGAATATGGAGTAGCCGGAACTGCCTTTATATCCTCATCTTTTAAGTTTTAAGATCTCAACATTATCCGTTTTCATGAACGGTTGTAAGCATCTGGTCGCTTTTCAAGGTGTAGGCTTATAATTTACACAAAATACTGGTCAGACACTGTTAAAAACTAAATAGACGTGATCTTTAATATTTCTATTTAGATTCTGTGAAATTTTATCGATCAGAAACTTTTTGACCGACCTGGTTCCGGAGGCAACTGGACCATAACTTGGCCCAAATCCAGAAAACCTCCATTATGTTCATGGGCAATTTAATAAGGAGCTAGCTAGATAATGCTTTGAAAATACCTTCTACGATCGACAATGTCATAGAAGACATCAAAGCACACCACATATTAAATTCTGAAAATCTCCGCAATGGTACAAGGAAGTACTTAATTTTTGCTTAGATTTTATGCGTTGCCCCCATTTCAACGAGAGCACCGATGCATGCAAATCCCTTTCAGAAGCTTCGTAATCCTACCTTAAAATCCGTGCCTTATTGGAAAATTTCTATAAGAAATATCTACATTTTACGATTACATTTCCTATACTGAAAAAAAAAAATTCTTATCCATTAACAATCCACTGTTCCTTGGATTGCGTCCGTGACCAAAAAAGCTGTTTGTTTTAAAGTTGTGTGTTCTTGACTTGAGAGCCATCAGAGGCTGTTTTGACTGGCAACCATGCTTGTTTAAAAGCTCTGCAGTGGGTTTCCGATAATGTTGGATCTCAGGATTAACGGCGTGGCACAGAGATTCTTAAGCAACGAACATTCTCTCATGTTCGTCACATTCTCCTTATGGGGTTTCCCAAACACAGTCGTTAGACGGGCCTAAAGAGGAATTTTGCGGAGAGTTTCTTGAGTCCTCGCTAAAGCATTAGTTGTTAATAAATCGATGCTATGAGATTGAACGTCCCTCGTTTTAACCAATCAACACTGAAATACAATATTTTAAAAACACATTTTCATCATCATTAGTATATGACTAAATTGATTCAGTGTCTTTTTAATTAAATTAGCTTACAGAAATATTACAACGAAAGATCACAAGAATAGAAATAATTAAGAAAAGGTTTAATAATGACGTAAAACTCATTTAACCTTTGTCTGCTCAGTTCATTGTTCAGTTAAACAATCCAGAGCCTGATTGCTCCAATAAATTGGCATGTGGCAACACGGTATCTTACAATTCATGTAAAAAGGCCACTGTTAGCATTCACAAAGGAAGAAATCCTCCTCTTGCTTGATGAAATTGAACATAAGAAAGATTTACTGTTTTCTAAGTAAAAGTAAATATACATTAAGAAATATTTTAATTTTTTGTTTTGCTCAACTTCCTCGTTTGTGGGCTGATTTATGCAGTGCTCTGCAGGAAAGGACGGCTATGATTGACAGCTTGTAGGATGGGCACTGCGTAAAGAGTGAGCACCAGGGAGCATCTCCAGGTGCTCCCTTGAGAACCACACCAAAAAAGTTATGTGCACCCCTGTATATATGGGCCTTTCCACAATCAAGGTTCATGGTTAATGTGTAATGCCCGTTCCCAAGTTCAATTTTTTACTCTATTAGTTTTTCACTGGAGTGGCCAATACTGATAATCATCCTGACAGAATGACTAGCATTTAATACAAACAATATCGGAATGGTAGCAACCATTTTTCTACGGCCCAAAATCTCAAGAACACTGCCTCAGATCACAGTGCTGGCACTATAGATTTTGTGACTCGACATGGCTACTTCAAAACACAGCCGCTGTACGCCCGGGATGTGCAAGTAAACCATTTCATTCTAGCGCAAAAACAAAGCCTGTAATGTGCATATGTTACATTTTTGCCCCTGGTTGGATAGCCGTAGCTTACTCTAGAAATAATGTTTCTATAAAATATACATAACGGGCGCTATCACCTCCATCAAAATTTCGACGTCCGTTCCAGACCCAAAATCACACAGCTCTTGTCACCCTACTATCACAAAATGCCGTCAGAGGCCTTGTTATACAGGGTACTCTTCGATAAATCCCAACGCTTCATTGAATCGTAGAGTCATTAATCAATCCATAACTGTCATTGATGCTAACCCAGAGGTGGGCAACGAGGGCCATATCTGTCCCTGGTTTTCACACCATCTTTTGGCCTTTAATTAGTTGATTATTTTTAATTAACAAAACTATTGATGAAATCGGATATTTCAGGTGCATTTTTTAAATTATTATGAAGTGAAAAGTTTATTGGATAGGGATAACCCCTTGAGATCTCGTCTTCGAGAGGGTCCCACACAAAATTCACAGCACAAAACAATTAAACATAATCATGCAGTACACATAAAACAAGAAACAAACAGCACTAAAAAACAAACAAAACAAGACAAACGAGACAAAGAAAAAACAACAAAATAAATAATAAAATGAACAATATAACGGAAAAAAGATTATATATATTATATATATATACACAAGCATATACATATATGTATGCATGCATACATACATACACATAATAATAATAATAATAGTAATAATAATTTTGTCACAAACCACACAAAAACAAAATTTTTTTGTCACACAAAAGTGTACACAGAGAAAATGCTTAATTTATGATCAAACAGAAGAGATTAGAAGAGAGAAAAAAGTAAATAAAAGGGAAAGGAAAAGGAACAGTGATGGCGTTATTGAAAACAGACAATTTGTTTTTAGATAAGAAAGCAAAACATTTTTAAATAGATGAAATGAGGATAAAGACCGAATATTTACAGGTAATTTATTCCAATCAGATGGAGCCTTAAACATAAAAGCTTTTTTGCCAACTTCTTTATATACAGAGGGAACCAAGAAAAGGATCTGATCAGAGCTTCTAAGTGAGTAACTAGAAGCATAAGAAACAAATAACTGTTTTAAGCAATAAGGATAATTGAAATTAATACCCTTAAAAATAAATTGGTACCAATGAAATTGACGTCTTTTATCAAGAGGGAGCCAACTAAGTGAATTATACATTGTGCAGTGGTGTGTAAAGAAGAGAAACCTAATATGAATCTACAAAGCTTGTTGTATACAACATTTAGTGAACTGAGATCAGTTTTAGAGGCATTCTGGTAGATAATGTCAGCATAGTCAATTATTGGTAAGATAAGGTGAGTGACAAGTCTTTTTTGACATTCAGTGTAAAACAATGCTTAGAACGATAAAGTATGCTAACAGAAAATTTACTTTGTTTATGATATCGTCAATGTGTGGTTTAAAAGTGAGTCCTAAATCGATCCACATACCTAAACATTTTATTTTATCAACTTTCTGAAGAAGTGTACCATCATTACATGTTAGAACTAAGGAGTTATGTCTTGAAGTCAGTTTCTGTCTCACACCAAATAGCATAGAAAAAGTTTTTGATTTGTTAAGCACTAATTTGTTGGCCAACATCCAGATTTGTAGGTTATTAAAATCAGATTGAAGTGCATCTAAGATTTGTGAGGTAGAAAGTTTAGATATATATAAAATAGTATCGTCTGCATAAAGTTGTGTACAGCAATGTGAAAGACAGAGAGGAAGATCATTAATGAATATGGAAAAAAGGAGTGGCCCTAGGGTTGAACCTTGAGGCATGCCTCTCTGCTGTGTAAGTAAATTAGATTTAGACCCTCTCAAAACCACACACTGCTTTCTATCATGAAGATAGGAGTTAAACCATAATATGGCACGTTGAGATAGGCCAATTACATAAAGTTTATCTCACAGAAGATAGTGATCAACCAGATCAAAGGCTTTGCTGAGATCAATAAATACTGCTCCGGTAAGACGGCCACAATCAGGTGCACAGAAAACATCATTAGTAAATTTTACGAGATCAGAGGTTGTAGAAAAGTTGGGCCTGAAACCAAACTGATATTGAGAAAGTATACTGTTATTACTAAGGTATTGGGATAATTGGTTTTAAATGAGTTTTTCATATATTTTGGCAATAGAACAAATCATTGAAATAGGTCTGAAGTTATTGGGATCAAGTGAGTCACCACCCTTGTGAAGAGGAGTGATACGAGCAGATTTCCAAACAGCTGGTATTTCGCATGTATAAAGGGTATTATGGTTTCCTACCCGCCGGATGCCAAACAGCAATCCGACGGGCACTGGGACCATAGGCCCAAACGAAAACAAGAAGGCTCAAGTGCCAAGGCTGTTTAATACATAATAAAAGCTACACAGCAGCGGGAGACAAATGAGAGCAGAACACTTCTCCAAAGAGAAAATGGAAGAATGCAAAGGCACATGGGGCAGCAGGAGCCATCCCTAAATACTCCTCAATCACCTCCACCTTAACAGGCCGCACCTGCAGCCTGTCAAGGTGGAGGCGAGAGAATAAGGAAGGGGAGGGGCTGCAAGGCACAAACCCTTACAAAGGGAGAGATTAAACAGATCTGCCTATGGATAAATAAGAATATGGGATGCTAATTTAATAAACCTGGTTTCAATACCATCAAGTCCAGGGCTACTGCTCTCTTTTAAATCACGGATGGAATTGAAGACATCCATAGTAGTTGTAGCATGAAAGTTAAAAGAATTTTGACTGACAGGGGTAGAGCTGGAAGTCATGTATACATTGTTCAATGATAAGTTAGCACAGACAGTAGAAAAATGCTGATTAAATGCACATGCAATAGATAAGGGGTCATTCAATACGTTATCAGCAAACCTTAGTTGACATGGTGAATATTTGTCTGTTCTATGAAATGTCTTTTATTTTAGACCAAAACTGTTTGGGATTTTTAAAGCTATCATTTAGACATTCTTTATAGTAGTTAGATTTGGCATTCCTTACTTGAGTCTTACTGATATTTCTTAATTTTCTATACACTTCCCAGTCAGCATGTTTCCTTGTCTGATGGAATTTAGCCCATGCATTGTCTCTCTGCCTTAAGAGAGATATGAGTTCTGAGTTCACCCAGGGTAAATGTCTGCCTTTAACCCTACAAAGTTTCCATGGAGCATGCTTATCAATCACCTTTTTAAATTCAGAATAAAAGAAATCCCAAGCATTCTGCACATCAGGTATTAGCTGGAATCTATCCCAATTAATGGCAATTAAATCATTAGCAAACATATCTGGGTTAACCCCTTTCTGCAGATGTAGACGCTTGCGTCTATGGAACTGCAAATTTAAGCACACAGTTACTCGATCACTAGATAGCACCCCCGGATCAGTTATTGAATATTCACAAGCAAGCAGAGTTCGAACGCGGTTTTGAATATGGGGAAGTTCACTCCACTCCCTGTTTTTCAAGAGTTGCATGAATTAAACTCCTCAGCTAAGCCTGATGTGCAAACTGGTCAATATCCTTACCCATAGTATCAATCCAGCAGTTTAAAAAAATGATCTCTTGCGACAGAAAAAATCGTTGTCCTCTGTAGCAACCACTTTAGCTACAGTGAGCCAATGGTATTCCAATCAGTGGTTCAGAAAAATCAGTTTTCTGAAGCAAAAAATTCAACATGGTATTGATTCTTTCACATTCTACTGTTAATTACAGTCATCACATACAAAAAATGCGTAGTTCCCTACTGTAGATTTACGTGTAGATTCCTTCATTGAAAAATTCAGCGCTTCCTTATATCCACCCAAGTACTGGTGTTGATAGCCAATCACACAATTATACACTCGGGCTCTTCTGCGTAACTGCACAGTTATAGTTCACACCCTCGTGAAACTCCCCCGGTAACAATGTATTGATTGGCTCGTTTCTTATCCAATTCCTGAGTGTTTAAACGTTCCACAGTAAGTGAAACACATTGATTGGACAAACATAAGAGCATACAAGCCTTTGCGTATCAGCAAGCTCGGTTGTATCCTGTCTACGTTGCGCACATTGCGCGGCTGAAATAGACGCAATTTATAGAAAGAAAGACTTGCAAAACTGGCCTTGAAGTGTTCAGTTACATTTACAGGATTTAAATGAGATAAGGACATGGTCAATGGGAATTATTTCGAATGAAACAAGACTGGAGGGTTCCTTCTACTGGACACATTGGTCTCTGGTATGGGGTTCCATTTGTGCCAAAAATATTTCGCCATGCGCACTGTCTATGTCTACTGAACATGTGGAAGACATTTGTCTATGTCTATTAAACATTGAACTGTCCTTGTGTCATTTGACTTTGTCATTACATCGTGTCGTCATGTTGTGTTATTTGACAAAGTGTTACTATGTGTGCTATGATGTGTTGTTTGACAGTGTCATTATGATGTGTGTTATGGTGTGTTGTCTTGATGTGTAGTTTGGCAATGCCGTTATAACGTGTTGTTTGACAGTGTCTTTACGTTGTTACTATGTGTCGTTTTGATGTGTCGTTGCTATGTGTCGTTACTACGTGTCATCTTGATGTGTCGTTACTACGTGTCATCTTGATGTGTCATTTGACAACGTCGTTGCTATACGTCGTCTGATAACGTCGTTATGCCTGGCTACCGCGGTGGCACCGGGCGCCCCTTTCACGGCTTACCCTTTGCGGTCGGCGGAGGAAACCTTATATTGAATTCGATTTAACACTGGTTTTACAGAAATATGAACATAAAGAATATTAGGCTACACATAGGTTTTGAGAATGTTCACAAAAATAGAAGATTTAAAATAAAATAGATGATAATATGTGTAACACATTGACACAGCTACTCAATAAAGATTAGTCAGAGTGATCAGAATTAATTAAAATGTTACAATACAGTAATGCAGTGAAATAATCATCAAGGGGCATAAATGTTAATCACTGCTTTCCCACAAAATTACACTGGAAACATAGGGCCAACTGCCACCAGTGTCCACTGAACTTCAAAGTTTACTGAGCACCTAAATGTAGTTGGGTTTAGAGAAACCATTTCATTTCAAAAGTCCTACAAATAACAAAAATGTTGATTAGACTGTATTTCATTCCAATAAAATCTGAACTGTCATCTTCTGCTGTATAATGTTCTTTTGTATAACTAGGAAGTAAGCAACGATCTCACATGCGGTGAAAAATCTTCTCAAATACTGTATGTTTTTATTTCCACCAAGAGTCAGATGCATAATTATTCCATGTCTCTCTTGGGTTCCTCCTCACGGACTGAAGGACAAACTGAACTAGCGTGGCCCAAGGATGGCGCTCACACCAAAGTAGTGACGTCATAGTTACCCACGGCCACCCTGTAGTGAACAAACAAACAGTTAACGGCAATGTTTAAGAACAAATTACACATTTCCAAATGGAGTTTCATGATCAATTGACGCCATCTGTAACAAAAGACAGGAAAGGTCTGAGTGTTAGATGTTTGTTCATCACATAGAAACAATGGTAGCACACATCACAGGACCCATCAATCTTGTGGTCACACTCAACTTGGCCCTGAACAGACACTCCACAGCAAAAGCTGCAGAGGGAAAAAACTAAATAGCAAAATCAGTCTCAAAAACACGTCTCCATACGTACATGTGTAACCAGTGTAGTGTAACAGGTCGGATTTGACAATTCCACTTTCAAAGTAAAAGCACATAATTGTTAGATTAACACATTTCAACATTCGGTGCATGTGCACCAAGTATTAGTGACAGAGTGAGTGACACAATTACCGCTGAAAAATAATGACACATATATTAAGTACAGGGCATTACCCTGTGGCTGCCAATTTAGGCATGGTGGTATGGTACTGTATACATTACCGTGTGCATCGAACCTGCAGGAGATGTGCTGCCCCTCACAGGTAATATCTACCAGATGTAGCCATGACATATTCAAAATCTTTATCTCCTACAGCTTTGCTCTCGTGTGGCTCCTCGAGATTTGCTGTAAACAATGATGCACCTTAGAATCACAGATTTCTTGCAACCAACACAGATTGAAAAACTGTTTATAGAGGTCATGCTTTTTTAGTGACGTGGTGACAGCTTAAGTATAACTAGTAAGATCATGTCATAGCTTTTGGAGGGAAAGATTCATGTTAGCATCAGTGAGCTATGACTTAAACGTACCCTTGATCCCCTTCACTTTCTAGGTAAATTTAAATCCGGTATTTACACTGTCTTGAGGATGGATAATTTAACATATTTTAGCTTTATTAAGTTACATTATTGGATTACCAGGGTTTGCCTTTATCTTCTGGATTTAGTCACTACTTACCATGTTTAAGTTCTGCTGACCCATTATATCATTCATTGTCATGCCAGATCTTCCTTAAAGCAAATGTGCACCACCATGCTCATTTCAGAGCCCTTGATATTCTCAATTCTAATGTTTAGATAAAATGAACGAAACACTTGCAACCTACAGCTGGTGGGACCAGGAGAATGAATGAGATTAAATACAATGACTGATGCAAGGAAAGGTTTTCAACAAAAAGATTTTTATTGAATTGTGAACAACAGGACGGCACAGAAATTGAAGTTGATAAACAAATTAAACAAAGAGAGGTGCAAGTGTGAGTGAGTGAACCATGAGTGAACCTTGAACAACAAAGAAAAAAGAAATACAAAGTTATGTGGCAGAGTGGTGGTGGGTTCTAATGTGAGAGAGGGGGTGATCAGTGTCAAATTAATAAACCTCCTCCACGTGTGGAACAATTGAGTGAGTTTGTGCAAGTGTGTGTGCGTGTGTTTTCAGAACAGGGCAGGACAGGGTTGTGAATAGAACTATAACAACTAAATGGAATTTATTTATTTATTTGTTTGTTTTTATTTCGGCATGATTGTACAGTCGTTTCATGACAATTTCAACACAACATGTATCATGACCGAAAGGGTCGCGGGAGAAGCGAGATCGCTTGTCAAAGTCCCGCCCCCAAATCCCAGAAAAACAGTTTGATTATGGTTAAGATATCATAAAGATTTATAAATCACAACAGAGCAGAGTGTCCATTTACAGTACGATTTAAGCGTCACAACATAAGATCATAAAGATTTATGAACATCATGAAGAATTTTAATCACAATAAAGCTGAGTGTCTATAAACAACCCCTATTGTTTATGCCCGTTATGGTTCCGTTTAATTTATCCAATGCCATTTTGTTGGATAAGTTTATAGTTATTCAAACATGCACATTTCAAAAGATACTTAAAGACCTTCAGATTGTCTGCCATTCTAATATTGTCTTCAAGTATGTTCCATGCACTGACTCCAGCCACAGATAAGGAGTGCTCACTCCGAGTCGATTTGACCCTTCTCGTTTGCAACAACATTCTGCCTCTTAGGTCATGGATACATTCACGTTGAAGAAATAGGCATTGTATATTTCTAGGCAATTCTTTGTGGTATCCTAAATATACAATTTGCAAGGAGTTGAATTTTATTATATCCTGTAATTTAAGAAACTTTGCCTTAATAAACAAATTGTTTGTATGAGTTCCATAAGGAACGTAATGAATAATTCTAAGGGCCTTTTTTTGGAGTTTAAACAATGATTCTATTGTATTATTATGTGTGTCCCCATACTTCAGCGCAGTAATGTAAGTGGGGTGCTATGAGTGCTGAATAGATTATTTTAAGAGACTTGTGTTTTAATAATTTCTGCATTTTCCAAAGAATAGACATGCTTTTAGCTAACTTTCTTTGAACCAAGTTTACATGTGGTTTCCAGCTTAAGAGATTATCTAACATAACTCCCATGACTTTATATTCGTTTACCCTTTCAATGCTGGTACCATTTACCTTTAAGTCTATGTCGTCCTTTAGGCCTTTTTTTTTTCCAAATATCATAAATTTGGTCTTTGTAAGACTTAGTGATAATTTGTTTACATTAAACCACGTGTGAAGTTTAGACATTTCTTTATTAGCCAATTTTACCAATTGTTTGAGATCGACACCTGAGCAAAAAAATAGTCGTAATCGTCTGCGAATAAAATTAGTTTTAGGATATCGGACACCTTAACAATGTCATTTATGTAAATTATGAACAACTTGGGACCTATGACCGAGCCCTGAGGAATTCCACAGGTAATGTCCAAGCAATTTGATTTGCTATTGCCCATCTGCACAAATTGCATCCTACTTGTTAAGTAATTTTTGATCCATTTTAATGCGGTCCCTCTTATTCCATATTTGTAAAGTTTTTCAATCAATATATCGTGATTTATAGTGTCGAATGCTTTCTTCAGATCAATAAATATGCCTATAGAATATAAGTTTGAATCTAGTGAATCTTTTTTTTTGGGAATTTTCCCTTTATTTGATAGTTATATAGTGTGGAGAGACAGGAAAGTTGGGGAGAAGAATGGGGAAAGACATGCAGCAAATGACCCGAGCCGGATTTGAACCCAGGTCGCTGCGGGAAGGACTCAGCCTTTATGGTACGCGCACTTAGACCGATGAGCCACCAGGGCGCCCGAATCTAGTGAATCTTTAATCATTTTAATAAATTCCGTTAGGGCTAGTGCTGTCGAATGCTTTTTCCTGAACCCATACTGACTGTCACACAGTAGTTTGTGTTTATCAATGTACTTGTCCAATCTGTCATTGAAGAGCTTTTCTAGGACCTTTGAGCATTGAGGTAAAATCGAGACAGGACGATAGTTTGAAAAATCATATTTATCCCCACTTTTGTAGAGAGGGATAACTTTCGCTATCTTCATTTTATCTGGAAACACTCCGTGGGAGAAGGATAGATTGCATATATGCGTAAGTGGAGTTACAATTATGCGTTAGTTAGTTTTTCAGTAATTTCATATCTAATTGGTTTACATCAACAGATGTCTTAGCTGTACAATTTTTCAGAATTGATCTGATTTCAGATTCGGTAACAGGAGTTAAAGTCATTGTGTCTTGGATTTCCTCATCCTTATCAAGGTAGTCCCATCTTAGGTGTGAGGATTTAATACCCTTTGCTAGTTCTGGCCCAACATTCACAAAATAACTGTTAAAATTCTCCACGACCAATTCCATGTTCTCTACCTTTTTGCCATTTATATTAAAGAATGCAGGGTACCTCCTCTTCGGAGTCCTCCCAGAGACATTTTTTATTATATTCCAGAGATTTCTGGTATAATGTTTATTTTCTAATAAAAGCTTTTCATAATACTCTTTTTTATGTTTCCTTAGTAAATGTGTCATTTTGTTTCTGTAATTTTTGTACCTAATTTCTGCTCTCTCAGTTCTTTCTCTCAGAAACTGCTTATACAGTGTATTTTTTTTTTACAGGCATTTGGCAGTGCTTTTGAAACCCAAGGTCTTCTCTCTTTGTTTTGCTTCAGTTTGTTCGTTGTTTTGACTAGACAGTGTTTATCATACAGGGAGTTTACTGTCCATAGAAAAAGCCTCATAGGCTCTATTTGGATCGTTTTCTGCTAATACATTATCCCATTTTTGGTTCAACATATCTAATTCTAGTTTCTTTAGCCTTTTTTCACTTTTAATTCTGATTTCTGTGAGTTCCAGGGTTTTCGATCTAGCCTGGTCCCTTATATCTAATTTGCAGTTACAAATAGCAAAAACTGGTAGATGATCAGTAATGTCATTTATCATGATGCCACTAAATATTTCAGAATCTAATACATTAGTATACACATTATCTATCAAGGTGGCACTGTGTCTAGTAATCCTGCTTGGTTTTGTGATTAATGGTTGCATACCCATGGCATACATGGTGTTAATATAATCCTCTATTATAGAGCTATTATTTGGATTTATCAAGTCAATATTAAAGTCCAACACATAAAAACATTTTTCTGGTTCATATTGGCGAGTAATTCACCCATACATTTACTAAAAACATCAATTTGCGAATCCGGTGCTCTGTACACACAACAAATAACAGTATTTTTACCTTTCAACCTAGGAATCTCAATTGTAAGGCATTCCATTACATTTTCCACAACATTTGATTTGCATTCTAGTACCTGGAAGTTTATGGCCTCATCAATAAATAGTCCAACACCCCCACCAGCTTTATTCAGTCTGCTCTTACACACAAAGTTGTAACCCTCCATGTAGAAGTCCTTGTCCTTTTCTTCTTTAATCCAAGTTTCCGATAATGCGATGATGTTGAACGGATTAGCAAATGACAGAAGGTATTCCTTTATTTGGTCAAAGTTTGCATATAGACTCCTACTATTAAAGTGGATAATGGACAAACTCCTTCCATTTTAATGTTCTTGTTAAATTTGTCTACAGTAAAGTATCCGCATGCGTTTGTTTAAGTTGTAGAAAAAATGGTTATCCGGATCAATTTCTTCATTAGGGTCTATTCCTGAATGATGGTGACTTGTTGTTAAAAAGCCAGTTTCCTGATCTACAGTTTGGTTCATCAGATAACTGCTCCTAGAGATTTGTCAAGGATCTTAACCTGCCTCAGCGGTCAAAATTCTCCAGATCCCGCATCATCTTGATCAGCACCAGTCTGGTAGTTTCCGGTGAAGACCCATTTGGTTTGATGAAAATTCTGCAGTTAGCCGACCAAGTGCTGTGTATCTTACCCGCTTTCTTTAGTTGACGAGCTTTCCATGCGATGGTTGCATTGTGCTTGGTGAGGTTTTCATTTATGAAAACATTGGATCCCTCGAGATTTTTCCCTTGCTTCAACAGAGAGATTTTGTGCTTGTTGCTTGTGAGTCGTAACAACACGGCCCGTGCTGTACTCCGGTCTCCGCTTACATTCCTTTTCGGTAGCAGATAACATGAATCCACATTGCTGGGGTCCAGAGAAATACTTTTGGACCGAAGGAATTCCATCACCTGCATTTCCACAGATTTATTGTCCTCCTCGTCTCGATCGTCGTCATTCGCTGTTGCCCTGGCATAACTCCTGGGTTTGATTTTGAGCCCTGTCAGGATTACATCATTACGTTTCTCTTGTTGCTCCAGCTCCTCCAGTTTGCTTGATAAAGATTTAATCTGTGTGTCTTTCTTGGCAATCTCTTTTTGAGATCACAGTTTTTCCTTCAAAAGCTGGTCCAGCTGCTCCTTCATACCATCCCCACCTCTCCCTCATTTCATTTCTCATTTTTTCGAGGGTCTCCATAATTGATGTAAGATCCGGCGGGCTTGGTTTGTCGCTTCTTCCGGTTTACCCATTTTCTTAGTTCAGAAAAAAAAGGGCTCTATTACAGAGTTTGTGAGAAAGTTTATCACTCAACTTTTCTCCTGACTCTGTTGTTTTCCTGTATTGCCTGTATTGCGTGCAGTCGCTGTTCGGAGTTGTTGCTCCTTCAGTGACCATGAGTCTGATGAGTCTGATGAATTAACAGGAATGAACTGAATAGAACAGACAAGTAAACTCTTGAAACAAAAACAACAGTGTGAGGCATGAATATTTGTGGAATTACAAATAATTCAATAAAGGGGCAGGGGACATTACAAATACAAGGGCCAGGAATGTTGGAAGAGGTTTGCAAATTTTAGACATCTCAGAACTTCCCACGAATCCTGTAGCCTCCATCGCCAACAGCAGCCTCTGCCCGCCTCCGCCAGCGCCTGTCTCCACCACTGCCAGCAGCACAGTGTGCCTGCAGGTTTTCAGTGAGTTAAAATCCAAGACCTTTTCAAAGTCTCCTATAATTGACATGTAAGACACTCATGCAGTTATAAAAGTTAACAAAATCAATGCATTATTTTAAAAGGAGTTTAACATTTAATTTGGGATTAAAATAAATGTCTAAAATTAGCTAATCACACATCTCAGAACTTCCCACGAACCCTATAGCCTCCATCGCCAACAGCAGCCTCTGTCCGTATTAACAGGAAATTAACAGTAAGCATACATGGGACAATAAAATGCGCACAGAAAAGTAATAAAGACTAACCACAGCCAACACATCTCTTCAAGAGTATCGTTAAATCATTTAAAAGACCATCATTTTGCAAAATACAACATGGCATATAATACAGCTAGCTGACTGCAGCAAGATCGCTAGAAAGCTAACAGCACCTGGCATGACAAATGCAAATTGACAGATGCAATTTCAATATAAGCTAAAACACGATGGGTGACACTTAGGTTGTCAACGTCCTAACTTGTGGTTTCATCCAATTTTATGAATTAAACGTGGTTTTAATCCAAAATGGTTATTGAGAGCTACACTGAGTTAGAAACTTCATAATTCATAATTGCTCCATGACAACACATACATACAGTATGTGATGGAGTTGATGGTAATATATACACAATCTTTAAAATTAGTTACTTCAAGTGAAGATAATTCTAAGACAGACCTACTCATTGATGGGGTCAGAGATTGGATTGTTGGCCATTAAAGGAGCAATATGTAAGAAATGTATGTTAATTAATCATGAAATGGCCCTGATATATCACCAGACATTAAGGAATAATGTTAATTTCAAATACTTATATCACTGACAACAGTAGTCCAGCCAGAATATTCTCATTACAAAAGCGAAGTTGCAGCCCACAACTAATGTTGATGTTTTCATTTTGTGCTTTGGCCTGTTGCCCTGCCCTCCACCTATCTCCCAATCACGAAGTCAGTAGCATTTCGGCATCCAGGTTGCCAGTTACCACTGAGCTGCAGCTACCAGCGTTTCGGAGCACAAATGTCTGACGTTACTAAACCTAGAAGGCCTCGTTATGATTCCGAAATACGTCGTGACAAAGTCAGAAACAAAACAAGAATCTGTATAGGACATGCCTTTGAAAGATGGAGACGGCTGAAAGCTGAGAATGATTTGAAGACCGACGCCGAAGTTGTTAATTTTCTCCTGGACAGGTGAGATTCAGCTAAGTTTGGCTAACTTAATTCTATTTAATGTAGGCACGGACATTTCAAATATTCGCTACAGTCGAATAACGTTATGTATGTTCGTTCATGGTACGTTAGTGCATATGCAGGTGGGTCATCGAATTGACTAGGTAACAAATTTTTTGAGAAATAAAAACCGTGACTCGTCATTGCTGACATTAACAATGCATTATTAGAGTCCATTTCTCTGGCATTATGCTGAGACGCTGTGGAAACCGTTCCAACATTAGCACAGCCATTATGGCAATATGAAATGTAATTGAGACAGTACATTGGTCAAATGAGTCCTCATTCATTCATTACGCATATTATAGTATGGACTTTTGTGGGCTATCCACACAGAAGAGTGACGAGCAAGTTGACCAATATGACCATTGCTAAAGTTAGTTAGTCATTAGTCTCGATCTTTTCTGAACTGAACTGAACACAACCCTGTGAGAGCAAATCATTGGTGATATTGAAATGTAGCCATGGTAGCTCTTTGTAGGAGACGTTCTTGCTGGATCCGACAACCTAGCTGGCAACCTTTTGTCTGGGGGAGAGGGAAAGGGGATACTACGTTCTGCAGTATTTTGAATGTGATTGTAGTACCAGTTTTAGCCACAAACTTACATACAGCTCCTTTAATTGCCCCTCAATCCACAGTTGTTGAGGTGACCTTCCTTGCTCCCTGGAAAGGGAATGGCGGTCCCGTGCTTGCTTGAAAAGCTGCAAATGTCTATTTATTCGGGGAAGCATCACATAATGCAGACAAATCAGGTCAAGCTCATTGTCGGATTGTAAAGCACCTATGGCAAACAGATGCTGAAATGCTGTGTAGTAGTTCAACGTCACAGAACACCAAACATCTCTCCATAGCCTCTCGATTCTTTGATTATGAACGCTGTGTCCTGTTATGAAACTTCTTCTTTCTGAGATAGAAAAAACAAATGACATTAGAAGTGCACAAAGCATGACTTATAAATAAGACAAAGATCAGCACAAGTGTATAAATGTGTCCTGGAAAAATGTTTTTCAATGACTACATTACTCGATTCTAAAAGAGCGAAAGCAGTATTAATATACCTGGTCCTCGTTGGGGATGCTCGAGCATGAAGCGAGCCACATCTACATTCTCCCCTCCTTCATCACTGCGGACCCTCGTTGGAATTCCAAACTGATGGACAGCTCCAAGAAAACCCGTGAGAACAGTGGAGGCTCTATTATTATCACTTTCAGTGAGGTACATAATTTTTCTGCTGTAGCTATCGATTCCTCCATGGATCACAATTCTCCAACTAGAACAGAAAAAATCAGTTATACTTCCTTATTATTTAGAAGGAAATACTTATCTCTTATAACATTTTTTTTAATGAAAGACTGACCGAATCAATTATGATTTCCGTGAATGTGTCACAGAGCCATAGGTGCTGGTACTGAGTACTCTCTTCTTGGAATGATGTTAATTCCAAGCCCACTACAAATTGTGCCGACAGGATCAACAAGTCTCAAAGTTTCCATCACTCGAGATCTTTGAACCCTTGAGAAGAAGAAAAAGTTAACTCATACACAGTCATAAACTCTTACACAAACATAATTTATTTATTATCCCCCGCCACGAAGTGTGAGGGGGATATGGGTTTGAGCTCTGTCCGTGCGTCCGTCCATCCGAGATAAAGGGGACAGCTTTTCTCAGGAACTATTTGAGATAGGACAACCAAATTTGGTGTGTAGCTTAAGACTATAAAGACCTTGATGGAGTTCGAAAAATAAAGCACCTTTTCTCTGTCCACGGTATCTCTAAAAGGGACAGCTTTTTCTCAGAACTATTTGAGATAGGATAACCAAATTTGGTGTGTAGCGTAAGACCATAAAGACCCGATGGAGTTCGAAAATAAGAAGCACACGATTATTTTCCACAGTTATTGCCCTTGTGGCATTTTTGGGAGCCTCTGTTCATAGTATCCTTAAAGAAGACATTTTGGCGGGGGATGTTGTTGACCATGTCTACTTGTTTGTGTTGTATAAATGCTCACCTTATTCCAACACTGTTGAGATATCCACTGACACTTTTTATTCCAGATTCAGGAAACTCTTGGATGAAATCAGTGACCACTCTTCTGAGATCCTCGTCCGAAATGTCATTATGATGCATTCTGACGGACAAACCATTCTCCGTCATTCTTCTCCTGATTGTTCTGTTACTGATGCCAAATAAGCGTGCAATTTCCCTGACGGTAAAATTGAACTCTAGGAGGTACTGAAGTTGTTCACCAAATATGTCCCAAGAGGGGCATCCTCTCTCCCCAGTCCTTAGCATGGCAGGCTTGAATCGATGTGTAGGCTGATTTTTGGCTTCTAACCAGCGCAACACTTCCTGCATGCTTTCTAAAACAGCCTCCAAGTCTGAAAAAATTCCATTGTGTACACATCTCAGAAGAATGGCATAGAGTTCCTCATAGCGACGGTGGAGGAATTCAAAATCCATTTGTGAAGGGTTTGCTTCAAATTGCTCACAAAGTCGCTGGCATTGGTTGTAGATGTACTCCAACAACTCACGGCTCCGCTGGTTATCCTCAGGACTATGCAAAGATTGAATAACATGATTAAATGTTATTACAGTTTATCTGTGTCCTAAAAACATTATGACAAATTATTTATTATTGTATTATTATACCTATTTTATATATATATATATATATATTATATTTCACTTATATATCACTATTATTATTCACTCCATCCAAATACAACTGTTTTTGACTAATTCTGAGTCATTCTAAGCTATGTATACATTCTCACATTCAAGATTATACCCCCACCCCCGACTCTAGAATCCCCCTCATCTTACTGTAAACAACAGGACAGCGGGGAATCATCTTTGGAGAAACCATTTTGAATTGTGTTTTCGAGCGGGAATATAACTTTTGACCAGTTTTGTGAGCACAGTTACCAGGAAGATATCTTTGTAATCTGCAGAGTCTCTGCTTTCGAATGACGCATCGTTTGTGTGGGTTGCTTGAAGTGGTGAAATAAGCATGAACAATAAAGTGGACATACGCGGTTATGACGTGGTTACATTTTTCTCGTTACATGCCCATATAATGTGTTGGTGATTTAATTATGTTTTGTTTGGGTTGCAATGCTTGGTAGAGGCTTTTATCTGAGTTTCTTCCCGTCATTTTGTGTTATACAAGTTATGATTGGTGCTTCATAGCGTGTTCAATGATTATAAGTACTGCAAGCATCTCACTTTGCCCCCGTACAGAGGGCTCTCGTATTGAACAGGCAAGCCTACTTGTGTCGGACAGATAAATAAGCCTTTTACATTGACAAAATCGACCATAAAGAAATAAGTCTTACTGGTCCATGAGAATTCACTCTTGTGAAAACTTTTGCTGCGTCCGAATAGTCTTTTTTGCTTAGGAAAGTTCCTAACTCCTGAAAAACGGTCCAAATTTATTTACGTGGCAGCCATGATAAGTGTGTTCAGATCCTTTAAATATAAAGGAAAGGTGCTACAATGCTTCCTAATTTATCACCTTTAGCATAGGGTACACTGAACCATCCTTTTCAAAAAGAAATGCTATCCCGCAATTCCGCGATGACCGTCCATCCGGCCAATCACGAAAACAAACAAACATGACGGGCAGGGGGTGGGTGATCACTTTGCCTATTGTAAGTGCATTCGGATTCACTTATTAGCCCGGTTCTCTTCCTAAGCTGTGAAAGAGTGCCCTTTACACCTTTCCTTTACCTCATGACGTTTTACACATAGGTTAAAGAAAAGTGGTTAGGAATTAGACGATAGGACGTAATTTTTTAACTATTCGGACGCAGCCCCAGTTTTCCTTGTTTCTTTCTGTTGTAATACCTTCTATAACAATAGACGTTGCACTAGACGAGACGGGAGAATGTAATAAAAAAGAAGTCCGTACTGCTTCCGGTTAACGAGGGTGACGTGGTGGTATTCAGTCAATTAACTGGTAATTACTTAAAAGCCGTAATCCCAAAACAATCAACAATGTCATGTTATTGTAACCCGCTGGGTTATTTGTTGCATGTTTTCTATGTGTATAGTCATATGGGCTGTGTCCCAATTCAGCAGCTGCATCCTTCGAAGGCTACAAATGAAGACCGGTTGCGTCACGGCGGCGCGACTTGGCCGTCTCATTTCGAAGGCTCCTTCAAATGCGGCCGAGAAATGCGGCCTTCTTTTCGCCGGCAACGAAGGCTGCATCAGGTGGATCCTTTGCGGTCCAATCTTTCCCAAGATTCATTGCGCTGTGGTTAATCGAATCGAGTAATGGAGGCTGCGGGAAGTGAAGAGATCACTTTTAAATAATCTAAGTACTGGGTTTTAGCAAAGATACTCCGGTACATCTTTGGTTTTAGCTTGGTAAATAGCAAAAATGCATTAAACCAAGGGGAGTTAAAAGTGGGAAAAAAAAAGTTAGCAACATATTTGGAATTAGCTACATTATTGGCTAGCTAGCTAACTGCTGCGGCTCGTATCTGACCTGTGTTTTAGCCTCTAAAAAGCAGTGACGACCGCTGAACAGAAAGTCAGGAGGGCGTTTAGCATTCCCTTAAATTGGTAACTAGCTCCGATCAGTTTTCGGTCATTTTCGTTGATTAAAGATAGCCATGTTAACTCTTTGAACATTCAGCTATTTCAGGTATGGCGAACTTGTTTGCTTTGAGTTAACTCGCTGAAGTCAAGAAACCATTTGGATGCAAAATGCTTTTATATAAATCATGAAGCGCAGGTTTGGGTGGCTGCTTTGCTGGACATGGCAAATGAGCTCCAATAATCCTGAGTAGTTTATATTATGTGGTTAGGAAAGGCATTGGTTATTTATTCGCCTGAACATTGCACTAAGCTGCATATTTGGTTGACAATGGATTATTGATATCAGAAAACATGTTAAGATTGAAAACGGGTTTATAATCAAACGCTTCAAGGGAAATCTTCTGGCCCTACTGTTTTCTGTTCAGCAGCTCCACTGCTGTAAAGCCTTAAATGCCTTCAGTTTTAAACTTTAAAGGTTCAAATGTTGATTTATACTATGGCTAGATTGTGGCGATTTTACAGCCTTTTTTGTGCGCAGGAAGTAGTATCATGTCCATTAAAAAACGCAGCAATTTGAGTGATATTTTTGTTCTCCATTATAAAGTATTGCTTACTGTTAATGAGTGAATTTCAGTTGGCTCTGCACAAAGCTGAGGATGAATTAATTTTTTCAAATGAAATTAAATGACTGAAAATTGATACATCTCTATGTATTGTTTTTATGGTCATGAGTATAGTATGCAGAGGCTCATTGTGGCTTATAATGATATGATGAGGTTTCTGCTTCAGGTTACCCGATGGCAGAGGAGGAGGAGGAGTGACTGCAGGAGGGAACAAGAACAAGAGCTCTTGAAAGAAGACATGAGATGGCAGAGAGGCAGAGGAGAGGAGAGGACAACATTGTCGTTGTCAAACGACAGATCAAGACGGCACGTAGTAACGACACACAATAACAACACATCAAGACGACATGTTGTAACGACACATAGTAACAACGCATAGCAACGACGCATCAAGACTACACATAGTAACGACACATAGTTATGGCACTTCAAGATGACATGTAGTAATGACACATAGTAACGACGCATAGCAACGACACTTCAAGACGATGCATAGCAACGACGTTCTCAAACGACAAATCAAGACGACACATTGTAACGACGCATCAAGACAACACCATAACACGCATCATAATGACACTGTCAAACAACACATCATAACACACATTGTAACCACACTTTGTCAAATGACACATCATGACGACACGATGTAATAACAAAGTCAAATGACACAAGGACAGTTCAACGTTTAATAGACATAGACAAATGTCTTCTCACGTGTCCAGTAGACATAGACAGTGCGCATGGCGACATATTTTTGGCACAAAGGGAACCCCATATCTGGAGGAGGGATTCAATGAAAAAGGTTTGGCTGCTACTTTTGCTTTTTGTTTTGGAATGTATACCGTATTCAAAAAAGTCGAATGCCGAGGATTTTTTCCTGTTTAAAACGTGAACTGCCCATGCATTTGGGTGGACCCCCTGGTACGTTCATTGCACCGTTCTGTTGAATCTAGGGAGGCATATATTGTTTGATCTTCCCTGAAAGTGGAATGTCTGTTCTGTTAAAATAAGGTATATTTCAGAATTTAGATATTACTGAGTTAGTGAGTTGTACTTGTTCCTTATAAGTGTTGAAATGAGTTTGTGAGCTCGGAAGTCGGAACTGCTAGTTTCATTGCAGGGTGAATGTTCTGACCGTTTAATCAGCAGTTTATTTAATGAGTATGTGTGCTGGCTTGGGGGACTTTGAAGAAAAATGGACAAAACTCTAAACTTTATTATGGAGAAAAGGCATGTTTTGTGTTTGGAGAGGTTACTGGTGACCACTGATGTTCAGCTGCACTGATTTTGATAAATTCATGCTAAACTCAACCAGAAAATCATTAGTTCATGTTAAATTTCATGCCTCAAAACTTTATTTGTGTTAAATATATGATTATTTTAGGATCTGACAGTGCACCATTTTTAGGGATCTCAGACTTTGGGGAGCCACTTGGATGGCTCATAGTATGTAGGTAATCTAGAATGTAATGTTGAAGATGAATTCTACTTGTGGTCAAGGAGTTCCCAGAAATTTATAGATTTAAGCCCCAGCAGTTTTTCAATTCTCAATATTATTTTTTTGCAATTTCAATGGTGAATTTTCATGAAGATTTTTTAAGTTTGCAGCCCATTTTCTCTACCAAAATCATGAAAATAAACTGAAATACGATGTAATTCTAAATGCTGTAAGTGTCTTTTCTTTTTTTTTTTTTTTTTTAGAATGGGGGAGACATGCGGCAAATGACCCGAGCCGGAATTGAACCCGGGTCGCCGCAGTAAGGACACAGCCTTTATGGTGCGCGCGCTTAGACCAATGAGCCACCGGTGCGCCCCGTAAGTGTCTTTTCTGAGTAAAGCCACATATTTCCTCTTTATGAAGCTTAAATCTTGAATTATAAAGCATTAAACTGGGTAACCCATAAATAGCCAAATTTGGCTTTTGTGCAAAGGGGTTAATTTTCCTGTATTGTCTGATTTTGACCAATTTTTGTGGGGACTTGGGAACTTTCATCTTCCATATACAATAAACCACTCAATGATCACTGAAACAGTCAGACAAAACAGCAAAGTTTAAAATTCTATCTGGATGGGATACAAGAATCCAATCAAGCAGTGACTGAGAGGTGGGAGTGACTCTAGTGGGAACATTAATTAATTGTGTTAGGTTTAGATTGGAGCAGTCATTTTTATCTCTGCTGGAAGACCTTTTTAGCCAATTTTTGTTGAAGTCGCCCAGTATATTAAGTTCATTACTACAATCAATGGAATTAATAGTTGTGGAAAGATGACTGGATGACTCAGCTGGTGCTGCTGGTGGTCTATACACATTTACTATGGTGAGATATTTGTTCTCGTACATAATTATTTTAACAAAAAGACATTCAAAATATTCAGGATCTGCACTAGGTAATATTAATTCAGATGCTCAATTTGAAGAAATGTATGTAGCTTCTCCACCATCTGGTGCATCTGTCGACTCTACATAACTTATAATTAGGTAGAGCAATTTTGGTCTCTGCTGTTCTGCTGTTTAGCCATGTTTCTGAGAGTGTAATGATACCTGGTTTATATAGGGCGACCCATGCTCTAAGTAAGTCAATTTTTGGTACAAGGCTCCTGATATTCACATGTACAATTTTTATTCCTTTCAAATTTCAAAAATAATTAGCACCATCACTGCTCAGACATATGCTCAAATGACCATGGGTCCAAACAAGTAGACATGGTCAACAACATCCCCCGCCAAAATGTCTTCTTTAAAGATACTATGAACAGAGGCTCCCAAAAAATGCCACAAGGGCAATAACTGTGGGAAAAATAATCGTGTGCTTCTTATTTTCGAACTCCATCAGGGTCTTTATGGTCTTAAGCTACACACCAAATTTGGTTATCCTATCTCAAATAGTTTCTGAGAAAAGCTGTCCCCTTTAGAGATACCGTGGACAGAGTCCAAAAATAGGGATCAAGGGCAATAACTGCGGGAAAAATAATTGCGTGCATCTGATTTTCGAACTCCATCAAGGTCTTTATGGTCTGAAGCTACACACCAAATTTGGTTGTCCTATCTCTAATAGTTTCTGAGAAAAGCTGTCCCCTTTATCTCGGACGGACGGACTCACGGACGCACGGACGGAGCTCAAACCTATATCCCCCTCACTTCATGGCGGGGGATAAAAATGTAGGAGGGTTGTATAAACATGACACGTAAATAAAAATAGAATCAAAAACACAAGATATTACAGGCCGACATGCAGACAAGACAGACAAACATAACATGTAACACACACTCCCAAGGTCAAGGTATTGACCCTGGGTACCATAGGCCCAGCTTTTGGTGAGTGAACCATAATCATCGGCATAAAGAGCTTTGCTTTCCTTAAAGTAGAAACATAAATGTGGCTCAGCAAACACAAAATCAAGATAGCAGATAATAGTTCATCAAGAAAGGCTAGAGGTATCTTAAGGATCATCTGGCGAAAGAAAAGAAAGAAACAGAGAAGAAGAAAAAAGAAAGAATAAAGAAACAAGACTAATGAGGAATAAAAATAAAAGTAAGCCTCTAGCCTGTAGGGTTTCATTGTTCATATTAATAATATATCTCAGAGTAAGCGAATGAATTTTTTATTTATATTACCCTTCCCTCTTTTCCTCTCCTCCTCCCCTCCTCTCTCCTTCCTCCCCTCCCCTTCAATCCTTTTTTAATTTCCTTTCTTTTCCCCTTTCTTCCCTTTAAATTTATTTATTTTAATTTCTTTCCCCCTGCCTCCTCACTTCCTCCTTAGCGTGTTACAACAGTTTGCGACACTTTGCGATGCTATGCAGGCACTTTATGGCAGCAAGAAAAGGAGGAGAACACATATTTTATGGCAGAAAGAGACTGCTGCTTGTAAACAGATGATCTTTCTTTCTTAGCTTCCTAAACAAATGATCAGCAACAACAAAAAGTAATAGAAACGACAATATTCACCCATTAATTTATAGCGTTATCAGTAATATAACCAATAATAATATGATAGTAATATAACCGTGCAAAACCAATAACATTGCCCATGATTGGCCAGGGTACTTGCCTTGCACTAATCAGTGGCAAGGTTTCTGGTTTTGCACGGGCAAAAAGATTTTGCATGCGCTAAAGGTCTTAGTAAATCAGGCCCTGAGTGTACAAGGATACCGGAGAGAGAATTTAAGGCTGAGCTCCTGGAGCCGACGTTTAACCGGGTCAAATGCCCGGTGTCTCCTTAACAGCTCCGCACTGAAATCCGCGAATATGAAAATACGGCTCCCGTTAAAAATCAGTTCCTTTTTCTCTCGAGCCAGCCGGAGGATCTTAACTTTATCCTGAAAGTGAGCCAACTTAATCAGGATAGGTCTCGGCCAGGAAGGACCGTAGGGATTCCTAAACTCTGATAAAATGGAGATTACAGGATCTGCTCCTATTCTCCAGGTCATCCACTTTATCCAAGGGGTATTATTATCCTTCTCCATCTGTTTGATCAGGGTTGACATTTCTGATAAATTGTCTCGTTGGCTCCTACACGCTGCCAAGTTATGCAAACATGCTCAATTTAATCAGAGTCACCTAAGCTTCTCCATCTGTTTGATCAGGGTTGACATTTCTGATAAATTGTCCTGTTGGCTCCTAGCTCAAGTTCAATCAACTGAGAAGAATTGTTTGGTCCTTTGTTTGGTGGCAAACTTCGGCAAAGAAAGTCTGTCAGATCAGCTCTTTTTCAGCCACAATCAGACAACCAGATGATTGACAACTATATCTAAGCTTTGTAAGTTCAATGACAGCGTTGAGTAAGATTAAGGTGTCAAAAAATGCCACAGCATTACAAAGAGAAGGGAAGCAAACACCAGCTCACATTGTCTCACAATCTTTTGAATTGATAATGAATGGCCACCAAGGACTGTTTGTGTCTCCTCAATTTCTCTTTGATCTAATCTTTGCACAAATCTACGTTGTATATTTGTGTATGCAACCACTTAACTCAGTCAGGGTAATTGATAGAAATAAAAACCTGCATACATATCGTCCAAATTGCCCACCTCTGTGCTAACCACTTTTGATTTCTGTCACCAAACTGTTGTCCGCTCCACCTGGTTTATAATTGATTCGCTGCCCGCATTTATTATGGCATACATCTCAATTTGTGTCGAGTCAATATAGGTATAAGTTTATCACTACGGTAAACCAACTGGCCTTGTCATCTGCGACTTTTAAACTTCGGTGAGTATTCCGTCCCAAAATTCTGTATTTCTGACGTCCGCTATTTGAAAACTGTAAGCAAATGTTATTCAATAAAGCACATATCGCCTGTTGATTCTCTCCGTCAATGACTAATTTCCATTCCAAAGACATTCATCAGTGATATTGATGGGGTATGTAGTCTGATTTTTGAATTAAATATGTTCACCCTGGGCTTCATTACTTATGCAAGTTACCAACAAGGCATTTGTTAGGTCTATCAGTTGGCGATTGGCCAGATAAAATATTAAATGAAGACACAGCGATACACTCTGACCTTACAGAGTAATCCCCTGCTGGCTTAATTGTTGTTTGGCTATCCTGCACAACTTCATTTCCTGAGGTATTGGAAGATGTAGTCAAAAATATGCCGACAGGTATGTGTCTGTTCAAAAGCCTTTCACCGCTTGCACAGTGGAATCAAAAAGTATGATAGTGTCCGTTTATGGGATTGGTGACAGACAAGCTTGTGTTGTGTTGTTGTATGAAGGTAAACTATATTGTCATTGATTTTATACCAAACTTGACATCCCATAGAACTGCTTACTTCATTTTTTCACATGATTTATATTTTTGCTTGGCAAACTCACAAGAGTTAATATTAACAGGGCAAGTTAACTTTTTCAGCCACCTGCCACTCAAAGCAGGTGGATTTTAAAATCCACTAGCCACACAGGCTTTTTTTACCAGCCAATTTTACCAGCCTAAAAATAAAAGTGAAAGACACAGGAAATGCACAAGCATGGTTCTTGAACTTGTTTAGAATATACAATAAAAAGTGGTGTCAAGGCTTAACCAAATTAATGTCATCAATTACTATTTATAAATTGTTCATCTATTTATTAATTAATTCCCGTATAATAATACAATGTGACTATATCACTGTATTGAAGAGTGATCAAGGTCCTTGAAGGGCCTCCGGGTTTCTTAACAAAATAAGGATTGCTTTTGCTTTCAATTTAAATCAAAAGAAATTGTTATGGTACAAAAAATATGTAGTGATTTATTTTAACATTATGTTAGTGTTCAAATATATCACACAATTGAAATACTCTTCCCAACTCATAAATTATTTAAATTACATGATGGTATGTTTGTATTATTAGCAAATGTCTCATTATATGGTAATTTATCAGCTAGCTATAGCTCACAAGCTCGCTAGCTAGTGATCTAATGTTAATTACGTTCGGAAGCCAGCCACACAATTAACGACTCTACAAATCAGACTTGAAAATGCCTAGCACGGTTTCTGTGCAGCCCAACATCACACATCGCTGCACTTAAGTTAAATAACAGTTTTAACGGTAAGAATCTTTTCAAGAATCATTATTTGGCATTCTCAGACCATCCCAATGTAATTGTTAAAGCGTAAACCTCAATATTTTCTTAATTAAACACATTCTAGCATGGCCGATTTTCAACACCCACTGCGTGCACGCTAGTTCACTGCGTTCCCAAAGCCCATACTGCGTTTTTCCCAGATGGTTTAAAAAGCCGTCATACGAGGGGTGTCAAAAGTTCTAATTATCCCAAGATGTTATTGAGCAATCAGATTGTAGCATCAGCGATGATGATCTAGAATGGACCAAGAACTATCTACTTCACTTTATTCAATCTTGTTAGTTGATCCTAAACACGAATAACCCCAAGTATGGAGAAGATTTAGGCTCTGTAATTGAGTTTTTGCACTTGAAGGGTTGCCTGCCTGACAGATTCACGATGAGATGCAATCTGTTCATGGTGATGATAGCCCATCTTATGACACTGTTGTGAGATGGAAAAGGAATTTCCATGAGGTCATTCAAGAGGTGGAGGGTTGGTTTTCCATGAAATCAGGGGACTTCTATTCAGGTAGTCTTCAAGAAACAGTGGTAGAAATGTGTAACTCTGGATGGTGACTAGGGCAGTCTTAAGGACAAGAAAGCAAAATAAAGATGAGTATGTCTCGGTGATTTAGAACTTTTTATACCCCCTCGTATTAACTTTCCTTTTTTTTTTTCAACTATTAAGGCTTTCACTTAGTTTTTTTTCACATGACAATTCTGTTCAAAGTCAATGCGCATTCTTGCATTGACTTTGAACGTAATCTGTCGTTTTTAGTTTTGCATCCGTGTGAGAGCAGCTTTAGCTACATGTGGCGCTCATATACTTTGGGGCGTGCCCATGGCGCTCCTGTGGCGCTGTTCCTCACTGAAACAACGATCCTCTGAAGTTCAAATCAGAACGCAGAGCCACGGCGCTTGGCAGGAGACCCCCGGCGTTTTATGGAGATGCCACAGAGATGCCACTGCGCTCACCCTGGCGTTTTACAATTTTAAGTGAACTGCACGGACTCCAAGAACAAAACTCTGGTGTGACAGGGGTCGAGTTTGTTCAGAGGAAAAAAAAAAAAAAAAAATCATGCATCGATTTATAATCATCAGAGCATCTCCTAGCTCAAACACATCTGGTGGAAGGCCTACGCCAGACAGAGCGCTAAGGCTTTTTGCTACTGCGAGTGATAGTCAGAGAGCATTCTTAATGACAGCCACACGGTCAGTGTTGAAGCTGCCACAGCAATTTCATATTGAAAAATCCCGGATAGTGCCTTTATTCAGCCAATTTTCCAGCTACTGCAAAAATTTAGTGTGTGCATAGCTAGTAGTTGGGCTAGAGATATATATTGCTTTTTACTGTATTTTGATTTTTGGTCTTTATTTGCCCTTTGAAATCTGGACATGCACTCAAATTCAGTTATATGGCAGCTGTGATATTTTCTTGAAAAGTTCTGCATTTATGAAACTTAACTCTTGCGAGGATGACAATAGTAACAGTAGTACTCAACACTTAAGGTTTTCTTACGTTCTGATAATTCAAAATGGTTGCCATGGCAACCATATTGTAAATTCTCAGATATTTAATGTTAATCTGGTACCTGGTTGATTTGCAGTGAAAACCAACTTGTATCAGATGATTTTGGCTGTATTTTAAACTTTGACGTTGATTTGACCTTTGCACGTTGGTTATGCAACTCAAAAGTCAATGATATGTCCGTTTTGATATTTTCTTGAAAATTTCTTGCATTTATGAAGTTGAAGCTTTTCAGGAATTAAAACAAAAACAGTAATGAAAATTCAAAGCATATAAGCATATAAATCAAGTGGAAATTCAAAACGGTGATGATCCTGTCATCAGAACCTTGTCAGGTTCAGTTTCAGTTATTGTTGAATCACCAATTAATTCAAACTTAACCAAATATGTAAGTGGATGTTGGTCTTTTGGCACTCAGACTTTCTGTCAGGCTTTGCTGCAGGATACCACAGTGAAAAGTGGATCTGCCTCCAAAAGTCTGAAGTTCAATCCTATCAATGGTGGGGGACTACTACTGAAACCACTGGAGCAACAGGTGGCTGACTTCTTGGAAATAGAACCCATTGACATTAATGACATAGTTTGTCCAATGGTCAGCTCCACACTTTTCTTTGGGTGAAAAATTTTCGAATATCAGTGCTAAATTTACTTTATCAGCTTCCATTTGTGTTCTGCTAACAACACTTGGTTGAAGGAATCAAAATTAACTTTGTTAATCCCTTTCATATTTAAAGACCTCAATCAAATCACCCCTTAGTCTCCTTTTCCTAAAAAAGAGATTAAGGATCTTCATCCCTTTTTCTCATAGCTTTCATCTTTAATAATAAGGAATTAGCCCATCTTTTATGATTTTCTTAAAGATGGTCCCCAGAACTGTACACAGTACTTAGATGTGGTCTGACAATGTCTTGTACAAAAAGCATCACCTCCATTTGAACTCAATACTTTTGGCAATGTATCCCAGCATCCGATTGGCTTTTTTAACAGCTCGGCTAGAGCCTGTGAGGGTTTGGTCATGATCTTTCTCTTGTGGAGCACATTCCAGTTTAAAACCTCCCATGAAGTTCCCGTCTAATGTTTTTATTACCTACATGTACTACTTTACATTTCGCTACATTAAATTTCATTTGCCACATTTCTGCCCAATTCTGAATTCGATCCAAATCATCCTGAATCACAGCTCTAAACTATTTGCCATAGCCCCCAATTTAGTATCATCTGCAAATTTCACTAATCTGCTCTCAATATTCCTATCAAGGTCATTAATGTAGATGAGGAACAGCAGGGGTCCCAACACCGATCCCTGGGGGACGCCACTCCCCACCCTACCTAGCTCAGATGATATACCACTGACCACCACTCTTTGTGTTCTCCTGCAACCAGTTATGAATCCACTTCAGAATACCACCTGTAACTCCAATGGAGCTCATTTTTAAAAATTAGTCTCTTATGCGGTACTGTGTCAAATGCTTTCTGAAAAATCAAATATATGATGTCATAAGCCCTGCTCTGGTCATAAGTCTTGGTGGCCTCTTCAAAAATTCCAGAAGGTTTGTCAGGCATGACCTTCCTTTACGAAAACCATGTTGGCTATCCTCAAGATATTGTTACGTTCAAGAAATAAGTCCAGCTCATCTTTTATGATAGATTCCAATATTTTGCCCGGTGTCTCCTTAACAGCTCCGCACTGAAATCCGCGAATATGAAAATACGGCTCCCGTTAAAAATCAGTTCCTTTTTCTCTCGAGCCAGCCGGAGGATCTTAACTTTATCCTGAAAGTGAGCCAACTTAATCAGGATAGGTCTCGGGCCAGCTTTCTCATCATGAAGGACCGTAGGATTCCTATGAGCCCTCTCGATTGCTGGCGGAGTGGGAAAGTTGTCCTGGCCCAAGAGCTGTGGTAAGAGACGGGACATGAATCCCAGCATGTCGCGGCCCTCAGACGCCTCCGGAACTCTGATAAAATGGAGATTACAGGATCTGCTCCTATTCTCCAGGTCATCCACTTTATCCAAGGGGTATTATTATCCTTCTCCATCTGTTTGATCAGGAATGACATTTCTGATAAATTGTCCTCGTTGGCTCCTACACGCTGCTCAAGTTATGCAACATGCTCGCCCAGAGTGGAGACGGAGTTTTCAATGCCATTTAGTCTGGAGAAGATCTGATCAAATTTAGTATCAATATGGGACATCAGATCTGATTTAATCAGCTTTATAGAGTCACCTAAGCTTCTCAACTGAGAGGAGAGCTCCTCCATTGTTTGGTGGCACGGCTTGATTCGGCAAAGAAAGTCTGTCAGATCAGCTCTTTTCAGCCACAATCAGACAACCAGATGATTGACAACTATATCTAAGCTTTGTAAGTTCAATGACAGCGTTGAGTAAGATTAAGGTGTCAAAAAATGCCACAGCATTACAAAGAGAAGGGAAGCAAACACCAGCTCACATTGTCTCACTCACTCGGTGGCCATCTTTTGAATTGATAATGAATGGCCACCAAGGACTGTTTGTGTCTCCTCACGTAAAACATTTCTCTTTGATCTAATCTTTGCACAAATCTACGTTGTATATTTGTGTATGCAACCACTTAACTCAGTCAGGGTAATTGATAGAAATAAAAACCTGCATACACATCAGCCCTCCAGGACTGGAATTGCCCACCTCTGTGCTAACCACTTTTGATTTCTGTCACCAAACTGTTGTATGTTCCACCTCGTTTATAATTGATTCGCTGCCCGCATTTAACATAACATGAACATGAATGGCGAGAACAGGCCGTTCAGCCCAACTAGGCTCGCCAGTTTCTTTGTACCATCGTGAATATATCACTTCAGATATTCAATGACTCAATGGTATCTAGCTTTAAGTCAAGTCTGCTCTTGAAAACTCCCAAGGTCTCTGCCTCAACAATATGGTCAGGCAAGCTGTTCCACACCGAAATTACTCTTTGGGTGAAGAAATATTTCCGAATATCAGTGCTAAATTTACCTTTAGTCAGCTTCCATTTGTGACCCCGAGTTCTGCTAACAACACTTGGTCGAAGGAATCCTACATAATTCACTTTGTTAATCCCTTTTACATATTTAAAGACCTCAATCAAATCAACCCTTAGTCTCCTTTTCCTAAGACTAAAGAGATTAAGGATCTTCAGCCTTTTCTCATAGCTTTCATCTTTAATACCCGGAATTAGCTTCGTGGGCTCTTCTCTGAACTTTCTCTAAAGCCTCTATGTCTTTCTTTAAGTATGGTCCCCAGAACTGTACACAATACTCTAGATGTGGTCTGACAATGTGTTGTACAAAAAAGAAGCATCACCTCCTTGGATTTGAACTCAATACTTTTGGCAATGTATCCCAGCATCCGATTGGCTTTTTTAACAGCTACGGCACAATGGCTAGAGCCTGTGAGGGTTTGGTCAACAATCACTCCCAGATCTTTCTCTTGTGGAGCACATTCCAGTTTAAAACCTCCCATGAAGTAATCCCGTCTAATGTTTTTATTACCTACATGTACTACTTTACATTTCGCTACATTAAATTTCATTTGCCACATTTCTGCCCAATTCTGAATTCTATCCAAATCATCCTGAATCACTTTAGTGGACTCTAAACTATTTGCCAAGCCCCCAATTTAGTATCATCTGCAAATTTCACTAATCTGCTCTCAATATTCCTATCAAGGTCATTAATGTAGATGAGGAACAGCAGGGGTCCCAACACCGATCCCTGGGGGACGCCACTCCCCACCCTACCTAGCTCAGATGATATACCACTGACCACCACTCTTTGTGTTCTGTCCTGCAACCAGTTATGAATCCACTTCAGAATACCACCTGTAACTCCAATGGAGCTCATTTTAAAAAATTAGTCTCTTATGCGGTACTGTGTCAAATGCTTTCTGAAAATCCAAATATATGATGTCATAAGCCCTGCTCTGGTCATAAGTCTTGGTGGCCTCTTCAAAAAAATTTCCAGAAGGTTTGTCAGGCATGACCTTCCTTTACTGAAAACCATGTTGGCTATCCCTCAAGATATTGTTACGTTCAAGAAATAAGTCCAGCTCATCTTTTATGATAGATTCCAATATTTTGCACGCAATGCAAGTTAAACTGACTGGCCTGTAATTACCTGGCTCAGTACGGTCCCCTTTTTTATATATTGGTATTATATTGCCCTGTTTCCAATCATTTGGTATTTCTCCAGTTTCTAAAGACCGTCTAAAAGATGGCAGATAGCGGCTTAAAGATGATCTCACTAACTTCCCTGAGCACTCTAGGATATAAGCCATCAGGACCTGCCGCCTTATCTGCCTTTAGTTGATGCAACTTGTCTAACACGACGTTATCCCTAACCTCAATTTCCGCTAAATAATCTTGAGCATTGGACAAGCCCTCTGGCCAATAAAGACCCGCTCTAAGGTAAAATTCTCAACAAAGTAACCGTTTAAGGTGTCCGCAATATCCTTATTATCATATAGCAGCGATCCATTTTTATTCTTTATGCACTTAACCTGCTCTTTGACTTTCCTTTTTCTGCTACAGTACTGAAAGAAAGCGCTTAGGGTTAGTTTTTGCCCCTCTGCAATTTGTCTTTCATACAGTCTTCTAGCATTCCTCAGCTCTTTTTTGACCACAGCCCGCATTTTTACAGAATTCGGCCTTAGTAATCTCATTGTTATCCTCTATGTACATCTTATAAAGATTCCTTTTTTCCCTCAAACTCCTACGAATAGCTGCTGTCATCCACTGAGGATTCTGCTTTTTCAGCTTACTTTTGGACACCTTTGGAATGAATTTACATTGTGAATCAAGTAAAACCCCCCTTAAATCTTTCCCACATCTCATTTACAGACTCACAGTCCAGGAGTGTCTCCCATTTTGTTTCACTTAGATATGACCGCATCCTGTCAAAGTTTGCTCGCCTAAAATTAAAAATTTTTGTTTTTGGAGACACCTTTTTAACTTCCCATGAAACCTCAAAATTAATAGTAGAGTGATCACTTGTCCCAAGTGGCTCCAGTACCTCAACATTGCTAATTCTATCTGGGTCATTACAGAGCAGCAAATCTAAAATTGCCTTCTCTCTCTCATTTATTATGGCATACATCTCAATTTGTGTCGAGTCAATATAGGTATAAGTTTATCACTACGGTAAACCAACTGGCCTTGTCATCTGCGACTTTTAAACTTCGGTGAGTATTCCGTCCCAAAATTCTGTATTTCTGACGTCCGCTATTTGAAAACTGTAAGCAAATGTTATTCAATAAAGCACATATCGTCTGTTGATTCTCTCCGTCAATGACTAATTTCCATTCCAAAGACATTCATAACGTCAGTGATATTGATGGGGGTATGTAGTCTGATTTTTGAATTAAATATGTTCACCCTGGGCTTCATTACTTGCGCAAGTTACCAACAAGGCATTTGTTAGGTCTATCAGTTGGGCGATGACGGCCAGTGGCCAGATAAAATACGAAGTTTAATGAAGACACAGCGATACACTCTGACCGTACAGAGTAATCCCCCTGCTGGCTTAATTGTTGTTTGGCTATCCTGCACAACTTCATTTCCTGAGGTATTGGAAGATGTAGTCAAAAATATGCCGACAGGTATGTGTCTGTTCAAAGCCTTTCACCGCTTGCACAGTGGAATCAAAAAGTATGATAGTGTCCGTTGACGTATGGGATTGGTGACAGACAAGCTTGTGTTGTGTTGTTGTATGAAGGTAAACTATATTGTCATTGATTTTATACCAAACTTGACATCCCATAGAGCATAAAAACACTGCTTACTTCATTTTTCACATGATTTATATTTTGCTTGGCTGTGTCACAAGAGTTAATATAAACAGGGCAAGTTGACTTTTTCAGCCACCTGCCACTGCGGCAGGTGGATTTTAAAATCCACTAGCCACACAGGCTTTTTACCAGCCAATTTTACCAGCCTAAAAATAAAAGTGAAAGACACAGGAAATGCACAAGCATGGTTCTTGAACTTGTTTAGAATATACAATAAAGTGGTGTCAAGTAATTAACCAAATTAATGTCATTAATTACTATTTATAAATTGTTCATCTATTTATTAATTAATTCCCGTACAAATAATACAATGTGACTATATCACTGTATTGAAGAGTGATCAAGGTCCTTGAAGGGCCTCCGGGGTTCTTAACAAAATAAGGATTGCTATAGAATTTTGCTTTCAATTTAAATCAAAAGAAATTGTTATGGTACAAAATATGTAGTGATTTATTTTAACATTATGTTAGTGTTCAAATATATCACACAATTGAAATACTCTTCCCAACTCATAAATTACTTAATTACATGATGGTATGTTGTATTATTAGCAAATGTCACAATCACTATATGGTAATTTATCAGCTAGCTATAGCTCACAAGCTCGCTAGCTAGTGATCTAATGTTAATTACGTTCGGAAGCCAGCCACACAATTAACGACTCTACAAATCAGACTTGAAAATGCCTAGCACGGTTTCTGTGCAGCCCAACATCACACATCGCTGCACTTAAGTTAAATAACAGTTTTAACGGTAAGAATCTTTTCGAAGAATCATTATTTGGCATTCTCAGACCATCCCAATGTAATTGCTTAAAGCGTAAACCTCAATATTTTCTTAATTAAACACATTCTTGGAGCATGGTCGGATTTTCATTGCACACCCACTGCGTGCACGCTGAGTTCACTGCGTCCCCAAAGCTTCCATACTGCGTTTTCCCAGATGGTATAAAAGCCGTGACATACGAGGGGGTGTCAAAAAGTTCTAATTATCCCCAAGATGTTATTGAGCAATCAGGATGAAATTTTGATTGTAGCATCAGCGATGATGATCTAGTTAATGGACCAAGAACTATCTACTTCACTTTATTCAATCTTGTGCTAGTTGATCCTAAACACGAGTAACCCCAAGTATGGAGAAGATTTAGGTGCGCAGTGTAATTGAGTTTTTGCACTTGAAGGGTTGCACTGCCCGACAGATTCACGATGAGATGCAATCTGTTCATGGTGATGATAGCCCATCTTATGACACTGTTGTGAGATGGAAAAGGAATTTCCATGAGGTCATTCAAGAGGTGGAGGGTTGGTTTTCCATGAAATCAGGGGACTTCTATTCAGGTGGTCTGCGCAAGGTCAAGAAACAGTGGTAGAAATGTGTAACTCTGGATGGTGACTATGTAGGGCAGTCTTAAGGACAAGAAAGCAAAATAAGGATGAGTATGTCTCGGTGATAATTAGAACTTCTTTATACCCCCTCGTACACTCTCCTTTCCTTTTCTTTTCAACTATTAAGCCGCTTTCACACCGGACACGAAACTAATTTTTCACACGACAGATTACGTTCAAAGTCAATGCGCAGTCTTTGCATTGACTTTGAACGTAATCTGTCGTGCGAAAAATTAGTTTTGCATCCGGTGTGAAAGCAGCTTTAGCTGCGTTCATGTGGCGTTCATATGCGACCTTGGGGCGTGCCCATGGCGCTCCTGTGGCACTGTAGGAGACCTCACTGAGCTGCTACAACGATCCTACAAAGTTCAAATCAGAACGCAGAGCCACGGCGCTTGGCGTTCTAGGAGACCCCACGGCGTTTAGTGGAGATGCCACAGAGATGCCACTGCGCTCACCCCGGCGTTCTACAATTTTCGTGAACGCTGCACGGACTCCATGAGAACAAAACTCTGGTGTGACAGGGGTATTATTTGCGAACGAGTTTGTTCAGAGGAAAAAAAAAAATCATGCATCGATTTATAATCATCAGAGCATCTCCTAGCTCAAACACATCTGGTGGAAGGCCTACGCAAGAGCAGACGGAGCGCGCTAACGTTAGCTTTTCTTCCTCTCCCGGTGTGGAGAACAATGCTACTGCGAGTGATAGTCAGAGAGCATGATCTTAATGACAGCGCTCCTACACGGTCAGTGTTGAAGCTGCCACAGCAGCCATATTGAAAATCCCGGACAGTGCCTTTATTCAGCCAATTTTGCAGCTGCTGCAGCAAAATTTAGTGTGTGCATAGCTAGTAGTTGGGCTAGAGATATATATGACGGTTTTTACTGTATTTTGATTTTTTGTCTTTATTTGCCCTTTGAACTCTGGACATGCACTCAAATTCAGTTATATGGCAGCTGTGATATTTTCTTGAAAAGTTCTGCATTTATGAAGCTTAACCCTTGCGAGGATGACAATAGTAACAGTAGTACTCAACACTTAAGGTTTCGTTACGTTCTGATAATTCAAAATGGTTGCCATGGCAACCATATTGTAAATTCTATTTTTAGCTATTATGCTGCAATTTTTGCCGATATTTAATGTTAATCTGGTACCTGGTTGATTTGCAGTGAAAACCAACTTGTATCAGATGATTTTGGCTGTATTTTAAACTTTGATGTTGATTTGACCTTTGCACGTTGGTTATGCAACTCAAAAGTCAATGATATGTCCGTTTTGATATTTTCTTGAAAATTTCTTGCATTTATGAAGTTGAAGCTTTTCAGGAATTAAAACAAAAACAGTAATACTCGACTTCAAAGCATATAAGCATATAAATCAAGTGGAAATTCAAAATGGTGATGATCCTGTCATCAGGAACCTTGTCAGGTTCAGTTTCAAGTTATTGTTGAATCACAAATTAATTCAAACTTCACCAAATATGTAAGTGGATGTTGGTCTTTTGGCACTCAGACTTTCCTATCAGGCTTTGCTGCAGGATACCACAGTGAAAAGTGGATCTGCCTTTGAACCAAAAGTCTGAAGTTCGAATCCTATCAATGGAGCGTAGCAGTATCACTCTATCTACCATCACCAGTACCACCCAAAGCTCACAGGTTTCACAGGTTTTGCAGGCCAAAAGTGGTCACAGTGGTATGATTGAATACTTTTCAACAGCCAAAAACCCAACCAACTCACTCATCTCTTGAAAAGTTACTCAGCAAATATCAGCAATCGGCATTATCCATATTTGATTAATAATATCTTATTAAGGAGATTGTTTTAGGTATTCATTGACCTTATTCTCAATAATTACAATTGTAAAACTATATAGATTGTTCCTAGCTGATTTTACTCTTTGATTTAAAAGTATTTGCAGTAACTCCAGTGTTGGGTGTCCTTTACAACCTTGAATGGATTGGCCTAGCTATACAACAGTTGATCACATTGCTCCACTCATTACTTTTCTAAATTTCCATTTATATGTAATCACATTAATTATATGGTAAATGGTCTGTCACAGTACAGACTCACATATGTAATGCAATGGTTCTAAGGCAGGTGAGCTACAGTGCCGTGGCACTATTTTTGTGTATATTCTTTGATGACCGCATTTTCAGCAAAGTCAATTTCATCGAAGGATATTTTCCATAATATACAAGGGAAATTTGTGCCAATTCACTATCAATTTCAATGAAAAAAATTCAATTGTCTAATGTAGGCCCCTTAATATTTACATAATTATTAAATCTAATTAACATATTGAAATCTTAAGAATGTTACTTCCCACGACTGAGATTTATTTGTCTTTGCTCACGTTAATTATTCTAAAACATCAATAAGGATGTTCTACGAGCATCGCATTAAATTGCTTGTGTTTATCCTTGTTGCTCGTTTTCATTACGTGCATACTGTCCTTTATGAGTGCCACAGCAATCATATCACTACGGAGTTTAAACGAAGCCCCATCGCTCGTGGGCTTGGGTGCATCAAGCTTGGGTGCATCACCTAGTCATCACGTACTTGAATATCAACTATTGTTTAAATTTCTTTCACTTGCCACAACCTTCACTAACCATTACAAACCATCTCAGCACACTCACAAAACCCGCTCAGATTCAGTAGCCTGGACATTGAAACCAAATGAGAGGATATATAGCTACGTTAGCAAGCCAGTTCTCGATCCTATGCATTAAGCATCTTAATGTGCGGTAACACAACTGCAGCCGAGATGACCATTTCAAAATGGACCACTGACTATGAATTGGACAAAGCTGCAAACGGAGCACTTTTATTGGACATGATCATGTTAGATTTAAGATGAAGCATTTCATTCATTTTCCCCACTGAGCCAAAGTTGGTCGGGACATTTTTGCTTTGTCTGAAAGTTGACCGGGAGTGACAGACAAACAATTACTAATGAATTGCTCAGTGCTCATAGGCTACCCGTCAACATGGCAGGTAGATTGTCAGATTCACCCGGCAACTGCAAAATTTACCTGCATTTGGCGTGTGGTCAGGTGTTAATTTCAATCCTGTATGTTGGTGGCATCAAATTCAAAATGAGCAGATGTTTTTCAAAAAAACAGCAAAATTTCTGTTTCAACATTTTATTTGCTGTCTTTGCACTACTTTCAATTAAAAACAGGGTTTAAATGATTTTCAAATCATTGCATTCTGTTTTTATTTACATTTTACACACTGTCCCTACTTCATTTCTGGAAATAGGGTTGTGTATGATGCTGTCAAATAAAATGGAAGCTTCAAACTGTTGTGAAAGCAACATGGAATGGATGTTTACCAGCACCTGCAAAATGTACTTTTTCCACTTGCAGAGGAATGATAATTATTCAGCTACTACCGTCCAATTGCTCATGGTTCACAATTGTTTTCTGAAAGAATGCAGTCAATCTGTTTTGGTTACTTATAAGCAGCCAATTATCGACCTTGTGTCTCAACACAGTCTTATCCTACCATATCAAATGTATATGCTTTATATTCAGTATGAGCACAGCTCACTTTGTACATCAAAACACTCATTTCCACAACTTATCCCTTTTCATGTGTTTCCATTACTAATGTAGAAACAAGGATCAGTTATTTTTTTCTTAAAATAACCTTTTTTCCAAATTAAAAAAAAATGTTTTTGCACTAAATGCTTCCATATTTCTATATTTAAAACCTAATTTCAAAGAACTAATCTGTTAAGGTCCAGACAGAAAATCAAGTGCAGTGTCAGGGGCAAAATCCAACTGGTAGTTTCATGAAAGCAATATGGTATAAATTAGGGGCAGAGCCCCCAGAGGAGGATAGAAAGTTCAGTACAGTTGTAAGAGGCTACGCTTTAGCTGCTATCACCGACCAGGGGCCTATTGCACAAAAGTTGGATCCTGAGATCCTGGATCAACGTCAAAGCAGGGATTGCCATATCCCAAACAGTGCGTCGTTGGCTTAATTAGTTGCACAAAGCCAACAGCGGCTGGAGGATGGAGGATGATCAGCTAAGTGAAGCCTGCTGCTGCTGAGTGCGCACACACGGCTACCTCAGATAGACCCCAAGATCGAGCACAGAAACACTGATCATCACCATGTATACTCAGTAGATGCAGCAGACGCATGCGCCAGCTTTCACTCAAAGACCGCGTTCAGACAGAGGGACGATGTTGTCTCTGAAACGCCTCTGGTTGCTACTCCTTTAGTTGCTGTCTGAATGGCGAAAGGCGTTTGAGAGGAGTATTAAAGTGAGCTAAAGTGAAAGTAAACTTGGGAGGTGTTTCAGCGCCGACTTAAAGGAGTAGCTGATGCACTTCTGTGTCTGTGTGAATGAGATAAGCCATCGTCGCTTGGCAGATTTAACATATAACATCGAGACAAGAAAACAGGCAGATGTGATTGTACATAAAATGCACACGTGAATTGTCAAGCAAACCCAAGTGCTTACAAATTTTTACAAGCATGTTTTTTTCTTATATACCACCATTTTGCTACAAGCCCTTTGGTCATGCACAAACTTGACAATGAAATGAAACATGACATGAAATGATAGTCCGATCTGGAAGATGTTTTCAGACTAGTTGACTTTATTCTCTGCCTTTAATCATTTCTGATGGAGGCATATTGAAATTAAAAAGTAAAATGTTAACGCCAGAAAATAACATCAAGGAGCCTCCTGAAAATGTTTGATTCCAGTATCGCGAAGCGAGCGACATTGCATATGCCTCCTTGCAGACTGGCAGACTTAACAAGCACGCTCCCGCAAAGGCCGGAGTAGTTGGGGCTAACCAGTTCTGCAATTAATCAAGCCTTTGAGGGAGTGCATGTATAAGATTGGATCCTTACACAAATTTTCTGGGAGTCTACATCGGAAAAAGAATATGACAATGTAAAATATGTAATGAAAGCAATTACAAAAAATGTAAAATATTCATTGAGATTTGGCTTCAAAAGTAATGTATCCCACTATATCTAATACATGAATCATTTATGTCTTGTTCATGCCTCTAAGCTTTGTCCGAATATGTTAGTCTGTGCTACTGTTTTTGTTTTTGTTATATCCTTCCTCTGAGGAGAGTTTTCATCATGATTTATGATATAATTTTTTCTAAACAAATACATAGATGTAAACAACAACAACAACAACAATAATAAAGCTGACCTCCAAAGAGGGGGGTGGTGGCGGGAAAAAAAAGGAAAAAGAAGATTCAGCCCAACTTAGATTGGCACTTTTTTTTTTGTTTATTTGACTGGGACAGAGCATATTAATAGACATTTCTGTAAATATGCCAGATTTAGCCAAATGGCTAGTTTTCATCTGTTGTCTCTGGCCAGGTCTTACAGGGCTCCCTAAAATGAAACAAGAAATTGTGAGAAAAACAATCTGTCTAACAACACTAATCAATGGGCTACAACTTGTTAAAATTGGTTACAGTATAAACAACAATTAATGATAACATATTGTTAGAATTGACATGCAGTGGAGGAAAAGGTTGACAACACTAAATTACAAAACAAGACATCCCTAAGACAGATACAAAACAAGTAGACAAAACAAGCATGACAACCAGCAGTTAAAACATGCAAGCAAGACAATAAGTAGTTAAAACATGCAGGCACTCACAAGGCCCTGTGATTTTAATACGTTTATTATTTAGAAATCTATTTTGAATCATTTATTCAATGGATTTCTGTTCAGATTCATGAGCTCATTCAGTTTAATTTATTCTGCACTCACTGCATTGAAGTCATAACTTACCCGCAGCTATACCAGCTGTTCAGTGCACATAGAACAGAATCCCAAAAGTGACATGTCTTTGGCCATTTTCAAAGCCATTTTCTGGGTGGCCATCTCAGCAAGCGTGTTTGAAGACACTGTAAAATAGGTCTGGGAGATTAATATGGTGTTAAAGTCATCTTTGACCTTTCTACCACATTCAGAGAATTGACAGGGAGAGTAATTTGCACTTCATCCAAAGGAAAGCACAGGTCAGAGTGTTTTTGGCATTCACATCTCTAGACTGGTAATATTTGGCTGGCTGACTTATGCTTTGCTGTTGAACCTTCCCTCAAATAATAGTGAACATATTCAGGTTTATGGTACATTACTTACGTAGACTTAGAGTAATTTACGCTCTAAGTCTATTTAAGTAATCAAATTTAGCTACTGAGGCAATCATTTTTATACTAAAGATAGTGAGCCCATAGCAGGTCTGGCCATATTGAGATGTCCTTTTCCTTGTGTTCCATGCAGTACCATATCTTAAACAGAATTAACTGGGACATTTTCCTAATGTTTTTTGTAAGGGATGTACATTATTCAAAGGGATGGGTTCATTACTGAACTACCCCATAATTTACCTTTTTCATTCATCAATCCTAATCCATTCTTACTTTTGATTAGGATTCAATTACTTATACTTGCGCTATATACCATAGCCATGAGTGGACTCCTCATTGAAACCTCTCTGACATACATAGAAAATGGACGTTTAAAATTCTAAATATCTCACGTTTGGTATTAAATTCAAATCTGTTTTATCAGTAGAATTTTGTAGGACTTTGTATACCTGTCACACCCGTCCTTACTGACCTGCCACCTAATCATCTCCTGATCTAATTGGCTATGCAATTTGTCCTCCCCCCAACCCCCCAGACTCCCTTAAAAAAGAGATTTCAATCTCAACTAGACTTCCCTGGTTAAATAAATAAAAAATAAATAAAAAGTGCATTACATCTCTAAACCAGTTCCCTTTTACGTTTCCTAATCAGCAACTGAGAGTTAATTCATTCAGCTGTGAGGATCAATCAGTAGAATTACAGTCCATTTCCCCTTAGCTTCCATTATTGTTCAGTGCAATAGTTATCAAGTATTTTCCCATCCACATTAACCCTTAAATGCCCAACTATAGTAAAAGTTGAAAGAAAAATCTATGTATTCTGTTAATATGTCCTGGGGAGGGGCTAATAAAAACCCAATAGCAATTTTTAATTTTTGGTGACCTTTGACCTCATTTTAGTTTTGTGACATGTGTCACAATGGGCATTTCAGGGACCTTATTGCTAGAATGACTTGAATGATAAAACAGTTGACATATAACTGAAGTATTAGGCATAGCTTATTTTTCATTAGCTTACCTGTTTGTCTACTTTATCCAGTGATGAATGGGTGCTGATCTATCGTGTGGATTCCACCACGGGGGCGGCCATATTGGAAAGGTTAGCTGGTGCAGCCAGTGTAGTGTCAGTTCCACTTTTATGCATCAGATAGCAGCACTGATGGTCTAAATATGTCACTATGGGCATTAGGTTGCAAAATTCATGTGGGGTCAGTGGTTTTGACAACCCCCAAAATCGTGTGACAAATTTGTCACAGGGGGCATTTAAGGGTTAATGGTGACATAAAATGTCAATGTCTTTCAACACTTCTGAATTTCTGTAATGACAGATTCCACAGAAAGTGTGACCAACAGGTCCCACTGTACTTAACAGGATGAAATAACAAATTAATGGTATATATGTGGTTTATTTCATTGATAACATAAGAACAAATGTTTACAGGAAGTTTTAGACCTGGATCGCTGCAATTTTGGTTAAAAAAAAAGTTAGTTTAAAAATTTGGTCTTGTTGCTAATGTTACATGGACAGAAAATTGGTTTTGATAATTAGTCAATCCTGCCCACCACTCATTCCCAAGTTCCTCATCCACCTTGGAATTCTGAGAGGAAGGAGGGACAGTTTTTTGGGCCACACTGTAGTATGGATGTGCCAACCCCTTTCAGTAAAACCAAGGTTGGCTTGATGCATTTTGGTGCACTGGCCTTATGGAGTTTTACTTTTCATGAACAGTCCAACACAAACAACTGGTTAACAGCAAGAAGATTTTGAATATTGGGCCTAATAAAGAACAGTTGTGGTTCTGATAACATGCTTGTCCAAGGCAGACTTTCCACAATATGGAAAATGTATTATGAAACAAATTTGATGGAAAATGACAAAAATTAGCAAGGTAGGGTTACCGGAACCACAGCTATTTTTTATTAGCCCTAATATGGATCAAAAGTTCAAGTAGATTCCACTGAATTATTCTAGTTTGATATTATTAGGAACTTCAAAAAAGTACTGGTCCCGCTGATTTACTGTAGGATCAGGAAGTTTTTGGACAACACATTCCACATCAACAATGTCCATGTCCTGTTCATCGATGCTGAAATACTTCCTGCCATTGGACTTCAACACAACTTCGTATGTGTCGGCACTGGCAACGCCATGGACAACAGCGGCAAAGTATTTCTCTGTCCCAGATGTGGTGGAGAGTTTGATTTCAATGTAGTCACCAACTTGATGTGGACCTGGAAGAAATAAAGTGGAATTTTAACTCAACATCCTCCACTCCATTTTTATTTTCTTTGGTTTTGGGATCATTCAGAAGTTGGTAACTCCAGTACTCCAGGGCAGGATTTGAATGAAGAGCCAGGAAACCCGATATTTGAATATCAGCCCCACATAGGATTTCAGGATGGGAACACAGACAGAATCAAGTCCTGCCTATCAGTGCAGGAGTGCTAAACCATGGAAATAAACCATGGTTTATTTTCTAAGGTGAATGAAATTCTAATATTATTTCATGTAACGTTTCATGTTGGCACGTAGTAGCAAGTCTCAGAATAAGCTCGCCAACTAGCCAGAGAATGAATACAATAATTCCTCCGTTATCTTTTGCTCAAGATGTCCATCTATGCCAAAGGGAGTGTACGCCTGCCACAGTTATTAGCTGGCTACTTCGCTACAGCATTCCAACTACCAAAGCACACTACCAGATGACGGGGTCTTTCAGCTGATCCCCCTAGAGCATTGGAGAGTTAATTAATTAAATTGTTGTAATTAAACAGTCAAGATATACACACAGCAAGAGCTAATAGTGCGACGAATGCCACAAATGGATTCGCACTATTTTCAGTGCGATAAGATAACCGATATGATATTGTATATAGAGAGGCTAGCTAGCTAAATTGACAATTAAACCTATCCCATGTTATCTAGTGAGCTAGCTAGCGGTCGCTAAATGTGTTTTTTCATAAAGTCCATCATCCACAAGCTAGCCAGCTACATTAACCTAATTAATAAGCCAAATTGCAACGGAAAACACTGTCACTAACTAGCAACGTTCGGCTATATTCAGTGTCCAGTGACGCTCCATTTACACAAGGAAAAAAAGTGAAACTATGCGCAAGGGCTCCTCATCGAGGTCCAGAAGCACCTTTAATTATACGACGCGGTAGACAATATGAAGGTCATAGATTAGCTGGGCAGCTGATGAAAGAACCATAGTTTAGCTTAGCACAAGACGCCCAGCTGCATTAGCATTGATAACTCATGCATATCCTGGCCATAGTAACCAATTAATTCAGCATTCACCAAAGTCAAACTGTAGGGTGATAATGCTTCATATCAAAATGTGCGAGTATGAGATAGGAAAATACAGGTCAACCAGGTTTGTTAGTAAGCTTACGTAATGCAATGTTGCTGTTTGACTGACCATAGTACCGTTAATGGGACCTGGCTAAGGTGCATCAAAAAGCTAAGCCGAGCACTCGCTCACACTGCCATGGGGATATCGATACACACAGAGCCCGCACCCGCAACTTCCCAGCGGTGTACAGCATTTGTCTCGCAACTGCTTCGTGGATATAAACAGCGTTCAACCCACCACCACAAGCAAGTTGTCAGCTCCACTCCTTTACTAGGACAGATGTGACCCAGCATCTCGCCCATAGCGAACTATGAGGCATCGAGCTAATCTAGTTTCTTGGCCTCGCAAGCCGTAGCCTGGTTGAAAGCTTCGAGCTAGGAGGGCGTGGTTCAGCAGCCTCAGCTCCAGCAACGGTCCGCCTTTTTGCCATTTTTGGATTAGCCGGGAGGTAGGCGGAGTGAACAGCAACCAAATGAGCTTCAGAGTGGATATTCAGTAATCTATCGGTGACGCCACGGAGGCTACGTTCATGTTTTATACAGTCTATGAGGAAAACGTGGTCACAGCATTTTCAGTGGGCAACTATCAGAAGTCCCCTCCGTTTTTGGGGCCGAACGGGGGGCGTACGCCCCTCGCCCCCCCTCTGGATCTGCCACTGATATTAACACATTCTGGTCCGATCCATAACCCGTCTGAGCAGATTTTGATGCCAGTGGACATGGAGCTGCTCTATTTATGCACGCAGTTACACTATTCTCTCACTAGATGGCACACCCGGATCAGTTATTGAATATTCACAGCAAGCCGACCTTCAGAATATTTAGTCAGTGTTCTATTCGCTGAGAAGTGAAATTCCGTGACAGAAATATACTTATGCCTGAAAACCTGTTATAAAGTGTATTTTTTAATGCTCTTTCCAATGGTGCAACTCTTCATGTCGAAATCCCGGCACAAGTATGTGAAAATTATGCCCAAACGTGGGCATTTTACCATTGAACTCGAGTGTACCGACCAAGTTGAAAAACTACAGTATGAAGCCATAGAGCACCAGTTTCTGTAAAAACTAATTTTACCATCAATGTAAATCATTCTTCAACAGTCTGAAACCCAGGCATCAAAAGGAACATGGTGTTAACCCCTTAAATGCTGAAAAGTTTGTGTTTTTCGTTAGAGTAGAGACTATTATTTCAAACAGCTCATACACAAAAGCTATTAAAGATGCTCTCTTCAAGCTCACAGAAAGTCTTGAGGTAGTCTTTGCTGTCCAAAGCCAAGCGTATCCCCTGTTTCTTCCCTTTCCCTGAAAAGGCACTGAAGAACTGGATGCAATCATATAGAGGCTGATACGTGATTGGTCTTGCACGCCCACCAAGCTGCCAGCAGACACCCAGCCGTTGTCATACAAAGTCCTGACTCTGATGTTGCATTGATCACAATAGTTCTTCAGTCAGTGTTCCCTGATCATTCTGTTGTAATGTTCCACACTGGCTTGGCTTTGGACGGCAAAAACTACCTCAAGACTTTCTGTGAGTTTGTAGAGAGCATGACAGATGAAATTAGGGATGGACTGGAAGGGTTTGTGTGCCATCTGTATTGTGTAAATGTTACATCTATCAATGATGCACGGTACAGACTATTCTGTACTAAATCACTGAGCGAGCAGAGACTATCCCCTTGCCAAGATGCTTTGCAGCAGCATATTCTCCGCACAAACTACCAAACATATCTAAACAGACATGCCCTCTGTCAGATTATGGACATTCCTAATCCTGCTGAGCATGGATGGGTGGTTCATGATGGCATGATAGCTCCGAGGTGGTACACTGGAGATTTGGCACCACAGGGCCTCCTGGAACATGAATCCTGTCACTGTGCAATGTCCTGGTGTGCAACAAAGCAGTGCAGGTGTCACAAGAGTACAGTCAGATGAACTGACCTCTGTTCTTGGGTTTCGTGTGAAAATACTGAGGAGTGAAGTGAAATATGAAAATATGAAATATATATGGTTGCTTGCTAGTGATACTGGACTGGTACTGTTTCTCTTTGCATTGATCAATTTAGCAACCCATCACAACAGTATTTTATTCTGAATCAGAAATAAATTAAAAACAATTTCCTTATATCAGGCTTCCTTGTTTTTCTTCCTGTGAGGATCCTATTGTCACTGTTTTGCTTTATGTTGCATGCATTTGAAAATTTTACCTGGACACTGTTGTGGTACAGGGAGCCGTAGAAAAATCACTGAAGACAGTGAAGTGAGAAGAGACCCTATTCGACTGAAACTTGGTTAAACTTTGCAAGCGCAATTCATATTGTGCCGTCACAAATGCAAATTAGCAAAACTGTTTTCGTCATCAGAAAGACTAGTAATTCTAATAATATCTCCCTTAAGTCCGACTTTGTATCTCTAATAGCTTTTGTGTATGAGCTGTTTGAAATAATAGTCTCTACTCTAATGAAAAACACAGAAAATTTTCTGCATTTAAGGGGTTAACACCGTGTTCCTTTTGATGCCTGGGTTTCAAACTGTTGCAGAATGATTTACATTGATGGTAAAATTAGTTTTTATGGCTTTTTACTGAAACTGGTGCTTTATGACTCCATACTGTAGTTTTTCAACTCGGCCAGTACCCTCAAGTTCAATGGTAAAATGCCCACCTTTGGGCATAATTTTCACATACTTGTGCCGGGATTTCGACATGAAGAGTTGCACCATTGGAAAGAGCATAAAAAATACCCTTTAGAACAAGTTTTCAGGCATAAATAAATTTCTTTAGCGGAATTTCACTTCTCAGCGAATAGAACACTCACTAAATATTTTGAAGGTCGGCTTGATGGTGAATATTCAATTACTGATCCGGGTGTGCCATCTAGTGAGTGAATAGTGTAACTGCGTGCATAAATAGAGCAGCTCCATGTCTGCTGGCATCAACATCTGCTCAGACCGGTTATGGATCGGACCGGAACGTAAATATATAATATAAAAAACACTCGCACGTACGAACTCAAGCCATAAAAACCACCGTTGAAACCAGTGACCACAAAAATCGCAAAACTGTACAAATCTTATTTCAATTGTATTTCATTGTGATTCCACATTAGTTCTAAGTTTTCTTGACGCAAATAAAATTACTTCAGTTCATTTATTCATTCACTCATCATCCTTCGTAAATTATGTACGGCACGACAGGCTATTTGATTTGTTTATATGATTTTTTTTTTTTAAACTCTGGACGCAGGGTAGAAGAGGGGAAGACTGCTGAGGTCTCTTTCCAGTCGCAGCCTTGTCAAGTTCAATTCCGGGGCACGCAACTTAAAGAGAGTTGTAAATTTCGAAATGGGATGAAACGCTCGTTATCTGTTTTTTTTCCATTTTTCATTTGTGCACAAAATGGGAAATCGGAAAACGAGTCATTATCCGTTTTTTCATTTTTGGTTTGGAAACGAATACTGAGAAAACAAGTCTTTTTTTGTTTTTTTAGTTTTTTGTTTTATTTTGAAAAACGAATGAACGAATGATACACGGATTAAGCAGCTAAAACACGCCGCACAGCAGTGTGGACATTCAATACCACACCATAAGGCTGAGATTTTCTCAGCCTTATATGCGTGCAGTCTGCAGCTCAGTTTATGAGCTGCAGGTGTAATTACTTGTGAAGGTGAGTGAGGAATGTGCCTGGAGGAGGGCTGGAGGCAAAAGCCTCACAAGTGTTCCATCTTCATTTACTCTGACTCAATGACATATATATACTGATTTTTGCTCCATGACAAAAATCCCCAAGGTGTTACGTTTATTGTGATACCAAGATTATTCAACTGGACCAATTCGTTGCAGAGATAGTCATTTCATTTTGGGCACGTCATTTTCCAAGCCAGAGGCTCAGGGCTTAAATACTGGTCATTAATTAATTACATCCCAATAAATGGTGAACATACTGTACTTTTTATACAGGGGATCCCCTTTTCTAAGGGACCAAACATTGGAAAAGTGCCTGCATTGCATTGCCATGGCCAGGTGTTAAATTCAATTACATTTATTTGGCAACGCTTTGTATGGCAAGTGCAAGGAATCACGCCAATAAAACATCTAAATAACAGATCAGACAATATGCAACTCGCATAGATCATCAATCAGTTTAGCCATGAACAAGTAACGCGCCGATGAAACGGTCGACATTTGTCAGCTATATTCAAGAATTACAAAGAGGGCAGGCAGGTAAACAAGCAAAAAATGGTGAAGAGAAACAAACTATACAAAGCAAGAGAATGGATTTATTTATTTGTTTTTAATTTATTTAAATCTGTACTTCCAAAAACTGGTCCCTGTCTAGTCTCCATAATTAACAGCTCCCTGCAATCAGGCCACGTCCCATCTTATTATTAATCTGCTGTTGTGGAGCCTCTTCTTAAAAAGAGCAACCTGGACCCATCTGTTCACCAAAACTACAGACCAATTTCAAAACTGCTTTTTATTTCCTAAATTTTAGAAAAAGTTGTTGCCAAGCCAATCATGTCTGTGTTAACTGCCCATTGTATTTTGGATACATTCCAGTCAGGTTTCAGACCAAAACATTCAACGGAAACAGCTCTTCTCAGAGTTTCCAATGATATTATGATGTCTTTAGATGCGGTTAAATGCTCAGTGTTGGTTCTCCTGGACCTGAGCTCTGCATTTGATACCGTGGACCATAGCATTTTAATAGATAGACTCAGACAGTGGGTTGGTGTCACAGGGAGTGCACTTGACTGTTTTTTTAGCTACCTGTCTAATAGGACTTTCTCTATGTCTCTTGGTCCATATGTTTCCAAACGTTCTACTATGTCCAGTGGTGTGCCCCAAGGATCTGTCTTGGGGCCTAGTTTGTTTTCCATTTATATGCTTCCTCTGAGCACTGTCATCAGTAAATTCAAAGGAGTGTCATACCACTTGTGCGCTGATGACATTCAATTGTATATGTCTTTCAGACCCACTGAAACAGATAAAATTATTATGTTGTTGGAGTGTTTGACGGCCATTAACGATTGGATGAGTGACAACTTTCTTCAGCTAAATACAGATAAAACTGAGATTCTCATCATCGCCTCAGAGAGCATCTCTTCTCAAGTTGAGAAATGTTTTGGATCCCTTTCTTCCTCTTTAAGAAAAAAAATGTAAAAATCTTGGGGTAACACTTGATAATTTAATGCTTTTTGATGAACACATTAAGTCACTGACCCGTTCTTGTTTCTTCCACTTAAGAAACATCTCTTAATTGAAATCTGTCTCAAGTTGAGTGAGAAATGCTGATTCATGCTTTTATATCTTCCCGGCTTGACTATTGTAATTCCCTTGTCACCTGTTTGAATAAATCTTCCCTTAATCGGTTACAGATGGTTCAAAATGCTGCTGCAAGATTACTAACTAGGTCCACTAGAACAGCTCACATCACTCCAATTTTATTTTCCTTACATTGGCGTCCAATTAACTTCCGAATTCATTTTAAGATCCTTGTTTACGTATATAAAGCCCGTCATGGGCAGGCACCCGATTACTTTCTAGACTTGCTCCAGCCATACATCCCTAGTCGTTCACTCAGGTCTTCTGACCAGGGTTTACTTGTTGTTCCTCGAGTGCGTTTAAAAACTAAAGGTTATCGTGCTTTTGAATATGTGGCGCCTACTCTCTGGAACTCTCTTCCACTCCAGTTGTGCTCACCTGCTTCAGCAGAGGCCTTCAAAAAGGAGCTTAAGATATATCTTTTCAGATTGGCTTTTGAACATTTAAAACATTGATTTGGCTATGTGCAATTTTTCGATGGTATTTCATATTTTAATGCTTTGCTGTTGTTCATTTGTTGTATTTTTCATTTTAACTGTTGTTAAGCACTTTGCGACGTTGTTCTGTGAAAGGTGCTATACAAATAAAATTTACTTACTTGTTTATTTATTTATTTACTCATTTTATTCCCACCTTATTGAAATTACGAACTAGAGTGCCAAGGGCCCTGAAGGTTGCTGGCAGTTACAGCCCCAACAGGAGAAAAGTAACTAGCATCAGTCCGCAGATTCAACAGGAAGCCAACACTAATTCTTGTGAAAGCAACACGTTGTCTACAAGATACTGGCGTTAAAAATCTCCAGCTTGGACATCCGTGAAAAAATTAAACCTATTTACTTTTTTCGCGGATTTCGGCGGTGATGGCGAATGGTCCCGTACCACTGCGAATCAATTCACAGTTCTTCGAATCAAATATCGGGCAGCTCGACTGAGTGGTCACACTTTTTCATGAGTGACAGACAGCAACATTTTTATGTCACTTTTCTGCCATTTAGCAAAAATATAATCTTCAAAAAGTCTACATCATGAAATCCGATTAGACCTTCTTCTAACCTGAACTTTCACTGTCATCTGCTGTCAATTTGTGAAGTGCGCCATCTTCTCAGTTCACTTCTGGTTCTTGCTCTGCTTTCAGACAATGATTTTTTTTTACACAACACTGCCACCGAGTGGGTCTAATTAGTATTATTCTTTCTATTCCATTCTATTACTATTGGTGCTAATAGGAACAAACATCCAACGTTGGATTTTGATCAGTTTTAATTGCCGCAACTGATCGCGAAAAAAGGTCGACCATGCGGTTACAATGCCCTTTAAAATTTCAATTATATATGGGTTAATGCCTAATACATACTAATGTGTAAAGACATTATTAAACAAGGAAATAAATAGATTGATTTGTCACACGACCTTGACCTTGAAGACCAAAGTCAAATCCAATATGGTGTGTTTGATCAGCATGCATGATTTGCCATTAGTATTCAATACATACAGAAGATCTAAAGCCAACACTAAAGAACTTTTATGCCGTTTTTGACATTACCTGGACCTTGTTGCCCAAGGTCAAATCCAAATGTCGAAAACAACCAGCATACATGATTTGCTATAAGTGCCCAATACATACCTAAGCTCTAAAAACCATATTAAACAAATATGGGCCATTTTTGTCATATAACCTTGACTTTGAGGCCCAACATCAAATTTGACTGACTGCCTAAGAATGTTCAGCATACATGGTTTCCTATAAATGCCCCAAACATACCTGAGCTCTAATTGCCATATTCAGCAAGTTATAGCACATTTTTGCCATTTGATCTTGACGCCCAATGTCATATTCAACTTGCCGACAATGTTTGGCTTACATGATTCCCTATAGGTGCCTCACAAATACCTAAGCTCTAAATGCCACATTAAGCTGTTATAACACATTTTTTCCATTTGACCTTCACCTTGACGCAATAGTCAAATTTGAACAACCGAGAATGTTTGGCATACATGATTCCCTACAGGTGCCTCATACATATCTAAGCTCTAAATGTCATATTAAGCAAGTCAAAGCACATTTTTGCTATTTGGCCTTGACCTTGAGGCCCAAGATCAAATGTGACTGACTCACAATGTTCAGCATACCTGATTCCCCATAGGTGCCTCATACATCCCTAAGCTCTAAATGCTATATTAAGAGAGTTATAGCACATTTTTGCCATTTGACCTTGACCTGGAGGCCCAAATGGTCAAATGTTCGATACCTGATTGCCTAGGAGGTGCCTCATACATACCTAAGCTCTAAATGCTATATTAACAGAGTTATAGCATATTTGCCTTTGATTGCCTTGAGGCCCAAGGTTAATGTGACTCACAATTTTACATACCTGATTCCCTAGAGGTGCCTCTAAATAAGCTCTAAATGCTATATTAAGAGAGTTATAGCACATTTTTGCCATTTGACGGTCAAATTCGACCAACCGATAACGCTCGGCAAGCATGATATGCTATACATGTACATTTCATACCTATACTATAAATGCAATAATAACCAAGTTACGGCACATTTTATGGCAAAACACCCCGAAAAATGATGAAAGTCCAGACACGCTGCCTAGGTGGCGCTATGAAGGAGCAATTCAATCAAAATGCCGTTTACACCGTTGAAGCAGGTCATGATACTGATTCCATTGCTGTGATTAAAAAAATTCATCAGTTTTTGAGAAAATTGCAGCTAAGTGCCAAAAATGGCCATTTTCGATATAAAAATGGCTGCCAAGTCTTAACAAACGATTCAATCAAAAAAAATTTCGCTCGGGCATTAACTTGATGACCCATTTGATCACATCCCCAAATTAAAAAAAAAATTCATCAGACCGTTTTTGAGATACGGCTTTAAACGGACGACGCTGACAACGCCGCTGGACGCAAAGTGACGACAATAGGTTACTGGCCTACGGCCGGCAACCTAAAAAAGCAGATGAAGGGTCTACAGTTGATTTCAAGTATAGCATTTTCATTTGGAATCTGTTGCTGTTAACTCTCAATATGCATTCAAAAGCCAGTACGGCAAGCCATCATTAAAACTAGCAGGCACCAGTTGCACTACTCAAACAAAATGACTGGGGCACAGGAGCAAAGCAATTCTGATAGAAATTCAATGTACATTATGCATGTCACTACCTTGCAGCAGTTCTGTTCCAAACTTACATGAATGTAAAAAGGCGATAGTTGCAGATAAGCTGGTAGAGTAACCAAACATGGAAATAATAAATATTTATCTCTGAAATAACAGTGCTCCTACATAGCTTATTCATTTTGTGTTTTCGCTGTTTACACAAATTGAATAATTTTTAAATATTCAAGTAAATCTAAATAAGCAGGTAGTAGTCTTTCAGCATTGGTCTCGCAAAATTCTATATATTTGACCTGACTGACATGCAGCTATGATAATTATCTATTGATACAGTTATGTGTTACAAGTGAACAAAGTGCATTCACGCAAGTAAGATGCAATATGCAAACAAAATAAACCAGATTCAGAAAAATGATGCTGTGGCAGACACTGCCTTATGGGCTTTGGAGGGCACCTGTTGCAAAACTTAGCCGCTATTGCATCCAGTAGACATTGCAGTGTCGATTAACATAGTTGCATATCTTCTCTGGCAGCAGCATGTCTCCAATGCCAGAGCCCTGATGTGCCTAGTACACATCGGGTTTAGGCTGGAAAATCAAAACAAACCTATCAGAAATAACAAAAAACATTTGGTCTGGCTGAATCAGCCATGTGGTACATTCATAAAAAGAAAGAACACAGTGATGGAAAGAACGCCAAATCGGCCCAGGAACAAGAGAATGCCCCTAACGCTATTTAAAACAACTCTGATGGATGAAAGAAAAATTATGTCCCTGTTGAAGAAAACCCCTTCACAACAGTTGGTCAGATCTGGAACACTCTCCAGGATGTACAGTAGGCATGTCTGGATGAGTGTCAAGAGTTTTCTTCACCTTGGTAATTACAGAGGGTCTACCACAAGATGTAAACCATTGGAAAACCTTAAAACCCGAAGTTTGTTAGAAATTACCTAAAAAAAAAAAAAAAAAGAACCTCCAGAATACTGATAGGATGCAACATCGATTCGAAGGAATCAAACTGATGGGAAGAGAATGGAGAAGAGAGGGAAATGTGTATGATCCAAAGCATACAAGCTCATCTGTGAGGCATAGTCATATGTGGCCATGTATGCCTGCCACTGAGGCTAGGTCCATTGTATTTATTGAGGAAGTGACTTCTGACAAAAATGGTGGGACTTAGCGATGGGTTGTTTGTGAACGATTCATTCTTTTTGAACAAATCCTTTTGGTAAAGGAGGGGAACTGACTCACCTCCACATAAAGATTCCTTCCTTTCTTTGAGCTATCAGTAAATAAAGTCGGAAACTTTTTACTCAAAAAAACTCCTGCAAAACCTCACATTTATCATTTAGTCGCGCTAAGTTGTTAAAAATATGCTACTTATCCACAGCTAACTGCAGCATTAACCACTTTATACGCCATGTCATCCTTAGCTGTAACCAAACCATCATTTCGATGAACACCTCTGTGTAGGCTGGACATGCGCATTAATCTGGTGAATGACTCCAAGAAACGAACAAGACATGCGCAATAGTTTGGTGAATGACTCCGTGGAATTGGAACAACATGAACAACAGCCCCATGAAGGGCTTTATATACGTAAACAAACTCCATCGAACAAATCCAAGGAACTGGACTTGGTTGCCACCTAGTTCCAGTTCAGTGAACGAGTCCAGAAAGGACCTAGCTACAACACGATCAATACAGCACTTCGTCTCACCCTTCATAGAATGTCTTTGTGTTGCAGTGGCAAACGTGCTTGAAAGAAGCATCAAATTGAGTCCTAAACTGTTATTGGTAATGGCCTTTACTAAATACTTTGAGATAGAGTGGCTACCTGGAGGTTATGCGATATGGAATTGCAAAATAGCATCACATATTCTAAATAGACTCTTATCTGTGGAAAATATACCATTTTTAATATTAAAAATACAACACTTTGTTGCTTTTTTCAAAGGCTATTTCTTCCCATTAGCAACACATTACAAACACATTAGAATGCATGGTTGATGAATTGAAGGGCTGGTCCTGGCGATGAAAAAACATTTTATATACATAATGTAGATGTGCGATTTTGCGGGAATAAAATAAGCTTATCAATAGGCCTATATACTTAATGCAATATGCTTTTAATTCTTCTAAGATTCAGTTTTATAGGGAAAATTAGCCTGTATGATTCTAAATTTGTCCCAAACATAATTTTTCAGGGCCTACAATAAAAATTAAATCCCCAATTTTAAGTTTGAATGCCGAAATAGCACTGTACAAGACAGAAACATACTGGATGTAAGAATTCAAATTGAACTACAGCTCTATAATAATTATTTTCTTGCAATGAAATTGGTAAATTCAAAATATTTACCCCTCAGTTGAGTTGATCTCAATCTACTTTACTCACTGTTTTGTTTAATAGGTTCTGAAGACATACACTACCAGTCAAAAGTTTACTGAAACATGAGCATTGCAGCACAAAAACCTACTCTTATATACTGAGGATTTGTGCACCAAAACATTGCGTAGACTGGGGATGCGTGCCGTACAACTCCGCACGGTCTTGTCAAAAACACTCGTCAACGCTTTAAATTTGCTCATAAACAACTTGAAAAATGGGAAAATGGAAATCAGCTCTGTCAGTCCTGCCTATGCCAATGCTGAATGCCCATGTGCAGTTTCAGATAGATGGGCTGACTGATTTTGGAGAAAAATAAATTCAGACAGGCGGATAGATGGGGTCATTTTATATTTGAATATCTATAAGTGAACAAAAAATTGTAAATTTTATATGCTTGAAGTGTTTGTCTTGATTTAACAAAGCATGCTGAAGTATCATTCCATTACAATCATTCCTTAAAGAAAAAGAAAACCGCGTGACAGTGCAGCAGCGTATCTGGCATGCTAGATATTTGCGCGTCACGCGAGGAAGTTACTCCCCATGTGGGGGCTACCTGCTGCAATGTTAAACGTGCTGGACCAATCACAACGTGCAGACCCATCATATGATGAGCAGACGAGTCACATGATACAGAAAAATGGCCACAATTCAACTAATTTATCCTCGGCCAGGATGTCTGTTACAGTTTCAGAGGGTGCCGCCATTTTTCTGTATCATGTGACTCGTCTGCACATCATATGACGGGTCTGCACGTTGTGATTGGTCGAGCACGTGTAACATTGCAGCAGGTAGCCCCCACACAGTGAGTAACTTCCTCGCGTCACACGAAAATATCTATCATGCTAGATACGCTGCTGCACAGTCACGCGAGGAAGTTACGCAGCAAAAACCATCCCCACACGGTGCAACATTGCCTGATGCAGTATGCACGCGTGTCACTTGCCTCAGGCAAAGTTGCACCGTCTGGGCCAGGTTGTAGATCTCATGGGGAGAGTAGCCTTGTCTTCAATTGCCAATGGATTATTACTATAATTGGAAAACAAGTCAATAAAGGAAAATGATTGTGAACTAGCCAGGACTAATGATTTTTATAAAGGGATGTTCTGTGCACTCTATGTTGTGCAACCACTGTCTTAACAAGAAAGACTTCACCAAGGGAAATCAGTGTAAGCTTATGCCCACGGGTAGTCCCATTTTGTTGGAGCAATTGACAGCCACACACAGCAGCATTACCACTGATTTTGTCGCTCAGGTTCTCATAATGATTGGTAATATCGGACCTTGATTATTCGGCCTAAAAACAAAGCTGCAGGACGAGTGATAATCAGGACTAATTTATATACACCTTATATATATCAGCTAGTTTCTTTGAGTGCAAGCGTGTAAAAACATCCAGGACATTGCCACACAAAGTGTTTTTGGATTGGCTAAAATATACAGAATTGCAGAATTCATGAACTTGTGCTAATTAGTTGTATTTTAGAGGTTTGAGGTTTGACTACTCGGTATATAAAAATCACTAAAATTCACAAATAATATTTATAGGACAAGAAGAAAATGTACTTTTTTGGGTCAGATCTTAAAAACGGGTTTTCTTTTCCTTTAAGTAGCATTTATAGCTGTACTAAAGTACCCATTGCAATTACCTCCAGCAAGGAGGTTCTGCGATTGGTCACATTTGCTGATTTGTTTGTTTGTTGGTTGTTAATCAATAGGATTACATAAAACTAATGGATGGATTTGTATTAGAATATTACAATATGGATCTTGGCCCGACTTAGTGGTGACTAGATTTTGGAAGTGATCCAGATCCTGTTCTGGATCCAGGATTTTTTGAGAGATTCTTCACTATTGCAAGTTCAGTCAGGTAAACTTGTGTATTTGAACTTGAACAAAATTTATTGACATGTAGATGTAATGACATTTTATGTTGGATTTTATGTTGGTGGAAGGTTCTGCTCTGGAGGCACTCCCTACCATGGCATAGCAAGAACATACTTAACAACAACAAAGTAGGTAGGGAGCAGAAGCTATGAATCCCCCAACTCTCAGACAGAGCAGAACCAACCAGGTGGAGGCTGGGGTGGAGGTGGCAAGCATAAAACATTTCTGACCTTGCACATGAGGTAGCAAATTTAGCGGCAATGGTGAGCGAGCTTGATTGGACTTAAATAGACCAACATAATAGGTTCTTTGTTGTTGCCGCTCTGCGAATGATGTACTCTCGCTGACGCACACATCCGCATCAGGTGATGTAGAATGGCTTGAGTTTCCTGCCTGAACTAGTTCCACTTACAATGTATATGGCAAAATTTGATATTTTGCATGACATCTTCACAAATACATAATGACATGAATGAGAAAAACTGGGGAGCACTCTCAATTATGTGAGGAAAATATCACAAACTGATCTTGATCCGAATATTTTTCAGGATCAAGGAACTGAACTTACGCAAAATTGGGGCATGTACACAACTGCATAAAAGTCGCTCTTGTTAAGCATCATATTGAGGTACAGACTTTCAACCGCCACTAAATTATTATTATTAATTATTTAGACTTTATTATTATTATTTATTATTATTATTTAGAGGAGCGTTAACAGATTGTGATTCCTGGAACATTTAAAAGAACAACAATACAGAGAATTTTTATGGGCATGTTGAGGAATGACTAATTTTTTGCCTTTGTTTATTTATGCTATTGTGCAATATGTATTGATATGATTTTGGCAATTGTGATTGTATTTCTCAAGCTGCTTTTCTGCTCACAAACAGGTTCAAAAGGAAAGTAAATTTTGGAGCGTGACCAAAATTTTATCGTGAATTTTAAAAAAATTGAGTTTGAAAAAATAAGCAGGTGATTATTTCCATTTTCCAGCAAAGGATGTAATATCAACCTTCTAGTAGACTGCTGCAAATTTTGCAAAAAAAAAAAAAAATCAGGACAAAACAAACCACGTGTAGTGTTAGGAAGCAGTTTGAGAGATGACCAGGGTTTGCCATCTCTTTCATTTTCCTTCTATCTTTTGCTGGCTGGCAGGACTGGGCAGGGCCTTCTTAATTAAAACAAGAGCACCACTGCACCTGTGTGAGATTGTTATGCAGTGAGTGGGATGAAATCGGCTGAGAACATCGTTGCCAAGTGGTTTGGGCTAACGGAATTATAAAAAAGTTTCATTACCAAGGTGTCACTTCTTGGAAAAGTTTGCTTAATAGCCTATAAAACAGGTTTTCTAAACTTCTGATGTTCCACCAAGGTGTCATTTCACCATAAACCAAGAAAGGAGCAAGATTTCTGTTAGAGGAGTAAAAGAATAATCAGAAGAGTTGTCCAAGAGCTTGTCCACTGCGCTAAGCTTCAGAAAGACCTGTTTTAGCAGGTTGAGTTGTTTCAAAAAAAAAAAAAAAAAAGAGCGGTTTCAAAAAGCTGTGGCAACCTTATGGTTGCAAAACATACTGATGGCAATAGGCGTATTTCTAAACTTCTGAATGTTCCAGTGAGCACCACGGTTAGGGCCATAATCCAGAAGTGGAAAGAACCATTTCACCATAAACCAGCCACGACAAGGAGCTTTTCTGTTAGAGGAGTAAAAGCAAAAAGACCTGTTTTTAGAGTTTTTTCAAAAAAAACAATAAGCTGGCTACTTTAAAGACTCCATTGCTGAAGAAAAAGCATTTTGAAGCTTATTTAAAGTTTGCTGCACAAAATTTGGACAAGCATATAAAAAACTGAGAGAATATAGTCGGGTCAGATGAGACCAAAATTGAACTTTTTTGATGTCATAGCACACACCATGTTCGAAGGACAAAGGGCACTGCACATCACCCCCAAAACACCATACCAACAGTGAAGTTTGGAGGTGGGAACATCACGGTGTGTGGCTGTTTCTCAGCATATGGTACTGGCAGACTTCATATAATTGAAGGAAGGATGAAAGGAGAAATGAACCGAGACATTGTTGATAAGAATCTGCTGCTATCCACTAGGATGCTGAAGATGAAACGAGGGTGGACATTTCAGCAAGACTATGATCCCAAACACACAGCCAAGAAAACTCTCAGTTGGTTTCAGAGCAAGAAAATAAAGCTGCTAGAATGTCCCAGTCAATCATCCAGTTGAAATTCTATGGAAAGATTGCAGTGCTCAGGCCAAAATCACACCTGAGCAATGCATGCGACTAGTTTCTCCATACAGGAGGTGTATTGAAGCTGTCCTTACTAACAAAGGCTTTTCTACTAAGTATTAAATAAATTTCAGTAAGCGTTTTCAATACTTTTTCCCTGTGCCATTCCACTTTATTACTCACTCACTCACTCACTCGCTGGTCCTCTTGCACGGTGTGTGTAGAGCTGACCATGTTGACCAGAAATCCATCCAGGCCGGTTTTGTGCTAGCTGCAACAGATCCAGGTCACGGGCTATGACATCCAGCTATAATCAGCTGATTAAGTCCAGGATGGCTCTGGTGGGATGTTCAGGGGAAGTTGCATGACATAGCCGCATTATCGCAGCTATACGGGAGGCGGGTGGCTGTTGGGTACGGTCTCTGAGCTCTTCATTGGGCATGTAGTTGTACCAACGAGTGCCGATTATCCTCCTGAGAAATCTGCTGTCAGGTCGGTCAATCCTGGCTGCCAGGGTGTTGTTCAGGGGCCAGGTCTCAGAACCATACAGGAGAACTGACAGCACAGAGGGGTTGTAGATGGGGAGCTTGGTCCTTTGTGAGATGTGCTGGTGTCGCCACAGAGGACGCCAGAGTGTCTGCATCACTGCAGAGGTCAGTGAGCGTCGATGGTTGATCTCTGGTTTCAAGTCGCCCATCTTGGATTTAGTTGAGCCGAGGTACTTGAACGTGCTTACAAAGTTAACTATTGTGTTGTTGAAGAGGAAGGGATCGGGGTCTGGGCCGTCTTCAATGTGCATCAGTTCTGTCTTGGACCAGTTGATACTGAGTCCAAGCTTTCTTGATTCCTCATCGAAAACAGTTAGAGCATCTCTGAGTTGTTCCAGCATGTCAGCGAGTAGGGTGGTATCATCTGCATACTCAAGGTCAGCCAGGGTGTAGGTGCCGAAGGACACTCCAGTGATGCGTTCACAGACTGTTGTCATCAGGTAGTCGATGACACAGTTGAACAGGTCGGGTGCAGCGACACAGCCTTGGCGCACTCCACTGTTGATAGAGAACCACTCAGAGTCCTTACCGTTGACTCGGACACAGCTTTCAGCGTAGCTGTACATGATCTTCGATGGTGCTCCGAGTTCTTCAAGATCTTCCAGAGGGACGCATGGTCCACTGTGTCAAAGGCTGCTCGGAGGTCTATAAAGGCAACGTACAGGTAACGGTCTCTTCTGAACTCCCCTGCCTTCTCAATGGCGAGGCAAAGGGCAGAAATGTGGTCAGTGGTAGACCGGTTGGGCATGAGGCCTGCTTGTTGAGGCCGGCGTTTACCCCTGATAGCTGGCATAGCTCTGGTTAGCAGGATGCGGTGAAGAGCTTGCCCGGGATGGATAGCAGTGTGATGCCCCTGTGATTACTACAGACCAGCTGGTCACCCTTCCTTTTCCAGAATGATAGGATAATGCCGCGTCTCCAGTCATCAGGCAGTCTCTCCAGGACCCATACATGGTTGATGATCAGGGTGAGCCACTGGATCATGGGGTCGCCTCCAGCTTTTAGCAACTCTACAGTGATGTCGCATATACCGAGCCTTGCCGCTTTTTTCATTCACCTTGGTCGCACATGGTCTCAGTAAGTCTGGGGTTGATCAGGGTGAGCCACTGGATCATGGGGTCGCCTCCAGCTTTTAGCAACTCTACAGTGATGTCGCATATACCGGTTTGCCGCTTTTCAGCAAATGGAGCCGTCTGGGTTTGGTCGCTGGAAGCATTGGCAGTCTCAGTAAGTCTGGGGTCCTCAGGTACCGGTGGATGGTTGAGGAGCTGGCTGAAATGTTCTCTCTAGTGGTGTATACAGTCAGCTTCAGTAGATAGGATGTTGCCTGCAGTGTCCTTAACCAGAAAGCTGCGTTGGCGGGGACCAGCCTTTGCTCAGCGGAGAAGGGAGTAGATCTGCTGCTGATCGTTGCATTGTGCTGCAGATTCCAGATTATTAGCTTGTTCAGACCAGAAGCCCTCACGATCTCATCGGATGGCTGTGTGCGAATACCGTTGAGACGTCGGTATTCACTTTATTACACATAATTTATGGAGTTATTTGTTTTGATTTTGTTACTGACATCTGGTGGATATTTCATGTCAATAGCCTAATTAGAAATATAATTATTGAGAAAAGTGTTGACGCTTTCAATGCTTATTTTCCCCGCTGTATATGCACTGATGAGTCAAACAATTAAAATCACCAACAGATGAAGCAAATAATGCTGATTATCTCATAACAATGGTGCATGTCAAGGTATGCAGATAATCTTGGACCATAAGCAAACAGTTGATTCCCATCATCCACATAGTTGCTCGAGAAATGGGATCTGTGCGACCTTTTCAAGGGCCAAATTGCTATGGCCAGATGAGTAAGTCAGAGCATCCCCGAAGCAACAAGACTTCTTGGATGCTCCCAGTCAACACGAATGCATACCTACTGATAATGGTCTATGGAGGAACAAACTATGGAGCAGTGACCAGGTGTTCGGCACACAAGGCTCATAGATGCACAAGGGCAAGGCCTCACCGTTTGTTCCGAACTGACAGAAAGGCAAATGAGTGGCACAGGTTCTTATGTGAATAATGCGTCAAACACACAGTGCTTCGCACAGTGCTGAGAAAAGGACTTTGTAGCTGCAAACCCATTGGAGTGCCCATTCTAAGCTGGTACACCGCGAAAGCACTGACAATATGCATGCGAGCATCAGAAGTGAACCTTGGAGCAATTGCAGGGGGTCACCTGGTCCAGTTAGTCCTGTTTTCTTGTATATCATGTGCATTAGCAGGGTAAATATGCACCATTCACCTGGAGAAGAGATGGCACTAGAATAAATAAGAAGGAAAGCAGGATGGTTTCTTGGAAAGGTTTGGTTGGATAACCCTGGGTCTGGGAATTCAAGTGAACCTCAGTTTTATGAAGTTGTTTATGTGGCACAAGGGGGACCAAAAAAATAGTTGGCAGATGGTTTTAATGCTGTGGCTGATCAGTATATATACCTACATATAATGATTTTGAATAATCTGGCAAAGAGTGTAGTGGACATGGTAAAATAGATTATAGACTGTGTTTACAGGAATTGATGACAAAACTTTGAAGTGCTATGCAGTTTAATATTGTAACTAAAATTGTACATTGTAAGCAATTATTGTTGAACAAGTCTGACATATGCTGGGTTTACTCAAGGCTTAACTGTCAAAGATACACTGTGAAAATGCATGCCATTACTTTCACTTTGTGAATGATCAACCTTTAAAATGAAAAAAAAAACCAGTTATCAGCACCTTTTTAATGGAACTGTCAAAATCATACACATTGCGTATTGATGAAATTTTATGTAAAAGAACTGGAAATGGAGGTGTTGGCATATGAAATTTCTAATGCCTGAAGGGACTTCAGTTTGTGCGTGGGGGGGGCATTCAAGAGCATATTTGCATGCATGTGTGAATGTACGTGCACGTGTGTGAGTGCATGTGTTTTGGTTTGTTTGTTTAGTGTATGGAACTCTCTAAGTTTGCACTGCATTTCAAAGCCCAGGGCAGCTAATATCTGGCTCCATTTACCTTTCATGACAATGCAATTAAGATTAAGGCCAATAAAAAGAAAAAGACAGAGATTGTGAAGCAGTCCTGTCATTGCCAGGGCTGATACTCAGTAACAAATATCCTGTATGTTTCTTTAAAACAAAAGAACCCATTGCCGAAGCAGGCTCAGTAATGGTTAAGACCAGTGCCAGCTATTTTCTTCACTCTTGTCATAAACCTCCATTTTGTTCTCATGGAGCTATTCCAGTTTGCCTCCAACGTAGCAGCTTTTAATTTGGAGTTAATAATATGTCAGTCACAAGTGGATTTTTTCTACCGAATTTAATCAAAGCTCTTTCATGAAGCCAAACATGTCATGAACTAACCTTTACCTGCATTACATGAATAAACAAAGACTATATTTACATGCACTCAATATTCTATTGACTGCCAGACTTCTAAGGCCATATTCCAAATAAGCAGCTGACTATACATGGCGATTGAGAGGAGAATATTATTTTAATATTCATGTTTACATGCAGCCAAGTTTAGTCTAATTAAGCGTAAAATGGCAATGTAACATAACGTGACTTCAACCTCTTTATTGCTCTCAAAAATTATTTAATGTTGGGTTTCTTCCTCTGTCCAACTTTGCTTGCCTTTTTTTCTGGTTCTTTCATCCCTGTGGCAGATATACTGCTAAACTTCATGCTCATGTATAACATGTTTTTTTTTTTTTGCTGTTTTTGTCCCTGCAGAAACAAAGCAAACATTGACCTACCTTTGGCACAATCCTTTGGTCATAGTAGATATTTGACTAGATTTTTTTTTTTTTTTTTTGATAAACACTGCTTTTGTTGGTAAACACTGAAATGACAATGAAAGACAGCTTAGAGTCTTAGGACGAGCTTAGGGCTAGTTGGAAACGCCAGAGCCCATAGAATGAAATGGCAACCGCTGTTAGGAAGTAGTCGGGGGGACACCAGATGTAGGAACAAAAGTGTTAACTGTAAACACACAAAACACTAAAGGAGAAAGGTGGGCAAACAAGCCAGAAATAAAACACATGCACTGAACGAATGGGAGAAACTAAGGTACACTGCCCAAGGCAGGGGGAAACAGAAGTACACACTCAATGAGTGGCTAAACTAGAAAACAAAAACTTGACCGAACTAGACTGACGGAAACACTGCGAGATTTAGACAAAGGGGAGACAAGACGTGGGCGCAGCAAAACACAAGGCTCGGGAATTGCACAAAGGAAATACTTGGGAAGGCACAGGAGCTTAGATTTAACAATGTAGCGCAAAGCCTACAAAGTTCCGTCTGACGATTTCTTCCCTCCTGCCAACAGATATACACACGGGAGGAGGCGGGGACTCGGAAGGCAATCTCAGAAGGAAGCAGAAACACATGGGATTAATGAACAAATTCACATGAACCGGGTTAACAATAATGACTCGAGACAAGACGCTGAGACAATCAATCAAACTAGACGGTTTAGATTAATGTAATCTAAACGTGACGAGTATAAAAACACCGTGAGAGAAGCAAAGGAAAGCATAGCTTTAAACGCAGTTAATCAGGGAAAGCTTAGGAAGAAATTAAAAAGCTAGAATCGCTCGCACACGCTAATGAGTTAATTAAGGTTAATACTACGTGACAAAATATATACAATCACCCTCAAATAAGTGCTGGTTAGTACGGGTTAGTAATGATCCTATCAGAGGACGCATTCACTCAGAGTTTAGCAAGACCCAGAATTAAGCACAGGTGGAGTTAGTGAATGAAATACCACAGCCGATTCTGAATGAGGAAACGTGATTGGACTACGAGACGCAGGCATGCTGAAGGCTGTCAAACGACATCGCAGGAGTTGGGCAAGAGTGAATCAATCCTTAGATGGCAGAAATGAAAGCTGAAAAATAAAGCGAGAGTAAGGCATGGGAGAAAAAGCAGAAGCACAAATATAAAAGTAATAAGCACAATGACAAAACAGCACACATGAAGCCAGGGCTGGACTGGGACAAAATAACGGCCCTGGCATTTTTGGGCATGGCGGCCCAACCTGATCGTGACGTGACGGCCTGCCATACGCGCACACTTTGCTGTTACCAAAAGTTAAAATTAAGCTCAGTCGTGGCCTACGTGCCCTGGAACTCCACACAGAAAGGCCCCAGGCTGGAATCAAACCCACAACCTTCTTGCTGCGTGGTGGCAGTGCTAATCACTGCACCACCATGACAAAGAAGAAGTTGTTATTATTATTATTATTATTAATTAATATTTTACATTAATGAATGTGAAAAAGGAATGTGACTTTGGGCCATTTATAATTTTTCAATAGACCATTGCACTATTTGGATTGATTCATACATAACCTTTTTAAATAATGTTACATATCTTACAGACTCAACAGGGCATAGAATAGCTCACTAGCTTCAGAACTGCAGTCCTTGCTGGTTGCAAGTTTGCTGGCAGGTGATTCTGAACGTCAAGACAGGGTTTTAAATAGGAAAATTTGAAAGTCTTGCTTGCTGTATTCCAGGAAAAATTTTATTTGCCACCGTAAAACAACGAATCATAGTAAGTTATCAGCAGCTGGCCCATCAGTGGGGACCTTTGTAAGCTCAAGCAAATTTTAACCGAATACATACTTGCCTATTAATTTAACGTCAGTCCTACTGCTTTCCGAGTCCGCCTCCAAATGAAAACCGCTTGCTACATGAGGATCATCATGGCCAAACAGCTGCTCAATTTTCTTAGCGATTTAAAACCTGAGGCTCCAATGTCTGTTTACTTTATTCTCAAGGTTTTCCACCTCTCCACTGCTTTCTGACATTTTTTTCTGAGCTCGTAGTCGAAACGCGTTTTTAGACTGTTAACGCAACTGGGGACAAGCAAAGCCATTGGTCAAACTAATTTCCCAGTAAGCCTACCTTCCTAAACTTTTAGGACGAAAGCAACATTAAATAAACTGTACATGGCTTAAGCCTATGCATCGTTTTTTTTTTATCTGCAAGAATACAGTTTTTCGGTAATTCCTATATCATAAAACAAATATATAAATAGATACTGAAAAATGGCCAAGATGCAAGATAACCGGAATAGTGAAGTAGAAAAATAAAAAGTGGTATATAAAGCATGTATCACCTCGGTAACTAAATGTGGATAATCTCCACAGAGAGAAAGCTCTCAGAATTACAAGCTGTAATGGGAGATATACAGCATTCACATACTGATGTGCTCTGTACAGTCTTTTACTGAGAACTAATTTAAGTCAGCCTGTCATTTGCTCGTGTATAGGCCACTGGCTGTCTACGAGTTGTACCCAAATGCGTTTTTTTTTTTCACTCGAGGAGGGAGGGCTCAGAGATTACATTGGGCCAGCCCTGTGTCAGTGTAGAAAATGAACTAATGGGCCGCTTTCCGTGTTTTAAAGGCAGGCGCGGTCGTTCAGAATTATCAATGTTATTACAATTTTATAAACTATGATTGCAACGGCCCAAAATGTGCGTCGGCCCACCGGGCATTGCCCGGTACGCCAGATGGCCAGTCTAGGCCTGCATGAGGCAGAATCATGACACCGCAAAGTCTTACTTACAGCATCACAAGCCGTTCACAGAGAGAAAATTACATTGCAAGCAAGCTGAATGCTGAGGAAAAAAAAAAAAAAAAAAATATATATATATATATATATGCTTGGAGACTGGAGGATCTAGTTTCGTTATAACATGGACACATTGAGCTAACAAACAGTTTTTTATTACAAAATATCAAAAGGTAAGAAATTTTTTTTTTGCTCATCTCTGTAGACTGTAAAGTATATGCTTGCTGTTCTTTAAGTGTGGTGTCGGTTTAAAATGACAGGGCATATATTGTTGGATTCTGTGGACTTTCCTCTTTCATTTGAGGTATCGTTTGTATGCATAGCACAAATTCAGGAGAAATTCTAGCGACACAGCACTGATATGATTTTAGCCTATGTTTTGCTACATGCTTATTTACTTGCTTGGTGCTTGAATTGTGTTCGGTTGTGTCATGTGAGGTGCCCCACCGGATGCCAAAAGCAATCCGGCGGGCACTAGGACCAAGGGCCCAGGTGAAAAGAGACTCAATTGCCACGGTAGAATAAAAAGAACTGGGCCCGGTTGTTCAAAACTCGGTTATTTTAGTCATCGGTTAACTCCTAATGGCCAGTTAAATCCTTAACCGACCGTTAGCTAACCAAACGTTAAATATGCGTTGTTCAAAGCATGGTTAGTCATGCCGTTAGCTAACGTCACCGTCAAAGTTAACAGCGTGGTTAACGTCATTGGTTAGCTTTCCTCTATCCCACAATTCCAAGTTTTGTTTACTTCCGTTTTATGAAAAATAGAACCCCAAGGAAAAAGAGTAGCAGAAATTTCTCTGCTGATGAGGAAAATGTAATACAATTCATGGTGGAGGCAAACGGGTCCGTGTCAACCGAAAAATCAAATTTTTTTGCGTACATTCACACACGAGGCCAAATTCGCACTCGCACTACTGCGAAGCTCGGAGAACGTCCGAACTGCGCATGCCTGAAACTCGACCAAAGAATGACCTCTGCATGCAGATTACATAAATACAAAATCTTATAAAGTGTTTGGCAACATTATATTTTATGTCGGTCGTAATGAAAGTCGTCATATTTTGCTGTCAGCATAATATTATGTTTTAATTGCTTGTTGGACGCCGCAAATCACCTTGCAAAATTTTGCAAAGGTAAGCAATAGATGCTCTACAAATCGATAGCGGGTACGTAACTCTTCATGAGAGTAATCTCCAATATCAAAGTCCAGTCAACGATACCCCCTATCCTTCCTTTGCTGAACTGGCATCATGAAAGCAGCGTTAGCAATGAATGCCATTTTGAGAGTTAACCACACTGTTAAAAAGTTAGCGGTGGTCCTTAGGTGCGTTAACTTTAACGTCAAGTTAACACCCTGTTGAAGTTAACCGAGTTTTGAACAGCAAGATAACAGCTCTGTTAAAGTTAAGTCGGTTAAGTCTACTTAACGGCTAGTTAAAAAATAAAAGTTTTGAACAACCGGGCCCAGGAGTTTAATTTATAAAACCCAAAAGAAACAGAGCAAACATGGGAGCAGCACGGGTCACAAACACCAGAACAAAAATGAATGCAAAGCCAATTAGGGCAGACAACTGCCAGCCCTTTATACTCTGCCTGCACCTCCACCTTAACGAGCCACACCTGTAGCCCGTCAAGGTGGAGGTGAAGCATGCAGCAGGGGAGGGACTGCAAGGCCAAACCCTAACAGTACTCTCCCCCCAAGGCACGACTCCTGGCGTGCCAGGAAAAACCGGACCACAGGTCCCACAGCTCTCCGCGGACCGGACCACAGGTCCCACAGCTCTCTGTCGGACCGGACCACTGCTCACCACCGGACTGGACCACAGCTCCGCACAAGTCCATGGACTGGAACCACTGCTGCACTCTGCCAACCTGGCTGAGTCTTGAAATGGGTTTTGCATTCTGTCATGGGAGGCACCACGCCGGATGCCAAAAGTAATCCGGCGGGCACTAGGACCAAGGGCCCAGGTGAAAAGAGACTCAATTGCCACGGCAGAATAAAAAGAACTGGAGTTTAATTTATAAAACCCAAAAGAAACAGAGCAAACATGGGAGCAGCACGGGTCACAAACGCCAGAACAAAAATGAATGCAAAGGCAATTAGGGCAGACAACTGCCAGCCCTTTATACTCTGCCTGTACCTCCACCTTAACGAGCCACACCTGCAGCCCGTCAAGGTGGAGGTGAAGCATGCAGCAGGGGAGGGACTGCAAGGCCAAACCCTAACAGGTTGAGGTAAAATGGTCAGCATGAGCTTTTTGCCGAGTTTCTCCGCGTAAAGTGGATATGCCGCATGACAATGTTGTGATTAGGAAACATGCTGTATTTATGATGTGTAACGACTGGTAGAGATGTCGTCCCGATAGCAAAAATCCACGCCTGGCATAGTTCATCTCTTGGGAAAACATGGAACCAAATTTTGGGTTAGTTTGGTTTGTTTTTGGCCTGATTATTACACTCGAAGGCAACGCAGTTAGGCATTTTGCTGTGATATGGCTGATATCCAGAGAGCCGAGCAACCAAGTTAAGTCACAAGCCCAGACTGCTTCGCGCGCCTATCAAGATGGCGGCCCACGGGAACAAACCAGCGTGAGGGCCTTTTTTGGAGGCAGAAAAAAAAAAAAAAATTTGGGTGAGAAGAAGACTTTTTTTGTGCGAAATATGTTCTTTGCAGTATATTAAGAGCATTTTAAGCGATATTTACTTTAAGAGTGGAGGTTTCCTTTTAGGCAGGTGCTTACATTTAGACCAGGGGCATGAGTCTGTCCAATGGATTTATGTTCCAATCAAATACCCAAGCCTTAGTTTTCTGGAGGCTCTATAATGACACTGTTTCATTTCTCTACTTGAATGCGATAAAATCTATTGAAACTTGAAATTTGCTGCTCTACCTGGTGCTTTTACAAATTACTTGGTTCACACATAGCTTTTGATTTTAAATATTCACAATGGGATAAAAATCTTAAAAACACAATATCAAAGTATGTGTGCCTAAAACCATGCCTTCCTCCTGTCAATAGAGTTAAGAGCAGTATTGCTGTATGCCATCACATCAATACACACAGCAAACATTAGGGAAAGTTGTTTAGTATAGTGACGATCAAAAAGTATTTCTTCAATCTTGAAATTGTGAGCATTTCTCTGAGTGCATTGGTAAGTAGTGAGACTACCAGTCCAGAAACACTGAATTATGCTTTATATCGTGGTTCAGCAGAAACAGTAACTTAAACATGTGACTATGTCTTATTATTTTTCAAGTGACTGTATTTAGCTGGCCTGCTATTGAATCAAAGCATTGGGAAATTGCGAATTCCCTAATCCTATGCATTGTGCCAGCAATTTCACTGCAATAAAGGAAAAAAAATTAAAATTAAAACCAAAAGTTATTGAGCAGAGCAACTTGAAAGGGCACTTTGACTATTATGTGCCCTTGTTCATAATAATCGCCTGTCTGGATAAAAAGAGGAGGGCAGAAGGACTTTATAAATGGCAGTTAGGTATAGAAACATCAGGGACATTGAGGAAACTATGAGAAATGCCACGACCATTTACAGAATAGAATGGTGCTGGCAGTCACTGAATGTACTTAACACAGAGAAACAGCAGTAAGTAAGCAAGGTTTTGAGACATAAGTTTTCTTCAGAAGAAAAATTAAAAGTTTAGTCTGTAAGTGGTGTGATTACCAATTGACAAAAGTTCAAGTTATCAATGCCAAGTTGAGTGGATGAATATGTGACCGAGTAAGGTGGGAAACCAATAATACCACCCTAAAGGTTAAGTTAAATAGCTTTACTTTTAATCACTTACACCAAATTGAATACCCAAAAATGCAGATTCAATCACCAAGAAAGACAGAGACGCGATTCCACACAAATGTTTTATTAAACAGAGCCGGAAATCAGCTGGAAAAGTGCGTGTTAACCAGACCTAAAAAGGACCAGGACACTATGCTTACGGACCAATATTTATTAAGTTATACAAATTAATTAAAAATATAGCTTGGTCAGTCAGACTGGATACAATTGTAAAGCCTAGTTAAAAACCCTTGCAGTTAAAACTGCTACCAGGAAGGTGGAATAAACCAAAGGGCCAACATCAGTGCAAATAAATCACAGCAAGCCACACAAATCTTAGTGCTCGGTGTTCATACAGACACGCGGTGAAAGGACCCCCAATGGCTTTCCCCCACCCAACGGCACTCAGCTGGCCTACAGGACCAATAAAACAATCCAAAAGAGGGTATACCAGTGGTTTACAATGGTAAAAGTCTACAAAGACTCAAATTTGAATATCCTAAAGGGAATCATTAAAACTACAAACCATTCTAGATAGGCAAAACAGCAGCTGAACAAACTCAAACCACCGGTTCCTGAGTCTAAAATACAGCCAGATACCTCAGCTGAAAAAGCTTTCAGCCTACATATACCAAAAAGGCTTCAGGACCATAAGATAAGGAATCTAGGAAAGAGAGCTGCCCACAAGAGAACACGTATCAATATACAGCCATACTAAAAGAATAATACCATAAAAACCAAAGTTACCTCCACAGCACAGCACAGCACAACAAAGAAGGGTGAACTCAGCCTGGAGAAGTCTATTCTGGCTACTAAACCAGCTGCCTTATATAAACCTACATGTTAATTGAATAATTGATTCATGCAAGGAGCTACTACCTCACTCCACTTATCCAATTAAAATTGCTTGCAGAAACAGCAAGGGAATGAAAAAGCCATTCCCTGCTACAATCACATTTTAATGATTTGATGGGTGTAATCTAGAATTATTAACTGAATTTAAATGTGTCAATGATTCACCTTTGGGAACTATAGCTAAGATTTAGGATTGGTTATATGGTGGACTGTTTTGATCTTGTTGATTCCCCAGGAAAATGTTAAACATGCATACTCTTGATTTCTAGCAGTAAGCCTCAAGCGGACACAAGGAAACACACTGCAGAGACACCGAATAAAAATGAAAGTATGAATAATTCAAACACCAAGATTTCCATAATGCTTTTCAGCTGGCTTGCAGACCCATGTGGCTGCTGCAATCAGTACCTGTCTTCCTCAGCACCCAGTCTTCTTTGACTCACCACCTCTGATGACCTTTTATCCATATATTATTGAACGTTGCAGTATGATAAGAAATCTGCTGAGAAGGCTATAATAATGGTTCTGCTATTTGTTGGAGAGGCCGTTTCTCTCCGCCCCCCCCCAAACCCCCCCCCAAACCCCCCCCCCCCTGCTGTTACATTATTTCCCTGGTCTTCGAGAAACCTCTGTTTTGCATAGTATTTGCCACACTTCATTCCTGCCATAGTCTACAGTGATTCCCAAAGTCGGTCCTGGGGACCCACTGTGTATGCTGGTTTTTGTTCAAACCACAATTACAATCCCAGAATTTTAACAAGCTATTATTGTTTAAATGAGTTGCTTCTCAAATGAGAGGGACATTTTACCCCCTAAAGCCACATTATGACAGAAATGGTTATGCATTCCATGATGTTTCAAAGCCCAACATTTATATATTTTTTTTATTTTAATATATTCCAAGTAAGCATGCCAAGCGAAGGCAGTGATATGTTTTATGTGATCAAATGCAAGATTATGTTCAATGAAGAAGCTGCTGAATGGGGTTCTGATTGCATGAGTTGAAGTTCTTTCCTGAAACCAAACAAGTAACATTTAACAGGTTTGACTCATTGTAATATGCTGTGTCTTTAAATTCTTAATCACCAATTGACATTTTTAGTGAAAATTTTTTTCATCATGGCCATTTTCGGCATGTGGTCTAAAAGGGTAGATAATCAGGATACACAAGAATAGTGCAATTAAAAACAATTATCAACTCACTAGCATTCTGAAATTTGAGCTGTGGTTGGAGCAAAAACCAGCATATACAGTAGGTCCCCAGGAATGAGTTTAGGAACCACTGGACTCTAGAAGAACACAAGAGTGATTTGCAATGGGACATTGCAAATTCACTTCACCATGACCATGTTGAAATATTTTCAGCGTGCGTAATACAACAGCTTACTGCACTTTATATGTAATGGTCTAATCCTCTCACTCTGTTCGTGCTTAGAGTTAATTATATGTATGCTTATTGATAGTCACCTGAAAGAAATATGCAACGTGGAAAAATGTCAGTTGTTGTATTTTATTCAACTTTTATGGTGACACCTGTTTTGAAACTGATGGGGCAAGAAGATGAGTTCAGTATTTTAGTCAGCCAGCTCATATATGTTAATAGTCCACTGCAGTATTAACAAATAGATGCAATGATATTTTGGCACCTAGGCTCAGACCTTGACACACCCTGTGGCCTATTGAGCTTGAAGAGAAGAGAGCTGTAAGTATCAGGTCTCCTTGTCCCCCCCACCATCCACAGGTGGATGTTAGGGTGGAGGTGGGATGTTAATTAGCAGCAAACAAGAGCGATGCGGCAGTATGCGAAGTTAATAGCAGCAGCAGATAGTAACTCAGCGCAGCAGCAGTCAGAGGCGTGTTCTTGGTTGTGTGCAGAGGCAGAGCAGGAGCGCAGCTTAAATAGCCCGCCTTACTGAGGAGCAGGGCCATGGTAAATATACATGGGAGTGCCAATAAGGGTGAGGGCATGTCTTGAGTTGTCTGCCTGGACTATATCTGCAAACTGCACCCAGTATTTATTGTTGTAGAATCAGGATGTATTGAAATCCCTCCCTACAGCATGAAACCCAAAAATACCTTTGCAAATATGAGCCATTTAAACTTGTTAGCTAAGAGATTATGGTGCCCTGCTGCTACTTTCTGGTGGATTTGCACAGTCTCAGACTTGAACAGCGGCAAAATATTTTATCTTGCTGGGGTGCCCTGGTGGCACATCCGTCTAAGTGCGCGTACCATAAAGGTTGTGGCCTTCCTGCGGCGATACGGTTCGATTCCGGCTTGGGTCATTTGCTGCATGTCTTCCCCATTCTTCTCCCCAACTTTCCTGTCTCTCTCCACTGTGTGACTGTCAAATAAAGGAGAAAATCCCCCCAAAAATTTTTTATCTTGCAGTAGCTTTTTGTGTTCGTAAATTTACTACCCAGCTCATTAAAATTACGTAAAATGTAAGTGTGACTTTTAGTTAATAGAAATCATACTTCAAATCAAGGCAAAACATGATATACGCTGAAAAAGTGTGACGTCACTTTTGCTGGGCTCAACACTCACTTCCTTGACAATGGTTCACGATCACAGCATAGCAACATATTCACTCGGACACTTAACACACGGCACAAAATACCTAAATATTTGACAATCAAAAATATAGTGAGAAATGCTTCCTGTTCTTTCATAATGAGCGTATTTTGGGTTTAAGATCGCTGAAAATAAAGCTTAATTCAGTACACAGACACGAGGACCATGGCGATAAACACTGTTCTAGTTCTTTGCTTATGGTTTGGTTTTTTCGGTGTGAACCAGTTGCCACGGCTATGGTGAGTTGACCTCAAAATTACGTCACTGCTTTTCCAGCATATAGCAGAGAATATAAGATTTTATTCAGAAACCAAAGCATCCAAAAACCCCTTTTCATCTCTGTAACGACTGGCAGAGAGGCAGAGCACTCGGATGCTGCTAGTCACCCCATCAGCAGGGATCAATGCACTTTGATTATTCACTGGAAAAAGCAGGATGACAACTTTTGTGTACCCATGTGAAAAGGATATTCACTCTGCAGAGTGAAACTTGTGAGAATGAGCCTTATTAAAAATGCCCTGATTGTCCTGCGAGGGCTTTGCGTAAACCTTGTATCTATTCTATCATTCAGTCATTGTGTATTGAATCTTCATCGCTGAATTGCTCCCAATAGGATAGGTACCACACTAATCTGTCATTATCCAATTAACAGGATTTTGACAAAAAAAAGTCTTCAATTCAAAACACACACACACACAGTGAAGTGTGCACCCACTAGTTGGCAAAACTTTATACAGAAAAAAATTGGTAAAGAAAATGAATGCCCTGTTGGTAATTCTGCAACAAATAAAATAAAATAAACTTTTGAGTGTCCCTGCTAATACATACTCATACTCTTTTTTGCGCTGGGTAACAGGAGAAAGACAGTTAACGTGGTCTCATCTGGAATGTAAATTGGCTTAAGTAAAATGAAATGTCCCCTTCAGACGTTTTTAAGGTAACCAATTTGTTCCTTATCCTCAACTTTTTTTTCGCATAATTTGCCAGACTGTTCCAATAAAAAGATTTGCGTGGAAGTTTTAATGTCGTCCTCGACCCCTAACAAGGATTTATATTCCGAAGGAAAGCAATCACTCGACGGTTACGATCAGCCATTGTGGCTGCTGGACCGCAGCCATTTCAACGTGCCTACTACTTAATATGCATGAGCGATTTGCATGAAAAGTCACGTCAGATCAGTCATCAGATTCGACTGCTAGTAAATAAATAAGAAATTACACATTAGAAATTCATCACTATAAACATGTCTAGTTTAAAATATTGGATGATTTCAAGTACATAAACGATCTGAAAGTGCTAGGAAACAGGGAAATCGGGCATTTTGCACCATGCATCAAGTTTACTTACGAATCCAGCAAAAGTTTGGCCACGTCTTCATCGGAATATCTCCAAACCTGGCTTTAGAAGTTTGCTAGCGATCATTTTGGCCTTTTATATTTATCCTGGCCTTCAATCGGTCTTCTTCCTGGCTTTTTCTAGCGCTTTTACTGGCTGAATCAGTCAGATATTTCTTTGGCCGTGGCATTTTGCTGTTGGCCAACTACTCTTCATATCTGCGTCCACCGCGCATATCCGCTTTCGCATGACGCTATTTTTGCATGAATACTATTGAGGTATTTCAAACGGCGCGGGGAGTTTTTGCGGTAGCCAAAACTATTTTCACACTTAATATTCGGGGGATTGCAAGCGTTCTCAGAGAAAGCATTTATTTATTCCCGTTTGTTTTGGTCATATCTATTAAATTATATTTAAAAAATGAACAGATTAGTTACCTTTAAAGCATGTAATAATACTCTGCTATGACATGTCATTTGTTTAACATGGTTTCCCACAAATAGAGGGGAAAAAACTGAAAAGGGGCTGGAAGCACATTTACTCTTTTTTCCTCATTGAGATATTCTAGAGCTATGAATATTCAAATATAGATATATCCCAGGCCATGCACACCGCCTACAACTGCTGCTTGTACCAGATTGACCGCAGAAAGAGCAGTGCCATCAAGATGGCCAGCGTTCAGTGGCGGCCTTACCTATGTTTCAAACGTTTCAACTGAAAAGCCCCCCACCCTCCAGGGGGCCCCCCAACTGACGGGCGAAAATTAATATTCTAAACCTTGACAATAAAACTATTGATGAAGCCACCTTGACATCACCTATCGGTTTATTTAGGCAGTTTGACCAATGCTGTCTTGATTTTTTTGAAACCGGATGTGATTCTTAACCCCTTTGCACAAAAGCAAAATCTGGCTTTTTATGAGTAACCTTATTTTAGGCTTTATAATTTGAGATTGCAGCTTCACAGAGAGGAAGGGAATGGCTCTACTGAGTCGAGACTCTTGAAGCATTTAGAATTCCATCGTATTTCAGTTTATTTTCATAATTTTGGTAGAGAAAAAGGGCTGCAAATAAAAAATCTTCCTGAAAATTCAGCATCGAAGCTGTAAAAAAAAAATACTGAGAATTGAAAAATGGCTGGGGGTTAAAACTACAAATTTCTGAGATCATAAACTCCTTGACCACAAGTATAATTCATCTGAGCATTACATTCTAAATGACTTCAGTAGGAGTCAAATAAGACAGCTATCCAGGTGGCTCCCCGAACTCTAAGAGCCCTCAAAATGGCGCACTGTCAAATCCAGTGGTTCTCAAACTCGTTCCTGGCGCCCCACTGTGTGTGCTGGTTTTTGTTCCGACAACAATTACAATCTTAGGATTTAACAAGGGGTCGATTTGTCTTAATTAGCTGCAATCCATGTTTAGAGCAGTTATTTACCACCTTTAGCCGCATTTTTATGGACTTATCCATTGTGCCACGAAGAATAAAAACCCTCAAACATGTTATGCTTTTTTTTTCCATGTTATGGGGATTTTCAGGCAAAAACATTTCTAAACAGATCAAATTAGACTCTGAGAAAATCAGTAAGCTCCAACTTGGGTTGCTGAACACAAGTGTTCTGAATTCTTTCAAAATAATTTGTTTGAACTCAATAAAATGAACATGAAATGAAACAGGTGTGACTTGCCAAATAAATTGCTGGTTTTTGCAACCACGTGTTGACAGTTTCACCAATTGATTGTTTACGTTGATTAAGGGTATGGTCAAATTTCCCTCTGCAGTTATTTATTCTGGTTTTTTACATATCTCATTGTGGATATGAAATTTTAACTCTTCATGGCATGTGAAGATTTGTCAAATGTGGCTTAAGAGGACAAATAACTGCTCTAAACATAAATGCACGTAATTAAGGTAAATCAGCAGCTTGTTAAAATCCTAAGATTGCAATTTGTGGTCAGAACAAAAACAAGCACACACAGTGGGGTGCCAGGACCGAGTTTGAGAACCAATGCTCAAATCATTAAAAAATCATATATTTAATGCTGAGTTCCCACTGTCGTGCGCTCCATTACAAACGCCACGATTGGCCATTCGTAGCTGATCGTGGAACTTCTCTGAAGCTGCTTTCACACCGGACGGGAAACAAATTTTTTGCGCGACAGATTACATTCAAAGTCAATGCAAAGACGCGAATATTCGCGTCTTTGCATTGCATTGACTTTGAATGTAATCTGTCGTGCAAAAAATTCATTGCGCGTCAAGTGTGAAAGTGGCTTAAAATTTCATGTTTGGATACGAGGTGATGCGATGATCACAATTGACAATTAATCGTGTTGATCGTAGGAAATTTTTGAACCGTCCAAAACTTTTCTACGATCAACATGATTGCCACGGCTGACCTCAAGATCTGATAAGATCTGATAGGATCTCCATGATTAAGACCACGATTTCAATTGTGCTGCGAATCGTAATAGTGGGAACCTAGGAACTGTTAATTGTGGGAACTCAAATCAACTGTTGATGCATGAAATTCAAGATGAATGAATGATTTTCTGGTTGAATTGAGCATGAGTTTACTGATATAGAAGCAGGTGGACATCAATGGTCACCAATAACCTCTCCAAACCCAAAACATGCCTGTCCTCCATGATGAAATTTAGAATTTTGTCCATTTTTCTTCAGAGTCCCGCAAGCCAGCACACACACTCATTAAAGGAACTGCCTTTTTAACGGTCAGAACATTCACCCTGCAAAAAAAGCAAGCAGTTCCCACGTCTGAGCTTGCAACCTTATATAAACATTCTCCACACCTTATAAGGAACAAGTATAACTCATTAACTCAGTGATATCTGAAATATACCTTATTATAACAAAACAAACATTCCACTATCAGGAAAAAGCAGTCCATATGCTACCCTAGATTGAACAGAATGGTGTGACGAACATTAGCAGTGGGGTCTACAGAAGTGCGTGAGCTGTTTGCATTTTAAATGATCCCAAATCTCGGCACTGAATTTCATTGAATAAGGTATAAATTCTAAAACAAAGACCCACATTGAGCATATTGCCACCACATGCCGTATTACCACCAAAGCCTAACAGTTACTCTGACTAACCAATGTGGCAAACAAGCTATGCGATCATCATGGCTATGGAAGACCGAAAATAAAAAACAGCTTGCCAGCTAGCCATAAGTAGAATATATATATATATATATATATATATATATATATATATATATCAGTGGCGGCTGGTGAACTGGCGATAGGGGAGGCTCAGTCCCCTAAAATGAATGATTGGTCACAACCTGTTTTCAATCATTCATTTAAATTACCATTACAGAAACTCTGATAACTCTCAACATTATCAGATGTGGCCAGTTTTTATTTACAATGCATTACGACTCCGGACTTCTCACGCTTTTCTTAATTCAGGGATTGGAAGCAATGCATGTGTTTCATGATCGTTTAAATGTGCATCCTCCAGTGCACAAGGACTTCAATTCCGCGCGAGAATCTCTTATATACGCGTTGATTGGATAATTGCTGACTACAGCAGAGGAACGTAAATATGCCACTTAAACTTACACCAAATGCGTGAGAGTTGACAGGTTGCTGGAGAGTTTTGGGTCTCCTTTGACGGACTTTTCGCTTAATTATGCACCAAATGTTCTCAATCGGTGTAAGATCAGGACCGCAGGCAGGCCAGTTCAGCACACGGACTCTTCTACTTCGAAGCCATGCTGTTGTAATAGCTGCAGTATGTGGTTTTGCATTGTCCTGCTGAAATACACAAGGCCTTCCCTGGAATAGATGTCGTCTGGAGTGGAGCATGTGTTGCTCTAAAATCTTTATATACCTTTTAGCATTCATGGTGCTTTTTAAAACATGGAAGTGTCCCACACCATATGCACTAATGCATCCCCATACCATGAGAGATGCTGGCTTTTGAACTGAACGCTGATAACAGGCGGGGTGGTCTTTCTCCTCTTTAGCCCGGAGGGCACGACGCCCATGATTTCCAACAAGAATGTCAAATTTGGGCTCGTCTGACCACAGGACACTTTGCCACTTTGCTACAGTCCATTTTAAAAGAGCCTTGGCCCACAGAACAAGGTGGCGCTTCTGGATCATGCTCAACAATGGCTTCCTTTTTGCATGATAGAGTTTCAGGTGGCATCTGTGGATGGCACGGCGAACTGTGTTTACACACAGTGGTTCCTTGAAGTATTCCTGGGCCCATTTAGTAATGTCAATGACAGAATCATGCTGGTGAGTGATGCAGTGGCGTCTGAAGGCCCGAAGATCACAGGCATCCAGTAAAGGTCTTCGGCCTTGTCCCTTATGCACAGAGATTTTTCCAGTTTCTCTGAATATTTTGATGGTGTTATGCACTGTCGATGATGAGACCTTCAAAGCCTTTGCAATTTGACGTTGAGGAACATTGTTTTTAAAGTATTCCACAATTCTTTTACGCAAGCCTTCACAGGTTGGAGAGCCTCTAGCCATCTTAACTTCTGAGAGACTCAGCCTCTCTAAGAAATCCCTTTCATAGCCAATCATGTTACACACCTGATGCCAGTTAACTTAATTACTTGCTAAATGCTCTTTCAGCTGATTCTCTTATATATTAATTGCTTTTTCAGCCCTTTTATGCCTGTGTCCCAACTTTTTTGAGACCTATTGCAGCCAGAAAATTTGAAATAAACTAATTTTGTGGATAAAAATGTAAAATGTCTCAGTTTCAACATTTGAAATTTTATTTATGTTCTATTGTAATAACATATTGGCTCATGGGATCTGAATTTTGCATTTTGATTTTATTCACAATTTACGCTTCGTCCCAACTATTTCGAAATTGGGGTTGTAATTTCGCAGATTATGGAGCACTTTCATCGTTATTGTAAGATGAGCATTTACAAATTTGCTGCGTGCACAACTCAGCTGACAGAGACAATGTCGAATGCTTTATCATTTTCATCGATGCATGAGTACAGCCGAGCTATGATTGGCTGATGGCACATACAATGGTACCAGAGCCGATCTGTGATTGGCTGATGTGCGTAATGGTACCAACCGACCTGCAGAACAAAATTTCGCAGCCAGTTCAGGCACTAGTGTAACTTGGGCCGTACAAAATGATGAATATTAAGGGGGGGGGCCGATGTGCTAAGATTATTCTTAAGAAGTTGAAAATTGAAAAACAAACAACAAATTCATTTTAAATCGATCAAGTTATTACAAAAATTAAAGTATGAAATTAAAGTGTCCATATATTTTATTTACAAATATTTATAATAATAACAATATCCTCTTCGGGGCCCCTGTGAATGCTGGGCCCCTAGAATCGTCCATGGTTACCCCCCCTTACAGCGCCCCTGACTATGCCTGATTGACAATCAATCAATTTTAACTTTTTTTACCAAACGATTAAGACCTAGCCTAGGCTTTATGTAGCCTGTAATGATGAAGAGGTGATAGTGACAAAATGGAAATCTTAATAATTAATTAGTAAAAATCTTAACTCTCTCGGTAATTCCGTGTATTGTTTTGACCTTCTGTTTATCGGATTATGAAAAAGGGCTGAAAATAAACTCCATATTTTTTTGAATGGCATTGAAAAGTGCATATTTAAAGGGGAAAACATTTTCGTAAACATATTGACCACGCATTGAACACGGCATAAGAAAGGTTTCAATATTTGTTAATGGTATTGCGTTAGCTTTCTGAAAGCAAATATGGCCAAATTTGCTGTCTTGTGAACATTTTGAGTGCCACGCACTGAGCAATAATGTCGTGGATGAAATTGGCACGCCATTCTGGCGTTTAGTCTTCATAAATTAGTAAATCAATCCTCTGATTGCTAATCAAGCAAAGTAATAGGGAATTATTGTTTGTTTAACAGTGAGGATTCTGCCTCCCCTAACTGACCTTCGATGGCACATCACTGGTACGAATTAACCCCGTCACTGCATGATATGAAATTGCATTACAATCCTAAAACATGAAATCAATAACAAATTATTCGGAAAAATCATGAAAATAGCAGTCATAAATGTCTTACCTTGCAGATGGACAACCAGTTGCGGAACGATGGTCAAGAATAAGGATAGATTCAGACAATTTTTATCATAATTCCCTTTTCTCTAACGGTCGGCAGCATATAAAATTGTGGACACCATACTTGCAGTAGAGGAAATCAGCCGACTCGCAGCAACATACTAGAAAACTTTTGTTGCCGATCAAACGTGTTTACGGAGTCATTCCAGGAAACATGAAAATCAATAAATTGATGCCTGTAATCATAGAATACAAAACAAAATATGTCTTCGGTAACGATCATGATTTAGTGGACACGAATAGAATTTTTCAGGTTTAAGTTAATTATTCTCAAAAACAATGAAAATTAGCAGAGGAAGTTGGTTCATCGGCGTAAGGAAAGTCAGTTTTTCTGCGGAGTAGCAGTACATTTGAGTGCCACTCACTCAAGACCTGCCAGCCGTGGTAACGGTCGTGAGCACAGCGGAAACCTCGGGCAACAACCGTTCCCCGATAATTTTAGTCTGATACCACCTTAATATGTTCTCAACTAGAAACGTTTTGTAACAAAGTGTAATTCATTCACTGGACTGTGAGTGAATAACATACGGGCAAAGCTTAATGATACAGTCTAATTTTAATTTCCCACATCCTTTAAGTTAAAAACTTTTTTATGTCACGTTTTGGCGTCCTCTTTAAGGCAAAAAAAACATTAATTAACTTACTTAAAAAACTACTTGGGTTCAATTGGTAGTTTTATCCTCACTATATCTCTTAACATGTGCTTAACAAAATAATCATGAATTAAATGCATTAATCATTATCTGCTGATAATAAAGCAATGAACAATAACTGTCCCGAAAATCTGTCCAGTATTGTGAAAACACACACACACACACACACACACACACACACACACACACATAAACAATTTTACTCACTCATACATTGAAGAAGAACCTTTCCTCATTAAATCCCTCCTCCACATGCCGCAGATCTACCCGGTAGAGGGAATCCCCCAGTCCTGTTTCATTCGGAAAAATTCCCATTGACCATGTCCTTAACTCGTTTAAATGTAAATGTGACTGAGTACTTCAGGCCGGTTTTGGAAATCTTTTTTCTTTGAAATCGTGTCATTTTCAGCTGCGCAACCATGCACAATGTTAAGAGAATACAACCTACCTTGCTGTTATGCGAAGGTTTAGATACTTTTCTGATGGGTCAATCAATCTCTTTCAGTTACTGTGGAAAGTTTATACTCTCTGGAATTGGATAAGAAACCTGTCAATCAATAGGTCATTACTGGGAAAGTTTCACCTGGCAGTGAAGTATAACTGTGCGTTGGGCAGATTTGCTTAAGTAAACAATGAGTGAGTGGCTAATCAATGATAATACGTAGTAGGATATAAGGGAGCGATGAATTTGTTGATGGAGGAATTTACATGTAAATCCAAAGTAGAGAATTGCACGTTTTTGAAATGTGATGATTATAATTGATAATAGAATGACATAGTATCAATACCATGTCGAATTTTTGCTTCAGAAAACTGGTTTTTCCTAACTACTTAATTGGGATACCATTGGCTCACAATGGACAATGATTTTTTCTGTCACAGGAGACTATTTTTTTGAACTGCTGGATAGATTCTATGGGCATGTATATTGAGGCTTAGCTGAGGAGTTTAATTCATGCATCTCCTGGGAAACAGGGATGGGACTGAACTCGTCCATATTGCAAAACGTGTTCGAGCTTGGCTTGCTAATGAATATTCAATAACTGATCCGGTCATGCCTCTAGTGATAGAATGGTGTAACTGCTTGCATAAATAGAGCAGCTTCATGCCCGCTGGCATCTACATCTGCCCAAAGGGGTAAAATGAAACAAGACACTTGTAGCATTTAGAATTCAATCGTATTTTGGTTTCTCTTCATAATTTTATTTCAAAGTAAGGGCCGCAAACACAAAAAATCTTCCATGAAAATTCAGCACTGATGTAAAAAATAAAAAAACTGAGAATTGTAAAATGGCTGGGAGTTACAACAATACATTTCTGGGATCATAAACTCCTTGTCCACAAGTATACTTCATCTGACAGTGATATCAAAATGATCTATTGTCTATGAGCCAAATAAGATAGCTCTCCAAGTGGCTCCCCATGCTGTCAGAGCCCTCAAAATTATGCATTGTCAAATCATAAAATAGTCACATTTAACACAAATCAACTTTTGACTCAAGTTCAATATAAATTATAGCTGCTGCGCAGCAATGGTTGGGGCCGGGCAATTTTAGGCAAAATTAGGCAATTCTGAGCAACAAGCGGAGTGTAGGAAGATGAAAAAAAGGTGGCATTCCAATGTGCATTTTACATCAGTTGAGGCTTGAACTCACAATTTCTGGCACAAGAGACTATGCTCTCTCACTGAGCTAATTAGCAAGAGGCAACTTTGCGGTATATATTATGTTCAAAACTACTTCTAGCTCAGTGGTTCTCAAACCCGGTCCTGGCACCTCACTGTGTTGCTGCTGTTTGTTCCATCCACAATTGCAATCTTAGGATTTTAACAAGCAGTTGATTTGTCTTAATTAGATGCTGTTATGTTTGGAGGTGTTATTTATCCTCTTAAGCCACATTTGAAGAATCTATACATGCCTTGAAGACTAAAAAGGAGGCATCCCATTAAGCATCAAAATCAGCCCTCCTGATTTTCCAAATTATTTGTTTTTAGGATACTAGTATATACCCTTTAACATATCAGAATCTACTTGATAAGTGTTAGCAAGCAGATTTATTGGAAATTTTTACATTTGAAATTGGCCCTACCAGAATGGCGACTCTGTCCATTACACAGGAATACTAAAGTTTGGGGTATCTACGCAGCAAACTGGACACTGTAACAGTTTGTACTTGATATCTAAGCATATTATCGGTTGTTTTGTTCTGCAGCGGTGGTCCTCTTCTTGCATAAAATACAGCAGTGGTACTTTCACCATGTTGGAACATTGTACTGACAAAGACCATTCCAAATCTCACCTATAAATACCACCTCTTGTGTGTTCATTGGTCAAAAATATCTCAGAGATGATTGGTTTTTGAATTCTGAAACTTGAATCTGATTAGTTTGGGATATGTTAGTTAATCCTTTTATTATTGGTGGAATATTTCCCACAATGTGATTGGTCTGATAATTATCATGTCAATTCTTATTGGATATATTTTCCAGACATTTATTGCTCATGTCAAGAATGAGAGAAACTCTTGTCTCATGAATAAACAACTCAGAGGATTAAGAAAGCAAAATGTTACGAGTTGCTCCTGGAATATAGGTCTCATAAACAGCTGTCATGCATGAGTTTCTTAATAATTTTCACATAATAATGGCCATAGTAAAAGATAATCACATATCAAGAGATTCTACTGCAATATTAATATATAGGAGTCCATAAAACTGACATTCTCCACCAATGACAAGTACATGTATTCAAAGATGCAACAAAAATTTTGAAATAATGACCTACAATTTCACATTCTCAGCTCAAAATCAGTAATATTTTGCCCATATGATTGTTATGCACGATCATATCAATGTATTTTATGAATGAGTGGGGTTCTTATTTTCTTTCTGGCCAAAATTGTTATCTGAAACATTTCAGGTCTGCCAGTGCCATTTTTCATTAAAGTCTTTTTTAAACATAGAGCACAACATTGGGCCAAAATTTTTATTTCTCTAAAATGAAGCTAACTATATGTATATTCAAATAAGCAAATACAAAAATGTCCTTATTGTGTGCTGTTATGTTTTTCTGGCCTTAAATGCCGGAAAATCCAGTAAAATTGGTGAAAATGGCTGGAATGCCTACTTTTAATGTGAAGAAAGCATCAAATAGATTACATATAAATGAAAATTTTGTCATTTCTAGACAGATTAACACCTAAATAATAGATTCCAAGCCATGGTTTGATTGAAATTTGAAAAAAAAAAAAATTCTTGAGGATTTCTTCCCGATAATGGGACGCCACCTTTCATATCCACATTGAGATATATTAGAAACTAGTATAAATAACTGCAGAGGGAAACAATTAACCAAACATTTAATCTACATAAACAATCAATCGGTCCCTTGTTGGTGAAACTGTTGACACATGGTCGCAAAAACTGCCAATTCATTTGGAGAACAATAGAGTCATACCTGTTTTGTTTTATTTAATTTTATTAAGTTCTGGCCAATTATTTTGAAAGAATTCAAAACACCTGTGTTCAGTAACCTAATTTGGGGTTTACTGATTTTCTCAAAGTCTGATTTGATCTGTTTAAATATGTTTTAACCTGAAAATCCTCACAAAATAGAAACTAAGTCTAATATGTTCAAGGGTCTTGATTCTTCATGGCCCAGTGATATGTCCATTAAAATATGGCTTAAGATGGTAAATAACCGCTCTAAACATGGAATGCAGCAAATTAAGACAAATTAACAGCTTTTTAAAATTCTACAATAGCAGTTGCGGTTGGAACAAAAACCAGCGTACACAGGAGGGCGCTAGGATCGAGTTTGAGAACCACTGTTCTAGCTCATTATAGGAATTCTGCTGCAAAGACAGTGTGTAAAGGCAGATTTCAAACGGCTGTCAAAAATTCAGTTATTTAGACAAAAACCCTAAAATACACAAATTGCATCTAGGCAGCATGGAGATGAAGGTAATCTGTTTTTAACAATGATTTATTGGCTCCATAAGTGAAAAACTGATGTTTAAAAAATGGCATTTTTGCATTGACTCCAATTGTTCGCATGAGAGCAAAATTCAAAATGCTGTAAAAAATTCAGTTTTTGAGACAAAATCCTGATATTTTCCAAACATCATTTACCATGACTCCAAAATTTGTCATTTTTTTAATGAACATTTAAAATGTATTTAGCAATAATATGCAAGTATATGTTTATAATACCGTTTACAGTCAAACATTTTGATGCCTTAATTTTCGATAATTCAAAAATCTGTGTGAATCGTTTGTGTAGGGCAATCTGAAGATGCTCTGTAGCACGTTTGGTGTCAATTGAACAAAAATTGTGGGAGACGATAGGTTTAATATGTTTTACAGTTTTTGAAAAAAAAAACAGCGTGCTGGACTTCATAATTTGCAGAGGTTTAAATGTACAAAAGTTTCTTCAGTATTGGGACTACATTGTGGTATCGTTGCAAATCTGTAGCACAAATGGTAGATTTGTTGTGAATTTTCAAAATTTTGAACTTTAGAGGCTTGCTGTAGCGCCACCATCAGGACTATTGGCCTGTTTTTGCAGCTGAGGCAATCTGGCATGGGACTGGACCTTTGTGCAAAGTTTGGTGATTTTTCACGCATGGGAAGTAGGATTTCCTCGGAAGAAGAAGAAGAAAAAGAAGAAGAACATGCAAGAGAACAATAGGGTCCTGGCAGCTTAGGCTGCCCGGCCCCCAATTAATGATTTTCTAGCGGAATTTAGCATGAGTTTATCAATATTGGCGCAGATGGACATCAATGGTCACCAGTAAACACTCCAAACCAAAAACATGCCTTTTCTCCATGATGAAGTTTAGAATTTTGTCCATTTTTCTTCAGAGCCCCATAAGCCAGCACATGCACTAAAGGAACTGCTTATTTCACAGTCAGAACATTCACCCTGTAACGGAAAGCTAGCAGTTCCGGGAAACCGACGCAAAACACAAAGTTGTAGCTTTAAATGATTTCCACACCCTGTAAGGAGCAAGCGTAACTCACTAACGCGGTAATATCGAAATGTACCTTCTTTTAACAAAACAGACATTCCACTATAAGGAAAAAGCAGGCAAGATGCTACCCTAGATTGAACAGAATCGGTGCAACGAACATAGCAGGGGATTTACCAAAATCTTCGAGCTGTTGGCATTTCAAACAAGTGAAAACCGTTTGTTAGGCATTCTATTTCATTGAATCCGGTATAAATTCCAAAACAAATCACCACATTGAGCAAAATGCCTCCACATGCAGTATTATATGCAAAGGCTAACGGTTACTCTTATAAACCATATACCAAACAAGCTCTGTGATCATCATAGCTCTGGTAAAAAAAAAAAAAAACCATCTAGCCAGCTTGCTAGCTAGCCATAAGCACTCCATACTACTCCATTGTACTTACTCATAATGAAGAAAAGCTTTCCATCATTGAATTCCTCCTCCAAAGACACGCAGTAATCCAGTACAAGGAGCCATCCAGTCCTTCCATTCAGAATAACTCCCATTGTTCACATCTGTATCACATTTCCATCTCGTACTTGTAACCTTAAGACTACTGAGTTGATTTGGAAGTCTTTTTTTCTATGCATTCATGTCATTCAGCTGTGCAAGGTTGAGAGAATATGACCTAACTTGCTGTTACTCAAAGGTTTACATACTTTTCTGAGTGTCAAATCAATGTCTTTCAATTACTGTGAAAAGTTTATACTGTCTGGTATTGGACAAAAAACATGTCAATCAATAGGTAATTATCAGTAAAGTTTCACGTGGGTGTGAACTATAACTGTGCTCTATGCAGGTAAGCCTGAGCAAGCATTAAAGTGACTGGGTTTCAAAGAGAGATAGTATGAGGATATAAGTGAGCACTGAATTCGTCGAGGGACGGATCTACACATGAATAAACGGTAGGCAATCACACATTTCTAATATCTGATGACCGTAATTGATAGTAGAATGACATAGTATCAATAGTATCATTGTATCAAGTTAAATCTTCACTGGCTGCTGCAAGTCCAATGTGTCCTGTGAGGTATTGCTCAGGAACCAGTCGCGAGAACCAAGCAGTGCAGAAAAACTGGATTTTATTATGGAAGGGGGGAAACCCCCGCAGAGCAGGAGGCAACAGTACAGAGTCCACAATCCAAAAACCAAAAATCCAGAGGACGAAATCCGAGTCGTTAACAGGGCAGCAATCACAGTACTCGTAGTCGGGCAAAAAGGGTTCGATACACAGATGCAGAAGGTAATCCAAAACAGAGCCAAATCGTAATCAGGGACGGTCCAGTCAGAAGTGAATCACAAAGAATACGAGGTGAAAACAAGCGTAGCACAGGCAAACCAAGGGAAACGTTCTGACGGGGAACTGCTGTGAGAAGACTGCTTAAATACACACAAGGGAAGTCACATGCTATGATTAGGGACAGGTGAATTGGATCAGACTAATTACGAAGGAGCAAACACGAGGGAGAACCTAACCACATGAAATTGGCAAAAGCCAAAACACGGACAGGGATCACGAGACAGCCTATTGACAAAACATACAGCTCCGGTTAGGGAGTTCTAACGTGCACAGATAATGAGAGGCAGAACAGAGTTAAGCAGGTGCGGAGGATCTGCTGAAACTTAGCAAAGTAGATTGAGTGAAGACAAGAGGCGGAGACTAGAACAGGGCGAGTGCTGAGAGCTTGTTAATCAATTAGTAAAGTGCAGCTATACAATCCCTAGTGCTTGTTAGTAAGTTAGTACTATATACAATGTTAGTCAGAGTTAGTAAATTTAACTAAAACAACAAACTGTTAGTATTGGTTAGTAATGACAGAACAGCAAGGCGAAGGAAGCAAACGAGATTAGAAGGAATGATTGAAAACCCAGAAACCATGAAATCACCTGAAAGTGTGGCACACAATACTGGGGGAAAATAAGCTGTCACATAACACAAGACCAGACAGGGGAGACAAAGTGCAATGCATGGTAAAATACAAAACAATGACCGGAATCTAACTGGGGAAATGGACTATGGCAGAAATTACAGAAATAAACAGAAACAAAACATGGCATGGAACAAGGCATAGCAAAACATGAACAGAACAGAGCAGAACAGAGCAAAACAGATCAGAATCATAACTTGTCAGTGTTATATTGAAACTGGACCTGCTAGTCTCCATGCATGTTTGTTTCTGGGGCACTGCTTCCAATGATGCCAGGCCCTGAGCATTCTGCTTGCATGCAAAGTATTGTCTTCACTGTGATCGGCTTGCGATGTTGTCAGTTTGATTTTCAGGGAGGCCATTTGATTCTGTGGTTGGTGACATTTACAACGAGACCTCAGCCACTGTAATCGCACAAACCTAGCCTCAGAGCCCCGCGTTCCCATTGCGTCTAACTGAGAGTCCATGTGCCATTACACCAGGCGCATTGCAGACGTGGAGATGTGGGGGATGCAACACCACACTTTTGCTAAAAATATATTCCATCCCCCACACTTTTTTTACGAGACCAAATGAGATTAAATAGCCAACGTAAAAAAATGACACCTGCAAATGAGTAGGACCACCCCCCCAACACACACAGGCACAAAGAGTAGCCCAGGCTGCACACATTGGTCAGATTGAGTCATAGACCTTCCAGCCAATCACAGGAAATACACCAGTTGGCATCGGTGGAGAGGGAACCTCAAATCAATATGTGTTAGAGTAACATGAGCAGAAGCCCATGGGCGCTGCCATGACAGAATGCCTACTTCCGCTGTTCGGTTTTGTTTTTCTGGTAGCCTTGATGCCAATGACAGCAACAGAGCCAGCAAGCCCAAAAAACAAAAACATGAGAAATAATGACATCAATAGGATGTTCATCATTTAACCACTCACCGCTGAACATAAGCACTTCGGCAATGAAAGCACAATAACGTCTTTGTAAATATATTTAATTGTTCCCATGTTTGGATAACTGAAGAGAGCTTTGGTTTAATGAATAACGCCGCCTTCCACAGAATAGCTGCTGCATGACTACATGATTTCCCTAATCCGGCAATACACGAGCAGTTGACTGTCTCCACGACTCCACTTTCCCTCAGCATTACCCACGCTGTATGTTCAGCTTGACTGACACTCTGGCTGGGCTCAACAGCTGCCTTCAGAAATATGAAGTCACTGTGTTTCTTGAACAGTACTTTTTACCTATTTTGTTACTATGTAGGTAATTATATGCCTGCATGCTTTGATAATTTCGCAACTCTTCGGCATCAACACCTTCGGAAAACCCAAGGTAACTAGAGGCACTCCTTGAGTGCAAACCTCCGCCAAGGCAGCAGTCGTAATCTTGCTGAGTGAGCATTGCTCTTAAGAAATTTAAGGTTTATCACATAACTGAAGTTCTTTTCTCATAGCCCAGGTCATGACATATTTTTGACATGACCCTTTATTTCACTTTTGCGAAAATCATATTGGCTGAGAGCGTGGGGGGAAAAAAATCGCTTAGCGTTACGTCTCGCTGTTTCTACCAAGCCAAACTGAATACCTTGTGTAACGTTGGTTGAATTGCTATGGCTCAGTGCTGCAGGAGGCTAGTTAAGCACCACTGACACAACTAAGTTCACTAAGCTAGGTAGCAATACTTTTTCAAAACCAGTATGTCACAATAGTTTGGTATGCAGCAAGCTAACATTAGCTTGCTGCATGTTAGCTTTTTACAAAGCGTTGCTCGTTCAGCCACAAATGTCTGTGACTCAGAGACTGAGTAAGCAGAGCGATGTAGGGAAATTACATTTGCTTTCCATGAAATTACGCAGTTCAGTAATGTAATAAACAGAATGAGAAAGTTATGAAAGTGGTTGAGTAAATTTTAGGTTTGCTGCTCATTAAACTTGTTTCATAACTATTATATGACGCGCCCACTCTTGTAAGATCTGTATATCTGCAACATAGGATTTTGCGATGGTTGCTGTGGTGGGCATATTGTTTGACCGATCGCCATCAAAATCAATAGGTAATAGCGACCCACCCACAAAATTTCAGAGATCCGTTCATTACTTTTTGAGTTGTCGTGTTCACTAACAAACAGACAAACGGCACCGATCACATATACCTCCTGCCAACTTTGTTTTGCGGAGATTAATAATTAACTAGATGCAGCTAACATCGGGCCATTGTTTTATGTCATCTACCCACTCCATGAGAAGTGACAGGTGAGACGCTGTAATGGAATTGTCCTCATGACTTTTTAAAACATCCATACTGTGTATCCACCTCCGTTTTGTTTCTATTTGTATTAGCTAAAAGCTGGCTTTTACAGCTATGCAACCGTAAACAAACACATCAACCGGAAGAGAAGAACCGAGAGCCGCTATGATTTATGGGCAACATCACGAAGTCATGAAAAAGGTGGATACCTTGAGCTTCAGAAGGATTCGGCAGCAGTCTGACTCAAGGTGAGGTAGTGGCAAATGTAAATTACCTACTGCATCACACTAAATTAGTGAAGCAAAATTCACTGTCACAGCAATGTAATGCAGTTATATTTACTTAATGTCCATCATGAAACATGAAATAGGCACCCTGTTCATCTCTGTGAGAGATAGCCGAACCACCTCAGCTAGCTTGTAGCTTCTAGTGTTACATTGCCCGCGAATTTCACACTATTGAAGTTAGCAGCGAACTTTTTAAAAGCCGTGTCTTTCAGCATTGTTCATGTCATATAGACCTATTCGCTGTCTCAGTGTTGTTATGTTGTCATTATTATCCATGAATGAAATGGCTGTCTTGCTTCGAGCCAAACTATGTTACTATGAAGTTAGATAGCGAGCTCGGTATGATGTTAGCGCAAGTATGGTTAACTGTTCAGTTTTCGTGTCAACGCAGATTTCGTCCTAATATAAGTAATGCGTTATTCTCGCCGATTCTGCCATTGGTTTCGAGTCTCTTACATTTTTGTCAATAGCTGCAGTGTTTTTCTAGCTTTTGTGAGGAAATACAGCGTGAAAATGAGGTAAAAGCCAATGAAAATGCAAAACTTTATGAAATGTCTAATCCCGCTTGTGTAATACCGCTTACGTCATTTATATGTGAGGTATGAATGGTTGTATGGCACACGAAAAACGACATTAGCAGGTTACAGACCACAATTAAAAAGCCCATTTAGCATCATTATAAGATTTTATTTTGCAAATACTATTTAAAACCTTTCAAATTCAATCATATTTTGTTTTCAGATAGTCCCAATCAATACTCACAAAATATCAAAAAATGAAAAGGGGTTGCTCGATTAGATTTCTAATTTTTGTACAATGCTTCAAGCATCCTTTGTTGCTAAACTTGTCATTTTGATCAACTCATCAATTTATGCAAATGAGTTCAAATAGCATCTAATGAAATATAACACACAACCATGAGTTAAAGAGGCTCTATGCAACTATTTTAGCTAAACTAACCTTAATATAACAGGTTAAGAGTCATTGTGATGGTTGTATAACACTTTACTGGTCGATTGGTGTCTGTTTCCACTCTCTCTAGCGCCTCTGGGCTGAGATAGGGAATATGCAAGTTTGGGTCGGCGAGCCGCGGCCAAGTCTCGAGGGAGTCTCAGGTCTCGCGAGGTAACGAACTGCATTACGGCACTTCGCACAAACACACCTGCAGTTAGGCACTGGCTAGCCATATAATCGATGTAGCAATGGGGTTATTACTCCAACATTCATCATGGAACAGCCAAATAAAAAAACAGAGAAAACCGATGTTGGAGGAACAGAGAAAGAGGAACCGGCAGACTGACCGAGAGAGATCCCAGACGTGATTGAATATTGGACGGGCTTATTGCGCAACTTCGACAAGATTCTTGCGAAATTTTTCGGGAATCTCGTGCAGCCGGATTACTTGCAGACGCGCTCGAATGCACCCAGTGATCTGGTGTTGTACAGATTATTTGTGAGCATGGACCTATAAGGTGAACTGGACAAACAATGAAGGCTGGAACGCACGCCGATATGGGCTTAGCGGTCAAGCTGATATTGCAAGTCACGTGATGCCATGGGGGCCAAAAAGAAATTTCTCCATAGGGAATAATTGAAAAAGGCAAGCTGATAAATCCATGAATAATTTTTTTTTGACAGTCACAAATTATCGATACTGAAACTGTTTATTTTTCTCTTTTAAATCGTTAATGCCTCGGTCCTCGGCAACGACAAAAAATTTTATTTATATTCAGGCTATGTGAAAATCAACGGGTCCTCATATATAAGCGCGTTCTCATCTCCAAAGAATTTAGTACTGCAGCGGATGTGAGTGGGTGGAGCAATGGGCATTCCTTGCTGTCCGTCTGTGATCAACATTATAGACGTAGCCAAGTCGGTAAAGTGAGCTGGCGTTACGGTGCAAATATACTGAGCAACAAAAGACATGCAGGTTAATTAAAGACAGACCGGAAAATAAGTTTGCGCATAATTATTATAGAAAATCAAATTTATTACTAGCATGTGCACATCTACACTCCTTTCATCAAACTTTTCTTTGTTTTGCAGTCACTTTGACTGAGTTACCATAAGAGTACATTAACTAACTAGCTAACTTGGGTTTCTTTTGTTGCTCAGTATATTTTAGCCATTTTATTTTAATTGATGAAAGGCCGTAATATGTAGCGACTCGATTGCCACGCTTCATTATGTAGCGCGGCAAAATGTACCGTAAGCTAAGGCCACTGTTGTGACATCCTAGAACCATGTACGCAGCCAACACTCACCTTACTTTTTTCATTCAACTCCAATTTTGAAATAGTTGGGACAAAGTATAAATTGTTAATACAATCAAAATGCAATGACTTTCAGATCACACGAGCCAATACGTTATTTACAATAGAACATAGATAACATTTCAAATATTGAAACTGAGACATTTTACATTTTTATCCGCAAAATGAGCTTATTTCAAATTTTCTGGCTGCAACAGGTCTCAAAAAAGTTGGCACACAGGCAAAAATGGGCTGAAAAAGCAATTAATATATAAGAGAATTAGCTGAAAGAACATTTAGCAAGTAATTAAGTTAACTGGCATCAGGTGTGTAACATGATTGGCTATAAAAGGGGTGTCTTAGAGAGGCTAAGTCTCTCAGAAGTAAAGATGGCCAGAGGCTCTCCAACCTGTGAAAGTTTGCGTAAAAAAAAATTGTGGAATACTTTAAAAACAATGTTCCTCAACGTCAATTGCAAAGGCTTTGAAAGTCCCATCATCGACAGTGCATAACATCATCAAAAGATTCAGAGAAACTAGAAAAATCTCTGTGCCTAAGGGACAAGGCCGAAGACCTTTACTGGATGCCCGTGATCTTCGGGCCCTCAGACGCCACTGCATCACTCACTGGCATGATTCTGTCATTGACATTACTAAATGGGCCCAGGAATACTTCAAGAAACCACTGTCTGTAAACACAGTCCGCTGTGCCATCCACAGATGCCACCTATAACTCTATCATGCAAAATGGAAGCCATTGTTGAGCATGATCCAGAAGCGCCGCCGTGTTCTGTGGGTCAAGGCTCATTTAAAACGGACTTTGGCAAAGTGGCAAAGTGTCCTGTGGTCAGACGAGCCCAAATTTGACATTCTTGTTGGAAATCATGGGCGTTGTGTCCTCTGGGCTAAAGAGGAGAAAGACCACCCCTCCTGTTATCAGCTTTCAGTTCAAAAGCCAGCATCTCTGATGGTATGGGGATGCATTAGTGCATATGGTGTGGGACACCTGCATGTTTTAAAAGCACCATGAATGCTGAAAGGTATATAAAGATTTTAGAGCGACATATGCTCCTCTCCAGACGACATCTATTCGAGGGAAGGCCTTGTGTATTTCAGCAGGAAAATGCAAAATCACATGCTGCAGCTATTAAAACAGCATGGCTTCGTAGTAGAAGAGTCCGTGTGCTGCACTGGCCTGCCTGCAGTCCTGATCTTTCACCGATTGAGAACATTTGGTGCAAAATTAAACGAAAAGTCCGTCAAAGGAGACCCAAAACTCTCCAGCAGCTGGAAGCCTGTATTCAACAAGAGTGGGATCAAATTCCAATGGCTAAACTCAAGAAACTTGTCTTTTCAATGCCCAGATGCCTCCACTCTGTGTTAAAAAGAAGAGGGGATGGTACACCATGGTAAACAGGCCCCTGTCCCAACTTTTTTGAGACCTGTAGCAGCCATCAAATTTGAAATGAGCTCATTTTGTGGAAAAAATTGTGAAATTTCTCAGTTTCAACATTTGCTATGTTATCTCTGTTCTATTGTGAATAAAATACTGGCTGGTGTGATTTGAAAGTCATTGCGTTTTGATTTAATTCACAATTTACACTTTGTCCCAACCTTTTCGGAATTGGGGTTGTAGTACATTTAAAGGTATCTCGTACCACTGTTACGCAGATGACATCCAACTCCACTGCTCAGACAACTCAAGGGTCTCTCCATTTTACATGAGTGTCTGTCTGCTATTGAGCAATGGATGGCGAGCAACTTTTTACAACTTAATGCAGCAAAGACTGAGGTGCTGATCATTGCTAGTGACAACATTGCCTGCAGAGGGGCTAACCACATAGGGTCCCTAAAGGGAAATGTTTGCCCGTTTTTAAGAAATTTGTGGGGTTTTTTCGATCAGTGTATGCATTCGGATAAGCATGTCAAATCTGTAACCTGCTCCTGCTTCTGTCACCTTAGAAATATTGCCAAATTACAGTCCATTATGTTACACACTGAATTGGAAATGTCTGTACATGCATTTATTTCATCACGGCTTGATTACTTTAATTCTCTGCTTACCTGCCTCAGTAATCATCTGTAGGCCAGCTTCAACTTCGTTCACAGAGAATAAACTGGTTCTATGTCCACTTTTTTCCAAAAGTAGAGTTAACCCTACCAGTGCATTCTAAAATCATTTAGTTCTATGTCACAAATAGTTTAACTCCCAGGTAAACATCTGCATACATTTACACGCAGAAACATAAAATTCTATAATTTGAAGGGGCCTTGGTTTCACATCAGAAGGTTCTATGTCCAAGGAATCAATCAGGACCCCTACCAGGGTAATTTGAGATGTTTCAAATATGGTCCAGACAGGCCATTCCTTTCTCCATTGGTGTGTATTAAGTTCTATGATCTTTATTTGATAACTTTTCTCCAAATGATACTCTATCTAAGGTCCTTCGCTGGTATTTTGGCTGGGAGTTTGCCTCTGTTGTTTGTTTGGAAAACCGCACAAGCCACCCAATTCACCCTGGTATTCCAGTAGGCCTACCACCAGTTGACTCTCCAGTGATAAGTATCAGTGAATATGTTAAAATTTGGAATTTTCATAACAAAGATGCACTATTTAGTGGCATCCACCAATACCAGTGAAGGAGGGTCTTTTCAAAGTAGCATTTTGTGAAACCAGTACTTTTATTATTCATACCTTTACTTCAAAAAGTTGATCAGACAAATTAAAATGTTACCTTTTACTGAAACTCTTTTTTTTTTTTTTTTTTAAAGATGTACAAAATAACTTTGTTGGAAATAGAACTTGCTGATCCTGATCATGAGTGAAAACTTGGAAAGGCATCAGGTCCTACGCTGGACATAGAACTTGCTGACCAACGGTAACTCATGTTCCTCAGAAGCAGAAGGTTCTATCTCCAATTTTAACTTCTAATATCTCTGAGCCTACAAAGATTTAAATCATGGTTACAATATATCGAGGGTTTGGAGCGCAATGGTTATATGTCCATTTTAGAGGTTTTGAGAAAAATTGATTTTTAGGTTTCCAAGTGTTCTATTAAATCAGGTATTTTATATCATTTTTTTTAACCAGTCACTCTTTTGCTGCATGGCTCAGAAGTATATTGAACTCCTAAGTTTTCATAGGAGTGTAACCGCAACATCATGGTCAAAATTGCCAAAAATGGACATGTCACCTCAGTGCTCCAATAATTCTAGCACATGATGTGACATAACACAGTGGTGATTGGTTTAAGGTAAGTTCATTTGCAATGGAAGACAGACTATTCTGTAATAAAATTCATGTTTATTCATCAAAATATCAATGTTTAATTCATTTAAGCAGATTTTGTTGGACATATCACAAAATGAAAATGTGAATTATGATTAAAAATGAATGCAGATGGACATTTAGTTATTGTGCTCCAAGGATTAGCTGATAGAAAGCTGTGACAGGGGGTAAAAATCTCAAAACCACTAAATTTGGGCATATCACCATTGTGCGCCAAACCCTCGATATTAAGGCTACCTTCTACAGTCAATAATTATTCCACACAGAAGATTAGGGATAACTCTAAAAACATGAAGAGATCTGACAGGTGAATTCTTCAAGCTCCGTTTTCTCTGAATGAGGAAAAGTGGACATAGAATCAGTGAACGACTTGTCCAAAATGCTGCAGCGAGATTGCTCACTAGATCGAAAAAGTCATGTCACATCACCCCCATCCTAGCCTCTCTACACTGGCTCCCAGTACACGTCTGGATCCAATTCAAGGTCCTGGTGCTTACATACAAATCCCTCCATGGTCAAATCCCAGTTTACATCTCTGAGCTTCTGCAGCCATACTCACCCAGCCGGTGTCTGAGGTCGACCGACCAGTTGCTCCTGGTGGCGCCTCGGACCAGGTTAAAGACCAAGGGTGAAAGAGCCTTTGGGGCATTGGCCCCCAGGCTCTGGAATGCTCTCCCCCAGGACCTGAGAGCCTCGTCTTCTGAACTCATGTTCAAAAACCTGTTAAAAACACTCCTGTTCAGACAGGCTTTTGGCCATATATAGCCAATTTCACTGTATTTCCCTGCCTTCTGTGTTTTCTCCTTGTTGTTTTCATTGCATCTGACTGTACTATATGTATGATTTTTTAAATTAATTATTTTACCTCTGGGAAGCACTCTGTGCATTCGTGCTAGGAAACGTGCTATGCAAATAAAGTTTTACTGACTTACTGGTCACCAGGCCTGTTCCAGGAGATCTACCTTCCTGTGGGTTTTCATTGCAGCCTTATTCGAACACAGCTGACTCTACTGATAACCAGGTAAACACAATCTCTTGCTTTTGTATGAGGTGTGGTTTACCTGGGTTGGAATGAAAACCAACAGCATATTAGATCCCCAAGAACAGGCCTGGTTGCCACTGCTATGCAGCCAATATGCATTCTCATTGCAACATGTGGGGCTACCATCTGGAGCGACAATGATATCCTATGGCACCCCATCGAGCTACCCTGTGGAGCTACTATGGACTGGTTTGATCTGTGCTCCAGGAGCTCATCCATGCTCTCCAGTTATATGCCTTCACTGAATGAGCAACCCTGCGGCCCACACATTTCTGTATCTCACTGATGTTGCCATTTAAAAAAATACATTCATTTGTGCAAAGCTTTATGTTTTGACTCTAGGTTCTTGTTTTGTTTCATATTAAAGTATAGATACAATGTCCCAGGTTTTCTTAAAGGTTGATAGAATCATGGTCATCACAAAATACATTTTAGATTAATTTATACTTCTCCTTTCCCTTCAGAGATGTACGTTGTACATGCAGTTGTAATCTCAGAAAATGGGAAAGTATTAATTTATGTTGACTAGTAAGCAGGAATCCTGAATTAAACAAGCTAATGGCCCTCACCAGTTAGCAGTAAAAGAGGCCAGAATTAATCCTGATAAAGCTAATCATTTTGTATCATGATGGCAGACGCAGCTTGGTAGTGTTTTGCTCCATGAACCCACATACTCTTCATGATCAGTATAATGGTTCATTCAGTTGCATTCCATCAGTTCTACTCATTTCAGCCATATTTGCCACTGTGCACTGAATCCTTTTGCTGGAAGAGGGTATAGGGAGACAGTGTGCAGACTTGCTGTGAATGAAGCGACACAACTCAGCTTTCCCTAGGAGTTTGAAGTACAGTCCAATTAAACATGTCATTCAGAAGGTGAAAGCTATACTTTGATGGCTCAGCAAGTCAAAATAACCTGATTCTTATTGGAAGATATCAGAAAATAAACAAGGTGACAAAGGCTGATTCTTCTAGCTTGACACCTGTACTATTAGTCCCGCGGCAAGGAACACAGGGCTTATATTGCAGAATATTAGCAGAGCTTGTGAATGCATAGTGCTGCAAATCATTACTCCCTTCATCAAAAAAAAAAAAAAAAAAACCACGTCAACCCTTTCTTACCCATTACTGGGGCTACATAGCTGAAATTTCAGGAGCATGTCCACATCTTAAACACTCTCTTACTCTTACTTCTTATAAAAGCGTTCCAACTCTAAATACCCTCCCTCCCCAGCCCTAATCTCGCTCCCACTCACTCTAATACAGTCCAGTGTGGGTTTACTGAACGCAGGAGCTGCAATACACTCTTTGTCAAAGTCTTCTCCAACCCTCACGCTCATTGTGTCAACGTACATTCACAATATATATTTATTTGCAAACACCTGTTCAATTAACATCTTTATTTGCATTCCGTTGATGGTGTGGTTCTTGACCAGGGAATCTCCACGGAGTGCGTTGTTTATCCCATCAGTGTTGAAATACTTTTTTCACTGAAAGCAGTGGTTTCTGCTGGGCTTGGCAGATAACAAAATATCTCTCTCATTTCTCCGAAAACCCTCTGGTCCTTCCGCCATGTCAACATTGGCATTCAAATTACACCATACAGATTTCATGTGTCTGAGACACTCGAACTCTCCAGCTCTAAATGTCCATTGATGCCAAAAGCAACAGCTTTGTTTCATAATTGAATGAATAAATGTGAAGTGTTCGCCTGAGCCTGTGTAATAAAGAGCTTTTACCTTGTTACTATGCAGAATCATTTTTCTGCTGCATTTTAAACATTTCATTAAAAAATTAGGTGTTAGTATGACATAATCTGTGTGACCATTTGAACACATATTGAGTTTGTTGAATATAATCATTGGATCCTTGAATATTCCGTAAACTCGAGCAGGAGAATCTACAGTATATGCAATTACTGTATATTCAAATTGTTGTACAATTGTAAAGAGCTGTAATTCTGACTGTGATTCATTCAACTAAAGTCACAGCCCATTAAAATCATTTGACTTTCCAAATGCTGTGTACTGATGAACTAGTAAAACGGAAACATGAAAAATGTATGAAATTGAAGCACTTGCAAATTGGAAGACATAAAATTCAGCCAGTCTGGGGTTCTTTCCTCTTTTTCAGGTAGAGGAACAGCCAATAATCTTTTTTTCAAGAGCACCCTGGAATGCCCGGCAGTAGACCAGCCACTGGGCAGGCCAGCCCTGCAAGCCAGCAAAGCAGTTCAGTCACCTCGGCTGGAGAGGGGCCTGGAGCTGTGAAACAGTGGTGCTAACCTCTGCCTCGCCACTGTCTCGCCTCAAGGCCCTTACAGTTATTATCAACATTATCGCTCTGACTTAACTTAGGATGGTTGCAAAACACCACAAAGCCGTCTCAACACCCTGTCAGATGCCTTAAGGAGAAATTTATGAGGTTTCTATGATATTTTTAAAAAAAATTCTTTGTAGGAAAGCTTTGCAGCAAATGCTATTTGATCTTATCTGTTTTGTTGGCAGTCTTGCTATATCAAATCATATTTTGAGCTTCAATTTTATAGGGAATTAAAATATTCAAAACACTGATTTAACTATTTACTGGAGGTTTAAAGTGATTGCAGCAGTTTAAAAACTATGTATGTGTACAAAAATGCCTTTGCCATGTTTAGGCCTTAATCCCTAATTGTGCAGACGTTGTGATGAGGGGAAATAAGCGGAGACCAATCACCGCTATGTCTCAGATCCAAAAGCTGGCTCTAAAAAAGAAACCAGCCACAAAGGTCTTGATAGAGACAGAGGAATAAAGAAAACAAAAATAATAATCCTGAGGGAGAAACCCTCCCAATAGTCACCAAAATAGGGTGCACGAACGGGTAGATACTAAGAAGACTAACTAATACAAAATCTCTCCTGAACCTTACTTAAATAGAAATGCAAAGGCCTTGCAAAACTCTACAGCTAATACCCTCTAGCTGTTACCAGCTCTCATGTATCGAAGACAATCGAGCAGCGAGCAGGAGCCACTTCTGCATATATATAGACTGAATGCAAGTGCTGCAAATCATCAATTACCCAGCGCTGGTAAGGCAAACACCTGGAAACAATATGATAGGCAAGTGGCCAAAACCAATCGGTAATGCCAAGAACGAGAAAAGAAGTGCACCCCTCACAGGCCAAAGAGAACCAAATAAACTGTCTCCCCAGAATCATGACAGGACACCCCCCCCTCAGGAACGGCTCCTGACGTTCCCTCAGGACCCTGCCTACCAAAGTCCGAAATTAATCTTGGGTCCAGAATATCCCTGGGAGGAACCCAGCACCGCTCCTCCGGGCCATAACCCTCCCTATCAACCAAGGACTGCATTCCTCTTCCCACACAGCTTTCTGCTAAAATGCAACGCCAGCCTCCCCCCACCCCAGCCCCTACTCCTCCGTGATGGTGGTTTATCAATGGGTGCCAGAAGGCTTGTGCTTACAGGTTTTAGCCTGGAAACGTGAAAGGGATGGTGAATTTCCAAAGAACGAGGGAGTGATAACCGGATTGTGACGTGGTTTATCTTCTGGATAATTTTAAAAGGTCAAATAAATCGAGGGGCTAACTTCCGTGACTCTGCTTTCAATGGAAGATCCCGTGTTCAAAGCCAAACCTTTTGACTCACCCAATAAGATGGCGCTAGACGGCATCTCCTATCGGCTGTGTTCTTCTGCCTCCTTGCAGAAGGGCACTTAGTGATGGGTAATGGTTGCAGTAACCCAGAGGGTGAGAAATAAGAGCCCTGGCAATATGGCAGCACAGATGCGGCCCTTTGCTTACTGAAGACTTCAGCAAGATCGGCATAGTCAGACGGGACGATAGGGGGTGATTCAAAGTCTGATGTAGCCCCTAATCTTCAATCCTCCTCCTTGTCTGTGAGGCTGGGTTGGCTACGAAGCACTTCCCCCTCCTCGTCACCACAGACATCCGTCTCCACCTGCAGCCGGCGCCTGGGACGATGCGCAACTGCCTGCCTGCAATGGGCCCCACAACTGTAACCCCAGTGAATTTTGGGTTTATCTTAGTTGCCCCAATCAATGTGTGGCTTGTGCTTAACCAGCTAAGCATGCCCTAACACAATGGGAAAGGATAGGGAATCAATCAAGAAAAATCAAATCCTCTCAGAATGTCCGCCAACCTGAATAAACATTAAAATAAAATTAATACCCTCTGTAACTAACCCGCATTTGTAGGTTGCACTGCCAAATGTGTTCACTGACAATGATTTCTGGAAGTGTTCCTTAGCCCATGCAGTGTATTCCAGTGCAGAATCATGCATGTTTTTAACGCAGTGCCGCCTGAGGACACCAAGAGCATCCAACACTGACCTTCAGCTTTGTCCGTAGTGCAGAGATTTCTCCAGATTTTCTGAATCTTTTGATATTATGTACTGTAGATGGTGGGACATTCAAAGTCGTCGCAATATTACATTGAGGAACATTTTTCTGAAATTGTTCCACAATTTTCAAACAGTTTTTCATAGATTGCTGAACATCTGCCCATCTTTACTTCTGAGAGACTCTGCCTCTCTAAAATGCATTTTTAATACCCAGTCATTTTACTGACCTGTTATCAATTAACCTAGTTGCAAAATTTTTAACTGTGATGGTGCGTTCAGGAACCGCACGAGAGAGCAGGGAATCCAAAAATCGTATGCCTTTATTGAAAGCAGGGTCAGGACCAGAAGACACAAGAATTGCCAAGCCAAAAACGAAATCCAAAAAACAAAGTCGACTAGACAGGCCGGGGTCAAAACCAGTAAAGCAGAAGTGCGACGGTACATAGACAGCAGGCCAAAATCGTAGTCGAAAAAACAAAGCAGAGGGTCATACACAGGGCATCCAAAAACAGAGGACGTAGTCAGACAGAAACAGGTCAAAAATCCAAAAAGACAAAAACAAGAACAGAAGGGCTATGGCAAAATCGAGGTCGGACAAAACAGTCGTGAAGAAACAATAATCAATTGGCATACAAGAGGCTCTGCATAAAGGAATATTGATCAACGTTCTGACGAAGACAGAACAGCAGTGAGGACTTCAAATAGACAAAAGGGAAGTCACATGCTATGCAGGGAACAGGTGAATTGGATGAGAACTAATTACAAAGGAAGGTACAAATAGGGAAGTCCTAAACCACAACAATTGGCAAAAGCCAAGACACAGACGGGATTCACGCAGACATCCTATGAAAAATAAACAGCTCCGGTCAAGGAGTACTAAATGCACAGACAATGAGTGCAGGAAAGCAATTAAGCACGTGCGAGAGATTCTCGCAGAAACGTAGGGAGAGACAGGGAAAGCCAAGCAAGGGGTGGAGACTAGAACAGGGCAATTGCTGAGATTGAATTAGTAACAAATAGTAGAGGTGCAGCTTTACAAATTAACCAAAGTGCTCATTAGTGAGTTAGTAATATATACATGGATTAGTTGGGTTAGTAGACTATGATACAAAATATAAATGTTAGTCTTGTTAGTAATCTAGAAAAGCAAGGCGAAGGAAGTAAACGAGAATTGAAGTAATAATATGAAACACCAGAAACCATTGAAATCACCCGAAGCAGGTAAGCATGCAGACTGGGGAGACGGACTGAACCAACTAGATCACAAGACAGGGGAGACAAGTGCAATGAAACTGAAAATGGCATGAACTGAAAACCGGAGAATACAAAAACCAAAAAGAATAAAGAAAAGACATGACCATGAACATAAAGCATGAACATAAACACAGAACCATGACATTAATATTATATAATATTATTAATAATTACCAATTATTAGTTGCAAAATGCTTCTCCAGCTGTTTTTTTATTTGTACCACTTACTTTTCCAGCCTTTTGTTGCCCTTGTCCCAACCTTTTTGATACATGTTGCTGCTATCAAATTCAAAATATGCTAATATTTTTCATGAAATGGTAAAATGTCTCACTTTTATGCCCCCGTCACATTTATTCAAAATCAGCAGGAATCAAGCAGAACCAGCCGGAGTGAAGAATTCGCGCAACATTCGGGCGGGAATTTCAAATTGACCAAAATTGTTACAGCTTTGAAAGAATGCCGTTCGAATACTTAGAATGTGCTTCGAACCCGCCTCAAATGATTCTTGCACATTCTGGGTGTATTAGCTCTCGAATGCAGCTTGAATGTAGTTGGAACACAGTAGGAATATTTAGAATGCTGCTCGAATGCAGTCAGAATATTTAGAATACACTTCGAATGCTGTGCGAGTGCGGTTCAGTTGCTGCCTGAACACCACCCGAGGTCTGGTTGGAAGGTGCCTCGAATGTTGTACGAATTCACCTCGAATGCAGTTAGAACTCTCCCGGAATGGCCGCCGAATATGGTTGGAACGTCCAAGAATTCAAACAGAATACAGCTCGAATACTGAGAATGTACTTAGAATGTAACACGAATGTCCAATATGCGTTGATTGAGTAATTGCTGACTACAGCAGGGGAACGTAAATATGCCACTAAAACTGACGCCGAATGCGTGAGAGTTGACAGGTATGCGTTATTATCCCTTAAATGCCCAACTATAGTAAAAGTTGAAAGAAAAATCTATGTAGTCTGTTAATATGTCCTGGGGAGGGGCTAATAACAACCCAATAGCAATTTTTTATTTTTGGTGACCTTTGACCTCATTTTAAAGTTTTGTGACATTTATGTCACTCTAAGTTTCTAGGATATAAAGAGAACTTTTGTCCATCATTGTTTTGGTAGGTGACCTATAGCTGAAGTATTAGGCATAGCTTATTTTTCATTAACTTATCTGTTTGTCTACTTTATCCAGTGATGAATGGGTGCTGATCTATCGTGTGGATTCCACCATGGGGGCGGCCATATTGAAAAGGTTAGCTGGTGCAGCCAGTGTAGTGTCAGTTCCACTTTTACGCATCAGATGGCAGCACTGATGGACTAAATATGTCACTATGGGTATTAGGTTGCAAAATTTATGTGGGGTCAGTGGTTTTGACAACCCCCAAAATCATGTGACAAATTTGTCACAGGGGGCATTTAAGGGTTAATGAAAACTGGCCACACCTGATAATGTTGAGAGTTTTCAGAGTTTCTGTAATGATAATTTACGTTGTAAATGAATGACTGAAAACAAGTCATGACCAATCATTATTTTTAAGGGATGGGTTTCAGCCTCCCCTATCATCAGTTCACCACTGATTCCAGCGGCAATCGAAAGATTCCAACGTCATTCGAAGCGCATTCTAGCTGAATTGTTTTAATATCGAAATAGATTCCTGCAGCAATCGAGACACATTCGAGGCGCATTCAGGACATTCTGGCAGGATTTGACGTGGCTTGCCGTTTCAATTCTCCCTCGAATGCAATCAGAATGTTTTGAATGCTGTTGGAATGCCGTAAGAATATTTATAATGCAGTCAGAGTGCAGTTAGAATACACTTCAGATGCTGTTTGATATTTCTCCACTTAGAATGCACCTGGAAAGTTTTGAGCATGAGCAAAACATTCGGGCCAGCCACAAGAATGGCCCGAATATTTGGAATGCACTCAGAATGCAATCAGAATGTTTAGAACGCACTTCGAATATCCAGGAATATACAAAGAATTTTCATTCCGAAGGCATTCTGGCTCATTCCGCCTCTAGTGTGACTAGGGTTTTAACATCTGATATGTTGTCTAGGCTCTATTGTGAATAAAATATGGGTTTATGAGATTCGAAAATCATTGCATTCTGTTTTTATTCATATTTTACACAACGTCCCAACTTCATTGGAATTGGGGTTTGTAACGACACTCAATAAGCGTTTGGGAACTGAGGACACTAATTGAAGATTTGTCAGTGGAATTCTTTCCGCAGGTTTAAGGGGCACGAGGCCAACAAAAAACTACACTCAAAGAGCTGAACGATAGGGTAGTATGAAAGCGATACAATGACAGAGCATGAAGTATGTAGCATGAATACAAGCAAGGAATTAACAAGGAAATGCACAAGAAAGAAACAGCATGAAAACACAACGGACCGACTGCCAACTGGAATGCCTCCACGGAATATAAAGGGACAAGGCTTGATCAGGGAACGAGGGACACCTGGGCGGAACAGGGAGGAAACAAAGCATGAGCATGAAGATTGGACAAAGGCTTAATGACATAACAAGCCCATTAAGAAAATGGGTGTGCTCAGCTAAGTACCAATGAAGTATGCAGATTGAAGGAAGAGTGAAAAAGTTACGCAGCAAAGTAAAGCAAGATATGAAATTATATCAGAGCAGGAAATCATGACAATTAACGCCCTACCTAAATTAGTAATATTAGTAAAGTGCCTTTCAAGAAAAACACCTCCCATGAATGTTAGTAGCTGTTAGTAACTAAAAACAGTTAATTCACACTAAGCTTAGAAAGACCCGCAGCCAGGACAGCACTGAAGGAAAGTGGAAATACCGCAGCCAGCCAATAGCGAAGAAGCAGTGCATGCACTAGAGAAAACAAGACGTGGACTGGAACGCAGACATGAGGATGATTCGCTTTGGCAGTGTGGGACATGACCTGGAACAGACACAAGGCTGACAGAACATAACAATTGTTGAATTTTCATGAAATTTTTTTGTGTTTGTGACCCTTATTCTGTGGTAAAATGATGAAAATAAACTGAAATAAGCTAATATTCTACATGCTACTTGTGTCTTCTTTCATTTAATTAATTTTTTTATCTTTCTGTAATGCTCAAATATTGAATTATAAAGCTTTACAAAGGGGAACTCATAAATTGCCTGATTTGGCTTTGGCAAAAAGGGGTCAAAGAGCATCATTTCTTTGTTATACACTGAATTTTATCCTGACTGCAAAAGTAAGTGAGGTTGATTTAACACACCGATGGCTGAAGATATCCAGTGGTTGCATAGCAGACTGATTTCAATATCTTGTCAAGTCATGGTCAAGTAGAGTGTTTTATCAGAGAGAGGAATACGACAATACGAGTCACTAGGGTAATTTGCAGGGAGGGATGTGATAATAAGAGGTGTGGGTTATGCCTTTCAAACTCATAGTTTGCATAGTTGAGTTGGAAAAAAATTAATATGAACAATGCAGAAAGAGGGATAAGATTTAAGTGTAAGGATAAGAGCAATTTACAAGGTAGACAAATGGGGCTGAGTCCCTGAATGTGATCTGTAATGGGGGCTGTGCACTGCAAGAAAGTGCCTTTGTTAGCATATCAGCTACCCTTTATATTTATACTGCCAGGATGTGACTTCTTACATTGCACACTGAATTGAATCACCATCTCCACCTGTGTGACCCGACCGGTTAATTTCTTTGTAAGCCCACTCTGGCAACTCACTTATCATGGTGGAGAGAATACAAATCTCTAACAGGATGTAGACACATAGCATTGGGGTCACATTAGTGACTGCACTTTCCCCTGCAGCATGCATGGCTCTAATTCACATCATTAGCTACCCACAGGAGAAAGTCAGCAGATATTTCATAAAAGCAGCACATTGGTAGAAGAATACTGACCACAAGCCTACTATGTGTGCTTTCACATCCTTCACAGTTTTTATGAAAAAATAAGTCTGTTGTATCAAACACCAAAGATATAGTATATGTTATGAGCAGAAGTATACATAACACCCAAAAGCGAGCACGATTAGTTGTCTTTGGAAAAACAGTCTCAAAATTCAGTATTTTTATGTTTCGTTTTGACACTTTGTCAAAATAGTTTTTTGAACCTCTTCCAGCCAAAGGGGATAATGGGTGAAATTCCACTTGTTTTGACTTGTTACAGCAGCTCTCTATCTTGAAAACTATAAATGCTTAACATATGGTTCAATGCTTTTTTAAAACAGAAAAACCGTATTTTTATGACCAAATAGTCATTTTCCACCTGAGTCCAGTGTATAATACTTATTTTCATCCACAATCAAAAACTGAAAATGAAATTCAAATTTTGCTGATTTTTTTTTTTTTGGATAACAACAGCAGGTATGGCGGACACAAATCTGCAGTACATGCATGTCCTCAAAATATTTTAGGCAAAAAAGTGTGGTGAAATCACACTTTACCAAAAACATAGAAAAGAGCCCATTTTCACCGGTTTCAAAAAAAAAAATCTAGTTTACATTGGCACTGCTCTCACCTCACCTTAAAGCGCATTTATATCTCCAAACTCGATCCCCTTTAGGTTTCCTAATTACCAACTTAGTGTTAATTTGTTCAGTTGCGAGTATCTATCCATATCCATCTCCCCTCAGCTTGCTTAATACTTCATGGCTATAATTATCTAGCATTTTCCTATCCACATTTACAGTATGGTGACATAAAACATCAGTGTCTTACGAGGCTTTTGAATTCCTGCAGCTCACAAAACGGAATACATTTATTTCTGCATCCGCTTTCGATCGGCTTGATATGCCTAAGAAAACATTTCTGATCAAAGTGACAGTATGGTTAACTCCTGGATAAGCCGTGGTCTTACTAACAGCAAATTGATTGATTGATGGATTGATTGATTGATTAATTGATTAGTGAGTGATGCTCGAGTCCCATTGCAACACTCCTTCTTAAGCTTTGCTTATCCAGGAGTAAAAATGAGCTTTTGCCGACTTAGGTGCGCGTGTTAAGGCTGCTCATGTAAAAATAAAACTCCGTCTACAACCAGTGACAGTACCAAATTGCAGGTTAACACTCAACGTATCTCTGAGTAAGAATCGAATAATAAGCTGAATCAATTTACTGAGCAAATGGGCTTCCAATAAGCTGCACTGCTGTCAACGATTATGACATGCAGGTTTGCGTCAACGAGGAAGGCTACAATATGAGATTGCATGAAAAGTAATTATGTGAAATTTCTTGAAATTCCATCTTGAAGTAGAGTATTATGTAGTAAATGCTGCTGAAGATGGTATTTAGATAAGGTTTAGATTTTCTTTAATTAGATAAGTGCCGTTCATACAATCTCATAAAATAGCCTTCCTACAATTTTTAAAAGGGAAATGATTTTAAATGCATGCCATGCGTCGAACTTTCATGATACACTAATATCCAGTTTACTAAATTATTCAATCACCAGCGCTTCGATGAAAGAAGCATTGGTAAGTTAATAAAGGAATATACAACAGTAGTGTGCTGTGATGATTATACACTTAACAAAAATCAGAAACCACATACTATTCAAGTATTTATTATACGTGATATTGAATCAGGTAAATGAAAATAAGGAAACTGATAGCAATATGTGGTAAAAACAAAAATAATAATGTCTTTTTGCCAGAAAAATCAATATCTGGTGTGGCCATCCTTTGCTTTGATTACAGCATTTAATCTTTCAGGCATAGATTTCACATTTTTTAAATTTCCTCACCCGCTGAACCATTCCATGTGGTTTGAAGTTTAACACAGTGACTCTGCTCAAAATTCATGTCACCCTATATATTGGAGCAACTGATCATCAGTGGTAATTTTGCGGAATAATGTTGCCTCTGACCAGTTTCAACAAATTTTTTTTTCCTCAATAATCATGGGGTCAAAAATAGTGGCAGGAGTCAAAAAAACAAAATTTGCAACACCTTTCAATTGTCCTAAAAAATGGATGGTTTCACTGATTTTGTTTATTACCCATATTTTTACCTCAATTAAACCTGTGTGTATGATTTTTTTTTTTGTTCTCAAAGCCTACATAACTGTTTTACGATACAGTTTTACCAAAAAATTATAGAGAAGTAATACATTAGGACCCCTTTTATGCGACAGTGGTGGTGTATAATCATCACTGCACACTGATGTATGTGAAGTGCTCTGTGTGGAGACAGCCCAACAGCTGACAATTTCTTTCGAAGCCAATACAAGAGAAATACACTGAATGACGCGACTGCTTGTGAGAAAACAGCCATGTTGTCATTTCCTTTTTCGTCAACAATACAAGGGAAACTTTAAAGCCGCACTATGTTGTTTTCGCTGGATTCACTCGCGGTGTTCCCCTGCAGTTGATAAATGGTATTGTCTGTAATAAACTGCCATAAAATCTGTCAACACGCGCATTTGTTGACAAGCCAACTACACCAGCGAACTTTCTGAGGAGAAAAAAAAAAAACTGAAATTGAAGCAGGATATGTAATGTGCGATCCGATCAACCATGTCTTCTTACCAGGTACGGGAGACTTAAAAATCGGTCTAACTCATGTAGGTGGCGAAGTCCACACTACAACTATAAGGACAATGAGGAGGAGGGAGTACCCTGCATTCTTTAATATAAATGGCAAAAAGGTAGAGAACATGGAATTGGTCGTGGAGAATTTTAACAGTTATTTTGTGAATGTTGGCCAGAACTAGCAAAGGGTATTAAATCCTCACACCTAAGATGGGACTAACTTGACAAGGATGAGGAAATCCAAGACACAATGACATTAACTCCTGTTACCGAATCTGAAATCAGATCAATTCTGAAAAATTGTACAGCTAAGACATCTGTTGATGTAAACCAATTAGATATGAAATTACTGAAAACACTAACTAATGCAATTGTAACTCCACTTACGCATATATGCAATCTATCCTTCTCCCCTACGGGAGTGTTTCCAGATAAAATGAAGATAGCGAAAAGTTATCCCTCTCTACAAAAGTGGGGATAAATATGATTTCTCAAACTATCGTCCTGTGTCGATTTTACCTCAATGCTCGAAGGTCCTAGAAAAAGCTCTTCAATGACAGATTGGACAAGTACATTGATAAACACAAACTACTGTGTGACAGTCAGTATGGGTTCAGGAAAAAGCATTCGACAGCACTAGCCCTAACAGAATTTATTGAAATGATTAAAGATTCACTAGATTCAAACTTATATTCTATAGGCATATTTATTGATCTGAAGAAAGCATTCGACACTATAAATCACGACATATTGATTGAAAAACTTTACAAATATGGATTAAGAGGACCGCATTAAAATGGATCAAAAATTACTTAACAAGTAGGGGCGCAATTTGTGCAGATGGGCAATAGCAAATCGAATTGCTTGGACATTACCTGTGGAATTCCTCAGGGCTCGGTCATAGGTCCCAAGTTGTTCATAATTTACATAAATGACATTGTTAAGGTGTCCGATATCCTAAAACTAATTTTATTCGCAGACGACCACGACTATTTTTTGCTCAGGTGTCGATCTCAAACAATTGACAAAATTGGTTAATAAAGAAATGTCTAAACTTCACACGTGGTTTAATGTAAACAAATTATCACTAAATCTTACAAAGACCAAATTTATGATATTTGGGAAAAAAAAAAGGCTAAAGGACGACATTGACTTAAAGGTAAATGGTACCAGCATTGAAAGGGTAAACGAATATAAAGTCATGGGAGTTATGTTAGATAATCTCTTAAGCTGGAAACCACATGTAAACTTGGTTCAAAGAAAGTTAGCTAAAAGCGTGTCTATTCTTTGGAAAATGCAGAAATTATTAAAACACAAGTCTCTTAAAATAATCTATTCAGCACTCATAGCACCCCACTTACACTACTGCGCTGAAGTATGGGGACACACTTATAATAATACAATAGAATCATTGTTTAAACTCCAAAAAGGCCCTTAGAATTATTAATAACGTTCCCTATGGAACTCATACAAAAGATTTGTTTATTAAGGCAAAGTTTCTTAAATTGCAGGATATAATAAAATTCAACTCCTTGCAAATTGTATATTTAGGATACCACAAAGAATTGCCTAGAAATATACAATGCCTATTTCTCCAGCGTGAATGTATTCAAGACCTAAGAGGCAGAATGTTGTTGCAAACGAGAAGGGTCAAATCGACTCGGAGTGAGCACTCCTTATCTGTGGCTGGAGTCAGTGCATGGAACATACTTGAAGACAATATTAGAATGGCAGACAATCTGAAGGACTTTAAGTATCTTTTGAAATGTGCATGTTTGAATAACTATAAACTTATCCAACAAAATGGCATTGGATAAATTAAACGGAACCATAACGGGCATAAACAATAGGGGTTGTTTATAGACACTCAGCTATATTGTGATTAAAATTCTTCATGATGTTCATAAATCTCTATGATCTTATGTTGTGACGTTTAAATCGTAGAGTAAATGGACACTCAGCTCTGTTGTGATTTATAAATCTTTATGATATCTTAACCATAATCAAACTGTTTTTCTGGGAGTTGGGGGCGGGACTTTGACAAGCGATTTCGCTTCTCCCGCGACCCTTTCGGTCATGATACATGTTGTGTTGAAATTGTCATAGAACGACTGTACAATCATGCCGAAATGAAAAAACAAATAAATAAAATAAATGATAATGGCAAACGACATAGTTGCGGTCACTTTCAGAGCGATTTTATGTACGTTAGGAAAACTGACCACCAATCTAAATAAGTCAGAATTTACAGGGCTTCGTATTCATTCAACATGGCAGATGACATCGCAGAGAAAAAAGGGCTCTGACACAGCTGGAACGCACAAAATCAATGTTTACACAATGATATCGTTCAACAGTGTCGATGCTCAAAGTGTTATGGTTATGGTTATCATTATAGTTATCTTTCTCAGTGTGGGCGGCTCTTTATAGCATTTTATGCATGCACTTTGAATGTCAGGAACAGAACCTAACACATAAGTTGGCGTCGCTTACATGCACTGCTGCAACTAATCCTAGCCCTAACCGGCATCAATACATTTTTGCTCTGCTAAAGAGTGAGTGGACGTCACTTACATGCAGAGTCGCTGTTCGAATAGGCAGTCCCTTTGCAGAATCCGACCACAGCCAGACACAAAGCAGGTTCCAACGCACTAGAACCAGAACTAGAATGAAGGATTAGGCTAACAATTTGTATGTATTTGTCCAAAAGTAACAACGCCAGGTCACCATCAGTCGGTCATCCCTCATCCTCTAGTCTTTCAGCTCTCGCCAGCGAGTGAAAGCCAGTCCAATGTTGACCCCAGTCCTGGATCTTATTTTATTGCTTTCTCTTTTTCTCTTAAATGTCTCCTGGGACAACACCTTTGCCTGCTTCGGTTTCCTCCCCGCTTCAGACAGCCATTACAACCACTTCCGACTCTGCTTCATTCTACATTCACTCACTGGTCTTAATAAGCCGTGGGCCAAAATCTGTAGCTCCCCTGGAAAATGACATAAGTCCGTGGTCACTCTCTGGCGGCAACTTGTTAAGAATGTATTTTACCTAATTCGAGGTCGCTGAATCCGAATCTGCAAAGTTCCCATGCCTAGACTTGCACATTAAAGCAGTAGGAGCCGTTAAATATAGCATGTACCTACGCATCAACAGCCATCACGTTGTGAGTCATTATCACACTCATGAAGCTCGAGTGCGTTCGAAACTGGTGCCACTGTTCTCTTTTCAGTATCTGTATTCTGTGATTGTATATCGGCTTTTAAAGGTACACATTCCACTTAAAGATAACGATAAAAATACTATACATCTATTATATATATATATATATATATATATATATATATATATATATATATAATCGAGAGTCAGTGCGCTCTAAAATAGTGGATAGAAACCGTATTACGTCTTCAAATCTGGCCTGAATATCATTCACATGCTGAAGAATTGTGGTTGGCCTTCACAATTTATCATTATTGCCATAAACCATGTTTTTTTACGATCAAGCAGTGATGACGTCACAAGCATTATTCTCATTAATAACTGCACTGTGGATGCATGGTGGTTACTTGTGGTCCACAATCCCCTTGAAGATAAGTGCTATTACGCCCACAGACGTGTTTACACGAAAAAGGATCATGTCATGGAAGGAAAAAGGATCATGTCATGGAAGGATATGCAACAGCCTGGCACACATCACGCGCTTTGCAGCGAAGCCACTATACATAAAACATTTTGAGCCTGCAGTAGTCATTAAAAGTGGCATTTTCTGTTGAATTTGGAGAAGACACTTGTAATATTTGTTGTGTTGAGCTATTTAAATTGTTCTTGTTTGATCTGTTCATTGCAAACAGCTGAAAGTTTGTAAATTTTGCCAGTCAACCTAATTTGCAGTGAGGGTTGAATAATTTTGATTGCAACTGTATGTCAAAAAAAGTTGAGACACTGAAGTATTTACCACTTTGTAATGTGGCCTCTCCTTTTCACAGCACTAAATAAACGTACAAGAATTGAAGACACCGAGTGATAAAATTTTTCAGGTGTATTTTTGTCCCATTCATCCTGCAAAAAGTCTTAATGCGTGAGCACAGGATCTTTGCTGTTGCATTTTGGATTTCAAAATGTGCCTCATGTTCTCTTATAGGGAAAGTCTGGACTGCAAGTTGGCCAGTCCAGCACCCACATTCTCTTGTTACGCAGCCATGCCTTTTTCATCCATGCAGAGTGCAATTTTGTGTTTTCTTGCTGAAAAAGGCAGACTATATTGCTGCAAAATTTCAGTATACTTATTAGCATTAATGGTGCCTTCGGAGAAGTAGAGGTTACTCATGCCAAGGGAACTAACATAACCCTTTACCATTACAGGGCGTGGCTTTTGAATTAGCTGCTGGTTACAGTCTGGATAGACCTTTTCTTTTTTGACTGAGAACACACAGTGTCCATTTCTTCCAAAAAAAAAAGATCTGAAGTATTGAGTCTTCTGACCGCAATACACGTTTCCATTGTGTGATGGTCCATTATACAACAGATGTCTCCGAGCCCAGAAGAATCGACAATTCCTCTGGAAATTGTTAGCGTAGGGCTTACTGTTTACAGAGTGAAGTTTGAACTGGCATTTATGGATGGAAATGAAGACCACAAAGGAAAAACGATCAGAGTCCAAATTTAGCATTTTTGTATATTTTACATATATTATTATAATATTTATAATAATATAATAATATCATATAATAATATTATTATATATTAGTATTATATTTTATATATTTAATATTTTGCGCATATTTTTTCAGTGCTTTGTTTCTAAGATCCTTTTGAATTTTTAATTCATAATTTCTCCACAACGTGAAAATGTGACTCCGATCATTTTTCCATTGTGGTCTTCAAATATATTGCAGTATTTGACAAAGGTTTGCCAAAATAATCCTGAGCTGACATGGTTATATCACTTATAAACATATGATGGTTCTTAATGCAGTACCATCTGAGTGATTGGATAATCATGGGTATTCAGTGTGGGTTTGCGCCTTGTTCATTATGTACAGAAATTCCTCTAGATTCCTTAAATATTTTTGTTATGTAATGCAGAGGGTGAAATATCCAAATCGCTTTGTATTTTTCTTTGAGGAACACTGATTTCAAACTTACAAAGGTTTTCTCACTGATTCATGAGCACATTGGTCATCTCAGCCTATCTTTTCTCATGAAGCAGAAAGTCTTTCCTGGATGCTGCCTCATTTTTTACCTCATTAGTAGTCCTAAATTATCCCCATCCCTAAATAGCAGGAATATATGAATATTTAGAAATAAAATGAAGTTGATCAGAAATATAAATCATTAAATTTCTTTTCTTCATAAAACTGTCTGAAATGAAATATAACACAAAGCCAATTTATAAATAACTGCACTGTTTTTTATGTGCATCTTCCCTACTACCCTTACTTTTTCTGAGTCAGAGTTGTGCATACAACTAAATATATACTGATGCATCTCAAGAAATGTTGAACATTTCCAAACCGTTTGAATTTATTCTTGTCATTTCTGTTGTTACTACTACCCTGTGTTTAGTGGAGAGATGACTGAATGGACTTGACCCTGGAAATGGGCTTTGCGTGACCCTGGTCATTATTTCACACCACACAAGTAAAAGGTACATAAATCAATAAGTCTTCAAAAGTAATTCACTGTATGTGTCTGTTTGTGTGCGTGCGTGTGCTGCGTGTGCGCAGCTTAACTGCCACTACTCCGCATTGCATGCAATGCAAATATGTTGGCATATTTCAAAATATAGCCTTTGTCAATTGTTTCACATAGTCTCTTAATTGCAAAACATTTGAATCAATCTGTTGTACAAAAAAATTGTTCGCTAATATAAATTTTTGAGCGAGATTATATTTAATCATTTACAAGTAGACTTATGGTCTATTATGGCCAGTTTATTCCGACTTAAACAGAGGCGTACTTCTCATGAACTTTCCAGCGTTACTGTGAGTGTGACTAGCGGCTCCTATTGACCAGTCGCATTTCAGCGCTGCCCAAAACTAATATTTTGCGCGTAAATTTCTCATTAATGTGCAAGTGTGGGCGCGGGAACTTTTTTGATTTAGTATCTATTCATAATACACTACAAAAAATTGCTGAGTTCACGTTGCCACCAGAGAGTAACCACGGAACTGCACGCTGCGAGAGACGTGGGGGAGGGGGATTGTGGTATGTATGCCGTAAAGCAGTTTGTAGTTTGTACTTCTTTTTGGGCCTGGGTTCCTACCCGAAACCCAAAGTTACATAGTGTTAGTGAAGGAGATGCAGGCGCGATCAAGCCATGACAAAAGTTTCATTCGACCTATTGTGAGTTTATGTATCGCCAGAATGATCTTGGAAATATATATTTGAGAGTGAAAAAACTACATAGTGCTGCTTTAAATCAAGTTAATCAGAATAGCACATATCACAAACTTTGCCACAATGTGCTTTTGAGTGAACCCTTGCCTGAATCCTCTCAAAAGCAAGCCTGTGTTGACAGTGACAAGGGAAAACTCCTGATGAAGAACAAAATGGGAAGAAACCTCAAGAGGATCCACGCTTAAAAGGGGAAGCCCATCCTCCTCTGACCAGCCCAGAGTATGAGTTCATGGTTACCAATGTGAAAAAAAAAAAAAACTCAGTAAAAAAGGCAGTCCTGAATTGGGAATCAGCTGGGTTGGTGCAATGGACCAGACTGTTTCGATTTAGGAGATCAGGCAGCACTTGGACAGAGGGCCAGATGGCAACGACCAGCTGCAGCATGCTCGGGGCAGGGCCAAGCCATGGAACTAGAGAGACAACTCAAAATCAGGCAGTTAGTGGAGGGCAGCATGTGAAAGAAGTGATAGGAATATGACTATGTACTATATGATGAGGCTACGTGCAAGATGACAGAAAGTTCTTGATTCCCATGATGCTAATATTGCAAGGAAATATACTATGTCTTACGACAATACCATGTACTAATTGCATTAAAATTGATATTACAAGAAAAAGGAAAAAAAATCCATGAGTGTCTACTACAAATGAGCATGCATGAAGCTGAAAGCTGAGATTGCTGCATCTCAGCTCCCCCCAACAACCAATGACACAGGCAGAACCTGAGGCTAATCGCAATGGGCCTGGAGCCAGAGGCCATTTTCTCGCGTATTTATGGCATTTGGCTCAACGAAGCATGTGGCACACAGTTAGAGGATATAGGACTCATGCAGAGCAGGCAGAAGCAAACAATTTGAAATGAAGCATACTCATTTGATGGCAGATGACTGCAGGTAGCGTGAAGTACATACCTAAAATATGAACACAGGTGAATATAAAAAAATTAACAACTAGGCAAGCTAAACGTTCAAGACGAGACATGGCATGGGAATATGATGCCGATGCAGTAAAGTGTCAGAGATTGTTCGGCTGCTTGGCAGGCTGCTTTTATAATGGTGGTGATAGCACAATGCATGAGCCACTTTAATGCAAGGGGTAAACTCCAGTTAAGTATCAATGATGCATGCCTACTAGGCAACGTGTCTTCACGCCATGGCATTACTGTGCATGAGTGAGAAAAGCTATGACTAGAGAACTTGAGTTCAATGTTGGCTAGCATCCTACTGCTTACTTAGCTACTGCTGAGCAAGGACATCAGAAATCATAGTGCTACCCAAGCTTGGGTACTAGCATGTGTAAAATTATGCAAAAAATGTCATCAGCGCAAATTATGCAGAAAACATGCTGATTCGGAATGGCAATGCAGATGTTCAATTCATTTACTTGCAAGGTAGAGTACAACCTGTGCGATCACAGAAATTCCAATACTAACTGCAGTGGCTGATTTATGCTCCAAGCATTCCCCGAGGCGTCTAGTGGAGAACGTTGGGTGTCCACTTGAGAAAATAAAAGATTTCAAATTGTTGAGCGGCCTGGCAGCGAGCATTTACCATCAGGTGATCATTTTCCAAGTGTATGGAATGTAGTATTTATAAACCATTATTTAAACTGGACAATGCCACTGCACCTGCCAGGGATAATGAAATAACATTGATGACACAGCAGTTAGTTGCAGCATTGGAACACTTATGCTAAGTTCAGACAGCAGGTCTTTTTGGAGAAATTCGATTTTTTTGTGTGCTCGTTCATATTACACATTATATGCGACTTGTATCAGTTTTGAGTATGAACTGAATGCGACCCTGAAGTGACCCGCATGCGCAAAAGAGGTCCTGAGGTATTACGTGACCATGCAGGCACGCACTGTTTGTTTACGGAAGTAAATATGCAGGCATCTCGTCTCAGCGCGTGTGTGGCACTGATAAAGTTTATCTGCAACCGAAGTCAGTACCATTACGGACAAATAATGATGTAATGGTCAGATAAATGCGACCTGGCCGTTCAGACAGCAGTCGCATTGCAAAATATCAGACAGGTATCGGATTTAGGACCACATATGAAAGTGGCCTGGGTCGGATTTTAAAAAATCGGATTTGTGCTGTTCAAACTGTCTTTAACAGATCGGATACAGGTCACATGTGGGCTAAAAAATCGGATTTGGGCCACATTTGCCTGCTGTCTGAACGTAGCCATAGATAAGCAGCACCTCAACAAAACTTTACAACTAGGATTCAGTCTGGTTATTTGAACAATCAACAAGGTAACCATGGCCTGTTTAAAATGCTAAGAGTACTCTGGTCACCATCATTCAAATTACGGAGTTATCGAAAACTAACATAAACTGTAATGATCCAAACCAGGAACTAAATGAGGAGTCTGAGCGCAATCCAATGGCAGGGTTTATTGATAGTAATATCAGTAAGACAGAGAGATGAAGCCCACACCAGAATGACACAGTTCAGTTCAGATGTAACTGGCAAGGGTGTGTGGGTGTATCCGTGCCTGGCCAGTGGGTTTCCAGAACAGCTGCCAGATTAAGTGCTCACTTCGCCAGAGCCGAACTGTCAAAAGACAGGACAGAAAGGTTTAGCAGGAATGTAAAATGGCCTGTTGTGATTGGTCCAGACCTCATACATGATGGTAGCGTAATAAATGTTGACTTTTGCTTTATAGACAGTGAATCATTTTTGTCTTTATTATTGTAAATGACAATTTTACTAATTAAAAATAAAAGGTAAGGAAAGATGTTCTCCACGTCATTTAGGATGGCTAGGTGTCCCTGAGTTTTGAAAAGTATTCTTCACTTTTTCCCTTGAAAAATAAAGACAAAGAAGTACTCTTCACTTAATCTCAGGCTTTATTTTTTTCTCAGTCACTCATGGGCTTTACGTAACTTCGAAAAGCCTTTAAAATAAACAGAGTGCCAACAGCATTTACAAGCAAAAGGTCAAACCTCACATTTTTGTGCACAAACAGGCTTCACCATTGTACATTCACTGTTTTGTGCCATTATAGCTAACTTGGGAGGACCTCCGTTTGCATAGCACAGGAATTGCCAGTCATACCGTGGTAGTTAACATGGCTGCAAATAACATAATTGTGCTCTTTAAGCGACTGATAAGTCTTCATCTTGAAGACTTACTAAAATTATACATGACTTATAAAGATGCGCTTAGTGTGTCAGTAAGTAAGCGAACATGTGGCCATTGAAGTTGGATCACTAACCCACTGCAAAAGACAGGAAGGACAGACGATCTAACGTTAGCATTAGCTCGTAATTTATTTCGATCACTTAACATAAGTTTACCAGGGGTGGACCCAGGTTTTGAAGTGATTAGTTTCCATGAGTAGTTTGCGACGTGAATTGCTAATCAGAATGAGGTTTGATTGAGTTCCAACACGATGAAAGTGTTTCCAGCCAATCAATGAGGTGTTTGAGCGAGTTCTGGAAACTACTTAAACTACCCTGGATCCGCACCTGTTTACCTTCATGCATATTTTTTTCTTGAGATGACAAAGTGCAGAAACAACACGACCGTGTTGAGTTCATTTTTCTGGCTTACTGCTTTCTTTTTGCCTGTTGCATCCATTTCTGTGCACCAGTGGGCAATTATTTCAATTGACAGCTCATGTATTTAGCTACGTTAAGGGGCACCAGGAGGAGGTGCCAAAGTCTGTGTTGCGATTTTGTCTGTTGGATACGGATCATGCAGGAACCAGTGCAGGAAATTGGTTTTGTTACCAAATCCTATATCTAACACAAGACTGGGCTAGTTTGGTGTTGCTAGCCAAGGGGAGACACACTGTGTAATTAATGCTCTGCTCATTTCACATTCATGTTAACTTGGGAGTCATATAGACATTTACACACCTTGTTTTCATGGTTCAACATAAGACGATGTTTGTGCTCCGGCTTCGACCATTTTTCAGGTAAAAAAAAAATCTGTGCATAGTCATTTTCACATACTGACTTTATAAGAACAGCATTTGGCATAATAACCCCACAGAGACCTGTCAGCCAATAAGACAGTATTGTGACAAACAGTAGTGTGCAATGATGATTATACACCACCACTTTTGCCTAAAAGGGGTCCTAACCCCATTAACCCATGCAGATCACCTGCTCAACATGGCCGCGACTGTGTCGGCAGCCTGTCATCCGAGCTGGTTTCTTGGTCTGTTCATTCTGTCACCTTGCTGAACATCCATGCCTCGGTGGCAAGTTCCTTGTCGTACCCATCTGTAAAATGGAGCACTCATCGGGCTCTGCGTTACGATATCTCTGGGTCAATCTGGGCTCCATTCTGCTGTTGCCCCCAGATGAGGCGGGCTAGGAGACAGGGCAGACGAGCTGGAGCTGCGGTGAGGATCCGGAAGCTATTCCGAGGGAGCCCACCATCCCTGCTATATTCCACCTCCTCGGTTGCTGGCGCCGGTGTGAGGCTATCCTGCCTCCGACCCATCCTCCTGGCATTTCCCTCGCAACTACTGGCTTCCAGCCCTGTGATCCATTGGCGACTGCACACGAGTGTGGCTTTGGTGTCTGCATGTCCGCGGTCCAGTATCGGCCCGGCGAGACATCACCAACAGTACTCGAGTGTGGCTTCAGTGCCTGCAAGTATGCAAGCTGGAAACCGGCACAAATCTCTGTGGTCTCTGCCTCGAGCCTCAACTTTCGGCAGAGCTGGATCCGACTCCATCTGTTTTTGCCTAATGAATGCCAGATCCATATCAAATAAATCGTTCATCCTGAACGATTTCTTCTCATCTAAAAACTTGGACTGCCTGTTGATTTCGGAAACCTGGCAGAAAGTAGATGACTTTGTACATCTAAATGAACTCTGCCCTCCCAACTGTGTTTACTCCTGTGCCTCAAGATCCTCAGGCCGAGGAGGTGGACTTGCCATAGTCTACTGAGACTGTTTCTCTTAGCGGACGGTGAGCTCTGGATCATACTCATCTTTTGAAAGCCTTATGACTAAAATCGGACGCGTTAAGCCCTTTTACTGTGTTTTAATTTATCGCCCTCCGGGCAGAAATAGTTCATTCCTAGCTGAATTTGGTGACTTTCTAGCATCTATCATACGCCTGGACAGAATTCTCCTGATGGGACTTCACCATTCACACAAATAACAGCTCATATAACTTTGCGGCAAACTTCCTTAACATTACCAAATCGTTTCATTTTATTGAACATGTCTCAGGTCCTACTCACGAAGTAGGGAATACCTTGGATCTTGTTTTCACAAGAGGGTTGAAAGTCAGTAATATCCGGACGGAGGATTTGTTGGTGTCTGATCACAAAAGTGTTCTGTTTAATCTGTCTTTCGACAATGGCCTTGTGCCGGTAAAGCGGATAAAAGCTTGCAAATTGTTAGTAGCTTAGTTGTAGAGAACTTCATGGCTAGCTGTGATAGCAATGTTTTTGGTGTCCCCTGATGATGACGTTGACTGCCTGGTTCATGTTTTTAATTCAGGCTGCGCTGCCATTTTAGCTGACATAGCGCCCTTGGTGACGCGCACTGTCCGTACTGGAAATTCTGCCCCCTGGTTGAATAATGAGATCCACGATCTCATGCCGTAAAGTGGAGCAACTATGGAAATCTTCTGAACTCCATGTCCATCATCTCTATCTCAAAAAGCTTATTGCTGAATTTAATGACCTGGTTAAGAGGGCTAGAGCTGATTATTTTGCAAAACTCATCTCTTCCAGCAAGCGGAATCCTAAAGTGTTGTTTAGATCCATAAATGTTATTATCATTCCACCTCTCCCATCTGCACCTATTTTCTCTAATGATAATGGCAATCGTTTTCTTTTGTTTTTCGTTAACAAAGTGGCTGATGTGAGGGCACGCATCACCCCCGCCCCCTCCCCCGTTGTTCAATGTCCAGTGATGAAATCATCCTGAAGCTGTTTTTCTACTATATCCCTGAATGACTAAACAGAAATTGTGAGCTCCATGAAATCCTCCTCAAGCCCCCTAGATGTCTTACCCTCATCCATGCTTAAGGATATTTTAATTGCTGTTGGCCCCAGTCTTCTCACTATAATTAATAGGTCCTTAGTTACGGGCACTGTGCCATCCCTCTTTAAGCAGGTGGTAGTTCAGCCCCTTCTTAAAAAGCCCAATCTGTACCTCTCCCTGCCAAATAATTTCAGACCCATCTCCAAACTGCCATTTATTGCTAAGGTGTTAGAGAAAGTGGTGGCAAACCAGCTCACCACTTATCTGACAAACCGTAACATCTCAGACAAATTTCAATCAGGTTTCCGTAAAAAACATTCCACCTACACAGCCCTTCTCAGAGTCTCTAATGACATCTTGATGTCTTCAGACGCTGGTGAATGTTCTGTCCTGGTCCTGCTAGATCTCAGTGCAGCTTTCGATACGGTAGATCATAACATCTTGCTGCATAGGCTCAGGGAATGGGTGGGCATCTCAGGGAGTCCCCTTAGCTGGTTTGCCTCTTACCTTAAAGAGAGAAGCTTCTCGGTAGCGGTTGGTGCCTTCAAATCTGAACCTTTCATGTGGTGTGCCACAGGGTTCTGTGCTGGCTCCAATTCTCTTTGCCCGTTACATGCTCCCCCTAGGCCGTCTACTTAGTACTTTTAAGGGCATCTCGTACTACTGCTTCGCTGATGATATCCAACTACATCTCTCCTTTAAACCAGATAAACTCTAGGGTCTCTCCACTTTACATGAGTGTCTGTCTGCTATTGAACACTGGATAGCGAGCAATTTTTTACAACTTAATGCAGCGAAAACTGAGGTGTTGATCATTGCAAGTGAGAACATTGCCTCCAGAGTGGCTAACCACATGGGGTCCCTGAAGGGAAATGGTTGCCCGTTTCTAAGGAATTTGGGGGTTTTATTCGATCAGTGTATGCATGTGGATAAGCATGTGAAATCTTTAACCCGCTCTTGCTTCTTTCACCTGAGAAACATTGCCAAATTACGGTCCATTATATCACACTCTGAACTGGAAATGTCTGTTCACGCGTTTATTTCTTCTCGACTTGATTACTGCAATTCTCTGTTTACCTGCCTCAACAAATCTTCTGTAGACCAGCTTCAACTTGTCTAAAATGCTGCAGCAAGACTGCTCACTAGATCAAAAAAGTCATGTCATATCACCCCCATCCTAGTCTCTCTACACTGGCTCCCAGAGCACACCCAGATCCAATTCAAGGTCCGGACGCTCACTTACAAAGCCCTCCACAGAGAATCCCCAGTTTACATTTCTGAGCTTCTCCAGAAATACTCGCCCAGCCGGTGTTTGAGGTCAACCGACCAGTTGCTCCTGGCATTGCCTCGGACTAGATTAAAGACCAAGGGTGACAGAGCCTTTGGGGCGGTGGCCCCGAGGCTCTGGAATGCCCTCCCCCTGGGGCTGAGAGCCTCACCATCTGAACTTATTTTCACAAAATGGTTAAAAACACTCCTATTTAGTTACTTATTTACTTTCGGCCATATTTAGCCTACTTCATGCTTTTTCCTTGCTTATTGTGGGTTTTTTTTAAAAATTGTGTCTGCCTGTCTGCTTTTTGCGTGTTCTTATCTTTATTTATTTTACCTCTGTGAAGCACTCTGTGCATTTGTGCTGGGAAGAGTGCTATACAAATAAAGTTTTACTTACTTTCTAACTTCCTAATATATTACTTCTCTATAATTTTTTGGCAAAAATGTGTTGGAAAAACAGTTTCGTAGGCTTTGAGAACCTTTGATTGACGTAAAAATATGGGTAATAAACAAAAACAGTGAAAACATCAATTTTTTATAACAATTGAAAGGTGTCGCAATTTTTTTACTCTCACATAGCCTGAATGCATGTTTGAGGCTCATTCCATGATTATTGATGCAAAAAAAATTATTTAAACTGGTTTAAGGCAACATTATTCTGCAAAATTACCTCTGATGGTCAGTTGTTCCATTATTCAAGGTGACATGAACTTTGAGCAGTGTCATAGTAATGGCACAATGGAAGGAACTCTCTGAGATTGTTTGCGGCTGCATTGTGGCCTTACATGATGCTGAAGACATTAAATACTGTCAGGGCACTGTAAGAAACACCATTAAGTGTTTCAAAGAGACCGTTGCGCTAAAAACTAGTGGCAATAGAGGTGCATAATGGGAGTTAAGTGCCTCTGATGTTCGTTAGAAGTGTATGACAAGTAAAAAACAAGTGTTGCCAGGCAAAACAAACCTCGTCCAGAAGCACTTCTTTTAGTGCTTTAGCTTCTGATTCGATCTCATCAATGTGGTCTCTCTTGGGTACAACTAAAAATTTGTGAGCTTTGGTTTCACCTTTCAAGGTCACTCAAGGTCAAAGGTTATAGTGCCAAATGAAAGCCCATATGTGACTTCCTATATGTTGATAATTATAAATACCTCTCTATCTCTTACTGTTTTTGAGCTATAATGGAAAGTAAGCAAAGGAGCTTTTGCAGGGTATAGGCAAATTTGCCCACAGCCCAATTTGAACCATCTTCTGGTTATATGTACCTACTTGTGGGACTGTCCAGAAAATAAATTTGAAATGTGAAATTTGCATACAGGAAGTGAACTGTGACCTATTTAGTGATTTCAAGATTTTTGTAGGGCAAGGCCTCGAAAAGTCCATATTTAAACCCATAAATGATTGTTCTGAAAAACCAGATGATTTTTAATGGCTACACAACATGACTGACATTTTGATACCAAACATAAGTATATATGTGAAAAACTGAAGAAGTTTGAAACAATTTTCCATTGAAAAATGCATCTGTCTTGACCAAAATTGATGCAAAACGTAAAGTTCATCTTGAAAAACAACCAGGTTCCTATGAAAACACACCTAAGATATTTTCACAAAAGTTGCCTGATATAGTTGGCTAAATAATGTGCGAGTGTCGTTAAATTGCGAGACCAGTAACATGGATCCGGATTGCGAAAATTGGAACCATCCCTGTATTTAGAAATTATTACTGTCTCCTTTGGGTGTCAAAATAGGTCACTAAATAATAAACATGGAATGCTTGTTATAGATACTTATCCAGATTAAGAGTTTTAGAGTATATGTACATGATTGACGAGACATTGGCCTTCCGGATCATTCTGGATCATAACTACAATACATCTGAAACACATTTGTCCTTTTAAGATTAGACAAATATAGACTGTTATTATATATAGTATATAGTTGTATGTAAATTTATTAGGATATAATAACGCTTTCAGGATCACCTGTAATTGTGATAAGATCAGTTAACAGTGGTGTATTCAAGCCATTTTTATTAAATACTGCATATTTGTCAGAAAAGCCATTTAGATGCTTTCATAAACTGTTGTACATTGTATAGGTTCTATATCTCCCAGGCCTTGTTTTTACTCCACTGATCAAAGCGTAGCCTGCGCTTGTGGTCACGATTCAATGATTTTATGAACCACAAAGTATTCAACATTGCTGTATGCCAGGAGTAGGGAACCTTCACCAGAAAGAGCCACTGTGGGTGCAAGCTTTCATACCAACTAAGCTGCTACGCAACTGATTCTACTAATCAAGGCCCTTAACAAACATTCCAGAGGTTGGTGAGGACGTTTCTGGGCGTCAACCTTTGTGCAGTAGGGGAGTACCCCCCAGCCAATCACAGCACAGAGGCGGGACTCCATAATAACATAGCAAGCAGGTGCCAGTCTGCATCCGAATGGAAGCAACGGAAAATGGCGGATACAGCGAAAAAACGCAAATACAGTGAGGCTAACCGCCAAGCCAACAAAGCTCGTTCGAAAACGAGTCAATCTGGGATTGGCTTTCACCTGCTGACGAGCGCTGAAGGAGAGAAGGGGAATGAAGAGCAACGCAGAGTTGGCCTGTTGTCTGTTGGACAGATATGTGTTCGCGTTTAGCTATGGTAGCCTAGTGAAGTAATGCTACCGGCTTTTCCATTATAGCAGATGTAATGCTCCACAAATAGTAGCTGGAAGTATGCTGTCTTCAAGTGAGTTGATATGAACGTCGCCGAACTCGCATGTGGAAATTTTTCTGAAAGCAGTGAATTGGAACTTGTATACACGACTTAGAATCTCGTAAATACAAGCTCATGACGTCTGTTTCAATTTAGCATATATGCAACGTTACACAATATAAGTCCTACTATCCAATAATGCAAATAATCCTTGAGGTCTATAGTGCTGAGTACACACAACCCACGCTGGTTACTACGGCAGTCCCAAACCAACCGACAATCCCAAATTTCACTGGTCTACCAACCACAATTGCAAAGTAAATTGAGCCAGCTAACCTTAGCTCAAAGCCAACTAATCTCAGCTCAAAGCTTAGTGCTAACGTAAGCTAAGCGTTGAGCCCAGTGATAGTGTGTGTCTTGCTCGGAGCACAGCTCAGATTACCCTGTAATTGTAACGTTATTATAATGGGAAGTAATTACTGTGTATTACTACTAACGTTATGTCTATTAGCTAGCTTGGCAGAAGATTGCTAAACTTGCTGGCTAATTAGTAACAGTGATCCAACTATTTGCTTAGCTTTTCTGTCATGTTACACAAACAATGTCATTATTACATGCTAAACACATTATTTGATAAAATATTTTCAAGATACCTCGTCGCTCATCATCCCGCAGGTAGTCAAATAAAATTACACCGCTCCATTCGCTGCTTTACGTTCCGCGATGCTGCAGGGGCTAAACTCAGCTGTGTTCTGGCAACCGCGGTAAGGGGGCGGGCGCTTCAGGTGTCATTCAGCCGGGGAGGAGGAGGCAATTTTGAATGCTGTGTTTACTAACTGCAACTGAGGAATCCTACTCATTGTGCCTTTAAATAATACTTGGTTTTTGATTTATCTTCATTTCGTTAGGTGTAAGATCATCACTGCACACTAAGTGTGGCAAAATATTTTTTTGATAATGATTACAAAGTCTACTTTGGTTTGATCTTTTGTCATTAAATCCTGTATGCCATGAGTTATGTGAGTAATTCCACCATTCTTTGGACATGTGAAGACAAGATGGCCTTCCTGAATATATATACCTGATATATTGACCTACATTTCACAAAACTGGGCAAAAGAATGTTCAGTATAATATGCATTACATTTGAAACATGACAAAAGAGCCACAAAAAATTCTGAGCACCATAGCTATGATTTTAATAGTAAATGGAAGAATTTCATAGTTAAGTGGGAGAATTATTTTTGTTCTCCCCGTGCTTGAAAAATGATTGCTCATTGGCAGCATGCCTTGAACATCACATTTTTTGAGAGGGATGCATAGTTATGCGATTACTATCTCGATGCCATTGTTTTCAGGGCACTCTGCCCACTGATCCAAGAACCCTGAACAGGCTGACAGCTGGGGAGGTAAATACTCTAATAATCAGAAGAAAGTGTGCGTGCATGCGGTGACTGTTGTCTTTCTAACACAGAATGGGAAATGGATAGACAACAGAAAAATTCTTGCAGTGTTTCCTTTTTTATTTTTTATTTTGTATCTTTCATCAAACCACTGAATGCAGGAATATGATGTCCTCTGTTTAGGGATTGCTATAGCACTAAAATAATGTTCCTGAATGACCTTTTATCTTCTTCTGCTCCAAGTATATTATATGTTATTGTATTGTAGTATTTGTACCTGCAAGCCTTGAGGTTTCTGTCAATAATAATGATTTGTACTGAAGCATGAATGTTTCTCAAAGAGTGTACAGCTACTGAATATCATGCCTATTGCACTGTTTTCTTTCATGTCTTGACTAGTACCATCCTACAATCACATCACAATAGATTGAATAGACTGGAGGGCTTATCCAGACAATGTAGAGGAGCATACATTATCACCAGATAAATATAAATCTCCAAAAGAAAAAGAAAATATACACAGACCAACAAGTATGTGCTGTATGTTGTGGCACTAAAGCACTTATGCAAATCAACTATTTCAAATGAAAAAAGGTGATATAAATCCTCATTATTTGCAGGGGACATCTTTAGCAGTGCGCAGAGAATATAATACCATAAAAATACCAGCATAACCTGAACTGGTAGATAAGGTTGAAGAGGATGGGAGGAGAGCAAACGAGTACTCTAAAGAGGTTAAGCTGGATGATGGACTATGATTATGGTGTCCTTGGCACCTTAAGCAGATTGTTTCAGCATTGAGTTGAGGGTGTGGGGGATAGTGCAAACAGGCACAGGCGCTGAGAAGACTAACTATAGAGGGAAGGAATAGCCAGTCACCCTGAGTGGGGAGATCAGGGTTTTAAGATTGATTGCAGCTGTATGATGGAGCTGTTTGATTAACTGCCCTGAAGGCTAGTACCAGAGTTTTGAAATTGATGTGAACGGTAGCGGGCTGCCAATGACATGAGTGGACTTGACCCGTGCTTTGAAAGGCAGGTAAGTTCTATCGCCCTGATGTGTATACCTGAAACTGTGTGTTTTTTGTGGCACATCCAGGGAGACTGCAATAAAGAACACCACTATTGCCCCATGTATTGACCTATAACTAATAGATTGTAGTTCACCTAGTGCTCTTTGCAGTTATAGTTATGCCATTGCATTTTACAACCCCATTTCCAAAAAAGTTGGGACGCTATGTAAAATGGAAATAAAAACAGAATGCAATGATTTTCAAATCAATTAAACTTCATATTTATTTGGAAATGGTACAAAGACAATGTATCGATTTTGAGACTGAGATATTTTATTGTTCTTTGGGAAACGTGCTCATTTTGCTGTAGTTTTGAAAGCAAAATGTTTTCCTGTTGTTGCTTTATGTAGTATTTCAGCTGCTCAATGCTTTGCAGCCTCCTTTGTCATATTTTCGTTTTGTAATATGCCAAATATTGTCAGTGGATGACAAGTCTGGACTGCAGGCAGACCACTTTAGCACCCAGACTTTTTTTTTTTTTTTTTTTTTTACTACGGAGCCGTGTTGTTGTGATACCTGCAGAGTATGGTGTTGCTGAAGTGAGCAAGGCCATCCTTTAAAAAAGGCATCTGGATGGCAGTAGGTGTTGCACCAAAACCTGTATATGTCATTAAACATTAATGGTGTCTTCACGGATGAGCAAGTTACCCATGCCATGTGTAGCTATTAGTACACCCCCATACTATCATGGATGCTAGGTTTTGAATTGTTTGCTGATAACAAGCTGGATTGCCCCTCTCCTCTTTAGCCCAGAGGCTGTGGAATCTATGATTTCCAAAAAGAATTTTACATTTTGATCGGTCAAACCACAGGGCAGTTTTCCACTTCACATCAGTACATTTTAAATGAGCTCAGGCCCAGAGAGGAAGACAGTGTTTCTGGATCTTGTTTATTTATGGTTTAATCGCAATATCGCTGAGTTTTAACTTGCATTGGCGGATGCAGTGACAAACTGTTTTTACTGACAATGGTTTACAGAAGTGTTCATGCAGTGATTTCCACCACAGAATCCTGTCTGTTTTTGATGGAGTGCCGCCCAAGGACCTTAAAATCACAGCCATTCAAAATTGGATTTTGGCCTTATCTGTGTACAGAGATTTTTCTGGATTCTCAGAATCTTTTAATGATATGTACCATAGAGGATAAAATCTCCAAATTATTTGCCATTTTAAGTTGAAAACATTAATCTTAAATTTTTGCTAAATAATCTAATTAGCTGTGAGATGTTCTGCCAGTTTTTCAGCATCATGCTACTTTTCCAGTCTTATATTGTCCTGTCCCAACTTTTCAAAAACATGTTGCTATCATCAAATTCAAAATGAGCAGATATCTTTTAAAAACAATAACATTTATCAGCTTCAACATTTTATACGTCTTTGTCCTATTTTGATTTGTCTTTGTCCTATTTTGCAGTCAAATACAAAGTAGAAGCATGAACAATATTGTACAGAATACAGCATTCAGTAAATTAATTTATTTAATGTCATTCAAACAAATACATTGAATCAGGTTGCCGTGGTTCCAAGTGCTGCGAATGATTTCTGTCTCTTGCATTTTTAAGCCACTAGTGAAGTCAAGGGAGTCTATTGTGCGTATTACCTCCTGGAGCTTGCATGTCTGGCTAGTAGGCCATGGAAACAAAGAAAAACTGGATCAACCTGTCAGTTCAAATCCCAGAAGATGGCCTCTTTTAGCAAGAGAGTGGACTGGCCGAAAAAAGATGAGGGACAGCGCACAGTTGGTTTCTGACATTGTTAAACTGTCCCAATGAGGTTCGCATGGGAAGGAGTAAGAGATAGTTTCCTGCAGCCATCCGAAGTTGGGAAGATCTTCATGCCCATGGACATCAACTGAGATGCACAGTGGAATAAAGAGGTAAAGTGTTAGCTCACAATTCAGCCAAGCTGCAGATGAGTAGTTCACTGGCTCTGCTTATTTTACTGAGTAACAATACCAAATACATAGCTGTGCGGTAATTTTGTATTTCTGATTTTCTTTCAATCAGCTCTTCACAGAGGACCACCCCTGGTATTATGTCACAGTTACAGTAAGGTCTGTTAGTACATGGAGAGTGACACAGTTTTGGGGGGTAGTAGGTCTATGCTTTAAACACCATGTGGAAATGAATTAGATAAATCTGTCCTCTTAAATTTGGGTATATTTGCATCAATATTGTGTGAAGCAAAGAGCGAAGAATTACAGCCCTGGTACATATAGTACGTACGTCATTGGGCTGAGTATTAAGGAATTTTACCTCCACCCATGTAGATAATTATGTATATATTCATAATTATATATTTTTGATAGAGGTACTACAGTGAGTTTCTTGGATTTTTTTAATGAAGGCAATTACCTGCATTTATTACAAATAATTTAATCGCAGGCAGACCTTGAATGCCTTGGTGTACTGACAGTGATGGTCTATTTTTATTTTTAATATTATGCTCTGCTGCATCTCTGTTACCAAAAAATCAATGAATATGACTGAGAAATGCAAGGAAGACTGTATATTTGTGGCCATTTTTATAAAAAATGCGAGATAGTAAGGCATAGCTAAATGTATATCTAAATGAGCAGTGAATGACTGGGTCATAGAGAAGCAAATAATACACTGGTTCAACAGAAAAATTAAGCCATACGGCAGGCTGCAACTGTAATTTGACAAATTTCCATTTGATTAATCGTATTAGCCAAGTTCAACCTATCATGTCACAAGCAGTTGGATCTGTTGGAATAAACATCATTTGATGCTGCTACAAGCACCAGGATTTTTTGTGAACAGCTAACACATTTTGGGTTAAAATGATTTTCATGTTAATCCAGAATTATTAGCCCGATCTTGCACTTACAGTTAGAAAGTCAAGTAAAATGAGCAAAGGCTAAACTACAAATTACCAGCATATAGTAAGGGGAGACTGAGATCCGATGAGCCATGGGGACTAATGAGCCATATCACAATGTGTAATTGATAGATGTCAGAGCTACTTAAGATAGACAAAATAGTGATATGGGTCATGCGGACCAAAAGAGACCCCATGAGCCATATCACTATTTTGCCTATTTCAACTCCTTTGCGCAGAAGCCAAATCTGGCTATTTATGTGTTACCTTATTTAAGGCTTTATAATTCAAGATTGCAGTTTCACAGAGAGGGAGGGAATGGCTAAACTGAGTCATGAAAAATTCATGAAAATTCAGCATTGAAGTTGTAAAAAAAATACTGAGAACTGAAACATGGCTGGGGGTTAAAACTATAAATTTCTGGGATCATAAACTCCTTGACCACAAGTATAATTCATCTGAGCATTAAATTCGAAATTACCTGCTCTCTAGGAGCCAAATAAGACAGCTATTTAGGTGGCTCCCCAAACTGTAAGATCCCTCAAAATAGCACATGTCAAATCATAGAATAATCATATATTTAACACTAATCAACATTTGATGCATGAAATTCAATATTAAATTTTCTGGTTGAATTTAGCATGAGTTTATCAATATAGGTGCAGTTGGACATCAGTGGTCACCAGTAACCTCTCCAAACACAAAACATGCCTTTTCTCCATGATAAAGTTTAGAATTTTGTCCATTTCTCTTTGGAGTCCCACAAGCTACCACACAACTCATTAAAGGAACTGCTTATTCAACGGTCAGAACATTCACCCTATAATGAAAAGCTAGCACTTCCCACTTCCAAGCATGCAACCTTATATAAACACATTCCACACCTTATAAGGAACCTAAACTGAGTAATGTCTGAAATATACCTTATTTTAACAGAACAGATATTCTACTAACTCGAAAATCAGGCAACATTCTTCCCTAGATTGAATAGAATGGTGAAACGAATGTACTAGGGGGTCTACCGAAGTGCTAGAACTGTTGGCATAATAAACAAGCCAAAACCTTGGCATTTGATTTTGTTGAATACGTTATAAATTCCAAAACAAAAAGCCACATTGAGCAAAATGCTACTACAGTAGCAGTAGTTTTTCATTGAATCCCTCCTCCAGAGACAGATGTATCCAGTAGAAGGAACCCTCCAGTCCTGTTTCATTCTGAAAATTTCCCATTGACCATGTCCGTACCTTATTTAAATCCTGTAAATGTAACTGAAACACATCACGCCAGTTTTGGAAGTATTTTTTTCTTGAAACCGCATCACTTTCAGCTGCGCCCCTGTGCGCAACGTTGAGAGAACACAACCTACACTTGCTACCTTGCTCACCCATTTTATTTTGGGTGATTTTAATAACTGCAATCTTAGAAAATCATTGAAACATTTTTATCAATATGTCACCTGTCACACTCGCCGTGATAGAACCCTTGATCTTTGTTATGGCCCTATTAAAGGGGCATATAAGTCTGTAGCGGGTCCTGCGCTGGGTTCCTCAGACCATGATATGGTCCATCTCTTACCTGCTTATAGATCTGTGCTGAAAAGGGAGAAGGTGTGTGTGAAGAAAGTCAAAGTCTGGACCACCGTTATTCATTGCACGGCCCGCGGGCCACTGGAGGCCCCTAGTGGCCAAAAGTAAGGCCCGCGCTGGGCAGCCTCACCCCAGTAAAAAAATTTTAATATCACAATATAAACGCGTCGGAACCCAATCATTGCAAGTAGTGACTGTGAAATCACACAATTACATCAGTAGGTGTCAGTATACAATAAATGTTACAGCGACTCATCTTTAGGACAAGGAGTAAGTAAGAAATCACCGCTAAAAATTGTGCAAGGAGTGAAAATCTGGTGAAAATGGACCGGTTTGTAATTCACCAAAAGGATAAAAATCCCCAAAATTATGAGGCTGCTGGGGGGACTACAGCCGAAACAGGCAGAGATGTGGAGGAAAGGCCCAGCAAAAAAAGAAAGGTACGTCCTTTGGAAGCCGAGAATTGTAAATTTCAAGAAAAATGGACTAAGGACTTTCTCTTCGTTCCGAACGAGTCAGGCACGAAGACACTTTGCTTCATATGCAATCAAACATGTGCAGCTTTAAAATGCAGCAATATTGAACGCCATTTCACAAAAGTACATGCCGATTTTAATGATAAGTACATGCCCCGTACTAACCTACGGAAAAATAAAATCGAGCAACTCACCTCTTTGCTTAAAGGCCAGCAAAAAATGCCTCAACGATCTACAACTGTTTCAGAGAGTTTGACAGAAGCTTCATTTGAAATAGCCTGGATTTTAGCTTAGCGCAAATAAAGCCTTCACCGATGCCGATATTGTCAAAGAATGTTTTTTGGCTTTCTCCTGAAATAATATATGCAGGTTTCAGTAATCAGGAAGCAATTCTAAAACAAATGAAAGGATTGCAGCTCTCAGATACAACTATAGTGAGAAGAGCGGAGGTACTCACGAAAGACATCAGGCGGCAGCTAACAGAGGATATGTTGGCTGCGCCATGCTTTAGCCTAGCACTGGACGAGAGCATAGATGTGCGTGACATTGCGCAGGTATGCGTATGGGTCCGTTTCCCCAAGGAAGAAACATTTCGCGTGGAAGTTTTGTGTTTGTTACCATTGACTGGGCAAACAAGAGGATTAGACGTGCTCAATGCCTTACTTGAGTTTTTTTCTGAGCATGGCCTGACCTGGTCATAGCTAGGATCAGTATGTACCGACGGTGCTCCGAACATGCGCGGAAATGAGAATCGCCTCATCGGTCTGATGAGAAAAAGAGACGACATGCCAAAATTCGTGACTTTTCACTGCATCATACATCAGGAGGCACTCGTAGCAAAACTTAACTCTGAGATGCAAAGTGTGAATCGACTGGTAGTAAAGGTGGTCAACTTTATTGTGTCAAGGGCACTTAAAGTGTATATGTCAGGGTAATTTTCCAAAGATTTTGTACTATTTCCTTGTGGGAAATAAATATCTGAACGATTATACATCATATTTTTATGTTGTTGGTTATCAGAAAACGGAATATAATAAAACAAAGTAGGTACTTTTAACAGCGGTTTACAACGCTCCCATAATGCAATGCCTACGTCACGTAGGGGAGCCTGTCAGAGTACGACTGTCAATGAGCCTGCACTATACAGCAGCTTGCAATGAAGAATTATTGTGTTTGAGCTGGATGTAAGAATTCATCCTTAACAGAGCACAGGGTCCATTTGTTCCCTGTCAAAAATAAACAAATTTTATGCCAGTGGGTTCAATTTGTCCGCGTCAGAGGGGCAAATTTTTCAAACGCTAATGTCACACCGCAGTTTCCATGGGATGACCGTGGGGATGACACTGCCCACACGAGCACCTGTCAGACATAGCGACAAAGGACACCACTCTCTCTCTCTCTCTCTCTCTCGGTATATCTCCCCCCAGAAATACCATAGCATTCCCATGAATCAGCTATGAAGTTTGATCAACACCAGATTAAACCTGGCATTTGAGATTTCGTTCATTCGGCATGTCAACAATGATTATGTATGCGCACATGAACGTTCGCACCCACAGGAAAAAAAACTGCCGCCACCGCTAGACTTAGATATTGTCGAGCTAGTACCACACTATCGAAGCATGGGACAGTCAAGCGGATATTTTTACAACGTCAGGGTGAAGGGAGAATCCTGATAAAATAAACATCATTTTGACAGGCGGGGTGGGAACTGGCAAGCTACACCCAGGCTAGCTAGCATGATGCCTTCGTTATCATTTGGCTAGTACATGTTTAGTCAACATTTTCATCTGAACATATCACATTATCACAGCAGCTAAATGTACAGAAAACGTTGGCTTCTTCACTCAGTGTTATTCATACACCGTAAAATATGTGGTGGTGTTGTTGTTGTTACGGTTTTCACTGCTGATCGTATACTAGCTCAAGCACTAGTTGCATATAGCTACTCTCCAGGACACCTCGCCAACCCTCCACTCGTTCGCCTTTGTTGAAGGAGTAATTCGTCTGTGAGGGCCAGTATTTGTTGGATTTTCTTCCCCTCTCTCACGCCTGACTGGCTCGAAATTATATGGTTGCCACCCAATATAAATTTCTGCAGTGTTTCTTGCCACCTCCTTATGCTCCCAATCACTTGCTATAGTAAGCAGAAGCTACTTTCCTCGATGACTCCCTTACGTGACGTAGTTATCAGGTTACGTTAAAAAAACCCAGCTACTACAGAAACAGACAAAAAGTGTCATTTAACAGCATTTGTAGATAGTTTTAGAAATACTGAAATACTGTGTGTACATTTTGAAGGCTTTACGTACACATTAGACCAGAGTAGGGTTTAACCTGAGATATACACTTTAATCACCGACAATTCCGAGCGCTACTGGACGAGTACAACACAGAGTATGGGGATTTACTGATGCACAGCGAAGTCCATTGGCTCTCGTGCAGCAGAGTTCTGGAACGCTTTCTGAATCTGCTTCCCCAGGTGCGGGAATTTCTCGAAAGCAAAGGGAGGAGAGAAGCGGAGCTGGAAGACCCAGGGTGGGTAATGAAACCGGCCTTTCTGACCGACATCACTCATCACTTAAATGTGCTGAATCTGCAACTGCAAGGAAAGTACAAACCTCCAGGCGAGATGCTGAGGAATGTGACTGCATTTCAAAACAAAATCACAGCACTGTTCATTCCCGACAGAGAGTTTGTGCACTTTCCACAGCTTAAAAAAATGACTACTGAAGATCCTGAGCTGTTGAGAAGTGTCAGTCGTGATGCATTTGTGCAGCTACTTGAGGAACTGAGAAACCAGTTTGACTCGCGATTCGAGGATGTGTCCAAGTACAAGGACATGTTCAACTTCATTGAGAGCCCATTCAATGTGCCAGTGGCATCCCTGTCACCCGTCATCGCGGACCTCCGCTCTGACCATGCAAAGCTGGAAAGTGAAATCATTGAGCTTCAGACAAATGACATCCTGCAGCAAGAACTTCAGTCGGGAGTTCATCACTTCTGGAACATGGTCCCTGACACATTCCCGACAGTCGAGCATTGTTTGAAGATAGTGCTCTCATTTTTTGTCAGTACATATGCATGAGAAGCCACCTTTTCAACAATGAACATTGTCAAAAGAAAACAGAGAAACTGACTGACAAATGAACATTTGGACAGCCTCACCAGGATCGCAATGACGGAGTACAGATTCCACATGAAGAAGGTGAAGGAGTACCAGGCACACTTGCGCTCTTCTAGTTTTTGAAGTAAGTTTCCAATGAATGAGAATGAATGAATGATTCTATGATTATTAATAATTATCCGTATATTATTATATACCAATCTCTTTTGGCCAAAATGTTTTTTCCCTTTTTGTTTCTGTAAGCATCTTCAGGACTGTCCTGTATATATTCATATTCATATTTATTATTAACTGCATCAGTAATATCTCATTTTGACTCGTTGGTCCTGTGGCAGCCCTCACTTTGGTACCTTGCCAGCAAAAATGGCTTTCCTCAGAAAAATAGTGAATAACACTGGTCTGGACAAATGACAATTCTCTTGCCCTACAGGGGTGTTTTGATTGCACTGACTGGACCGTATTCCAGGAGAATTCTGCTAATTTGGATGAACAGACTGATGTGGTGTGTAGTTACATCTCCTTTTGCAAAGACTCTGTGATTCCCTCTAGAGATATCAAGATGTTCCCGAACAACAAACCTTGGCTCGCCAATGATTTAAGGGATTTGATTCATAAGAGGAAAATTGCTTATAAAAAGGGTGATATTCTTGCTGAGAGGGAATTGAAAAAGGAAGTGAGGTCAGAAATACAGAAATAAATGAAGGTATAAGGATAATATTGAAGCTGAACTTAGCAGCAATAACCTCAAGGGAGCCTGGTCTGGAATGAACATTATGACAGGAATGCAAATGAAGAATAATTGCACAATTTTTTTGGATGGTTTTAGCTCAGATAAACATTTGGCTGATGGCCTTAATAATTTTTATCTTCGTTTTAATAATTCAGATTTTAATGCCAAATTGGAGGTTCTAAAGGAAAAGACCACTGCTCTTCCATCCCTCTCCATTGATGTTAATGAGGTGGCTAACCAATTGAGGCACACTAGGGCCAAGAGCCCTGGACATGACAATATTTGTGGTAAGGTGTTAGAACTATGTGCTGATCAGCTAAGTGGGATTTTTCATCACATTTTCCTGGAATCTTTAAAGTTGCAATCTGTTCCCAAAATTTGAAAACATGCTGTGATAGTTCCTGTGCCCAAGAACAGCTCCCCTGCTGCACTGAATGATTTCAGACCCGTTGCTTTGACCTCCCTTGTAATGAAGTCTTTTGAAAAGATCATTAAAAGGGTGGTCTTTTCCCAGGTTGAACACCACCTCGACCCATTCCAGTTTGCATATAGAATGGGTAGAGGTGTGGAGGATGCTGTGGTTACTCTGTTGCACTTGTTGCTCAAACACCTGGAAGGCCCAAAAACTCATTCCAGAGTCTTATTTGTGGATTTTTCATCCGCGTTTAATACCATACAACCTCACCTATTGGCTGAAAGGCTTATTGAAAATTTCAAACTCGACCCCAATTTAACTGATTGGATTTTGGATTTTCTTACCAATAGGACACAGTGTGTGACGGCAAATGATGTGTGTTCTAATGTTCTGCCCTCTTCTACGGGTTCTCCCCAGGGTTGTTGTCTCTCTCCACTTTTATATATTTTGTACACTAACGAGTGTTGCAGCAATGTTAATAATAGATACATCTTTAAATTTGCTGATGATACGGCCATTGTTAGCCTTTTGGAGGGGGATGAGACGGGACACGGGCAGGTTGTGGATGATTGTAGCCTGGTGTGACAAATCTTTTCTTGAACTAAACATAGCTAAAACTAAAGATATGGCTATTGATTTTAGAAAATCTCCACCTAGCCCTCTACCTATTTTTATCAAGGCAGCTGCCATTGAGATGGTGGACAATTATAAATATTTGGGTGTGGTTATTGACCGAAAATTATGCTTTGAGCCTCACGTCGACGCCACGTCTAAAAAGGTCCAGAAGAGATCATTCTTTCTGAGGAAGATGAGGTCTTTCAATGTGTGTACCAACATGTTGTCTCTTTTCTACAGAAGTGTAATTGAATCTGTTTTATCCTTTTGTCTTATTGCTTGGTTCGGGAACTTGAATCTGGCCAACAAGAACCGTTTGGGTAGATTGGTGAAAGCTGCTGGCAAACTTCCTGGGTGCCAACATGAGGGCCTTTTGACCATCTATTATAAACAGGTCCTGTGGAAGGCTCACTCTATACTGGTCCGTCTGAATCACCCACTCCAGAGTGAGTTTGACCTGTTGCCTTCGGGCCGTCGTTTCTGGGCCTCGATTAGAAGGACAAAAAGACTCAAAGTGTCATTTGTCCCTACTGCAGTTCATCTCCTTAACAATAAAAGCCACTGTGGGGACCCTGTTGGTCTATTTTAGGTCTTTGGCTGGTATGCACTCGCACCTTTTTAAACTTTTGTCTTGTTGAGCTTTATGTCACATTTGTTTATTTATTGTGTCAGTTGTCTTGTGTATGTTTGTTGCTCTGGCTGCAAAACCAATTTCCCTGAGGGGACAATAAAAGGAATTGAATTGAATTGCTGTTGCGCAAAGGCTTGTATACATTTCTGATTGTCCAATCAATGTCTTTCAATTACTGGGGAAAGTTTATTCTCTCTCGAACTGGATAAGAAATATGTCAATCAATACCGTACAGGCCAGCAGACAGTGCCATTTCTACGTGAGATTATCGGGAGAAATACACGAGACAGACACAAGAATATCGCGACCATGGTTCTGATATTATAGTGGCATATTTGTGTATTCAAAATAAAGTGTATGTATAATTTCCACATTTTTTTTCAATGCGACAAGACTGTTGTCCAAGCAAAATCTGACCTTTCTGTACAAATTAAATTATAAAACTCAATCAGTGACACAAAACTCTATTTTGGTATATTCCGCATAATCTGGAGGGCTTTGCCTTTCATATAAGCCATTTTTGATTCCAATTGATCAACTACAAGTCAGGTTATTATTTGTTGTTCCTACAACTTGGATAAGTGACAAGACTTTTGTCAGGCACTGTATCACAAGAGATCATTTATTTGAACTGCTGGATAGATACTCTAAGCAAGTATATTGAGCAGTTTGCACATTAGGCTTAGCTGAGGGGTTTAATTCATGCAACTCCTGAAAAACAGGGATGGGACTGAACTTCCATATTCTAAACCGTGTTCGAGCTCGGCTTGCTAATGAATATCCAATAACTCATCTGGGAGCGCCATCTAGTGATAGAATAGTGTAACTGCGTGCATAAATTTGCAGCACCATGTCCACTGACGTCTACATCTGCACAGAGGTGTTAAGCAGGTCTGACATCTATTGACTGAAAATATGCGATGTGGCTTATTGGACCCCAGTCTCCCCCACTTACTGGCTTTAAAACAAGAGTACAGCCCTGATTCTGCCATAGACATAAAACTGAATGCAGAACCTTTGTGAAGCAATGCAAAAAATGTCAAAGAAGGACACCTGTAAATTTAGATATCCTAGTTTGGAGAAAACATACCAGACAACAGCTGGTAAAAAAGCAGCGCATCGCTGGGGTGTGGGGTGTGTGAGATGCCGTCAGGAAAATGATGCATATTTGTGACTCCACCATCTGGACAACATAAAGAGACTGTTTTTTTTTTTTTTTTACTTTTGGCTACCTTTCTACAACTTAGCAGAATGCCAAAAGAGCAACAGACTGAGTTAGCAGCAACAATAGCAATATGAGGCATACTGCACTCCTGAAAAAAGAACCCTATCGAGACTTGGCCAGCACTCAGTCTGAGAGCATAAATGGCTGTCTGATTCAGGAGGTAATTCTTTCAATAGGGCAATGATTGTGTTCTTGTGGAGAATAACTGATATTCTTGTGTGTGTGTGTATATTTGTGTGTGTGCGTGCGTGCGTGCATGCGTGCGTGTGTGTCTGTGTGCATGTGTGTCTGTGTGTGGGCTTGTACAGCTAGAAGCTACTTGTGAGAACCAACTCTTGAGAAACCACAGATATTGTGAGAACATTTGCAGTGGTGAGGTCATTTTGAATGGAAGATTATGGAGGATTTCAGCTAATTGGTTAAAGTTAGGGTTACGGTGACAATCAGGGTTAGGTTAGAGTTGGGCATAATTTGGTTATTGTTAGGGTGCAGGAAAGGCTGTATGGAATGAATGTAAGTCAAAACAATTTCCTCACACATAGATATATCCAAGTGTGTGTTTTTGTGTGTGTGTGTGTGTGTGTGTATGTGCACATACTGCTCTGTTTGCATGCAAGTGTGTTTATGTGTGCATCTCTACGTATGGCCAGGTGCATGCATACACGTGTGCGTGCATGCAAGTGTAAGTAAAGAGCCTGCTGAAATAATTCAAATGCCACATAAATATTTCTAGTGAAGAAATATTTAGCGGGATTACATTACTATACCTGTATTTAATTTTCAACCAGGATGGTTATGCAGCTTACATGATGATAATGTGTGCATCACTATCCATACATAATCTATTTTTTAGTCACCTCCTGCTGGGTGTGTCAATGGCAAAACTGTTTCACTGGGGGTCCTATACAAAAAGGATGACTGGATCATCATACCTTACACGTGTCAGGATTTGGCACTGACAGAGAGTGGATGTTTGACAGGTACAAATCATTTATGACAGAAGAAAATCCCCAGAGAAGCACAGAATGGCGCGTTTTTCCAAAATCAAATTTAATGAATGGTACACATTCCAGTAACTCCAGTGAGTGATGAGAAAAAAATATTGCATGCAACATCTTGTTAGAAATGAACCTGTCTTTAACAAAACCCTAATGAGTAACATCATACATTTCATTTTATCACAAAGATGAGGAATTTTGATGATGCATCTTGCCATTTGACCCATGGGTACCTCTAAAACTGCCTGCAAATATTTCTTAAATTGCGTGTTATTGAATGCATTGGTAACACTTCACAATAAGGATACAATTATTATTAACATTAGTTATTGCAGTAATAATTGTTAATGTTCAGAGTTAACTAATGCATCAGAGTGCTGAATAAGCATTATATAACCATAATTAACTATTCATTAATGCTCTTTGTCACAATTATTGTGAAGTTGAAAACATCTAGTAAGTATAACTTAAAGAACAAGAAAACCTATAGTAAACTTAAATTGTCAATAAAGTACACATTTGCTGTCCAAAATGACTAGCCATTTTTTAAACAAAATTTTCACGTTGTGGCCCACGTTCAAACATGGCAGATTCTGAAGTTTCTAGGATTATGCAATCACCTCCATAAAAAACAGGCGCATAGGAAGCAGTTTGACATTGAGGGGGACCGAATATGCATGGAGTGGGCGGGTCCCAAAATTCGCTGACTGCCTCATCAAGTCTATAGGCCATTCATAAATAGGTCTAATAACTCATTATTGAATTCTGAAACAATTTTAAAAATGTTTAAAATCTGCAACAGTCTCCATCACTGTAGGCTATCCATCATTGTATCACTATCACAGATGTCATCTACTGACATTCATTATGCACTGACGGGCCACTTTCAGCACCAACGGCGCACAAAGAAATAACGAGTTGGATACAGTTTTTACTGACAATTCAAAGAGCAAGTGTTAATACAGAACAGCCTAGCCCCCTGATGTTCACGACTGTAATGCTCTGATATCAGAAACGTCCCCCCCTTAAGAAGCGAGACATTTGTTCATTCTTTATAGTCAAGAATGTAAGTGCATGGTTCCCGTCAAGCTTTTAAAAAGCTACGAGTAGCTTTTGAGCATGGAAAACCTTCATAAAAGTATTTGCTGCTGGTTTCTAATGCTTAAAGATAGCATTAACTAATCTGACAGTATGCAGGCAACAAGTGCAATGCTAATGCTGACTGCATAGCCGGAGAGAAAAGCGCTTTTATGCTGGAACAATGCACTGATAAAACAATGCGCACAATGAATAACGATGTTAAAGTTATAGGCCTATTGGTTTTACAGAATGTTAGGGACTGCATCACTGCATCTCAGAATCAGCAGCGTGGTCAGCAGCCCCCTCAGAAACGAGGAGCATGTAAGCCTAACGGTAGATGATACGAACAGGTAGGAGCAGGCTGTAGTGCAGATACAACGAGTGAGCAACAAGTCTCTCGTAAACAGTAGTTCCACATATTAACCGATTACCAGTATAAGCATCATGGCCATTGGCCGGCATAACAGTGTTGTAAACAATGCAGGGCAGAAGCGGCCCGTGACCCTGATGAGATCATGACTGCTGAGGAAGACGTGCCATGCTGCACAGATTGAGAGCGCCCAGACACTGAGGTAGCTAGCTGTTGTTGTGATAAACCACTGGACGAGAGCATCACTCCAACATGTTGTACCCTACGTAGCGGTCATCATGCATGCCCCTTTTCGGAGTAAAACAGAACCCAAAAATTGACCAAACACTAACAGCACCATAGGCTGCACCTTTACAAATTCTAATCTCCGTTTCCAAAACCACATACTGGTAAATTATGTTGACTGTTCAGTCACAGCAGCTGCCAAGCCTAATCTCGTTCCAGCGCCAAAATTAAGCAAATATCAGAAAATATTTGGATTATTAGCCTACCTTGTTGGATCTTGCCATTGTCCACAGAGATACATCGTAATCCAAAACAGGATATCCAAAAAGATCAAGTGGAATGTCAATGTCCATCGTAGGGCTGTGCACCCTTAATGTGAAAGTCTGATTATCACAGTTTAAAAGTTAATCTTGCATTTTCTTAATAAGTCGATGTCTATACAACATTATCTATATCTGTCTATCTTTCAATCTTGTTAATCTCTTGGCAGGGTTGTGTAGTTTGCGAGAATAGTTTAGTTTAGAAGTTTGTACTTTACAGGTGTTTTTTTTTTTTTTTTTGGTGGGGGTGTCAACATTGGGGGTCCCCAACGTCTTCCGTGACCTCCCCGCTTCCTACGCCCGTGATAAAAAATAATCGACCAGTTGACCAATAGGAAATATTCTGCCCAGACCGGTTTGTTATGTCATGAGGGCTGGACACGTCTTTTGCGTGTATGGAGTCACAGTCTCAGTATTGAAAGTTGCGTTGATGATTAAGAATGTTTTGAGAGATACCAGATGTTTGAATTATGACCAATCGTTTGCTGGAAATCTATAATTAACCCTTGACAATGCTGTAATGCACGGCTTTTGGGTGTTCTAAAGGAACGGATGATCCAAACCCGACTGAAGTGACCTTTCAACATTTTACCTTTAATACAAACGAGCTTCCAGCCCGGAGCATGCAGGCATCTTCTTTCAGCCGAACAAACATGGCAGCTTCCTCATGTTGTCTTATAACTAACATTTGCACACGGTTTGCAGGGTGCAAGAAAAAACCGATACCTTTTTGTTTTGAATAGCAGAGATAATGAATGTACTTCATAGTTTTTCTTATCTTTTAAGTAGCACTTCAATCTGTTAAAGGAAGAGTTTATTCAAAAATGAAAATTTAGCAATTATCTACTCACCCCCTAATGCAAGTTGAAATGTGGGTGAAGTTTCATCACTGGGTGAACTGTTCCTTTAAACAATTCAGTAACATATACTTTACATTTATACCTTAGTTAATATGAAAATTGTACTAAATGATTACTAAACACATTAGTTAACCCTTAGTTAACTGTAAATTAATACTTATTGCTGCATTAACTAATGGTTATTGATGTACCTCTATTGTAAAGTGTTAATGATGTAGTTTGATTTCCTATTCCTCTTTCTTATGTTTGTATGATACGTCATCAAGACTCTAAAATTAATCCACAGCATGTTTTAGCCATTTTTCGCCTTCGCACACATTTATTTTGTAGTATGTCTGAACATGCGCCATTGACGTTAGCAATTGTGCCACTCACTTGATGAAAAATTTACACTCACCCTTATCTGAGCGATTATTGACCCACTGAACCTTAGCAAAAGCCTTTGTTTTATCTTCTCAACCTCAGTGCCTGGGTAATGAATGTCAGGTGAGTGAACACTTTGGTCGCACGCATAATCAGTGAAGTAAGGGTAGGGAACTGAAAACAGTTTGTGCAACATGAGGCATGTAGGTGATTGATTTTTTTGTAGCCTGACAGAGAAACACTCATTGAGTTTGCCTGGTTCTCTTCGCTGGCTTGCATCAAAGTCTGAGCTGTCTGTCCAGCAAGCCACCTCATGTCCCTGAGAGACTGATATACCCAAACCTATATCAGGTTAAGAGGATTTTATCAATCATTTTGGCGCACAATTTCTCAAAGGCTACTTGACATTTCTGCTCTTTTTGTTACATCTATCACCAATTTGAAAGTGCTTGATCAAATGGACAATCCACAATAACATTGTGATGTAGAGTCACTTGAAAAATTAATTTTTCCCTACCAACAAAATATCAAAATATGTCAACAATCAGGGGTGTAGTGGAGGGGGAGCGCAAGAGAGCGGCACTCCCCCACTTCTCAAAATATAAAACAGAAAACAAAAAAACAGAATTGATCTGCTTATTGACCGACTGACAGCTTGCCAACTGATCAGATTCATAAAATTGTCCTCTTACTTGACTGCGTGATTTTTCATGATATTTCATGATAGGAGGGTGTGCAAGCTTTCTCTTTTGTTTCTTTTTTTTGGGGGGAGAGGGGTCTGGTATTGGGCAATACGCCTATACAGACAGCATCAAGTGTGCTGCCTCCAGTGCATCAAAATCAAACGCAATGAGCCTAGCAATGAGAGATCGCCATTATATCTGAAGATAAGCAATCGTCACTCCTAAAATTCATACGTAAAGAATCCGAGCAGAACCATCTTCAACATCACTTACTCTTGAAGCCGCAGCGATGAGCCTGAGCTTGCCGACGTTAGCAATGACGATTAGGGTAAATTCCAAAATTATTTTGCACACTGCTTGCTAGCTAGTAGCTTGTTACATTTTGAGAGTGCTTTAAATCGCCGGGCTAATTTATGAACGTGGCCCATCTTCTCCTGGAACCAGGGTATTGTTTGCAAGGTAAACCTGTAGCCTAACAGGCAAATAAATATTTGTTGTTCTATTGTCTGGTATGTGCTCAAAATGTTTCATTTTGGTCCACTCATTCCAGTCAGCTGTGTATGTGAGAGTGGCTTTAGGCTGATGAACCAAAAGGACACCTTGTTCATGCCTTCATACTGCTTCTTTCATGTGTGTCCGCTCTGATGATAGTCAGACAACACACAGACGTCTACGCAGGTCTTGGAATTCCCGAGCCCTGTGTCAAAAAACTTAGCAGCGCGCCTATCGCTCAACAGAGAACGCAAGAACTTCTATTTTTTCTACTATTTTTATTCTTTAATTTATTTAAAGGTGCTATGCGTGACTTTCATACATTCCTAGCCATTACTGACGCTGGCAGAGGCCGTTAAGTGAACAGAGCATTTTGCTGCCCGCAGGCGAGACTGACTGATGTGAAGCATGAGATAGGTAGCAAGCTTGCCAAGTTATTTTGTTATTATACTTTGACCACCACAATTTTTTAAATTAGATTTATAGAGCCTAATGCCGTTAGCAACCAATATAGGCAAGTGACGATGGAGTAATCCATTCTCAAGAGCTGTTACCGTAGCATGATAGATTGACGGAATTTATAAGATGGCGATGTCGGCGTTAGTTACAGCCAGCTTCACTAGTCGCTGTTTGTCAAACATTAATGTTAGCTTTCACCAAGAGGCTCTGCGATGTCAGAGCGTATATTTTCTGGATGATAACCCCAGTGGTTTGTGCCCTAGACAGAATTTTGTAAATAAGATGTTGTCACGCTTCATTATTGAGGTGATGGCTTAAATCACAACTCTCAGTTTGCTGAATCCAAGAGCTAATTTCTCAACATAATTGAATAGACCTTTTTATTGTCAGCTAACGTTAATGTACTGAATGGATCTGGCAATCGATTTAGGGTGGTAACTTAATCTGAAACTTGTTAGTTATAAATTGATGACAGGAGGAGAATGAGCAACGTTAGACTGGAGATAAAGCACTTAAAAATTTCAAAATAATTTAACAAGTTTCAGAGAGCAGGTGTTTGTGGCTTTATCCTGCAACATAGAATTATTGTGTCATTATATGCCTCCAAAGTACCAGTTTACGGACACGCCTCTGTCATTAATTATTGTTTACTGCATGTTCATATTGCTCTTGGTAGCCAGTTTTTACATGACGGGGGTTCATTCCTTTTTTATTTCATCTTAATTCTTCTTGGATTTATTTAGGCCTAATTTAATATTGTGTTATATGCTATGCTTTCAAAGCACCAGTGCACAGACGCGTCACTTTCAATGATACTGTATATTTATGACAATATGTTCATATTTGCAATGTGTAGTAAAAAGCCATAAGGTTTAATGACAGCCGAGAAGGCAAGAAGTTGTTCTAACAAATAATTAAATATTTCTTAAAATAGAATGTAATCACTCGCATTTATTTTAAATGATAAAACACATTATCCTTATTTAGAGTACAAAATTAAACACAACAGATTAGATTTGTTTGTGTTGTTAAGTGTCTGTTAACATAAGTTCAGCGTGCTTTCTCGGGGGTGGGTGGTGGGGGGCGGGGGGTATTGACTTCTGTCGCGTGCTCCCCGCTTAAAACAGCACTACAACCCTGTTTACAGTTAAACAAGGAAGTCAGTTTATCCAGCTATAATGTATCAGACTGAAACCTTCATCACTTTGCATACATTGGGCATAGAACCACAAAATGCTGACCTACAAACCTGACCCACAGGCTGCCACTGCCTCCAGGAGTCACTGCTTCCATGGTAATGGAAAAATACTGGAAAATTAATTTTTAAAATCACAGACTTCTGCCAAAGGACTATCAGTCAAAACCTATATTTTAAACCACTTTTGACAGCTCCCAATAGTGCCATGCATTGTTGTCAAGTGGATGGTTAATTGATTCCTCTAATATGACAGGGGAGTTGGAATACCTTTAAAATTGAATGGCTTCCAGTATGCTGTGCAAAGTTTAACAAAAGACAAAGTGCTTACAATTGCAAATATAAAGAAGCTCTGGATTTCCCTTTAGCCTTTTGTTAAGTTAATATCCTTGGAGAAGCAACAGAACCCACATAGGTGTCATGTGAATGTCCCAGGTCTTGTGTTGACAGTCAAACTGTCAAGTTAAAGTGGTATGTCACATGGTATATCATTTTATTTATGTGTTGGTTTAATACTCTTATACATACTGTATACCATATAGCTATGGCAAACAGTCTGAATTAAGACATATTGATCCTTACATCAGAAGCAAATCCAAGTCAGACAAGGGGGGTAGACGTTTTTGTTGTTGGCAGTTGAAATACTGAGGTTTTGCAGGCTGTCTTGGCTCAGGGTTGAAAAGATGGCGCTGACTGGTGTCAAAGAATGACAGTAAATGAGTTCAGGCAAAGACTGAGAAGTCTCAGGGTGAAGCTTAGCCCAGCAGATTGACTTTAGTTAGCAATGTTGCATATAAAATGGTTCTTGGAGGTATATGAAAAAACCTGTGATTAAAAAGATAAGACAAAGTTTTTCATCTCTAGAGACAGTTTGTGAATTTTTTATAGGTCCTGCTGTTTTTTTTTCTCTTTAATGAAAAACAAGCTCACATGCCCCAAAAAAAGACACATAATGGAACCCACAGTTTGTAAAAAAAAAAAAAAAAAAAAAAACTTCCAGGACTGGCCTCATAAGATGGAAACAAGCAAGCCACTAACACACAATCCAGGAGTTCTTCCAATGCCTCTTCTTTATCTCTGAAGATCTTGCATCTGCTAACTGTTTTCCAGATTAATTTCACCATGGAGAGGCTGGCTGGAAGCTGCCTAGATTTGGGATCTTTCCATGACGGAATAGCAACACTAGTCAACTTCCACAGCTACAAAGTTGGCAGCTAATACTTTGTCGGTTTCTCCTTCTCTATTGTGAATAAGTGAGAAGTTGCATCATCCATCTTTGCCAAATCATGCTGACCCCCAGAGGAGGCTAAGTGCAGACACTCCACACCATGAGAAAAAAGTGAAAGGCTGCATATGGACCCCAAATAATGAATGAGCAATGTTACTGTGCATTCCAACGGACCTGCCTCTTTCCTTGAATGAATTATTGCAATTACTGAAGGCAAGTAAACAGCAGATGGTAGAACAGCAGTGGTAGCATGGATCAAAGTTGAGTTCCCTGTTCCTCAAATGTATTTCAGGTTCTCTAAGATAAAAATGTTTGCACACACATGCTCTGATTTCTGTCTCATTCACATCCTGCAATTTAGTATATAGATGTACAACTGAATAGGGCATACAAATGAGAATTTGAATTTAACAAAAATAAAATGAAAAATAGCAGCAGTCAATTCACTAAGGGTAAAAGAGCCAGATGGCACATAACTATAAAAATGAATGCTTATTATTTAGTGCTGTCCAGAAGCACATTTGGAGCAGTCACGAGTTAATTTGTTACTTATAAAATGCTTTAATGATTGTGGTTCTTCATACAACAAATCAAATGAAAGTCAAATAAATATGACTTAGAACATGTAGGTTGGTCAGACATTTGCAGTATTAACTGAAGAGGACAGTTTTTAAGCAGAGGCTGAGGGATCTTATAAGGATAAATCACAGCTCCCCAAAAAACAGTGTAGTGCAGTGCAATATATTTTATATTAAATTATTTGTTTTTTATTAAAAACATAATTCCATGCTTATCTATATCGTGGGGTGTGAATGATTTTAGAAGGAGTTGAAGGTCATATGCCTTGGCTGAAATGCACTGTAAAGTCCATATAATTGCAGTGTTAAAACCAACTCAGAACAATTTACAATACGTGCATGATATGATTGCAATTTTTTTTTATTTTTTGCATTTGTCTTTGGGTTCAAAATTGAAGCTGAAGTAGCTGTCTTTTGCCACTTGTTGGAAGCAACCTTTTGATGTCTCAGTTCTTTAATTTGTTTAGTTATCTACTAACACCGATGCTAAAATTGAAAATGTTATGCATTATGTTTGCTATGCAAACACAGCTGTTATTTGAAAATGGCCGTCCTTACTATTTATTCAAGAATAGCCATTGGTGTAGATGCAAGGCTTCTGCCCCTTCTGTTTTCTGCCCACTGCCACTGGCTCAGCAAAGTCACTAACCAAAATTTCAGGAAGTATGGAAGGATGAAGGTGTTACTATGGGACATTAAACAGCTATTCCGTAATACCCTAACAGAACACAGAGACCTGAAAATAGCTTACATCCTCCATTTTATTATCCCTCCTCTAACTGAACATGATCCCAGTATGTTATGCCTTTTCACTATCCCATCTGCTGCTTCAACATGGAAAAGCATATGACAGCCTAAGCTTTACAGGCTGACAGGTACCTATCATGTCTGTCATTACAGTGACATCACTCAGGGCAGATCATGACAGGATAATCATTAGGCATATGTCTCTGATGGTCTTTTGACCTATGGAAAATGCCTGTGAGAAACATCCTGTCACATCAATGGTCCACAGGCAAGACAAGGACCTGAAAATTAGTACGTTGGTGTCCCTACCTCCACACAAAAACTGACAAATCCTCTCTAGCAGACAAGGGCCGAGTTTCAATACGTCTTGAAGGCAGAATGGAAGTTGCATGCTGGAGAGAGGCAAGGGCCTGCCACCCTTGATTTGATTTTATGGCGCTAGCTGGGTGACTAGCTGGGGCAGAATGAGAAGTGCTGAATTCTGTAAAGCCGTTTCTAAAAAGTTCCTTTGGGCCCTGAAGAACTCTGTAAGCAGGGGCATTCAGGCCTTCCGTTTCTGCTGAGGGTGCGGAGTCAGACACGGGACAGGTCATGTCAATTTCTTTTTTTTACTTTTTCGATTTATATTAACTTTCTTGGCAAGCACTTTTTCCTTCCTTTCAGGCAGGTCTGCTTACTCTACCCTTACTCAGGCCCATTGTCAAGTTGAGTTAGACTATGTGGATTCTAACTGCAAAGATCATGTCTGAACATGTAATGATTATTTTTTGAGTTATCAATTCTATTGTAAACTCGAGGGACTGAGTTCTAGTCCCCCCAATTTTAGAGAAAATGGGTTTTAATGCCTGCCACCGGTTGGACAAAATAGCCATGCCAAAGTGGCTGTTGTGAATGTTCACGCGTGCTCATAAGTTATACATTCATTGATTTTTGTCACAACATGCATGTCTGCTTAATTGTTTCTTCCCCTGTTTCAGCAGTCTTGCAGGATACTCCTGTCAATTGATAGATTGGTTTTTTACTCCCTTAGTGCAATCAGCTGTAGACACTGATTGTGGTGTGTATATAGGTTTTGGGCTTCGGCTCAGTCGGGGTTGGATAATTTTAACTCTAACCTCTTACCTGAAATTCGAGATTTGCTCCCTGGTGTCTCTTCCTCGGTGATAAATTACTAGTGAGCAAACAAGTGTTGCCAGGAAAAACAAACCTCGCCTGGTAACACATATTTTAGTGCTTTTTACAGTGATTCGCTCTAGCAGTTTGTGAACTCTAGTTTGTTTACTTAATACAGTTTTGACTTTATGTCCATAAATTTAAAATAAAAGGCTTAGAATTTTAGAGCAATTGAGCAGTTATAATATGGCTAACCGTTTTTGAGTTACAACCCTTTTAAAATGCGTGACCATGAGTTTGACCTTTCTAGGTTACGCAAGGTCAAAGGTCATGGTTCCAGATGAAAGCCCATGTATAACTTTCTATATGTTGATAGTGATAAACATCTCTCTAACTCTAACCGTTTTCAGTTATGATAAAAAATATGCAACTTTACGCAGTGACCTTGACCCCCCTGACTTTTGACCCCCAACCACTAAGAAAACTATCAGAGATACCCCATCTGAGCACATAGGAGGAAGCAGAATTGAAAGATGCACATTCTTGATTAAGGTTGAGGTTGATATGACTGTTTTTACCAAAGCTCTTGCAGAAAAATGATTTTGACATTTCCGGTGACCTTGACCTGGACCTTGACCCGATGACCCTCGAAATGTGAGTGTTTCCATTTGAGACCTATGCCCACCTGTCCTGAAAGTTTCATGAAGATTGGTGCAGCTGTTTAACGATATTGTTGCCAACAAAGAAACAAAGAAACCCACCTAAAACAATACCTAGGTAATTAGTAGATACAGTAGGTTCCTTCTTCCATTTCTCATCCTTTTTAAATGCACCTGCACTGGCCCATCTAAAATGCGGCCATTTGCCCAATAATACTGAAACATTCAGCAGGGGCAGAAAATCAGTGGGGGAAGGGATGACAGGGATAAACCCTCAGAGTGGACCAAGGTTGTCAGTGCCATTGCAGAGGGCAGGAAGGTTGAACAAGGCCATTTCCAATCACCCTATGCCCCTGATGTACGGACTTGGAATAGATAATTTTTGGCTGTCCCAGTCTGACTCTGGTGCAAGTCTGAATCTAAATACCAAATCCCTCTCTGTGCGATCACACAAGGTCCTTCAGGTCAAACTAATACATGGAGCATGACAGCAGAGTGCAACAGAGCACCTCATCCAACTCTGAATACGACACAGGTGTTACAGGGGGTGGACAAAGAATTGGCTCTTCCTACAAAACTGGCAAATGACTGACCGTTTTGAAACTGTGAACAAGATTCATTAACCTAACCATTGGTGTCATCCAGTGTCGGGACAGAAATACAGGGAAGCAAATCAGCACTGAGCTTCCAAATATGTTTCAGATCTGAGATTGGAAATGAGCTTGCCTCTAATACAAGGCATCAATGCAACTAAAACATCTAAAACAGGCATTCCACTGTATAAATGTGGACATTTGATGAACACATCCCCACCTTCATGATGCTGAATACTCAAAGCCATTATGCAGTGATAATTCAGAAAATAACTACACAGTAAGTAAAAAGCTTCTGCCCATTACCTCATGTTAACACAATTTTAGTTGTCAACTGTGCAAACACTGAGTCAACTCCCAGTCATTCGTTTAGCTGGGAAAATTGCAGGTTCAGTTTGAATTGACAGGTTAAAGACGTGAAGAAAATGTGTAACTATTTTTTATGGTGTTGATGTTTGTGATTCTTTAGAGAAGTTGTTTAATTTGTTAAGGAAAGTAGCTCTAGGAGTAGCAGTGTAGTGTAAGGACAGCTCGGCTGAATTAGGAGTGACATGGGTGGGGGGGCACCTTTGACTGGTTCTGCATGGTGTTGGGTTGGGTTCACAGCACAGCTGCTCAAGCTAGTGCCAAGCCAAGTGCCTAATCACAGGGAAAAGCTTCTTCGCTAATTTCCATAATACAGTGTTATATGTGGAGTGAATAATTTACAAGATCTTGAAATCCCTTGCAAGCCTCCTTGCTGGGTTGGAGGGATGGTATCAGGCTGTTTGATGGTATCTGAAAGAAAATAAAGTGGGTTTAATGTAATGAGAACTGCATATAGAAGTCCTATGTTATGGAATATCAGCAGATTTTGTCCAGGAATCAGACTCAACCTCCTATTCCATGTGTATTTCAGAATATTAGTATATTTGGAGTTTCCCATTGGCAGATGATAATTGCTGATGTTCTGGGTCTTCATTGAAAAGGAGCTTACTTTCCTTCATGGGCTATTTGATACGACGTATTAATGGATGTACCATTTTTTTCAGATGTACATGATCCACTGATTCTATATTTTCTCATAATCTGAATATTTCATTTGATAGGGCTCAATTTCACAAAGCAGGATTATTAAATTGGGATTGCAATAAGCAATCTGTTCTGGATAATGTGCTCAGTAAAACCCAGAGGTGCTATTTAAATATTTTCCATGCGCATTTTGCATCCTTGTTCCAGATTTAGACAGGCACAGGCTTTTACTGTGTGACATGATGCAGCGAGCTTAGTGATCCTTCATTGTGAACAGGGCTGTCTCTCATGACCTTTATCTAAGGGCCAGGATATTATTTAACTTCTTCTCTCCCCAGGTGGACTAAGGTTTTTGATTCCCTTTGAAAAACATACTCTGTCTAGCACCCTTCTATAATTTAATCACAGAAATGTTATACAACAAACACCTAATTGGTGTGTGGAAGTCTAGCATCACGGCTTCCGCCAATGAAGCTTTGTACCACAATGCTCACTGCATATAGAAGCAGTGTTATCAAGGACCTTTCTTCCGTCTGTCAGAAAAACACAGCCACAAATTTAATTACGTGAAAACAAAAGAAATTATTTACTTGGAGTTTTTTCTCAGTTGTTTTTCTTTTTAGAGAAGAAGCATGTCGTCACATCCTTGAATGTAGAGGGAAAATTAATGGTTCTTCATCAGAGCCGAACTATATTTGAAAAAGACCATTTTGCTTGGGTTACACATTTTTCCACCAGCCGCTGTCATCCATAATAAGAGCATGAAGGAAGGGCTATGGGCACTCTTCCAGCTCTCTGCACTCCACTCCTGGAGATGGCTTTTTGATTAAGACGTAATCATATACATTTGACGGTATCAGAATGTGAAGTCAGCAAATAGGCAAAGATTGATGGGGGGACGAGAGGCACTTTGGCAAAGCGGAACAAAAGCTGAAGCGGCCCTGATGGAACTTGCTTATTAAAAAAAGAAAAAAAAAACAAATGATATCAAGCAACACATAGCACATACTTTGGATGCAGTTACGCTTCTGTTGGGTTGTGTAAGGAGGGAATATACGACTTAATCCTGATAAGTACCAGTACTTAGGCTTGGTATCATAGTAAAACAAAATGTGGCATGGGTCTTTTGGAGTTATACTTTTATGGGATTATTCAGGTAATGAGATATTTGCGATTGTGTGCACTGTGCTTGCGCAGTATACACAGTAAGTCATTCTTTGCGTATCTACTTAATGGTTGAAAAATGCGTAAATAAAACAATTACTACAATTTGAAAGCTCATAAGAACAGATTTTGCCGCCTTCTCAATGGATATTCGCAAATGGAATTCAAGTTGTTTACGAAGACAGGCAGTCCAATTTTAAACCTGAGGGAATTGCACACTATATGCTAGTTTTTGTTGCAACTAATTTTTAAAAAAAAAAATTAATTTGGCATCTCTAATCCCACCCAAATCTGGAATGCCCAACTGAGGAACTATTTACAAGGCTTGCTCGTATGCGACCCCTTGTTGCCAATTCAGGAGACAGGGACGGTTCACAGCTCTCCTCCGAAGCATGTGCCCATCAATACTGCTTCTTTACACTCACTGGTTTAATCCTGGCAAGTTCAGAACGAGGGTGGAGGATACCCGAACATGAACAAGCTTAGAATCTTCCTGACGAGCGCCCGGCTGGCCAACAGGAGGTGCTTGAGCAACGAACAAAGCAACCATTCCACAGTTCCCTTCCCGGCAGACCCTTCCCAATTTGCATCCCTGTAGCACAATGGCCAATTGTGCGCTACTTCTAAAAAAGCTGCCAACCACTGCCGGTTGGCACGACCGGGGCTTGAACCCGTGCCGTGATAGTCACTTCTGCTCCGCAGTGCGGTGCTTTAAAAGATCCATTACCTGGAAAACACATTTTTCCCAGTTATTACATGTATACATTAGTCATCCCTCACACTGACAAAATCTGATTTGTTTTGGAGTCAAAGCAGCTTCCTTCCTCCCTTTTTTCCTCATCTGGAGGCTTTCTACTCCGGAGACATGAAAATTGGAGATTTCAGTTTGGGCATCATGATGACGTGTGCCTGTGTGGAGGAGGAGTCGAGGTGTGGCTTGGGAGTAGCGAACCGCGCCCACTGTTCTCTGCAAACACGCCCAAGAAAAATGTCGGGGAAGGCAAGAGCTACAGGTTTTGGTGGTCACAAATGGTCTGTTGTTGGCTGCCAAAATCTGCACAAAAATGTTTTCAATATTCCATCGGGTGATGAATCGCTGAGGGACAAGTGGATTCCATTTATTTTCACTGGCAATGTTCCTGCAGCCCCTGCCACAAACCTATTCCAGTGTGCTCAGCATTTCAAGTCAGACTCTTTCTCCAACTTAGGCCAGTACAAAGCTGGCTTAGCTAAAAACCTGCGCCTGCAGAAAGGTGTTGTTCCAACACTACGGAACCCGCCACTTTAATATTGTCTGTAAATGTCAACTTTCGCATTAGCTGACAACTTTGTTCCCCCAACTTCAGTGTTATCGTTACATTACCGTAAGCTATTGGATGGAGTGTGGTGCAGTTCAAAAGAAACTTGGCAGTATAACCAATATGTAAACATTACCCTCACAGCCCCAGGGCTCGCCTGACATGCCGTATTTCCGAGGCTGCAGTGAGCTCACTTTCAGCTAAAGTGAAGATACACACGATATGAAACTAGACAACCTAAGGAATCTATAGATGCCGAAAACACTATGCTATGATGTCGGTAAGCAGGCCAAATAAGGCTCCAACATGCGCTAAATTTCCACTAGCAAAAAAGCTAACGTTGGCTAGCGGAGTTAATTTAGGCCAGCATTGACCGTGCACATTCTGATAATGTGTTGATGGATGGCTGTATATTTTTGTCTTTTTATGCTGTCCAAACGCAGCGTGTTACTCTTGATTATATGATCATGGAACTTAGATGTACTAACGTTAGGTTGCATGTGACATTTATATTCCCCCTGTTTTTAGGCTAGTTCGCTAGTACATCTCACGCAGGGACCAGTGCATCGCACTCAGACGGCAGGAGCACATCAAAGCCGGACCAGAATGGCCGATAGATTCAGCCACGATAAGGTCACACCTTGTGTTACTATGCACGCGTTGCTATGGCTGTGCTTTCAAGCCACTCCTCCCTCCTCCCACCCTCTTCCCTCGCACCACCCCCTCCGCCCAGCCATGCCTCTATCTTCCGGCCGAGTCAAAATCTCGAAATTTTATCGCAAGAGCAAGATTGGCTTGATAAAAAGGGCAAAATAAATATGAATGTTGCGTAATTTTTGCAAATTACTGCAAAACATTATGTTTTAAACCCAAATCACTTATTTTTAGCGGGTGTATAAATACCAGGCAATGGATCCTTTAACCGAGTGAGCTATCCCGCAGCTCTGTTACAACTAATTTCTAATTATTTCTAAAAACTAGTTCAATTTTATTTATTTTTGGAAATGTGTCAAAGTTTTTCTAGAATTTCTTCAAGCTCCATTTATCTAATCTTTGAAATTCTGTGTCCAGTTTCCCACTTCTACAACACTTGGGATTTGGCAGATTTCTCTGGCCACTCTATAAGTCAATTCAATATAAATGTATCCTCTTTTTCTGAAGGAATTCAGGCAGTTGAGAGTGAGGATTATCCTACTGTAATCCCACACCTTCTTGCGAGGATCAGGGGAAGAGTCCCTGAACATCTCGCCTCTGATGGCACACCTATTCCTGCATTAAGGTTCACAGTTATCAATAATATTTCCACTGCTCCTTCCTCTGCTCCAATGATACATTTAATTTTGAGAATTCAATGTGTGGTGGAATATATCAAATCATTAGAGCTTGGGTGAGACTTGAGGTTAAGAATAAAGTGAGGGTTAGATCAAGGGTCAAAACGGGGAGACATAAGTGCCAATTTGTTGGGCGAAAGGAAATATTGTGGGTTGGTGCTTTTTAGATTCACTCAGTCCGTGTATTATCCATGTGTATTTTGTGATGCTTAGCACACATAGAAGCAGGATCACTAATGATGTCTATGTAAACACATTAGGGTAATGTTGCCAGAATCTACATGAAAGCTCACTGCTGTTTGCTTTCAATCACCTTTCGAGCATCCCCAGAGTCTCTGTTGCTGTTAACAAATTCATCAACAAGATTGCAGAATACAGGGCCTGAGAGAGCCACGCCGGTAACCGCATTCTTCCACATAAACGGAGGTGTATTAATCATGAAACATCAACTAATTACCCCATTTGAGTGAAAAACGAGAAGGGCTGTATACTGCTCTCTGAAGGTGAGCAGTTGAGAAGGCAGTACAATGATAATAGGTTTTTCAACAAGTAAGGAAGTTCATTAAAAATGTTGTTTTCTAATTCAGCCTAATTATGCATATTGTTGGTGGCATCTGCAAAAAGGTACTATAGTGTATTTTCTCCCCGCACCATTTTTCCCATCGAGGCACAAAAACCGCAACATCTGTTCCCGTTTCTCTGAGCAGCACTTGCCATTTATTACTGCTTCAGGCGAGAACATCATTATCATCAGACTGTGTTGCATGTTCCGGTAACAAATATATGTAGGTCCACAAAGCACAAAGCCATATGTTACTTTTTTTGTTATTTTAAACGCAATAGATTGCAGAAAAAAATATACAGACACACACACACACACATACACATATTCTGTAGTTATATACTATATACTGTATGTACTGTACGTGCTGAGCAGTTTTCAGAGATCGACACAGGGAATGTAATAAGCCTTTCAGATGAAGAGATGAAAACAACTTCAGAGTCTTTATTTTCCCAACACCTACGCCTATCTCTCACCCAGGGGGATTGCAGAGCACTTGATGAAAACCAAGACGTATTACTCGAGTGAATAAAAATGACATGCAACCAAATGTAAGCAATGCGTTCAAGACGTCCTCCAATTTGCACTTAAATTTGCTTGATACTTCCCCTCCCATTTCCAATTTGCTTCATGGTCTCTAATATTGTCCCTGAAGGCTTGACTTTTTTCCAAATGCTGTCCTGTCCATTTTTAGTCAGAGATTTTTGCATGGCACTCAACATACTGCTTGTGTGTTGGAGAAATAGTATGAATGCACTCTCAGGGGGGAAAAAAATAGCTCCAGAGGGAACTTGGTAATTACACAGCGAAATGGTATGAGGAGGAAAGGTTCTTTGCCAGGCAAGATAATACAATGAAACCATACAATTGAATTATGCCAATAGGATCTGAATCAACGTTGTCATCTGGCTAATGGTAAAACATCATAAAGGATGACATAAAATATACTTAGCCAGACACAAGCGTCAGACAATCCAAATGAATACATGGGAAGTTTAATTGACGCCTTTTACAAAAGTGGTAAATATCTCGCATCACTCATGCAGTTGTGCCACAATAGCTAACAGCACTCACTGAAAATGAAAATGGTTTTATATACTCTCGTATAATTTCAGCTCAGAAGACAGCACGAATCCAGTCCATCTAGCCTTAGTCATACAATGGACTCTGTTTTCATTTAATACCTTGTGACTTCCCTCTCCATCAGTTATAGTTGATCTCATGCAGTATTTTATGCTATGTTAGCTTTTTTGTGCAAGCTAAATGGCACAGTTTTTATACGTCACCACAAACCATCATTTTTCAAAATAAATAATACAATCTCAGTACACTTCCTACACATCCTTTATTCTATATGGACGCATAAAAGCTAATGAAAGATTTTCTGCATGTTTGGTCTCCCTTAATTGTTTCTCCCTCAATCCAGCCATCCTTATCAGTTCTTTCCGTCTCCCCTAAATTAGTTCTCATGATTAAAGTATTGTCTCCTGCATCAGACTTCCATTTATGTTCATGCTCTCAAATGTTTCCTATTGTTAATTGTTGTTGGCTGTATTTAAGTTCTTTGTCCATGTCCTTCATTTGTAGGATTTTTTCTCTTCATTATGTCCAAAGCTAGTTCTGCCTAGAGCTCTATTCCTCCCGTCTTTGGTAAACACTACTAAAAAACCAAGTAACAGTTTTATTAGGGATTACCATCTTTGCTGTCAGCTCAAGAGTGGTGAGTTTGCCTGTCCCATCAAGCCTTGGAGTTTGAGAGTGTGCACTGTGTCGTGTGCCCTGTACCCCTAGATTGCTTTCCTGGTAATGACTACGGACCTGTCTCTGACTACGGCACACCATGTCCCCATGAATGCTATTCACCCATCGCCTGACATGAGCTGCCCCTGACCACTCTTCTGCCTGAGCCTTCTTTATTTCTTATGCTTCTCTTTATGCTCACTGCAGCTTAAAAATCATTATTAAAGTGCTAAGAAGTTTTTCCTGTGGATCAGTGCCTTTTTCCTCCTCTGATGTTTGTAATGGTGTGGTACTACAGCACTTCTTGTTCTTTTGACAGTATCCAGTAAGGGGCCAACTGAACCACAGTTGTGGTGAATTCACAAAATATTGTAAATTGATCTTATGGGAGAGACACCTTCATAAGCTCTGTAGTTTTACATCCCAGCAACTTTGCTATCATGTCATTATTTTAGCTTCCCTGGAAGAATATGACGAAAGTGCCCTATTGACTTAACTTATAAAATTCTTCTTGTTTTCTATATTGTCTAGAATTAGATCAAAACTTCTGACCATTGCTCAATTCAATTCTGAAGTATTCTCAATAATTACTTTAGTTTGCAAAATTATGCATTACTTACATCCATCCATCCATCCATCTATCCATTTCCAGCCACTTATCTGAGTCCAGGTGGCTGGGCTAGCAGACTAAGCTCAGTAGCCCAGGCATCTCCCTCCCCTGCTACTTCCTCCACCTCTTCCTGGGGGACTACAAGACGTTTTCAAACCAGCCGGGAGGTATAATCCCACTGGTGTGTTCTGGGTCTGCCTCGAGGCCTTCTCCCAGTTGGACATGCTTGGACAACCTCTAAAGGGAGGTGTCCAGGAGGCATCTGGACCAGATACCCAAACCACCACAACTGACACCTCTCAACACAGAGAAGCAGTAGTTCTACTCTGAGTCTCTCCAGGATGTCTGAGCTCCTCTCCTCTCCTCTCCTTAAGGGTCAGCCCGGGCACCCTGTGGACAACGCATGGTTCAGCCACTTGTATTCATGATCTTGTCTTTTCAGTCACTACTCATTATTTGTGACTACAGGTGAGGGTTGGAATGTAGGTCGACCAGTAAATCAAGAGCTTCGCTTTTAGTCTCAGCTAAACTGGACCATCTGGAAATGAGTCCAACTCAGTGCTGAGAATGCAGACAAAACTCTGGCTCTGGTTGTTCAAGGACCGGATGGCCCCCAAGCGCCATACTGCCACAACACCCCAGGCAGGATACCTCATGGGACACAGTCATAAGCCCTCACCAAATCTACAAAACACACATAGATTGGATGGGTAAACTCCCACAATCCCTCCAGTATCCATGCATGAGTAAAAAGTTTGTCCACTGCTCCATGGCTAGAACAGAACCCTCATTGCTCTTCCCGGCTCTGAGGTTTGACTATCGGGGTAAAATCTCCATTCCAGCACCTTGGCATAAGCACTCCCTGGGTGGGTGAGCAATGTGATCCCCCTATAGTTGACGCACAATCTCCGGTCCCCCTTTTTAAAAATGGGAACCACCACCCCAGTCTGTCAGTCCAGTGGCATTGTACCCAACATCCATGCAATTTTAAACAGGCATGTCAACCATGACAGCCTAAGAACATCCAGAGCCTTCAGTATCTCAGAATGAATCTCGTCCATCCCCGGTGACTTGCCACTGTGGAACTTTCTGACCTCCTCGGTGACTTCTACCAGGGAAATGGAGGGCATGTCAGCCAGATTCAGGCGTTCCTCAAAGTATACCTTCTACCGCCAAACAGTATCCCCAGTTGAGGGCAGCAGTTCCCATCCCTGCTGAAAACAGCCTGGCAGAAGCCATGCCCCCCCTTCCTGAGTCGTCTGATGGTCTGCCAGAACCTCTTTGAGGTTGCCCAGTTTCCTCCTCGAACTCCTCCCAAACGTGAGTTTTTTCCACTGTGACCATCAAGGCAGCAAACCTTCCAGCCTCCTGGTACCTGTCTTCTGAGTCAGGAGTCCCCTGGGCTAACCAAGCCCGAAAGACTGCCTTCTTCAGCTTGACAGTATCATTACTTGATCATTGTTACTACGTCAGGCATGAATTTTCTGCTGAGAGGCCCAAATGAGCTTTGAAATATACAGTAGCTGTTTTATGTGGGTTTACTCTGGCTTCTTAATTTTATTCCAGAATGCCTTCATCAATAATGCAATTGTCAACTCTTGTAATATTTTTTATAATGCCTTGTAAAACAAGTTAAAAGCTGGCTAGAGAGTTTTTAATGTCAGCCTTTTTTTTCTAATGAATTATCCATAATGGCATTCAAATTTAAAAACTTTGGACTGCTGATTAATCGAGTTCAAAGTTTTGAACAATTGAGTTTCTAACTGTTTTTGGAAGATGAATGCCTGACTTCAGAGTGTAAATTTTATATGGCTGTGTAAATTAGTGTAATCAGTTGTGTTTCAAGGTTTCTAATTGGAAGTCGTACAACTTGTAATTGTAATTTCAGCCATTTAATCATATTGTAAGACATATTCTTGTATTTAAGTTTTCATTGATGATATAGCTTGACAAATATTTTAATTTGCTGTTAATCAAAGACATCTGTCTGTAGTCTACCACTGAGTATTCAGACGAACCTTATGGAGGTTGATAATCACTGTAAACCCAGATAGTGTGGTTTGTTTTGTGGAAACTGATGACCTCAAAATAATTGTGTAAGCCAACTTATTGATCTTGTGTTCACAGCACTTAAAAACATGGTAAGAATAACTTTTACCTTATCTTCTTTAAGTATTGTCCTCACATTGCAGTTAAGTTGGCTAACATAATTCTTTTTTTGAGGTAATAGGTTTCCACAAAACATTTGAGCTTGTCACACTATCTGGGTTTACAGTGATGAATTATTAGCTGTAATTAACTTCATTCATTACTTCAATCAATACAAATTATATTTCCTTCCCAGAATTAAGTAACAAAGAGAGGCAAGTGACATATAGTAGACATGAACAGCCTGTCAGCTACTGTGCATGCAAATGGGGGATGCAGACAACTCTCTTCTTGCACATGGCCACTGCATGCAGAGCTTGCTTGTTCTACTACAGTCATGACCACTCCAAAATGAATCACAGGCTTCCTCAACACCCCCCCCCCCCCACATCCCCCCTCACACCCCATGCCATCACTCCTCAAGTAACCCTAGCCCCCCTATTCCTTATTTTATTTACTTTCTTTTTGGTTCTGTTCAGTGGCATAGCGCGGCTCTTTGCGTCAGGCTTGTAATAACCCTCATAAATTGTATCTTGGTCAAAAAGTAAAAACAACAGCAAAGACATCAATAATTAAATCCTGTTTACCTATCTCGCGATAAAACATGTCTGGGTGACATCAGGACATATTAAACTTTCAGATGGGGTTGACAAAAGTGCGTCTCAGACAACCATAGCTTTACAATTTAAATATTTTATCACATAAAAGTTTCATGTGTTTTCTTGTATTCATGAGATATTGTAACTAGGCAAAATGTAAGAGAGTAGTCATAATTTATGTTTCAGTTGAAGGATGTAATAACATGTTGCACCAGACCCTCCATTTTGCAATCATGTACAGTACATCTACCGACTAATTCTGTTCATCACACGACATTTTTCACATTATTCCACTGCAATTATTGTATGCAAAGTGAAATGTTCTTTGATCTGCATACCCAGCACTCAAAAGAGGTGTGAATATATATCATATAAAACCAGGCAGAACTCACTGTGGCACAATAATTTCCCCCCTGAAGTGCGTAATAGTAATCTACAGCTGAATGTCTTAAATGAAGTCATGTCACTGACAGGAGAGCAAATGACAAGTTTTTCATTCATTTTGGTTGTGTCTTAAAAGAGCGTGACAGTTCTTCATGGGAAAATATGATAATAATGATAATTCAGCACAGTCTATTCTGTACTGCATTGTTGCTGTCGATGTCCCTCTTCCAATGTGTGCCTAAATCACCCCATTGTCTCAGAGACAGGGTATCCATTATTATCAAATGTCATCGCGTTGCATCATGTTGATGTGAACCACAAAACTGAGAATTCTCTGCCCTGGCTGCCACGCTTGGCAAAATCACATCAGGCTGTCTGGGAGCTGGCATGGTGCGATTCATGGGAATTGAATTGTCTATAATTGTCCAAGGCTAACCCAGGCTCTCTGTCACCTGCATGAATTACGTCCATTTACAGCTGTGAAGCCCCTTCAGAAATTCTGGCCAGCAAAATACCAGCGTTACTTGAACTCATCATATGCCAGTATTTGGACTGTCATGGGCTATGACCCACACAATGGACTGCAGGCCTCATTCTGGATAACTGAGAAAAGAGAAAGGTGTGCAACATTATTTATTATAGTACTAGATGACTTTTTTTTTTTTTTTTACTCAAGTGGACTTCACTAGTGCAGATAAAAAAGGCCAGCAGCCGCCTCCGTGCAAGAGGCTCAGCTAAAAAAAAAAAAAAAAAACTTGCATGCCATAGCCTTTTAATGCCAAAGCCTTTATTTTACATGAGAGCTTATCCGTATAGTACTGCTGCAGATTAAGCTGTGCACGTATGAGTCACAGGAGGAATGAAATGAAATTTTATCAAAATGTGCTGATACTAGGCTATTTAGAACTGTGTAAATTTCAAATAGATATGAATCTTGGGTCTAGAAAATCATTTTAGGCAAATCCTCTGACATTATGGACACATTTTCCTCAAGCCATTTGGGAAATTGTTGCTTACTTCAAATGCAATGCTATAAATAATGTTTTTTGATCCACCATTAAAGTCCCTTGCCAAAGTGTCATAAAACACAGGTGGTTACATTTAAACCATGACAAATTTGTTCTTTCAGTACAAAAATTGTAATGCAAAATCCCAAAATGCTATCAGCATGTTCAATCAGAGTTCTGTCATTTGTTTGGAACACAATGTAGTGTGGTTGTCAGCAGCTAAGCTCTGAGGATATGAAAAAATTACAAGAAAGGAACCCGTCATTGCATCAGGAAGAAGACAGCAGTCAACTTTTCTTGACACTTGTTTGGAATGCAAAAGCTTTCAAAAACCGGGCGGCCTACTTTCGAACAGTTTTGACTGATGCCTCTAGAAATGAATGCGCTCTGAGGGAGTGAGAATAACCCCTCCCCATGAGAAGAAAGGGGAAAAGGAAGTGTCCATCCAGAACAGCCTGAATCGATGAGCTCAGAACCACTGTTCGCCCCAGATATCCGGCTCCCCCAGTGTGTGCTGTCATCTTGCTGGCGCATTCAGCAGACCTTGACTGAAGAGTCACCGCTCAGTTACATCACAGCAGTGCTCACATCCAACTATACATTTGGGGACTTCTTCATTGCTCATTCTAACCAGCCAAACTGGATGTGAAATAGATAAGAGGCAGAAGTGATTTCATATACTGCTCAAACCTTGAAAATTCAGACAAACTTCAGTACATCTTAAGTGAAGATCTCACATAAATGGAAAAAACACACCCCCCGAAAGAGTGGAGATTACTTGAGCTCTACATGGGTGTTGTAAAATAGTATTTGCCCCCTGACGATTTTTGCTTTTTTTTCTTTCTATTTTTGCTTATTTGTCATAGTTAAATGTTTCAGATCATCCAACTAATTTTAAGACAAAGACTATGTGACTAAACACAAAATGCAGCTTCTAAATGATCATCTCATTTATTGATGGCAAAGAGTTATTCAAATCTATTTCTCCCATGAGAAAAAAACAATTGCCCCCAAAACCTAATAATTGGTTGTGCCGCCTGCGGCAGCAACAACTGCAAACACACATCGGGGAGAATGGGGTGATAACCGACTTGGGGTAATAACGGACAGGTCCATTTCCCTATTTCCCCGTAAATGGCATTTTCCTTCCTGCGCAAGGCAATTGAGGTTGGGAAACGTGTTTGCACCGTCACCAACTTTCGTTGTTTTGTCTCTCAAAGACAATAATATGCACTGGAAAGGTAAATCTGACCCTGAAACTTTGGTATAGAGTATGAATAGTTTGTTTTGTTGATGAAAACTGAATGCATGATGCACTGATATTACAGATCACATAGATTCAATTCAATCACGAAGACTCCGGAATTAAGAAAAGATTTATTGACAATGAAATGAATTTGAGAATATCTTTGGCGATGACTCCATCCTCGAGGATCCTTCAGCGAGGTGGGGTGCAGATCTGCCGGCGTAGCAGGCAGTGGCGAAGCCATCCCCCAAAAGAGAAGGATCTTGAGGGCAGGCGAGTCATCGAGATGAGCTGCCCTAGGAGACAACTTGCATTAGAAAACTTAACAAGCAATGGCGCTAGCTAAGCGCAAATACAGTGTGCCACTGCTAGGGCACTAGGCAAATGCTAGCATAGCATCTCTGATCATTTGCCAGCAAGGCAATAAGCACCTATAACCCAGTGCTAACCAAGTGCTCGTAAACAATGACAGTGCGAGTGGACGAGGTGAATACATCAAGTATTTGATTACTTACCAATATAGATACTGTCACAACCATCATCTAAATACATGAGCCTGGCCACTGCTAGTGGACATGAGATAGATACTGCATAGTATCTGTGACTGCTTGCCAGCTAGGCAAGGTGTGCCCACAACCAAAACACTAGCCAAGCGCTTGTGTGCTGTGCCACCGCGAGTGGACGTGACATGCAAACATGGAGAATCAGAGATTACTTACCAATATAGATACTTACTTACACAACCATCATCTAAATGCATGAGCATTGCCACTGCTAGTGGACGTGAGGTAGATACTTGCGAAGTATCGGTGACTGCTTGCCAGCTAGGCAAGGTGTGCCCATAACCAAAACGCTAGCCAAGCGCTTGTGTGCTTACTTACCAATAGATACTGTCACACCATCTAAACGCATGAGCATTGCCACTGCTAGTGGACGTGAGGTAGATACTTGCGAAGTATCTGTGACTGCTTGCCAGCTAGGCAAGGTGTGCCCATAACCAAAACGCTAGCCAAGCGCTTGTGAGCTGTGCCACTGCGAGTGGACGTGATGTGGATAAACGCGTAGTATCCGCGATGGCTGCCGGCGAGGCAGCAAGTGACCTTGGCGCTAGCGTAGCGCACGTGAATATGCCACCGCGAGATGACAAGAAAACATGGCATAGCATTTGTAATGGATTTGACAACTTCGGAATAAACATTGCAATCATTTAACAGCACCATTATTGTATGACAATTAATTTGCAACAAACACATACCTTGCACATTTAACATTTGAAAACCATGGTATTCAGGCATTAATTATTACTGCCTAACAGTTCACATCTCCTACCTCAATCGGACCACAAACATTGCACGCATGCAGCGAGACCACCCACTTATGTAAACTTAGGACGCTGCTTTGATGAGGCCATGAGAACTGCACGTGAATTATCGTTGAGCCTGAGGGCTGCATTTATGAAGTGCCCACAGATGACCAACGCTCATGCTTGTAAATTGGAATGTTCCATCTGCATTGAGCTGCAGTTCTAACGCTCAGAACCTGAATGAACGTCCCGAGTAGGTAGAATCTGACAAAGCATTAGATTACCACTTGTAAGCTGAGCCATACCTAGTGAAGGAGAGATGAAATGACAGCATAGCATCTGTACGATTTGGCAGCTTGAATGGATTGCTGTGTTCATTGACAAAGCACAATCATTGGATGACAATTCATTCGCAAAGAGCAACCACATACCATGTACATTCATAACTTGAAAACCATCAAAATTCAGGCATCAATGCCTCATGTAACTATGCATCACTCAACACCTAGTTAAGACTTTAAAGGAGTATGAACATTGAATGAATACAAGCAAACCACCTCCAACCTAGAAGTAAGGTACGGATACCAGTTTGATGAGGCCACTGAGAGCTGCACCTTGTCTATGGTTGAGGCAGAGGGCCACGCGCAGAGACCGATTTCCAAATTTAGCACATTTAATCCGCATTGGAAAAGGTTAGAATTTAAATTCCATAATGCAAAAACAATGAAACGCAATAACAGATAGGGAGTCTACCAACAAGTAACGAACTGATTCTTTTGTCTCAATCCTGAAGTAAGATAGAAACCAGACCCCCAAAATGAGGGTCGAACCCTGAAACTAGATTCTCACCCCAAGCTGTTCGATAAGGTTGCACATGACAAACATCACAATAAACGCAACACTGGAAATTAAGACTGGATACAACAAAATACCTTATAAAAACAACAAAACATAGAAATTACGTAAAAACTTAATCAAAAGCTTTAAATATGAAAGAGCTCAACCATTCCTTACATCATGATTATCATCTTCACCTAGTTCAGGAGCAGTTCTATTGGTGATTGGACTGGGACCGGTTTCAGATGAGCTTAAGGTAGATTACTGCTATAAAAATACCATTACCATTTCCACATTTTTCACGCGCCATTTCTCAAAAACCACTTGTCCGATTTTAATGAAGTTTGGAACATAAATAGTTTACAGCATGATGGTTGACCTGGACCAAAAAAATATGGCTCTTTTGGTACTCCTAATTTCAGGGGGTGCTGAATATATAATGAGGTAGAGAATTTTCAAGTCAAGAGCAAAATTTCAAAAACCTTTGCATTTTGTTAAAGTATCCAACTTTAAGAGGTTTAGCCCATAGATGCTGGATCAGGCAACCTGTGCGCAAAATAAGTTGAAATGTCTATTAGTTACTGAGATATGGTGTTTTGAAATTGTCATGATATGCCCCTTTGCGGCGGCCATCTTGGACACCTAATTTGCATAATTTATGCAAATCACCTCCATCCCTGCTAATTTGAATGTTTGCCTCTCATATCAATAAAACAATTTGATGCAAGTGATGAAATAAAGATTTAAGCTTAATAGCTGTATTCTACCTCAAGGACAGGGATTCCAAAGTTCCAGGATCAAAATCAGGAATAACACGACACATATCTTTACTTGCGGATCCATCCCTATAGAATATGGTGTTTTGAAATTGTCATGATATGCTCTTGAAATAATTTGTAATTTTAAATCAAGAAAATTTGAATGTTTGCCTGAGGAAAAAAAACAATTTTTTTTTTGATAAATAAAGATTTTTATTTATTCTCTCAAGGACATTCAGGATCAAAATAGGCCTAACTTAGATCTTTATTGCATCCATCCCAAGAAAGTGCTAATAATTTACCTTTTAATGAAGGAAGCAAAACTTGTATGAAACGATATTAATTTTTTTTCCCCCAAGATTTCATAGGAAATTAGGGCAACAAGATAGTTTCCATCCAGACAAACTTGTTAAACGATCCAATTTTTTCCCCAAGAAGTGCTTTTTAATAATGAATCCAGACAGGTTACATCCAATTTCCAAGAAGTGCTTTTTAATAATGAATGAATGATACGGATTCACACGCGACTTCTTACTGCACTGTAGACATGCACCTTTAGAGTGATATGTGGTATAAACTAATCTCTTGACCGCCACTGTGGCACGCCGACCTGATGATGCCATATGATGTTTCAATGAAGACTAATTTTTCAACCGCAATCGAGGAGTCCCAGCAGTTGTGATCAACTGCCCATTTAACTTTGTAACCTCCAAAGACAGAATCACACGTAATCTGGGAGATAGGTAACGCAGCTTCAGCAAACAAGATTTGATATCCGTAGAACAATCCTCCAGTGAACGTAGCTACCAATAGCAATTAAGGGAGATTAATGATCAACTATTGACAACACTCGAGATAAACAAATAATATCTCGATAAACTCCAAAGCCACAGAGAACTTGGCAATTGTTAAACACCTAATGATACGGAATTCACTTTAGAGAAGTAGACCACACGAATGCCTATTCGGAAAACAGCAATAGAAAATAAAGACCTGACAAATTCCTACCTTGTAGTACTTGAGAATGAATAAGGATAAATTGATGTAGCTGGTAAAATGTAACCTACCGCTAAATGTCTGGAATAGCGAAAGCTAATTAAGAATAGAAGATACTTAGGAAACACCGCGGAGTTCCAATTTTGCTGCGAGGGAACGAGCCGGCTGAATGCTGTAGCTTCTACTGCCGGACCCGCTTTCAGATGCTTCCGCGATATCACCAGGGTTTGGACGGCTGGCATCCAGCACCAGGACACAACAGGGAGGCAATGCTTTTGCAGGAGGCCGCTGAACTGTTTCGAACTTACACCTCTGTTTTAGTGAGGAGGACATGCGTTGGCATTGGAAGAGCAAGTAACACCAGTAGCTCCGAAAGAAGAAGTTCGAGGTTGAACGAATTTGTATGTCTTCTTGGAGGATTTGAAATATAAAGAACAAAATTGTGAGCGGACTAACATTCCGGAAGCTGCGTGATGTGAAATCTCTGCAAACAGCGAACGGAAACAAGTTATGGGCATTTAAATAAAAGACCTATGGTTGCGACTGGGTGAATGAAATTGCCTAGGCGTTCCTACGTCTCGTGTTTGAACCTTCGTTTACACTTCCATTATATATCACTTCTCACTCTCCCATGAAACAAATGCATGTATTTTACACTGTATGCATGGGAGGGGCCGTTTCCCCCATCAAGGTCATCGCAGGGTAATAGCGGACAGGTATCCACAATTTCCCCATCATATCTGGCGTCAAAAAATTTTGCTTTTTCAGACATCACTGCCCGTTGTGCTGTGTAGACTAGCCCAAAATCAATTATTTTGGTTTCAGTATTGCCAACATCTTCACATATTTTCCTTGCCCAAATTTTTATCTGAGGGGAGAGTGGATTTCGGCATTCTGCTGACACACTGAGCCATACTGTATCATACACTTACTTTGGCTGTGGTGTAAACTTGTCTAAGTTGTTTGACATGCCAAGGCCCTCATTTAAAACATTGGGTTTGCACACTTTTTTTGGTAAAACCTGCGGAGACTTTCTAAACATTTGCAATCATGGCATTTCAGTTTTATGTTTAATTTCATTAGACATCTCCAAGAGCCAGGAAAGCCTCTTTTATATTCTAGTTTTTACAGTTGTGAAGGAAGCACATTTCCGGCAACTTAAGTTGTGGGTTGATGCTACTCTGTTTTATGTGGTAATTCAGAGTTTTTACACTATGTTATTTCGACTGTTCATAATTTTTACGTTTCTTTGATGTTTTAAATATTTACTCATTTATTACACAGCTTTTTGGTTATTAGTCTTTTTTAACCAATAATAATTACACCGTCCGTCGTTACCCCATAGAGAGTCTATTATTGCCCTTTGATGAGCGGGGAATAACGGACATGCTGAAAATTTGTTTTTCGCAGATTACTTTGTGATCGAATAATCTTGGGTATAGTTCTTAAAGGAGGGGAAAGTAGAATTCTTGAAGTGTCTAAAATGCATTGCTTTATGAATTTTAATTTGGTAATAATCCAGTGCGATGCATTTTAAAACCGGCAAGTCTTCAAATTGGCGCCAATATCACAGGGCAGAAATTTTTACTTGGGGAATCTAATTTTATCCTATCAAACGCCAGTGCACTAGACTGTGCTGCGCTGCTCGTTACGTCAGTTAAAACCATTCCTTTCATAGTCTGAATTTAGTTATCATTGAAAGCTTATACACCCTGCAATTTTGAGATGTTTTAGAGCTGTTAAAAGCTGCTTTAGGACCTACAGAGCAGCAGCAGCCCTGTGTGTGTAAGATCGTCGGGGCTCCAACTGCTATGCTCAAAGCCTGTTCCCAATAGCTTGGATGTCATTTATCACAGACTCATCGCAAGAACTCAGCGGCTTGCCGTCAAATGTTTAGAGGGCCTTCAGAAGGCTCACCCTTTACCACTTGATTACCCTCAAGCTCTTGTCATTTAAGTTCGCCCGATTAACAATCAGACAATTTATCGACTGAGCGATCAAGACCAATACATGACCTATAATAAGAAATGATATTGAAAAAATGAATGCCTATTGCCTACATTTACATAATTAATACGGCATGGTAAGGATGGCAATATAAATGCAAAAATCCAAACTTACTCTGACTTTGCAGCATTTATTATCGCCATCCTTACAATTGTCACTGAGCTGCACAACGTGCCTAACAACGCCCTTTAGCCATGACTACATTCAGAATATAGAACGGATTCTTGTGGCTAATTGCTTAATGAGCCTTGCAAACTAAATTACGCAAATCTGTGCTTTTTCACAAGCTACACGAGTGCAGAAATTATAAAGACATATTGATATTTACGTCATGCGCGGAAATGAACACCTCATAATTTTGTGGTGCAATGCATAACAATGCTATCGAAAATAAATTAGACTGTCATCGGTTTTACTGATTGTGAAGGGGTTATTTCCATAACTGCTCAAGTTCATATTCATTCAAAAAATCAGATAACACTTCAAATCCATTCTTTCATTGATGAGGAATAAGCCACATAAACTAATTTTGGCCAAGAAGCACTCAGGTACAATATAAAATGAGCAGTGAAAATTCTTGGAAATTCCCCAAGAAGCTACTTCTAGCAGTGACCAAGTCCAGTCTAAGACAACTACAAGTGCACAAGTCCAGTCAACCAATCAAAACTTTGCTTAGAAAATTGGTAGGCCAACAGCAGCCACTATTGCTTTCTTACCATATCAAAATGGCTGACTCTACAGGCCAGGATCAGTGTAAGTGTAGACTGAACCCAAAAGAGCAAAAAAAAAAAAGACCCAGGCAGTCAGAAACATGGACTAAAAACAAGTGAAAAAGAAGTCTGGCAAAAGGTAATCTTTTTTAGCTGCTCTTTCTTTGGCTGAACTTTCTAATTACCACACCACATCCCTATCGATGACGAATTAAGTCTTTAAACCTGTTTGGATGGTGGTACTGCCCATTCATAATTTATGGAGATTGGTTTTATTGTGACCTTTGTTCAGCTGCATTTACCTTCTGTTTCACTGTATATATGTTCCATTCATTTTTTTCAAGAAGCTTTTTGACATCCATGACAATAGTATACTGGAATGACTGTATTTACTGTTCATTTTCATTAGAAAGTGGTGTGTTTTGTTTTCAAAAAGATGCTCTGCCTTAGTACTCTGAAATAATAAAATTCAATGTTGTTAATTTTTTAAATGAAGTTCAATTTTCGTTATTTTGAGGCATTTGCTTCTAAAAGTACTCAAGTCCGCAGACTGATGTTTGAAATATCTGGGCCAAGAATCAAGATAGAGACCAGTGGAGTGCGGTTACATGTTCAGAGGGGCTTCAGTAACCCCACCCTTTACCACTCAACTGTTCTTTCGCTGTTCTCATTCAATTTCATCTGATTAACAATCCAATAATTTATCGACTGAGTGACCAAGACCAATCTATTTTCTATAATTAGAAATGATAATGAAAAAATGAATGCCTATTGGCAACATTTATATAATTCATACAATATTATTAGGATGGCAACATAAATGCAAAAAATCCAAAACTTTCGCTGATTTCGCAGCAATTATTTTCGCCATCACTCAGCTGCGCATTTTACCTAACAATGCCCTTTAGCTGTCGCTGCATTCAGACTATAGAACGGATTCTTGTGGCTTATTGCTTAATGAGCCTCGCAAACTGATTCACAAATGTGTGCTGTTTCACGAGCTACACAAGCGCAGAAAATATAAAGACAAATTGATATTTTATATAGTCATTGATGTGGGGAAGAAAACGCTGTATAATGTCGTGGTGCATTGTATAACAAGACTTTCAAAAATAAATTTGACACTTGTCGGCTCTACCAATTAGTCTGAGCAACTGTTGCTAATCGGGAGAGGTAAACTGCAAGAGTTTTAAGTCATCAAGCAGTGAGAGGTGAGGTTATTGCTGGCCCTGTGCTTCTGCCGAAATTGGAGTCTGTGTGCTGACTGGCCTGCCTGCAGTCCTTATCTTTCACCGATTGAGAACATTTGGCGTATTATTAAGGAAAAGTCTGTCAAAGAAGGCCCAACACTCTCCAGCTGCTGGAATTAAACGAGTGGGATCAAATTCCAACGGCTGAACTCAAGAAACTGGTCTCCTCAATGCCCAGACGCCTCCACTCTGTGTTATAAAGAAGAGGGGATGCTACACCATGGTAAACAGGTCCCTGTCCCAACTTTTTTGAGACCTGTAGCAGCCATCAAATTTGAAATGAGCTCATTTTGTGGATAAAATTGTAAAATTGTTCAGTTTCAACATTTGCTGTGTTATCTCTGTTCTATTGTGAATAAAATACTGACTGGTGTGATTTGGAAGTCATTGCGTTTTGATTTTATTCCCCATTTACACTTTGTCCCAACTATTTCGGAATTGGGGTTGTAAATACTTACGGAGCTCACTGTGCATCAATATATTATCTTCCACTAAAGATAAAGGTTCAACGTCAAAAGTGGCTGAAATTCTCTAAGGTGTCAGGAGTAGACTGTGAAATAAGAACAGACCTGGACACAGAGCTCAGGGGGTTACCTGTATATACACAATAAAGCTTTAAAATCATCACTCAAGTGCCCTATTTTCACCAACTGCTTCTCTCTTCCCAGGCTTTGCAGTGCCATTCATTATCGATCCATTTTAATATGCAATCTGGCAGCGAGATTAATGCTGACCTTTAGGCAAGGGGACGTGAGGGCCATCTCAGAAGCTCAGTGCAGGGCATTGAATGGTAATGTTGCATAGTAGTCATTCAGATTCAAGCACCCATTCGCATACCCATTCCTAGATTACGCCATGAAATTCAGGAAATGTAATCATCTCAAGTGTCTGCAGCATTATGCACTATATAGCTTGTCAAGTTTGTGGCCACCTTCTCATTTTCCTCAATCTTTTAAGAACTTGAGCAAAATCAAGAAGAAAATGCTTTGATTTTCAAAGGACAAGAAAAATTGTTCTTTTTTCAGGATACTACTACATCTATTCATGGGAAATATGTCACCTGCAAATGAAAATCATTATCATTGAGAGCTAACAAGACAAAAAGGTTGCTTTACAATTCAAGATCCAGAAAAAAAATGGCAAAGTGAAAGATCCCTATCCGAATTCTTTGTCGGTTCTGGAATTATTACATCCATTTTCTCTCTCCTGCCACCCCCACCCCCCTACCCTCTTTGTGAGCGAGTCACGTTCCTCCTCTCCCTTTGCAGTATGCTCTACTGCCTCTCACAGCCACCCTGAAAAAGAATCGGCCTCTTTCAACTGGGGATCCGTGGGGATTTTTCACTCTTCTCCCTTTTTTTGCTGTTCAGAAGCAAACTGACAGGATTTTTTGCATACTGCTGCAGTAAATTTTATCCTTTTCGTACGTTTTGTGTGCGTTAGTATCTGTGCGTGTGTGTGTGTGTGTGTGTGCATTTGTGCGCGTGTATGTGTGTGTGTGTGTGTGTGTGTGTGTGTTTTTTTTTTTAAATTCTGTACACTTGTACATGTTTAGGCCATATAAAAAATAGCTGTTTCGCATCCTTCTCACTAATATTTTCAGGGGCAGGTGGGAGGTTTCATTTATTTTTTATTTTGTTATAATAAGGGTTTGAGATCAAAATTGTGCAAATCCAAATCATAAGCGCATGTATTAACATAAAGAATAAATTCTGCCTAACCCATAAGTAGCACAGTGACTGATTGCTGAACAGGGGTGCGTTTCCCGAAATCACAGATGCTAACTGAAATAGTTGGAACCATTGACTGTGAATGGGCAAACTATGTAAGTTGCTAACTTGGTTAGCAACTACGCTGTTGGGAAATGCAACCCAGATCATCTGCTGCATGGACAAGGATTCTGAGCATTTACCTCACTTCCTTTTTGGGACGATTTTCAAGGATTTTTTTCAAAATAAACAAATCGGAGGCAGGAAGGATTTCCTGGGGCTGATGGAAATTCTAACCAATTAATTTTTTAAATATACCGGCTTCATATACAGGTGTATGCATGCATGTGTGTGTAAGTGTGTGTGTGTGGATGTGTGCATGTGCGTGTGTAAATGAGGATAAGCGTGAATAAACGTGCTTTGATGTCTACAGTCAGTAGTTGGAGTGACTGATTAGCTTTCCCCCTTTCTGAAACTGGTCTTCAAAGGCCTTAATAACAGGACAGAGCAGAATCTTCTTGGCATTGCATTGATGGTGCAAAATAAAAGAAAACAGGTCAAATGTGTGTGAAAAGGCCAGCTGTCACATTATACTTCCACCTCCTGATATGGCTGGTCTAGCTCTCTTCCACTAAGGGAACAGAACGGAGGAGTTTTCAGCTTTTTTCTGTCTAGCCTTCAGGCCACCGCCATATCAAAGATCCCTTTTTGCATGCAGAACCTTAAGAACTGAGTAATGAGCAACATTACCACTGTGCAAGTGTGCATATTTTTAGTTGCTTGTTAAGACGCTGGAGCAAAGTAGAAATTAATCCACCTTCATTTGCTAAAGCTTCTACTTTATGGATTTTGTTGAATAAATTTTGTATACAAGATGTTCTGTGGTGAGATAAGTGAGAGTCATAATGAAATAATCACAGGAAACTATATACCTGCAAGGAATTATAACCAAGGACAATCTGCACAGATTTAGTAAAATTAGTTCTTTAATTTTGCCAAGTGAAGAACCCAAAAGTAGTAAATTATACGCTGGAAAATGTTGAGAATAGTCAGTACCAAGTGTTTAATGATTCTTTTAGTCCTGATATTATTTTTTCAAGGGAGAGGCACAAGCCAAACAAACCAGCTTTGAAATGATTACTTTTTCTGGTTTTTGGTTGAAATTAATTTCCCTTTTAAATAAGTACAACCAGAATAGCGAGAAAAACTTTCGCACACTGGTAAGCAGACAGGTGCGTAGGAGAAAGGCCGACTAAGGACTAAAGTAACGAAAAAAACTCCCGCACACGGTGTTCTCACTTGCAATTAATTTATTAGTCTGACTAATAAATTAATTGCAAGTGAGAAGACCGTGTGCGGGAGTTTTTTCCGTTAAATAAGTACAACCAAAAATACAATCTTAGAGGGTAACTGGTTACTGAATGCAGCTTTGGTTTTATGTAGCACATGTAGTCTGGCTATGTCAGCTAAACAACTCCTCAGCCAACTGGATGGTCATTTCAGTGCGATGGCAGGATTTCACTGACTTCAACCTCAACAGCATTAACTGGAACTTTATTCTTCATTCTGCACTGGAGGCCTTTCAAACCGGGACACTAGCGAGGTATTGTTGTCGCAAGTGGCAAGCATTGCATTGGAGGAAACTGCATATTTAACCGTTCACACACTATGCATAAAATATTTCTGGTCAAACACCTGCAGCTCTATGATTCACATTAACTGCATGGCACTCTCTTCCCTTCAAAAATCTGTCACTGAGCTGAGTCTGTCCCAACCTGTTGCTGCAGGAGTGAAAACAAAGGTAATGTCTGGTCATTGTCAGACAAGCTTCCACAAAGAAACAATGGCTTACTTCTCAACACTGACTTATTTTTACTCATGTATCCACATACTTTATGCAGTTACAAGATATCAATGCTGGATTTACATACATGCGCTGCATGTGGTTTTTTTTTGGCATTTTCTTCTGATAGAGAATTGTGAAATTTTGTTTGACTCCATAAATGTTTTGTTTACCAATTGCGGTCAGAACACGTGTACATTAAATTCTATTAATGTTGACAGGCATACTGTCAAATCTGATGAACGAGAAACTCGCTGTCATGACAAGAACAGGCAGTCGGTATGGTGGATATGCTGTAGGGATGCCAACTAGGCCGCGATAGGGAGGCTACAGAGCCTTTTTTTTGAATAAATGAACATCATACCATCTTCCCTCAGTGTGATATTACCATCTCTGCTTTCTCAGACCTCCTCCAGCTAGCACTAGTTCCTGCAAGGTTTGATCTGCACCCAGCAGCCCAGAGATACTGGCGCCTCTTGAAAAGCCCCCCCCCCCAGCTGTTAGGCCAGCAGGAGCCTCCAGCTCAATGCAGCCAGACCTCTTGTAGTTCCTTGGCTCCACTTGAAACAAAATGTCTGCCCACTATCCCCGGCCTGAAGGCCTTTGAACACACTGACCCCCTCCTCATGCAGGTTTTCCACCCAAATAATCCAGCTGCTAAATGTGTCTGAAGAACACGCAAACAAAGAAGCGTCATCGACAGGACTGCGCTGTGCAGTTTACATCAGAAACTCCGTTGCAGAACTCTCTCTGGCTGAGAATGTCCTTTGTTTTGTTCCTGAAGGGAATATAGATAGTTCAGTCCCACCATGAGTGATGTTATATAACGTAAACCGTGTATGAGTACGAGGTAACAATTCATTTAGGCCATTAGTACTACCCAGTTTGTGGCTTAAACCATTGGATTATAAGGTCTCAGTGCTACGAGAGGAGTAATCTTCACCTTAATCATAACTTTATCTTTTGAATAGCTACTGTGAATACAAAAGTTAGTGTTGTACCCTCTAGTGAACACAGATTATTTCAAGTTTGCGAATGATTACATTTTTGCCTGGCATTGTACTCTGAGGTCCTGTTACAAAAAGACCTGAGCTGAGTCTGAACCTTACCAGAGTTTGAATTATATAAATGCCTGGATACTCCTGGTATACTTTAATTTGACCAAGATATTGCTAGATTATTAAAAAAAAAACTAGCACTCTGCCCGTGGGGATCCACGAGTTCTATTTTATGTAACTTCGTGCAGCATTTTTATGTCATCACATGCACCTCTATGATGTCATCACATTGCTATGGTGTTGCTATGGCATTTCCATAAACACCAAGGTGGCTGTCACGCGACCGATGTTTTTATAGTAACTAAAACTAAGTAACCATCAAGGGGAATACGCTGCGCTGACATTCCGCGCTCAGTGGAACACAAAGTCGCCTGCAAGACGGAGCATAATAGCGTTGCTCACGTTATCCTGCAGATTAGGCGCTACTTTCTCTTGCGGCCTGGCATCTGTTTTTTGGGATTCGCGACTCCTGTGGATGAATTGGCTTGGGTTCTAAAGGGGGAATCCCCAGGACAGGACAAAGAGGGAATCCCCCCTGCATGTCTATATTATAATAGCGTCGCTCACATTATGCTGCAGATACGCGCCTGGCAGAGTCTAGCACTGATTGGCCGGACACAGTCGCCTGCAAGACGGAGCCAAACAGCGTCGCTCCCGCTATGCTGCAGATACGCGCCCGGTGGAATCTAGCACTGTTACGCGCCCGGCAGAGTCTAGCACTGATTGGCTGGACACAGTCGCCTATAAGACGGAGCCAAATAGCGGCGCTCACGTTATGCTGCAGATACACGACCGGTGGAATCTAGCACTGAGCGGCCGGACACACACACACGCACACACACAGAGGCCACTTGGCTATTATGATATACATTTTTATTAAATGTGAAGGGGTTTCCTCAAGGAAAACTAACCATATGAGAGTGTGGACACTCCCAAAAGCATTGGGGTGTTTTCCGCTCCGATCCTTCCTGAAGGGAGTGACCATGAAAAAAATGTTCTCACAGGGGACATTTGCTGGAATAATGACTTATATTATAGCCTACACGGCTTGGATTCACCGCATTCTAGCCACCCTGTCCTCCAACCATACGCTCAAATTGGTCGATTATGCTCATTTTCTCTGATTTACGACCCATAGGAGCGTTTCCTAAAATTGCGCCCCTACTGGCAGTAGGAAGGTACTGTTAGAGTTACAGTTTCAGTTCCAGATACAGTTTCAGTCATATTTACACTTAAAATAACGGTTTGGGTAAGGATTAGGGTTGGGGTTAGGGTTAGGGTTAGTATTAGTGGGTTAGGATTAGGTTTAGGTTAGGGATTTACTGACGGCGACACTCACGATGGAAACCAGATTGTAGTTATTTAAATGACCGCTAGAGGTCATTTAACTCCTAAACGTAACTTTAGGTCGTAATGAGCTGCTTGACAAACGACCTTTCCGGGTGTATTTTGTTGGAGGACAGGCTCATTCTATCATATCCCAGAGACAGAGCATATTTTTATACCTAACAGGAATTGATGAACTCATGTCTGACTTCAGACCTTAAAGGTTGTATCAGCGATTCTGAGCCAAAACATAATTTGTCACATACAGGAGATATTTTCTCACGAACTGTTAGCAGCTCGTCTCATGAATGAGCGGTGAAAAAATCCGGTCTCTGTAGTCCACTTACAGCCAGGTAGACACTGAGAAAGATACACAAACTTGAGGTGACCTACCCGCCTCCCAAAACATCAACAAGTGTTCCAACGAATCGGAGGGCAGGGTGGGTCTTCTGCGCCAGTTCCGTGCTCATGCACGACAAGTGGGTGGGACTGAGCAACGAAACAAACTAGCAGTGGCACTCATGTGAAGCATGGTGGAAGCTAAACCGAAAAAGAGACACTCGAACGAGTGCATGTCAAGGAAAAAGGAACACGATCGCAGCTATGCGAAGTCCCGAATAAACATAGGGAAAGCATACCAACATTGGAGAGAATTCCGGGAGTTGAATGGTTTTAATTCTGACGCCCAGGTCGCCTTGTTTCTACTGGACAGGTGAGTAGAGCTGGTGCTAACTCGATTGGATGTGAATTGTAAATTGTCATCCCGAGCAAAATTGAGGAAAGCCCGTGTATTGTTTTTGTAAGGCTATCTTGCACAGATCATGCTGGTCAGAATGAATCAAACAGTAGAGAGATTGATATTTCCTCTTTGGAGCGAGTTAGCAACCTTTGCTAACTCTCAGTTGGCAAGCTAGTGAGTTTGCTAATTCTGTCTGATCAAACCAGAGTTTGTGTTTGTGTAATAACATTTCTTCTCTGGTTAGTACTCAGAGTTGAAATTCGTCGATGAATGTATAACCGCGTGATAAGTTTAGCTAAAAGTGGTGATCTATGTGACGTTGTTAATACTCATTTTGTAATGCCGCGCTAAGATACACGTTTTGCATGTATTCGCGTCTTTGCATTGACTTTGAATGTAATCTGTCTTTGCGAAAAATTTGTTTCGCGTCCGGTGTGAAAGCAGCTTTACTCAGACATTTCACTTTAAGAAAAGCGCGTTCATGTTCCAAGCTCCTGAAAGGGAGGGGCGAGCGGCTCTGTTGTGTTTTGAGAGTGTTTCAACTGTCAACAATGGTGACGTCATATCGCTGATACAGCCTTTAACAGTTAACAGTTAGACTGATGATCAGGAATTGGTTCAATAATTAGCCAGATCCGTGTGTGTAAATTCAGGCATCTCCCAATGTCAGCTTTAATACTTCAAATTAAGCTCTGAAATAGATACACATAGCTTTGGTCCATCTGGGGTCACTTAAATTGCGGTTAAAAGGTATATATGAAAAAAGCATACCCAGGAAATGAGCTACAGATTTGATATATCGAGCTATATTTGTTACGCGCCTGTGGAGGTATAAATACACTCAATATTGCCATTACTTATCCCCCCCTGAACGTACAATCTAATATGGAAACTTATTAAAGTGAGGGCCTCCGATTTTAGGGTTTTTTCTACTGCCTTTTAGCCTTCAATGATGTATTATTAGTATTTTGCTGAAAAAAAAAATTAGGAGCAGAGCTTTCAGATCGATGCACGCGAGTGACCAAATGCAATTTATCACAGCTGGCTACAGTTACATTAAAGGCTATGCCAGTTGGAGCTATCTTCTTTTCAGTTATAAGTGCCTTGATATGGCTTGATAGCACATCGCAATTTAAAGATGAGATTCCAAAGTAATATGAAACAGAAGTATCCAAGGACATCCTAATAGCAGATTTCTCTAGTATCAGAGTTTATACATTTAAATTGAGTGTGGTTTAATTCAAACATCCATTTACTCACTGACTGGGCAAAATATCACCAGAACTTATGTCTATCAAGAGTAGAAACATTGGACGAGGCCAAAAATGAGAACGAGAGTATGAAATATATTATAAAACATCGCCGATACATTGGATTTACAATTCATTGAAAACCTGTCCATAGATGCCACATTTATGAAGCTCATAATATTTTGTACACATTTGGAACAATTTAACAACCTTTTATTGCTTGATATTGAGACATTTTCAAGCTTTTTAAATGCATGTAATTAGTTCCAAAGATAGAGCAATACGGCCTTACTTGTGGATGTCCTTATACCTCATCAGACTCAAAATATCCAGTTAGGCCTCAAAAAAAAAAAAACAGTATCCAGTTATGCAGCATAAAAAATATTAGTTTATCATCCCCAGCCTCATCGGAATTCATGGCCGCATCAATTTTTTTTTTTTACTTAGTGTCTTTGGTATCCAAAAAAGGGCAATCAGCTAAATGCTCCTTGTGAGTAGCTCGAATGTACCCATAAACGGACATTTAAGCCGTCTACTTGAAAAAGTTATGTTCCTGTGTTGTTCATTGTCAAGCAATGGAGAATAGATGGGTCTAAACACCTAGAAAAACGTCACAAATGCATGAATCGACTGTACAAAACAAAATATTGGCTAAAAAAAAAAAAATCTGTCTGCCCGCATCACATTTATCAGATTTAACTTTTGCACAGAGGCCAAATCTGGCTATTTATGCATTACCCTGCTTAAGGCTTTATAATTCAAGATTTGAGCTTCACAGAGAGGGGGAAAATGACTTAAATAAAACAAGATACTTTTAGCATATAGAATTTTAATCTTATTTTGTTTCTTTTTCTAATTTTAGTACCGAGTAAGGGCCGCAAACACAAAAAATCTTCATGAAAATTCTGCAATAAAATTATAAAAAAATACTGAGAATTGAAAAATGGCTGGGAGTTAAAACAATGAATTTCTGGGATCATAAACTCCTTGACCACAAGTGTACTTCATCTGGTAGTGATCTTAAAAATTATCTACTGTTTATGAGCCAAATAAGATACCTCTCCAAGTTGCTCTCCCAGCTGCCAGAGCTCTCAAAATTGCGGGCTCAAATCATAAAATTCAAATCATTCAAATCATAAAATTATCATATGTTCAACATAAATCAACTTTTGTACACAGAGGTTAGGTTATCCAAAAGTGTGTTTCTTTGTTTTTTGATGCTGAGTGAGGTGCCTCCATCATTTTCATGGATGCCATATTCATAAACTTCTTTTTTATTTTGTATCCAAATACTTTTGATTTGATTTTTGATCAGAAGTTTACAACTGTTATTCATGTTATGAACATTTATTATGAAGCTAAGCAATATCGAACAGTTGAAATACTCTTCCCAATTCATAAATTGCTGAATTACACAATGGTATGTTGCATTATTAGCAAATGTTACAACCATTATACAGTAATTTATTATAGCTCACAAGTGTAGACTGTATAAAAAGATGGACGAATCAATAGTGACGTCACCCATTGGTTTCAGCATACCATTTAGGAAGCCTCGATTTTGGCTATTTGAACAGTGCCATTTTTTCATTTTGAAACCGGATTTGATTTCTATTGGATGAGAGCGTGAATTGAAGACCCAGGGAGGAGTGCGTGGTGGATCCACATGTGGATCTGACCCTATCTGACGAGGACCAGAGGATAGCCACGCCCCATAAAGCATATCTGGCTTTATCCTTTGTTCTAGGCTTTTTGGGACCATAATTTAGAAAAATGTACATCATGATATACCGAAGGAGACTTGAAACTTACGATAGATACACTAAAATAATGAGAAAAATCATTATTGAAATAATGTATCAGGTGGGAAAGTAGGGTCATTTTCTCATAGACTTCTATAGCATTGAATTTCTTTCTGCAACCGCCAACATCGCCACCTGCTGGCGATTAAATCGAATGCAAGTTTCAGAGACTTCCGCATAGACTTCACTTTTCAGACCCGGGTGCTGCGTCCATCTTTTTATACAGTCCATGCTCACAAGCTAGTTTGCTAGCTACTGATCTAACATTATTTACGTTCTGAGGCTAGTCACACAATTAAAAGCTGCACAAATCAGACTTGGAAATGCTTAGCTCGGTTCCTGTCTAGGCCAGCATCCCACATTGCCGCACATAAACTGGATAACAGTTTTAACTCGAGGAATCTTTTTGAAGAACCATTATTTTGCATTCTCAGACCATCCCAGCTTAGTTGCTTTAAGCATAAAACTAAAATTTTCTTTGTTAAACTTAGAGCCTAGTTCTTAAATCTGCAATTCAGTGTCCATTTGAACTTCATAAAAACCTGAGTGCTTGCTAGGTACTCACGTCCAGTTGCCAAGTTCCTTGCGTAGGTGAAATGGTCACGCTGAAATCAGTGCACCAACTGCATGTAAAATAATGTCCCGCATGAAAGGACAGGAGCAGGTTAATTAGCTAGCTAGCTAGCCAGATAGCATCATGGCTGCCTAAGGTAACACCATTTGATTTTCCTCTGGTGTTCTATTGCTGAAGATTGCACAAGTAGACAAAAATAGGAATTTACTTCAGGCAGTATTACCCTTGCCTCATCCTCCTCTCTACTTTCTTTTTACCCCATTTTTGTTTGTTCTTTGATGACTGCACTTTCAGAGAAGTCAATTTCATTAGCAATTATATTTCCCATAAATCTCCACGAATTTATGGATATTTTCCATGATATAAACAGAACATATGCAGCCAAATCACTATCAATTTCAATAAAAAATTCAATTATCAAACATAGGCTCCTAAATATTTACATAAGTATTAATCATTCATTAATGTATTGAAATTTTACGAATGTTACTTCCCATGACTGAGATTAATTTGTCTTTGTTAATGTTTATTATTCTAAAATATAAGTATGGCAGTTAAGTAAGCAGTGCAATAAAGTTCTTGTGTTTAAATTTCGCTGGTCATTTACCTTACATATATATTCCCCTTTTAGATTGCCAAAGTGATCATATCACCACATAGTTTAAATGGATCCCCATCGCATATGGATCGGGTGCAATCGCACTTTCTGGTGAAATTTCTTTCACTAGCCATGTTCACTAACCATTGCAAACCATCTTAGTGCACTCACGAAACCCGCTCAGATACAGTAGCCTGGACATTGAAACCAAGTGAGTGGATATGCTGTATAACTACGTTAGCAAACCAGTTTGCTATCCTATCTATGAAGCATTGTTAGGTGGGGTAATGTGACTACAGGAGACATAAACACTTCAAAATGGGCCACTGACTATCTATGAATTGGACAAAGCCGGAAACTGAGCATTTTATCAGACTGGATTATGTTAGATTTATGAGTACGCATTTCTTTCATTTTCCCGACTGAGCCAAAGATGGTTGGGACCTTTTTGCTACGTCTGAAAGTTGGCCAGGACATATCCCAACCATCCCTACCTAAATCTACGCTTTTGAGCATGAGTTTATTAACATAGGAATAGATGGACATCAATGGTCACGAGTAACCTCTCCAAACCAGAAACATGCCTTTTCTCCATGATAAAGTTGAAAATTTTGTCCATTGTTTTTCAGAGCCCCATAAGCCAGCAGACGTACTCATTAAAGGAACTGCTTATTTTGCGGTCAGAGCATCCACCCTGCAATGGAAAGCTAGCAGCTCCAAGTACCCAAAGCAAAACGAAAGCTTATAGCTATAAACGCTCTCCACACCCTATAAGGAGCAATTATAACTCACTAACACAGTAATGTCAGAAATATATCTTATTGTAACAAAAGTGGCATTCCACAATCTGGAAGAAGCAGACAATATGCTACCCTGGATTGAACAGAATTGGTGCTTTGAATGTAGCAAGGGATTTAACGAAGTCTTCGAGCTGTTCACATTTTAAACAAGTAAAAACCTGACGTTAGGCATTCAATTTTGTTGAATGCGGTATAAATTCTAAAACAAATCACCACATAGAGCAAAATGCCACCACATGCAGTATTGTTAGCAAAGGCTAATGGTTACTAATGTGGCAAATAAGCTGTGTGAACATCATAGCTATGGTAAACTGAAAATAAAAAAACAGCTATTCAGTATGTTAGACTGTGCTCGAATTCAAAGGATGGAAGTAGTATAACATCTGATGTGATTGTCTCCAACACCGAATCGCCGCAAGGAACTGTGATGGCTCCCTATTTATTTTCGGTCTATACATCGGACTCTAGGTCTGGCTCTAAGTCTTGTTCTCTCGTGAAGTTTGCGGATGATACCGCCATGGTTGGATTAATTACAAACGATGATGACTCAGTTTTTCTACGAGAAGTGGATGGATTTGTTAAATATTGCGAAGAGAACTTTTTAGAACTAAATGTTTCCAAGACAAAGGAAATGATAATCGACTTTCGCAAGGGTAGTATTCCACCGCCGTCAGTAGTAATCAAAGATTCAGACATTGTGCGTGTTTCAGAGTACAAATACCTAGGTGTTATGTTGAATGATCAATTGAACTGGTCAGGTCACATTGATTTCTTGATGAAAAAAACTGAATTCGAGATTGTATTGTTTGGGGAAGCTAAAGAGATTCAATGTTGATCCCAAGATTCTGGCCTTGTTCCATCAGTCCATTATTCAGAGTGTATTTTCATATTGTATTGTTTGCTGGTTTGGCAGTGCCGACCAACAGGATAAAGATAAGATAGGAAAAATCATCCGACGATCTAGTCGAATTATCAGTAAGTCGCAGCAGTCACTTGACTCAGTATACCGTTCCCATCTTAAGCGTAAGTTTGCTGCTGTGATGGATGATGAAAGTCATCCACTGCACCATGAACTCGCTGATCGACTGATTGTCCGGAGTGGCAGGCTGAGGACACCGGCTGTGGGGACAAACCGGTATAAGCAATCGTTTGTGCCAATGGCAATTTCCAATTTTAATAGTGAATTCCGTCGATAGCTACAAGCAGCACGTGTGGGTGGAAGGACTGTGTGTACTGTGTTATTGTATATAACTCTGCCAACATAGTTATTTCATATCCTTTTACACGCGAGCAATGTAATTGCCTATTTTCTGGTGCTTAATAAAGTTTTACTTACTTACTTACTTAGTTGTAAGCACTCCAGATTTCTTCACTGTACTCACTCATAATCAAGAAAAACTCTCCATCATTGAATTCCTCCTCCAGACAAACACAGCAATCCGGTACAAGGAACTGGTTTGGGGTAGTGCTTGTGGAGTGCACTGGAGCAGGAGCCAAAGCCATAGTCATAGCTTCTGGTGTGCAAGCTATGGCATCGCTTGAGGTTGAAGCAGCACAAGGCTTGCTAATAGGTTTTAAAAAACGAAACATGGTTCAGAACTTGTCTGAATGAATAAAACAAAATGTAGGTAAAATTGTGAGTCTCTGCGCGCTGCTCAACGTACACCTATGAAGAGAATTGGCTTCACTGCCTGGTGAAGTATCCGTACTTACAACTTTAGCAGTAGGACTTTGGTTTGGAGGTGGGCTTTAAGCTATGCACCAAATCAGGCTTTAGGAACTATTATTTTATGCGCTATTTCGTCATTGACTTTATAATTGTTATGATTGGCACATTTATGCGCTATTTTGTCATTGATTTATAATTGTTATGATTGGCACAGACTGTGAAGGTTTTCTATTAAAACTTTAAACTCAAACTGTCATTCATGTCTTAATTTTGTCAATAAGGTGTAAAAACTGAATGTGTATATATATAAATAAGTGAGCCAGTCAAATGACTGTTTAAAAACTTGATATAAATGGCATTTTACCAGGTATACCCAGTTGGCCCACTTTTTTCCCCATTGGCCCACTTTTTTTAGGTCAGGGGGGAGTTGGCCCACTTTTGAAATTTTCTAGAATTATCACTGTAGTAAAATGACATAGCATCAATACCATGTTGAATTTTTGCTTCAGAAAACTGTACGTTTTTCACAACTATTATAGCTGAAGTGGTTGCAACAAAAGACAATGATTTTTTTCTGTCACAAGAGATCATTTTTATTAACTGCTGAATGGACACTATGGGCAAGTATATTAGGCAATTTACACATCAGGCTTGGCTGAGGAGTTTAATTAATACAATTCCTGGGAAACAGCAATGGGACTTAACTCATCCATATTCTAAATCGTTTACTGGCACCACTTCTCTGTGAATATTTGGGTGTACTACCAACTGATAGTAAAGTGTGACTGTGTGCATAAATAGAGCAGATCCATGTCTGCTGGTGTCTATATCTGCTTGAGGGGTTTAACTTTTAAAAACTTTTTTTTTTAATGGTAGGGGTAGGGCTGCTCAATTAATCGAATCGCGATTATTTTAAGCGCAATAAAAGTAACTGCCACTATGAGGCAGGCAGACGAGCTTGCTTATTACCTTTTCTATGAACCATTCCTAATGCGGTCATTTGAAATGCTTCCGGGAAGAAAACTGTGATTTGAAGTCCGCTAATTACCAGTGAGGTTGGACAGCCTCCATCGACTTGGCATAATTAGCTTACCTTAAATCAATTCCCGCGTACTTTGCCTAACTTGCAATCAAGCCATTTATTCAGCCAACTGACCAATCAAAACCAAAATGTGACCTATAATGATTAAGAAGAGATAATGAGAAGCAGACAGACCTAACCAGGCTACCGTGTTAGATGGAAAGAATGTTAATAATCTGAATTAACAGCAGACCCTTGGCAAAGTGCAACAATAACTGGGAACAAGTCCGATGTAATTCAGAGAATGCGGACTCAACTCCGGCTTTGGTTGTACAGGATCCAAATGGCTCAAATTAACGGGCCTGGAGCCCCATACTCCCGCAGCACCCCCCACAGGATACTTCGTGGGACACAGTCATAAGCCTTCTCAAAGTCCACAAAACACATGTAGACTGGATGGGCAAACTTCCATGACCCCTCCAGTATCTGTGCGAGGGTAAAAAGTTGGTCCACTGTTCAACAGCCGGAATGGAACCCGCATTGCTCCTCCTGTATCCAAGGTTCGACAATCGGGCAGAGCCTCCTTTCCAGCACCCTGGCATAGACATTTCCTGGGAGGCTGAGCAGTGTGATCCCCCTATAATTGGAGCACACCCTCCGGTCCCCTTTTTTAAAAATGGGAACCATCACCCCAGTTTGCCAGTTCACGGGTGCTGTACCAGACATCCACGCGATGTTGAACAGGCATGTCAACCACGACAGCCCAACAACATCCAGGGCCTTCAGCATTTCAGGACAAATCTCATCAATCCCTCGTGACTTGCCACTGCGGAGCTTTCTGACCACCTCAGTGACTTCCACCAGGGAAATGAGCAATGACTCGCCCGAGTCCTCCATCCCTGCCTGCTCAATAGAGGGCATGTCTGCCAGATTCAGGAGTCCCTCAAAGTGCTCCTTCCACCGCCATACAATATCCTTTGTTGAGGTCAGCAGTTCCCCACCCCAGCTGAAAACTGCCTGGGCGAAGCCCTGCCTCCCCTTCCTGAGTCGTCTGACGGTTTGCCAGAACCTCTTTGAGGCAACCTGAAATTCCTTCTCCAAGGCCTCCTTGAACTCCCCCAAAACTCAAGTTTTTGCTTCAATAACTACTGTGGCTGCAGTTCTTCTAGCCTGCCGGTACTGGTCTGTTGAGTCGGGGGTCCTCTGGGCCAACTAAGCCCGAAAGGCCACCTTCTTCAGCTTGACGGCCTCCCTCACCACTGGGGTCCACCAAAGGATCCTTGGGTTGCCGCCAGGACCAACATCTTCTGGCCACAGCTCATGGCAGCCACTTCCACAGTGGAGACTTTGAACAGCGTCCACTCGGACTCCATGTCCCCAGCCTCCCCCGGGATATGGGAAAAGCTCCTCCGGAGGTGTGAGTTAAAAATCGTCCGAGCAGAGTCCTCTGCCAAACGTTCCAAGTCAACCCTCACAACACGTTTAGGCTTCCCAGGTCTGTCCGGCAGTCTTCACTCACCACCAGATTGTAATCAGTTGACAGCTCTGCCCGTCTCTTCACCTGAGTGTCCGAAACATATGGTCGCAGATCTGATGACATGATTACAAAACCGATCATCGACCTTTGGCTTAGGGTGTTCTGGTACCGAGTACACTTATGAACACCCGTGTGCTCGAACATGGTGTTTGTTATGGATAATCCATGACAAGCACAGAAATCCAATAAAAAAGTACTGCTCTGGTTCAGATCAAAGAGGTCGTTCTCCCAATCACTCCCCTCCAAGTGTCTCTGTCGTTGCCCACGTGAGCGTTGAAGTCTCCCAGTAGAACTATGGAATCCCCAGTAGGAGCCTTTTCTAGGACCCCACCCAGGGACTCCAAGAAGGCTGGATACTCTGAACTGCTGTTTGGTGCTTAAGCACAAACAACAGTTGGAGTATTCCCCTCTGAAACCTGCAAGTGAATTGCATAGACCCCTTAGGGCTGTCTACTGCTTTTGAAGATGTTAAATGTTGCAAAGGAACTATTCTTTCCAAACAGAAGATCTAAAAAGGGAAAACTGGAGGACTTCACTTTTGATATTCTAGATTGTCAAGAGGATGCAGTATTTGATGAAGACGTGGCTGTGGGAGAACTTTATTCCTAGCTCAAAATGGGTAAGTTGGGGCGCCCTGGTGGCTCATCGGTCTAAGCGCGCGTACCATAAAGGCTGAGTCCTTCCCGCAGTGACCTGGGTTCGATTCCATCTCAGGTCATTTGCTGCATGTCTTCCCCCATTCTTCTCCCCAACCTTCCTGTCTCTCTACACTGCATAACTGTCAAATAAAGGAAAAATTCCCAAAAAAATAATCTTTAAAAAATGGGTAAGTTAAGATTTTATCTACAATTACAGAAAACATTGATATTAGAGACAACGACATGGAAAACAATGAACCAGAAAATGAGAACAATCTCACACATTCAACTCCTCTGCGGTCATGATTAGTCCATATACTGGCGAACCTCTGGCATGGCAACTGGATGACACTGTGCCCGTACTATCAAGTGATAAAGGGGAATCTGTGATTTTTAATCTGCCATGAAGTAAGTTTAACTTAGTGAGTCCTTCCAACCAGTCTATCTCAGACAACTCTGTGCTGTTTACATCTAGTCCCACTGAGCAGCCTGTATCTACTATTGTGCGCCCCACATCTGCTGTATCCATTTTGTCAAGTTATGAAGGGGGCCTCTGCTATTCTTAATATTCCTTCAACCTCACCTGCCTTTCACTTGGTTAGTCCTAACAATCAGTCTCTCCCAAACAACTCTCTGCCATCGACATCCAGTTCCTCTGAGCAGCCTGCATCTACCTCTATGCTCCCTACACCCAGTGTGAGTTCATCACACAGTGAAGCCTACAGTAACTGTGAACTGTCAGGATATGACATTCTTAATGTCAACATTAAACTTCACACAACAAACCTTATGGATTAATTAATAACACGGTTCAAAGATCCCAGCTTTCTCACTTGCCCTTTGAAATTTAGTTTTATTGATGAAATAGGAGCAGATGCAGATGGGGACCATAGATGGACCCTAGAGATATCTATTGTGCATTCTGGATAGAGTTTTTGGACTGTGTAGCTTGTTATGACCCTGGGGATCATTTTTCATGCATGTAGTGTGCTGTTCTCCCTCTCCTCCCTTGGAGTGTCTGTGTGTGTGATATTGGGTGTGTGCATGGGCGTGTCTCCTGTTTCCCTCCAGTCCAAGTGGTGGTTCCGGATTAGCTGGACTGGACCAAATTGAGCAGCATGGATTGGTGGAGCAGAGTGGGAAGATGCTTCCTGTTTGGAGGAGCCGGGACCTTAAAAGATTTAAACTGCCAACTGACAGCACCTGGGGGCCCTCCCTTTCAACTCTGCTACTCCCAACACAGGAGCCCGAATTTATACTTACCCTTGAAAATTGTACGTTCTTGTAATTTGAGAAATTCTGTGAGAAAATGGCTTTCTGTTTTCGTTTATGCACTTGGAAATATAGAGCACCCGTTTTGGCAGTTTTTGGGTAGATGGGAGTAGCCTCTTTTTGTTATGGTACTGCCTCATATGTGTTGTCTTTTTTTGGGTTTTGTATTTAGTATTTGGTTTGGTGTGTTTTGTTTGTCTTTTGGGTTTTGTATTTTGTTTTTTGGTAGGTTTTTTGTATTTCTTTGTCTTGTGGGGTTTTGTATTTAGTTTTTTGATGTTTCTTGTATATTTAGTTTCTGATGTTCAGAAGCCTACACCGTCCGCAAGCTCCTGAACTGTCGGCGGAGGGGTAGGGGGTAACAATACCTCGTAGATTGGGAAGGATACGGTCCCGAGGAACGTTCATGGGTTCCAGCCAGATTCATTCTGGACAAGGACTTAATCAGAGTTTTCCACCAGACTCACCCTAAGCCTTAGCCCCAGCTTATGCTGGAGACTCTGAGTAATATTGTTCATGTTCTGTGTGTTTTGTTCTTGTGCTGTTTAGTATTTAGTTTGGTGTTTTGTGCTAGTCTTTTTAGGGTTTTGTATTTAATATTTGGTTTGGTGTGTTTTGTTTGTCTTTTGGGTTTTGTATTTTGTTTTTTGGTAGGTTTTTTGTATTTCTTTGTCTTGTGGGGTTTTGTATTTAGTTTTTTGATGTTTCTTGTATATTTAGTTTCTGATTTTCCGTTTAAGCGCCAGGTGGCGCTTCTTAGAGGGGGGGTACTGTTATGGTTCTGCCTCATGTGTGTTGTCTTTGTGCTTATTTGTGCTTGTGCTTACTTTCGTTTTATTTTTCAGCCTTCATTCTGCCGTCTGATGATCGATTCCCTCTCTGCCAATCTCCAGTGATGTCGTGTGACAGCCTTCAGCATGCCTGCGTCTCGTTGTCCAATCACGTTTCCTCTTTCGGTTTCGGCTGTGGTATTTCATTCATTGTTTCCACCTGTGCTTAATTCTGGGTCTTGCTAAACTGAGTGAATGCGTTCTCTGATAGGATAATTACTAACCGTACTAACCAGCACTTATTTGAGGGTGATTGTAAATATTTTGTCACGTAGTATTAACCTTTATTAACTCATTAGCGAGTGCAAGTGTTTCTAGCTTTAGTAATTCCTGCCTAAGCTTTCCCTGACTAACTGCGTTTAAAGCTGTGCTTTCCTTTGCTTCTCTCGTGGTGCTTTTTACTCGTCACGTTTAGATTACCTTAATCTAAACTGTCTAGTTTGATTGATGGTCTCAGCGTCTTGTCTCGAGTCTTTATGGTTTACCCGGTCCTCGTTAATTTGTTTATTAATCCCATGTGTCTCTGTTTCCATTCGAGATTGCGTTCCGAGTCCCCGCCTCCTCTCGTGACTATTTATGTGGCAGAGATGGGAGGAGACATCAGACGGAACTTTGTTAGACTCTGCTCTGCATGGTGAAATCTCAGCTCCTTGTGCCTTCCGAGTATTTCCTTTGTATGATTCCCGAGTCTTGTATTTTGCTGCGCCCTCGTCTTGCCTGCCCCTTGTTTAAGTCACCCAGTGTGTCCGTCAGTCTAGTTAGGTTCAGTTTTTGTTTTTCTAGTTTAGCCACTCTAGGAGTGTGTACTTCTGTTTCCCCCTGCCTTGGGCAGTGTACCTTAGTTTTCCCATCTGTTCAGTGCATATGCACGGTGTTTTATTTCTGGCCTGTGTGCCTATTTTCTCCTAGTGTTTTGTGTTTAAATAAACACTTCAGTTCCTGCATCTGGTGTTCCCCTGCCTACTTCTTAACACTTTTGTTTTCATGGTTTTCCAATGTTTTAAATTTGGAGTTTAGGTTAGCCCACTGTATTTCATTTGCAACATTTTGTTTTGGTTACAGGTTATTTTTTAGGGCAAAGATCTTGTTTTGTTTATTGTTTTGAGGTTACTCTGCAGTGAGTGTAATAACTGCTGAAAGTTCAGATTCTCTGTGCTGTTGGCCCTTCTTGGGAGCGTTGGAACAGGAGGGTCACCTTCCTGTTGTGTCTCTGTACCCCCCTAAACCAGGGACATAACAAGCAGAAGGGCAAGACATAAGAGTTCCATTACTTTCCCAAAAGTGGCAGGAGGAGGAATGGAAATCGATTGGACGAATCCTTGTTAAAGGGGACCTATTATGCTGATCCTTCTTTTAATACATATTAGTAATGTTATAATGTTGGTTGTCCATACTCAACCTCTGAAAAGTTTCTAAACATAAGATACAGAGGTTTTTCTGTAATCCAAGAACGAGATTTCATGAACGTGATTTCCTCTCTGAACAGCTCCTCCCGAGATCTTCGCGAGATCTGGGCAAAACCTGACGTCAGGTTGTGCCGTCCAATTAGTTCAGACCTAGCCAGAGCCAATCACGGCGCCGGACCTGCCCACAGCGGAAACTATTCTAGCAGGCACTAACAATGGCAGATCATACTATACCTTAGTAGCGTGTGCACTTTTGGAAATACAACAGAAGAACCGCAGATAATTTGAGGTGCAGTTCTGTCAGTATCTCTCCCAAAGCTGTCCGTTTACTTTTGGACGTGAAGAAAAACACCTATTTCTCTTCCAAAGAGGATGCCACCAGAAATCAGTGGGTAGCTTTTTTTGTTTGCTGGCAGCAAACAGCCACGGCCAAAGGGGATGTTAGCTGTTTGTGCTCAGCATTTCATCAAAGACAGCTTTGTCAATAAAGGATAATTCGACACTGGATAAGTGTTTCAGCTGCTTCTCAAACCTGAAGCAGTTGCATCGATCAAGCGCTCGGAGCCACAAGCTGTAAGTAACGATATAACAGTAAATAAAGTAAGTGTAATGTAAGTGAAGCTAACGTGTTACGGGTGGCTAGCAGGACCGCTAGCGATAGTTAGCACTAACAACTGGCCTCAAACGCAGGCTTTGTAAAATATCTGAAGATAAAGCCTGTATTGGTCGCGACTGTCCGTGACTCAGAGACACAGAAGCTGTAAGTTGCTTTTACTGCATAGGCCAACCTGACGTGATAGCCAGTTGATTGTGGCTGTAGCACTGCGGCTAACGTAGCCAAGTTACCATTGCTAATGTTTGTGTCCTAAATATGCAAGAGTAATATCAGGGGAAATTCTACAGAAGGTGTGTGAACATAAACCTCATTTGAAGCTAACTTTTAATACTTGTTTGTAATGGATGCTTGGTACAAATGTCCACAGTAATGGAACTTGCTGTCTGTAAAACCTGTATTGCAAGGGTTTGCCTCTGTGGTTATGACCGCTCGGTTACCAGCTACTGCATGTTAGTTTGCGTGCCGCCGTGCTAATTAAAAATGCTCCTGGTTAACTTAGTTGCAGTAATTCTGATCAGTATGCTTGTTACTTCGGTAAGCATCAATGAGGCAGTTTCATCATAACGTTGCCCGATTGTAGCCACTACAGTTGAAGCGGCTGCTTGTGATCGCTTCACTTATCCATGACCGGGATCAGCCAGATCCCTATCACAAATATCTGGGTTAGCTCTCTGATTCTACCGTGAAAGCAATCGCGAAACGCAGAAGCTCTAATGTGTCTGGTATAACAAAGGATTTCTCTGCACTACCGTGACATAATTTCATCCCCCTTTAGAAATTGTTGTGGGTAATAAAAAGCCAAAAAAGGCGGAGATTAAAAAGGAAATTCTTTCCTGTAGAAGTGATCGATTTGCTGGCTCCACATAAGCAACTTGTCCGCGCTAACAGAGCTTACGGTCTGCAAAACCTGTATTATGTTCATAAAATAACCGAGCTCTCTCTAGCTGTCGCGTACTATCCGTAAAGCTGCTTTCACATCGTACGCGAAACGAATTTTTTGCGGGACAGATTACATTCAAAGTCAATGCAAAGACTCGAATACACGAGTTATGGGCATGTCAAGCCGCTTTCACACCGGACGCGAAACAAATTTTTCACGGGACAGATTACATTCAAAGACTCGAATACACGAGTTATGGGCATGTCAAGCCGCTTTCACATGGGACGTGAAACGAATTTTTCGCGGGACAGATTACATTCAAAGTCAATGCAAGACTTGAATACACGCGTTATGGGCGCGTTAAGCAGCTTTCACACCGGACGCGAAACTAACAGATTACATTCAAAGTCAATGCAAAGACTCGAATACACGAGTTATGGGCATGTCAAGCCGCTTTCACACTGGACGCGAAAGGAATTTTTCGCACGACAGATTAGCTACATTCAAAGTCAATGCAAAGATGCGAATATACGCGTTATGGGCGCATTAAGCAGCTTTCACACCGGATGCGAAACTATCGCGCAACATATTAGCTACATTCGAAGTCGATGCAAAGACGTGTAATGGGCGAGTTAAGCCCCTTTCACACCGGATGCGAAACGAATTTTTCGCGGGACAGATTACATTCAAAGTCAATGCAAAGACTCGAATACACGAGTTATGGGCATGTCAAGCCGCTTTCACACGGGACGCGAAACGAATTTTTCGCGGGACAGATTACATTCAAAGTCAATGCAAAGACTTGAATACACGCGTTATGGGCGCGTTAAGCAGCTTTCACACCGGACGCGAAACTAACAGATTACATTCAAAGTCAATGCAAAGACTCAAATACACGAGTTATGGGCATGTCAAGCCGCTTTCACACTGGACGCGAAAGGAATTTTTCGCGCGACAGATTAGCTACATTCAAAGTCAATGCAAAGACGCGAATATACGCATTATGGGCGCGTTAAGCAGCTTTCACACCAGATGCGAAACTATCGCGCGACATATTAGCTACATTCGAAGTCAATGCAAAGACGAGTAATGGGCGAGTTAAGCAGCTTTCACACCGGACGCGAAACGAATTTTTCATGCGAGAGATTAGATTTTAAGTAAATGCAAAGACAATGCATTGATTTTGAATGTAATCTATCGCGCAAGAAATTCATTTTGCGTCCGGTGTGAAAGCGGCTTATCGCACCCATGTTCTGCGAGCAAAGGCTGGTCATTCCGACGCAATAAGTAAACCATTACCACGGGGAATTTCTGAAAAGGCCGTTTAGCCTGGAGCTTTTGCCCCTTCGTCATACACCAGCGCAGAGGCTGTTCGTTACTCTACGCTAATGACACACCACAGCTATGCACACGAACCAGCAGGTCCTTATACACACGAAGCAGTCCATAAGTTGTTGGTCCACTTTTAGCTGCTCCTCACTGTCCGTGTTTCCCTCTAAACTCAGACCCATCGGATTTCTACGGTCTCCGGTCTACACTTGGGTTTGTCGACCCGTTCTACAAATGTGTCTATATGGGGTGGATTCTAGCTTTCCCTCAATCCTAGCTAGAGTAGAAACACCGGTGAACTCACCATAGTAGCCAGAGGTAGACAGCAAATTCGAGCTTGACCTGCCAGACATTCGCACTGCGTCCTCCACTTTCGCCGTTGCGTTTATTAGAACAAGTTAATTTCATTAGAATATATATAAACTTGGAAAAATAGCATAATAGGTCACCTTTAAGGGTTTTCAGGACCATGGCTTTTTCCCTACTTGTCTTGCACCAGCTTTCACAGTGGCACTAGTTTTGGGGGAGAACTCAGTCTCACCATTTGAGTCACTTCTCTTTTACATCAGTCCAGAAGAGGGGGATCTTGTGAACAAGGCATTGCTGGAGGATCTTCTGGGCGAAGAGCATGAGGAACTGCTTGACTTATTTGATTGAATGGGTGTCAAATCTGTCCCAGCAAGAGAAAACTTGTTGCCAATAAGTTGATCATTCAACACCTGAAGTATGCTCTTGATAAAATGTCAGAAGTTGCGAGAGCAAAATTCGCACATGCTTTTAAGAACCATTTAAATGTTCAACAGATGTACGAGAACACAAAACCTAGAACAAGAAAGGTTCTGAGGGCGTGCCCCGGTGGCTCATTGGTCTAAGCGCACGCACCATAAAGGCCGTGTCCTTCCCGTGGTGACCCGAGTTCAACTCCGGCTCGGGTCATTTGCTGCATGTCCTCCCCATTCTTCTCCCTGACTTTCCTGTCTCTCTCCACTGTATAACTAAAAAATTCTCAAAAAAATAATCTTTAAAAAAAATAAAGGTTTTGAGGTTACTGGATGCTAGCCCTGCTACTCAAGCTGAGAGCCAGAGTCTGCGTTACTTACAGCAGTACATTAGAGGACCAGATCTGACAGGGCTCGGAAAGTTTCTGCGATATACAACAGGCTCTGATGTGCTTTGCCTTGACAAAATTGAAGTTCTTCTAACATCTTTAGATGGAGTGGCACGGCGGCCAGTTGCACATACATGTGGCCCAGTTCTGGAGCTATCTTGAACATACTTGTCCTGCCCAGAGTTGCCTGTGGAGCTAGACAATATACTCAGAAGCAACAGCTGCTATGTCATGAACATTTCATAAGATTGTAGATAAAGCTTCTCCTGAAATCTTTTTCAGAAAAGGAAGAACTTTGCACTGATAATTTTGAAATGTGTGTATGTTAAAGGTATATTTACTGTGTTGACACACTGCAGGAAAAAAACTGAACATTTGACACACGAGAATAGGCATAAGGTGGTAACAGGAACATTTTCGAAAGCAATGTGCCGCTGTAAAATTCATCTCAATTTGCTTATCTTAGCTGTCAACAAAAACAGTTATCGAGGAAAGAACTGTGGTTAGAAGAATACACATACAATACAAGCCTGACAATGTTGTGAAAGGCAAGTATGAGGTGAAATTAATTCTGTAGATAAAAAACTTTTTTTTTGTTGTTGAAGTCAAACACTCAATAGCTTCCATTTTTAATTCTCTTTTCACAGGGCATTTTTTCTTTTATATTTCATTTTGATTTGAATGTCAAATGCCTGAAAATACTAAGCACAATGATGTCCCGGTTCACAACAAAGACTTACTCATCTACTTGCTTTTACTGTATGTAAAAAGATTTTCTCATCTTCAGTTTTGAGATTCTTGTGTAGGCATGGGCAACGCTCTGCATAAACTCTAATGGAATGCGTAACAGCTGAACTGGGGCGGTAAACAAGCCTCAGAAAACTTATTAAAAAAATGATGTAAATACCATTTTCATACAAAAAGAACACCATGGTTTGATTAAAAGCAACCTTTTCAATAGGATACCCGCATTTCATACATGAACTCTCGTGATTACGCCAATAACGCGATTTGAACAGAGCTATTATTCGCCCGTTGGATGAATGCGTGACCTCAATTTGCGCCGTGTTTACAAACTTTCAAGCGCACGGCGTGGCAAAAATATCCATTTTGGAGGTAGATTTCAAATAGCCCGCGCTGACGTGATATCCCAGCTACGGCCCTGATTGAATTACAGCCATCTAATTTGAGAAATTACGAGTCTGTTCGTCCAGTCTAGACCTCCAGGGGATGTGAAATTAGTTCGACAGCAGTTGTTGAAGTTCGTCGCGAGTTCGCCGTGACTTCTTCTCAACAATAGCAAGAAAGGTGAATGTATTTTTACTGTAAACCTACATAGTTAGTTGACAGAATATCCTGTGACCCTATTTGTGAAGTTTCAGTAAAATATACCAAGGAATAAACCAGCGCCAGGCGTTCAAAACCTACCAATGTTCTGACAAATTTTGCTACCTATGCCACCTCGCGAACACCGGTCACAAGATTCATTCACTTATACCCTTCAATTCGAGACTGTGAGGATGGAAATCTGAATAATCAATTAGGAAAAATTCTCGGCTCTCGGTAATTCTGTATATCGTTTAAACATTTTGTTAATCGGATTATGAAAGAAGACTGAAAATAAGCGCCCGCTTTTTGTTTGGGTGTAAAAGCGCGTATTTAAAGGAGAATACATTGTATATTGATTGAGCATTGAACTCTGCATAAGTCGAACTGTTTTAATATTTGTTGATGACATTGCTTCGGCTTCCTGGAAGCAAGTACGCACAAATCTGCTGTCCTGTGAGCATTTCAGGTTCGATATACTGAGTAATAACGCCGCGGAAACTTAAACTGGCCCGTCATTCTGCCGAATAGTCTTACTAAACTAGTTAATCGTCTGATTGCTAATCAAGCAAAGGGGAGGTTTCTGCCTCGCCAAACTAACCTCCGACTGCAAGTCACTGTGTTTTACTATGAATTATTCACAGTAGCTCATTGAAACTATCATGGGAGGAGGGTATATGGACATTATAAAAACAGTGTAAAGTTTTTTTTTTTTTTAAATCACCACGGGTTATTGAAGGGGAACGTTTAAGTAGCAGTGGGAGGGCAAACAACTGCCGCATCAGCGACTTCACTGCATTTTATACAGTAATGGGCGAGTAGCATTAATGTTTGCCCTCCCACCGATAATTTTGACATTTTTGCAGGCCATTGATCCAAAAAAAACTTCACAGGCAGCCCATTCATACCATTTTTTTTAATATCAATGCAAAACCTAATGTTTGTTGAACATAATTGGGTGAAATTCAATGCATTTTCCATTAAAAAGGGCCTAGGGGGCGCTGCTGTACTTCAGAAAAGGGGTTGATGACTTTAGCATCAATTATTTCTGTTAGGGTACCCTAATGGATAATTTGGCCAGGTTTATTTCTGAGTAGACTTCATTTTCGAAAATGCCCTCAGGCTTCACCCCCCAGTTTTCACAATGGGTTTTGTCGATAAATGCCGAAATCAGCCATTTTTGCGACCCTGTGGCTCTGAGACCCTTTCCTGTAAAGGCGTTGGACTTGTGGCAAACTCTTCGTCTGTGTCTTCTGTACTTACATGCAAGAAATCATAAAATAATAAAAACTTTTTTCTCAGCAACTCAAGAAATGTTGTCATTTTATTCATTTGTATTGCCCATGCCTATCTTGTGTTCTTACAGCATTTTAAACATATCTTTATGATGTTCTAAAGCCGGTTGTAACTTCTTGGGAGAACCCTCCCAAAAGGATCATTCGAAGCACTTGTTAAATGCACTTTTTATGTGTTTGCTTTGTCAAGTTAAAGTCGTAACATTCCTGAATATGTTTCAGAATTCTAAGGAAAAACCTTTCCATTTTTGGCGTGGTCACAAAGAACACTTTATTCTGTGTTGAAAGTTTACCAGAGATGTTCATTAAACAAACACATATTGAACATAATTGGTCCCACTTTATTTGACAATTAATTTTACTTAATAAATTGAGTACGTTTAGAAGTAAATGCCCAAAAATAACAAAAATTGAACTCGATTTAAAAAATTCACAGCATTAAATTTTATTTTCTCAGAGTACTAAAACAGGGCATCTTTTTGAAAACAAAACACACTACTGTCTAATTAAAATGAACAGCAAATAAAGCATACTAGTATACTATAGTCATAGATGTCAAAAACTTTTTTGAACAAAATGAATAGAGGATACAGTGAAATGGAACGTAAATGCAGCTGAACAAAGGTCACAATAAAAACCAATCTCCATGAATTATGAATTGGTAGTACCAAACTGGTTTAAAGACTTCATTCGTAATCGAGAGGGATGTGGCGTGGTAATGAGCAAGTTCAGCCAAAGAATAAGCAGCTAAAAAAGATTACCTTCTGCTGGACTTCTATACATCATGCATTTCAGCTCTGGCGAATGATGTCGGTGTTCCACAAGTGCGCTACATTCTGGAATTCTTCCTGAAAGGGAAGCAAAGAACCATGTTCCAAAACTACATATTCTGTATTTAAAGGCATATCCTTAAGATACGGTTAGTATTTCCTCTCTTTCAAATACACACATACACAACGCAAGGATCTTCAAACAGGTGAAAAGAACCAGCTGCTTATTTAAGAAATCACCAGTGAAATGATCTGAATCCTTCAATTCTGAAAATGACTGATCCAGTACTGTGCATGGTGTTTCCCAAAGAAAGACCACCAGCTCTGTATATGCTGGTTGTGGGTGCTGGATCCTAACATGAAGCAATTTCTAGCATAGCTGTCATTGTGATCAAGGCGCAAGAATTTTTGAATGTCTTCCATTGCACCATTCTCTGTCCCCATGCCTTTACGAATTCTGGCTACCGTCTCCCCTCTTTGCTCGACTTCTGAAATGAAATATCCAGTGACAACTTTAGGATTACTGTCTGTAGAGTATGCAGGAAGCCAAATAACCATCCTGGAAAACCCATCCACTGCCCTATTCACACAAATTCCATATGGCTTCAGTTTATCATAGGAGTCCACGTGCCAAACAAAGTTTGGATTTGGATTGTGATATAGCCGACATCTCAGACGATTATGCTGTCTGGACTCAACACCTTGGGGATCCAGAATTTTCAGTAAATTTCTTACTGTGTTCTGGGTGGAAACAAATACCTTCTGTATGCATCTCAGGTGTTGTAGTGTGTATCCATGTAATTTCCCATATGTTTGCAGCTGTTCCAGTAGAAATAATGCGACGTCAAGAATATCACTTCGGTTTTTTCTCCCATGAAGCCTCAGTGTTGACATAATCCTTTGTAGTGTTGGAATGCTGACAACAATTCCATCAACCGTGCTGAGTGAGCGCAATATTTCTTCATGGTGGACGACTATTTATTTTAGTCCTCTAGCTATTTAATATTTCCCATGTGGAGGACTCAACGTGCTGGTATCTTTTGACATTTGAAGTGTCAACCTTTCAGTTAAAATCCTGAAATAAAACTATCCCAATCTTGACTCACTGAGCAAATTTCGCTATTCATTTTCAGTTTCTCTCTGATATGTGAAATCTTTGTATTGAGGGCAGGGGGTTAACATGTAATTATTATTTTTTTCCTGTTTTATGCGTGCAAGTAAAACACAAATGGAACTTTTCATCCATGGTGACAGATCTCATATGAACCCTTGCACTTCCATGCACAACAGAATTTTATTTTGCAAAATTCAAATTAGCCTTGTTCACTGAAGCGTGATGAATGAACCATGACACTGGTGTCAATCAAAGGAGAATTACATGGTCTATTAACACATATGACCAGATTTTCTCAATATCTTCGCATTTTAGTTTCATGGTGTTTTTTTCTGAGAGTCTTCACTTTTCTGATACACTCTGTATAAGCGGCTTAGGAATAAGACAATGAATGGAGTGTGTATGTGCTCCTGCCAGGAGCTATGTGCACCATACCAACAGGAGGCACTCATCCACCGTATAATGATCACCAGTTCAGCATGATCAGTTGCGAGTTTTACACACATTAAAGCTGATTGATGGTTGTAGCTGACTGAGTTGATGAAGCTGATACACACAGTATTCATTCACTTGCTCGTGAAGGCTAATCGTTACACGAGAAACTTTTGTTCTGCTTGATTGATGTTGACGCAAAATAAAATGTGTAAATATCATTGTCTGTAGTTTAGTTGTTATATACAATCAAAATATCTGTTATGAATATATTAGGCTTACAAGTGTGAATAAAGTGTATTTCATTTCATGCTAGGACTCGGTCACAGCCATAGACTGAACCACTGCAAGTGCATTCAGTAACATATAACATATAAGTCGATGTTAAATTCATGCATGCTAACCGCTTTATAAGTATGACTTACTTTTCCACTCCTCAGTTTGGAAATATATTCCTCCTGTAGATTTTGACTTCTTAGAAAAGCATAAAGCGGCTCCATCTCCATCTTCTGTTTTCATTCATTCAAGACAAGAATCAAACATCCCGCCAGAGGGTGATGACATTTTATTATGGCAACTCATCACGTTATAACAAGATAACCTTTCTCATTAAAACGAGAAAGTGATCATGTTATAACAAGACACTTTTTCGTTATAACGTGATATAGCTTCAAATTTTATTTCTTCATTGTGGCAGTTCAGCGTTTCCATAAATTCCTGCAATGCATTGTATTTTTGTTACATCGTTAATTTTTATCAATGTCTCTCAAAAGTATGTTTCCACATCACAGAATGTACAAGATCTGCGACATACCCCTGTGTCTTCTGGGTTAAGAGGTTAATTTGAGGCAGAACTTTTCAATTCCCAGTCGCACACCAAGAATGATTGCCTTTTATGGGATGGATTCTCCTTGTCTCACAAGTGTATATCGGTATCATTACATCCCAAAGCATTAGCTAAGGGAGTAAAATTAAAAAAAAAAACAAATAATAAAATAAAATGAATATAAAGAAATGAGGGACTGTATGCCTAATGCACCAAGTATGGTGAATGTATTAAGAGTACATACTGAATTTTTTTTGCATGAAAGGACCTACAGTATCAGTAATGAAAAGGGGAATATGCTTTAATTGTCAATATTTTAAAACTGAAGAAACATGGGTTTCAATAATTGCAGCAAGGACAAACCATGTGAGTTTGATGGTGAATAATGTTTCCAGACATCCCAGAAATCCTAGTGATTTTCCAGGTCACTGTTTTCATGCTTTTCTCTGGATCCATAACTCATTAGCACAAATGAGGCTCAAAACACCTGTTTTGTTCACACTGACCTTCACTATGCCCATGCAGCATATTTTTTCCTTGTACCAATTTTCATGTCCTAAATGAGACATTCTCAGAATTTCAAGGTATAATGGTAAAGTCCTGATAGATCTCATTGCCTTAGGTTGCAATTACCATTATTAAGTAGCCTCCATAGTCTGGCCACCTTCCAGTCAGTTTACTCAAAATTATGCATTCATTTAGACTGAAAAAAGTGGGCAAAGATCCTCAGTTCTTTGATCTTTAATTCATGCAAAGTATCCCGTGCATGCTTATTAAATGTCCATGCAGTATGGCCTTCACTGCTGTGGCTTTTCTGGCAGACACCAGGCCTGGTTAATTGGTGGCCTAGCAGCGAAGCTGCGAAGGCAACCATTGTGTTTCTAGCTTTTCTTATTATGCTTCCGCTTTCTTCCGCCATTGAAGTCTATGGCAGCCCCTAGAATCGTACATGGGAAAATGTAAATGATTTGGCAGTCTTGTTCAGGACAGTCCCCTGATCACTCATACCAATTTTCATGACCCTTGCTCAGAAGCTCTAGTGCCACCAACAGGTCAAAATTTGACATACATTTACCTTCATAACTTCTGACCCATTCATCTGATTTTCACAAGTGAGGTACCGTTGGAATCCTTGGGTCAAGCCGAGTTCAACGCACCCTATGACGTCATTTTCCACCATATTGGATTTTCCGCCATTTTGAATTTTTAGCAAAAACCTTTAAAAAGTTTCACGGGTCACGAATTTTGTCTGATTTGAGCGAAACGTGGTAATTCGAATCTGCAGACCAATCCGCACAAACAATACTAAAAGCCGTTTCAATACTCAAAACCGTTTGCCCGTAACAGCCAATAAAATTTCATGGCGAAGCCGCCAAACAGGATGCGAGGCCATATCTCAGCAACGCTTGGCCCTATCAACCCCAAACTTGGTACATGTTTTTAATACCTGCCCCTGACGAGGCATAAAAAATTCCGTGACGTTTCACCTCTAGGGGGCGCTATAAATAGCAAAAACATGTTTTAGCTGATATCTCTTGATCTGTTTTGAGTAACGCCTTAATTCCAGTGTCTGCTGATGCTGTTAGACATCCTTAGGCATATCCTAGAAGATTGTGTATGTACGCGTAGGAATTTGTCGGCCATTTTGAATTTTGTCCAAAATTTGCATAAATTTACAGATATTACACAACCGTACATGTGTAAACGTTGAAATTTGGCATTCTCATTCAGAGATGTACCATGATCAAGCATACCAAATTTCATGCCCCTAGCTCAAATGCTCTTGCGCCACCAACAGGTCAAAGTTTGACTTACATTCACCTTCATAACTTCTGAACCTTTCATCTGATTTTCACAAATGAGGTACCATTGAAACCCTTGGGCCAAGTTGAGTTCAACGCATGCCGTCTTTGGCGCCCAATGGAATTTTCTGCCATTTTGAATTTTAGCAAAAACCTTTCAAAAGTTTCACGGGTCACAAATGATGTCCAATTTGAGCAAAACATGGTTCATAGAATCTGCAGACTGAGCCGCACAAACGATACTAAAAGTTGTATTGATTTTGAAAATTGTTTGCCCGAAATAGCTAATGAAATTTGGTGGCAAAACCGCCAAAAGGATGTGAGGCCATATCTAAGCAACCCTAAGTTGTATCAACACCAAACTTGATAATTTGTCTAAATTGCTGCCCATGGCGAGGCCCAAAAAAGACCGTGACCTTTGTCCACAGGGGGGCGCTATAAATGGCAAAAACATGTTTTTGCGGATATCTCTTGATCTTTTTAGAAAAAAGCCTTATTTCTAGTGTCTACTGATGCTATTGGACATCCCTAAGCAATTTCTAGAAGTCTTTATAAAAATGCACCAGAGTTTGGCGGCCATTTTGAATTTTGTCCAAAATTTGCATAAATTTACTGAAATTACATAGTTTGTCCGATCATTACGAAACTTGGCAAACATGATCTAGCGACCAAGCCTGAGAAGTCTCTGGAGCTTGGTATCTCGACTCCAAACCAATTGGCCGTAACAGCCAATCGAAAGCGACAGCGAAGCCGCCAAACAGAATGTGAGGCGTTATCTGAACAACGCTTAGACGAATCAACCCCAAACTTGGTACATAGTCTCAAGACCTGCCCCTGAGGAGGCATAAAAAATTCTGTGAGCTTTGACCTCTGGGGGGGCGCTATAAATTGCAAAAACATTTTTTAGCTGATATCTTCTGTTCTGTTTGGACTAAAGCTATAATTCCAGTGTCTGCTGATGCTGTTGGACATCCCTAGACTGATCCTAGAAGACTGTGAAAGTAAGCATCAGAATTAGGTGGCCCTAATTTACAGAAATTACAAGCTTTGTCCTGTCATACGAAGCTTGGCTCACATGATCTACAGACCAAGCCTGAGATGCCCGTTGAGTTTGGTATCTCAAATCCAAACCGTTTGGCCAAAACAGCCAATCAAAATCAACTGAGAAGCCGCCAAACAAGAAGTAGGCCCATATTTCAGCCATGCTTTGGTATATCAACACAAAACTTGGTTTAAGGACATACAACACAGTCTGGAGAAGACCTATTTAAATCGATGACCTTTGACCCCTGGCAAATATTCAAGTCACAGGAAGTGAAGTCATATCTTAGCATCACTTTCAAATAACCAAACCAAACTCATCAGTTGAACTCCGGACCTCATCTCTATATTGCCTCATAAAGTTGTTGGTCATTAATCCTCAAGACGAATCAAAATTGATGGTGCATCTGTAAAACAGGAAACAGGCACATAACACTGTAGATTAGTGGTGATTTAATCTTAAATGTCTCAACTGTGTAAACAGTGATATATCTGACAGTTCAACCATGTTACTGTGGTCACCCGGGCTGACCTGCTACGCTGCTAGGCCACCCCATTGCTGCTTGCAGCTATATTTATGTAAGTACTTTGTATTTGAATACAATGATTTACTAAGCTTATCTGCTATACTGGACCCTAAAAAATACTCATAAAAAGCAGAAATGTCACCTTCTGGTCTTCATGGTTAGGTCATTTGCTAAGGGCAAGACTCATCATACACAGAAACAAAAATCTCAATTTGTAATCAAAAATAATTACACAATTGGCCCGTTTGAGCAAACAGTTCATGAACAGTATCTTGCTAATTAAATGCCCCAAGTATGCCGCTTTTTCTCGAAAATGAGCCTCTTATTGAGGCCTGAGCGGAGATTTCCAGAGACAAAACGAAGATTAACCCAAATTTGCAAATTAGCAGATGTGACGTGACGGGAGCTGTGCCAAACCCATAATTTAGTTAATACAAAAAGCTTCCAATCCTAATCAGGGTACAGGATCGGGACCATGTTTTAGTTAACCCCTTTGTGCAGATGTAGACGTCCACGGACATGGAACTGCTAATTCAAGCACGCAGTTACAGTACTCAATCACTAGATGGCACCCCCGGATCAGTTATTGAGTATTCACAAGCAAGCAGAGTTCGACTGCAGTTTAGAGTATGGAGAAGTTCACTCCACTCTCTGTTTTTCAAGAGTTGCATGAATTAAACTCCTCAGTTAAGCCTGATGTGCAAACTGCTTAATATCCTTGCCCATAGTATCGATCCAGCAGTTCAAAAAAATGATCTTTTGAGACAGAAAAAATCATTGTCCTCCGTAGCAACCACTTTAGCTACATTGAGCCAACGGTATTCCAATTAGTGGCTAAGAAAAATCAGTTTTCTGAAGCAAAAAATTCGACATGGTATTGATTCCCTCACATTCTACTGTCAATTACAGTCATCACATACAAAAAATGCGTAGTTCCCTACAGCGGATTTACGTGTAGATTCCTTCATTGACAAATTCAGCGCTTCCTTATATCCACCCAAGTACTGGTGTTGATAGCCAATCACTCAATTATACACTCAGGCTCTTCTGCGTAACTGCACACTTATAGTTCACGCCCTCTTGAAACTCCCCAGGGAACAATGTAATGATTAGCTCGTTTCTTATCCAATTCCCAAGTGTTTAAACTTCCCACAGTAACTGAAACACATTCAGTCAGAAAAGTATTACAAGCCTTCGCGTATCAGCAAGCTCGGTTATATCCTGTCAATGTTGCGCACATTGCGCGGGTGAAATAGATGCGATTTATAGAAAAAAGACTCCCGAAACCAGCCTGAAGTGTTCATTTAGATTTACAGGATTTAAATGAGGTAAGGACATGGTCAATGGGAATTATTTCAAATGAAACGGGACCGGAGAGTTCCTTCTACTGGATACATCGGTCTCTAGAGGAGGGGAAAAAAGTAAAAAAAGGTTATGCTGCTACTTTTGCTTTTTGTTTTGGAATGTATACCGTATTCAACAAAATCGAATGCCGTGGTTTTTATTCAAGTTTAAAACGTGAACTGGTCACGCATTTCGGTGGATCCCCTGGTACGTTCATCGTAGGCCTGTGACTAAAACCCGGGTACCCGGGTCCCGCCCGAAAGGTTCGGGTCCTGGGAAGAAAATTGCGATACCCGTTTCCCGAAAATCAGTAGGGTAGAGCGGGGTAGGATGCCCCCTTAAGCAGGAATGTTCATAACTGAAAGTAAACAACATGAATTAATAATTTTTTGCTTGAATGGATAGTATGTAAAGTTGGCTACCACATCTCAAAGGATTTATGACATAGTCACTATAGAAATTTTTTTTATGTTTAATTACTTTTTTTTAAAAAAAGGTCATCTTACCCTACCCCTGGGGTAAGATGCCCTTGTGGATGGGGTAAGATGTCCCTTATCTAGAATAACTTGTGAAGCCTAATACATACTGATTTTACTGCATTTCACATGAGTAATTATCATATTATAGCTGTCTTAATTGGCAGGTACACATCATAAAAAAGATCAACATCTTGTTAGAAATTTCCATGCTAAAGAAATGAGTATAGAAAGAGGTACATTCTCCTAAACTTAACTTTTTATTAACTGACTAAACACCAATGCACAAGTGATGGCAAGGTACTGTTGGCATTAAATGCATCAAGGAAAAGATGGTTATATCTTGTGAAATACTAAAAAAATATGAGGCACCACATTAGATAAACATGTAGCAGTATAGAATGTATACTCAGAGGCAATGAAAACGCAACACCAGTTTGGATTCAAATAATTTTGTGACTCAAATTTATTTACTTATTTTAACAATTCCAATATGTTGGGTGGGTTGACTTTGATGAATTAAATGTGTTAATGGGCTGATTTGGACAATAATAAATGGATGCATTAAACATAACGAGCACAAGTTGAAAATGAAAATTCACAACAAGACTGAACGGAACACATTTAAAAATGAACTCAAAAGAACAGTCAATATCGGGTGTGACCCCCCACGAACATCCACACAGGCAGTACAACGTCTCCTCATGGACCTGACTAAGCGTCTTAGGTTGTCTTGGGGAAGTTGTCGCCACTCTGCCTGTAGTGCATTCTGGAGTTGCTGCCTGGTTTGAGGTCTGGGTACTCTTGATGAAAGAGCTCGTCCCAGTTGGATGTACTACACCCAAAACGTACTGATGCTGGACGTACTACACCCAAAACGGTGAGCCATTTGCCGGGCACTTACTCCCGCCTCTAGCATACCCAGGGCCCTGTTCCATTGTTCAGTCGACAGACGTGGCATTATGACACTTAAAAGTGTTTTTTGTGTGGCTTTTATCATGCCTTTATATAGGGAAGACAACCCTCCATCATTTCAACCACTGTACTTGCATAACTCCTAATCCCATATGTTGTACTCAATATGGATTGATGAGAGTCCAACTCACACTGTTGAGTTAAATGATGATCATTCATGTGTAACGAGGTACACATTGTGACCCCAATGGTCACTTAAGAACTCAAACTGGACAACTCAGGTCCTGAGCAAGAATAAACCAAAATTTAGAGTGTTGCATTTTCATTGCCTTTGAGTATATATGAGTATCCATGAAAAGTAATGTGCCAATGATTAGTTTATCAACTTACTTGAATGGGATTGTTATGATAGTATAATGAAATACTTATTAATGATAATAATGACATCAGTCGGATATCCGTACACTTTAATATAGTAAATGAATTTGGAAAATACATTTGGACAATGGCGGTTCATCGGCCATAACAAAGGGAAGCCAAATCCTCGCCCTTCAAAGCTTAATGACTTAAACCTTTCACAGTTTACTTTTCTTGATCAGCAGTTGCTCATATGAATTGGTAGAAGGACAGTCAAATTTATTTTCGATAGCAAATGACGACGCAAATGATCAATACGTCTTAATAAATTAGTTTGCAAGGCTTCTTTCGCAAGAAGCCATGAGAATCTGTTTTCTATAGAAGTAAAGAATGCGATGTTGCACAGCTTATTGCTTAATGAGCCTCACTAAACAATTTGCGAATCTATGCCGTTTCACGAGCTACTTGAGTGCAGACTTTATAAAGCCGTAGGACTATGGTAATTTACGTCGTAATTTATGTGTGAAAGAAAACCCCTCATAATTTCGTGGTGCAATGTATAGACAATGCTATCGAAAATAAATTTGACTGTCCTTCGACCAATTCGTATGAGCAACTGCTGATCAAGAAAAGTAAACTGCGAAAGGTTTAAGTCATTAAGCTTTGAAGGGCGAAGTTGGCTTCCCTTTGTTACGGCCGACGAACCGCCACTGCATTTGGAAAGTAAAATATCGTATTCTTAAAATACCTGATCAGTCTATCAGGGACTAGACACGCACTATGTGTGTAAGTACGTGTACGACTTTGAAGTGATATCGGACGGATGTTGACCTGCTTCAGCTGTGAAGTTTGTTTACGAATTAATTCCTCGAGCCTACACTGCCGATCACGATGCGATTTAGGCTACAATATTCGGACTTGGACATTATTCATACTTGACAGTTGACAATGAAATACCCATCACCTCGAATGAGCTTTTCATTGTAGGCTGTTATCTTTTTGTTTCTCGGTCTTTCTTTCTTTAGTGTACGTAAACGTGTTTGAAACTTTGAGGTAAACAATGAACACGGACATGCATGCCTCGTAGCCACAAGACACTGGCATATTTTCTTCACTCTCTCTACACTCTCTTGTCTCAATTTCCACCTGTTTTTCTTTTCTTCCCATGATTTACTTCAACTGTCAATCACGAAAGAAGTGTCCTATGGAGACTGCTTTTCATCTAGACTTTATTCTCGGGGCAGTGGGCTAGTAGAGGTCTAGATCAAAAATACCAGCTTTTTGTTTAACACTAGAACCGCCAAGGGGTCATTTTTACCCCCCTGGCATTTTCAAATGCACGTAACTGTCAAAATAAAGTCCCTACATCTGTCAGTTCATGACTTTTCCTAACAATGATTTATTAATCATGCAGTGAATTATGATGGGTGTTGGATAGACAGCAAAAAAAAAAAAAAGACCATTTATACCTACAACCGCCGAGGGGGGTCATTTTTACCCCTCATAAACAGCTGCGCTCAACATTAGCGCCACAGCTGTGTTGCCAAGCAATGCCTATTGTCTAGATTTGATACATTTCATTTTTAGGCGGGCATATCATATCAGGAGCTAGAGCTGATCAGATTTGAGACAGATAGATTGCAAGAGAGTGTTTGTGAGAGACTGATAGCGCTCCATATATACACACCTTATCCAACATTCGTTGCATTGTTCTCCAATAAAAAAAATTTAATGTCATTTTTTGTTTGTTGCAGTCCAGTTTTTTTAGTTTATTTCCCGATGTTATGACATTGTTACAGCCGGCTCGCTAGCTGCAACATAAAGGGAGACAGACACGAGGTGGCGGGCTACAAAAACTTAATTTATTTAACAAAAAACACAAGCAAATAAAGAGAAGACTGAGAATCAGTGGTGTGGAGCATGTATGGGTGCATGCGAATGTATTTGTGAAAAAAGAAACAAAAATCTTCAACAGGGTCTCATGCTGCTGAGGTGTTGTCAGTTTGGGTGGCGGCAGGAGAAGGGGAGCCTGAACTTCTTCTTCTTCTTCTTCTTTTGTGAGTTATTTTGGTGGTTGACAAACAACAATCTGGTGCATTACCGCCACCAACTGATGTGGAGTGTGGATCTTGATACTTACTCTCTTATCTAAAAAAAAAACAAAAAACTATATCTTACTCAGAACGTCTGTTTCCCTCAAATATTGAAATAATATTTTAGATTCTTGTCTTTCTGAATGTTGTCTCAGAATTTCTAAACTAAATTGACTTTTAATTCTTTTAAGTTTTTCAATCAAATTACTTCTTTCTGCTTCATACTTCTCACACTCAAATAATACATGCTCCACTGTTTCAAATTTCCCACAGCTACATCTACCCGTAGCATGCTTCCCTATTTTAAATAATGTGCTGTTCAGCCCTGTATGTCCAAATCTCATTCTTGATATTATTCTCTCTTCTCTTCTGTTTCTTCCTGCTGTCCTCATTTCACCAACTTTCCGTTGTATTCTGTAATACCATCTTCCTTTCCTCTCTTCCTCCCATTGCTTTTGCCACCTTTCCTTTATTCTCTGTTTGATAATATCCCTCACTTCTGTTTTGCTGAGCTTAATTACTAAATCAATGTTACTATACTTTGTTGCCTCTTTTGCCTTCTTGTCTGCTAATTCATTTCCTCTTATTCCGCTGTGCGCTGGTACCCATAGAAAAGCTACTGTCGAGCCGATCATCTGAATTCGGAAAAGAAATTGTTGTATTTCTATTAGAATGTCTTTCCTGCCTTCTGATTGACTATATTGTAAGGTAGCTAGCGATGAACTGGAGTCTGAACAAATGATTGTTTTCATTGGTTTAATTTCCTCTACCCATAGTAATGCTAACAATATTGCCATCATTCCCCCGTATATACTGATACTCCCTCATTGACCCTTTTTGCTACTTTGATATTAAATTCAGGGATGACAAATGATACTCCTATTCTATTTTCTGAACTTTTAGATGCATCTGTGTAAATCTGTACGTAACTGTAATAATTATCTATATATTGTTGTATATTTCTATCGTTCTTTTGGTCTAATAATGTTAAATTAACAGTTGCATCTGGTAATATCCATGAAGAATTGCTGATAATGGTACTATTGGACTCACTTTTAGTTGGTCTATTTTGAATTCTTTTGCTTTCTCTGTTACTGTCCATCCAAAGCTTTTTACTTCCTTCTTTACCTTTTCCCAGCAAGGCTTTAATATATATTGTGTGGGATGATCTTGTTCATGACCTTGTAAATTAGCCCAATAATTTAATGATAACTGCATTCTTCGGAGTTCTAGTGGCATTTCTCCCATTTCCACCTGCAGCGCAGTAGTTGGGGTTGTTTTAATTGCTCCTGTGCAGAGTCTCAGCGCCTGATATTGAATGGTATCTAACTTTTGGAGAGATGTGTTTGCTGCAGATCCATATACCACACTTCCATAATCCAAGACTGATCTTATTAGTCCACTATATATAGCCTTAAGTGACATTCTGTCTGCCCCCCACTCACTACCAACCAAACACCTCATAATATTTAATACTTTTTTACATTTATTAATTACTTTTTGAATATGCACAGCCCATGTCAACCTTTCATCAAACCATAAACCTAAAAATTTAAATTGTTTCACCCTTTCCAACTCTTGTTTATAAAGTTCTAGTTTGACTTCACTTCCAATTCTTTTCCTTGTAAAAAACATTGTTTTCGTCTTATCAACTGAAAATTTAAAACCCATTTATACGACCATTCTTCAATTTTCTTAATAGCTCCTTGTAGTTTACTTACAATAAATTTCAGAGTTCTTCCCCTCTTCCAAACTGCTCCATCATCTGCAAACAGTGAAAACCCCATCCCGCTCTCTAATTCCATAAACACGTCATTAATCATTAGGGAAAATATCAAATGGCTGACTATGCTACCTTGAGGCGTCCCATTTTCGATACCAAACTTCCTTGAATATGTCTTTCCTATCCTCACTTGAATGATCCTTTCCTTTAAGAAATCCCTCATCCATCTGTACATACGACCTTTAATTCCCAAACTACTGAGTTTAATTAATAATCCTTCTCCCCACATCATATCGTAAGCCTTTTCTATGTCAAAAATATACCACTACACTTTTCTTTGTTAATCTGTGCTTTCCTAATTTCATGTTCTAAACATAAAGCTGGATCCATAGTATTTCTTCCTCTTCTAAACCCACTTTGGTAATTTGATATATATCCTCTCTTTTCTACATAATATATTAATCTTTCATTAACCATTTTCTCCATTATTTTACAGATATTTGATGTTAGGGCAATTGGCCTATAACTTCCTGGGTTTGAACAATCTTTCCCTACTTTTGGTATAGGTATCACCACAGCTTCTTTCCAACTTTTTGGTATTTTCCCTCCCTCCCAAACTTTATTATAAAGTTCTAGTAGTGTGTTCTTTGATAGTTCACTAAGATTATTTATCATTATGTAGTAAATTTGATCCATGCCTGGTGCTGACATCTTCCCTTTCCTGAGAGCTCGGTTAAGTTCTGCCTTTGTAAATGATACATTTAGTAGATCATCAGCCTCTTCGTCTTCTTGCAGCGCTTTTTTATTTTCTGCTATGGTAGATCTTCTTCCTCTTTTTCCCTCTTCACTGATATTATCTGAACTATGAATTTTAACAAATATTCTTGCCAACATCTCTACTTTCTCCTCATCTTTCACTGCTGTTGTTTCTCCATCCTTTAAGACTGGATATCCGAACTCTCTTTTAACCCCATTCATCCTTTTTATCATTTTCCAAACTTTACCAATTTCTGTTTCCCTTCCTACTGAGCTACAAAACTTCCTCCAATAATCCCTCTTTGTATCTTTTATAGTTCTCCTTACCTTTGCTTGTAACCTTTTATATTCAATAAGATTCTGAAAACTGTGGTTCCTTTTAAGCATTCTGAAAGCTTAATTTCGACACTTAATTACTTTATTACATTCATTTGTCCACCATGGAACAATCTTCCTTTTATTCTTACCTCCTTTCTTTTTAATAGATTGCTCTGCTGCCTCTAAAATAGCATGACAAAAACACGTTAATATCATCAACATTTTCATTCATGTTTATTTCCTGTATTATTTGATCACTTATGTATCTAAATTTATCCCAGTCTGCCTCACTGAAAGACCATTTCTGTGCTGTATTTAACTCTTCTTCTTCTACATCTAGGCCTACCTCTACCATAATAGGATAATGGTCACTTCCTATAGTCGTCCCTCTCTCCACTTCCCATGAACATATCCCTGCCAAAGGATCTGAAACTAATGTTAGATCTATGGCAGACTCTGTACCGGTACTGGCATTAAATCTTGTACCTCTTCCATCATTTAGACAAACTAGGTTTTTATCTTCCATAAGTTCTTCTATTACCATTCCATTGTCATCATTACAGTTACCCCACACTGTACTATGGCTATTAAAATCTCCACAACAGATTACTTTCCCCTGTAAATATTCAGTAAGCTCACCCAATACCTCCATTGATATTTTATTACATGGATTGGTATAATTAACTATTTTAACATTTCCTTCTCTTGTCCAAATTTCTCCAGCTAAATATTCCAGATCTCTACCCTTTCCCAAAAATCTATATTGTATTTCTTGTTTTATAAAAATGATACACCCTCCCCCATTCCCCTGTTCTCTATCTCTACGGATGCTATGATATCCTTTAATAACAAAATCTATGGTTGGCTTAAGCCATGTTTCTTGAATGCATATGATTTCTGGTTTCCTTTCTAGATATTTAATAAAACCTTTGAGTTCTTGTCCATTTGATATTAAACTTCTTGCATTCCATTGTAGAATAATCATATGGTCTTATCCCCTGATCCTCCCAGTTTCCCCTCTGTTTCCAGTTTTTTATTTATTTGTTCCCACGATACATCTTTGATACCCAAAAACTTCTCAGCTCCTTTCACAATTATTTTAATTTTCTCTGTTTTATGTTTCACTTGGTCAGAGCAATTAATCACATATGCTATAAATAGCATCAGTTTATCAGCTGTCAGTACATTTGTTTTCTCTGTCTGGCCTCTTTCTGATCCCTGAATTTGGTTCATCCGACCAGCTTCATTCCTTCCCTTTTGTTGCTGTACTTTTTTTACTGGTTCAGCATAACTTATGTTATTCACCATTTTAACCTGCTGAATCTCAACAGCCTTCTTCCTCACTTCACAGCCACCATATGTTACTTTGTGTTGACCTCCACAATTACAGCATTTATCCTGCCCCTCATCTCTACACTCCTCAATTCTGTGATCTCCTCCACATTTAGAGCATCTCTGCTTTCCTTTACATACAGCTGCAATGTGCCCATATCTCTGGCATTTGTAACACCTGAGTGGAGGTGGACTATATAGCCTCACTGGGAAACTCATACACCCCACTGTCACCCTTTCTGGGAGGACAGGCTCCTGAAACTCAAGGAGGACAGATAAACTATCCATCCTTTCCCCATTCAAAGTACGCTGCAGTCTTTTTATCCTGCTCACATTACCCCCCTCAATACTTCGCCTGTCTCATGATTCTGCTTTGTCTGTTATGATTCTGCCATGTCTGTCTTGTTCTGCCATGTTCTTTATGATTCTGCCATGTTTATTATGATTCTCTCCTTCCCTGTTATGTTTATGATTATGTATGTTAGGGTTTTGCCATGTTCTGTTTAGTTTTTGTACCATGCCATGTTTTCGTTTTTGCCATTCCCATTCCACTTTTCTGTCATAGTCCGGTCCATGTTTTGCCCATGCCTTCATTGCACTTTGTCTCCCCTGTCTGGTCTTTTGTAAGCTACAGCTTCTCCCCAGTCCTGCGTGTCACATGTTTAGGTGATTTCATGGTTTCTGGGTTTCAAACATTCCTTCCAATCTCGTTTGCTTCCTTCGCCTCTCTTTTCTATTTTACTAACCAATACTAACAGTTTGTTGTTTTTGTTAAAGTTACTAACCCAGACTAACATTGTATATAATAATAACTTACTAACGAGCACTAGGGATTGTGTAGCTGCACTTACTAATTGATTAACAAGCTCTCAGCACTCGCCCTGTTTTAGTCTCCGCCTCTTGCCTTCACTTAGTCTTTGCTGGAATTCAGCGGATCCTTCGCACCTGCTCCACTCTGTCCTGCTTCTCATTATCTGTGCACGTTAGAACTCCCTAACCGGAGCTGTTTGTTTTGTCATAGGCTGTCCCGTGTTCCCTGTCCGTGTTTTGGCTTTTGCCTATTCTATGTGATTAGGTTCTTCCTCATGTTTTGCTCCCACGTAATTAGTTTTATCCAGTTCACCTTTTCCTAATCATAGCATGTGACTTCCCTTCTGTGTATTTAAACAGTCTTCTCACAGCAGTTCCCCGTCAGAACGTTTCTCTTGGTTTGCCTGTGCTACGCTTGTTTTCGCCTTGTAATCTCTCGTGAATCTCTTCTGACTGGACCGTCCCCGATTATTGATTTTGGCTCTGTTTTGGAATTCTTGTTATCTCTGTGTATCGAACCTCTTTTGTCTGACTACGATTTTTGTGATTGGTGCCCTGCTTACGACCTGGATTACGCCCTGTGGATTTTGATTTCTGGATTGTGGACTTTGTACCGTTGCCTCCTGCTCTGCGGGGGTTCACCCCCCCTTTCCAATAAAATCCCATTTTTACTGCATTACTGGTTCTCGCATCTGGTTCCAGATCGTTACCTAACAGCCTGAGTCTTTCTAGATCTTCATCCACAGGTATCCCCGTTATCACTCCTCGTAACTCTCCTTTCACCCAAGATTACGGTCTCCCTCACTTTTTTCTTGCAAATGCTCTCGATATTCAGAGCTTTATTTTTCTATTCCTCCGATCTGCATATTATTAGCAAATTTCCATCCCTCAAAGTTTTCGCCACTTCCACGTCCCCTAGTTTCTTTCTCAGTTCCCTTGATAGCGCTATCGTACTTAAATTAATCTGTTCGTCTTCCTTACTGAACCTTACTATGATTTTAAATTCTCCTCTCAAAGCCTTTTTCCGAGCTATTCTGCTGCTGCCTTCATCCGAGCTATTTTCCTCAAAAATTCGCTTACTGTTTTGGATTCCAAACTCGCCTAAATTCTCTCTCATTTTTCTCTTTTCTCCATCCTCTCCCACTCGCAACTGGTGACCAGTTATCATACTCCATATCATCCTCCTGATCTAATCCCTGAGTAGCCATCATGATCCATTCACACACCAGCTTATGCCCACTACCAATTCCACAATCCACAAACCAACAAAACCAAAAAATAAAAAAAAATTGATACAAACAATTTTGCTTTTTCGCTTTTGTCTTCCGAACAAAACCGCCACGTCAACCCCAACTCCAAAAGCGTCTCTCCTTCGTCTCCGCGAACACCGCTTCTCCCTCCGAGCGGGAGCCTGAACTGCAAAGTGAGGCAGCTTTTCAAAAGGCAGAGCACACTGAGCCCAGGTGTGGCCCATCCCACTAACGACCCTCCTGCAGACACAGAAAAGAGCAGCAGCAAAAGGAACAAACACTGGTGCAGGGAGGAGGGGTCGTCACAACATAAACTAAAATTAACAAACAGTGACCACTTTGTTTCTTTATTGCCATCAGCGTAATGTCTTATCAAATCTGTATTCAGCAATGAATCCAAGTGCAAGACAGAGAGGCAAGGAGACTGTTGTTATATAAAATATGAATATTTATTGTAAGGACAGGATAGGATAGGATATTGAGTCGGGAAGAAAGTGGGAAAAGTGGATGACTGGCTGCGCAACGCAGCCCACAGAGCGGAATCCGGGGAGTAATTTCTTTTATCCCAGCCTAAAGCAACACGTTATTATTCAAAATTTGTTTTATTCTTTTAAAATAATTGAATTGTTTAAATGTGTAAATTACTTTGATGTTGTTAGTGTGTATGCATGAGTGTGTTTGTGAGAGAGAGATTGATAGCGCTCCATTCATTTCTAAATACCTTATCCAAAATTTGTTGCATTGTTCTACAATAAAAAAAATGTGAAATTATTTTGTTGTTTGCTTGCTGTTGTCTGCAGTTTTTAAAAAAAAAATAATTTTAAAATCAATTTGACCTTATTCCGGATGTTATGAAATTAAGCTATTGTAAAATTAACAAAAAGTGACCACACCATTTTTTTTATCACCATTAGCGTAACATCTTATGAAATTTGTTTTCAACAATGCATCCAAGTGCAAGACAGAGAGGCAAGGAGACTGGTGTTACATATAATATGAAGATTTTTGTAAGGACAGGATAGGATATTGAGTCGGGAAAGAGCGGGGCAAAGTGGATGACTGTGCAGTGCAGCCTAAAGAGCGGAATCCGGGGTGTAATTTCTGTTTTCCCAGCCTAAAGCAACACGTTATTATTCAAAATTCATTTTATTCCTCTACAATAATTGAATTATTTAAATGCGTTGATACTTTTTTTGTTGTTTCTTAAAGTTTACAGTTTATTAATTACTTTTAAAATTTATTTGATTCTTTCAAATTAAAATTAAAATTGTATAAAGCCATTGCAAAATTAATAAACCCCATTAAGTGAATTTTAAATAGTTATTTTTGTTGAGTCTCACTTAGTATGTTAAAAATACATGAAAATGAACAACTTTACTGCTTCAAAAAAATCGATCTTTGGGGTGTTGCGGCAGGGGGTAAAAATGACCCCGCCCGGCGGTTCTAGGGGGTATTGGAATTCTGGCGGTTCTAGTGTTAAGCAGGGCTGGCGCTTGCCTTGAAAATTCGGAGACAAAGATCCATCCCTTTATTGACAACAATTAGTCCTAGCTAGCTCTCAATGGTTTTCCTTTATTAACACGTTTTCCAATTTAAGAATAATCAAGTGACAATTGAAGACACGGCTTCTCTCCCCCATGCAAACTAACAGCGACAAAATAATGAGCTACATTCAGTACAGAAAAATAATTGAATTATAAATAGGTCTATGCACTGGCACTCAGCAACGTTAATTTTTTTTTTCCAGCGAGAGTGGCATTTCAGAACTCTTTTGCAAGTGAAGGTAATTTCGGCAACAAGTACGTACACCTGTTTTTGCAGCACGGTCATGCAACTTGCTGTAAAAAATAGACAGCCATCCAATTGGAAAATGTAAATGGACGAAACCACGTACTAGTCACCAAAATTACCTTAATTTGCTGAAGAGTTCTGAAATGCCGCTCTTGCTGGAAAGAAGTTACCATCGCTGAGTGCCAGTGCATAGACCTAAATATAATTTAATTATTTTTCTGTACTGAATATAGCCCATTATTTTGTTGCTGTTAGATCGCATGGGTAAGAGAAGCCGTGTATTCAATTGCCACTTGATTATTCTTAAATTGGAAAATGTGTTAATAAGGGAAAGCCATCTAGAACTAGCCAGGACTAATTGTTGTCAATAAAGGGATATTTGCCCCTGATTTTTCAGGTCTAGGACCGCCCCTGCGTTTAAGTGATTTTCGGGTACCTGGGTACCCGCCCGAAAAATCGTTGAGTGCCCGTTTTGAAAAAAATTCCCAAAATTCCTAGGCCTAGTTCATTGCACTATTCTGTTGAATCTAGGGAGGCATATATTGTTTGAAATTCCCTGAAAGTGGAATGTCTGTTCTGTTAAAATAAGGTATATTTCAGAAATCAGATATTACTGAGTTGATGAGTTTTACTTGTTCCTTATAAGGTATAGAAAGTGATGAAATAGGGTTGTGAGCTTTGAAGTGAGAACTGCTAGCTTTCATTGCAGGGTGAATGTTCTGACTGTTTATTCAGCAGAGTATGTGTGCTGGCTTGGGGGACTTTGAAGAAAAATGGACAAAACTCTGAACTTTATTATGGAGAAAAGGCATGTTTTGTGTTTGGAGAGGTTACTGGTGACCACTGATGTTCAACTGCACTAATATTGATAAACTCATGCTAAAATCAACCAGAAAATCATTAGTTCATATTAAATTTCATGCCTCAAAACTTTATTTGTGTTAAATATATGATTATTTTATGATCTGACAGTGCACCATTTTGAGGGATCTCAGACTTTGGGGAGCCACCTGGATAGCTGTCTAATTTGGCTCATAGCAAGTAGGTAATCTAGAATGCAATGTTCACAATGAACTAAATGTTCCTTAGAGCCTGTACTTGGGCCGGGTCTAGGCCTAGGCCAATCCATAGATACATACATATTTAGAACACTAGATTGCTGTTGATGTCATATTTACATTATCCAAAGTGAAGCACCCGGCCGCCATATTGATACACCCAACGTCTTCATAAAAATGAATGCTTTCCTATGAGGCCAATTTCAAATAAGTCAATATAAGCATTAAAATGCCGAGATGTGCGGCTGCCTTTTGCAGCAATAGTCATTTGAAGGGCTGTAATAAAACGTTTCATGCGTAAGTTAAAGGGGACCTCGGATGCTATATTTCCAAGGTTATATTTTGATCTTGGACTCCCCTAGAGTACTCCTGATCGTTCAAAGCCCAAACAGGGTGCTTATTTAGCTCATACTGCCATCCTCAAAAAACCCCATTTGTAGTCCATTGTAGTCTCTGCCTGAAACGCCTCATTGGGGTGGCTCTTCCGCTATGGCCCCCACTCCCCGTATGCCCACTTTCTTCTGACTGGCCAGCTCTGTGGAGGGCGGAGTTGGGCGGGGCGAGGCTGCAGAATGCAGTTTTCCGGGTCTGGCTCGCCACGGTGAAACGCGAGACGTGTCTGCAATCTGATAAGGAAGCGGCGGGAAAATTCTGCAATCTAACCTGATACTTGAATATAGATCTAATGAAATGAACTTGTTCTAACAAACACAGCAGCGAAAGTGGAGGACGCAGTGCGAAAATCTGGCAGCTCAAGCTCAAATTTGCTATCGGCTACAGTTTGCTACAGCGACAGTGGTGAGTGACAGCGGTTTTTTTACTTTATAGCTAGGATGCAGGGAAAGCTAGAATCCACCCCATATAGACACATTTGTAGAGTGGGTCGACATGCCCAAGTGTAGACCGGAGACCGTAGAAATCCGGTGGGCCTGAGTTTAGAGGGAAACATGGACAGTGAGGAGCAGCTAAAAGTGGACCAACAGCTTACGGACTGCTTTGGTGTGTATTACGACCTGCTGGTTCATGTGCATCGCTGTGGTGTGTTGTTAGCGTGGAGAAACGAACAGCTTCCGTGCTGGTATATGACGGAGGGGCGAAAGCTCCAAGCTAAACGGCCTTTTCGGAAATTGTCCGTGGTAATGGTTTACTTATTGCTTCGGAATGACCAGCTTTTCCTCGCGGAAAATGGTCGCATTATGGATAGCGTGCGAGAGCTAGATAGAGCTCCGGTTATGTTATGAGCATAATACAGGTTTTACAGACCGTAAGTTCCGTCTGCGTGAACCGTTGCTTATGTGGAGCTAGCGAATCGATCACTTTTACCGGAAAGAATTTAATATTCAATCGATGGCAATGCAAAGAAATCGTTTGTTAAACCGGACACGTTGTAGCCTGTGCGCTTCCCTATTGCTTTCACCGGTAGCATCAGAGAGCTTGCCCAGACATTGGAGATGTATCAGGCTGACCCTGGTCATGGATAAGTAAAGCGATCGTTTCATAAGCACCCAAAAACGCACCCCAAGCTCTGCAAAATCTACGTCTGGTCTAACTGCAGCCCAACTCGGCAGACACGTACAGCACCTCTCCATTTAGCTTCAACTGTAGTGGCTACAATCAGGCAATGTTATGATGAAACTGTCACATTGATGCTTACCGAAGTAACACAAGCATACTGATCATAATTGCTGCATATAAGTTAACCAGAAGCATTTTTAATTTGCAGAGCACGCGAACTAACATGCAGTAGCTGATAAGTGGTCATGACTTTGAATGTAATCTGTCGCACGAAAAATTTGTTTGGTGTCTGATGTGAAAGCAGCTTTATGGATAGTACGCGACAGCTAGCGAGAGCTCGGTTATGTCATGAACATAATACAGGTTTTGCAGACCGTAAGTTCCGTTAGCGCGGACAAGTTGCTTATGTGGAGCTAGCGAATTGATCACTTCTACAGGAAAGAATTACCTATTTAATCTCTGCCTTTTTCGGCTTTTTATTAGCCACAACAATTTCTAAAGGGGGATGAAATTATGTCAAGGTAGTGCAGAGAAATCATTTGTAAACCGGTAGAGCTTCTGCGTTTCACATTGCTTTCATGGTAGCACCAGAGAGCTTGCTCAGACATTTGTGAAGTATCCGGCTGATCCCGGTCATGGATAAGTGAAGCGATCACTAACTGTAGTGGCTACAATCGGGCAACGTTATGATGAAACTGCCACATTGATGCTTACCGAAGTAACACAAGCATACCGATCAGAATTACTGCATATAAGTTAACCAGGAGCATTTTTAATTAGCACGGCACGCAAACTAACATGCAGTAGCTGGTAACCGAGCGGTCATAACCACAGAGACAAACCCTTGCAATACAGGTTTTACAGACAGCAAGTTCTGTTACTGTGAACAGTTGTACCATGCATCCAAATTACAAACAAGTATTAAAAGTTAGCTTCAAATGAGGTTAATGTTCACACACCTTCTGTAGAATTTCCCTTGATATCACTCATGCATATTTAAAACACAAACATTAGCAACAGTAACTTGGCTACGTTAGCCGCTGTGCTACAGCCACAATCAACTGGCTATCACGTCAGGTTGGCTTATGCAGTAAAAGCAACTTACAGCTTCTGTGTCTGCGAGTCACAGACAGTCGCGACCGATACAGGCTTTATCTTCAGATATTTTACAAAGCCTGCGTTTGAGGTCAGTTGTTAGTGCTAACTATCGCTAGCGGTCCTGCTAGCCACCCGTAACACGTTAGCTTCACTTACATTATTTGCTGTTATATGGTTACTCACAGCTTGTGGCTCCGAGCGCTTGATCGATTGAACTGCTTCAGGTTTGAGAAGCAGCTGAAACGCTCATCCTGTGTCAAATTATCCTTTATTGACAAAGCTGTCTTTGGTGAAATGCTGGGCACAAACAGCTAACGTTCCCTTTGGTCGTGGCTGTTTGCTGCCAGCAAACAAAAAAAGCTACCCACTGATTTCTGATGGCATCGTCTTTTCGAAGAGAAATATTTGTTTTTCTTCACGTCCAAAAGTAAAGAGACAAGTAGCTTTGGGAGAGATACTAACAAAATTGCACCTCAAATGATCTGCGGTTCTTCTTTTGTATTTCCAAAAGTGTCGACGCTACTAAGGCATAGTATGATCCGCCGTTGTTAGTGCCTGCTAGAATAGTTTCCGGTGTGGGCAGGTCCAGCGCAGTGGTTGGCTCTGGCTAGGTCTGTACTAATTGGACGGCACAACCTGACGTCAGGTTTTGCCCAGATCTCGTGAAGATCTCGGGAGGAGCTGTTCAGAGAGGAAATCACGCTCACGAAATCACATTCTTGGATTGCGGCAAAACCTCTGTATCTTATGTTTAGAAACTTTTCAGAGGTTGAGCATGGACAACCAACATTATAACATTACTAATATGTATTGAAAGAAGGATCAGCATAATAGGTCCCCTTTAACGTAAAACGCAAATTTGTCACGTTCGCTTGCTAGCTAACTAATTAGCCGTCCCATTGACTTAAATAGACCGCTGAATAAAGCAAATGCTAGCGATTGATAACGGTCTCCAGCGAGCTACCTTGGTACCCTTACCATTGCGGAGACTGCATTAACTAAGCAGTCAATAAAATGAACAAGGTGGCTAACTAGCTAGCTACTTGTAATTGACATTCAAGGACACTATTTCTTACCTGCATAATATTTAAAACAATGGACAAGTCGCTTTGTCTGTTTATACAGAGTTGCAAAAGACAAGGAGGGGAGAAAGGCTTGGCTGTTAGAAATCAGGAGAAAAAACCTTTCTCTATCCCCTCGATCCGTGCTGTGCAGTGATTATTTTTTGAGAGCAGTGCTTTAACGGGACAGGGGCAAAGGTGAAGCTTAGTAAAGGAGTAGCCAGAGTTAACTAGCACCTCCTTTAAACAACGTTGGCATTAGCCATATGATTCAGTATGAACAAGTCGGTGAACAGCAAATATGCTCAATCAGGGTACAATGAAGTGAGGAAACCAGAGAGTAATTTGATAACGTATACGGACATTCATCGACGTCGCTTATAACGGCGAAAACTTTGAAGCAATTATCGTATCGGAGGGTCATTAAAAGCCTTAGTCACTGTAACTGAACTTTTCTGCTCGCACTTGAACGTGGACACCGAGTAACATTTCGATTTAGTAAGTGTGCCACTTTCCATCCTCCAAAAAAGCACATATTTAGGGAGAGAAAATGTTGCACTGCACAGCGATACCAAAATCACCCCGAGTCGCACGCAAGTGTTTTTGAAAATGTAATTTTACAGTAGGCGAAAATGAATGGGAGTGTACGTGCGAATTTAACTTCCCGGTGTATACGCTCCTGGAGCAGATGCTTCACTTGAGCGTGCCCTATCAGCAATGTAGTGTTCTATCTATGGGCCAATCGCAAAACCGCGTGCGCGCATTAGCAGGACAATCGCGACCCCCGAAAAAAAAAAAAAAAAGAAGATTTGGAGCCGAAACTTAGACTCGTGGCCTATCGGCCCAAGTAATTATACTTGTGGTCAAGGAGTTTATGATCCCAGAAATGTATAGATTTTAGCAGTTTTTCAATTCTCAGTATTATTTTTTTTCCATTTCAATGTTGAATTTTCATGAAGATTTTTTGTATTTGCAGCCCTTTTTCTCGACCAAAATAATGAAAATAAACTGAAATACGATGGGAGTCTAAATGCTTCAAGTGTCTAGACTCAGTTCAGCCACTTCTTTCCTGTCTTTGAAGCTGCAATCATGAGTTATAAAGCCTTAAATAAGGTAAACCCCCTCCCCAAATAGCCAGATTTGGCTTCGGCGCAAAGGGGTTAACTCAGCTCTGGTCAGTTTGTTAGTTCCAGTTTATTACAACAAGCTCCCAGTAGGGGTGTAACAATTCTGAATTGCAGTTTTTTTAAGGCGTAGTACCACCACCTGTTGCCATGGGGCGAACATCCGAGCTTTCCCTTTTCCTTTATTAAACCCGACGCAGTCTTGAATGAAAGTGCCAAACATCAAAGGGCATGAGAAATGCTTCCGGAAAAAAAAACTTGACTGACATTTGTATTTTTCGGCGACATGCTGCACGGAGCCAAGTAAAGGACTACAGAATCGTCTCGTTTTAACCAATTAGGTTACTCTAATCATGTCTCTGTTTACTTTGCTCTATTAGCAATCAAATAGGGGATTCGCTTATTTACTTTGCTGAATGAGTAGAGCTGTTTAATAAGATTGCATGTTTGATTGCTGCATTCTGAAAGTTAAATGGCCATAGAACATCACAGATTTGCAAGAACACGTATTTGACCATTTCGTGTGATTGTGATTATTTATATCTCACATTCACGTTTCATCCGCTTTACAGAATGTTTTCCACCTTGCGTATTTTTTAGATGCTTGAAATCCAGGGCGATCTGAAAATAAATCTCTTAATTTTTATTTTATCATCATAGATCTTCTAAAAATACTACAATGAGAGATGAAATGCTGAGTTGGGATGTGGCGATGTTGAATGAGGATTTTTTTTAAGTGTGATGAGACCACTTGCCGTCATGGGGTGTATAGGCAGTCGCGTGTAATTTCTTGAAACATACACACCTGAAGTGGCTTAAACGATTTAAAATGCCGTCGGGAAGAAGCCTGAGTTTAGATTTCGCTAATTGCAGGTGCTCTGCCCTTCCCTAAATCTGCTCCCGTGTACTTGGCCTAAATAACAATCAAGAAATTTAGCCAGTAGCCTATAACGATTAAGATGTGATGGTGAAAAGCAGACAAACCTAACTGGGCTACGGTGTTAGATTGAACGAATGCCAAAAATTTGAATAATTAGAAAAAAATCTTCCTCTGAATTACATCTCTCATTGTAGCATTTTAGGACATTATTCAAGATTAATTTAAAACAGATTTGTCATAAGATCGCCCTGGATTTTAAGCGTCTAAAAATACACAAGGTGGAAAACATTCTGAAAAGCAGATGAAACGTGAATGTGAGATATAAATTATCACAGTCGCATGAAATGGCGTGGCAATGGCAATCGTGTTCATGCAAATCTGTACCATTCTTTGGCCATTTAAATTTCAAAATGCAGCAATCAAACGTTGTCTAAATAAACAGCTCTACTTACTCAACTTGAAGAGTTAACGAATCCACCATTTGATTGTTAATCAAGCAAAGTAAACGAGAACAGGTAACATAGACTCACGGTGTTCCGGACACTTTGCGACCACCTAGCACAGTAAAAATGCCCATAACATATCAATGCGCAGAAAGAGATGCCTGATTGGCTTATCTGGCGTGTGGGGACGGGTCTTAAGAGTATTTCAAAGTTTGAAAGTATGCTGCATGACGAGGTTGTTATTAGGAAACATGCTGTATTTATTATGCAAATTCACTGCCCCCGTTACGGGGACATTCAGACTTAAGGTTAATACTTGTATTGAAAATATATTTTCCACAAATTTCTTTAAATCTTCGTTTTAAAACCAGTTTTCATTGCAACAAAACCGTTGACTTACTTGTGAACTTCTGGTATGTGAAGCAGCTTTTCTCGAAGTGCTCTGAGCAAAGAACTGAATGTTTTTGTTGGTTTGTAAGGCTTTCCACGGTCAATTCCTCTTAATTTAACAAGCCAATCTTTCAAAAGGGCCTCATTATTTTGTGGAAATCGATGGAAACTTATTTTGCCGTATTTTCCAGACGTCTGAATGGCATTATTATTGGTGCAAGCAACAGCAGCACAATATTTCCCCATTTTCACTATGCTGCGATCAACCTTTGTGTACATTTTGCTTCGGGGATCATGTGACCACCTACGTAACTTGCAACGACCTCATTCTGTTTTCATTTGCTTGGCTCCCTTCAGCACGTAGCCGAAAAATACTGATGTCAGTCAAGTTTTTTTCGGGAGCATTTCACATGTCCTTTGATGTTTGGCACTTACGTTCAGGACAGCACGGGGGTTAATAAAGGAAGCCCCCATGGTAGCAGGTGGTGTTACTACGCTTTAAAAAAATCGCGATTCAGAATTGTTACACCCCTAACTCCCAAGTATAAGCAGGGTCCAGGACTGGGACCACGTTCTTGTTAACTTCTCCAAATGTACTCTTCTGTCCAGTTTGTTAGGAACAAGCTCCCAATCCTTCCATGGTCATCAGGATTGGAACCGCGTTCCCCTCATGCTATTCCATCCTCTTAGGGGACAGTTTGGCACTGGTGAAGTCAGCACAACACCTGGCTGTGATCCTGAAAGCTACTGGCCGGTGACTGACAGCTCAAGCTTGATCTGTAACATCAGTATTGAACTGTGCTATTGTTATTCGGGGTTCCGTCCCTGCCTCTCCCTCAGGGGGTCTATCCCCTTTACTACTGTATTCGCTGTCAATAAACTACCTGTTGGATTGTACGCTGCCTCCGCACTTGATTTCTGGCCTGGACTGTGAAAAGATCTTCTCATCGTCAGTGTTTTACTGCTTAGCTAGGGCTATTACAATCCATACAACACTGAGGCACTGCAATAAGTGTATACTAGTTGTTTTTCTAAATGGTATTTGCTGTAGTTTACTTTTTATAGCAAAAATATTTATTCCTGCCAATCTGAAAGTATAAATATAAAGGCTGCAGTTATTTGAGAGCAATGGTGATATTTCACAATGGTAATGTCTAGCTACCATATTGCACCTGGCTTCTTTAGTTGGTGCGGTTACTACCCTGCAGATGCATGACGGCCTCTTCATGGGGAGGGGCTTTGGAGGCAAAACTGAAACATGATGGGGAGGGATGCAGAGGGTTATTCTCTTTCCAAGTGCGCTATCCTCTCAATCTTATCAACTGCAGTTTTAAATATCTTGTCTAAAAATTGTCCGCTATTAAATACAAATCAAAGTAAATTTAGAAATCACTGTTTTCTGCTTCTGTGTGTATTTTCTATGTCGTCCCAACTGTTACCGAGCTGGGGTTGTAATTGCATATCATATATTAATCTCTTGATGCCTGTGTCTTGGCTGTTCACTATGTTGAAAATTGTTCACCATCAGACTCACATAATTTCAAAACACATTGTGGTTGCATAACGCAAGAGCTTAGGAGAGAAATTGCCTAAATTTGATTAGGTGAAAAGGCCAATGAACTGTTTCCTTGGTTTGGAAGATGAAGCAAAATGGGAAATAAAAAGAATGATCCATCTATTAGAGCCTTGGGAGATATGTTTCAGGAAGATGGAGGGCTTGAATTTACCACCAAAAACAGCAGGACAGGTGCTTGTGTGTGTGTGTCGGTGTGTGCGAGCGTATGAGTGTGTGTGCATGCGTGTTTGTGTGTGTGTGTGTGCGTGTGAGCATCCGTACATGTGATTGCATGTGCATATGAGCGAGTGCCTCTCTGCATGTGCATATGAGCATGTGTGTATGTTTTGTGCTTGTGTGGGTGCGTGTCTGGATGTGTCTGTGTGCTAGAGATGGGCAGACTGCAGTTATATCTGCTGGAACTGCGGTCAATCAGCGGATTTGGTGGGTGGATCATAAAAATTAAGATGCTTTTTTTTTTTTACGTATGATCGAAATCAGGAAGTTCTATGTCCATCAGAGTTGTTTTAAAAAAAGTTATGAACAAACTAAGAACGTTTTAGTCAATGAATGGTTACCTGTATTTTATACTTATTTCACAAAAAATGTACTGGGACACCATGAACGACGTTTATAAGACTGAGGATTAATGAGTATTGAAAATGCTTCATACACTCATAGATAAAAGTATTGCATCAAATTAACAGATTGATGAATGAGCCACCTTCTCATTTGAACCTGTGACACCGGACAGCATTGCCCACTGACCAGAATCAATAGCATGAAAAATAAAAATTAGAAAAATTAAGTATATATACGAAATGCAAAATTTGGCATCAAAATGCTTCATACACTCACATATAAAATAACTACATGTATATCAAATACACAAGTTTATAAATGAGCCACCTTTCTCATTTAGACCTGACACTGGGACAGCCTTGCCCGTCCAAAAATGCCAAATTTGAACATGAACAACTTTGAACAAACATTAAACAAAACAAAAAAGAAAAAAAGAAAAAAAAAATTAAGATGCTGATTAATATTGGATGGGTTGCAAGTGGGTGAAATAATACATAGTTGAAGTGAAAATATTCATTACATTGTCTAAAATGTGAACATACTTTTAGCTTCATCTTTCGTCAGGCATGAATTAGCTGACAAGACTCTTACTGCGCCTGTGCGCACATTGCGCTGTTTATTTTCCAACAGTAATGGAGGCAAATTAGATAAGAACGAAAATGTACAAGCAAGAATTAAAAATGAAGAATAAGGAAGGTCTGAAAATTTCAGCATGGGAGCCCGCCAGTGAAGTCATTGACCATGATGATGAGTCAATCTAGAGCAGGATATGTCATACGTATGCCAAAATGAAGCGCTGTATGTAGGGGTGTAAACAATTAACCAATTACCGATTAATTGTCGAAAACAGTTTACTCGATTAATTTAGATTATTTGTCAATTAATTGAACATTTTACAGTCCTACACCCCGAGAGCTTTTTTTTTTTTTCTGTGAAATGTGGTGACGTCGCCAGTCGAGGGCGCCATTGCCAAATCTAGACCACGCTTGACGTACCTGACGCAATGCATGCAGTGTTGCCATTGGGCTGGTTTCGATTGAATTGTGCGGGAAAAAATCACCTTGGGCGGGTGGACACATTTTGGGCTGGTTTGGGATGAACTCAGCGGTTTTATTTAACATCCATAATTTGCGTTTGTTAAGTGCGCACGTAGTGTTAAAGACGAACCAGTACGTCAGTGTATTCATTAAAACATTTACTGGCTTTTAAAACATTGATTGATGTACATTTTGGCCACTCTCATTGAGAGGAGGCAGCCAAGGCCATGTGGTCACGCCCAGAGCAATGGTCACGGTGAGCTACGCCCCCTCCCTCTCCTCTGGACCCTGTAACAAGTGCAAAATGTTGTCGCAGAACAGAAGATAAGCGCACCTGTGCAGTTGCAGGCTCCCGCCTTTTGCCAGCTAAGCCTCTTACCCTGCCCAGATAACGGCCATTACCGTATTATTGTAATCATATAAGTGTGGGGAAAAGAGTTAAATGTATTGGAAAGAGTGGTCGGTTTATAGCAACTGATGCTGTCTGTCAAAGCAAAGCCCACTGCAAAATTTGGAGCACCAAGCTAGCCAATTTAGCTAAGCCCCTTTCCAACTGAAAAAACGTTACTGTGCCAGTGACCGGTTCAGGGACATCACCGACGACCATCTGAAACGTTGTGAACTCCGAAAAGCCTCGTTACTTATGCTATGTTGCATTTCTTGAGTCAATAAATGCTGTAATTATTTATCGGACATGTCTGGCTATGAAACAGCAGCGCTAAAGATACAGGCTACAGTCCCAAGTGCAGGATATTAAAAAAATTTGCTTCGGCGCCGTATTTCAGGAAAGCGCACGGAGAAGCTATTGGTAAGTCCCCATATTTCTAAACCGCACATTCCCTTGGGCATAATCAGTTGACATGTCTTTGTAACTTGGTGGTTATGTAGCTACGCTGCTCATTTCATGCGGGAGCGTGGCTGCGGTGCACAGACAGCCCACAAGTTAGAGAAGTTCTTGCTTTCAGATGCATTTGTTAGTGGTAAATGCGGCAACATTTGAGGTAAAATTCAAACGGCACAAGAGCACTCCGTGGATTTATGCTAGGTATACAGAAAACAGGTTATCGGTTGCCTATGTCGGAGATGACCTGACAGGAGACTCCGTTTTCCCTCGTCTCGAACTGGTCAAAGTTTTCTTGAAACGGCTGCAGGAATTATAAATACAAGCTTGCTTCTCCGTCCAACCATTGAACATTAATACCAGCAGAAAGACCAGAATGTGCCGATTATCATGACGTATACTTGTCAGTATTAGTTCGTCCAAACCACAGAAAAAAGGATTGAGGGGAGGAAATATGCTCAAGAGCGATTAGCCTTATGGAGGACATTAGTTTCACTGACATTAAAATTGCATCCTCTTACGATAAATATGTTGAAAAAGCAGTGGACTACGTCGTGGGTCTTATCGTGGGATGATTGACATTTTAACTCTATACGATGCGCAGCTACTGTATTCAGACCTGTGGAACGTCAGGGCCATTTTTATATTTTAGCTGTTTGAGATCCCAAGGTTTCCAACGATTCCAACTTCTTTGTGGACTTGCAGGGAAATGTGAATCAAATGATATGCTAGATATTCAATTCGATGTAATGCCGCGCCCGTAAAATCCTGGCGTCCTGGATATGAATATTTCCCTCAATCTTGGTGTGATGTGGCCTCACGGAAGCGCTGCCATCAGCGGATTCAGAATACGTATGTGATATTTTCCTACAGTATGAAATTAATTATTTTTCTGACTTTGAACCTATTTATGGGAACTTGGGAAGTTAGAATAAAGAAAACCGCCAGTCAGAAAACGCGAGAACTTTGCCAACAGTTTTCTTGATATTTAACTTTTAAATATATACATGAAGTATCGCTCAAAAACACAGTAGCAAAAGAATGGGCGAGTCGGCTTGTTCGCTTCTGACTGCTGTTTTCTCCCTTGAGGGTTTGTCATCATCAGTGATTTCGGTATATTGGACCGACCGTATAGCTACAGAAGATTTCCTGAATAGTTCTAATTACTGAGTATCGCTTTTGACAGGCTAACGTTAGTTGCGATTGTGTTCTCAGTCTCGTTCTCTGTACGTGTTTGCGCTTCTCTGGATACGTGTAGCGAGGGATTTTTTTTTTCTCGTGGGCTTCAGGGGTATTGTTTACTCCCATAAAGATACATAAGAAATTATTGCATGCATTTGCTGATATGAGCCAACGCAAGGCTAAGGTACATATGATGTGCTTAGTTAATAACATGCCATTTATCAATGAATTTTTCATTTGTGTTACTTTGGGCGGTTTTATGTAGGCTTAGCCGACATAATAATTTATTTTCTATTTAGAATTCTGTTATGCTGCTAATTTTTCACATGCGACAGATGGGCCGGTGTGCAATTTATTTTCATGTGAAAGTAGCCGACATATATCATTTTCTATGCAGAGTTCATTTTCTTAACGTAAGTGTCTGGGATGGATCCCAAATGGTACAATAAATCATTGATAAATGAATATAACATGCATTTTTTATTCAGTGTATCATAAGCAATGTTTAGCTTTTTATGTTGTAGAACCTATTGATACCAAGGGAAATTTAGGTTCTCAGGAACATTGCCGCTTATCAATTAATTGTTAATCGATTGATCGATAAGGTGAACCAACTAATGATTAATGAATTAATCGATAGTTTGCATCCCTAACTGTATGTTTATGATGGCCTCAAAACGGGTACCTCAAACATCGTACATCATGTCTGTGCTAAATGTATGTCTGTATGTCTCTTGTTATTCTAAACCCGTAAAATTACAAATGAATAACTTGAAAATTGTAAAACCCCACAAAACAATACCAATGACGGAAATTGCAGAGGGCGAAGGCTCAACGTGTTCTTTGGGCTGGTGTTACAAGCATGTTCTTTTAGCTGGTGTAAATCACAATAAAATGAATCAATTTTCTCCATTCGAAGAACGGGGCACAAAAACACAACGGTTACAATTAATCTGGCTCCATAGTAAATTTAGAATGCCGAATTTAGTTGTACTCTCGTTAAATATATGACTCCAATTAGAATTTAGAATTTAGCGAAAACATGCGTGGATCTTGGGGTGATTACACCTCGGACTCGTAAGTGAAGACCTGCGCTACTCAAAATATGCCCCCGGGTTTTAGCATTATTGCCGAATCTTAGGTTCGTTGGTAATACCAGGGGATGGAAGTCAATCATCGTAGCAACAGCATCTTTTGGCATGAATACTGCGAACCCAGATCTATGCACGCCCATGGGCTCCGTCAGGGAATTTTAACAGATAACCGACTTTGCGTCCATGGGTTTCCTTCAGGTTAAAATCCCAGAACCGGCAATACATAAACGCTTTAATTAAGTAGATCATGATTGTCTCTCCAACTTAATAAAACCAATTCCCATACCAGGCCGCTGGCCAGTCAGTCCTCGGTTGAGATTAAACCCCTAAATGTCCGCTGTAACGTGGCTTGGAAGAATGTAAAAGGATTAGGAGTCACTGAGACCATGCAAGTTTAAAGGGATAACAATGTTTTTTTTGCCAGGTAGGCAAGAGCTTAAATCAAAGAAATCAAAGTTAAATCAATTACAAGTTAGAAACAATTTAGATAATTATAAAAGTCATACCTGGCGAAAGCTACACACACAGAGTTGTGTAGTTGTGTGAGGGCGAGATCGGAGAGACGATCTGCCATAGCTATAGAGGCTACACACGGCATAGAGGTGCACGTGTGGGAAGTTGGCTGCGATCTTCCATAATTAAAGAGGCTACGCACGCACTTGCGTACGCAGGGAGAGATGGGATACGATCTTCCTCGAACTGATTGTCTGTCTTTGCTTTAAGCCAAATCACATCTTTGATCCAGGCGGCATGGCCATAAATTACCTGGAAGGGGGGTCGAATCTAGGTTTTGGGTTTCCACCATTTGGAGGATGTAATAAAACAATTTAGCAGAGAGAGAAGAACAGAATAATTACCCGAGAGGGCTCTGACTAATTTTCAGGAGTTTCCTAAAGGGAATGAACCATAATTTCAATGGGAATGAAACATACTCCATTCAACTCCTTGGATTCTCCCGAGAATTACATGACCAAACATGATATGAATATAGACTAATATGATGCAGTTGTCATGAAAAAGTCCGCAGATGAATTATTATGTAGGTAAATTGGGTTATAAGTGCAGAAGTGATTTCTTAGCAGTATATTGAACATATGAGCATATTGTGAAGTTCCCAGAGGTTTAGATTATTTTAAACAGGTAAGTTCAGTTATATTAAAGACTGAGGACAGTAATATGACTTCCACAGGGGGCATTTTGTCAGCCAGAGCCCTGCAACTACCCCTCGCATACAGAGTAACACCAAGGATACAGAAAGACCATTATCACCTTCCACTTGCAGGCTGAGCAAACACCCTGGGCCCACTCATAATGGAGGAAGTCCAAACGGTTTTATTGTTATCTAGCATGGCACCGGAGTTCCTTGAGGCCTAGTTCCCAAGCTATCAGCCATTTGCCACTCCCAGCCTCTGGGCTCCCCCACTCATCAGCGTTTGCAGAGCTCCAACCCCCTTTCCAGATCTTACAAAATAAGCTAAATGGAGAAGTGGTCCAAAAATATAATAAAAGGCTGGTAAGTCCGTATTCTGTGTTTGCTGTTTATTTAACACCTGTTCGTTCTGCTGTTGCGAGAAGGGTTTTTTTGACAATCCCACATGCTCTGCCAGGGCTTTAGACTGACAAGTTCATATTAGCGTGGTGGCACGTGTGCCAGTGGCAGGGAATCTAATGAATCAATTAAAGAATGATGCATTGCATAGATATGTGACAAAAAATATATATGGAGATCCTGTTGCTAAAAGTACTTAAGTCATATTTTTACACACTGCGAGGTAAGGATGGGAGGACATCTTTTGTAGTTACCGGAGTTGATTTTCTCAGTTTTCAAAAAAATGGAAATTTTGTGACTTTTAGTACTTTAAGCACCAGGGTTTTCATATGTTTTGGATCACCCAATCTCCAAGATCACTGGTAAGAGCACAATACACCAGGCAAAATGACACCATTTTTTGTCTATACAAAAATTATAGTAAGGAAATTATGCACATCTGTCAGTCTGAAAAAAAGGAGTATATGGGTGTGGCTCATGAAAACTACCCCAGCCAGGTTGTGACTTCGAAAAATATTTTTTTCTTAGCTGGATCTTGCAAATAAGTATTTAGAAAGTACAAGTGCTATGGGTTTATGTGCAAAAAACCGTGCGATCAAACGAGCAATTGTTTTTCCGGGGCATGTCCTTGAAGAAGGCCCTCTCAGATGTCAAATTTGGCCCTGTCATTTACGTTATCGGCTGACTTACCTGTCTTTAATGAAGCTCAATGTACAGTTAATCAATTCCTAGCCATGTGGAAACCTGTTTTATACTAATCTGACATTCCAACAATGAAACTGACAAACAGAGAAGCTGCCTGCACCTCATTTTAGTAATGTGTCACCTGTTTGAAGTTTGGCCTGAAAATGGCATGTTAGTTCCGCCGCATAACTTGAAAAACTGGACTGTTCCATTGCTTCTAGTTCTGTGCAACTGCCTGCTTATTCATTTTTAGCTATTTTACATTAAATTGTTGGTGTTTGTGATTAATCATATGTGTCCTTAAATGTGTACTACTAAATGCCTTGGCGCACGAGGTTGATTTGTGAATGGTACCAAACGATAATGTAAATGACACGATCATGTGTTATGTATGAGTGTTTTATGTACAGCATTGTATATCATTTGTAAATAGAGATTTGTTAGATCTGTGCTGCTTCACTGGTCAGCTATTTGTTTATTTTGTTCATCATTTAGCACCCTCTGGTGGTATGTCTGTAGCAAAACATGATCTGATGCAATACCACTTGTTTGTGATGAAATAGACTAGCGCTTTCTAGAAGTTTCTGGCTTCTTCTTGCCTGGAGGGGGCCGAATCACCCAGGACTCCTGTAGAACTTTCCAGAATGTTCCTAGTCTATATAATTGCTGTGATTTTGTTCAGTTGAAGAGAGTTTTTGTTTTGGCAACAGAGTTACATAGTGGCATTAGAGTGTTATTATAAGATTGCACAGTGGATTATTTGTAGAAATTTTTGGACCTAATCAGTGAAGAATAAATTTGTTTAAGTTGTCATTGCTGGTTTTCTTTGTTGTGATTTTCAAGTCATAACAAATTGGAGGTTCTACCGAGATAAACCATTCATTAGATCAACGATTGGATTCACCAAAGAGAAAAGCTGATCTATCATTTTTAAATCTTGTGACTATTTGAAAAGCCAGCAATCATGACTTGTGATATTGAAAATTTTTTGAAAACTCCGACCCAGGAATCAATTGTGCTGGCAAAGAAGAAGGACTTGCTGCAAATAGCCTCAACCCTTGGATTATCTGATGTGAAATTATCAATGAAGAAACAAGAAATATTCAACATTTTGGTGCAACATTTCATCAATGAAGATATCTGTGGGGAAGAAGCAGCAGAATTGATTAAAGATGTGGAAGTGTCCACAACAGAGCTGCAAAGACTTGAGATTCAGCTACGCCTGAAACAACTAGAACTGGAAGAAAGAAGGTTGGAGAAGGAGAGAGAACTGGAAGAAAGAAGGTTGGAGAGAGAACTAGAAGAAAGAAGGATGCACTTGCAGTATGAACTGGAAATGAAGAAAATAGAAGCAGGTACTGTGACAAAATCTTTTGGACTTTCTGATCATTTTGATGTGGTTAAACACATCAGACTTGTTCCTCCATTCCTAGAAAATAATGTAGACCAATACTTTACCCATTTTGAAAAAATTGCTGAAAATTTGAAATGGCCAAAAGAGCATTGGACAATGATGTTACAAAATGTTCTAACTGGTAAAGCTAGGAAAATCTATAACCAGTTATCTGTCCAACAGTGTTCTAATTATGATTTTGTCAAATCTGCCTTTCTGAAGGGTTATGAATTGATCCCCGAGGCCTACAGGCAAAAATTTAGGAATTCTCACAAGGAAGCCAGTCAAACTTATGTTGAATTTGTCAGGTTAAAGGAACAGTTGTTTGATCAGTGGTGTAATTCCATGAAAGTTGAGAAAGATTTTGTCAGAATGAGGCAACTTATTCTGGTTGAGGAATTCAAAAGGTGTATCCAGCCTGATATCAAGACTTTACTTGAGGAGAAACAAGCCAATACTTTGCAAGATGTTTCCACCCTGGCTGATAGTTATGCATTGACTCATAGGTCTTCTTTTGTCCAAAAATCCACTTTTTCTAAATTTCAAGGCAAGTCTCTGTCCACGACTTCTTCTAATAACACTTCTAATGATTCCAAGGCCACTTCTGAGAGGAAACCTTCCAGTGAGAAGCAATCCTCTGATTCTTTACCTTCTGTGTCTTGCAAATACCGCAAAAAGCAAGGTCACCTTATTTCTGAGTGTTATGCTCTCAAGAAAAACAACAACGAGAAGAAACCAAGCCAACTGCTTTCACTGAGAGAGAATCTCTTTTATCAGAGGTCAGTTCGTCTGATCTTCTACCTTCTGTGTCTGATTCTGTTATGGAGGGTTTTGATCCATTCATCACCGATGGTTTTGTCTCACTTTCACATGATTTTTCCTCATCTGTTCCTGTTCGAATTCTAAGGGATACTGGGTCTTCCCAATCTCTTACTCTTGCAGATATTCTGTCTTTTTCAGACAAATCGTCTACTCAGGCTATCGTCCTTATTCAAGGAGTAGAATGTGGTTTTACAAGTGTACCTCTCCATAATGTTCATCTCAATTCAGACTTGGTCTCTGGGCCTGTTACTGTTGGTGTTAGGTCTTCTCTTCCTTTCAAAGGTGTTCATTTGCTTCTCGGTAATGATCTTGCTGGGGATAAGGTTGTGCCCTACCCTGTTGTAACTGACACTCCTTTGATTGATCAAGAATCTGACTCTATAGAGGAGGAAATTCCAGACCTCTATCCTTCATGTGCAGTTACTCGTTCTATGGCCAAAAAGGCTATTCAAGATGATGCTAACCTGGACTTCAACCTGGCTGACACCTTCATTAGGCAGTCTTTTCATCAGGAACCTTCCACTCCTGAGATGTCTGAGAAATCTTCAGACTTGTCCTTGTCAGGTCATTCTAATGAGATTCTGTCTCAGAAACAACTTATTCAGGAGCAACAACAAGCTTGTGATCTAGCGCATCTTCTACCACAGGCTGCAAGTGAACAAGAGGCTACTCAAGTTCCTGTCTGTTTTTACTACAAAAATGGTGTGCTTATGAGAAAGTGGCGTCCACCTGATGTTTCTGCAGATGAAGAGTGGATGATCACCCATCAAATTGTTCTTCCAAAGTCTTATCGTCAAGAAACTCTTAGTCTGGCCCATGACAATCCTATGTCAGGTCATTTGGGTATCAAGAAGACCCTTCAACGTGTCAAGAATCATTTCTTCTGGCCTTCCGTGAGGTCCGATGTACAGGAGTACTGCAAATCCTGTCATACTTGTCAAATGGCTGGGAAGCTGAACCAGAATATTCCAAAGGCTCGTCTTAAGCCCATTCCGCTTTTGAAGAACCTTTCAGTGGGATCATCACTGACTGTGTTGGACCATTGCCGAAGACTAGATCTGGTTGTGAGTACCTACTGACTATCATGTGTGCTTCCACTCAGTTTCCTGAGGTAATTCCACTTCGTAATATCAAAGCGAAGACAATCATTAAGGCTCTTACCAAGTTTCTTGCTTTGTTGGTCTTCCTAAGTCTATTCAGTCTGATCAAGGGTCAAATTTAATGTCTGGCATATTTCAACAAGTTATGCATGAGCTTGGTATTAAACAATACAGGCTATCAGCTTACCATCCTGAGAGTCAAGGTGCTTTGGAGAGGTTCCATCATACCCTGAAGAACATGATAAGGACCTACTGCCTTGACACAGAGAAAGAATGGGATGAAGGTGTCCATCTTCTTCTGTTTGCAGCCTGTGAAGCTGTTCAGGAGTCTCTTGGGTTCAGTCCTTTTGAGCTTGTTTTTGGGCATACAGTCCGTGGACCTCTGAAGGAAAAGTTGCTGGCCGAAGATGTTGTCCCAATGAACTTGCCTCAGTATGTCTCTGACTTCCGTAATCTTCTCTCTAAGGCTTGTGATTTTGCTAAGTCTAATCTCAAGGAAGTTCAGGGCAAAATGAAAACCAGATACGACCTTCATTCCCAAAATAGAAGTTTTAAAGCTGGTGACAAAGTCCTTGCACTTTTGCCAGTTCGTGGAAACCCTCTAAGAGCCCGATATTTCGGCCCTTACACTGTCCTCAAAAAGGTCAGTGATCAAAATTACCGTATTGACCCGAATATAAGACGACCCTGAATATAAGACAGCCCCTTTTTTTCAAGACTCTTATTTGGAAAAATACTTTTTATTTGAACAAAATCTCATTTGCATAAAAAAAATTTCATTGTTTTCCTTGTACATTTCAACATCTTTGGTGTTTATCATGGGGGAAAAAAATCATAAAATCGTCTATAGCCTCGTAAATAGGCAAAGCGCAGAACGGACTTCACGGTTCTATGCCATGAAAACAGTGCAATAAAACGGGCATAGGCCTACTGGCCTAACTTGTGCAATAAACGGCGCACATTTGCTTGACAGTGTTAGAACAGTCTGCAAAATGTAAGAGCATTAACATCCAAAAAACACCACAAACAGTTTTTTCCACATTCATTTTGAATGACGTTGATTTAAATACAGCAAATACGCGTCCAGATGAATGATTGTCGTCTTACCTAATCGGGGAGAACAAGCAACACCTGTTAACTGTGGAGTGCTCTCGGAGTGAACCTTCTGTTAATTATGAAAATGACCGAGAACAGGTCAGGACTAATAATTGTTTCAAACGGAAGTTTTGTGCAACCCAACTCTCTGTTCTTGTTCCGCAACTGTACTGACTTTAGCCCATGATTTAATCGCTGTTAGATCGCATATGGAGAGAAACCGTGTCTTCGGTTGCCAATTACGATAATTACGTTGCACTCTGTCACATCATATCTTTTTCCTGCCTTCACGTTGTTCGTTCTCTCAGCTTTGTTTACAACCATAAGTTTAAAATTCGCATCATAACTTCTCCTCTGATTTTTATTCACCTGACTGACTTAGGAAGCACTTTTTTCAAGTGGATCTCTGTGCCCTGGCTGCATCTTTCTGTCATTCAGTAGCTTATGCAAATGTAGGCTAACACACCCACTCCAGCCGACTTGTTTACAGGATCATGTTAGGGTCACACTGCTCTAAACACTGACAGAGAGAAAAGCGCTTATATGGCGCCATGTATTGTTTTACATGGGTAACTCCTTAGACCTTGAATATAAGACGAGGCGTAATTTTCAGGCATTTTTCAAGGGAAAAAATATCGTCTTATATTTGGATCAATACGGTACGTCATTTTAACACCTGGAAGGAGGAAACAAAAACAAATGTTTCACATCAACATGCTGAAAGAATACATTGACAGAGACACTCAGCAAAAGCCAGTCAATGTGGTAAATACGATTGAACTGGAAAACTCTGAAGAAGATTGTGACTGCCCCTTGGATAATGAACCTGGTCCAGCCAAACTTGAAAATTCAGACATTCTTCAAAATATTGACAGCAAGTTGTCCCACCTGGGGTTCGCTATACTCGCTGTCAGGACCTGAGCGTAAGGCCATGCGAGAATATATTCAGGAAGCTCTTGCTAATGGTTTTATTCGGCCGTCCACGTCTCCTGCCAGAGCGGGATTTTTTTTTGTGGGAAAGAAGGATGACGGTCTGAGACACTGTATTGATTATAGGGGTTTGAATAAGATCACCATTAAAAACCGGTACCCCCTTCCGTTAATGAATTCTGCGTTTGAGCGTCTGCAGGAGGCGTCATTTTTTACGAAGCTAGATCTTCGTAATGCTTATAACTTGGTTTGCATTCGGGAGGGGGACGAGTGGAAGACGGCATTTAACACTCATGACGGGCACTATGAATATTTGGTCTTACTGTTCGGATTGGTTAACGCCCCCTCGGTGTTTCAGGCACTTGTTAATGACGTCCTCCGAGAGATGTTGGAGAAATTCGTCTTTGTTTATCTTGACGACACTTTGATTTTTTCTTCAACACTCTCAGAGCATAAACAACACGTAAGACGCGTGCTTGAGGCCCTCCTTAAAGCCAAGCTTTTTGTTAAAGCTGAGAAATGTGTTTTTCACGCCCAAACTGTCTCGTTCCTGGGCTTTACTGTTTCTAAGGGGTCGGTTCGTATGGACTCGGACAAGGAGGCTGCGGTCAGGAATTGGCCTGCGCCTCAGAGTGTTAAGGAGGTTCAACGCTTCCTGGGCTTTGCTAATTTTTATAGGAGGTTTATGCGTAATTTTAGCGCGGTTGCTGCCCCCATTATTGCGCTCACCAAGAAGAATACCTCCTCAGCGTTCTCTTGGTCTCCAGCAGCTGCTGCTGCCTTTCAGGAATTAAAGAAACGTTTTAGCTCAGAGCCCATTCTGGTTTTGCTCGATCCCTCCCTCCCATTTGTTGTGGAGGTAGATGCTTCAGAGGTGCGTGTGGGTGCTACTTTGTCCCAGCGCCCTCGTTGGGATAATAAGCTACACCCATGCGCATACTTCTCCCGGTCTTTGTCCGCAGGGAACGCAATTACAGCATTGGTGACCGGGAGTTATTGGCGGTCAAGCTGGCGCTTGAGGAGTGGCGCCACTGGTTGGAGGGGGCTGAACACCCCTTTGTGGTGTGGACCGACAATAAAAACCTCCAGTATATTCAGCAAACCAAGCGACGTAATTCCCGGCAGGCGCGGTGGTCATTATTCTTTAACCGCTTTGATTTTACACTGACCTATCGCCCGGGCTCTAAAAACATTAAGCCTGATGCCCTGTCACGGATTTACGACCACTCTGACCACGATCCTACCCTGGAGCCAGTTATCCCGGCTGCTCAGGTTGTTGCACCCATTCAGTGGGAGATTGAGGCAGTGGTTCAGGAGGCTTTAAAGACTGACCCTGGTCCTGGGGGGGAGTCTCCTGGCTGTTTGTTTGTGCCGCCTACAGTTAGGCCACAGGTCCTCCAGTGGGGACATTCTTCCCACTTGGCTGGGCACCCGGGGGCCCATCGGACCAAGCAGTTCCTGGCCCGACGTTTTTGGTGGCCTGGTATGATGAGAGACATTTGGGAATTTGTTGCTGCTTGTGGCACATGCTCCAGGAACGAGACTTCCCACCTCCCTCCCTCTGGTCTGCTGCGACCTTTGCCCGTTCCCAGGTGCCCTTGGACGCATATTGCGTTGGACTTCGTAACGGGGCTGCCTGTATCTGACGGCAACACGGTCATCCTGGTCGTGGTTGACCGTTTTTCTAAGGCTGCTCATTTTGTCGCGCTACCCAAGCTGCCTTCAGCGCGGGAGACGGCCCTTCTTGTGGTTAATCATGTGTTCCGGCTGCATGGGCTTCCACAAGATGTGGTCTCTTACCGAGGCCCTCAGTTTACGGCCAGATTCTGGAGGGCATTTTGCAAGCAGTTAGGGGCCACTGTGAGTCTCTCCTCTGGGTTTCACCCAGAGACCAACGGGCAGACTGAACGTACTAATCAGTCTTCAGAAAACACTCTTCGATGTTTGGCGGCGGATAATCCATCCTCATGGAGTCGATTTTTAGCATGGGCCGAGTATGCCCATAACTCACTGAGTAATTCCTCCACGGGTCTTTCTCCATTTGAGACTCAGCGTGGGGACGCTTCTGTCCAGAAGAGGAAGGTCCGCGGAAAAGGCAAAATACAGCGCGATAAGATTCAGAGGGGTTAAACTCCTCATGGAGTCGATTTTTAGCATGGGCCGAGTATGCCCATAACTTACTGAGTAATTCCTCCACGGGTCTTTCTCCATTTGAGGCTCAGGTGGGTTACCAACCCCCGCTGTTACCTGAGACTGAGAATGATTCTGAGGTTCCCTCGGTCAACCATTTCATTCGTCACTGTCGGTCGGTTTGGACCAGGGTCCGTTCTTCTCTGTTGCTCGATCCTGGGTACATAATCTGAAGCCAAAACAACACCAAAATACTTCTGAACAGAATTTAGACATCCCTATCGATGATATCATGTAAAGAATTTACATTCAAACGACTTTCACGACATGTTTTCTCACGAAGGTTTGTCATTTACAATATAGATGGTCATTTACATTATCAAGTCAATAGCATTATATTCGGCGCAATGTTTCGAAACTCAGACATATTAACAAAACTTCCTTTCGATCTAGCCATCGAAAAACATGATAGAGATTTCGGATCGTCGGCATGGTGAATCTCTGACGCTTGTTTTACACTAACACAGAGTCATTTACACCAATCAGTGTAAAAATGGCAAAAACTTACTTTTTTTTTTTTTTTATGTAGCTCAGGTCCTCCGACCCAAAACAGTGTGGGGACGCTTCTGACCAGAAGAGGAAGGTCCGCGGAAAAGGCAAAATACAGCGCGATAAGATTCAGAGGGGTTAAAACGGTGTTTGGGCTGAAATCCTCCCGTGTTGCTTTGGATAATGTAAATGTCAGATAACGTAAATTGCATAAATATAATATTTTGGGCTGTGGAGACGCTGTTATATATGTCAAAGTGAATCATAGTTATGTTTCGTTGTGTTTTGGACCAACTGGATGGGTTTAAAAGGCTGGAAGTACCAAGGAACAATCAGGTTTGGCACCACGTCGATAACGTAAGTGACATTCTTAAACCGTACGCCGTCGAAGTCATGATACGATCAGTCACCACCTCGAACTCAGTACCTATAGGGTTACTTTTGCTTTATTTCCTTAATAACTGCTTATTTGGCTATAATATTGAGCATAAGTGGAGTGTTTAATGCTTATTCTAGATTATGTTACTGATAGCTGTTCAGGGATAATGTAAGTGACATAATTTCATGGACATTTTACCTAGGAATGCTATGGACACAGGGTCAAGAGCAGGAATTTTAATTTGGTATGTCACTAGTGCTGGGTATCATATGGATGATACGGTACGATATATCGTATCATATCATTGATACGATACACGATATTTATCGCGATACATCAACATACACAAACCTTTTTAGAACATAGTCTTTATTCAGATAATACAAATAAATCCGTAGAAGTTAATGTCTTATTTAATTCTTTATTGTTTTATTCAGTAAGATAAATCCAGAAAACCATTAGTTGAACAATAGAAATGGTTCATTTTTCTTGTATATTCATATGACCTTGAGTTAAGCATTACAAATAGTCCATATTTCACTTTTATTATCATGACCAATTGTCTCTTGCAGCCATGTTGCTTCATATTTTTTCATGTTGCTTCGAATATTTGTTTGTACCTTTCAATTTTGAAGATTCAAAAATGAATAATTAATAATTTTTGCTTTTAATTCTTGTTGAAAATTCGTCCCCATAAGTTAAAAAATAACACATTTATTTCTTTTTTATGAGGCATTAGCCCAGCTGTATTATTGCCAGCATCCCCTGGAGACATAAGTGCTTAAATATTACTTATGTTCTGGAGTCACATTTCGACAAGCTAACACAGTTCACTTCAATTCAGAGCGCGTCATTGTAGTCTGATCCACGGCCCAAATATTCTTTGCTCAGATTAGCGCTTGACTACCAATAGAGGTCTTGATTATAGTACCGTGTAACAGTCTGATATTTCCCGGTATACTCGTTTCTGACAATATGCACAAGGAGAACTCACGATAGAAATTTTATGAAGCCAATTGTCAGACAGAAAGTTGATAAAACTCATCGTTATTGCCATGGGGAGTCCCTGGTATCCAAGGGTTAGACAAAACAATTTTCGTCAAACCTTTATTACATTTGAACCGGTTTTGTTATGAATGGTCACGACGGAATGGCGAGGCTTACCGACTACGGACGGATGTGGCTGCACTTCAATTTTGTGTGTACGGTGCAAGTGGCTTGCGAGGCGACTTGTGTTTCCTCCCTTGCTTGAGACATCTTTGTCACAGAGGTTGCATTTACCACCGAGAGGAGTTTTTGCAAAGTGATTCCACACCTTGCTTTTGACGGTAGGCGGCATATTTGCGATCTTTGCGATTTGTATGATACGGAATGACACAGCCAGGGGATGACGTGCAGTGTCACTTTGTGGGAATGAATGGTAGCGGACCCTGCTTGCAACCACATGAATGCCAGGCATCCCGGGATTAGTTACACCAAGGTTTTCGTCGGGGTATAGGAATTTCCTCATGAAATGTTTCAAATTAAAATTCATATTGTCCATTATGTGGACTGATGACACTATAGACGCAGGTATCGCTCCCATTCTCGAAAGGGTGAGCGAACATCATGCACACCATATTCCGATTAAGGTCCATATTCGGGTTAAGGTAATATTCCGAGTAAGATGTTTATATGCGCTGAGCGATGGGAATATTCCGTATACATGTTAATTAGCATATCCACCACTTGGACATCAACTCCACGCTCTTAGCCATTGCCATCGCCAGCGGTCTCTGTCCCAGAATTTCATCCATGACCGCGAAATAAATGAAACTGGCTGGATTAGGCCGCTGGTATTTTGTTTTTGGCAGTGGCTATTTTTTTCGCCATTTGTGAGCTTACTGTAATTTGCTATTCTTACGAACTCCCGTATCCGCATGCACAATAGGAAATTCGGCCTCGGAAAGAAAATGCTACTCAACTGGGTTGAAAACATCCCGCTTTTGCTGCGTGCCTTGTGATTATCATTACTAGAGCGGCTAGCCGGCTTACACTTTAAGTTATAGTCAGGATGTCCTCTACTCAAGTTAGGTAGGTAGGGTTAGTTATTAGCCAGCTAACTTTGCCAGCTTTCCATCTAACTCATTAGCCAATTTGTACTCTAGAATTTCTTGCAAGGACAAACTTTGTGCAGCTATCAGCTCTTCTACACGACACAAATCACTACTGACTATTGATTGTGGAGAGTGACGACCTGACAGTTCCCCAAATATTAGCGAGCAAACGTTGAACCTAAAATTACACTCCCTTAACTACCTAACCCGTTAGCTAATTAAGCAACTAGCAGGAAATCATAAGTAATGTTTCAGCCGTCCCGCTAGCTAACGTCAGCTGATACATTATGGCTGATGCCGTGGTATAAGCATAGACTGTATAAATCAGTCTATGGGTCCAAGTCCAGATTTCCTACATTGTGCATGAACATACGGAAGCTCGTAAGAATAGCAAATTGGAGTAACATTACGACTGGCGTAAAAATAGCCACTGCCTGTATTTTTTTCGCTTGGGAATTTGCCGCCTTCAGAGTTTTCCAGCGATGCTTAACTTGGTTGGCAGTTCACACAAAACCAGCCTCTCTCCACTTCTCGCACACCTTAAAGATATCGTTGTTACGGTGCTTTCGCCCATCGATACATTCCATTATATCCATGTCTTTCATTATCTGAATGCACACAGTCGTCTCCTCTTCGCTCTAAAAATGCAAATTCCTTGCGAATTGAACAAGCGCAGATGTAATCGAATATTCTGTTCGGGGGCATTTTACGGTTATTGCATGCGTTTACATTAAAGGTACGCAATCGGAATATTCTCATATTCCGATTAATACAGGAATATGGGATGCATGTAAACGCAGTCAATGTAAAATAATTTCGATGATGCCTCTGGAATAAGTTGTTTGTTACGTTTTTTGCGTAATGACTCATGTGTCGGCAGGCATAAATTATGCGCGGCAGGGTCGGCTTTTACTCGGCTGTTTCCGGATCGGAGGTTCATTCATCGTTTTACTACATGGGAATTTATAGTAAACAGGCGAACCAATCGTAGTGCAGAGAGCGCACACCTCATTTGCATTTCTCCGGCCCCAGATTGGTAACCATGGTAGCGCATGACGAGGCTGATTTTAACTTCCAAATATGGTCGGGGACCCCGTAACAGCTTCAGCTTGGATATGCCGCTTCTTTCGCAACAAAAGTATCGTTTCTGGCAAGATTCACCGAGAGAAAAAACAATGTATACGACAGCAAGAATGTTTCAGATCGTAGTTAGATTGAATGATGTTAAGTTTGTTAGTGTCATTGTGCACAGTTCAGTCACCAGCGTGGCCTGCAGTTTTTGGAAACTAGCAAACGGTAGGTGAGAAATGATTCGGTACGTGTATCGTTTCCGCACGAATTTGACAACCGGTTATCGCATCGCAACGTTGGTACCGGTGATACGGTATACCGCGTACCGGTACCCAGCACTATATGTCACTATGGCTAAAACTCTCCCTCTAAAGTATAAACTTAGTTTTCATCAATAATAAGTGGTCTACATGCAAAAAAACGTGTAATCATGTATACATTGCCTGTGGACATGCTTAAATTCTGGTATTTAAGGTTTTGTGAAGGGGGAAATAATGGTCATAGAACCATGAAAGTAATATGTCCTTGGAGCTCCACTCATGCTCTTTCCATTAAGCTTATAATCTTAGATGAATTCCGATTTTTAGGGATTTTATAGGCAGTGGACAAAATAAGAAGGAGTGTGGTCGTTTTCGTGAGCCACACCCATATTCTGAGGTATTTTTTCAAAGTTTTTTTTTTAAGGTGATCAGAATGCAATAAAAACAATGGAAACAAGTGTTACCAGGCGAAACAAACGTTTCCCGCCAGCACTTATTGTAGTGCTTTCAAAACTGATTTAAGTTGGACAGCATGACCTCAGTTGTTTTCAAGTAAACGTCCTTTGAAAATCCGCGCGACCTTCAGTCACTCCAAGTCAAAGGAAGCCTCCACTCTTAAAGTAAATATTGCTTAAAATGCTCTTAATGTACTGAAAAGAAGATATTTTGGACAAAAGAGTACTCTTCTCACCCAAATATATATTTTTCGGCCTCCAAAAAAGGCCCTCGCGCTGGTTTGAACTTCCTGCGGGCCGCTATCTTGATAGGCGCGCAAAGCAGTCTGGGTTTGTGATGTAACGTGGTTGCTCGGCTCTCTGGATATCAGCCATATCACAGCAAAATGCCTCATGGCGTTGCCTTCGATTGCAGTAATCAGGCCAAAAACAAACCAAACGATCCCAAAATTCGGTTCCACATTTTCCCAAGAGATGAAGAACTACACCAGGCGTGGATTCATGCTGTCGGGAGGACATCTCTATGGGTCGTTACGCATGATAAATGCAGCATGTTTCCTAATCGCAACATTGTCATGTGGCATAAACCACTTTTTGTGGTTTAGGGCCCCTTGGAAACGTCAGAGCCCATAGAATCAAACGGCCACCCACAAAGTCTTACTGACAGCATCACAAGCTGCTCAGAGAGGAAAAGCAAGCGGAATGCTGAGGAAAGAAAAAAAACATTCTTGGAGACTGACAGATCTAGTTTCGTTTTAACGCGGACACATCGAGCGAACAATAGCAAGCGCAGGTTTACCCTCGAACAGTTTTTTTTATTACAAAATATCAAAGGTAAGAATTTTTTTTTTGCTCATCTCTGTAGACTGTAAAGTGTATGCCTGCTGTTCTTTGAGTGTGGTGTCGGTTTAAAATGACAAGGCATATATTGTTGGATTCTGTGGACGTTCTTCTTTCATTTGAGGTATCGTTTGTATGCATAGCACAAATTCAAGAGAAATTCTTGCGACTCGGCGCTGATATGATTTTAGCCTGTGTTTTGCTGTATGCTTATTTACTTGCTTGGTGCTTGAATTGTGTTCAGTTGAGGTAAAATGGTCAACATGAGCTTTTTGCCGAGTTTCTTTGCGTGAAGTGGATATGCCGCATGACAATGTTGCGATTAGGAAATATGCTGTATTTATCATGCGTAACGACCGGTAGAGATGTCCTCCCGATAGCATGAATCCACGCCTGGTGTAGTTCATCTCTTGGGAAAACGTGGAACTGAATTTTGGGATCGTTTGGTTTGTTTTTGGCCTGATTATTGCACTCGAAGGCAACGCAGTGAGGCATTTGCTCAGCCATTGCAATATGGCTGATATCCAGAGAGCCGAACAACCAAGTTACATCACAAGCCCAGACTGCTTCGCGCGCCTATCAAGATGGCAGCCCGCAGGAAGTTCAAACCAGTGCGAGAGCCTTTTTTGGAGGCTGAAAAAAATATATTTGAGTGAGAAGAATACTTTTTTATTTTTAAGCATTATTTACATTAAGAGAGGAGGTTTCCTTTGAAGGTCATGGTGTCAAATGAAAGCCCATATAGGAGTTCCTATGTGCTCATACTAGTAAACATCTGTCTACCTGCAACTGGTTTTGTGCTATAATGTCACAGTTTTGTGATGTTGTGCCTATTACCCTTAGTAATTACTTTATGATTGTAGCTTCCTCCGGTAAAATGAAAGCTCCTCCATCAAAACATAGATATATATCCTATAGAGACTTAAAAAGAATGGATTTTAGATTATTTTGTGATGAACTTCAGCATCTATCATGGTTAGAAATTCACTCTGAATCTGATGCTAAGATAGCATATGACCATTTCATTTCCATGTATAAAGATGTTTCGGATAAATATGCACCCTTGGATCGCAAGAGAATTAGAAAGAAAAGTGTTCCATGGATAAATTAGGAAATTCTTGTGTTGATGCGGCAAAGAGATAAATGTAAACAGAAAGCCCGGTTATCACGTGTATCATCCGATTGGGATGAATATAAGTATTTGCATAAACAGGTCACTATGAGGATACGGAAAGCTACAAGGGCATACATAACTCAATTTATACTTGATAATAAAGGTAATGCTTCAGAGATATGGAAGATTTTACATACATTAAGACCTAATACTAAATCAAATAATAATCTGAAGAGTATTCTTATTGATGATGTGGAAATTGTTGGTTCTAGAAATATTGCAGATATTATGAACAGACATTTCACTACTGGGTCTATGAAGTTAAAAAATAATGCTCAGTTTGAGTCTGATGGAGATATTCTGTCATACTTGAACGAGGCTTGAAGTATGTTCTCATTTCATCAGGTGTCTGCTAATGAAGTTTTAAGGTGTTTCTCTGATATTTCAAGCAATAAAATATCTGGATTAGATGGTATACCAATATTTGTTTTAAAGGATTCGTTAAGATACATTCTTGAACCTTTAGCATATGTTATTAATTTGTCTGTATCTCAAGGTCAAGTTCCACTTGATTTGAAAGTTGCAAGAGTTTCACCATTATATAAAGGTGGTAATTTGAAAGATCCTGCTGATTATAGACTAATATCCATGTTACCTGTTTTATCTAAAATTTTGGAAAAACTAGTTTTTAAGCAAGTGTATAAATTCATTTCTGACAATGATCTTCTTTCTGATAATTTGGATTTCACCCTAACACTCAACTGGTACAGCCCTTATCACTATCACTGAAAATATCCGTGAGCATCTGGACGCTGGTCGTGCTGTTGGACTTGTGACCCCGATTTAAAGAAAGCTTTTGATATGGTATCCCATTCTGCTTTCTTGGACAAGCTTTCCAAGCTTGGATTTGACAATTTGACTGAGAATCCTTGCGTCAATATGCTCAAGTTCAAACACAGCACAGCTATACAAGTGCCAAATCGACCAGTGAATATATAGTCTGTTGAGCTAGTGCCGTGGATAAGGCGGAGCGTTTGGACCTGAGGTTCGATATCCGGTTATACATGTGACATTTCAGAGCAAGGAAATACATTTTTTTGTATAAATAAATAATAATTAATCAATGCATTCCCATCCCATCAAAGCCATCTTCCTGAGTTACTTTGGGGATCACGTGACTTACACTACGGTTTCTGCATCCAGTGCAAGGCCTCCATTGTTGAGTTTGCGGCCCAAAAGACAAGGAAAGTGACCATCACCTAATCAATGAATGGTGAGCAGGAATCTGATGTTTTAAAGTTATACTGCAACATTTTTTTGACTGACTAGTATTAGAAAATATACTGCATCGTAATCAAATGTTAAACTGTCGCGGGTGTCAGTGGATACTACGTCTTTGTTAATCTGATATTTTTCCATAGAAATGAGTCAAAATAAGCGATTGTCAACAGTGAGCGTGAGCCATTAGGTATTAGTTTGTTGAATTGTAATTCGTGACACACTGTCATACTTCAACATGCCAAGTGACCGCTGAGCTGATTTGATGATAAAAGCCAATCGTTGTGCAGTTGATTTTTTTCCTTTGAAAGATTATGATATTCAAAAAATCATAGTTGAAATTATTGCCACAATAATGCTGTTTTAGTCTAAAAATGCGTGTCATTTCACCGGGTATAACTAGAACAGCTATGTGCTTGCAGCCTGACACGATTAATGCGCGTGTATGTGAGCAGGGCCTCGCGCATCAAGTCGGCGCAGGGCCTCGCACTGACTGCGCTGACTGCAGTGGGTGATTTATTAACGCGTAGTGAGTATAGGTCTACTGTTTGAACGCACACGTCATTTTCAATTCTTTAGTAACAGAAATTGGGCTGATTTTGTATCAAAATAGGCTATATATAACGAAAACAAAGACATTCTATGTAAAGATTTATGCTCAGCAGCCTGGGCACCTCCATGTAGTCAAAATGGTACGATCTTGGTCACATAACAACATTTTCCGACGATTCGACTATGAGGTTGATCGTCGAATCAGACTCCTCCGAATCGAGTAGTCGACTATTCCAGGTCACCCCTACTAGGGACTAAAAAAAAAAGTATAGGCTTCTGGTGACAAACCTTTTATATCATATGGTGACGTTTCATGAATATAAACGATATGCAAAGGGTAAAAAAGCGTGTTACTAACAAACAGAAGACGCATGCAACCTACAGACATATTTTTCGGCAAGAAACAAACCGCACTGATCATAATACTTCACCCCACTGACTCCAGCATGGGCGACGTAATTACCGTATCTAAAATGACAATAACTGCCTTAAAGTAGAATTAAAATTTCAACGCATAAGGAAAAATGCATGCTCTCTCTACTGCAACCAATGATGTAAGCTTACATTAATTAATTGATTCAGGGCAGATGTTGCCCCTCCCATTTTTTTTGGAGCAGTTTGGCCGTTTTGCAGTATTCAGTCGGAATAAAACTTTGTCCAATATTGCTGAGATACCCAAATAACATTCTATAGGTTTGGATATTTTTTTTCCTGCCCTCTTCAAATGCCGTGATGAGGGCAAAGTTAAGGCCTCTTTTCAATTGAATTAGAATTTGAATTAGAGCTTTGTTGATAACCAATTGGAAAAATTCAATAAGGAGGGAGAAGCCGTGAATGTGAATTAGATAGTCAGCCTAAAAATGGCAGGAGAGAAGCCGAATTTCAAACGATTTTTTTTTTTTTTCCCATTACATACCGCGGCAATGATGACACTGAAAAGTGGTTTGCAGCAGTCAGGCGATGACGTTGATTTGCCAAATACCTATTTTAGACTAATGTAATGTAATTTAATTTTTTGATTATTTGTTGATATATTGCACTGGAACTGCTTAACTTTCTGTTTGATGAGCATGCCAGGCATGTCTAACAGCATTGTATGACAAATATTCCGCACCTCACTGATGTACTTGAGTACGCTACTGGTAACTGCGCTGTCAAAAAAAGCACACAGGGACCAGAGCTGAAACAGCTTCTTTGTTGTGAAGACTGGCAGCATCTCTGATTTTTAGAGAAAATCATTAATAAAAAAAAACCTTAAACATCAAGTTTTCTAAATGCTGCTGAAGATGGTATGTAGATATGGTTTAGATTTAATTTCTAATCAATTAATAAATTAGATAATTGGCATTCATACAATTTCATATTGTAGCCAGCTGACTACTTTCCCAGAAAGTGGACTATAAAGGCCTCATCAATGATTTCGCTACCATGAAACTTTGACGTATAGGATGCATTTTACATGCTTTAAATGCATGCTGTACTTGAACCTTCATGATGCCCTAATCACAAATTCACTAACTTATTCAATTACCCAATGCTTCAATGTGAGAAGTGTTGGTAATTTAATAAATTAATTACTATCGCAGCAACCAGAGTGTAACTGTGCTTCACTGCAAATGTAGCTTTTTATTTTGAACGCTGAAAACATTTTGATTAAGTGCAATCTAAAAATCTTTTCGAACATTTATGTTTTTTTTTTTTTTAGTTTTATTTTTTTCGTTTTTTTTATTATCACATTGTTTTAAATTTTGGTTCGAAATAAAGTCATTCATTCATTAAAAATAAATCAGGTTGCATTGCTGAAAAAAAATAGCTAAAATGGGAGGTGGAATTCAGAGAAAGTATTGGATTACTTAATGATTTGATTTTTTTCCCCCCATTCCTACAATATCACTATTAATTACTAAGTTGTCAATGTAGGCCATCAGTGATCTCTGTCATTTGTTCATAATTTCTAACTAATTACAGGCTTATATATTGGTCTTGATAATTTGGTAAATAAGTTGTGTGATTATTAATCAAGCAATCTTTAAGAGGAACAGCTTGAAAGTAATTATGCGTTTAAGGATCAGAGGCTCACAAACGCGATTGAAAATCCAGCAGCGCCAGAATTACCCATAGAGGAGACGTTGGGCTTTAGGATGTTAAAAGGCAATATTGCTCTCAGATGGAGTCAGATGTTCATGCGGGTGCAGGTCTATAAATCAAAGAAAATAATTATTTTGGGTGGGTGGCAGGTGAATGATTTGAGCATAAATGTAGATTCGGGTGACGTAAGAATTGATCCGCGCATATCTGTGTGCAATCTGTGAGCATGTAGGAATTTGAATGGGCGCACGTATGTGCATGTGTGTGTGTAAGTGTGTATGCATTAGTGTGTGTGCATGTGCATGTGTGTGAACATGCATGCATTGAGGTTGTGCACACTAGAATGTATGCGTGTTCATGGCTGTGTGAATTTGTTTTGGTGGATGTGACTGTGTCTGCGTGTGTGTGTGTGTTTGTATCTGTGTGACCATGTGCATTGAGTTTGTGCATGCATGTACATATGTGCATGTTTCTGTGTGTGTGTGTGTGTGTGTGTGTGTGTGTGGGGGAGTGAGCGTATGTGCAAGCGTGTGTTTGTCCAGTGCGTTGGGAGAAATCACCAGTTGTTCCATTCCATCTGCCTTAAGCCGAAAAACTGCCGCCTCTATTCACTTTAAAAATGTGACCTCCGGCATCACTATAGGTACATACCATCCTGCAGGGCGTAACATCACTTCAGCAAGTCACAGAGCAGCTCTTTTTTTGAGAGTTGCCATGTGCCCTCACTTTACTTGGTGAATTACAGCAATTCCCTGCTTTCTAATTTCTTTAGACATAAATTTCCTCTTGCAAGAAAACAAAGTGCAGCCAAAGTGTTGTGATTAATTGTTAATTACTGCTCCCTATTTTGCCAAAATCAGCACGATCATGTAAACAGATGATGCGTGAGGTTAACTGCGCTTATCCTCGCCCTTTGAACTACTTAATTTTTTTAAGAACATTCAGCATAATGTTCAAACCTTTGAGTGTTTAATCTTTCATCAACAAAAGAAAAGTTCCAAATAATGGGTTTTTTTTTTTTTTTTGCAGAAAGCCTGCTTTTTGAAGGCTGAAATCAGTATATGTGAAATAAAAGCCTTTTAGTTGGTTTTGAAGAAAGTTTAAAAAAAAATGTTTAAAGTGCTTTGTGAAACTTCTCGTATATGAAGAGCTGGTTAATTACTGTGCCAAGGCAATGAGCATTTACGTGTAAGCTAGTACATGTACAAATCATTTGATAAATTCTTCTGAGAGGGTAGGTACCAGTACCCATCCATTCATTATGAAACCCACTACATCCTGGTAAATGTCAAAGGGGAGATCTGGAGTCTATCCAATCATACAATGGGGAAAAGGAAGGAAAAAAGCTTGGAACATTCACCAATCCATCACAGGGATTACACACCATTCACTCACACAGTTACACTCATGGGCAATTTAGAGTATCCTGTGTGCCTGGCATGCACGTCTTTGGACCAAGGGAGGAAACTGGAGTACCCGGAACAGCACGCATGTGAACTCTGGGAGAACCTGCTCATTCCACACAGAGAGGCCCCAGCTCAGATTTGAACCAGCAACCCCATAGCATAGCAGCAACAGCGCTCCCCATTGGGCCACCTTGCATGAATTTTGATAACAAACTGGTTAACCAATACCAGAGATACCCTCTGACAATCTGAGAGTTCAGAGAGTTCACATTTTGGGGAGCCATTGTCCTGGAGGACTTCACCAGTGGTAGAACCCCAGTCACACTAGAGGTGGAATGAGCCGGAATGCCGTTGGAATGAAAATTCTTTGTATATTCCTGGATATTCGAAGTGGGTTCTAAAAATATTCAAGTGCATTCTGAGAGCATTCCAAATATTCGGGGCCATTCTTAAGGCCGGCCCGAATGTTTTGCTCATGCTCAAAACTTTCCAGGTGCATTCGAAGTGGAGAAATATTGAACAGCATTCGAAGTGTATTCTAACTGCGCTCTGACTGCATTATAAATATTCTTACAGCATTCCAACAGCATTCAAAACATTCTGATTGTATTCGAGGGAGAATCAAACTGCAAGCCACGTCAAATCCTGCCAGAATGTCCTGAATGCGCCTCGAATGAGTCAATATGCACCTCGAATGCATCTCGATTGCTGCAGGAATCTATTTCGATATTAAAACAATTAAGCTGGATTGCACTTCGAATGCCGTTGGAATCTTTCGATTGCCACTGGAATCGGTGGCGGCTGGTGAACTGGCAATAGGGGAGGCTGAAACCCATCCCTTAAAAATAATGATTGGTCATGACCTGTTTTCAATCATTCATTTAAATGACCATTACAAAAACTCTGAAAACTCTCAACATTATCAGGTGTGGCCAGTTTTCGTTAATAACGGATACCTGTTAACTCTCACGCATTCAACGTTAGTTTTAATGGCATATTTACGTTCCCCTGCTGTAGTCAGCAATTACTCAACGCATGTGGGACACTCGTGTTACATTCTAAGTACATTCTGAGTATTCGAGCTGCATTCTGTTTGAATTCTTGGACATTCCAACCATATACGGCAACCATTCCGGGAGCGTTCTGACTGCATTCGAGGTGAATTAGTACAGCATTCGAGGCACCTTCCAACCAGACTTCTGGTGGTGTTCAGGCAGCAATTGAACCGCATGCGTACGGCATTCGAAGTGTATTCTAAATATTCTGACTGCATTCTAACAGCACTCTAAATATTCCTACTGTGTTCCAACTACATTCAAGCTGCATTCGAGAACTAACACACCCAGAATGTGCAAGAATCATTTGAGGCGGGTTCGAAGCGCAATTTAAGTATTCAAACGGTATTCTTTCAAAGCTGTAAGAATTTTGGTCAATTTGAAATTCCCGCCGGAATGTTGCACAAATTCTTCATTCCGGCTGGTTCTGCTTTATTCCTGCTGATTTTGAATAAGTGTGAGGGGGGCATAAGGGCAGAACTACCAGAGCCCAATCAACTCGAGAGAGAGAGTACAATTGCACGATGAGATGGGGAGCTGCCTTTCAACTGAGGCCCAAAACCTATCACCAGTTGTGTACAGCCTCGCAGGTCACACCAACATACACAGCAGGTGGCATGGTCATCACTCAATTCTAGACTGTCGAGCATAGAAGAACATATATATATATATATATATATATATATATATATACATATATGTGTGTGTGTGTGTGTGTATAATATATATGTACACTGCCCGCCAAAAAAAAGTCACCGTTTGGAAATTAATGAACAAATTCTATAATTGGATCATTATTGCGGTTTTTAATATGTTTCAGCTGGCAATAATCATTTTAACCCTGACTGATGAAGCGCGTCGCTACTCATTTCTTAAAAAACATGTTGGAAGACACATCCCTTGATGGTGGAAAAGATGTTACAGTATTTCAGAGCGGGCAAGTTATTGGCCTGTATTTAGCAAAGAAAACCATGAATGACAAAAACAAGTATGAAGAATTATTTTCACAAACAAATTTGCCACCACAAAGTCCTGACCTTAAACATATTAAAAGTTATTGGGATGTGCTCAAGAAAAACCACCGAGTGGTTCAACCATTATGTCGAGAAGACAAGATCTTGGCCAAAAATTATGGCATTTCTGATCGAAAATAAATGTTCTGGCATTGCAAATAGTTGTCAAAACAATGACAAGACGAACATGCACTGTTATCAAAGCTACAGGGCTTCCAACTAAATATTTGAGTGTGTGACTTTTTTTTGGCTGGGCAGTGTGTGTGTATGTATGTATATATATATATATATGTGTACAGTCGCGCCCAAAATTATTCATACCCCTACCAATTTTGTTTTTTTTTTGAGATATTTTTTTGACAAATCAAATTTATTCTTGCACAAATGACACAGTAAGTTGACATAAGGCTGTAAGAAGTACAGTAAACAATTTTTCAAGAAATACAATACTTCTTGGTATTTTATTTGATAGATTTACAAAAAATGCCATGTCCAGAATTATTCATACCCTTTTCTCAGTAATTGATGGCAAAGCCTTTATTCATGATTACAGCCTCTAAACGCTTCCTGTGGTTGATCAGAAGGTTTCTACACGTCTGCACGGGGATTTTGGCCCACTCCTCTTTGGCAAACTTCTCCAGATCCTTAAGGTTTAAGGGTTTCTTTGCCATGACCTTGGTCCTCAGTTCTCTGCACAGATTTTTGATAGGAGTGAGGTCGGTGCTCTGGCTTGGCCACTCCAAAATGTTCACTTTGTTGTCCATTTACCATTTCTTGACAGATTTGGCCATGTGTTTAGGATCATTATCCTGTTGGAAGATCCATTCCTGCCCAAGACCAAGTTTTTTGAGGATCGACGGTGGATTGGCTGTGTTTTCACTGAGGATCTGGATATACTGGTCCTGTTTCATGATGCCATTAACTTTACCAAGGTTTCTGGGCCCATTTGCTGAAAAGCAACCCCAGAGCATTATACTCCCGCGACCGTGTTTGACCGTTGGGACAGTTTTTCAGGTTGAACACTTCACCTTTCTCATGCCACTTACACTTCTCCAACCCAGACACACAAGAGCTCGTCTAGCCTTCTCAAAACTCACCTGGATGAAGATACAAGCCTCTGGCTGTCAATGTCATGGACGATGAAACAAAGATGGAGCCGTTCAGGCACAGAGATGGGGCTTTTGTTTGGCGTAAGAAAGGTGAAGCGTTGAACCCGAAAAACACGGTCCCAACGGTCAAACACGGTGGCAGGAGTATCATGCTCCGGGGTTGCTTTTCAGCGAATGGGCCTGGAAACCTTGTTAAAGTTAAAGGCATCATGAAACAGGACCAGTATATCCAGATCCTCAGTGAAAACATTAAGCAATCAGCCGAAAAACTTGGTCTGGGGCAGGAATGGATCTTCCAACAGGATAATGATCCTAAACATACGTCCAAATCCGTCAAGAAATGGTTAGTGGACAACAAAGTGAACGTTTTGGAGTGGCCAAGCCAGAGCACCGACCTCAATCCTATCAAAAATCTGTGGAGGGAACTGAAGACCAAGGTCATGGCAAGGAGACCCTCAATCCTAAGGACCTGGAGAAGTTTGCCAAAGAGGAGCGGGCCAAAATCCCTGTGGAGACGTGTAGAAACCTTGTGATCAACTACAGGACGTGTTTGGAGGCTGTAATCGTGAATAAAGGCTTTGCCATCAATTACTGAGAAAAGGGTATGAATAATTCTGGACATGGCATTTTTTGTAAATATGTCAAAATACCAAAAAGAATTCTATTTCTTGAAAAATTGTTTACTGTACTTCTTACAGCCTTATGTCAACTTACTGTGTCATTTGAGCAAGAATAAATTTGATTTGTCAAAAAATATCTCAAAAAAACCAAAAATTGGTAGGGGTATGAATCATTTTGGGCGCGACTGTGTGTGTATATATATATATATATATATACAGTATCTCACAAAAGTGAGTACACCCCTCACATTTCGTCAAGTAATTGATTATATCTTTTCAAGGGACTACGTTACAGAAATGAAATGTATATATATATATATATATTTATACTATATATGTATACGTATATGGAACTGAGTGTTCATTCCAGTGTGGATGTAGAAGTTCCCACCAATGTGCTGCACTTTTTTTGGTTGCTTCCCCCTGATCTTTCACTCCAGTAAGTCCTGAACTGGGTGGATTTTAACCTTGTACCATTTGACAGTATATACAGAGGGTAAAACATTTCATTTTCATATAAAGCAGTGTACAATAACATGAGTAAAGCGTGTCCAAACTTTTTATTGGTACTGTGCGTAATCCAGACTTCACCTGTTCTTATTCACTTCTCTATCACGCTGATTAACTTTGCCAGCGTCCTGTTTCCAGTCTAGACTATTTTTAAACCCCTGCATTTCCACAGTTTTGTGAAGTCTAGTTTCCCCCACAGAAGTTGCAAGCTGTGTTCTGTGTCTTGGTTCAGCACATGGGTCTACACAGACAAAAATCTGGTCTATGTTACTCTGGTGTTATGTTTGTGGCGTGATAGCAAAGGTGATTAATTTGCAAGTGTATGGCTATAATGCTAGGCAGTAAAATTGTTTGTTCTGGTCATTTTAACTGGAGCTTATTGTTTTTTTTTCTTTGTAGGAAGTGCACTGTCTTTAATGATGCAGCTGTCACGCTCATATCACAATTTTGCTGGCCTATTCCTATTCCTATAACCCAGACAGGTTACACAAGTTTGCATTCCCCTTGCCTCCATCATTTCAAAACACCACAGCATTCTCAACTACAACGTAGAAAATTCAAAAAATTTAGCCGCTTGCTTCAGCGAGAAAAGTTGAAGAGGTTGGCTTATGAAATGAAGGTGCTTGGAAACTGAGAGGCAAAGGAAATTGCTGAAGAAATGTAGAAAAACTGCTGAGATGTAAACACAAGACTTTAAAGCTGAAAGTAATTGTTTAAGGAATTGTGACTTTTCAGCTGCATCATGACCGAGTCTACTCTTCTTCAACCCAGCTGTAAAAAAAAAAAGGTCAATTGGAGTCAATGAGGTTGACGCATTTCTCTCTATGGCTCTGTGCATATCTAGGTCAACGCAGTACATGCTGAGAAACTACCCTTATAGCGGAGCAAACATGGCAAGTCACATTGGCAGACTACCGCAGCTGTTGTTGCTTAAAGCTCATTGTCAGTGTCTCCCCCAGTCCCTAACTATACAACGCTGACCTGGCCAAGTAGTGAAATGCTACTATTCGCAGCTCTCTGTTCATTTCTGTGCGCTGTGTGTTCGCAAGCTAAATAGCTAATAATCGTAAGCTGCAAGATATCGTTAACACACGTTGTGATATTATTCACAGCTCCCTTTTTATTTCTGTGCTATTGTTCGCTAGTAAGCTAGCGAACACACAGTTCACAGAACGTGTTCAAAACGGGTCGAACTTGAGCGTTGAACTTGCCATCACTGCAGATGACATAATCAATAGCTAGCTAACGTTAACTATTAAACTACTCAATGAGTATGGAAAAGCTACATCTGCTGGCTTAGCAAGGATGGCAGTTACGGTCATTTTGATAATATTTTGCCTGTTTTATATACGATCGTAAATATATCTAGCTAGTGCAAAAAGTTTCTTGTATATACTGGAATAGGAGCTCGAGCAATTGTTTTCTGCTTTGCAATTTTTTACTGTAACGTGTTCTCATGGACCCGCCCTGCAAAAAGACCGGTCTTTGCTACCCTGAATGTGCTCTCTTGGAGCTGGTTTGAGCGACTGAACAAATATCGATAGCGAAAAGTGTTTCACTGAGTTTGATGCAGAAAAATGAGATTTGTCTAACACTTGTATCAATCTTAATCCGAACAGTGATAATGCTGAGGCCAGGAAAAAGTCCAGCAGAGGGCAAAATTGAAACTCAATACAGCTATGCCACAATTTTGCTGAGCCATTTGAGTTGATGTTTAAAAGCATTTGGTCCAACGGAGATTTTAGCTAAGGCATCTCTTACATATTACTGCCTCTACCTCAAAGATTTTAAGTCCAATCTACAAAATGGAGGTACCATACTGAAGAGGAGAGTCTGTTGAGCAAAATATGTCAAGATTGTGCGTGTAGCGCCAAAAATGTGGGAACACGAGCAAGTTATAAAACTGTCTTTCAGCTTCCCAACCGGAATTTTCTTGTCTGATTTAATATAGGAGTTAATAGAGTTTCGGTTAGTGCTCCCGTCGCTTTTAGGCTCATACTGTCAAAACTGTCTGTCGGCTATCTTGCATAGTTACATTTTTGTGACCAGCGCAACTTTTGCTACAACTTGGATATAAAAATATTTATGTGGAGTGAAAACTGTGGGAGTTAGATTAAGTTTAAGAGAAGACCTCTTTACGATTTTACAGCTGTTCGCCACTCTAACAGTGACGTCGCCACACGATAAGTTCCCAGTATGTATTGCAACAGAAATTATTTTAAAAAAATTATAATTAAAAAATTATAGAAGTTATGAAAAATTTGAACAGTGAAAAAATTATACAAGCTTAACTTAACATTTTGCAGTTTGATTCACATTTCTTGGTAAAAGTATGACAGAGTAAAAAAATGGCAGAAAACAGCTGAATCTACTGAATCAGCACAAAAATGGCTTGATTTAATAGGACCCCAAAAAATGACATTTAAAATTAAATATTTCAAAAACTAAAAATAAAATTAAAAATCTGTACAGATGCAACGTAATTCAGAATTAGCTGAATTTTTTGAAGTTTGAACCGAATCAATAAAACGGTGTAGGAGGGTTAGTCAGCTAAATTTAGGCGGAAGAAGAAAAAAAGAAGAAGAAGAAGAAATAAGAGAATAGAGTGCGTTGCTTTGCTGAAGCAAGCACACAACAACAACAACAACAATAATAATAATAATAATAATAATAAAAATCATTGAAGCAAGCTCACAATTACCTTGTCGTTCCCTCAATAACAGTGTTTCCCAACCCTCTCTTCAGGACTCCCCAGCTTGATTCAGGTATCTGATGTATTCTGTCCCAAGCACAACTGATGTAACTAATCAAGCTCTTGTTTATAAGATGCATAAGATATATTTTATTGAAATGATTGGGGTCATCTTGATTTGACCCATCCTAATTGAGCAGAGGACAGCCACAGTGCAGTGCCACGGTCCAACTTCAGTTCTATAGCCCGAGCCTCAGTCAGGGGCAATGCCAGGAGTGTTCTTATAGTGTATGTTTATTTAGGGTGGGGGAACCAGAGTCTTGGAAGAAACCCATATGAACATTGGGAGGACATGCAAAATCCACACAGCAAGGTCCTGGCTGAGTGGCACTTGAACCCAGAGCCTCCTTATTGCAAGCCAACAGTGCTAACCATTGCACCACCAAGCCACCCAATGCTTCACTCCAAGAACATGTACTGTAATAGCTGACTGATGTAATAGTTGTGACCCTCACTTTAAACTCATTCTCAATAACAGCATCTAATAAAAATCCAACATGAAATATAAATCTGAGTGAACCAAACCTCTAAGCCATTGGACTGGCTGTAAAATCCTATTTTATGTTAGAGGCTGGATGCATTTCTATCGAGTCTCATTGTGTTATTCCATTAACTAATAACGGCATATATCCCATGCAAATATGACAGCTCATCTTTGAAAACTGTCACTCACTATAACATTTCTCTCGTGCGGGTGCTCTGGCATCCTTGATATCCTTGACAATTTACTTATAATTCCTATAGCAAACCCTGTCACTCTACCTATAATAAGGCAGCCTTGACAAGGTATAACCATGTATCATGCATGCTTGCTAGACAACCCAGCCCTTGCTAATGCATCATCACCATTCACAATACACTATTTCAAACATCTAATATGGCAAATGGTCAAACTGCTTATTAGAAATCAGCCTTTCCTGAAATCATGCATATTTTCTTGCAAAGTTTTTAAAGACAAATCAAATCTATCCACAAAATATTTTGATTAAGCGCATACTTAAGCCTTCATAAATAATTATTAATTTACTACTAATTATCATTGTAAAGCATATGGGATGCTGAAGTATGTGTGTTTAGACTGTCAGGCCCACCTTGGACCTTGAATAATTGTTAGCGTTGGTTAAAAAGGAGACAACTTTTTGCAACTCCTCTGATAGTCCACACTTGCCAGTGACGGGGAATGATTAATGCAGGGCTCATTGCAATACAGAAAAATTACCATGTCTCAAATTTCTAAGTAAAAATCCTGAAAGAATTTGAGTGTTGTTCTTTTCAGTGAAACAGCAAATGTGGCTGGCTACTTACTGATTGATAATGAACCCTTTAATAGTGTCATGAATCATATGATCATACTTTTGTGTGATTGCTAGAGGTGTTTAAGTAACTTTTGCTTGTTCTGCATTTTTTAATGTTTTCATTAAATGGATATCAAACTCAGAAACCTCAAGCTTTGAAACTAACAAGATTTGAGTGTATTATAATGAAGCAGCTGGTCTGCACATTTTGTATAAAAGTCCCCATGGGGAATTATACATTTTTCTGTAAGTCTGAGTTTTTTTTATAATACTTAGAACTAAGAACTTTGTTTTCCATACTTAGGCAGCCCATGGCCTACTTAAGAGTGAATGCACACAAAAATCTAGCAAGAGGTGGCCACAGCTGAAAAATCAACCTACCCTAATTTTGAGTTTATGAGAAGCGATTGGTGAGTTTTAAAGGGTTCTGGGGTTTATTTTTAAATTCTAGTCGAATTTTGTGTGAAAAACGGGATTTTAGAATTTCGCCGGTCCATGACTAGAAATTTGGGTCAAATACACTGGCCTGAAAAACTTGCTTTCTGAAGCCAAACAACGCATTTTCCTCACTTAAAAATGCCTAATTTGCACAAAACAGACATCAAACAATTAATCTTTGACAGTTTCCATTTTTAGAGGATTTTTGTGACAGCTACAGTACAGTCGCCGTTAAAACCAAAGAAAAGGTTGTTAATCTGTCAGTAGGGGGGGCGTTAGGCTGTCGGTAGGACCAGGAAATCTTGTCGTTAGCTGTGCGGTAGGACAGGCGTCTTGACGCGCACGAAGACAAAAGAAGACCTCCCGCCGCCTACCACGCACGCGGTAGCTGGGCGATAGCCCGTTAGCCAGGTGTTTGTTTAATCATAAATGAGCCACGAGGGCGGTTGGGGCGGTCGTGTTGACAGTAGTCCGTACATGTAGATAATCCCACAGCTTTTTGGCGATTTATTTCCATATATGAATGCAAGAGTAACATTAGCCAACATAAAATATTGATTTGCTTTGGCGGGGGTGATGTCACCGGTAGTCATTTCTGCAAACCTTTTTATATTAGACGATACAGTTTGCTCAACCTGTGCTATTATTTAAAACTTTAGTGCGGTATAATACGCAATTGGATTATTAAATATCATGCTATTTTTGGTGAGGATTTTGTTCGTCAGTTAGCCTATCATTTCTGCAATATTTTATGTTCGGAGATAATGTGTGCTTTTATGTACTATTATTTACACTCAAGTGCCGAAATATATTATTTTTCCTGTTGCAAACCTGTAATTTAGGAGCTTATATCCATTCCTATATCGAAGATTACTCGCACCCCGTCTCAGTAAAATTCATCTACGGAAAGAACTTGAATGTTTTTCGAATCATATACTGTTTCGTTTTAAAATGCTAATAGGCAATTTTTAACCAATTTTTCATGACAAAACGTTTTGCATCGTCTGTATTTGTTTTAATGATTTGTCATAACCATTCAGATGTTCAAATATAATGTTCGCAAAGCTTGCAACTAGAAAAGAATTGTGTACAATATGAATTTAGTTCGACCATAACGAATGCACTAAAAAAAAAAAAAAAAAAACAAGCAAAATAAACTATTTGTGGAACCTTACACAGGTTATTTTTAGTAAGCTTATTATATATCAATCAATAAGGAAAACGCAATTAAAAAAAGATCTGCTCAATATCTTATCTCTAAAGGACAATAACTAAATGTCACTTAAAACTGAATGGCTCTTTCGTAAACTGAATTCAGGGAATTAAAAGTGGATACACCTGGCACTGATTCAATGCAGCTCAGTTCGCGTCATGTCTATTTATTACTCATTGTCACCCTAATAATCCCTTTAAGCTCATTGTAGCCTTTTAAAGAATTAATGACCTGCTCAGCGCGTGGCAGAAATTTCCTATAAAATGCTCAACCATAAACTGACATATCACATTCACAACTATGGAACCTATCACGATATGACGCATTTCCCCACAGTTTAGGATGAAGATTGACTCCTTGGCGAGAGACAACCTCACACCTCCGCAGATCCGAAAATGCATAGCCTAATTTCGGAGTATAACGTGAGCATAAGCTCACAGGCTATTAAGTTGTATATTGCCAATTTGTTTATTTATTTTGCGGTTGGCTTTTCAAAACCAATAAATCAATTGCGGCACACTTCGTTGAAGGTCTACCCACAAACTCTCAGAATCACAGTCTCTGCAATAAAAAGACATATTTAAAATACCAAAAAAATTCCTTCAAGAATACAATTGCTTATATTACCCTGTTGAATTTATCATATTTTTTTTTTCTTGTTCATGCTAGGCTTTTTAAACAGAGGAAATGATCAGCCACACGATTTCCAGAGGTCGCATAAGCTCTCACTTCCACTTTCACTGCAAGAGAAAATAAAAAGATGTTAAAATACATAACGGCAAACACAAATGTAATTCTAACAGTCAAAATGCCCTCTATTCTATAACTTACACGCGGTACTACATTTAGTTCCGCGGAGCCACATTTGGCTATTCCTGGTGGTAAATTGTCCTGTGATACGGCTCATTGGTCAGCAGTGTGAAGTACCGCGTTATCGCGCGTTAGATCGTGGTTAGAAATGGGTTAGAAGGGCGAAATGTCCGAGGTAACTGGGCGTTAACTAACGCCGTCGGTTTTAACAGCGACTGTACTGTAATTAGTGCATTCTCGTGGAGTCAAATAACAACAAGGTGGTTTACCGTGAAAACTAGAATGGCTCTAGCACTGGGGGCAGTGATTTTCATTGCTTCAAAATCAGGATGTACAAAGTTGAAACATGATATTTCAAATATATCAAATCATTTTTTTGGCATCTTAAGTGAGCGCCTTAGAAATTGCCCACGAACCCGGCCCAATTCTGTCAAATTTCCTTGGTGAGTGAATGTTTACTTGACCCTTTTGTTTTTAAAAGCGAAGTGCGAAATCCCCAATAAAACACAAAACAATAACATGAAATACAAAGATAATAGTTTGGTTTGACTTATTTTCCAAGAGTGGTCGCTCACCGGCAATTCTGGACGGATTCATACTCTGCTTAGGCATTCTTTGGTGTTCAAAATACCAGGACGAAGGGTTCGTTATGCATTATTCACATGTCCAGCTGCGGTATTTCATAATGCAGGAAATCTCAAAAATGATCACCAGACACAAATGATCCACTGCTATTTTCATAGTTAGAACCTCTGGAATCTAGTTTCTAATTGAACTCCTGAAAGTGCTCTGCGATGAATCCCGAAATGATCGAGTCTCCATTTGAACCGAACAGCCGAGCTCGATTGTATGGCGGGCTGTCAAATAAGCCTGCCAATTTTCAACCCTTGCGTGACATGTATTGCACATCATTTCATTCGCTAGAAATGGTGTGCGCTGCGAAATAGCGGGGACAAAGTGTAAACTGTGAATAAAATCAAAACGCAGTGACTTTCAAATAACACCAGCCAGTATTTTATTCATAATAAAACAGATAACATAGCAAATGTTGAAACTGAGAAATTTTACAATTTTATCCACAAAATGAGCTCATTTCAAATTTGATGGCTGCTACAGGTCTCGAAAAAGCTGGGACAGGGGCCTGTTTACCATGGTGTGGCATCCCCTCTTCTTTTTAACACGGAGTGGAGGCATCGGGGCATTGAGGAGACAAGTTTCTTGAGTTTAGCCATTGGAATTTGATCCCACTCTTGTTTAATACAGGCTTCCAGCTGCTGGAGAGTTTTGGGTCTCCTTTGAGGGACTTTTCATTTAATTATGCACCTAACGTTTTGAATCGGTGAAAGATCAGGACTGCAGGGTGGCCAGTTCAGCACACAGACTCTTCTACTATGAAGCCATGCTGTTGTAATAGCTGCAGTGTGTGGTTTTGCATTGTCCTGCTGAAATACACAAGGCTTTCCCTGGAATAGATGTCGTCTGGAGAGGAGCATATGTTGCTCTAAAACCTTTATATACCTTTCAGCATTCATGGTGCTTTTTAAAACATGCAAGTGTCCCACACCATATGCACTAATGCATCCCCATACCCTCAGAGATGCTGGCTTTTGAACTGAACGCTGATAACAGGAGGGGTGGTCTTTCTTCTCTTTAGCCCGGAGGACACAACGCCCATGATTTCCAACAAGAATGTCAAATTTGGACTCGTCTGACCACAGGACACTTTGCCACTTTGGTACAGTCCATTTTAAATGAGCCTTGGCCCACAGAACACGGCGGTGCTTCTGGATCATGCTCAACTATGGCTTCCTTTTTGCATGATAGAGATTTAGGTGGCATTTGTGGATGACACGGCGGACTGTGTTTACAGACAGTGGTTTCTTGAAGTATTCCTGGGCCCATTTAGTAATGTCAATGACAGAATCATGCCGGTGAGCGATGCAGTGGCGTCTCAGGGCCCGAAGATCACGGGCATCCAGTAAAGGTCTTTGGCCTTGTCCCTTACGCACAAAGATTTTTCCAGTTTCTCTGAATCTTTTGATGATGTTATGCGCTGTTGATGATGAGACCTTCAAAGCCTTTGCAATTTGATGTTGACAAACATTGTTTTTAAAGTATTCCACAATTCTTTTACGCAAGCCTTCACAGGTTGGAGAGCCTCTGGCCATCTTTACTTCTGCGAGACTCAGCCTCTCTAAGACATCCCTTTTATAGCCAATCATGTTACACACCTGATTCCAGTTAATGTAATTACTTGCTAAATGTTCTTTCAGCTGATTCTCTTATATATAAATAGCTTTTTCAGCCGTTTTTTGCCTATGTCCCAACTTTTTTGAGACCTGTTGCAGCCAGAAAATTTTAAATGAGCTCATTTTGTGGATAACAATGTAAAATTTCTCAGTTTCAACATTTGAAATGTTATCTATGTTCTATTATAAATAACATATTGGCTCATGTGATCTGAAAGTCATTGCATTTTGATTTTATCCACACTTCACACTTTGGCCAAACTATTTCGGAATTGGGGTTGTGTTATCATTGTATTTCATAGTATTGTTATTGTGTTTTATTGGGGATTTCGCGCTTCGCTCAAAAAAAAAAGGTCAAGTAAACGTTCACTCACCAAGCAAATTTGACAGAATTGGGCCGGGTTCATGGGCAATTTCTAAGGCGCTCGCTAAGAAGCCAAAAAAATGGTTTGACATATTTGAAATATAATGTTTCAAGGTTGTAAATCCTGATTTTGAAGCAATGAAAATCACTGCCCCCAGTGTTAGAGCTATTCTAGATTTCACAGTAAACTACCTTGTTGTTATTTGACTCCACAAGAAAATTAACTGTCACGAAAATCCTCTAAAACCGGAAATCTGTCATTGATTAATTGTTTGATGTCTGTTTTGTGCAAATTTGGTGTTTTTAAGTGAGGAGAAAGCGTTGTTTGGCTTCAGAAAGCGAGTTTTTCGGGCCGGTGTATTTAACCCAAATTTCTTGTCAAGGACCAGCGAAATTCTAAAATCCCGTTCTTCTTACAAAATTTGACTAGAATTTAAAAATAAACCCCAGAACCCTTTAAAACTCACCAATCGCTTCTCATAAACTCAAAATTAGAGTAGGTTGATTTTTTAACTGTGGCCACGATTTTGTCATTTTGCTTGATTTTTGCAAGCATTCACTCTTAAAGGGATAGTTCACTTTTTTTGAAGTGGGGTTATATGAGCTACAAATTGCCACTACTTACATTAGATGCAGTAGAAAGCTCTCTGATCTCCTCCAGGTAGCCGCACCAGGGCATAGTGCTGGGTGGAAATTTAGGCGATACACTGTTGTGAACGGAAACACAGAAACAGCGTATTTTCGCAGCCTAAAAGAGGTCCTACCTGAAAATAATACACCATTTCAATTGTACGCTATATTTTGAAAAATTACAGCACTTTAGCTGCTTGGAAAAAAACACAGTTGCTCTTGAACTAACCAACTGACGTATTCCTGCGCGAGGCGCATCGTAGTTCACTGCGCGCTGTAGCGATCAGCTGTTTGGATCACAGTAAAGCTGCTTGCACAAACGCGTGTATTCACGTCTTTGCATTGACTTTGAATGTAATCTGTGTGCGAAAAATTTGTTTCGCGTCCAGTGTGCAAGCGGCTTAACTGCGGTTGCGAGGTCGGACGGCCGTTTAACTTGTGCAAAGATTTCGAAAATGGTCCGTGTGTGTCGCTTTCTTGGACGTGAAAGCAAAGCTGTATCCTGGTGCACTTACAGCTTCCACCGCATTCCTCTGCAGAATATTGGACTTGTAGCTGTGGCTAGTTGCCTCAACACGGATATTGATACGCCACCCGTATCCCTAGAAGAACTCCGTGTTTGCAGTATTCATTTTTCCAAAGAGGATTTCGTTAGGCTACATTCAGGGAAATCTCAACGGTGCACGCTGAAGAGCACTGCTGTACCCAAGCACCAGGTAAAAGAGTGAAACACCTGTGAAAAAGTCTAATGTAACATTGCAGCACAAATTGATATCACATAGGGTCTACGCAGCCACATACTGTGTATCTGCTGTGCTGGTTATTGTAGGGATTTTTTTTTTTTTTTTTAAATTTGAGACGTGATTCTATGCCATTGAAAATCTGGCTCTGCCGCAAACCGCTCAGAGTCTGACCCAAACAGCTGATCGCTACAGCGCGCAGTGAACTACGCCTTGTGCAGGAATACGTCAGTTGGTTAGTTCCAAAGCAAATGTGTTTTTTTCTGAGCAGCTAAAGTGCTGTAATTTTTTAAAATATAGCATACAATTGAAATGGTGTATTATTTTCAGGTAGGACCTCTTTTAGGCCGTGAAAATACGCTGTTTCTGTGTTTCTGTTCACAACAGTGTATCGCCTAAATTTCCACCCAGCACTATGCCCTGGTGCGGCTACCTGGAGGAGATCAGAGAGCTTTCTACTGCATCTAATGTAAGTAGTGGCAATTTGTAGCTCATACAACCCCACTTCAAAAAAAGTGAACTATCCCTTTAAGGATGATAGTCATGGAATTCAAAAACAAAAAGATGCCCTTCACAAGTCCTGGTTTTTTAGCACTTATTTCGTAAGTCACTAATGAAGCAATCGAAACAAGAAGAAAAAGTTCAAGGAATTCACAAGGTAATTATTTGATGTGAAAAACAGAAGTACCAACTCCTGAGTTGCAAGTGCCTCAATGTTTCAAAATTAAGGACATTTTCAAGCTTCTTGTTCAATTAACTTCCTGAATGAAAGTGAAGCATTTTTCTTGAGATGCTGTCACTGGAAAAAAGGCTCAGCGATATTGTTGATGTTTCTAACGGCTTCCTTTGTATCCGCATTATTTAGTTTTGTTTTCTGGTTTATGACCTCTTTCTGATGGATGTGGTCTTTCTTCCTACCCGGTTGCCACTGATGCCAAATGTGCTGGCTCTCAGTGGTGCAATCAGTTTTCACTGCACATGGCCACTGTGACAGGACACAATGTTTTGCTCCAGATCTGTTCTACCTTCCTCTGAGGCTATAGCAACATTACTGCTCTGAGCTCAAACATTAGACTATTTGGAAGCTTCCCTCTTTTATCTCCGGCAGCTGAGCTGACCACAGAAAAGTTTGTGCAGGAGTGTCATGTTGAATGCAGTGAAGGATCATTATCTGCAATCAGCAGGGCGTAGATCTGACACCCTGTAAACAAATGGCTAGGTTTATTTGAAGAACGTACTCCGCAAAACTATTTTTTTTGAGCTACAACAGAATCAATGTACTATTGATCCATTGTGTCAATGTGTTTTCTTTGAGGCAAGATTGTAATCAGACCCTACAGAGCAGTAATGCATAGTGAGAGTCAAAGGGCATCCTTACAAGTGCTCTCAAAGGGCACAGTGTTCTTGCTAATAATGAGGATACACATCTTTTTAATGACATATTGATCCTGAGTTACACTATGGTGATCAGCTTTGTAGGTACACCATTAGCAGCAAAACAACCAGAGACTTACAACATGTAGGACCATGAGGATAAATGTGGGCCATATCTTTGTCATTTATTTTATTCTTGCCCATTTCACATTGGATGACCACAGAATTGTCAATGAAATGTATATAACATCAGACAGATGTGTCCGGGCAAACACAAAACACATTTTTTGCAATCAATAGCATTTATTTAAAAATTTTGTTTATTTATTTATTTATTTTAAATTGGCATCTCCAATCCCACCCGAATCTGGAATTCCCAATTCGAGAACTATGTACAAGACTTGCTTGTATGTGACCCCTTGTTGCCAGCTCAGGAGAGAGAGACAATTCGCAGCTCTCCGAAGCATGCGCCTGTCAGTCCCTGCATCTTTACACTCATTGGTCGAAACTTTCGCAAGTTCTGAACGGAGGGCGGAGGATACCCGAATATGAGCAAGCTTAGAATCTTACTAACGAGCGCCCAGTTGGCCAACAGGAGGTGCTTGAGCAACGAACAAAGCAACCATTTTTAATATCCCTTCCCAGCAGTCCCTTCCCAATTCGCATCCCTGCAGCGCTTTAGCCAGTTGTGCACTGCTCTGAAAAAGCTGTCGACCACTGCCAGTTGGTATGACCTGGGATCGAACCTGCGCCGTGGTAGTCACCACTGCTCTGTAAATGCGGCGCCTTAAAGGGGACTATCATAGCTGGGAAAAGTGGGTAATAGTATTTCGATAGATCATGAAAAAAGCTCCTACAACTTTTTTTTCTTTATTTTGCGATTTCTTTAATTTTTCTGAGCGATTTTACAAAACTAGTGGACCATTATAGTGGATAATTATCATTATCATTATCACCACAGCAGACGAAAATTCACGCTCAATCTGCTTGGGGCGCCCCGAATCATGACGTCAGTGCCATGAATGTCCATTGTCCTGCGGTCCTGCATTGTGATTGTTGAATAACCGAGATATTCCCGCTTCCTATATGGGGCAGACAGACAAGCTTGATGATTACCTTTTTCTATCCGACACAACTTTAATTTAGAGGTGAACGAACATCAGAGGCCATTTGGAATGCTTCCGGAAAGAAAAGTGCGATTTGAAGTCTGCTAATTACCAGCGAGGCTGGACAGCCGCCATGACCCTGGCATAATTAGCTTACCTTAAATCAATTCCCGTGTATTTTGCCTAACTTGTAATCAAGCCATTTATTCAGCCAACTGACCAATCAAAACCAAAATCAAGCCAATAATGATTTAGAAGAGATAATGAGAAGCAGACGAACCGAACCAAGCTGCTGTGTTAGATTGAAATAATGTCAGTAATCTGAATAAATAGCAGACCTCTGAATTCTACCTCTCGTCGGAAAACTTTAACGAATTATTAAAAAAGATTCCTTAAAAATAAAATCATGTTAAGATGGTCCTGGTTTTTAAGCGTCTAAAAATATACGCAAAGTAGAAAACATTGCGTGAAGCGCATCAAACGTGAATGTGAGAGAGAAATTATTTTCGCATTGCAAGCAATGAACAAATGCACCGAAGACTGGGCAAGCACGTTCAGGCAAATCTGTGCCACAAATTTTAAACATTTTTTATTTAATAATTGAACAAGATTCGCACACAATGGCCAAATATAATAATCAAGCAAACACATTCAGGCAAATTGCATGCTGAACTAAGCAAAGTTAAGGTCTTCAAAATCATCCTCCTCTACTCGACAATTGCTTTCACCCCCTTCCCATTTACTTCGCTCAGTTTGCAATCAAACAGTTCATTCGCTCAATGAACAATTTTAAATTGGTTGGTAGTCTAATTTATTTAGATATCCATGTATTCAGACATTTTGATATTGCATGCATCATGCACATGAATGCATGTGGCAGCCGCAGTGACGTCATGATCTCACAATTTCTCATGCCACGCGTGGCGTTAATGGCGGCCTCCTGGAAACAGCCTTAGGGGACAATTACGGCTAATTAATGGTCATTTAAAAGAACAGGGGGTATGTATGGACAAAAAATCGACTGTGGATATTATGTTGGATATTATTACTATAAGATTAAGTCAAAACGGGTAGTTCTGTATAGTCCTCCTTTAACCGAGTGAGCTAACCCGGCAGCTCATAATTCATTCCTATAATGAAAAGTTATTAAAGGGCCATATTGCCCACTTGAAAAAGTAAATTACTCAGATTTTGCATCAACTGAGCGGAACCATTTTTAAAACAAAACCTCTTTTTTAATAAACAGAGTTTCAACTGTTCACCACACTGAATAGGCTTATATGAATGTAAAATCAAGAATAGGTTTTATTCTGCTTTGCAGAATAATGCATTTAACAAGGCAATGCAACTACCATAATCTAAATTCCACAAGAATTGGAACGGTATGTAGAACACAAATGAAAACAGAATGAAGTGATTTGTGAATTAGATTTAGTTGAGAACAGCACAAAGAAAAAACACTTTAAGTTTCACCCAATCAATTGTATTGATTTTAGTAAAATTCTGAAATTGATGCCTGCAACAAGCTTCAAAATGACTGACAAGAACAGGCTGTTCAGCCCACCTAGGCTCACCATTTTCCTATTACTATAGTGAAACTAACGCTTCAGATACTCCAGGTGACTAACTGGTATCTAGCACCAAATCAAGCCTGCTCTTGAAGATTCCCGAGGTTTCTGCCTCAACAATATGGTCAGGCAAGCTATTCCACACTGAGATTATTCTCTGCTTGAAAAAATATTTCCTACTAATTGGTGCTAAATTTTCTCTTTGCCAATTTCCATTTGGGACCCTGGGTTCTACTAACAGAACTTAGCCTACTTTAACTTAATTAACTTTGTTATTCCCTTTAACATATTTAAAGACCTCAATCAGATCACCCCTAAGTATCCTTTTCCTAAGACCGAAGAGATTAAGGATCTTCAGCCCCTTCTCATAGCGTTCATCTTTTATACCTGGAATTAACTTTGTGGCTCTGAACTTTTTCTTGAGCCCCTATATCTTTCTTTAAGTATGGTCCCCAGAACTGTACACAATACTCTAGATGTGGCCTAATGAATGCGTTGTACAAAAGAAGTACATTCTCCTTGGATTGATACTCAATACCTCTGGCTATATATCCCAGCATCCTGTTGGCCTTTTTAACTGCCAAGGCACAGTGGCTAGAACCTGTAAGGGTTTGGTTAGCAATCACTCCCAGATCTTTTTTCATGTGGAGCACATTCCAGTTTTAACCTCCCATGAATTAATCCTGCCTAATGTTTTTATTACCTGCATGTTAAACACTACATCTAGCTACAAAAAATTTCATTTGCCACATTTCTGCCCAATTCTGAATTCTATCTAAATCATCCTGAATCAATTTAGTGGACTCTAAACTGTTCGCCAAACCTCCGAATTTAGTAACATCCACAAATTTAACTAATTTGCTTTCAATATTCCTATCAAGGTCAAAGATGAGGATGAGGAACAGCAGGGGTCCTAACACCAATCCCTGAGGGACTCCACTTTCCACAGTGCCTAGCTCAGATGAGATCCCTCTGTTCACAACTCTTTGTTTTCTGTCCTGTAACTATCGGGGTGAGAAAAGATAGTAATACACCAGCAAAATAGCGCCCCCTTTTGACCACTTTGCCTCCCCTCAGTTCGGATGCCAGAGACACAGAACAGCCAAACAAATTCTTCTAAAAATATAAATACACTTTGTTTGTTAAATATCTTTCCACATAAATATTCAATCAAGCAATTATAAAATGCAATGAATAAAACAGGCAAAAGTCAGTATTACACAGAAAGTGAATGCAGGAAAGAGCATTCCATTCAAACCCTGTCACTCTAAGAGAAGTCAAAGATCGCGCAGGCCTCGCACTGACAAACGTGCCCACTATTCCATCCAATCGCGCAGTACTGGATGCGCTCGTGCGTGCCCCAGCCTGAACTCCTCCTCCAATGCGGAAGTGTTTCCTCCACAACAGACCGGCAGCGCATTGCAGAGTAGCTGGAGAGCAGAAGGAGCAGGAAGCAAATCAGGCAGTGGCTAGCTAGATATTTTTTGTTGTCTCCAGATCTTCCACCCACAAACGCAAATAGATTTAAAAAAGCTCATGTTCCTTTACGGAGATGTTAGAGTGCGTTGAGTCTCATCTAGGAGATTCCCGATCCAGTCCACCGTCTCAAGAAGTTGTCAGTGGGTGAAGTGCAGGCGAGGAGACACCAATGGGAGACAGAAAGGCAGGTAATCAGGCAGACAGGAGGCACAGTAGCAGTGGCTCAACACAGACCTTACACGCACACACGCACACTGGATTTCTCATGTTCCTTTCGCGTGAAGCTAGTGAGCGTTGTATGAATTCTTCCCAGGGGGTCAGGTCATCTCAGGAGCGGCCAATAGCGTGTTGTTGTCCTGTGGTGTGTCAAGAGCCTGGATCCGTGCTGTCCTTTTTCCTCTCGTTTTCGTCTGCCAGTCTTTCAATGTTTTTATGTCCTCAGTCATTAAGTGGTGGGCTGGGTCTTTGTGATGCAATTCACCTGGGGAAGCCATGGGTTCTTTCACAGGATAGGATAGGGCATGGTGATGGTAATGAGACATATCAATTAACACTACAAAGAGTGACACCAAGCACTACAAAAATCACACCAGTGAATCATCCTCATATCACAAGTCACAGCCAACAATAAATCACTGCAATATTGTGAAACACAGCATTCATATAAAAGGTGCACATTAAAATCCCCATCCTTAAACAGCCTCACCAATAATCTTACCCTCCCCCAGTATGGCCTGACATAACTAGTTCAGAATACCTAATACCATAATACCTCCTGTAATTCCAACAGACCTCATTTTAAAGGTCATATCTACAACTTTTTCATCAAAACGATTAATTTTTCAAAAAATAATACGTCCACAGAATGGCTAGAGGGGTGCAGAATAAAAGTATTAATTTTACAGAAAAAAATATTATAGTATAGAAATAATTGTTTTATATAATTTTATGGGTCCAAAATATATAAATATTTACATCTGGTTACATTGGCAATGTCAAAATGAAATGATCTATGCGCCAACAGCATTAGTACGTTGATGTCATGTGAGGTGGAGCTCAGGGGTTGCCAGACGTTTAAAAAGACGTTTTATGATGGCATTCGTCAGTCAGCTGTTTAGTTAGCGATCTAAACATGTTTTACAAGGAGATTGTTACAGTGAGTAATGGCGTTATATAGGCACACAGAAAGGATTTATGATTTAATAATTAATATACCACGAAAGACTCCTCGCTTGACATCTCTCTTGTTCTCCGTCCACCTCCGGTATTTGGCGTACCAGGCAACCAGTACAATTGAAGGTTGGAGCGAGAGCGGGCGAGTGTGAGTGCGACACCTACTGGCTGGGAGGAATTAAACTTGTGGCTATCACCTTTAAAAATTAGACTCTCGTGCAGTACTGTGTCAAATATTACTGAAAATCCAATTTTGATGTCAGAAGCCCAGCTCTGATCATAAATCTTGATGGGCTTTTCAAAGAATTCCAGAAAGTTTGTCAGGCATGACCTTCCCATGTTGGCTAACCATGTTGGCTATCCCTCAAGATATTATTACGTTCAAGAGCTAATTCCAGCTCCTCTTTATGATAGATTCCAGTATTTTGCATGCAATGCAAGTTAAACTGACTGGCCTGTAATTTCCTGGCTCAGTACGGTCCCCTTTCTTATACACTACCGGTCAAAAGTTTTTGGACACACCAATTTTTCCAGTTTTTTATTGAAAATTATGCAGTTCCAGTCCAACGAATAGCTTGAAATGATACAAAGGTAAGTGGTGAACTGTCAGAAGTTTTAAACAAAAGGTAAGGTTACCCAGGTTTTTTGTACGCCATCGAGTAGGTGAAAGGATGGTTCCTCAGTGTGTGACATCAAATGTCAAACATGGAGGAGGAAGTGTGATAGACTGGGGCTGTTTTGCTGGATCCAGGGTCAGTGACTTAGTGAAAAGCACCCTGAACCAAAACGGCCACCGCAGCATTCTGCAGCGCCATGCAGTAACCTCTGGTATGTGCCTAGTTGGTCAGGGGTTCATCCTACAACAAAATAATAACCCAAAACATAAGTCCAAGCTCTGCCAGAACTACCTTATGAAAAAGAACAAGATGGTAAGCTTGAAAACATGGAGTGGCCAGCACAATCTCCAGACTTAAACCTCATCGAGATGGTTTGGGATGAACTGGACAGAGGAGTGAAAGCAAAGCAACCTACAAGTGCCACACATTTATGGGAACTTCTGCAACAGAGTTGCGAAGAACATTCTGAAGAATATTTGATTTCCATTGTAGAAAGGATGCCATGAGTGTATTCAGCCGTTATATCTGCCAAAGGTGGCTACTTTGAGTGAAAAGTTTTAAATACATTTTGGTTTATAAATTGATTCCATGATTTCTTTTTTAACTTCGATTGTTAATTTGTTCTATCACCTCTATGCTTTTATTCCAGAGTACAATGAGACATTAAACTGCATAATTTTCTATTAAAACACTGGAAAAATTGGGGTGTTCTAAAACGTTTGACCAGTAGAGTACATTGGTGTTATATTGTCCTGCTTCAATCATTTGGTATTTCTCCAGTTTCTAAAGACCGACTGAAAATAACAGAGTAGTTTAGAGATGATCTCAACTCCCTTGAGCACTCTAGGGCATAAGGCATCAGGGCCTGCCGCCTTATCTGTCTTTAGTTTATGCAACTGGTCTAATACTTCATTACCCCTAACCTCAATATCTGCTAAATAAGTTTGAGCATTGGAAATGCCCTCTGGCCTCATAAAAAATCTGCTCCGAGGTAAAATTCTCAACAGAGTAACTATTTAACGTATCAGCAATATCCTTATCCTCATACAGCAGTGATCCATCTTTATTCTTTATACATATAACCTCCTCTTTGACTTTCCTTTTCTACTACAGTACCATAAAAAAGAACTTACGATCAGTTTTCACCCCTTCCGCAATTTACCTTTCATATAGTCTTTTAGCAGTCCTCAGTTCTCTTTAGACCTTAGCCTGCATTTTACAGTATTCCGCCTTAGTATTCTCATTGCTGTCTTTTATGTACAGCGGGGAAAATAAGTATTGAACGCGTCCACATTTTTCTCAGTAAATATATTTCTAATGGGGCTATTGACATGAAATGTTCACCAGATGTCGGTAGCAACCCAAGTAATCCACACATACAAAGAAATAAAAACAAATAAGTCCATAAATTAAGTTTTGTGAAATAAAGTGGAATGACACAGGGAGTAAGTATTGATGAACACATGAAGAAAAGGAGGTACAAAAAGGCATGGAAAGCTAAGAAACCAGTTGAAATCTGTCAGTATTTAGAAAGCAATCCTGCCCCCTATCAGTGCAAATTAATATCAGATGGTTTAGTCCTAATTGACGGCCTATAAAAAAGGTTTCTCATTTCCAAGGTGTCACGCAAAAAAAGCATCTCATGATGGGTAAAAGCAAAGAGCACTCTCAAGACCTTTGCAACCTTATTGTTGCAAAACATACTGATGGCATTGGTTACAGACGTGTTTGTAAACTTCTGAATGTTCCAGTGAGCACAATTGAGGCCATTATCTGGAAGTGGAAAGAACATAATTTCACCATAAACCGACCACGACCTGGTGCTCCTCGCAAGATTTCTGACAGAGGAGTCAAAAGAATAATCAGATGAGTTGTCCAAGAGCCAAGGACCACTCGCAGAAAGCTTCAGAAAGACCTGGAATTAGCAGGTGCAGTTGTTTCAAAGATAACAATAAGTAATGCACTTAACCACCATGGTCTCTATGCACGGTCATCGTGCAAGACTCCATTGCTGAAGAAAAAGCATCTTTAAGCTCGGTTGCTGCATAACATTTGGACAAGACTATGAAATACTGGGGGATTATAGTCTGGTCAGATGAGAGCAAAATTGAATTCTTTGGATGCCATAGCACACGCCATGTTTGGAGGACAAACGGCACTGTGCATCAACCCCAAAACACCATGCCAACAGTGAAGTTTGGAGGTGGGCACATCACAGAGTGGAGCTGTTTTTTAGAATATGGTACTGGCAAACTTCATATAATTGAAGGAAGGATAAATGGAGAAATGTACTGAGACATTCTTAATAAGAATCTGCTGCCATCTACCAGGATGCTAAAGATAAATTTAGGGTTGACATTTCAGCAAGACAATCTCAATCACACAGCCAAGGAAACTCTCATTTGGTTTCAGAGAAAGAAAATAAAGCTGCTAGAATGGCCCGGTCAATCAACCGACTTGAATTCAATTGAAAATTTATGGAAAGAACTGAGGATCAGAGTTCATAGAAGAGGCCCCCGAAACCTTAAGGATTTGAAGACAGTTAGTGTGGAAGAATGGGTCAAAATCACACCTGAGCAATGCATGCGACTAGTTTCTCCATACAGGAGGTATCTTAAAGCTGTCATTACCAACAATGGCTTTTCTGCTAAGTATTAAATAAATTTCAGTAAGCGTGTTCAATACTTTTTCCCTGTGTCATTCCACATTATTACACATAACTCCGGGGCTTGGAGGGAGTATAGTTTGGTGGCCTCAGAGTTACATCTCTGCTGTTTGCAGATGATGTGGTCCGGTTGGCTTCATCAGGGTGTGACCTCCAACGCACACTGGAGCAGTTTGCAGCCGAGTTTGAATCAGTCGGAATGAGGATCAGCACCTTCAAATCTGAGGCTATGGTTCTCTGCCGAAAAAAGGTGGATTGTCCCCTCCAAGTCGGGGGTGAGTGTTAACCCAAGTGTAGGAGTTTAAGTGTCTCAAGGTCTTGTTCATGAGGGCAGGATGGAGCATGAGATTGGCAGGCGGATCGGTGCAGCATCTGTCATGTGATCTTTTTTACAGTCAGGTGGTTTCCCCATCACAATTTGTTGTGTTTCGGCATAGCTGGCGTTCACGGCCCCTTTGTTTTGTGTAATACAGGGTTCAAAGGGTTAAGAAAGTATACAGTGCTTTAATATGAGACATAATTTAGCAATAAATATTTGAAAATTTTTGTGTATCTTTTGTTGAATCCATTTGCATATACAACTGCACACGTTAAATTGTATTTAATTATGGGGACTTCCATTGTCTTACCATGCCACCTTGCCAAGACCCCTTGCCCCCATTTGCCACCCCATGTAAAATTTTCTAGATCTGCCACTGGCATGAAAATACTTCAGAAGACCTGTGTCAGTGTACACTGTTCAATGAGGCATCATCAAATGCAAACAGAAAGTTCAGACTCTACTATGCAAAGAGGATGCCATAAAAAAAAATCTGCCACTGTATTGATTTAATTTTGACTAATGTTTATATTTGTCTATGCGGTAAGTGAAAACGTCTTCCCCCATGGACCAATCTAAAAATGATTAAAAATTATTTCACATCAGCGGCAGAACTTTCTTCTCAGGAAAAAGGTAATAGAAATAAGTGTTTTAGGTCTAAAGACAAGACAGATTTTTTTAATGTTTTGCTGTGCAGAAACACCACCGGCTTATCTAGGGTTGAGCTCACTTGAAATGAACGGACTCAGAGTGGAAAGGAGTGCTGTAGTCTGATGAGTTCACCTTTCAATCTATTTTTGGAAATGATGGACGTTGTGTTCTCAGGGCCAAAGAGGAGAAGAATCATCCCAACTCTTATCAGTGACATATTCAAGAGCCATCTTATGTCACGGTCTGGGGCTGCATTATTGTACTCGGCACAGTCAACTTGCACAACTGTGAGGGCACAATTGACATTCTCTAGTTATGGCTTGTTCTACCTCAACTTAGAGTCATTTCAGACATGAGAATCCCAGGCAGCCCACAAAATAGATTTGCTGAGTCATAAGAAGTTTAGTAAAGCCATTTATGGTGCATTATATTCTGCTTGCCTGAAGGCGCTGTTTGGCATTAATCCAGCCCTGGAAATACAATGCTTTTTCTCTTGTAAAGTCAACCTGGAATTCATACAGGCAAACTACTTCCTGCATGTAAAGAAAGCAAGAAAATTTGCATTATAGGCACTCTATGTGTACTAAACACCCCAAATTGGCCCAAGTACAGAAAAAAGGTATTCCATTCTTAGTACCTACCCTACCCTCCCTATGCTGAAGGTGACACACTAGGTAAAGCAAGTGCAAAGGATCAAAGACTGGGATCAAATCTTTGTGAAATCAGACTTCTTAACTGGCATCAAAGTCTCCCAGAATTTGTGATTTGAGACCAGTTCCATGATTCCCAGAGGCAGTCCAAATCCTACCGTAAATCAGAAATCAGCAGATTTGGCATTATCTTGTAGCCTATAAAGCTCCGGTAGCTGATGTCCTGTAATGAAAAATGACCATTTTGGCGGGAAAATGCGCGGTTAAAAACACTAGTAGGCATACAGCAAGCAGCTAACTTTGCCGACTGTATTCATGAAAAGTGAATAATTTTACGCATAAGGTGATGCCTTTAGACATTCATTCAAACTGTGATAACGTGGTGACACAAGCTAGTTAACATACACATGAACCCCTTTCCGCAGAATGCAAATAATGCCAATTTTTTCCTGTTATGATTAAGCCTATTTAGGCTGTGGAAGACTGTGGAAAATTGTTCCAGTGAAGCAAGACAGTTGGAATTTCAATTACAGAGTTATTTCGGAATTAAATTTTGGAATTTATGGACACCAGCGAATATATCTGCACAAAGGGTAAGGCACAGCGAATAGCTAGTTACATTATTCTGCCCTGTTGCTAATGCTAACGTAACTGTGATGAAGAAACACTGAGGGCCTGTGTCTACAAGCAGCGCTTTTTGAGCCAGAAGCGCCCATGACCTCGTATGCAGAACGCTACTCTCAGGCACTGATTGTTCCAAAGTTATAAAAACCGTCGTCTTAGCACATCTGCTATGCATTGTTGCAATTGTCAAGATTTGCGAATATAATGAAAGGAAATTGTGAATATTCTGAGCAACTGAGCTGATGAATGTTAATTTCCCAACAGTTAAATCGGAACCGAATAAAGCCAATGGTTTGAACTATGTAGTCAAGTTGCTAATGTATCTCGCAACCTTACTTTGGGAAACATAGCTACCTAAATTAAAATAAATGGGAACCAAAGCAATTACAGAGCACCTAGCTAAGGCTGTTGGGCTTTACAGTTGTAGTAAACATTAATACTGACAAAGTAACTTCTCAGCAAACCTAGTGTCCCTAAATAGAGAACAGTTAGCAAACCTAAACTGTAGCTAGCCAATTGATTTGGAGCACGACTGTAGCAGCCAGAGAAGTTTCTCCTCTGACACTGCTGTTAATATTGCAAGTCTCTCCCGATTCTCGATTTTGATTTGTCGGCGAGAGAGAAGTGACATTGATGAGCCCTGGATGAGTCCGGCAATGTTCTATAGTTTATCTATTTGCAGTCAAGAGCGCTCTGAGCGCAGAGGAAAAAAGGTGTGTGCTGAGGGAGTTTTGTGCACCGAGGAAGTTTTGTGCACCAAGGACATTAGCACAGTCAGTGCTGAACTTCATAGTATTTGCATTAAAACCTGATTCTGCCAGCGCAAAAAACGCTTCCTGGGGACACAGGCCCTTTTCATCACGAAGCCAGATCGCGTCCATTTGTATTCCTCCAGGCTGTTGCAGGCTTTGTGAGACTCTCCGGAGTTGGACGAGGGAAAGTTGATCAGATAATTGTAGATGTCTGGATACTGCAGGTCCGGAACATTATCCGATCCAGCTGACTTAATACTTAGGAAAAGCGCACCTGGGCATTACAAGGGTCGATAATGTTTAACTTATTAAGTTTTGAATAAAATAGCTCATTGGGGGGACCAATCAAGGACACATGAAGGTATGACAGAGCCAAACAAATTAAGTTCTTGTTCAAGGTGTTTGATGAGGAAATTTGTTATTGTGGGCTGTCAGCTTTTGTGACGGTCAATTATGCTGACTCAAGAACATAGCCTGGGACAACAGTGTGCAATTTTCCAAAATAATGACATTTTTTTCATCATAAATATATCAGTTTTAAACATCATTTAAAAAAAAAAAAAAGCTCAAATCAAAATCCTCAAAAGGAATTGTAATGGCCGGAAGTTTGCAACAACAGAGAGAAAGAGAGTAGCACGAACACAGTACGAACACAGAGAATACATAGACCAAGTACCTCTATAAAGGACATATAATAGTCCGAACACACGAAGCAAACCTCCAACAATAAGAAGATAGAAAGTCATACCAAACCTGACTAAAGATATCTTTTGGCTATAGTGCGAATTAAACACCAACACTCTAGCAAGGAGGCGGCCGGACATCCTGCTTTTATCGATTCTGGGAAGCACCGCCCCAGCTCATTCAACCAGCTGGGTAAAGAATTCGATGGCCTAACGAGAGCCGCAAAGAAAGGTCCAAACAACACGCACACCTCACAAACCATGACAGGAATTTGTCTGAATGCCATGGACATGCATTAAATGCAGATCTTGACTGGCTTGCACCGAGCTTTGTACAGAACACTTAAATGTTTCAGATCAGCAAATGAATTTTAATATTAGACAAATGAAAATGCATCATAGTTTCATTTATTAAGGGAAAAAAGCTATCCAAACCTACCGGCTGGTGTAAAAATTTTAAACCAAAATAACTGGTTGTGCCAAGGTTTTTGTTGAGCTCAAGGAATTGTGGCCAGGCCTGATGTCCTGTAATGAAAAATGACCATTTTGGCGGAAAATGCGGTTAAAAACACTAGTAGGCATACAGCAAGCAGCTAACTTTGCCGACTGTATTCATGAAAAGTGAATAATTTTACATGCCTTTTAGACATTCATTCAAACTGTGATAACGTGGTGACACAAGCTTTAACATACACATTAACCCCTTTCCGCAGAATGCAAATAATGCCAATTTTTCCTGTTATGATTGAGCCTATTTAGGCTGTGGAAGACTGTGGAAAATTATTCCAGTGAAGCAAGACAGTTGGAATTTCAATTACAGAGTTATTTAAATTAAATTTTGGAATTTATGGACACCAGCGTATATATCTGCAATAAAGGGTAAGGCACAAGCTAGTTACATTATTCTGCCCTGTTGCTAATGCTAACGAACTGTGATGAAGAAACACTGAGGGCCTGTGTCTACAAGCAGCGCTTTTTTTGAGCCAAAGCGCCCATGACCTCGTATGCAGAACGCTACTCTCAGGCACTGATTGTTCCAAAGTTATAAAACCGTCGTCTTAGCACATCTGCTATGCATTGTTGCAATTGTCAAGATTTGTGGCAATAAATGAAAGGAAATTGTGAATATTCTGAGCAACTGAGCTGATGAATGTTAATTTCCCAACAGTTAAATCGGAACGGAATAAAGCCAATGGTTTGAACTATGTAGTCAAGTTGCTAATGTATCTCGCAACCTTACTTTGGGAAACGTAGCTACCTAAATTAAAATAAATGGGAACCAAAGCGATTACAGAGCACCTAGCTAAGGCTGTTGGGCTTTACAGTTGTAGTAAACATTAATACTGACAAACTAACTTCTCAGCAAACCTAGTGTCCCTAAATAGAGAACAGTTAGCAAACCTAAACTGTAGCTAGCCAATTGATTTGGAGCACGACTGTAGCAGCCAGAGAAGTTTCTCCTCTGACACTGCTGTTAATTTGCAAGTCTCTCATTCTCGAATGTGTCGGCGAGAGAAAGTGACATTGATGAGCCCTGGATGAGTCCGGCAATGTTCTATAGTTTATCTATTTGCAGTCAAGAGCGCTCTGAAAACCTGAGGGAGTTTTGTGCAACATTAGCACAGTCAGTGCTGAACTTCATAGTATTTGCATTAAAACCTGATGCTGCCAGCGCAAAAACGCTTCCTGGGGACACAGGCCCTTTTCATCCACGGCCAGATCGCGTCCATTTGTATTCCTCCAGGCTGTTGCAGGCTTTGTGAGACTCTCCGGAGTTGGACGAGGGAAAGTTGATCAGATAATTGTAGATGTCTGGATACTGCAGGTCCGGAACATTATCCGATCCAGCTGACTTAATACTTAGGAAAAGCGCACCTGGGCATTACAAGGGTCGATAATGTTTAACTTATTAAGTTTTTGATAAAATAGCTCATTGGGGGGAACCAATCAAGGACACATGAAGGTATGACAGAGCCAAACAAATTAAGTTCTTGTTCAAGGTGTTTGATGAGGAAATGTGTTATTGTGGGCTGTCAGCTTTTGTGACGGTCAATTATGCTGACTCAAGAACATAGCCTGGGACGACAGTGTGCAATTTTCCAAAATAATGACATTTTTTCATCTTAAATATATCAGTTTTAAACATCATTTAAAAAAAAAAAAAAGCTCAAATCAAAATCCTCAAAAGGGAATTGTAATGGCCGGAAGTATACGGAGGCCAAGTGCAACAACAGAGAGAAAGAGAGTAGCACGAACACAGTACGAACACAGAGAATACAAACGCAAGTACTCGCGCTTCCAAAGGACATATAATAGTCCGAACCACGGAAGCAAAGCGAGATAGAAAAAGGGAGAAGAAACTCCAACAATAAGAAGATAGAAAGTCATACCAAACCTGACTAAAGATATCTTTGGCTATAGTGCGAATCTAAACACCAACACTCTAGCGAAGGAGGCGTGCCGGACATCCTGCTTATATCGATTCTGGGGAAGCACCGCCCCAGCTCATTCAACCAGCTGGGTAAAGAATTCGATGGCCCAGGAATTCGATATCGTCCCCAGACGAGAGCCGCAAAGAAAGGTCCAAACAACACGCACACCTCACAAACCATGACAGGAATTTGTCTGAATGCCATGGGACATGCATTAAATGCAGATCTTGACTGGCTTGCACCGAGCTCTAACCCCAAGTACAGTGCCGTAAAAAAGTATTTGCCCCCTTCCTGATTTCTTATGTTTTTGCATATTTCTCACACTTAAATGTTTCAGATCAGCAAATGAATTTTAATATTAGACAAAGAAAACCCGAGTAAATACAAAATGCAGTTTTTAAATGACGATTTCATTTATTAAGGGGAAAAAGCTATCCAAACCTACCGGGCCTGGTGTAAAAAAGTAATTGCCCCCTAAACCTAATAACTGGTTGTGCCCCTCAGCGACAACAACTGCAATCAAGTTTTTGCAATAACTGGCAATGAGTCTTTCACATCGCTGTGGAGGAATTGTGGCCCACTATTCTTTGCAGAATGTTTTAATTCAGCCAGATTGGAGGGTTTTTGAGCATGAATGGCCTGTTTAAGGTCATGCCACAGCATCTCAATCGGATTTAAGTCCAGACTTTGGCTACGCCACTCCAAAACCTCCAGTTTGTTTTTTAAGTCATTCAGAGGTGGACATGCTAGTGTGTTTCAGATCATATCCTGCTGCATAACCAAAGTGCGCTTGATGAGCTTGATGGTTGGACATTCTCCTTCAGGATTTTCCGGTAGAGAGCAGAATTCATAGTTCCATCAATACGACAAGTCGTCCAGGTCCTGAAGCAGCAAAGCAGCCCCAAACCATCACACTACCACCACCATGTTTGACTTTTTGTATGATGTTCTTCTTATGAAATGATATGTTAGTTTTACGCCTGATGTAACGGATGCACACCTTCCAAAAAGTTCAACTTTTGTCTCGTCAGTCCACAGAATATTTTCCCAAAAGTCTTGGGGATCATCAAGATGTATTTTGGCAAATGTGAGACGAGCCCTTGTGTTCTTTTTGGTCAGTAGTAGTTTTCGCATTGGAACCCTCCCATGGATGCCATTTTTGCCCAGTCTCTTTCTTATTGTTCAATCATGAATACTGACTTTAAATGAGGCAAGTGAGGCCTGCTGTTCTTTAGATGTTGTTCTGGGTTCTTTTGTGACCTTCTGGATGAGTCGTTGATGCGCTTTTGGAGTAATTCTGGTAGCCGGCCACTTCTGGGAAGGTTCACCACAGTTCCAAGTTTTCACCATTTGTGGATAATGGCTTTCACCGTGATTCGCTGGAGTCCCAAAGCCTTAGAAATGGCTTTGCCACCCTTTCCAGACTGATAGATGTCAATTTTTTTGTTTCTCATCTCTTGAATTTCTTTAGTTTGCAGCATGACATGTTGCTTTTTGAGATCTTTTAGCCTACTTCACTTTGTCAAACAGGTTCTATTTAAGGGTTCGTTTTGTTTTCAAATCCTGAATACACTGCAAAGACAAGTTCTTAATGTTCGAACAGGTCTTTGTAATTTTTTTGCAAATATTAGCTCATTTGGGATGCCTGCAACATGTTTCAAAAAAAGCTGGCACAAGTGGCAAAAAAAGACTGAGAAGTCTCATCAAACACTTATTTGGAACATCCCACAGGTGAACGGGCTAATTGGGAACAGGTGGGTGCCATGATTGGGTATAAAAGCAGCTTCCTGAAATGCTCAGTCATTCACAAACAAGGATGGGGCGAGGGTCACCATTTGCGTGAGCTGATTGTCGAACAGTTTAAAAAACAACATTCCTCAACGAGCTATTGCAAGAAATTTAGGATTTCATCATCTACGGTCCGTAATATCGTCAAAAGGTTCAGAGAATTTCACTGCACGATACAAGGCTTGAATGCCCGTGACCTTCCCCTCAGGCGGTAATCAAAACCGACATCAGTGTGTAAAGGACATCACCACATTTTCAGAAAACCACTGTCAGTTTACTTGGGTTAAGTCTTTGCAAAGCTTATCAACAGCACCCAGAAACGCCACCGCTTAAAATCTAAGATGGACTTGCAAAGTGGAAAAGTGATCTGAAACATTTCAAATTGTTTTTGAAACTGTGGACGCCGTGTCCTTCCGGACTGTTATAGGCAAAGTTCAAAAGCCAGCATCTGTGATGGTATGGGGTGTATTAGTGCCCAAGGCATGGGCAACTTACACATATGTGAAGGCACCATTAATGCTGAAAGGTACATACAGGTTTTGGAGCAACATATGTTGCCATCCAACAACGTCTTTTTCATGGACTGCTTATTTCAGCAAGACAATGCCAAGCCACATTCTGCACGTGTTACAACAGCATGGCTCCGTAGGGATCAACCTGCCTGTAGTCCAGACCTGTCTCCCATTGAAAATGTGGGCTTATGAAGCCACAACGGAGACCCCGGACAGTTGAACAACTTAAGCTGTACATCAAGCAAGAATGGGAAACAGTTCCACCTGCCCAAAATTGGTCTCCTCAGTTCCCAAACTTTTGAGTGTCTTAAAAGGAAAGGTGATGTAACACAGTGGTAAAAAGGCCCTGTGCCAACTTTTTTTGCAATGTGTTGCTGCCTTTAAATTCTAAGTTAATGATTATTTGCAAAAAAAATAAAGTTTCTCAGTTTGAACATTAAACATCTTGTCTTTGCAGTGTATTCAATTGAATATAAGTTGAAAAGGATTTGCAAATCATTGTATTCTGTTTTTTATCTCGAAAAAACTTCACTGGTGCTGGGTTTTGTATTTAGGTGATTTCTTGATTCAACAGGTCTGGCAGTAATCAGGCCTGGGTGTGGCTAGTGAAATTGGACTCAAAAAATGTGGTTAATCACAGTTAATTCATGATTTAACAAGGGGGGCAATTACTTTTTCACATAATGCCAGGTAGGTTTGGATAGCTTTTTCCCCTTAATAAATGAAATCATCAACTGCATTTTGTATTTACTTGGGTTATCTTTGTCTTATATTAAAATTTGTTTGATGATCTGAAACATTTAATTGTGAAAAATGCGCAAAAAAGTAAGAAATCAGGAAGGGAGTAAATACTTTTTCACGGCACTGTAGATCACATACTGCAGGGATCAACTGCAAGGCTGACTTGAAGCCAGGCCTAATTGTTGCAACATCTCTGCCCAAGCTCACACATGCTTTTCTGGTTGCATTGGAAGCAAATCCCCTCAGTAATTTTCTCAGATCTTGTGAATAGCCTTCTTAAAAAAGTGGAGGCAGTCATAACAGCAGAGGGGGAAATACTCACCTTTAATGCCCATGATTTTGGAATGAAATGTTGGATGAGCAAGTGCAGGCATACCTTTAGCCTAGTACTTTATCAGCAGCCAGGTAGGGAGCCAACCCATTTGGCCGTCAACACACAGGAAAAAATGCTTTTCATTTTTTGGTGATCTTTTACTGTGTTTCTTCTGCCTCTGGCACAGAAAATCCGAACAATAAAATGAAATGTTTTCTATGAAGGACACTACTGCAGATTGAACAACATGTAGGGCCTAAAGATTTGTTTTATTGTTAGATGATATAAGATTATTTCTTGTTGGATGATCGATCTTATTGATGGATTTTATGGATTCTTTCCTCCATCACAATTTTGACTGAAAACTGAAGTGCTGATGTCAGCCAGTGGAGTGCAAGAATAAGATAATAAAGTCCAATTTCATAACACTATCAAATTGATTTTGTTCTCTGGAGAGAATATGGTCATTATTGAATCTTGTCATTTATCATTTCAAAATCCAGTCAGCAGGGGGAAAATCATCACTAACATTTTATTTGATTTGTTTGAATAATTACTTGCTTAATAGTTTTCTCTTTTTTGTTGTTGCACATACAACAGCAATCCATCTGGATTCAACATTTAAAATGAGGGACATGAGCCCATGTGTTAGTAAGAACAATGTTTTCCATTGCGACTGATAAATCTTGCATGAGCACAACAATGAAGTACTGATGCTAGAAGACAGGCCAATCCATTACACAGCACAAAGCAATATACAGCACATTCTGTGGATATACATCAATTAAAATCAGAGAAAAGGGCTTGCAGCAGAACAATTTTAAAATCCAATGATTGAACTGTCCTACTTTTAATTATGTTGCCCTTGCAAGGAAATGGACTGTCTCACATTGCCAAGAATATTTACCATTTTCAAAAACAGCTCATTGATCCTTTTCTTTGTTATTTGGAAAAAACCATGTAGTACATCTATTTATCAACATGTTGTACTAATTTACATGTAAACATACACAGCAGTCATATGTACAAGCTCATACTACCTTCAGCATGCAGCAAATATTTCAAAGATAACCATGGTACATCTGACAGACCAAATTCTGGTATCATTTGCCAAACGCAGTAGAGTAATCTATACAGAAATTGATTATTATTAATAATAGTAATAATAATAATAATAATAATAATAATAAATTTTATTTATAGGCGCCTTTCAAGACACTCAAGGTCACTGTGCAAAAGTCAAACAATTAAAATACATCGTAAAATACACATACACACACACACACAAAAGAGAAGACAATAAAGGAATATATTATGAATAAAAGCAGTGCAAAATCATTTAAAACAAAGAGCCACAGGCCTAGAGTGAAAAAGCCTGTCCAAAGACGTGAGTTTTTAGCCGGGATTCGAAAATAGCGAGAGAGACCGAGTTCTTGATTTCATGTGGGAGAGAATTCCAGAGGTGGGGGGCCGAATGGCTGAAGGCTCTTGACCCCATGGTGACTAAACGGGCAGGTGGAGGAATGAGTTGGATGGATGAAGAAGACCTGAGACTGCGGGAAGGTGTGTTGAGGTGGAGGAGTTCAGTGAGGTATGTGGGAGCTAGGTGGTTGATTACCTTGAAAGTGAAGAGCAGAATCTTGTAAATGATGTGGAATTTGACAGGGAGCCAGAGAAGTTGCTGTTGGACGGGTGTTATGTGACTAATATATGAGGTATGAGTAAGAATGTGGGCAGCAGCGTTCTGGACCATTTGAAGTTTATGGATTGACTTTTCTGGCAAGCCTAAAAGAAGGGAATTACAGTAATCAAGGCGGGATGTGACCAGGGAGTGAATAAGGATGACGAACTGTAGGGTGAGAGGGATGAGCCGAGGCCAGAGATATTGCACAGGTGAAAATATGCTGAACAAGTGCCATGATTAATATCGTCCCTGGAATGAAAGTGTACTGTCGAAGATGACACCCAGAAGGGGAGGGGGCGACTGATGAGTTGTCAATAGGAATGGTGAAGCTGTCAACTTTTGTAGGGTTGTTTTTGGTGCCGACGAGGAGAACCTCAGTTTTATCACTGTTAAGTTTGAGGAAGTTGTTGGAGAACCAGGATCTAATTTCTTGGAGACAATCAGTGAGGGAGGAAGGTGGGATGGTGGAGGTGGGTTTGGTGGACAGGTAGAGCTAGGTGTCATCCGCGTAGCAATGAAACTGAATACTAAATATGCGGAAAATGTGGCCGAGAAGGAGGAGGTAAATGATAAACGAAAGGGGGCCAAGGACAGAGCCTTGGGGGACACCTGTAGAGAGGGTGGGTGGCTAGGATGTGCATGTTTTTAAATGGATAATTTAAGTATGGCCAGAGAGATAAGATTTGAACCAGGCCAGGGGTGTGTCTGATATTCCAATGGAGGCCATTATTATTGTAATTAGAACTCATGGAATCTTCCTCCTCAGAACCATCATCTTCCTAAACATCTTCACCACCACCATCACCATCATCATCAATAATGTGATAGTAATTGACTTTGGTTTCTTTCGATTATTTGCTGTGGAAGCTGGATTGGCTCTTTGATTGGGCCACTGTGCATTTATGAATTAAAATATAGGTTCTGACAATAAGCCCCTTCGTAATTACCCACAGGAGCTGCGTGACATCACCGTGCCAATGGTGGCAAATGCCAAACATGCCCAGTCAATGATCCGCAATGTGAAGTTTAATAGCCTATGGTGTAATCCCATTCCGCTAATCAATGAGATGAGCAAAAATGACGCGTTTTATTGGGTTTGTTGGCTGTAGCTATATATATTTTTTTCTTATGGATTAGGCTACTAAGGCTGGCTTCGATAGCAAGAGCATCAGCTATGGTTCTCGTTGTTTTGGGAGACACTGGCGGGCAAAGTTTGCGTTAAACCTGCAAGCTGCAGTAGGACTGCTCGCGATGTAATGGAAATGAACCTGTTAATACTGTTTCAAATGAACCAGCTTCAATAACTCAGTTCCGCTACTGGTAGCGGACAAATACAACATGATCTTAATGTTCTACGTCCTAATGCAAACTGACCTAATGAAAATGCTTCCAACTTAATTGTCTCCTCGCTTAAATCACTATGCCTTCACGCTTCTAGTAATGAACAGCAAAAGGTGTAATAAAAAATATTAGATGGCCCTCATTAATTGAATTACCCACATTAATTAAGGACAGTTACAGCCACTCCACCGCTTAAGATGCAAGCATCAAAATTTATACATCTAATCCACTTAATTCTTGAAAACCGTCCATTATACTTCACCAGTGTGAAATTCTGAATAAATTCTCACTAATGATAATCGAGGAGGGAGCTAAGCTCATGTGCTGTGTAATTTTCAAATTCGATATTGTTATTCAACGTGAGCTCACTGTTACAATCGATTGCTGAAATTTGCGTTTATGTACAAATGACCTTTCGTGAAAGTTCAACACAGGGAAATCGCGCAGGTGCAGAGTGTAATTACGAAGGGGCTTATTTCAGCAATATATCTGTAAATAAAGCAAGTTCACAGCAGTCCAAGCCTCATCCATAAATATGGGACATTTTCAGCACAAATATCTCTCATCACCTGCATTGTTGTAGGGTGTGGACGACAACCCCAGTGGACGAAACCGCGCTTTGTTTTAGCGTTTTAGGTGCTCTGTGCTTTGTCACGCAGAGAAAAGTAGCTCACTAATGTTGTTGCGGTTGATTCCAGTGAAGATAGTTCAACCACTTTTATCAATGACAAGTTTCCATAGCATGCAAATATTAGGTACATAATTCCTCTCATGAGAAAAAGTGGGCTGAACATGTTCTTTGTTTTGTCTGTTCTTCTTGTGTGTGTGCGTTGTCCATGTGTTTTGTTTGTAGTCCACATAACAATTGCTAAGCTGCTGAGCTGTTTGGACAACAGGACAATTTTTTGAGGAACACACACTAAAAAAAATGAAACCCTATGAAATGTTAGATTTACTTAATAATGTTATGTCAACTGGTTCCACGCAATATCTTTGCGTAACCTTTATTTGACTTCTAACATTTTTGGCCAGTTTAATTAATTGCATTGAGTGGAATGTACTTAACTCAGTTTTGTGGAACCAGTTGACATAACATTATTAAGGAAATCTAACATTTCAGAGGGTTTCATTTTTTTGAGTGCAACTGTTAGATTCACTACAGTACTAGGAAAATGGCGAGCCTGTTCTTGTTACTCATGTTATGTTATGTTATGTTATGTTATGTTGTGTTGTGTTAACAACTCAGGCTTAATGGCTTTACTATGCAGTCCTGACTCCAATTTCTAATGGAAGACATGACAGCTCAAACCTCAAACACCACATCTAGATCCCCTTTTCCCATATCTTACCTGTGTTATTTAACATTCAGTAATGTTCCACAATTACACAATTCTATGACGGGTACAAGACCACTTTTGAAAACTTAAATTATCACTGTTTTCCCAATTAGCCATAGAATATTCTTGATTAATATGTGGATTAGCAATACCGCAATCAATAACCAGATGTGGAATAGAAAGCCATTCTGGTGTCATTTAAGGGCACAAAACAGGATTGAAAAACAAGCAACCTATTTATAATTCTAAATGGAGGAATGTGCTCAGAGAGGCATAAATTAAACCTGTGCTGAATTCAACCTGGGATAACAAATTCTGTCTCCCCCCCCCCAGTTTATATTTGGATAACAAACCACCAGAGACCAGTATCCCTTATTCAGCCAAAACAATCTGCCTCTACATGGGCCAAGCCCCTGTACTGATACTAGGAGCTGAGGGCCCAGAGTGAGAGAGGAATCCTCATGTTTAAAGGAGGCAAAGTGATGAGTGCGCACTGAATAAGCTGAGTCACAATTGCAAATATGGTTTTCCTCCAAAATGTTTCTCCTCAGCTGCAGAAGTAAAAATTTACATTATATGAAATTATATAAGAGGAAAAAAGCGTAACCCTTGAGTTCTGTTCTCTGGGTACAAATGAGGAGTCCACTTGCAAAGCCTTCTAAGTGAAGTTGGTCCATTTTTTTTTAAAAAAAATCGGATTTTTTGGTAGGCATAGAAATTATCTTCCATAGAAACCAATTTTCACTATACTGAAACTATTAGCCTTGCAGACATAATCCATGAGGCAATTCATTATTTTTTAAGAAATGACTTTGATTTTGCAACACAAAGTTTTGACTTAGAAGGTTTTGAAAGTGGAGTGGAAATGTAGCAAAAATTTTTTGACAGTGTTTAAACCAGCCCCGTTGCTCAATAGGTGAAGGTATTTGACTCAGGACCCACTCTACAAGCAACTCAATGCTACAGACAGCACAGTGGTTGAATAGCTGCCATGACAATGACAACATAAACATGAGTCCATGGGTTCAAATCCCCCCTTTTATGGTATCACTATCATCACACTTTCCTGAACTGCCCAAACCAGTTATAGTTAGAGAAAGAAAAAGCTGAACAGCTATAAAAGCTGGACTGTGATTGGTTCCTTCTAGTGAACAAAAATGGAATCACGTTTCCAGATTGGCTGATGACTTAGCAGAATTTGACTGATGTGGGGTTTTGAAAGCCTCGTTTTGCTTTTTTCAAAATTTATAACCATATTTAAACCCATAAATGATTGTTCTGAAAAACCATATGATTTATTTTCAAAACTTGCTACACAGTTTTTGCAAGTTGACTCCTCAAATGTTTTTCAGGACATTTTGAAATGTGACCAAACATAAGACACATATTTTGCAGTGAAAAACAAATTTGAAGAATTTTCCTCTGGACAATTTTCCATTGAAAAAATTTGCATCAAGTCTTGACCTAAAATTGATTTCAAAACAAAAGCCTCGAAAAAGTCCATCTTAAAAACCCATAAATGATTGTTCTGAAAAAACCATATGATTTTAATAGCTACACAGCAACATGACGGACATTTTGATACCAAACATAAGTACATATGTGAAAAACTGAAGAAGTTTCAGACAATTTTCCATTGAAAAATGCATCAGTCTTGACCAAAATTGATGCAAAACAAAAAAGTTCATCTTGAAAAACGACCAGGTTCCTTAAATATTTTCACAAAAGTGACTCGTTGGCTACATAATGATCCGTTAAATTGGGAGACCGGTAACATGGATCCGGATTGCGAAAATCGGAACCATCCCTGTATTTAGAAATTATTCACCTCCGCCAAGGAGGTGTATGTTTTACCAGCGTCTGTCTGTTTGTCTGTCTGTTTGTCTGTTAGCAGGATATCTCAAAAACAGCCACATAGATTTTAACCAAACTTTGCAGGATCTTAAAGTAGCACAAGAGGAACACGTGATTAAATTTTGGTATATCTAGGCCAAAGTACAGCTGAGATATAGGCCAAAGTTCAAATCCAGCTATGCTGGCAGAGATTTGAAGTCTTTCCAATGGGCCAGATTTCCAATCGGCGTGCTTTCGGGTTTTGCTGCCACCTGGCAGTGGAATGCAACAACACCCTACATCAGCCAATGAAAATAACTAATGCACAGAGTTGCCTTGGTGTGGCGGAGCTGTTGCGCTGTCTGAGTGCTCTTGTTACTATCTCCTTTGGGTGTCAAAATAGGTCACGAATAATAAACATAGAATGCTTGTTATAGATACTTATCGAAATTATTTATCCAAGCCATTTTTATTATATAATGCATATTTCTCAGAAAAGCCATTTAGATGTTTTCATAAACTGTTGTACATTGTATAGGTTCTATATCTCTTAGGCCTTGTTTTTACTCCACTGAGCAAAGCGTAGTCTGCGCTTGTGGTCACGCTTCAATGATTTTGTGAACCACAAAGCATTCAACATTGTTGTATGCCAGGGGCAGGGAACCTTCTCCAGAAAGAGCCACTGTGGGTGCAGGCTTTCATACCAACCAAGCTGCTACACACCTGATTCTACTAATCAACCTCTGGAATGTTTGTTAAGGGCCTTTTAAGATTTTGTGTAATCTTAAAAGGACGAATGTGTTTCAGATGTATTGTAGTTATGATCCAGAATGATCCGGAAGGCCAATGTCTCGTCAATCATGTACATATGGGTCTGTCCAATCAAAAGGGTGGTTTTGCATACCCCCAACTTCCACCCTCTTTTTTCTGAATGGGTGGGTCAGATGCATAATTTAAGCTGATATGTATTTAGTACACATCCCAGAGAGATAACAGAGATAACTTTATGCCCCTCACATAAACCACTGAAAATTTATCTCATTTAATATGTCTATTTAGGGGCAATTTTTCAGTTTATTTTTGTGACATTCTTGAGTACGTTGAAACACCTTAAGGGCATTCCTTTCATATTAACTTTATTTTCTACTTGAAAATAAGTGTTTGAAGATTTTATTCCATACAAATATTCAAATTTAGGAGCAAGAAAAAAAAAATTGATGTTGTTTTTTTGGGGGGTTCCGTATGTGATGCTGTTCCGTCAATCAGCTACCCCATGAACATTCTTAACAAATATAATAAAATAAACTGTTTGAAAGTAATTTTTCTGTTTGAAGCTACAAAACTATTCATCTCCTCGCAACATAAGTGGTGTGATGGTTTGTTTCTTGCGTAGTTACAAAGAAAAACACGTCTTATTTCAGCCGCCTGGAATTCCGTCAATAATCACATTACGTGACCGGCATTTTTGGATGCTCCTCTATTTAAAACGCCCGCCAGAAAGTGAACAAATTCATTAGCTATGGATGATACTCCCCGAAATGAAGGCGTCACCAATTTTGTTGTTTACATCAATAGCGTCTTCCTGCTGTCATACACGGAGGTAGGTTTTTCGTCACGTTCAATTAAAGTTCGGTTCGCTACTCAGTTATTTGGTGTAATGTTCATGGAGTATTCTAGATTATATATCTTCCATTTTCAACCCATCTTTTTAGCGTGGCGGGCGTTGGAATGCAAGCCGATTCTTCCAAGAGAGTCAAAAGTTTTTTTGACAGTGTGCCAATTCGGTGCAGTTATGTGATGTGGACAGTGAAACAGTGGTCAATCGTCACGTCACGCCAAATATATCATGGGAAACTGTCTTGTACGCTGTGATAGGAAACCCATCTCAGTATTTTGTCTTTTTTTGATCGCCGGTACGACTGTTTTTGGTGATAGTTTTTGCGCTATTTCATCTCAAACGATCTTTTTGTATGGAGGTTACGTGTGTGATGGTTGACTTGTGCAAAAGTTGTCAGGCGTCATTTTGGCGACGATGATGTCGTATTTTAAATGAAACACTGTGAGGTTCAATAAAAGTGCAGTTTGTGCTCAGTGCAATTGCTCTTCATGTATTTTTAAAGAGCACCACTAACATCCCAAAAAAGGTAAAAAAAAAAAAAAGTTGGAGCAATTAAGTTTTTTGTCAAGCATCACATACGGAACCACCCATCTTGACATGCATCACATACGTGACCTGTTGACCACTCTGTGGACAATATGCCTAGTTTAAATGAAATGGTTTGCCGTTCATTACCTCATAACTTGCCAGTGTTAATAAGATATGAAGCTCTTTTGAATGATGCTTACCCCTTTTGGAATAGAAAAATATATCTTGTCCTGCCCTCCAGCATGAACATTTTGACGCATTTAAAATCGATTGGAATCTTTGCATTTCAAGTGTTGCCCAGCAGGTTTTGTGCTAAATGTGTGTTGGGATGGTTGTTTTCTATGGTGAAAGATTCAAATCTCAAGCTAAATGCTTTTTCATGAAAAAATTTGGCTTCTCTATTGTCCACATCACATACAGGACCATAAGGATATTTTCAACTTTTCATTGGAATTCCCCTTTTGCTGTAAATACAGTTATCTTCTCATGATTTTGTCATGAAAGTACACAAACTAAGCTTCCATTATGTGTGTTCAGTTCTTAGAAACTATAATTTGAAAATAATACTGGCAATGTCACACTTCCATGCCTTTTTGCTTGGACAGACCCATATACTCTAAGACTCTTAATTTGGATAAGTATCTATAACAAGCATTCCATGTTTATTATTTAGTGACCTATTTTGACACCCTAAGGAGATAGTAATAATTTCTAAATACAGGGATGGTTCCAATTTTCGCAATCCGGATCCATGTTACCGCTCTCGCAATTTAACAACACTCGCATATTATTTAGCCAACTATATGAGGCAACTTTTGTGAAAATATCTTAGGTGTGTTTTCAGAGGAACCTGGTTGTTTTTCAAGATGAACTTTACATTTTGCGTCAATTTTGGTAAAGACAGATGCATTTCTCAATGGAAAATTGTCTGAAACTTCTTCAGTTTTTCATCTGTTTGTCATGGTTTGTGTATGTGCTTTTTGCTTTCTTTGTTACTCTCATCCCTGACGACATCGTTTTCTTTCCCCATCGGATTTTTACCCAGCTGGCTGATTATTCCTGGGCGGTCCTTCCCCGGAGTCTATTTAAGCCGGAGGTCGCCACGCCTCCTTTGCTGGAGTGTCTGATGTTATGTTACGCGCTTCGGCTTGAGAAATCTTTAGTCAGGGTTTGCCAGTATATATATTATCTTTATTTCTGGGAAGCTTTGCATCTTTAGGTTTCTATGGCACAATTGTCTAGTGCCTTGTTAGTTTCTCATTTATTGAGATTTCTTTTCCTCTGTGGTTGCTCGCTTCGTTTCTGGCACTTAAGTCTTTTGTGTATTCAGAAACGCGAGCTCCTTGCCCTTCCAATTTTCACTCTATCACTTTCAGCTGCGCCGGCTCCGTGCTTGGTGCACATTCGCCTGCCCCGGCATCTGAAACTCCACTTTTACCTGCCATTACAGAACACTCCAGCCAGATATGGAGTCATCAGCCGCGGCTGCGTTTGAGAAAGTGGTAGCTAACCAGCAGGCTGTCCTTTCTGGCCATAGCAAGGGTCTCTTGGCTCTTAATGCTCAACAAACAGAATTTGCTGAGAGACTAAGATTACAAGAAAGTAGCACTCAAAGAATGGAGGCTACTTTACTCTCCCTCAAATTACACAAAATGTTGCACAAGCACAATCTTTGAGCTCCTAAGGAGAACCGAAACTGCAAATGCCTTCTAGATATGGGGGTGAAGCAGGGAAATGTAAGGACTTTGTTGCGCAATGCGAAATTTTCTTTAAAACCCAATCTTCACGGTTCGCTAACGAGGAGTCTCGAGTGTCATTTATTTTATCCCTGTTGACTGATACTGCACTGACTTGGGTGGATCCACTAATCCGATATAATTCACCGGTCGTGAATACTGTTGAAGCCCTCGTTAGAGCTATGGAATCAGTCTTTGATCAGGATGTTCGTGGTCAAGACGCGAGCAACGCGTTTAATGCATCTTAAGCAAGGATCTGAGAGTGTCGCTAACTTTTCTATCACATTTCATTCATTAGCTACTGGAACAGGCTGGGCGGAAGCGCCCTTAATGGCAGTTTTTATTCATGCTCTGGCTGAGGATGTTAAAGACGCTTTGGCGGCATTGGAGCCTTGTGTTTCCCCAGATTCGTTGGTTCGTACGTCTGTGCGAATTGATAATCGCCTCCGTGAACGTAAAAAGGAGAAAAATTATGCATTGGGTACTGTTGATAACAGGGTTAGTATTCCCCGTAGCGTTCACACAGTCCTAGCTCCACTCACCGATACTTCCACTCCTGATGAATCTATGCAGGTTAATGGCTTATTTAATAGCAGGGCTCGTAAGCCCGCTTGCAGACATATAATCTGCCATAATTGTGGTAAGCCAGGGCATATCCGTCCACGCTGTCCTGAGCTTCAGGGAAACGGGAAGTCCCCCTAGTGGTATGGGGAGCACTAGAGGGTCAGAATCAATTTCCCCATCGTACTTTAATTCCTGTTGAATTGACTAAGGGGACACAGAAAATTTTTATTAATGCGTTTTTGGACTGTGGGGCAGTAGACTGTTTTATGGATAGGGAATGGGCTAAGAGACACTCCATTCCGGGTCGCCCTCTTTTGCAGTCACGCTCTGTTAAAACTTTGGATGGTCGCCTGTTGGGTGATGGAGTTATATCCGAAATCTCTGAACCTTTGTCTATGTTCAATTCCCTTGGTGGACACTCTGAGGAAATCTGTTTTTTTTTATCAGTTCCCCCGTGTTCCCAGTTGTTTTAGGACATTCTTGGTTACGAAAACACAAGCCTCGTATCCTTTGGGGGAATAAGGATAACCCTGTTAAGCAGTGGGGTTCTGATTGTAGATCCCACTGTATGGATAGCTCTATGTGTTGGCCTGGACGTCAATCCATGAGAGAAAGTGACGCCTGGAGCAATTCAGGGGAGATTATCCCACACTGCCCTCTCAATCTAGGGAAGGGGGCTGAGGAGGGGTTGGAGTGGGACCCTCAATTTGACTGGCGACAGCCAGAGGATGATTGTTATTCCGAATGTGGCTCCGATCTAGAGACTGTCATTGACGCGGCTGAGTCCGAACAGGTTGAGAATTTAGGGGCTGCTTTGAATTTTTGTTTGCCTCATAACGTGCCTACTGCTTATACTGATCTCGCGGAGGTTTTTAGTAAACAACGGGCCTCTACTTTACCTCCTCATCGCCCTTACGATTGCGAGATCAATCTCCACCCTGGCACCACCCCCCTAGGGGGTCATTGTACTCACTGTCAGGTCCTGAACGGAAGGCCATGCGGGAATTTATTCAGGAAGCCCTGGCTAATGGTTTTATTCGACCATCCACATCCCCTGCTGGGGCGGGGTTCTTTTTTGTGGAAAAAAAGGATGGTAGCCTGAGACCTTGTATTGATTACTGGGGCCTGAATAATATTACTATTAAAAACCGATACCCACTTCCTTTGAATTCCGCATTCGAACGCTTGTAGGAGGCATCGTTTTTTACTAAGCTGGACCTGCGGAATGCGTATAACTTGGTTCGGATACGAGTGGAAGACGGTGTTTAATACGCATGACGGGCACTACGAATATTTGATTATGCCATTTGGATTGGTTAACGTCCCCTCTGTATTCCAGGCACTCGTTAATGATGTCCTCCGAGGGATGTTGGAGAAATTCATTTTTGTTTACCTTGATGACATTTAAATTTTTTCTTCAACTCTCTCCGAGCACATACAACACGTCAGAGAGGTGCTGGAAGCCCTTCTCAAAGCTAAGCTTTTTGTCAAAGCCGAGAAATGCGTTTTTCATGCCAAGACGGTCTCATTTCTAGGTTTCATTGTTTCTAAGGGGTCGGTCCGCATGGACCCTGACAAGGTGGCAGCCGTCAGGAATTGGCCTGCCCCCCAAAATGTCAAAGAGGTCCAACGTTTCCTGGGATTTGTCAATTTTTACAGGAGGTTTATCCGCAATTTTAGCGGGATAGCTGCTCCCATTATCACCCTCACTAAGAGAAAGACCTCCCCTTCTTTCGCCTGGTCGCCAGCAGCCGAGGCGGCCTTTCAAGAGCTAAAGAGACTGTTTAGCTCAGAACCTATTCTTGTCTTGCCTGACCCCTCGCTCCCATTTGTGGTGGAGGTTGATGCCTCGGAGGTCGGAGTGGGTGCTATCTTGTCCCAGCGCCCCCTTTGGGACAATAAGCTACACCCATGCGCCTACTTCTCCAGGTCATTGTCTGCTGCTGAGCGAAATTACAGCATTGGTGACAGGGAGTTGTTAGCGGTTAAACTGGCGTTAGAGGAGTGGCGCCATTGGCTGGAAGGGTCTGAACATCCGTTTGTATTCTGGACTGATCATAAAAATCTCCAGTATATTCAGCAGACCAAGCGACATAATTCCCGGCAGGCGTGGTGGTCGTTGTTTTTTAACCTTTTTAACTTCACGTTAACTTACCGCCCTGGCTCAAAAAATATTAAGCCGGATGCCTTATCGCGGATTTACGATCGTTCTGACCGTGATCCTATGCCGGAGCCGGTCATTCCAGTTGACCAGATTTTGGCACCCGTCCAGTGGGACGTGGAACCCGTGGTACAGGAGGCCTTAAGAACCGATGCCGGTCCTGGTGGGGAACCGCCCGGTTGTTTATTTGTTCCCGTTGCGGTTCGTTCGCAGGTTCTCCAGTGGGGACACTCTTCCCGTCTGGCAGGTCACCCTGGGGCCCATCGAACCAAGCAGTTCTTGGCCCAATGATTTTGGTGGCCCAGTATGATGAAGGACATTCGGGAATTTGTGGCAGCATGCAGCACTTGTGGCAGGAATAAGGTGTCCCATCTCCCCCGCTGGCCTGTTGCGCCCGTTGCCTGTGCCGAAACGCCCTTGGAGCCATATTTTGCTCGATTTTATCACGGGCCTGCCCGTCTCTGATGGCAATACTGTCATCTTGGCCTTGGTCGACCGTTTTTCCAAGGCCGCTCATTTTATCGCGCTGCCCAAACTGCCTTCTGCGCGGGAGACAGCCTTCCTAGTTGTTAATCACGTGTTCCGGCTGCATGGTCTCCCCCTTGATGTGGTTTCTGACAGGGGTCCTCAGTTTGCGGCCAAATTTTGGCATGCTTTTTGTAAACAGTTGGGGGCCACGGTGAGCCTGTTGTCAGGGTTTCATCCTGAAACGAACGGGCAGACTGAGCGTACTAATCAGTCCTTAGAGAATACTCTTCAATGCTTTGCGGCCGATAATCCTGCGTCCTGGAGTCGTTTTTTGGCATGGGCTGAATACTCCCATAACTCATTGTGTAACTCCTCTATGGGTCTTTCTCCTTTCGAGGCCCAGTTGGGTTATCAGCCTCCTCTGTTTCCGGAGTCTGAGAAGGAGTCAGAAGTTCCCTCTGTGGAACACTTCATTCGACGCTGCCGCTCTGTTTGGAGTAAGGTCCGTTCCTCCTTGTTGCGGGCTGGGCGTAGACAGAAATCTGCGGCTGACAGAAAGCGCTGTTTGGCCCCATCTTATCGAGTGGGCCAGAGAGTTTGGCTTTCTACTCGGGATCTCCCCTTGAGATTTGAATCTCGGAAACTGGCCCCTCGCTTTATTAGGCCCGTTTAAGATATTGCGGAAGATTAACCCTGTCACTGTGCATCTTAAGCTCCCTAGATCCTTGCGGATCCATCCCGCCTTTCATGTGTCCAGGCTTAAACCTGTTAGCACCAGCGTCCTGGCACCTCCCGACAAATCCCGCCCCCGCGGATGATTGAGGGGGCACGGCGACACCGTCGTCGTATTGCCCCGAGGCGTGTGGGTCGGGATTCCAGTTTTTGGTAGATTGGGAGGGATACGGTCCCGAGGAGCATTGTTGGGTCCCTGCTCGGGATATCCTGGACCCTGCCCTTATTTCTGAGTTCCGTGCTAGGGGTTCTTTGGGAACGTCTGGGGCTGTCCCTTAGGGGGGGGGTCCTGTCATGGTTTGTGTGTGTGCTTTTTGCTTTCTTTGTTACTCTCGTCCCTGACAACATCGTTTTCTTTCTCCATCGGATTTTTCACCCAGCTGGCTGATTATTCCTGGGCGGTCCTTCCCCGGAGTCTATTTAAGCCGGAGGTCGCCGCGCCTCCTTTGCTGGAGTGTCTGATGTTATGTTACTCGCTTCGGCTCGAGAAATCTTTAGTCAGGGTTTGCCAGTATGTATATTATCTTTATTTCTGGGAAGCTTTGCTTCTTTCGGTTTTTATGGCACAATTGTCCAGTGCCTTGTTAGTTTCTCGTTTATTGAGATTTCTTTTCCTCTGTGGTTGCTCGCTTCGTTTCTGGCACTTAAGTCTTTCGTGTATTCAGAAACGCGAGCTCCTTGCCCTTCCAATTTTTGCTCTATCACTTTCAGCTGCGCCGGCTTCGTGCTTGGTGCACATTCCCCTGCCCCGGCATCTGAAACTCCACTTTTACCTGCCATTACAATGTTTGGTATCAAAATGTCCGTCATGTTGTTGCGTAGCCATTAAAAATCATCTGGTTTTTCAGAACAATCATTTATGGGTTTAAAAATGGACTTTTCGAGGCCTTGCCCCACAAAAATCTTGAAATCACTAAATAGGTCACAGTTCACTTCTTGTATGCAAATTTCACTTTTCAAATCTATTTTCTGGATAGTCCCGTAAGTATGTACAAATAACCAGAAGATGGTTCAAATTGGGATGTGGGCAAATTTGCCTATACCGTGCAAAACCTCCTCTCTGATATTACATAAGATCAAAATGCACTATTAATAAATTACAAATTGTTAAATTTGAAGACGGGTCGTCTGAACTGAATCACTGCACAAGTGTTAATCACACTTTAATTTCAGTTCAAAGCAATATCTACCACACGATCTCTCTGATGATGCAGTATTCAAGATGCAATATACATGATGCAGTATTCATTAAGTAACATTACAGCAACAAAGCATTAAGCTTTGGTGCCCACCGGAGATCAAAATTGGATTTTTTATCTTCAACAGAAGGCAGCAAAGTGGCAAGAAGAAAGGTCATAGGTCCTTCATGGATTTTTCTCCCACAGTCCAAAGGCATACATAAGAGGCTAATTGGAGACAGTAAATTGCCCATCAGGAATGAGTGTGCAAGAGAATGGTGTATGCTCCCTGCGATAAACTGTTAAACTGTCCACGCCTTTCTGCCTCTTGCTCATTATATGCTGAGATAGGTTCCAGCTCAGACCAGGAATAAGCAGGTTTAATAATGGATGGAGGGATATCACATGGATAGGGCAAGTGGCCATATGGTAATTGGTAAAGATTTATTTATATAACACCTTCTCAAGACATTATTGTGCCAATCCCCATACTATTACTGACACATTTCACTAAATCTCACACTCATACAATTGGGCAATTTAAAGTAACCATATAGCCCAGCATGTATGTGGGCGGAAATTCAAGCAGACAGGGGAAAACATGTAAACATCACACAGAAATACCCCAGGCTGGATTCGGACCCACTATCTTGTTGTGTGGTTACAATGCTGCCAATGTGTCATCAAATTGTGATGGATGTCCTTCAGTACAAAGAATGCTGCTATGAAAGCTGCATATTTTGCAAGAAGACAAACCAACCACTTCTATGCTCATTCAGTTTAATGGGCTCCCAAAGAGATAAAATTTTTAAACTTTAAACACTAAGAATAATATCTTGAAATGCATTGAAGCTCTGTATGCAGACATGATGTCCAAGAAAGGCTCATTGTCTAGTCTTATGTGTTTAAGTCAAATTTATGGACTATGAAGAGGTGTTTCATGATTTTAAATGAGATAATTCCATGGTTTATTAGTTTTCATGATACAGTCAAATTGTATTTTGTGAAAGTGATGTGTACTCTTTCCTTTTAAGTTGAAGCACACAAGCTAAACAAAAGGAATGACTAAATTCTAGGTCTGATCAAAAAGCCTCAAGACCACTGCCAGTAACAAGGCTATGCGGAGTATTTCAGTCAACCAACTCACATGCATTTAAATAAATTTCAAGCTGGTTAAACTTATAAAGGAATTTTTACCATGAAAATGTGAGTTAATAAATGTGAGTTAATTCATCGTGAAGACAAGCTTTGTTTCAGCTCAAAATTAATTAGTAAAGACAATGAATAACTAAGTTTAACTATTGAAAACATATAAACTTGAGTTTAAAAAAACGCATTAAAAAAAAACAGTTAAAAAACTCCGGAGGTAAAAAAAAATATATATGCAATGATAGTTTAGCATATAGGTTCTGACCCTGATACACCCTTTGGCCCTCTGAGCTGTAGCAGAGAGCTCAAAGTAGCAGAAGTTGCTGCACCAGTCCTTAGCGAATGAACTGAGTAGAGTACATCTCGGTGACAGTGATCTCAGCCTAGTGGAGAACCAGGGTCTCATCGTTGGTATGAAAACAAAATTGGCGAATAACAGTGCCAATGAAGGAGATTAAACCCAGTGTTACATCTATCATTCTAAATCTGAAAAACTGTAGAAGAAATGCCTTACGATAATGAGCGTGTAACAGTTAAAACCTTTTACACAGTTGCAACACAACCTATCCAGCCACTTCACATCCATTTATAGTTCCATTTAAGGCTTTGTTTTGTCTCGATATGACCAACAGAGACCTACAGATGTCTGAAATCAAGAAGATGCCAGTACCATTTATGATGTTTAGTGTAGAATACAATTCAAATGTTTACTACAGGGCCCAATATAATAACATGACACAGAGCATGGCTGTAGCTCTTTAGAGCATGCCTCCATCAACCTCTTTGAACAACAATAATTATTTTTATTATTTTTATTAACCATACTTAACCAGGGAAGTCCCGTTGAGATTGAAATCTCTTTTTCAAGGGAGCACTGGGGGTTGAGGTGGGGAGGGAGAGGGCAATTTGCACAGCCAATTAGATCAGAGGATGATTAGGTGGCGGGTCGAAAGAGCCAGGTTGGGACTTTAGCCATGACACCAGGGAACCCCCTACTCTTATCGATAAGTGTCGTAAGATCTTTAGTGACCACAATGAGTCAGGACCTCGGTTTAATGTCTCATCCGAAAGATGGCATCTCCTTCAGTACAGTGTCCCCATCACTGTACTGGGGTATTGGGGATTACTCCACCAGAGGGAAGATCGCAACCCAGTGGCCCACCAACACCTCTTCCAGCAGCAACTTAGTTTTTCCAGGTGGTCTCCCATCCAAGGACTAACCAAGCCCACACCTGCTTAGCTTCAACCGCGCGGCTGGAGCAGATCGAATTGTGGTATGGCTGCAATAAAACTACCTAAAGTCCAATAAATGCAGGGGAGAACGAGAGAGAGCTTGAGAACAATTCAGCATTATCTAAGAGAATAGGATACCACTTATTTCAAGAAGTAGTGACAGCCAAAATACAGTAAATAATTTGCCTTTTGTTTGATGATTAATCCCATTGAAACATTAACAATCAAGTTAATTATTTGTAGATAGCTAATTAATACCAGCTAACAAACTGAATTTTGTCAATCATTTGACTAATGCTGTTTAGATCTGTGTTAACATCAATAATCTCAGTAATTAAAATTTATACATTTATTAAGGCAGACAGTCGGTTATACAGCCCTGAAAAGACAGGTACAGTGAAATTTGAAACAGATAAATTATGGTGGAGGAATTGTTTTTTCTGAAATTGCCATAATATATGTTCATTAACTAACAATAAGTTATTTTTATGTCGTATTAAACATTAACTAATGCCTAACTTAACTTATGTATCATTTAATACTAATGCTGTTCATTGTTTAACATTAAGGTGTTAATTTCATTACAAATTAATAGTATTCACTAACAGTTATTAATTATGTCCCTATTTTAATGCTTGGATTTTTATACATTATATAAGCATGAAACTGTTTAATTCAATAAGTTTAATAATAAATATTAAATTAACTCTAACATCTCTTATTAAGATTTATTAAGGGTTTATTAGGTACTCATTAACATTAGTAAATGGTTGATAAAAATCTTCATTTTTTGGTAAAGGTTGGAATCAGTGGATACACTCCATAAGTTGTTAATTTACGCATTATTTAAGGTTTATGGAGATGTTATTCATGTTACTACATACAATAATCAGCCTCAACAAACAATTAATATAATAATTAGCAACACGTCTCGTATTAACATTAAGGTTTTATCAAGGGTTTTTAGGTACCCACTAATATTAGTAAATGGTTGATAATTTTTTTTGACAAAGGCTGAGACTCCTCAGTTTTCTTGTAGTTTTGATTGTTCCTTTATTTTCATGTAGATGTTCCTGAACTTACCGCTGAAGTAGTAAGTTATTGTGCATGCTGAATAAGCATTACTCACCCCAATTCACCAGTTCTTAATGCTGTTTGTGACTGATAGAATATTGAAAACATGTATCTCATGTAACACCTCATAAAAGCATGAGTGCAGAATTAGCTTTACTTACCCATACTTTGCCGTTTAATAATGCTGTTTGTGACCCTCACTGTAAAGTTGGAAACATCTATCTCTTAAGTAACACTTTATAAATGCATAACAATGCTGAATAAGCATTACTTAAGCATAATTAACTATTTATTGATGCTCTTTGTGACCCTTATTGTAAAGTGTAAAACATGTATGCCTTAAGTAACACTTTATAAACACCTAAAAAAGCTGAATCAGCATTAATAAAGCATAATTAACCATTCCTTAAAGCTCTTTGTGACCCTTATTGTAAAGTGTAAAACATGTATCCCTGAAGTTCACTTCATAATCATATAATAATGCGGAATAAACATTAACTGGGCATAATTAACAATGTATTAATGCTCTTTGTGACCCTTTTGAATTTAAAACAATCCCATAGCTGTTGAACATTAATCAAATATTTCCAACTGGAATCAAGTCATCAAAACATTTCATTCCAAATTTAAAAAGATAAAGATTCCATGCTACATGTTTACAGCAAATACAACTGTTTTATTTAGAAAATTTAACAAGTTGAGCATTTTTTGAAAGGAATACCAAAAAGGTGACAATTTCAATGTTATATGAAAATGACATAAAAAAAGATTTTCTCACGCACAAGACTTGCTTGTTATTTTGAAAACTTAATTTTCAACTGAAATTAAAGAGATTCCAAGAGGAGTTAAGTATAATAAACATAATTTTAAGTGGAAAGGACGTGTACAATCATGGAGTAACTGACTTATTGACTTGTTCCAACATGAACACAAAAAAAAACCTGAAGGAGGCATGTGCAATGACTACTTCTTTTTAATGGGTAGGAGCTCCCTATTTTCTTTCATCTTCTTAATGAGGTTGGAAGTTTCCTGGTCAGCCGCTATTGCTTCCTTGCAAGATCTGGCGATGTCCTGGAGCTTTTTCCCCCTCCTGCTCGATCACCGCAGCATATTTCTCTGGAGCAGAAATGGCTAGCTCTGCCAATTCTGCTGTCTGGCATATAGTATTTCGGTCCACACCAAATCTGTGAAATGCCTCTGACATGGTTTTTCCTCTCTGAAAGATGGCCAACACCTTCTTGTAGCGGCGCACAACGTCAGATGGTTCTCCAACTAATGAAAACATAGAATAAGAATGACAATGAGCTCGCTTGAATAATTAATAGCAGACATTTGTCAACTTAAAAGTACTTGCTTGAATGTGACAACACTAAGTCTGAGAAGTGAGACCCGGTTCCAAAGCCTCTGGAATCAATAGGATCAAAACTGACAGGGACTTGTACTTGTACAAGGGCTGGGCACGGTACTCAATACGTTAAAGGTATCGACGAAATGACTCAGTACCAAGTAGTATCAAACTTCTCCAGTCAGATGATACCTGAAATTGATCCTTTTTCTACCCAGATCTTGGAAAAAACTAGAAATTTACTGCTCAACAGTTGTATGCCTCTGTGGGAAAACATTAAACAAAATGTCTTAAGGGTTCATTTTTTGGCTGTGAAGAAAAAAAAAAAAAAGCCGAATTTGTAGCCATGGAAGTACAGACTGCTTTGGGAAATGTTGTGCTGTAAGAAGCAATAAGTGTGAGAACAGTTTGTATAGATACATTTTTATTCAGGCAGTGTAGTACCTGTATACAATAAGAAACGGAGAAGGTCACTGTGACCTTGACCTTTGCCTCCCAAAATTTGTTCATCCTTGAGTGCTAGCAGACATTTCTGCCACATTTTAAGAAATTCCCGAGGTGTTCCTAAGATACTGTGTTAGATGATAGAACTAGGTCACAGTGACCTTGACCTTTGACCCCCAAAATCTTATCAATTCATCTTTGAGTCCTGTTTGACATTTCCGCAGAATTTGAAAAAAATCCCTGCAGGTGTTCCGGAGGTATCGCGTTCGAAACAATAAACAAACAAGAGGTCACAGTGACCTTGACCTTTGGCCTACAAAATGTAATCAGTTCATCCTTAAATCCTGAGGGACATTTGTGCCAAATTTGAAGAAAATCCCTGCCTAACCATGGCTGAAGTGTTTGCCTCACTTGTGTTTTTTTTTGTGTTGTGTTTCAGAGAGACTAACAAAATAAGAATTTTGTTGCATGGCCTAAACCACTTTTTTTATGTGCAATAATTACAATAAATGAATCTGAATCTGAATTGAGGCCCTCTGGATATATTGAGCTTCACGAGTAAAAAAAAAAAAAAGGTCACAGTGACCTTGACCTTTGACCTCCAAGATCTAATGAGTTCATCTTTGAGTCCTGGGGGATTTGTGCCAAAGTTGAACAAAATCCCTCAAGGTGTTCCACATATATCACGTTCACAAGACAGATGGACGGACAGAAGAACAGACAGACAGATGGAAGGACAACCCGAAAACATTACGCCTCTGGCCTTACCCCTGTCATTTTTACTTTGATGTCACATCCTAGTATTTACCTGTAAAAAATTCAACATTTTTCATTTATAACACGACTTGATACAGACATAAAATAAATATGCTTCACATACCCCGCTGACGAAAGTGTTTTCTCTCTTTTTTGCTTTTTTTATTCTTGGCTTTTTTTGCTTTCTTCTTCATCTTCTTCTTCTTCCTCTCCACTGAAGAATCAGAGCTGTCTGATTCTGAGTCTGATTCTGAGTCAGATTCATTTTGAAACTTCTTCTGCTTCTTCTTCTTTCTCTCCAGTGAAGCATCAGAGCTATCCGAGTCTGACTCATTGTGAGATTTTTCTTTTATGGTGATGACACTCTCTTGATCATCGTCATGTTCTCTTTCTTGAGACCTAAAGAACCAAGTCAAATTCATGCAAATTCAAGATACAAGGATTGACAGTCTACTAGATTAACTTATAGTTTTTCACATATCGTTCACACAAATGGCAAAAAAAAAAAAAAAAAACGGTAACCCTTTACAATAAGAGTACAACAATTAACATTAGGTAATTCAGTAATAAGCATTTACTAACAGGTAATTAACATGTAACTAATTCACCTGGAAATCATTTACAAATGATGTTCACATCAACTAAGGTATTAATTTATAAATTATGGTTTAATAGTTTGAAGTGCTACATTGGGGATACTTAAGGGATTTTTTCAACTTCACAGTAAGGGAAACACAAATAATAAATGTTCACTAATGGTTGCGTAATGCTTATTTGGCTATCTAACGCATTAGATACCCGCTAATTAACTGATAGTTAATAAACTATTGTTGATTAATGTTAATTGTTGTACCCTTATTGTAAAGTGTTACCAAAAAAAACAAATCACACTTGTACTAAGCTTACGAAGCATTTCTAATATCAAAATGAGTCATTCCTGAAATCGGGCCTGTTACGGGCCTGAAATCCAAGCAGTTTGTGGAACATAAGGGTTAATTTACAATCCAGAATGACCAAATTTATTATGACAATATCTTCAAACAGCAATTTCTCTAGAAATAATAATTAAAATTAAATCAATTAATCAATGATGTTACTTTCCTAAGGAGAAAAGCCTGTTGGCTAAGCGGCAAAAGCCATATCGGCGAACCAGTGGGAGGCTTTTATTGTGAAGCAGGAAATTTATTTGCATTAGCTTTGCATGTGAGTGTGGCTATTCTGTTAGCAGCCCGCATCAGTAACCGTTAAATGGCTGTAGCCAACTGTTTCGAATGTTACCACTTCACATTCCACTGTCCTTTAGTAAACAGTTGTTTTGTATTTGACTGATAGGTTAATGTTTGTAACAAAAATTTTTGGTGAATTTTAATCTCTACTTGCACACTGTGCTCGCAAATCCCAGTTCGATTTTAGAGGAAAATGCGAGTGAAACACCGTTACTTGTAGCAGTTTTCATAAATTACAACAGTTGAATATCCCAACTTAACAACCAACATGGTAGATCATCTAAAAACGATAGGCATAAGCTTTGTTTGTTTGTTTGTTTTTTTTTCCAGGTGGGCTGCTTTAGGATTCTCCATTAGCTTTCATGTTTAACGCTTGATGGCTTTAAGTCTGAATGCATCAGAATTGACATGCTTCATTATGTTTAGTGTAACATAACGTTAGCTAAATCGTTTTGTTAGAATGACTGTATGACTGAAGGTGTATCCTCTTGTGAAAGCTTAGATGGCTACAGAGTGTGTGTTTATGTGTGTCTGTCACACACACACACACACACACACACACACAAACACAGTTTGTTGACATAGCTGTCTGCTCAGACCTGATGTGTGGAACAGAGGCGACAACGAGCTACCAGGTAGCGTACACTGTGGCTGATTTATTTAATGAAAATGGTAATTTTTCCCCCATCAACCAATCGAATAGTTGAAAACTTTTTAAAATTTCAGTTGACCAAGATTTACCTAGGTTGACTATAGCTCTACAAAACATGTATGGTCATTTATGGTTTATGGTCCACATGCTTGAGTGGCAGAAAATCACATTAACAATTAGTGGGAGCAATGCCCAATCCATACCTGCTATTCCTATGGCAGTCTAAAAATATTAGTGGAAACAAAAACTCTCCCAAATACAGAAACTGAAGCATAAAAACTCATATTTGTGATTTTAATGAGATATAAGGTCCGAAGCTTCTCGATTGACAATGATCTATCAGGTGTAAATGTAATGAAAAATGAAATACATAATGTATTTTAAATCTTATTTATGGTGGTATTCCCCTATAAAGATGCTGGTACACATTCAGTGTGTAGAAACTGTCATAGTTTTAGGTGGTTATCAACTCGGTAAGTCAACCCAGGATTTTCCAATCTAGTCCTGTGCGTGCTCACATAAAAGGGGCGGTGTTTGCTCCACACGATCAGTCGCAGACATGGAAAAATCTAGCGAGCAGTGTACTTCACCATGAAGGAGCAGACAATTATGTTAACAAAATATGGGAAATATCTGCATGTTATCCATGTCAAAAGCAACATCGTTGCAGCTGCCAAAAGCCACAAGGAAAGCTGGCAAAAAAAAAATCCCGACTGTGTTAACCCCTCTGTGCAGATTTAGATGCTTGCATTCAAAAATTCTGAAATGTAATGGCTAAATAACTCTGTAATTAAATTTCCAAATGTCTTGCTTCACTATAATAATTTTCCATAGTCTCTGTGACACAAATACTGACTCATCAAGCCTTAAATAGGCTCATACGCAACAGGAAAAATTGGAGATATCAGTATTCGGCACGAAGGGGTTCATGCGTAAGTTAGTCTGATTATAAAATTACTTCCCAATCATGAGAACAAGAGCAGATCTGAGTTAATGAACATTTTTGTGTCCCATAAAATTAATCTGTTGCTTAAATGTATTCTTATGCCATGTATGACAATTTCAGCCTTATTCTTTCAGCTGCAACCCCAAGTAAAAAGAACCTTGGAGCAAGTAAAAATAAGTATGAAAACATAATTCAAAGCAGTCAGTAGGTTTACTTTCATATCTTATAAATAGTCTACAACATGTACAAGGCTTTACTACTTCACACAGTCTTTGTTGAAGAATGATCATAATGAAATTGCTTTGATATTGCTTGCAGCCAACACACACGTTAGCGACATAAGGCCCTCACAGATACCAAAGTCCCTCTGAAGAGAACCTAGGCTTATATCTTTCATACAGGACATCGTCTGAGTAATCAAAGGGGTTTTAGCAATCTCTGAAAATTCTCTCTCCTAAGAGGTCCTCCCACTATACTCACACCAAAGTCCATCTTCTAGGAATGGGCAGGCCATTTTCTAAGCAAACTGATTGGTCAGTAGGCAGTGTTTAATACCCACTGATCGATTATTTCAAACTAAACCTGCTTCGGAGCAGGTTGGGCGTTCAGCATAAGTTACCATGGTGATGTACCGCGATAAAAACTGAACCACCTTCATAACACTGAAAACCCAGGGTTAACCCTGAAGTTACCTCGCTAGGCCCAAATCCTGCTTCATAGTACAGGCCCCTGGGGAAGCAATGGATGAGTTAAATGCTGATAACAAAGGGTGGGAGAAGATGACAATAATTTGACACCTAAAAATTCAAGTAAACCTTATTTAGATCAGTTCCTACTGTTATGCCCTCAGATCCGGAACGAAGCATAATGACAGAAACACTAACAGCTCCTCTGTTTTGTAGTAAAATGTAGATATAGGTAACACACATTTAGTGGCATGGCGGCTGTGCACTGTGATTGGTGACTGGTTGGGGAAATCAGGACGATGCCTTGTGTCCTGATTGGGCAGTGGTTGGTCATGGGAGGGGCATCCCTTTTAAATAGGCCAAAATCAAAGGTGGTTCTTGCAAAATGCCGGAGCCCTGAAGTGGCAGACCTTCCCTAAACTCTCGTTTTCCCGACCACGCGATTCTGTTATTTGCCGGTGGAGCGGCAGCTTGAGCTTGCCCTGGAACGCCATGGTGCCGTCGTGAGGGGAGGTAAGTCCCGGCTTTCCCTCTGCCTTCGCCAGTCCAGGCTAGCCTGCCTTCTTTTACAAGCGAAATTAAATCCCTAAACAAACGTGACCGCGACAATTGGGGGCTCGTCTGGGAGCTGAATATCAAACTGTTGGGTTAAGTTGTTAGCCAAACAGTTAGGGTCCTTTTGTGTATTTAAGCTAATTTAGCGCTCCGCGTCAAGTAGCAACGTGAGTGGCGAACTAATTAGTTATTTAATTTAACTGGTCACTGTGTAGTGGGTTTGCGATTTCGGGTACTTTAGGAGTTAGGTTTGGTTAGAAGTACATTTCCGCAAGTTTTCCGTATCGCGTTGTTTAGTTAATGTGGTAGTTAAATTTAACCATAATTATGTTGATAATTAGTATTGCAGGGTTGACGAGTAAATGGGTGGTTGATAGCTTGGGTTAATTAACACGTGAAGTTGGCTGCAGGTGAATGGAGTCACAGTAGTTTTCCTCTTTGGGGAGGTAGTTGAGCCCTCAGGCTAATGCGTGTGAGGGAATGTTTTTTTCTGTGGGGTAAATTGGCGTTGTGTTCCGTCAGCGTATTGCCAATTTTGTTAGCGTTTGGGAGTGTTTGCTATTTGGCCAGCCCTGAAATTTAATGATTGGTTTGGAAGGATTGGGCAGACTAGGCATAGGTTTGTACATTTCTCTTGTTTGGGCTGCTGTTTATTTGGTACTTGTGTTTTAAAACGAGTGTAAAAGTTAAGATGCGTCTCCTCTTCGGTTGTTGTTAACGCTCTAATCGACGCGTTATTGGCCCTCACATAATATTTTGGGCATTTTCTTTGTGCAGCATGCCCATGTTTTGGAGTGTTTACGTATATGCACCCTTTAGATTCTCTCGTTGGTTGGTAATATAAGACTTGTGGTAGCCTATTGGAGGCACTGCAGTTTTACCCCAGCATTAGGGTTTTTTTGTAGTTTTTGTGAGTCGGTGTACTTATACAATACTATTATATATTTTTGTATATTATTGGGCTTTGGATTCCTCTCTGCGTGCGGTTGTTCCTACTTGTCTTAAAATGTCCTGTGACGAACTGGACGGTATGGAATAGTCTGTTGTGGAGATGGCATTGCCCTCCCGCCGGCAGCTCGCTAAAGACCAGTTGTTACAGTTGGCAACTGAGCAAGAGGTGGAGGTACCGGAGGGTATACTGAAACCTGCTCTAGCTAAACTTATTGTTGCCACACTGGAGTTGGAAGAGTTGTGGGCAGATGAGGAGAGGGAAAATGTACTTCGGGCAGAGAGAGATAAGCGCGAGTCCCAGGAGCGGTTCGCTCAGTTTGAGGTGGAGCGAACTCGAGCCGTCAAGGGGGTTCCTCCTTTGGAGCCTCGTTTTGACATACGGTCTGCTATATCTCTCATGCCTAAGTTTTCTGAGGAAGATGTTGATACCTTTTTTAATGCTTTTCAGGTGGTCGCTCGTGAATGTGACTGGCCTGAAGCCAAGTGGCCATTATTGGTGCAGAGTGTTTTAAAGGGCAAGGCCCAGGTTGCTTTTGCTGCTCTGGATCCGCGCATGGGCTTGGAGTATGATTCCTTAAAAACAGCAGTCTTGACTGCATATGGCGGTGTCCCTGAGGCCTACCGGCAGCAGTTCCATACTGTGAAACGGCGGGACGGGGAGTCTTATTTGGATTTGTCCCGGAAATTAGGGGTGGCATGTGAGCGTTGGCTTAAGTCCACCGAGACTTACAGTTTCGTACAACTGAAAGAGCTCATGCTGTTGGAGCAATTTAAGAACGGTGTGCCTCGAGCGGTTGAAATCTATCTTAGTGAGCAGAAGGTCACTACTCTTTTGGAGGCAGCTCAAGCGGCAGATGCTTATGAGGTCATCCATGGTGGGTCAGTGGGTTTATCCCGCCAAGGTAGTGGGCGCGCTGACCATGGTCAGGGTGGACGGAGCTCTGGTAAGGGCTTCCCTCCTGGCGGTAAGGCATCTGGTGCTTTACAGCCTGGAGGGGAGAAGCCTACATCTGCTGTGGTTTGTCACCATTGTGGGGAACCTGGTCACATTAAGCCCCGATGTCCTCAGCTTAAAAGGGACCGTGACATTATATGCCATGGTTGCCAACGGCCTGGTCATGTGAAATCCCAGTGTCCCCAGCACTCCCAGCTGGAGAGCCGAGCCAAAGTGGTTGCGTTGGTGGCCTCCTTGACGAAGGATGAGGCAGGAACGGGCTGGAATGGTCCCAAGGAGATGCCCCTGCTGAGCTGTCAGCCTTTTACTTCTGTGGGGACTGTATCTGTGGTCCAAAAAACAAAAAAACAACTTTATTATTAAAGCGGGACTTCGATTGGAAACTGGCCCGGGAACAGATTAACACCGAAGAGCACCGGACATGGGGACAGATCAATGGAATCTTTCACTATTTAATGGTAAGTACATTGATAAGCCCCCTTCGTAATTGCCCACAGGAGCTGCGTGACGTCACCGTGTCAAAGGTCATTTGTACACGGAGCCGACCCGAGCAGTATGGACCACGTCGGAGTTAGCTTAGCAATACCCATTATCCATTGCGCGTGACGTCACGCATTTTTGGCTGGGGGCATAAACACTGCCGTATCCAAGGCTGGACTGGTAATCTGGTGTACCAGGCAATGCCTAATGGGCCAATGCACATTTTGGGCCGATGCAATTATAGTTTATAAAATTGTAATAACATCGATTATTTTGAACGACCGCGCCGGTCTTTAAAACACAGAAAGTGGCCTATTGGTTCATTTTCTACAGACACAGGGCTGGCCCAATGAAATCTCTGAGCCCTTCCTCCTCAGGGGAAAAAAAAAACTCAATTGCGTACGGCCCGTTGGTAGCCAGTGGCCCACATTACGGGGAGCAAACAGCAGGATGGTTTTAGCTGATTTGAAGTGGACTTTCATACAGAGAAAATCATTATATAGTAAATATATAGCTCACTCTTCATTATGTTTCGTAGAGAGCTCTCCCTGAGATTTATTTGTTTTATGATAAAGGAATTACAGAAAAACTGAATTCTTGCAAATTTTTTTTTTTTTTTTAAAAGATGCTTAGGTTTAAGCCATGTACAGTTTATTTAATGTTGTTGTTTTTGTCCTAGAAGTTTAAGAAGGCAGGCTTGCTGGTGAATTAGTTTGACCAATGACCTTGCTTGTCTCCAGTTGCGATAACAGTCTAAAAACGCGTTTCAGCGACTGCGAGATCAGACAAAAATGTCAGAAAGCAGTGGAGAGGCGGAAAAGCTTCAAGAATAAAGTAAACAGACATTGGGGCCTCAGGCTTTCAAAAGCTAAAAAAAATTCACCAGCTGTTTGGCCACGATGATCCTCATGTAGCAAGCAGTTTTCATTTGGAGGGGGACACGGAAAGCAGTGAGACTGACGTTAAATTGACAGGCTATCGCAAGTATGTATTTGGTTCAAATTTGCTTGAGCTTATGAAAGGTCCCCACTGATGGACCAGCTGTTCATAACCTAAAATTTAATGCATATTGATTTGTTGTTTTATGGTGGAAAATAAAATTTGTCCTGGAATACAGCAAGGAAGACTTTCAAATTTTCCTATTTAAAACCCCCTCTTGACGTTCAGAATCACCTGCCAGTAAACTTGCAACCAGCGAGTACTGCGGTTCTGAAGCTAGTGAGCTATTCTATGCCCTGGTGAGTCTGTAAGATACAGTATGTAACGTGCGTTATTTAAAAAGGTTATGTATGAATCAATCCAAATGGTCTTAATGGTGCAATGGTCTTATTGAAAAATTATAAATGGCCCCAAAAGTCACATTTCTTTTACACATTCATTCAGGTAAAAATATTAATAATAATAATAATAATAATAATAATAATAATAATAACTTCTTTGTAATGGTGGTGCAGTGATTAGCACTGCCACCACGCAGCAAGAAGGTTGTAGGATTGATTCCCGCCTGGGGCCTTTCTGTGTGGAGTTCCAGGGCATGTAGGCTACGACTGAGCTTAATTTTAACTTTTGGTAACAGAAAAGTATGCGCGTATGGCGGACCATCATGTCACGATCAGGTTGGGCCGCCATGGCCGAAAATGCCAGGGCCGTTTTTTTGTCCCAGTCCAGCCCTGGCCATATCTCATATAGATTTCCATTGACAACCACCTACACAATGTTCATTCCTACCATTTATACGCAATATTTGCACACTTTTGTCAGAAGTTGCAGAGCAACAATGACTTGGAAAGTACGCAATTTGGTGGTGTTTATTTTATAAAGTTTTAGGGAGTTTAAAAGGTTGAATTACGTGATGAATGAAGAGGCTGCATGCATTCACTTTCATTTTGTAATATGACTATGGGCTGCGAACCATACAGCGAGATGTGAATTAAAGGAGCAGTATGTAAGAAATTTATGTTGATTAATCATGAAATGGCCCTGATATATCACCAGACATCAAGGAATGATGTTAATTTCAAATACTTATATCATTGACAACAGTAGTCCAGCCAGAATATTCTCATTACAAAAGCGAAGTTGCAGCCCACAACTAATGTTGATGTTGTCATTTTGTGTTTTGGCCTGTTGCGCCGTGCTCCACCTATCTCCCAATCACGAAGTCAGCAGCATTTCGGCATCCAGGTTGCCAGTTACCACTGAGCTGCAGCTACCAGCGTTTCGGAGCAAATGTCTGACGTTACTAAACCTAAAAGGCCTCGTTATGATTCCGAAATACGTCGTGACAAAGTCAGAAACAAAACAAGGATCTGTATAGGACATGCCTTTGAAAGATGGAGACAACTGAAAGCGGAGAAGAATTTGAAGACCGAAGCTGAAGTTGCTAATTTTCTCCTGGACAGGGAAGATTCAGCTAAGTTTGGCTAACTTAATTCTATTTAATGTAGGCACGGACATTTCAAATATTCTCTACAGTCGAATAATGTTATGTATGTTCATTCATCCCTGCTGAAAATTCCAGCTTTGACCAGCCTAAGCTAGGTCAGGCTGTTTTAAAGCTGTGTTTTGGACAGTTTTAGTTGGTCGACCAGCCCTTCACCAGCTGACTCCAGCTGACAATACCAGCTTAACCAGCTTTGACCACCTTCATCAAGCTATAGAGACCAGCTTTAACCCTTTCATTACCATTGTCGCATTTCCGCGACAGTGCCGATCCCGCATCACTTACCATTGTCGCTATTTTGCGCCTAGAGAAAGTCCCTCACAAAACTGTCAAAGCTCACAACAAAAAACACCCCTTTGGACGAGTCTGGTATCGCACAACACGTCAGTGATGTCATCAGGCTTCCGTAGTTCCCAATCCTCGGTTATGCACAGTTTTATTTTATTTTATACAGGTTATTGCAGGCAGTGCGTGCTGCAGCACGTGTATCTCCGTTTGTACAGAAATGCGCGTGTATCTCTGTTTGTACATAAATCCCATAGAGGAGAAATCGTCTTGTCTTGACAAACCGAAATACGGTTTTTATCCTCATTTTCTGTTTTTACTTTTGGAAAAACTAAGCAAAGATATGTGCCAATGGAAAGGTAAATTCATTTTGAACATGTTTTCTGCACATAAAATAGTCAATTTCTGGTGTTTTTAGTTTGAAAAAGGGGGTGAAAATCCACATGCAATATCATGCTGCGATAGCATAAAAATTTACGGTAAGCAAGGGTTGTCTTATTCCCAGTAAGCGGTAGTGAAAGGGTTAAACATCTAGACCAGCCAATAACACAGCTCCGACCATCTTAAACCAGCTTAGAATTCTAGCAGCTAGAATTCTAAGCTGGTTTAAGATGGTCTAAGCTGTGTTATTAGCTGGTCTAGATGTTTATAGCTGGTCTCTATAGCTTGATGAAGGTGGTCAAAGCTGGTTAAGCTGGTATTGTCAGCTGGTGAAGGGCTGGTCGACCAACTAAAACTGTCCAAAACACAGCTTAAACCAGCCTGACCAGCCTAGGCTGGTTAAAGCTGGAATTTTCAGCAGGGATGGTATGTTAGTGCGTATGCAGGCGGGTCATCGAATTGACTAGGTAACAAATTTTTTGAGAAATAAAAACCGAGACTCGTCATTGCTAACATTAGCATGCATTATTAGAGTCCGTTTCTCTGGCATTATGCTGAGATGCTGTGGAAACCGTTCCAACATTAGCACAGCCATTATGGCAATATGAAATGTAATTGAGACAGTACATCGGTCAAATGAGTCCTCATTCATTCTTTACGCATATTATAGTATGGACTTTAGTGGGCTATCCACACAGAAGAGTGACGAGCAAGTTGACCAATATGACCATTGCTAAAGTTAGTTAGTCATTAGTCTCAATCTTTTCTGAACTGAACTGAACACAACCCTGTGAGAGCAAATCATTGGTGATATTGAAACGTAGCCATGGTAGCTCCGTGTAGTAGACGTTCTTGCTGGATCCAGCGACCTAGCTGGCAGCCTCTCGTCTGGGGGAGAGGGGGAGGGGATACTGCGCTCTGCAGTATTTTGAATGTGATTGCAGTACCAGTTTTGGCCACAAACTTACATTCGGCTCCCTTAAAATTTTAGCGCATGTAAACAGTGGGGCTTACGTTAAAAAAATTGTCACGACTGTTGGCAGATAGCAGGAAAGCTTATCTTTTCTCTCTTAATTAGATGCCAAACACATGGTGTGCTGTCAAAGGCTGCAAATGTCACATACTATCTTCAAAAGTGGAAAAGAAAGATCTGCCTAAAACATGCTGGCCTGTTCGGTCAAGGCGATTTCCCTCCACCATTCTGAATGTTACGCTTCCTAGCTGACAACGAGCTAAGACGAGACTGGGTAAAGTCAGTCAACAGGGTTGATGTCAGAACTGGTATGTGTTTGGATTTTTAGCTCGATCCGAGCTTGATTCATAGAGATAGTGGTTTCTAGAAAGACTACAAACAGGGTAGATCCAGGCACTTGAAGGAGGATATAGATTAAAAAGCCTTAATTTAGTGATAAATAAAGCCCTAAATAAAGGCTTTTTAATCTATACTCTCCTTCGAGTACCTGGATCTACCCTGTTTGTGGTCTTTCTAGATTTTTTCCCTTTTGATCCAAGAGCACCAACTTCACTCCTGATTACCTCCCGCTGAGCACCTGGTTGGATTCTTCCTTTTTAGATAGTGGGTTCTGTTGGGCTATTAAAATGAACTCTTCTTTGCTTTTCGAAGTGGTTATTTTCCATTTTTCTGCCTACAGTCGTGACAATTTGTTTTTAACATAAACCTCACTGGTTGCATACACTATAATTTTCATTCCCATCCCGCTGTATGGTTCGCAGCCCAAGAGTCGTATTACAAAATGAAAGTGTATGCATGCAGCCTCTTCATTCATCATGTAATTCAACCTTTTAAACTCCCTATAACTTTATAAAACCAACACCATCAAATTGTGTACTTTTCATGTCGTCGTTGCTCTGCAACTTCTGACAAAAGTGTGTTAATATCGCGTATAACTGGCAGGAATGAACATTGTGTGGCTGGCTGTCAATGGTAATCTATATGAGTTAATACCCCCAACCGAAAATGTGTGCCGTCACGCGCAATGGATAATGGGTATTAAAGCTAACTCCGATGTGGTCCATTGAACAGTGTCAGATGCCAGATTGAAAGAACAGGTTTCTCCATATGTTGCACAATTAGTACCTTCTCAATCAATCCATTTTACGCAGAAAAAAGGCCTACACTGGTGCATGCAGCTTGCATCAAACAAAGGCAAAGTGCTAATTATTGTTATTTAAATTCTATTGGAGTAAAATCAAAAATTCTTATGGACCCTGATAGTGTCTCTCAAATAGACGCAAAGTGGAAATAACATTCAATAAAATATTGGGTGTAAACAGAAATATTTTTATTTTCATTGTTGCTATTAATTGATTTAATCTGTTGGGCTTTTAATTTGTGTTTAAAGAAAACAGCTGACGTTACAGTCCATTCCAGCAGACTACCGTAAGAAATTCTTAGTTTTTTCCTTGAAACTGCAATACAGAATAAACCAGGAGAAGTTCACTTGATTCGAACAATGTTCAGTATCTAGTCTATTCTAAATAACAAAATAACTAATCAAAGAAATTACTGAAGAAATAAACTGGAGAAAGCAAATTCACATATGATTCACATACAGATTTCAAAGCTGCGTGAACATAAACGCCATTCACTCAACTCGGCCATTCAGCTTTCGGTTTTAATGCCCCAGCACTTAAACAATTAAATTGTGCTAAAAAATGCCTTTGGTGTAACATGCCCAGTGAATGATCCGCAATTGTTTGAAGTTTATATTTTTTTCTTATGGATTAGCCTTTGGTGGCTTTGGGAATCACTCTTGTTTGGGGAGACAACGACGTGCAAAGTTCGCGTTAAACCTGCAAGCTGCAGTAGGACTGCTCACAATGTAATGGAAATGCACCTGTTAACCCTTTGAGCGCCGAATACATTTTCAAGGAATTAAAATGTAATTATCCTGAGCTGTTGAAGCCTATCATGTGTGGCAACTTGGTTAAAGAGCTCCTGCGGGGAGCTCTTTTTAACCAAGTTGTACACATAATAGGTTTTCAACAGCATCTGACTTTGATATCTTACATCATTTGTTGCCCACGGCGCTGAAAGGGTTAATACTGTTTCAAATGAACCATCTTCAATAACTCAGTTCGCTTCCAGTAGCGGACAAATACAACATGATCTTAATGTTTGCCTACAAATCAATGCTTGTTGGTGTTAAGGAATACGTCGTAATGCAAACTGACTTAATGAAAATGCTTCCAACTTAATTGTCTCCTCATTAAATTACTTTTGCTTCTAGTAATGAACAGCAAAAGTGCAAAAAAAATAGATGGCCCTCATTGATTGAATTACCCACATTAATTAAGGACAGTTACAGCCACTCCACCGCTTAAGATGCAAGCATCAAAATGTGTACATCTAATCCACTTAATTCTTGAAAACCGTACATTACACTTTACCAGTATGAAATTCTGGACAAATTCTTGCTAATGATAATCTAGGAAGAAGCTAAGCTAATGTGCAGCGTAATTTTCAACCTCGATATTGTTATTCAACGTGAGCACCATTACAATCGATAGCTGAAATTTTGATGTACAAATGATGTACAAAAATGACCTTTTATTCAACACATGTAGAAATGTCACAGAATGGTTAAGGAGGTTTTTAAAAGTTATAATGTCAAAATTTGCCTGCTTCCAAGGAAACAAGCAATGCTCACTCATTTAGCTGACATGAACTAAAATACCTGTTACATAAAAGTTAATCTCATGCTCCCTTGTACCTGGCTTTCATCTCAAAAAAATTTACTTGTTGCCGAGCGAAAAAGGGTAAAGTGTTCAATTCACCAAAAAGGTGTCATCTTAAAATGAAGCTGAGACCTGCAAACAAAGCTGACAACTTTGAATGGTTTGTATTTCCCTTTTCAGATAACTTTAAGATAAAGATACCTTTTTTAGACAGACTTAAAATAAATAAAAATACCAAAGTTCTAGTTGTATTTATCTCGACTGGTATTCAGTGGGTTCTTTGGCTTTTTTGCAGTCATGCCTACTTTGGCGGAAAACACAGACATTGTTCCCACATCGCTATTGTATTTTGCTACTGCCTTTGCTTTCTAACTTTCAGCAAAATGCTGAAGAACAAGTTTGAAATTCAAGATATCTAATGTTTTGTTAGGGTGGAGCATCAAGTTAATCTAGCTGATGCCAAGCAATTCAGGGTTCAGTGTTAAGGTTGTTTTTTCCCCCAAGAGTTGGTCAGAAATCTTATCCTGTTCAAAACCTTGCCCAAAGTAAATTTTTTTTCCGCTTGCCCTATAAAAAACAACTATGATGAAAAATTGCAGTTCTGGTTCTTGCCAAGCCCAGATGGACATTCATTCATTCTTTCATAAGTGATAAGGGGCAAGCTGCTAGTACTGAGGCCAGACTAATTCGTCAGTGAACTTGATCGAAGGTGTTTGCAGTTCTGGTCCAGATGGACATTACCAGAGTCAGAATTTCATTGATACTGCTGATACCAGCTGGATTCAAGGACTTTATTGAATTCTTATCTGTTCATTTTTTACTACTAAATGAAGCTTAGCGAAAGTTCAGTCAGGAAGACTCCCCTCTTCTCCAGTTTATTAGCATATTCATTAACTTTGATATTTATGTAGTAATGGCGGGGCTCTCAATTGAGCTGTCAGCTTTTGCAGCAGCTGATCTCTTCCATCAAACACAGACATTGTTCACCTCAATCGCGTCGCTAGCCAATCATTCTGCTGCCGTCTTTTTAAAAAATGTTTTTTTCCACCCAAGCTAACCCATGCAATTCAGGGTTCAATGTTAAGTTGATAAAGTTGGTCAGCAATCTACTTGCCCAAAGTATTTTTGCATACCCTCTAATTTTCTTTCTCTCGTTAAATCGGGCAAATTTTACATTTTGACATGTCCGCCCCAGGATCCCAGCTGGTCGACGCGTTATTGAACCGGCTTCCATTTTACTACTAAATGAGCTACCAGGCGCAGTGTTCGCCTATCAGCACGTCAGGATTCTGCATCAGATATTCACCTTATGCTGGGGGCCCAGGGCATCACTCCGGATCCGGGCCTGCCGCTCCCCCAGCTCCAAGCTTTGGCCGATGACGTGGCCCCCCCAATTTTTTTCCATAACGCTCCTGCTGCCCCCCCCAGGCCTCCTCTCTGGCCGGAGGTCGGAAGCGCTCCCTCCTTGCTCCACCTGGCTCCGCAAGCTAATATTCGCCGTCATCACCCCTACCAGCCCCGTTCACATGCTTCCCCTTATCCGCCTCTTCCCAGTGCTTCGCCTCTCCGTCCCCCACTCCAGTCCCTGCTCAACTCCGTGCAAGCCGCCATCGACGCCCCCAGCCTCCAACTTCTCGAGAACTCACAGCCTGCATCTTTCTCTACCCACGCATCCGGCCGCCCCCAGCTTACGTGCGTCAGCTACGGCGCAAGTTCCCCAGCCTCCCACTCCAGTTGCAAGCTCCCTGAACATGCCTCAGTACTCGCTCGCCTCGGCGATCGCCGCCCCCTCGCAAGGTAGGCCGTACATTCCCTTCGGACCGAACATACCCCCCAGTTTACGGTCAAAAATATTGCTGGGAAAAAAGCGTAAACCTCGTCAGCCTAATTCTCCGTCTCGGAATGCGAGAATAAAATTGTCTCGGGGATTTCGTTACTGCTGCCGCAAAACTGCTGACCCCAGGCTGTCCAAAGATCTGTCTTTTTTGCGAATTTGTCGTAGCCTTCGGCATATTCCGCGACGTGATCTGCTCTGTATTCCCCGACGTAGACAAGAATTGGACACCTACCTGGCTTTACTCGGCGACCTGAACTTGAGATATGGAAAAAACTTATTTTACCAATATCACAAGAGCTTTTCAAGTAAGGCGGCACTCTCTATTTCCCAGGCTAACGTTCGGCTGGACTGGTCCGTTTTGGACACTGAACTTTTAGTCTTGATAGCAGGAGGCGCTCAAGCACTGTCATGCTCATCTTGCGGCTACGTGGGCCATTCCGAGCCCCTTTGCCCCCTGGTTCCCATTTTTCCCCATAAATTCACTGCCCATGCAACGCGATCCGATTCTGTATCCCCTCCGCTCGATAAATACGACAGCCGCGGTCGCAAGGTATTTAAATTCAACAACAAACCAATTTGCAATAACTTCAACGAAAACGTTTGTACTTACCCCTCCTGCTTCTTTCTCCACATCTGCAGCATCTGCAAAGACGCACACCCAAAATCCGTGTGCCCACGCAGGTTTCGCCCTCAGCAGCAGCGTCCTCGGCTCCAAGACTTTTTGAAAATTCACCCTTGTGCTCCAATAACGTCCCGCTTTAGCATCTGAACTGTCTTCTCACCCTGATCATGTTTTTTGTTAATCATTTGCTGACTGGCCTCTCCCAAGGGTTTCGGGTCGGGATCGTCTCGCCTTTGGTCACCTCCAGTGTTTTTAAAACCTTCAGTGGGCTCTAGATGAGCCAGCCACGGTTTCCCAGCTTCTTAAAAAGAGCTAGATAAAGGCTACAAATTGGCCGTTCAGTCCCTCCATTCCCGTATTTTGGTCAAGCCCCCCATAGGTCTAGCTACAAGGAAGTATTCAGGTAAGAAGAGGCTTATTATAGATTTGTCCGCCCCTCGCTCGGGCCGATTTCTAGCGTGAACAGCCTTATTCCGCTCGAACCTTTTTCTCTCTACTACGCTACAATTGACAATGCAGTCAAACTCATTAAACTAGCTGGTCAGGGTGCGGCGGCTTTTAAAGCCGACATCACCGATGCATTTAAAATAGTTCCTATTCATCCTTCTCAGTGGCATTTCTTCGGCATAAAATGGGATTCCAAATTTTACTTCGCAGTTCGCCTTACGTTCGGCTGTAAAAGTAGTCCTTCAATTTTTAATCAGGTTTCCGAGGCCCTTTGCTGGATCCTTCTAAATAGAGTCCGTATTCCCTCTCTCCTCCATCTCCTGGACGATTTTTTGCTAATTGATCCGCCGCAAGACGATTCGGGTCAGTCTCTATCCAAGCTGAAACACCTGTTTGCCCAATTAGGCGTCCCTCTCTCCGAGTCTAAAACTACTGGCCCGGCTACTCGTCTAGAGTTTTTAGGTATTACTCTGGACACGGTAGAAATGAAAGCGTCCCTACCTACCGACAAGCTCGAGCGCATCCGGTCGATTATTGGATCTTTTGTCTCGGTAAAGGTAGTTACTAAACAGCAAATGCTTTCTCTCCTTGGCCATCTTAATTTCGCAATGCGTGTAGTTCCCCAAGGTTGCGAGTTCATTTCCCGTCTGCTGCTTTCGGCCTCATCCGTGCCTAATCTACATGACGTCATTTCCCTGGACGAGGGCTGCCGCTCCGATCTGAATTTCTGGTCTAGACTATTGACCCACTGGAATGGCATAACGTTTTTTTATGACGATCTGTTTTGTTCTTCCGATTCTCTTCAGTTTTTCACCGATGCTGCCCCTTCCGCGGGATTTGGGGGCTATTTCCAAGATCAGTGGTTCGCATGCAAATGGCCTTGCGCCTTTCCCAAGCTCGAATCCTCCGCACTGCACGAAATTTACCCCATCGCCGTAGCCTGTTGCGTTTGGGGAAAGCTCTGGCTCCGCAAACGCATTGCAGTTTTGTGCGATAACGAAGCAGTCGTCAGCATCATTAACAAAGGTCGCTCATCCTCACCCGAAATTATGCAGTTCATGAGACGCATCACTTGGCTATCGGTTTCCCAAAATTTCATTATTTCAGCTCGCCATGTGCCGGGTCATGTCAATATAATTGCCGATTCTCTGTCACGTTTTAATTTCCAGGTTTTCAGGAGCCTCTGCCCGAACGCCAGACCAGCACCGGTTGCAGTCCCCCCTCTAGAATTGGTAGCCCTTCACTAGTTCAGCAGCCCCCCCTGCAGCCTTATCTAGAGTCTGCTAGGTTTTACATGAGAAAGGGTCTTGCTCCCTCTACCCTAAAATTATATGATTTTGCTTGGAGAATGTTTGCCTTGTTCTGTGCTGCCTTGCATCTGCCACTAAAACCGGTTTCTGTTGGTTCTGTCTGTGCATTCATTTGTCATTGCGTTGATGTTCGCCACTTCAAGCTCCATTACATAAGAGGTCTGGTTGCTGGTGTTCAGTTTGGCGCTAGATGCTCTGACCCATCCTTTCCAAGTTTATTTTCTAATCCTTCTATTAAACTACTGCTCAAAGGTATTGCCAAGGTTCATCCCCCGAAATTGGATAACAGACTCCCCATCACTCTCCCCATCTTGCGTAGGATGTTAATAGTTCTGAGACAAGGCTGCTTTTCACCTTACATAGATTCTCTTCTGGATTGTTCTTTTCTTTTAGCTTTTTACGGGTTCTTAAGGAGCGGCGAATTTACCACTTCATCTAACTCATTTGATCCATCAAAAGATGTTACTTTCTCAGATTTGACCTTCTCTCCGGGCTTCTATAGCCTTCATCTGAAACATTCTAAAGCTGGCGGGGCTTGTAGTGTTGTTGTTGCTCGCACAGGTTCTCAATTCTGCCCTTTTAGATCCATGTGCAAATATTTAAAGATTAGGCCTCCGTCTGAAGCCAACTCTCCCCTCTTTCTCACCCCAGCTGGCAAACCCATGTCTAAATTCTGGTTTAGCTCCTATCTAAATCATACCCTATTGAGATGTAACCTGGCTCCCGAGCATTATTCAGGTCATTCCTTTAGAATAGGTGCTGCCACTTCGGCGGCTACACAAGGGGTATCTACAGCCTCTCTCCAACAATTGGGCCGCTGGTCATCATCAGCATATACATCATACGTGCGCCCCCAAGCATCAGCAATCATCGAAGCCCAAAGATCCCTGAAGCCTTAACAAGTCATGGTAAGCTTGCAAATAACTGGTGGTGGTGGTTGGCATTTCGGCTTTACACGCTATGCACGTGGGGAATGATCATCATCAATGTGGAAAAAAAAAAAAAACGCAAGGCTTTGCAGCCTCAGTCATTGCCGGCTTTATCATCATCATTCAAAAAAAAAAAAAAAAAAAAAAAAAATCATGGATCGTACAAATTGGATTTCATGTATGGTGTACAGTCGTTTAGTCCTCATCAGTTTTCTGTCAGCTCATCACTTTTTTTCTTCTCTCAGCAGCCCGTGCTCCTCCGTTCGCTATGCGTTCCTGCTTGGTGAGTATTCCTTCCTTTCCTTTGGGGATTCATTCAGGTCGTGTTTCCGGGGGCTTCTGCCCCTCTCTTTTTGGGGGGATTTCCTACTGCTGCTCCGAGCAGCGTTCCTGCTCTGCGAGTCTCCCCGAAGAGTCCAAGCGCCAAAATAAATTCCTGTTTGATTCTAAGCATGTTTCCTCTTATGCTCAAAGAATAATAAATATTTTCTTATTCCACTTGAGTCTCTCCTGATTGAAATATACTGACGCACTTTGAAACTGCAAAATGGATTTTCTAGTGTACTTTTTTTAAAATCATATATTTAAACTCTGTCAACAAAGATAATGTTTTTGAGAGTAAAAGATGGTATTTTGTGAGTGCGCCGTGGTTTGAATCCCATTTGTGATTTCAGTATGAAAACAGTAGCAGAAGCACGCCAAATGCATTTCAGTTACCTCCAAGCATGCACAATCAAGATACAAGCACTGCACCTGCAAAACCAGTAGTTGGACCCATAAAAGGCTGTGCAGATTCACAAGATTTCTTTCGCATCCAGAATGCCACGTTTAAGGGAAGGTGAGAGAGACCTGTCACAGTGAGGATGACTCGGCCAGCCTTGTCTCCAGATTTAAACTCTAGAGCACCTATGGGACGAGTTTGGGCGACGTGTACGCCAACGTCATCCACCGCCAGCCAAAGTTGATGAGCTACGCCCAGTGGCGGATCTAGAAAATTTTACATGGGGTGGCAAAGGGGTGGCAAGAGGTCTGGGAGGGGTGGCATGGGACGTCCTCAGTGTGGTAGTAGGAAATCCCCAATTCCAATGAAGATGGGACATTGTGTAAAACGTGAATAAAAACAGAATACAATGATTTGCAAATCTCATAAACCCATATTTTATTCACAATAGAGCATAGACAACATATCAGATGTTGTAAGTAAAGATAGGCAGAGGTTCGCCAATCTGCAAAAACATTGCGTCTAAAAATTGGGGAACAATTTCAGAAAAATATTCAATTTATTTATTGTACAGACTGTCCCAAAAAAAAGGAAGCCAAGAATAAATAGTTAATTCTATAAAAATTACTTAACATTCTTTGATTAAAAATTGCATTCGGTAGTACATAACTATGGGCTCTAATTTCTTGGCGCAGCGCAGGGTGGCGCAGCGTGGCGTAGCGTGGCGCAGCCCACGCAGTGGTAATTTCGTCGGTGCAGCCCACGCAGTGGTAATTTTTGTTGCGGTGCAACATCGTGCGCAGCCACTTTGGCAATTTGGTAGACGGACGTGTGCAGAGATGGGTGTGGCGGCGAGTAGGGGAGGTGTCACATATTCATCAAGACGCCGTGACAATTTCAGAGAAAAAGTCTTCGAAGAAGTTCTGAAAGCTCGCCAGCTCCAACCTGGTTTACTTTCTGTGCAGTGGTAATTTCGCTGACCGGTGCACAGTGCAAGACACGCCACCGAAACCTCACAGGCAGGTTTCCAGAATGTCAGGCACATTTCAATGCAATAAACAATTACAGCAACCACTATTTAATATAACTATCTGAATCAGGACATAAATTATAATATCTATATCAGTTGTCCTGATGTCAGATCAAAGGCGGTTGGCACGCGTAATGGAAACTCGACCTGGCTTAATCAACGCAGCTGAATCTGTGATGCAAACTAACGACTTCACATCTTTCTCAGCCAACCACAAACTGCCTATATATAATGCTTGCGTTCTTTGCTCAGTAAAGCCGTTTGCACACTGGACGAAATGAATTTTTCGCACGACTGATTACAGTCAAAGTCAGTGCAAAGACGCAAAAGTCGGACAGGGTTTTAATATGTCTCCGTGTCCGAAAGTCATAAAAGTTCTAATTTTTCGAGTATTCCAGGAATTATTAGACGTGCAAACTTGGCCATGTTTGTGTTCGACCTTCACAAAATGCAAATTGATAGCTATCGACTTTTCTTGGTCTTTTTATTCGAGTGTTTTCTTCCGTTGAAGATAGACAACAGTCTTTATTCGGTCTCTCTTTTGAAAATTAGTCAGATGGATCGAACAGATTCACGCTTTATTTCCACACCAGAGATAAAATAGTGCTTGTAGTCAGTAAGCAAATCAATTCCATGACCATTGACAGTGTGAATAAATTATCGCATGCACGATCAAGACTGTCCGAAGCGAATTGCAAAATACTCCATGTCCGGCAGCCAGCAAAAAGTTAAAGTATTGGTATGAGAACAGATTTATAACGAAATAAAGAATAAAAATATATCACCAACAAACAGAGCATCCAAAAAAGATGGCCCGCAAATAAATGAATCGCAGTGTTCATTGGATGTTCTGTTTGTTGTTATTTTTGTTTGTTTGTTGTTGTTCTTTATTTCGTTATCAATCTGTTCTAATCGTTCTCTCTTTTTTTTTTGGCTGTCAGACATGGAGTATTTTGCATTTAATGTCCGACAGGCATTGTACATTGTCCCGCGCCCATGTCGACTCACTTTATTGAGCAGAGCTTAAACAGAAATATTGATTGAAATTCTCGGTAGTCATCTTGAAGAACTGAGCCCTCTTATCAAAACATTCACGTTTAATATCTAAAACATTCAATAGATTTGAAGAAATTAAAAACAATAATCGACTGTAGGAAACTGAGATATATTAAAACCCTGTCAGACTTTCGGACACGTAGACACTGCGTTCAACGCAATCTGTCGTCTTGAAAAAATTAGTTTAGCGTCCAGTGTGCAAGCGCTTAATACTAGGCTACTATTATTGTCACTTAGGTTTTATCGTTTTTAGTGGGGGAAAAGAATACAGCCTGATTGCTATGATCTCGTACTAAGTTAAGATCACATATTGAAAATAAATGTGTGACGTATCTTGCATTGTTGTCCATACATGTTAATCCCAAAATTTTAAGCAGCAACAAGGTGTAATAATAGGAACACGCTATCCATTGTTTCTCTTCCCAATGATGCAGGCAGAAGAAATAAATGAGTAACCGTCGTATTTCATTCCAACTTCATAAGTTCGAAAGATCTGGCGTAGTTTCGTTTTGAAATTCCATTCAAGTTAAGCTAATGGTGATAATTGGCGAATGCCTAGCTAACCAGCTAACTCATATTCAATGCTTAATATAGGCGTGGCGTTGCAGAAAACATGCCTGAAGCAGCAAAGTAAAATGCAACATTAACGCATCATGCAGATGTAGGACAGAGGCTTCTATATTCGAACATATTAAAGGTGAGGAGAGGAGCTCATTTGATTGGTGAAGATGTGACTCGGCTGTGTTATACCCAAACACGCCTTCTCTCCTCCCTCTTTCCCACTTGCGCTGGCAGGAGGGACCGAGGCGGGCCAGAGGAGTACTTGCGCCAGGCTACGCCCGAACGCGAAATTGCAACATACGCCTGGACACACCCCGTTGGCGCGGTGCACCCCCCATTCACCGCGCCTGCGCCTGGTTTACAAATTTAGAGCCCTATGTCTTTTATCTAATGATGTCAAGTAAGTGGAGGTTATGTAATGAACATACGAGGACTCCAATCGCGGATCAAGCTCAGAAGAGCGTCTTTTATTTGACTTGGAATGTTCAATGCTCATGGTCAGAAAAAACAGAAACAAGTCAGAAGCCAGAATCAGGAATATCACAGGTAATCAGAATCGTAAACCAGGGACAGGCAAGGGATCTATTAACCAGAAAATCCGTCAGCACAAAATACAGAAACAAAGGGGCATCTAAACTAAGGGAAATAGGGGAAAAGGGGAAAGGGTAATTGGATAGGGGAAAGGGAGACAAAGAAATTAACTAAACGAAGGGAATGCAAGGGAGTATTGGAAAACGAAAGACTAGCAATCAAAATTCACAATCACTCGACACAAATACAAAATATCAACTAGAAACAATGAAACACGCAGACAAATCTTACAACAATCGCAGAAGCTCACTAGAAAGAAAGGCAGAGACGAGGCGACCAAGACTGAGCAAAGGAACAAAACGAATCGACACTGACAAGAGGAAAAGTGGGGTTTTTATAAACAAACTAATCAGAGTGTTTAGCCCAAGTAATAAAGGACAGCTGGAGAGGAGGCGGAATCTAGAACAGCAAAGGATGGTGATAGGACAGATTGGGGAAGTAGGTGTGCCCTGCTTCTTCAAACTAACTAATCACCGTGCCCTAACTACTCTGCTCTAATGTGTAGTCCTACCCATTTCTAATCACCCGTGCCTCAGCTAAACTATTCTCAGGTGCAGACAGTTAACAAGCACAGGAAGAAGGAAGCAGGAAGTACCCAACCAGAAAAAACAGGGGAAAAGATTGTGATTGGAAACAAGACAAGACACCACACTTGGGAAACACAAAAGGGAGCTCAGTACAAGGAAGACAAGAGACAAGCATTCAAAAAACATGAACAGTCACACTAGAAAACATTAACTAAACACAATGAAACTAATAAATCTAAGCAAAAACATACAACATCAAACATAAAATCCTTAATTCACAACAGGTTATGCCGCACTCAGCTGAACAACAATGACACTTTTGGAGTAATTCAGTAACCACTTTGCGTCAGATTACATAAAATGATGACAGGCCTAAACACGGATGAACCTGGATGATCAGTTTCAACTTTTCATTAGTGCTTTAGGTTGTGTAATGTGTAATGCTTTAAATGTAAACCCTACTAGCTGCATGACAGATGTGCTCAAATCATGCAGCTGACAACAGAACAATAAGTTCTGACAGCGATGCCTGACTAATTTTGTGTCCTTTGTATGATGTGGAAAAAGTACACAGTTGTGCAATTAATAGTCCTAATTAGTTTTATAGATACTAAGTTTCAACAGAATACTTCTCATTTTATTCCCAGTTTCCTTTTTTCTGGATGCACTGTATTATTATGCCTTCCAAGATGTAGCAGAGCGAATATTTAGGCCTAATGAGATAAAAGTACCTCAAAATAAATACAGCAGAAGTACTTAAGTCACAGTCCAGGACTGATATTGGCCATCTCTTTTAAGAGAGCTTCAGACGACGATTGTTGTGCTGTGCAGCAAAACGTCTCACAAACATATCCAAATCTAGCTGTTTTGCACGCTGTTTCAATACTGAGAACAGCTAGATTTCTAAGACGATCGTCTGATGATTGTCAGGCTACATAGACCTCTAGTCCTGTGGTGGAATTTCCGCCAAGTCGGATATTGCTCCTGCGGCGAGTACTTATGAGCTACGTCAAGAAACGGAATTGCTAGATCTACACAAACATATATACGGTAAAATAATAACAATTATATTTCAAGTTTCAATGGAATTTAAGAAATTTTGCCTGGTTCGGCTGACACATGCCAAATTCATTAGGACATACCATCCGTATGTTTGCAAAAAAAGCTAACGGTAGTCGGTGCGGACCCGGATCTGTAGACAGAACTCGCACAGAGGAAGACCCACAAGAAAATCATTGAGGTCTGGATCATTGTTTGAGAGGTCAAAAGCCAGTTTTTCTTCTTGGATGACATTCATCTACAGGTATTGAAAATATGAACTTTACAATAATATATTCAGGTGTTAGATGGGTTAAAGTAATGCTCCACAGGAAACAGAAAAAAAAACTCTTGGTGATATATCATGATTTAATTTGGATTTGAGGAAACAGCACAGGGTTACACTTGTATGTGTTAATTCTGAATAAATATTGGACAACTGATGACCACTCATATTTAACTTTTATTACAGTTTGATGGTATTGAAGAATTATTGAGCCACTGTTTTATCTTAAGTCTTCTTTGTTTGTATGATTTCTGGCTTTAATTGGCCTGCCCAGTCTTGTTTGATTTCCATTGTACTGAACATGGAACTGTATCTGTCTTCTCAATGTCTGTCACTGAAACACAGGTTCACACAGGGGCTTCGATTACGCCAAATTGACATGATCGAAGATGGGATTGCTGGAAGCTCACGAACTCTCTCCAAGATGGCTCAAAAAATAAGAGGCATATGCAAAAGCTCAATGGAGTCATATGCTAGAAGAAAGGGCAAGGTTGTTGGAGGTCGGAGGGAGTTTGTGATGGTGGATGAGAGCAACTTCCGTCATAAGCGAAAGGTAGGGCAGATACAATGGATGATATTCACAGAATGGTACAGGAAAATCCACCATGACATGTAACTTAAATTGTGCTGTGCTGATTTGGGACAATTAAGTTAAGGTCAATTTCATGAAAGACATGGCCAAATTTTGGACAAAGGAAACTGTGAATAAAATGGAACTGTGATGGTCACCCCCCTCGCAATCGCCAGAGACCTGTGTAAATGTCCCGGGAATAAAATCAAAAGCAGTCTTCCAAATCACACCAGCCAGTAAACATCCAATAGAACAGAGATAAAATAGCAAATGTTGAAACTGAGAAATTTTACAATTTTATCCACAAAATGAGCTCATTTCAAATTTTATGGCTGGCTACAGGTCTCAAAAAAGTTTAGGACAGGTGCCTGTTTACCATGGTGTAGCATCCCCTCTTCTTTTAACACAAACCCTCAAAATGTCACCTGGGCATTGAGGAGACAAGTTTCTTGAGTTTAGCCATTGGAATTTGAAATCCCAATTTGTTTAATACAGGCTTCCAGCTGCTGGAGAGTTTTTGGTCTTATTTTAACAAACATTTCCTTTAATTATGCGGTCAAATGTTTTCAATCGGTGAAAGATCATTGTGCAGGCAGGCCAGTTCAGTCAGAACTCTTCTACTCTTCTATGCTGTTGAATAGCTGCAGTATGCGGTTTTGCATTTATGAAATACACAGGCCTGTGTCATCTGGAGGGGAGCATATGTTGCTCTAAAACCTTTGTGTACCTTTCAGCAATTCATGTTTTTTAAACATTTTAATGAACAACATTTTTTGCAATACACATATTCCCATAACAGTGACATCTGGTATTGTCTACTCAAGAACTGAATATGTTGATCTAGGAGGGGTGGGAATATTTTAAATACCTTTTTCTTTTAATTCTGTGAGGTGCCCTTTTTAAAAGAATATAGGATTAGTGACTCCCAATGACCATTGGTTTACTATCTGCATCCCCTTTTATTACCATCCAGAAATGCTGGCTTTTGAACTGAACACTAATAATCCCTCTGATTGGACTCTATACAGAACATTAAACAATGGCTGCACTTTTTTATCAAATATTGTCAAATTTGATTACCATCTCAATGATTAATGAAAAATCTGAATAACCTTACTGACAGTCCATTTAAAAGTTTTCCTTGACCCTCAGAACAATGTCAATTACAGAATCCTCTGGATCAATGTTTTTGACAATGGCTTGAAAGTTTAAAATCAGAGTTTTTAGGTAAAGGTCTGTGGATAGACTCTTTTTAACAGTTTCAGAGATTTTTCTCAGTTGGTTCAATCCTTTGACCCCAGTTATGCATCCTTTGAATTTTTGAATCACGGAGGTTCCTAATGGTAAGAAAACTTTGAGTCTGCCCTTGTCGCCCTGCTCAGCAGTTCACATTTGCTTTAATCTCATTCCACAATTTTTAAAGCTCTCTTGAGTCTAGATTGTAAGAAATGTTCTGGCCCTGATAAGATAGAGCCTTATTTTCTTTTTATATCCTGATATGTTATTGAGATGCCAATTAACTTGTTTTTGAAAGTTCTTTTCAGCTAATTTTTACCTAGTACCTTGAAGTTTTTATGGTTTTCCCTTTACTAAAGGGTCCCAACCCTCTGATTTGAATTACTATCCAACCCATTTCCAGGCTGTCTGTTATAAAAGGTCTTTGAATCTTTGTGAATGACCAATTGAAACTATTTTCTCTGATAAATAATATTCTCAGTGAATGTCAAAGTCATTGCATTTTGATTTTATTCAGCCATAATTTTTTAACTACCGAATTGCTAGTCACTAAACTGTTATTATCAAAGCCTTGGACAATAAACAGCACCGTGCAGCCCTATTTTTGTTGATTTGTCTAAAAGCATTTATTTGTTTGTCACCTGTTTGCTATTAGCAGGATATTGCATGTTAGGCCTTAGTGACAAACTTTGAACTGGTTCAAGAACTATATAACTGGAAGAGAACAAGTGCATCTCAATTTGGCAAACTATTCCAAAGTATCCTGAGATTCAGTAAACAAATCCAGTATGCTTTTTGGGATTTATTTTAGCCCTGTTTTATTTTCTGTTTTTATAAATGATTTAACATGGAATAAATTTGCTAAATTACACTTTGCAGGCTGATGACACAATAATGCTACAGAATTGCACCTTGGCTGAATCAAGGCCATAGAGCACTTGAGGATGCTTTTGATGTCTGCAGCATTCATTGTTAAAATTGAAGTTGGTCCTCAATCCAAAAATTTCAAATACATGACCTTTTGTTTCTCCATAATAGTAGGAATGATTCTACATTATCAACATCCATAAAAATAAATGTTGAATCAAAGAGTAACTTATCCTTATAAATATTTAGCATATGGTTTGATGATAAGATGACATTTAATATGCTCATTATTAATCTACTGAAAAAAAGTTTTGAATAAGACTAGGAACCCTTTTCCTGGTATTCAAAAACCAGTATCATTTGAGGCCAAACCATTAAAAGGAGTTGAGCAGCTCGAATTATTTGTAAATCATATGATTTATTTTTTGCTGTTTCATCTCTTTTTTAAAAACTTATTCTGCATATCAAGTGTTTTTATAGCATGTCAACAAATTCAGGTTCTCACATTATAGGCCATTTTATATGAATTATTGAGTTGGTCCTCTCTAAACCATAGGAAAAAAACACAAGTTGAAATTTATCATAAAAATAGTTTCTTTAAAGTGCCAACTTATCCTCTCCAGACAAATTTGATCCTGTTTGGCATGGAGTCTGTTTTTCCAGATCAACTAATCAATCCTTTTAAATGTCCCATGGTACTCAGAGCTTAGTAAAACTGCTTTTGTTTTTATGCACCATCCTCTGAAATGAGTTGCAAAATACTATAATCTTAGGAAAGCACTTTTTCAATTCTTTTTAAAAAGACTTTTGCAAACTGCCCTGAAGGAAACATGTTGTGTTTGACATTAGCTGTGATATTGAGATAGAATGTTTTACAGATGGTTTTATTATGGACTGTGTGTTTCTCCTTTAATTATTTCCTCCATGCTGCTTTTATGTAATGTATAATCTGTAATGTGATTTTTTTCCCCCATTTTTAGGTTTATATGTTAAACGTGGGTTTATGCTGTTGTCTTGACCAGGATTCCCTGGAAGTTGACATCTTGTACAGGCATGGGACCTTCCTGGCTAAATAAAGGATAAATAAAAATAAAATAAATAGTTTTACATTGAAAACCTTTCAAATAAACAAAGTTTAAAGTTTAATTATTCTTAAATTGTTTGTTGACCATAATTACAGGCAAACCCCAAAAAAGAATCTATGTTACTTTTAATACCCAGCTCAATTACAAAATAGGAACAATGTTTTTAGGCAGAGTAGACACTCTCAGGTATACTTACTAAAAAAAATCACTTTTAAAAAAAAACAAAGTTCTCATCCTTTTTGTTCAAGAAACTTTTTGGTTTTTGGCTGAAAACCTGACATTTTTAGCTACCATTTCATTAACTCCCAGTATTTCAACTGTTTAAAAACCCTGTAAATCATCCTTTGTGTCAACCATTAATTTTTGTTTTTTTAGAAAACTTTCTTTTACCAATTTCACATAAAAATATTAAGTAATTTTTAAAGATTTTAAAAAATGTTTGTTAAGCATTGGTATGTGTTTATGAATTGATCCATGTACAGATAAATGTTTTTGCATTTTATGATGTGAAAGGTTAAAAGGCATTTATGCTCAATTAATGCTGGCTTGTTATGTTTGTTAATAGTTTATCTGTTTAATGTTGTTATTTGTAGGAAAATGTGTTACACTTTTAGCATTTCCAAAAGCATGAAGGGAATGGTTAATTATGCTCTGTTAACTTAGGTTGTTGTGTTTATGAAGTGTTACTTTAGGGAAAAATGTGTTACACTTTAGCATAAGGGTCACAAAGGGCATTATCAAGCCTGTGTACAGCGAAGAGAAATGATAAGGCCAGCATACGATGAATGGCGTACCTTGTGTGCTACGCACTGCTGACAGAGAGACAGACACAGACATATAAATAGGAATGGTTAATTATGGTTGGTTAATTTTTGGTTAAGTAATGCTTATACAGGGAGACTTATACATTTATTAAGTGTTACTTAAGAAATAAATGTTTTACACTTTACAATAAGGGTCACAAAGAGCTTTAAGGAATGGTTAATTATAGTTAAGTAATGCTTATACAGCTTTCTTATGCATTTATAAAGTGTTACTTAAGGGATAAATGTTTTCTACTTTACCATAATGGTCACAAAAAGCATTAAGGAATGGTTAATTAAGGTTAAGTAATGCTTACTTAGCACTCTTACGCATTTATAAAGTGTTACTTAAGAATAAATGTTTTACATTTTACAATGAGTCACAAAGAGCATTAAGGAATGGTGAATTATAAGCAATGAACAAAGCAGCTTAAATAATGCTCATTCATAAAATGTTAACCCGCTAGTGTTTATTTTACATTTTACAATGAGTTATTTTGCCGTTTTCCCTTTAGCATTTTAAGGAATGGTGAATTATAAATTTCAAATAATTCAGCGTTGTTTAGAATAAAAATGGGGCAAAATAAATAGTTAATTATGCTTTACAATAAGGGTCACAAACAGCATTAATAAATAGTTAATTATGCTTAAGTAATGCTTATTCAGCATTGTTAAGCAGTCATGAAGTGTTACTTAGGGGATACATGTTGTACACTTTACCATAAGGGTCGTAAATAACAATAGTAAATGGTTCCTTATGCTTTAGTAATGCTTAGTCAACATTGTTAGGCATTTATAAAGTGTTACTGAAGAGATAGATGTTTCCAACTTTACAATGAGGGTCACAAACAGCATTATTAAATGGCAAAGTATGGATAAGTACAGCTAATTCTGCACTCAAGCATTTATGAGGTGTTACATAAGATACATGTTTTCAATATTCATTAAGTCACAAACAGCATGAAGAAATGGCCAATTAGCGGTAAGTAATGCTTATTCGGCAAGCATAATAACTTACTACTTCAGTGGTAAGTTCAGGAACATCTACATGAAAATAAAGGAACAATCAAAACTGTACATGAAGACCATGGAGTGTATCCACTGATCTCAGCCTTTGCCAAAAAAAAAAAAAAAACATTTTTATCAACCATTTTCTAATATTAGTGGGTACCTAAAAACCCTTAATGAATCCTTCATAAATGTTAATAAGAGACGTGTTAACAGTTACTTAATTCTTATTATTATATGAATTGTTAGTAAGGGCTGGTTATTGTATTAAGTTATGTTAATAACATCCCCATAAACCTTAAATAATGCATAAACTAACAACTTATGGAGTGTATCCACTGATCCCAACCTTTACCAAAAAATGAAGATTTTTATCAACCATTAACTAATATTAATGACTACCTAATAAACCCTTAATAAATCTTTTAGTCCGCCTAAAGAGGAATTTCTTATTTGAATGGAGATATCTTTTCGCCGCTGCATTTGTTAGAACAAGAGAGGCTTAACATATAACAGTAATCTTCCCTTTTAGTCAGCTCTGTCTGCTTTATGGCGCCACTAGACTGAAAACGCGTCCAATGAAAGGGTGATCGGAATAATTCAACTTATTGATGATTGTTTTTTTTTTTCGATTTAGGCTTGCTATAAATCAGCCATAAAAAGTACACTAATAACATGACACATGAATGGGTGATACAGGACCTCATTCAATTTTATTTGATATCTTATGCTTTATTCTACCCCGATAAAATATGATTCAGAAAAAAAGCATTGAAAAGAAATATCAACAGTTGGGCATTTTCTCTAATTATCGCTCAAATGTGTGTCCGAAGCAGAATTTAAATGAGCAGAATATCTGACTCTGTTTCACACAGAAAGCAGAAAATCACAGAGTTCAATCCTGAGATATCATAGTTGTTTCTTACACTCCTGGTCTGATAATATTTGATGGGTAAAGTCCAGTATTTTAACTCCAAAAACGTGATGTGCGTTCTCACTGTTTCCCACTTTGTGTGGACCCACGCTATTGAATGTTTGGCAAAGGTACCGAGGTTGTCAGGGGCAATGCGGTTTTCGCAACTACTCTGTTAACTAAAGGTAACTAGACGCATGTCGATGGCGCACCATCGCAAATCTCCACGCTCCGCAACGAATGTTGTGGGAGTAGTAGTAATATGTCAGAGGGCAATTCACTGAACTGGCATTCTGCTGTACAAATGATAATCTGTTTGTTGCAGTGACAAAGCACTGATACTATTCAGAGTTATAGCAATGTGATATAGTTGGTTAGTTGGAGAGAGTACTTTTTGAGTGTCTGTTGAGGGCATAAATTACTCTTCATTTTGAAATGAGAGTATTATGAAAGGAAAAGACGTACAGTACAGCGATTGGCACACCTGATGTCATTTGACCAAGAAAATGGTCAAAATTAGATCAAATCAAAAACCAGTCTGATATGAGATGAAGAGTCATCCCATGCACCTCTCATAAAAATTTGAGCGTCCTAGCTCAATGCATAAGGTAGATATGGCCATTTTTTTCCTCACAAAAAGCCCCCTAGTGGCCAAAATATGAATCAGAGGACGGCAATTTTTGGCATGCAGGTTTCTATCACCAAGATACATATCCATACCAATTTGCAGCCTTCTATGTTGAGTGATAACAAAACGTGCCATTTTTTTCAATGATTGGCACACCTGACGCCATTTGACCTAGAAAACAGTCAAAATTAGATCAAATGAAAAACCCCTCTGATATGTGATGAAGGGTCATCCCATGCACCTCCCATAAAAATTTGAGCGTCCTAGCTAAATGCATAAGGAACTTATGGCAATTTTTCAATTTTCACAAAAAGGCCCCTGGTGGCCAGATAAGGAAATGAATTTAAATTCTAAACGCGTTGTGCACCCTCTGGGTCACTACCTTACACACAACAAAGTTTCAGGTTGATTGGTCTAACGGCCCAGGAGGAGTTACTGTTTCAGACAGACGGACGGCGAACTGTATTACAAGATCTCCTTGCTTTTTCTGAAGCGCGGAGATAATGATACTTAGAGACAAGTTAATAGTTAAATAACTGTTCATTAATGATTATTATAACATTTGCTAATGTTAATAATATTTTCAATAACCCTAAATAGTGTATAAATTAATACCTTAGTTAGCATGAACAGCATTAATGAATCATTCTTTGTTATGTATGAGTGTTTTATGTAAAGCACTGTATATCATTTGTAAATGGAGATTTGTTACATACTGTTTGTGCTGTCTTACTGGTCAGCTATTTGTTTATTTTGTTCATTTGGCACCCTCTGGTGGTATGTCTGTAGAAAAAATGATCTGATGCAATATCACTTGTTTGTGATGAAAAAGACTAGCGCTATCTAGAAGTTTCTGGCTTCTTCTTGCCTGGAGGGGGCCGGATCACCCAGGACTCCTGTAGATCTTTCCAGAATGTCCTAGTCTATATAAATGCTGTGATTTTGTTCAGTTGAGAAGAGTTTTTTGTTTTGGCATCAGAGTTACATAGTGGCATTAGAGTGTTATTTTAAGATTACACTGTGAATTATTTGGAGAAATTTTTGGACCTAATCAGTGAAGAATAAATTTGTTTAAGTTGTTTTCTGGTTTTTCTGGTTTTCTTTGTTGTGATTTTTAAGTCATAACAAATTGGAGGTTCTATCGAGATAAACCATTCATTGGATCAACCAGTGGATTCACAAAAGATTAAAGCTGAACTATTATTTTAAATCTTGTGACTATTTGAAAAACCAGCAATCATGACTTTTGATGTTGAAAGTTTTTTGAAAACTCCGACCCAAGAATCAATTGTGCTGGCAAAGAAGTAGGACTTGCTGCAAATAGCCTCAACCCTTGGATTATCTGATGTGAAATCATCAATGAAGAAACAAGAAATATTCAACATTTTGGTGCAACATTTCATCGATGAAGATATCTGTGGGGAAGAAGCAGCAGAATTGATTAAAGATGTGGAAGTGCCTGCAACAGAGCTGCAAAGACTTGAGATGCAGCTATGCCTGAAACAACTAGAACTGGAAGAAAGAAGGTTGGAGAAAGAACTAGAACAAAGAAGGTTGGAGAAAGAGAAAGAACTAGAAGAAAGAAGATTGGAGATGGAAGAAAAAGAAGGTTGGAGAAGGAAGATAGAAGGTTGGAGAAAGAGAAAGAACTAGAAGAAAAAAGGATTCAGTATGAACTGGAAATGAAGAAAATAGAAGCAGGTACTGTAACCAAATCTTTTGGACTTTCTGATCATTTTGATGTGGTTAAACACATCAGACTTGTTCCTCCCTTCCTAGAAAATGATGTAGACCAATACTTTACCCAATGTGAGAAAATTGCTGAAAATTTGAAATGGCCAAAAGAGCTTTGGACAATGATGTTACAAAGTGTTCTTACTGGTAAAGCTAGGAAAATCTACAACCAGTTATCTGTCCAACAGTGTTCTGATTATGATTTTGTCAAATCTGCCATTCTGAAGGGTTATGAATTGGTCCCTGAGGCTTACAGGCAAAAATTTAAGAATTATCGCAGACTTGTCCTTGTCAGGTCATTCTAATGACATTCTGTCTCGGAAACAACTTATTCAGGAGCAACAACAAGCTCCTGATCTACCCTGTTGTAACTGACACTTCTTTGATTGATCAAGAATCTGAATCTATAGAGCATCTTCTACCACAGGCTGCAAGTGAACAAGAGGCTACTCAAGTTCCTGTCTGTTTTTACTACAAAAATGGTGTGCTTATGAGAAAGTGGCATCCACCTGATGTTTCTGCAGATGAAGAATGGATGATCACCCATCAAATTGTTCTTCCAAAGTCTTATCGTCAAGAAACTCTTAGTCTGGCCCATGACAATCCTATGTCAGGTCATTTGGGTATCAAGAAGACCCTTCAGTGTGTCAGGAATCATTTCTTCTAGTCTTTCATGAGGTCCGATGTACAGGAGTACTGCAAATCCTCTCATACTTGTCAAATGGTTGGAAAGCCGAACCAGAATATTCCAAAGGCTCGACTTAAGGGGTGATCTGGGTTAAATGGGCAAAATTTGATTATTTTTCCAAAAAATCTTTTTTTACATAAAAGTATTTTATAATAACCCACCTTTAATAATCACTAATTGCTACAAGGATTAAAAACTGAACTCAACTTTTCAATGCGGTCTGATGCATTTTCCATTGATTTCCTAAGGTATTAGTTTTTCCACGTTTCTCATGTTTGTGGCAGCCATAACTTTTTTATTTATCATTGAAAATCAATGAAATTTGGGCTGCAGGTACTTTACTTCATTAGAAATGCAATGACATAGGCAAAATTTCCCTATCTGTTACATACTTTGAATATTTTGAGTATTCGTCAGATTCTGCGCAAAGTAATTTCAAAATTTGAGTAAAATGCCCCAAAATCACAAAAACTGATAAATTGGGCAAAGAATGGCTATGTCATTGCGTTTGGATAAGCAATGGCTTTTAAATGATGAAAGAAAAACTGAATTCTATCATAGAGTTAAAGAGGAATTGGTGCCAGAAGTTTTCTGCATATTTAATGAGCTTGCTCGGTTACCATGGCAACCACATAAACAGAAAAATGCCAACTTGTATCTTTTTTGGTGGTTATTACATATACCTCTTTAGATTAATTCTGAGTTGTTTCCTGGTGTCATTTTTCATTTAACCCCAGATCACCCCTTAAGCCCATTCCTGCTTTTGAAGAACATAACATCATTATGTTCATAACATCTTGTACACATTAGCTAACGGTTAGTTAACTTTTAGTTAATGTTTATAACGGCAATAACTAATGTTAATTAATGTACCCTTATTGTAAAGTGTTACCTGTCCATTTTAATAGCAAACCTTTGTGCTGAACCTGTTACAGATACCCTGCATGTTGTAGCTAAAGAGAGCACAGGTAAAAAATTGTGCGATTTATCTTTTAGAGTTTAGTATCCATCTACAATTTGATTAGCACATGCATATGAGAGTATCAGGTTTAGATTTTCCGCATGCTGCTGCTGCATGCTGGAGAAAGCAGGTGTGAACTAGAGGGCACTCAGTAGTGTGCATACCTCTGCTATGCCATATATCTGTTCTCTGGTTACCGAATATGTATCAGATCACTTCCAAAATTAAATCAACTCTTCCTTGGACTATCACCTATCATCCAGCCAAATTTCGTGCCAACCATTCATAACTTTTTGAGTTATCCCGGGGTCATTAATATCACACAGACCCATGTTCGACAGATATAATTTAATTCTTCCAAATCCAGAACCCAGAATATGTTCCAGATCACTTCCAAAATGAAAGAAACTCATCCTTGGACTGCCACCACTCATCCTACCAAATTTTGTGCCAAACTGTTCATTACGTTTTGAGACGGACAAAGAAACAAACAAACAGGCATGAAAACATAACTTTCTTGGGGGAGGTGAACTAGCAACAGGCAATATTAACTAGCAGCAAGCAATGTTAACTAGCAGCAGGCAAGAGAGGTGCAGCAGAGGAGAGAAATGCAGCACAGCAGCAGGCACAGAGACACGTTGGCTGCAGCAGTACAGCAGGGGAGCAGCTTAAATGGCACACTTTCCAGAGGTGCGGCACAGTATCTGCTGTGCAACGGAGTGTCTATAGGAGGGTTAACATCTCTTGAATAATCTGGCAGAACTAGCTTTGGAAATTACGGCCCATTTAAATTGCAATTAGCGGTCAAACATTTATGAAATCTAGAGACCATTTTATGCAGAACCTAGAGTAGTGTGCAGTGATGATTATGCACTTAAAAAATGAAGATAAATCAGAAACCAAGTGGGCCTACTATTCAAGTATTTACAATATTTCAGGTAATTTTGGATCATATAGATGAAAATAAGTAAACAGATAACAAAATACAGTAAGAACAAAATTGATAATGAGAGAAAAAGTAAATATCTAGTGTGGCCTCCCTTTGCTTTGATTACAGCGTTTAATCTTTCAGGCATAATTTTTTCATATTTTTTATTTCCTCACTCGTTTAACCATTCCATATGGTTTGAAGTTCATTCCAAAGATATTCTTTCAATGTTACAACAGATTTGTTTATCTTGGTAAATCCCAAATTTGCTCAATTGCACTAAGGTCTGGAGTTTGAGCGGGCCAAGTCATAACTTTTATGTCACCAGATGATTATTTGGACTGAGATAATTCTTGCACAACTTTGATGTGTGTTTAGGGTCATTGTCTTGTTGAAAATTAAATCCCCGACCAATCAGGCTCTTTCCAGATGGTAATGCGTGCCTCCCAAGGATGCTGTGATACTTCTTTTGATCCATGATTACATGGATTTTTATGAGATTACCAGCTCCTTTAAGCAGACTGAGCCCCAAACCATAATATTACCACCTCCTTGTTTTACTGAACCGGTTAAACAATCATTTTAAATGTTCTCCAACTGTACAGTGCACATAAGTTCTGTGTTTAGATTAGAAAATTCTGAATTTTGATTTATCAGCCCAAAGGACTTGTTCCTCGTTCGTGGTGCACAATCCTTGAATTTCTCGGCAAAATCAAGTCTTTTTTTGATGTTGCCAGCTCTTGGCAGCAACACGGTCAATTTGACCATTTTTACATAGGTGCCCGGGAATAGTAGATCTCGACACTTTCATCTCTTCACTTCTGGTGCTATTAATATCATCGCAGAGTTGTCATGCTGTCAACTGCCGATTTTTTTTTTTTACTTTTCATACACATATAATGAGCATCAGAGACATTAAACTTGTTTTGAACCTCTATGGCCTTATTTTTCAATGAAATTGTCTCTTTGAAACACTTGATGGTGCTTCTTACAGTGCCATGGCAGCATGTAATGTCTTCAAAAATTTTTCTAAGTGGCCAACCAGCATCATGTGAGGCCACAATGTGGCTACGAACAATCTCAATAAGGCCCTTCCGTTGTGCCATCGTGTTTAACATTATAACTCTGCTCAAAGTTTATGTCACCTTATGCACTGGAACAACCAAGGAACAGAGGTTATTTTGCAGAATAATGTGTTCTCAAACCAGTTTGAAACAAATTTTTTAGCATCAATTATCATGGAATGAGCCTTCAAACATGCATTCATGCTATGCAAGAGTCAAAAAAATAAAATGTGCAACAACCTTCAATCTTGATAAAAATGGCCATTTTCGGTGTTTTTGTTTATTACCCATATTTTTACCTCAGTATACTTGTGAGAATTATTTTTTTGTTCTCATTGCTTGCAATAGTACTTTTCAATACATTTTCACTGAAACAAACGAAAGCACTGAAGGTGCTGATGCCTCGGTGCTTACAGCAGTGACAAGTATGTCCCTTAATGAAGCTATAAAATTGGGTGTGGACATGTCAGAGTTCCCTAGCTGTGCATCCATACTTGACATACTCAAGTATTTACCCACCACTGGCAGTCTGATGAACATTAATGTACAGTTATGGAGGGAAACACCTTTCACACTATTCAGGGTCTATTTAACACTGACCAATAATTAGTGCAATTCAGACTCTGTGGGAACAACAATAGGTTTTTGGAGGGAAGCACCTTTCATACTATACAGGACAGAGGTCGCGTTAACCGAATATTTTCCATCATTGACGGATTTTTTTTTTTTAACAATGACGGAACATTTTGAAGACTGTCCGTCATTTTGACAGAATGTAATTCACACCCCTGGTCCAACTGGTGGTGGGTGTCCTATTGTCTCGAGTATCGTCTTAGATCTGTATGATCCTGTATTCCTCATATTTTTTTAATATGATAATTTGCTCTTCATTTGTAAAATATGCTGCTCTGCTGTCGGTAGACGATTGGTCATATGCTACAAACGCCGTCTCTATTATGTGAACACACAGATATCTAGATTGGGAAAGCCCCGGTTGACATAACGAGTTGATAAGCAGCTTCGTAGGACCGCTTAACTAGACTGTGGTTGTTAGGCTTAGTGAAGCCCAGCAATAACTGAAAGCATTGTTCATTTGCACACTGTTACTGTGTGGGGGGAGAAATCATTTGTGATGTTTTATAAAGTTCATACAGCAGTAAGTTCGAAAATTCACGCAGTGCTGTATTTAACGCAGTGCGCAATGTGTGTCTACATGAATCACTGTCGGCATTGTGCTCCGTTTGTCAAGTTTTGCCATCAGCAGTAGCCATTGCTGTGTTATACATTGAACTCACAAGTTGTAAAGCGATCCACTGTGAAGAGCTTTTTCTTCGTTGAAGTCTTGATCGCTCGCAGCAGCCATCGTGGTAATCAAATAGTGCTATAACTCAAAAACAAAGCTCTATCTCAAAAATCTGGAAAATTTAAATCCAAGAGATCAAGGCATTTAACCCATAGGGCTCTATCTTTCACACTGCCTTACCCGTTGCCACTACCCGCAACCCGTGAATTACGCATTTAGCAGCTTCCACTATCCCTAAACGATATCTTTCGGCCACACTACCCGCTATGCATTATGTCTAATCCTTTATTTGCGCCTGGAGGTGTGCCCGTGGGCGTGTTTATGCGCTTTCCCTAAAATTGCTATCTTGACCACACACTTTAGGGAAAGCGCGTGTGGCGGTCCTAAAACCACGCTACTACCGCATTTGGGCTTTCAAAGAGCCCTATGCATTAGCACTCAGCAACGGAAATTTTTTTCCAGCGAGAGCGGCATTTCAGAACTCTCTTGCAAATGAAGGTAATTTCGGCGACAAGTATGTACACCTGTTTTTGCAGCACGGTCACGCAACTTGCTGTAAAAAAATAGACAACTGTCCGATTGGAAAATGGAAACGGATTTAAACCACGTACTTGTAACTGGAATTACCTTCATTCGCTGAAGAGTTCTGAAATGCCGCTCTCGCTGGGGGAAAAAAAAAAAAAGTTACGTCGCTGAGTGCCAGTGCATATGCCTAACTTTATTTTTCTAAAATGGGATTTTGTTCTATGCTTCATTTCAGATGGGAGAGGGAGTTGGAAGTGCATGGCGAAACGCTTTTTTTTTTTTTTTTTTTTTTTTGAAGTTTCCATCACAAAAGGGGTAGGCTTGATTTATTTATTTTATTTTTTTACTACATACCAAACATTAAACAATTTGTCAATGTCAAGTAATAATAATAATAATAATAATAATAATAATACAATTCATGATTAACTTAACAAAAACAGATCCTCCCCTGACTGGATTTGACCCCATGCACGGGCAATTTAACTTCGTCAACGGAGAAACGTGGCAACCTTCCTCTCTCCATCACGGGTTTCGGTTTGAGGATTTGGGATAGCCCAGCCTGCTCCGAAAGGCAGTGGCACCTGGCACACTGATTGGTTTAACTGGCGTAACGCCCAAACCACGCCTATGCATAATGTAACGGGTAACGCTGGTGTTTTAGGGATATAGGCAGGTGTGCAAGATAGCAACTTACGCGGGGGAACGCCTCTTACGCAATGCGAAATCCCCAAATAACGGGTTTAGGGACTCTGGCGTAAGATAGGGCCCATAGAGCCATATTCTAGGACTTGATTTTGACCAGCGTAGCAGCTATCCCGGTAACAGACAGAATGATTGAATGACTGAATGACGCACAAACGAACTACCGTATACCTCGCTTGGGCATGCGCACCGAGGCATAATTATGGAGAAGTAATATATCAGAACACCTTTTAGACAAAAGTTGTGGTTTATAATCATCACTGCACACAACTTTATATTTCCATTGTAAAAAAAAAAAAAAAAATCAGAAACAAATCTCTCATGTCAGAAGAATTTTTGGGAATAAAAAACAGTCTGGGGTCACTAATTCCCCAATATTCTCGCAATCGTTATCGTTCTCAGTATGATTTTTTTTTCTGATCCCATATATTAAAATTAAGTTGACCGGAGAGAGATTGATGACATTCCAACCATCCATGATAATCTCGAAGCAGAAATTACATACAGTGCCATGAAAAAGTATTTGCCCCCTTCCTGATTTCTTATTTTTTTGCATATTTATCACACTTAAATGTTTCAGATCATCAAACACATTTTAATATTAGACAAAGACAACCCGAGTAAATACAAAATGCAGTTTTTAAATGATAATTTCATTTATTAAGGGGAAAAAGCTATCCAAACCTACCTGACCCTATGTGAAAAAGTAATTGCCTCCTAAATCCTAATACCTGGTTGTGCCACCCTCGGCGACAACAACTGCAATGAAACGTTTGCGATAACTGGCAATGAATCTTTCACATCGTTGTGGAAGAATTTTAGCCCACTCTTCTCTGCAGAATTGTTTTAATTCAGCCACATTGGAGGGTTTTTGAGCATGAACGGCCTATTTAAGGTCATGCCACTGCATGTCAAGCGGATTTGAGTCCGGACTTTGACTAGGCTACTCCAAAATCTTCATTTTGTTTTTTTTTAAGCCATTCAGAGGTGGACTTGCTAGTATGTTTCGTATCATTGTCCTGCTGCATAATCCAAGTGTGCTTGAGCTTGAGGTCACAAACTGATGGTTGGACATTGTCCTTCAGGATTTTCCGGAAGAGAGCAGAATTCATAGTTCCATCAATTACGACAAGTCATACAGGTCCTGAAGCAGCAAAGCAGCCCCAAACCATCACACTATCACCACCATGTTTGACTTTTGGTATGATGTTCTTTGTATGAAATGCTGTGTTTGTTTTACACCTGATATAACGGGACGCACACCTTCCAAAAAGTTCAACTTTTGTCTCGTCAGTCCACAGAATATTTTCCCAAGGTCTTGGGGATCATCAAGATGTATTTTGGCAAATGAGCGATGAGCCTTTGTGTTCTTTATGGTCAGCAGTGGTTTTCGCCTTGGAACTCTCCCAGGGATGCCTTTTTTGCCCAGTCTTTTTCTTAATGTTGAATCATGAACACTGACTTTAATTGAGGCAAGTGAGGCCTGCAGTTCTTCAGATGTTGTTCTTGGTTCTTTTGTGACGTCCTTGATGAGTCGTCGATGCGCTCTTGGAGTAATTTTGGTAGGCTGGCCACTCCTGGGAAGGTTTACCACTGTTCCAAGTTTTCTCCATTTGTGGATATTGGCTCTTACCGGAGTCCCAAAGCCTTAGAAATGGTTTTGCAACTCTTTCCAGACTGACAGATGTCAATTTCTTTGTTTCTCATCTGTTCTTGAATTTCGTTAGTTCAGGGCATGATGTGTTGCTTTTTGAGATCTTTTAGCCTACTTTACTTTGTCAACAGGTTCTTTTGAAGCAATTTCTTTATTCAGCAGGTCTGGCAGTAATTAGGCCTGGACGAGGCTAGTGAAATTGGACTCAAAAAATGTGGTTAATCACAGTTAATTCATGATTTGGGGGGGCAATTACTTTTTCACATAGGGCCAGGTTGGTTGGGATAGCTTTTTCCCCTTAACAGTGATCAGAGTAGGCGGATTCGCATCGCAAAATGCGAATCAAATTTTGGCAGTTTTGACAAAATGCTAATCATCATAACAATCCCTTCGCAAAAAAAAATGCAACTCAAAAAATCTTAATGATATTTCATGGATCCCGACTCACTGGCCTGCAAACTTCCAAATTCCCCAGCCACATAGCAATAGGAGAAGTTTTCATGACTTTGATTGGCTGGAAAATGATGTTCCTCATTTGCATACCAACCAAAGACGACCGGTTCAATGTCATCAAGAGCTCAGCGCAAAGGCCGTGCCCCTTTTTGGGGGAAAACTAACGCTCTTATGCATTGATATCAATGAGAAATAAGCGCGATAATTGAAAAGTAAAATGCCCAAAAGTTGTTGTGTGCCGGGTTGCACCTCCAATAAAATGATCAGTCCATTCCCCATCCTACCTGGAAAAGGGAAGAATCCAAAATGGAGAGTTAAGAGAAGATGAAGAGTGTGCCCCGGTGGCTCATCGGTCTAAGCGCACGTACCATAAAGGCCTTCTCCTTCCCGCAGCGACCTGGGTTCGACTCCGGCTCAGGTCATTTGCTGCATGTCTGCCCCCATTCTTCCCCCCAACTTTCCTGTCTCTCTACATTGTACAACTGTCAAATAAAGGAAAAATTCCCAAAAAATAATCTTTAAAAAAAAGAGAAGATGAAGAGTAAAAGCTATGTATCCAGTGTCTTCCCATGTTTAAATGTGTGGGAAACGCTTCATAACAGGCCATGCCACTCTCTTTTTAAACTTAGAAAGTAACGTAAGTACCCTTTAATATGTAAGACTTGGTACTATACTTTAATGAATTTATTCGCTATAATTTTTGTCTCGTGTCATTATTTATTCTTTAATTGCTTAACTAGCTAACATAAAGTTGCGTCAGCCAACCGAGTCAGGTTTGCAGTCTAATGTTATGTGCATTTGTTAGTTTTATTCTCAACCACAAACTGACACAGACTTCGAAATTTGCGGTAGTAAAAGGGCAAGAGGGTGGACCGATCAACCTTAATTTATTAAGATAACGCAAACGCTCAGGTTCGGACAAGGTAGTAAAACAATTGCTAGAGATATCAATTAATCAATAAATGAATATAAACAGGAAATTTAGTTAAATAAATTGGATAAATTTTACACATGAAAACACATCAAATTGCATTAGGGTCAATGGGATCTGAGGTTTTCTATCCCCCAAAAAGGGGCGCGGCCTTGATGTTTGGCGAAGTACCCGGATGTGCCAGTCGTCTCTATGCACTTGGGACTCGGGAGGCTTTCTGATATGCTCATACGCTCTACCATCTTTGGTTGTGACGGCAGGACTCTGCTATGTGAACCATCCGCAGCCATCGCGTACGTTGCTCTTTGGGTATATCCACCTAGTTGTCTAGTCAGCTAACTAACGTTAACTCAAAATCTTTGTAAATGATCATCATATCAAGGCAATATAATTTTTTTCTTGCCCCAGCTTTACTAACTTTACCAGCTGTCGTAGGCATGAACTTATCTGAGGTTTCGCGGCAGTTCCGTGCGACCCGACTAAACTTTAACATTTTTGGGACGTTACCTAGTTTGCTGGCTAGTTCAAAAGCAATCGTTTGGGTACAGATAGCTGGCTAGTGAATCTATGGTGGTTATGATGTTTATTGGAGAAGTTTTTATAGCTCTGATTTGTCACTTTCAATGCCATCGCATGTTGACGATCTCTTTCAATATTGATTACCAGCTTATTTTACCTAAAGACCAAACCGACAGTTCGGGCCTGAGACATGTTATATCATAGCTAGTTTTAGCTGCATTATCTTGTTATGCATGCTATCGCGTGTTACGTTACTCTTCAGATTATAAAGCTAGCCATCTTCCAACCTAGTTGACGCTAGTTAAGGGGAATCTTTGTAATCATTGCTGTACTAAAGCGATGTGATTTGGTTTTTGCCCAAATGGAAAGAATTCCAGATCAGGCCTCCACTTTAGGCTTTAACTCTGAATCGCCTTTACTGGATGTACACTTTACGTTTTTACACTCCCAAACATCACGGTAAGCCGTTCAAAGTCATAAAAACTTGTCCCATTGCTGTGTGGTTTAGGGAATCGCAAGTTCGCTGGCTTCTCCCGAAACATGCACAATGATTTCTGATCATTCAAATACATGATGTTGAGATGTCAAAATGTGACAGAGTTGGAGAGTGCCTTGTGTGACTGGATTTCAATGGCAATGGATCCTTTCACAGTAACGTATAGATAAGACATCTGTGCTCCAGGTTACAAGCAGTTTACAGAAATTTCATTGGGAAACGGAAGTGTGCTGTATTAAATTATGATTGTTTAGGGTAAAATTGATGCCTTTTGGAAATAATCTGTTTTGCTTTCAGAGTGGAGTTGTATTTCTATTGTAATTGTAATTTGTCATTTGGAAAGAATAAAAAAGTCCTTTTGTCATTTAAAATCTGATATATTGTTTTCTAATTTTTGCTAATCATTTTTAAGATGTGCTAAACAATTGCTGATCAATTGATATAATGATTCGCAAAAAATGCTAATCAATTTTTTTTCCTTAATCTGATCACTGCTTAATAAATGGAATCATCATTTAAAAACTGCATTTTGTATTTACTTGGGTTATCTTTGTCTTACATTAAAATTTTTTAGATGATCTGAAACATTTAAGTGTGAAAAATATGCAAAAAAGTAAGAAATCAGGAAGGGGGCAAATACTTTTTCAAGGCACTGTAACTGTTGAAGACTTCATGCAGGGGCAGATTAGGGTAATCAGAGGCCTGAGGCTGCCATTTTTTCTCTTCTTTTTTTTCTATCTAGGCTGCCATTTTTGTTGGCCTCATACCCTCCCCATTTATCGGAAAAAAAATAACATTTCATGTGACATTTTTGGTGTTAAAGTCAAACAGAATATGACATGGTACACGTAGGAACACATATACACTGGGAAATTCAATTCTTCCATATGCTACAGCTAATGCTAATGCTTTTGATCAAACCTCATATTCACCACCACTAAATATTATATTCATTTTTTGAAGATTGATTCTATTTTTATCTTTTTCTTCGTCTGTTTCCTGTCATTTCCTGTACATGTATTGGGGCTCAAATATGAAATATTTTCAGCGACAGCTGTATACAACCTCTGAAGTCCCCAGAGACAATATGAAAGAAGGCTAAACACTGCCAAGGGTACTTATTTCAGGAGGATCTTTCTCCTGCAAAGCTCCTGTCATCGTTTCAGCAAAATCTCAGGGAGAAAAGAAGACTTTTTTTGTTAAAGAAATGAACAATTTCCCATGTGTTCAAAGTAGTTGCAGTAACTATCATACGGATCAATTATCAAATGCTCAAGAGTCCTAAGCACTGAAGTGTAATGATGTGGAAAAGAAAATCTTCATTTTCCAGCAAGCTGTTACAGGATACCTGTAATACTAAAAGCACTAGAGTTTTTTGAGTGAAACACCTAAGTGTCACTACCTCAATTCAGTAAACAAATGCAATATCTAAATGTTCAACTTGCACCGTAGGGTAGCAAATTAATAGCAAACACTGAAGTATACAAGTTCTTCATCAGCCTGGTAGCTACTGGGGGAAAAATACCGTCAATCTCATTCAGCCATTGAGCTGCCAACTATCAACATTGACCTTACCAGCCACATTTACTTTCAAAACTCCAACTCTCTGCTACCACTGGCGTGAAGACACTGAGGGCTAACAGGATAATACTATACACTGAATTACTGAATATGCTGATTAAGTCCACTTCACATTTAGCCAGATTATGTCTTCCCATTAAAATGTTTAGTGAACTATGTCCCTTAACTAAGACCACACTAAATCTCGTTAAGTCCGGAGTTACATAAAGGCAGATGTCACTGGGTGTATTTTAGCGGGACTTTTCCCCAACCCCCCACCTCCCACCCTCCGAACAAACATTCAATAGTCCAATAATGTAAAAATACAGTTTAAATAGTTAGGGGAGAGCAGAGCAACAACAACTAAAAAAATTGGCACTAACTAAAGAGGAAAAAGCAAGAAAGCTGTGCACATATGGTCACAAATAGCGCATGCAGAAAAATTTTGCCTATAGTACAGTATATTTTGGTCCAGTTTTTTAAACATCTATTTTGCTTGCACTAACTTAGAGATGTTTTCCCATGGATACTTGAAAGAAACTTGCTCACGTGGAATCTCTACTAACTTCACTATCCATAATATTGAATTATACATGGTATTTTGGGAAATAAACAAATGGCAGTGGTGGACTTAAAAAAAAAATCAGATATGTTCATTGCCGTTAGTTACGTTAGTGAAGTTATGGAAAAAGCCAAATCATATCAATCAAATATGACAAATATTTACAAAAATTTTCCTTAACGTTGGCTAGCTGGATAGATGGCTGTATAATCTAAAGTGTAATGTAATACACAATTGAATACATAGCAATATTATGCAGTCTAGCCACCGTGACATAATCAATAAGCAAGCCATTAAGTTAATTCACTTTTAAGTTTTCGTATAGCCTCTCTTGTTTTCAACTTCGGTCTTGCTGCCAGAGATTCATTTGTAACACGGTGAAGGTGTGATGGCATTGAAAGTTGTTTTTGCTCTAGCGCTAGCTAGCGCGCTAACTTCCCAAAAAAAAACAAAAGTATAGTTGGGACGCACAATAGAGTACTGAGGTGACTACGTCGCAGCTACTTAGCTTTTGGTTTCGGAAGTAGAATTCACATGGAAATTTATAATAGGGTTGGAACACTTTACGGCATTGCGTGAACACAAATGAATTTTTTGAGTCGGCTCGCTCCGAGATCAGCCCAAATGATCACATCAAACTTGTTGTTTATTGCCAAAAATGTAACAGATTTGCATTTGTAGTCCAGTTTGTGGTCTACTTTTGTGCACTACATATCCACCACACAAACGGGCGAGTGCCCTGTGATTTGCTACTGGCCAATGGGGTTCCTCAGTTCCAGCAAACATTCACAACATAACTCGACAAAAGCCAATCAGTGAACTAAATTGCCGTTGGCTATCTCCATGCAACCAGTGCAGTGTTACATCTAGAGCGTTTGGTCATGGCGCTTCGCAATGCCCGATTCTCTCCCACCATAGCTGCCCCTTTTCTCATTAAAGTATGGATTCAAAGAAAATAAGTACCCATAAAATTGGTCCGTTATGGCGATTTCATGATAGCTTGAAGGAATTCACTCATATAACGAGAGAAAAAAAGTTTCATGCGACTTGATATTCGCTTTCCAAATGTTGCTTCTTTTCCACCGTAACCAGTCCGCCGACATGCTCATTTTCCGTGACGTCACATATGGGATGCGTACTCTGAAAGTACCCAGATGTTCCATAGTTATAATACAGTGAACACTGTGAAAACTGTTTTCACTGTCGTTTTTAAAGCCTGACGAGTCAGAACTCCTAATAGATTTCTTCCAGTAGTTCATAGTTTTAAATCCCATGTTTAAATCTTTATTTTTTTTAAGCTACTGTCGCATAAAGATGATTTCTTTCATCGATGCATATAAGTTTTGCTGCTTATTTTGGTTCGTTTTGTGCCTGCAAAAAGTCTGGTCGCCGCGCTGGCTATACGCTACACGTACACATTTTCTAGTTTATAAAGAAAATTATGTTTTTACTGGAGTCATGGTACCATTACGAGGAAGGTTGGATAAGCCAAAGCTGGGCTACAAAAAAGATAGTGTTTTATGAACACGATCAAGTGGACTCACATAACAGAGATTGACTGACATTGAAATATGGAGTGACGAGGTCGATGCCATTTAGAACACAATCGTACCCCTCAAATATCTCCAATACCTCAAGAGCAGCCTGAATTGTCTGCCTATACTTCTCATGCACTCAAGCTCAATTTCAGGTCTTAATTGACCTATGGCTAAGCCCCGCCCTCAAATGTGATGAGCCAATCACAGTGCGTATTCCCTCCCCATATACTCGGGCACTCTGAGTCTGAACTTCCATTGAAATGCATACGGAAACTCCGAATTGTTCGCTTTTATGGGGTTTTAAAATGTTTCTAAGTGAAAAAAATGGTCAAACGCTGTGCTTGGGGTAAATTTAACTCTGATACGAGGAATCTCGAGAGGCTGGGCGATGGGGTGTATTTTATACCCTTCCCAAAGCCACATAATAACTGAGAGAAGTGTCTCCTCTGGATAAAGCTGCTTTCACACCGGACGCGAAACGAATTTTTCGCACGACAGGTTACATTCAAAGCCAATGCAAACACGTATTCGCGTCTTTGCATTGACTTTGAATGTAACCTGTCGTGCAAAAAATTTGTTTCGTGTCCGGTGTGAAAGCAGCTTAAAACTTTGTGGAAGACCCCACTATCAGCTTAACATAGCTAACAAAGGTAAACAAGGATGTCTACATTTGTTCCAAGCTAAGTCATCTTGTCACTTCGCTGGAGATTAATGTAAAGTTATCTTTTACATCGCTAAGTTAGCTAACATTAGCTAAAGTTAGTAAACTCTATGGCTAACTCCAGTGCTGACGGACGTAGGCTTTAACGTGAGCTCTTAGCTGCGTTGTTCACCATGTCACCTTGTTTACTTAGAAGGAGTTCAGTCACATCAGGGTAGATTTCTTAAATTCGGTAGCTAGCAATAATAATACATAAATTTATTACCCCGCGGTGCAGAAACAATGCTGATCCTCCTTCTTGTGTGAGAGGGTGACGGAAACGAGATGTGGTTGATCGCGTTTGCACTGAGACCTGAAAATTTTAGCTTCTAATTTAAACTTTTCGTTGACCTTCTCCACTCTAAATTCATTAATGTATCCCTCCAATGCATGGTGTAACCGTATTTGCTGACCTCTTGGTGATATTTGAGCCTTCTATTGCCAAAAATCATCGATAGCATCCTGAAAAATATCTCCGACTGTGATACCAGCCATTAGCGCCTGTTCTAAAATGTTGATTGTCTGAGTCAATGGAGGGGGCGGAGCTTAGCCATAGGTCAATTGCTTTTTTATAGTTGTTGTATCTCTTCCCATGGTTCTCTCTTCAACTTCTGGTCCTTCCTCTTCAATGATGGCCAAAAACGAAACAAAACCTCAAATCTAATAACGTTAGATAGTTACAGTATACGCAATAGAAAGATCTGACGACAGGCAGCTGCAAGTGCATGAGCAATATGTATTCCTGCGTGAGTTAAGAGAGAGAATACATTCTAAAAATCTTCCTTTCTTGTTTTGTCGTCGCTCTTATCAAGTCTACTCATCAAAAAAAAATCATAGTAAATTAAGGCATCAGTCCTTCCCCCAGGGTTTCCGCTACATGTAATTGATCGTGGCGCACCGCCACGGCAAAATAAAAGCCGCCACGCCTATGTAAAATGACTTTACATAAACTCCAAAAATCCTAAGGACAATCAGGTGTCTCCAGTTCTCATTGTTAAGTTAAAATGAGCGCTAATAATTCTTGACCTGTTGTCAATCATTTTGCTTGATGAACACGTTTTTCCAATGAATAAAAATTTGCCATCGGCAGTAAATCGCGCTGCTTTCTTCTAATGCAATGTGTGCAACGATTAGAGAAAAAACATTTTGTTCACTTTGCAAAACGATAAACTACGATGTTAACTTCTGTGTTTGCTGTGAGCACATCCTGCTCTACCTAATTGTAGGCTATCTTCATGATTATTTAACTCCAATTCCAGAGTCCGGAGTCATAATTGGTTTTCATATTATATGTGAAATCCACCGTGACGCATGTGAAACTGATAAACCTCCGTGCACATAATCTTCATTTATTACATCGCCTACATGCTGGCCTAATGAAAACTGGCCACACCTGATAATGCTGAGTTTTGACAGATGCTGAAGCCCTCTGCCACAGTTTCAAAAAATCCTGGAGGAAACCCTGCCTTCCCCGTATTTACACGATTTCCGTCAGATCGTTTATATGTCCATGTTAATCTTCAATGTACTAGGCCTATATAGAAAAATTTGACAATGAGTTTAAAAAAAAAAGACAGATAAATGTTTCTCCATTATAATTTATCTATCTCAAGTAAAGTACGACTCAATTTTAACCTTTAACAAAATGTAAAGCTTAGAGAGAGACATAGTATTTATATTGACGTGTAACAGAGCAGAGCTTGCAAAACCCGTACATGACGTCACCCAAAACTGGCCTCTTTCCTAGCATCACTGAAGAATTCACGCTCGATAAAGTACTGTCGTTTCGTGCGTGTTTCCATTTTCTCGTATTGATAATGTGACGGAATGACATTACATTGCATTCTTTGTGTTCTAAGCTTTCCATTGATGTCGAAATTGCCATATTTCAGTTTTTCCTTTGAATCCCTACTTTAAATCCCGCCACAGCTGCCCTTTTCTTCCCAAGGAAGGTCTGCCACACATCCTTCCCAACTCCACTGTGCCACGCCTGCATTCGTCACTTGCCACGCTTGATGATGGCCGTAGCTGATCTCTCTATTCAACCTCGCTCACAGAAAATGATAATGTACAACAACCCAGTGCTGTGAATGTGTTGTGATTTCCCAGGTATTATGTCTCCCCCCCCAGGGGGGGAAGGGAGACATATTGTTTTAGGCTCGATTCCTGTTCCTTTCGTGTCAGCGTTCCCACTTTGTTTCCAGAGTGTAACCCCAAAACCGTTTGCATGATCTTAAAACTTTGCATACTTACTACTCGGGTCCTGAAGTGGTGCCTTTTGGTATGTGCCTGTCTGTCCGTCCAGATGTGATCAGCTTTTTCCCGGCGCATAACTCCTAAACCGTTGGCATGATGTTAATGAAACTTCGCATACTTACTACTCAGGTCCTGCACTGGTGCCTTTTGGTATGTGCCTGTCTGTCTGTCCGTCTGTCCGTCCGGTCGGTTAGGCAGGGAAGGGGGCCGGGAGGGAGACGAACGTTTTTACGAGTAAAACACATTCTAGTTCAGATTGATTTCAGTTCCATTTGCCACCGCACAGAGGGGTGGCACTTCTGTTGTTTCCCGGAGTTCGGCCGAATTATTCATGCTATAAGCATAACAATCATCAGATCATCATACCAACTCGTAAAAGAAGACTTGAGCAAGTGGCCAAATCTGCAAAATGGAACATCTTTCCATCAGTGATTTTTTCCAGTAGGAACATTAAATGACCAAAAGTGTTGATCAACTTGAATGATAAGTTTTTTATTACGCAAATAGCGATTGTCTGGCAAAAAGTCTATTGTGTAAAGATGACGCATGAACGAGCTAGGCATGGCTGATATATTCGTTTGCGTCATGTTTCCGAAACTAACCATGGCAAGCAGTAGAAATAAAGAGATTTAGTCTCATTTCGTGATTCTGCCCTTGTATCATGCTTCATAGGCCTGTCTGCCAGTTAGGCTAGTCAGGGGGAGATCTTTCCAGGGTAAATTTTGGGCTATTTTCTTCTTAGGGCCAGCGACAACCTTCACAATAGTCTGCAGCGATCAGATTAGGCCGATTCTCAAAATGCGAAATTCTCCTGTTGTAATGCGGTTTAGGGAATCGCAAGTTCGCCACAGGCCTCTCCCGAAATATGCACAATGATTGCTGATCATTCAAATACATGATGTTGTGGTGTCAAAATGTGACTGAGTTGGAGAGTGCCTTGTGTGACTAGATTTTAATGGGAATGTATCCTTTCACATCTCTGATCAGGTGTTAACATCATATGCTACAGGAGGGTTTTGATAAGACAGCCGTACGGCAGGTTACAAATAGTTTACAGAAATTTCACCAGGAAATGGAAGTGTTCTGTATTAAATTAAGATTGTTCAGAGGAAAAAATGATGGTAATAATTTGTTTTGCTGTCAGAGTGGAGTTGTATTTCTCTTGTAATTGTACTTTGTCTTTAGGAAAGAATAAAAAAGCTTTTTTAGCATTTAAAATCGGCAGAAGGCAGGTAGGGTTACATCCACAAGGAAAGTGACAGGTGTTAGGAATTAAGGTATGCAAGTTACCACTACAAATGAACTGCCCTTTCTTGGCAGGCTGCTGCTTGCTTGCTCTGTGTCCTTTTTCAGGACAACCACTCGCTCGACGCGACTGCTGTGCCCTTTTTCATACACAAGCACCATGCCCTAAGAAATCCTAGAACTAACACTGCAGTGAGCTACTATTAGCTAATTACATGCCTAGAAATGAATGGATAACAGTTAATAGCTATATTTTGCAACTTAGCTAGCTTGCCAGTATTCATATGCAGCAAATATGACTAGCTATGCGAGCAATCTACCTAGTTCGCCAGACAGTTTGCTTAATTACATCTGGAGCACATAAATTGACAGAAAACAGTAAATGGTTAGTTTGCTGTCACTTACTGTTATTTAGCAAGCAAGCTAGAATGACTATTCGGCAAATATAATCAGCTTCAGCTAAGCTAGCGAAATAGCTAGCTGGTTTATTCCCTAGCCTAGCTAGCAAACTAGTTAAGTCAATAAAGAGCAGGAAATAGCCACTATTTGGCTACTTAGTTGGTGTTGAGCTGTGATAATTGGCATTTACACGACTCAAATATAATGTTAGCAAACTACTGAACTCGGTATCCTACCTTGCTGCCTAAGTTACCTAGCTAACAATGACTTTGCTACTCAGCTAGCCATACTTGCTGCATATAAATTACTAGAAACAGTGAATAATGATTATTTTGCTACATAACTAGTGTTAGATGAGCAAGCAGTCATGAATTAGCTATGTAGCTAGGTCAATAAGCTATGCATTGACAAGGCTGCTTAGCTCTTTTGCTACCTACTGAATACTTACGCCAACAAACACTAGCCAAAGATGCTCGGCTCTTAATGTAAATTGGTGCTAGTTGCAAAACTTGATATCTAGCTAGGTAAGCGTAACTAAGTAGACCTTAGAGTAGCTAATTAATTAGCATAGTCTCACCAGGCTTAGCAAACAAATATGGCAAGGTGCTGGATCATTTCTAACGCATAGTTCTGAACCCACTGCCTGGGAATCAGGAGGATCATGGGATTAGTAGTTTTTTAACAAAAAAAGAGGATTAGCATGGTGGCGAAAAATTAAAATTATTTGTTGTTGACAAATAATGACATTTGTTGTTACTCCGAAATATGTTGCAAAATCGATAGGGGCTTGAAAGAAGTGCTGCGAAAATGAATATTTAAAAAATCTATGGGTAAAACGAATGGGAACTTTTACTTCCAACACCAGCACGATGTCATCACTTCAGTACTCTATAGCACCACAAAACATATCAGATAGTTCATGCCTTGTATAGCTAGCTGCGCTGATAAAGTTAGGGCAAAAGCCGAATCATATTGTGTAAATATGACCATAATTAACAAAGATTCCTATGTTATTGATAGCTAGCTGGGTAGATGGCTATATCAAGCGTACCATAACAAGTGATCGCGAACACAGCAATATAACGCAGTCTAGCCACCTTGACACAATCAATAAGCAAGCCATTTAGTTTGTTCACCTTCATTAACTTTTATTAACTTCTGTTTTCATCTTGTTGCCAATCTCAATTGCAACATGATGTTTGTGTAATCGCTCTGAAAATGACCAAACATAGGAGGGCCAGAGCTTCCCTCTGCCTTGAGTGTGCTATGCCTTCCTGAGAAGCTGACTGGCTGTTATGCATTGTTTTCATCCTGCTGATAAATGATGATGAGGTCAATCGACTTTGGTGCCAGAGCCAATCAGAAGCCTCTAAATAGTCTCTGTTGATGTTTTGTATTGGACAAAAAAAAAATTGCGAACAGGAGCAGAAACGAAAGCTCTAGACTAGAGAGGAATTTGTGGAGAAGGAAGGCTCGCTGGAGTTGCAGATTATCTAAAGTTCAGGTTCCCATCTGCACCTAATTCCAAAGAATTTCCTTTGAAGGATTTTCCTTCTGTCCCTCGCCATCTGTTTTATAAGTAAATTACTGTAATTCTGTCTAGCTCAGGAACAGCACAATTTACGCTGTTACATCAATATCCAAAAGAAGAAAGTCGATTTAACGTATTTGATGTATTAGTCAATTTCATCAAACCATACATCAATGTCCATTGGATTTCCCATGGAAGGAGGTTGAGCTAGTTGATAGGACTTCGTTCAAATGTTTACATGTCAATGACGATTGCGGGGTTAAAATCTTGTCTCATTCACCAACTGTCAACCTTGTCATTTTCAAACTCGAAAAATATGCTAATTTTGCATATTTGCTTGCGGGGCGTATTTCAGGCTTTAATTTTTCGATAAACTGAGTCGACCTAAGGGTAGCAATGCATATTGGTATTTACCACATGTCAATATAATATAACGCCAGCAACTGTTTTGGAATACCGTATTTGTTAGATGAGAACAGCGCATTGCAAAGCCCTGAAAAAAATCAAATGCAAATTTATCTCCCATTTTCAACAATTTTTAAAATGGATATGAAATATTCCTCAGTGCTTCTGATGGTGAAGCCTAAAAGCGAACAAGGCATAGATGACGTAGAAAAAACTTGAGATTCTCACTGATGCGCAAGCAGATACTAGCTTCTAAACATTGGACCCGGAGCAAGCAAAATAGCAAAATGGGCGTGGTCAGCAAATTTCAATCATGCATATCTTGAAAGCTATTTCACCGTTGTTTCTGAAATTTTGGTATATCATTATTGGTCCTTAGGGCTATTTGCAAAATAATTTTCATGGAAATTGGAGGGGGTCAGGGGGGAGCTTTGTTCAGTTTGGCGTGGAATTACGGAAGTGGAAGGTACACAACCATTTTCAAGACTGCTATTAATTAAGCTCTTAAACCATAGGGCTAAGAATGGAGAAAACGTCCTTGAAAAAAATGTGAAGGCAGGATGTTCAAGGGACAGACAGAAGTGTTATTTTAGTGTACTAGTGTTATTTTACATCAAGCAGCATATTGTTATGTCAAAGGTTTGTGAAAATATGGATAGATTCACACATGTATGAATAGTAAATGGACACCACAAAGTTTAAATATCATCAGCCTCGCTTCTGGACCCCTGCCTCACTTTTGGACCCCCCCCATAAGTACTTGATCTGCCCCTGAAAAGGAACTGAAAATGTGAAAAATCGCAGGGAGGCCAAGGCGTGATATTGTCAATTATATTGCTAGATGCTAGAGATCAAAATCACTAACTGAAACCTTGATGGCAGACAGCTGAAGGATCTGTCTGAACCAATGAGCACCCACTACCATGCTTGCTTGTGACAGTGCTCCTCTAACAAGTGGATTCAATGATAGTTTGGCATCTAGACTCTGACCCTGTTACTGCAGCCTACTGAGCTTGAGATGAGAGCAGGAATGTCAGGACCCCTACACCACCACCCCCCCGGGGGGAAATTTAGTGGCTATTCTTGGATACAAGTGTGGACGTCGGACAATAACTAGCAGCAGGCATGAGTAGTGCAGCAGCTAGCAGAGGCATGTGCAATGTGTAATATGCATGGGAGTGTCTATGGGAAGGTAGGCTTGTCTGGGCATGTCAGAACTGGCCCCATAAGCCACAACCCATTGAATTATATTGCCAGAAATAAAATCAGTGATTTTGCCAGAAATGTGCGCATCTTATGTTTCTCTCACAAGGATGAGAGGGAGATATTTCAGCAAGTGAGCTGTTCTTAAAGCACAAGCCTTTAAAAGTTCCACAGTGAAGGCACTTTTTTGCTAAAGAGACAGACAAATTTGCAGTGAATCTGGGCCCGTATTCACAAAGCATCTTATCTTACCGCTAGGAGTACTCCTAAGTCGCGCTAAAACATTTTATGTAGGAATAAAATCTTGAAAGTTATTCACAAAGCTGCTGAGAGCAACTTTTAGTTAATATAACTGCTAACTCCTAGAATAGGAGTAGCTCTGAGATAGGTGGGAGTAAATCTCCATTGCTATGGATGACGTCAATTCTCATGCACGAGTCTTGGGACAATGAGCACGGTGATTGGTTGTTTGGTGACAGGGAGGCCCATTGAAAAAATATCCCACATACAACCCATGGAGGAAAAAATGAGTAAGTAGTCCATGCGGCTGGTTTGTCCCATAAAATAATAACATGTTGAGCACTCCTGAAAATGCACTATACGCAGTCCCCACCTATCACGCTCTAGGCAAATAAACATACATAGGAAAGAGATAGTTGTAAAAACGCCAATAGCATAAAACAAGTCAATAATAAAACGCGCCATTTGCCCCAATAATTAGCCACTTATTACCCAATGAGAATATGTTGTGATCATTTAAATGTCGAGCCGTTCAAGTTTGTTTGCCCTAAACTGTCATGGATGAAAGTTCAAAAAGGACGCGAAAGCCCAACTGGGGCTACGACCAGTTACTGCTGCTGGCCCAGTTGGTGCTGGAGCGAAAGCATGTAATCAAAGGGAAATTTGGCTCGGGGGTGAACAGCAAATTCTCGGACAACAGACGACTGCGAGAAGCGGTGGTATGGGCTGCAATCGCAGGGGAGGTCCGAGATTGCAGCCTATAAACGGGTTATCGTTCAAACAGGAAGGCATACTAAGCTTGGTTTGTAATGTAGGCTATAGCCTACAATTTAAATATGCATACAAAATATGACATAGGCTGGTATTATTATGATGATCTGTTAAATGTAACCCTTGCTCAATAGCCTAATAAAATAATTCATGCATAGCAGGAGGAGGTACAGCACGAAAGCCACTGTCCCCAAGCAAGTGGCATCCCACAGGCACATAATGCCTGTCAAATAATTGGCATAAGCTGCTTTCCATTAAAATGCTAGTCGTGCGTCCTTCCTAGCCATTTTGCAACAATGTCCAAAATATTGTATTCGGCATCAAATACTATCTGGGTGTTGATGGAATGAACTTTTTTTTATTTACAAATACCTCTTCATCTTGGGTCGGAGAAATAATTCGAATATGGGTCTCGTCAATAGCACCAATGATACTGGGCATACCTGAGATGTGCATGAATTCAAGTTTGATTCAATGGCGAATGTCCATTGGAAACCGGATAAACTGTTGGATGATATGGGGTTCACGGAGCGCATTGATTGTTTGTTGAATTGAGCGACTGACAGGTGATTGTGAAATCCCTAAATTGTCCGCGTTGCAAAGTTGCATCTTTCTGGAGGCCAAGTAACAAAGTGTTGTCAAACATTTTATTTAGGGGCCTATTGGGTTGTTTCTCATGGTTGGAGACGTAATTCTCTCCCTCACCAAGTCAACAACAAATAAAATCCCTTCATGGTCGATTGGATATCTTTTCCACAACTGCACATCATTCAGAATTTCCAAGTCATTCCGTCTTTCAACAGCAGCAGCCGTTTTCCGATTCTTTGTGAATAGGTTTTACCGAGTTAGGAGTCCTCTTGACTAATTTTAAGCTCTCCCAGACTTAGGAGCTACTTTTAGGCCTAAAATGCTTTGTGAATAACACTTAGTAAAAATAATTAGGAGTCCTAGATTTACGACTGACACGCCCATTTTTTTTTTTTTTTAGGAGTTTCTCCTAAATCCGGCAGTCGGGACCTACTTTTAGCGCTAAGATGCTTTGTGAATACGGGCCCTGATCAATACGTAGAGACACAGCACTGTACTGTTAAGGCGCCCTGCTAACTGCCAGTAGTTTTGAGTGAAACAAATGATGTAAATGGACCATAAAACGTAATTTATTATAGTTTCACGCATCTCTGGAGCAGGTCCCAGATGAAACCAGAAATCAGTACCAATGCCAGGCTGCCAGGAAAAGGAAATGCATGATCTTTCACAGGCACCCAAATGTAAATCCCTTAGGGGCAGCAATGCATTGAGCAAAATGGGAATCACATTGTCACTGTGCAGCTTACTTTTACCATTGAATCCTGAGTCAATACTTTCCTCTTCTCACAATGAATAATGCATTACACAGTAAGCGCATTTAAAGCTGCTTCCTAAATATTTAATGTTTTTTTATGGCAATAGACCTAGGGCAACCGTCCCTCTTCTTTAAATGCGATTTTTTTCAGTTATTAGATAACTTCTTCAATCATCAGATAATTCCCCATCTGGATAGGTAGATGTAGAGTCTTCATCATATAAAAAGAGACTGGGTGTTATTTATGTCATCCAGCCCAAGACACAGCTAACTCCCTTTTGCTTCCAGGCCTCAGTGGTAATCTTATTTTTATTTTTTTAGTTATTTATTTTACTTTCTTTATGTCTTTTTATGATCCAGTCCAGGGATCAAGTGCGCAGGCCGTGTAAAATCCAGTGGTAGGGTTCATTGATAGAAATTCGGTAGCAGTGGGACAGAGCATAGAGGAGAATAGCACAGTTCAGTTGAGATTTTATGGGCGAAGCAGTGTGGGCATTGCTAATGTTGGGCTAGAGGCTTTCCAGGGAGACTGCCAGGTGGAGTGCACACTTAGCATGAGCCGAACTGTCCAAAGGCAGGAAGGAGTAGCTTAGGAGGAACACGGTTCCAATCCCAATGACCACAGAAGGATGGGGAGCTTGTTTCTGATAAAATTGCCAGAGGAAGATGCTGGAAAAGAATTATCAGGAACACAGCCCCAATCATGGATATTGTTAGAGAGGATTCAGAGCTTGTTCCTATGAACTGAACTTGGAAGTAAGTTTCCTTCCAAGTTTCCATATATTACTACCATTAAAGAATATGTTATACGTTTAAAAGACAAAGAGTTGTACTTGTAAATACTGACTGGTTCTAAGCATACATAGCAAATTACAATCCAGCAACTTGCAATTCAAGAGAGAGGCACATATACATCACTCGTGGAAGATGAATACATGTTATGGTTCTGCCTCGTGTGCTGTTTTTGTCTCTGTGCTTATTACTTTTATATTTGTGCTTTTGCTTTTCTCCCGTGCCTCACTCTCTTGGTTTATTTTTCAGCTTTCATTCCAGCTGTCTGACGATTGATTCTCTCTTGCCCAAACTCCTGTGATGTCGTGTGACAGCCTTCAGCATGCCAGCATCTCGTTGTCCAATCACGTTTCCTCTTTCGGTTTCGGCTGTGGTATTTCATTCATTGCTTCCACTGTGCTTAATTTTGGGTCTTGCGAAACTGAGTGAATGCGTTCTCTGATAGGATAATTACTAACCCGTACTAACCAGCACTTATTTGAGGGTGATTGTATCTATTTCCTCACTAAGTATTAACCTTAATTAACTCATTAGCGAGTGCGAGTGTTTCTAGCTTTTGTAATTCCTTCCTAAGCTTTCCCTGATTAACTGCGTTTAAAGCTATGCTTTCCTTTGCTTCTCTCGTGGTGCTTTTTAGTCGTCACGTTTAGATTACCTCAATCTAAACTGTTTAGCTTGATTGATTGTCTCAGCGTCTTGTCTCAAGTCATTATTGTTAACCCGGTCCTCGTGAAATTGTTTTATTAATCCCCTGTGTTTCTGTTCCAATCGAGATTGCGTTCCGAGTCCCTGCCTCCTCCTGTGGGTATTTCAGTGGGAGAGAGAAGCAATCGTCAGACGGAACTTTGTTAGACTCAGCTCTGCATTTTGAAATCTCAGCTCCTGTGCCTTCCAAGTATTTCCTTTGTGTTATTTCTGAGTCTTGTATTTTGCTGCACCCTCTTCTTGTCTGCCCCTTGTCTAAGTCTCCCAGTGTTATCTGTCAGTTTAGTTAGGTCAAGTTTTTGTTTTCTTATTTAGCCACTCCTTGAGTGAGTACCTTTGTTTCCCCCTGCCTTAGGCAGTGCACCTTAGTTTTCCCAATCGTTCAGTGCATGTGCACGGTGTTTTGTTTCTGGCCTGTTTGCCAATTTTCTCCTAGTGTTTTGTGTTTGAATAAACACTTGGGTTCCTGCATCTGGTGTTCCCCTGTCTACTTCTTAACAATACATATACATCACTCGCGGGGTAACTATCAAACTATAACTATCAATTATTATATCTTTTCTATTTTCAGATATATATTTTTAAGGCCCTAAACATATACTGGACAAAGAAAGTTAGGGATCACTCTGATTTTTAATATTGAAATATGACATGGAACATAATTTGAACTATCAAATATTTCAAATTCGAAAATTGGGGTGATCCCTAATTTTCTTTGTCCAGTATACTTGCATGTGCATCCTGTGAAAGTCATTGTGATTGGTCAGAAATGGCAAACTTCAGGCGACTTCTTAATGGGGGACTGGCTGTCTATTTGTGGCTCGCAAACAGATAACACTATGCCACAAAATTTTGACTTTTTCTTGTTCCTGGGCAGAGAGTGTTATTTCCTGATTGTTTATGCCTAAAGTAAATGGAAAAGAACATTTTTTCTCTGCAAAGTTTGCTTTTCTGACCTGGGTAATGAACTTCATCAATTTTTATCAAATTTATTAATTTTCCACAACTTTTAAGATAGATTCAGTGCTGACTTGCTCGCAGAGAATTTTATAGAGCTTACAAGAATTTTCAAGAACTTTCTGAAATGTCGAACAGCTTCCAAGAAGTTTCAAAAAATTTTCGAGGATGTTGTAGAACTTAGGAGAACTTCCATAACCTTTTAAAATTTTCTAGATCTTTCCTTAGTAATATACTGTATATACAAGGGCTCACCACTCACCACCTCAGTTTAGTTCTAGCTGCCTAAGTGAACGCATAGATGCATCTGAATTTTTCAGAGATGGCATCAAGAAGCTGCAAGCATTTTCCAGATGCATTCTGCAATGTTTGTGGCCAATTTATTAAAACAAGAGCTAAAAAGTACTCTGTGATAGCATCTGCTAAAATGTAAGAGGCCTACAAGGAATTTTTTGGCATGCCTGTTGGGGATCAACTCAAACTCTGGTGTAACGGTTGTGCTGCGTGGACAGGAAGATAAGGACTGGACTTAGGTGCAAGGATGGACTTGGTTGTATTTATTGTGCCTACTGCACATCAGCAGGCACAAAGGTTGCAATGCAAAACAACATGGAAACAAGGTTCCTTTAACAATATAAGTAATACAGACTCTGGGCTTCAGCTGCAGTAACAATGTGTTACAAATAGGAAAACAAAAGGAAACGAGGTTCGTGAATAATAAAGTGCCGAAATAAACACAAACAGCACTAAGCTTAAAGAGTTTAGAGTTTTGACAAGCAAATATGGATAAAAAGTCAAAGTAAGAGTAACAATGCCGCACAGGCATGGATTTACGAGACTTCACAATGAGACTGAGTGAAATTGGGTCTCAAATACACACTGCTACCACCCAGTGACAATGAGAAACAGGTGTGAGAGATAATTGAATAATGAAAGAGGTGCAGTCCAGGTCTTAGTAGACCGGTGAGCTGGACGGCTGGAGCCGTGGCCTTATATCTGGGCACCTCATTTTACCTATGAGCACTACTGTTATGGCCCCAATTTGTTATGGCGTCAATTTGTTATGACGTCACGGACAGCAAGGGATGACAGACAAAATTCTTAAACTTCAACAGATTTAATTAAACAAACACTTAGAACTAATCTACACTCTACCCTACTGACCAAGATTGAAATAAAAAAAAAGATAGTTACAGTCCCTTGGTAATTGAGATGGGCTGCTATGTTGCGATGTCCTGGGACAGGAAAATGGTCCAACACAGGCAAAAATCCACAAAAAGCTTCACAGGTCTTGAAAAGAGTGACAGGTCTGGTCAAATGTATCCTTCCACAATTTCTCCTTGCAATTTCTCCAACTACTCTTCCACTCTCTCAATTTTTCTCCTTATATACTCTTGTCCAGCCCCCTCTGAGGCATGCCCAGGACATGCCCAACCTAGCTCCAGACTGGGCTTAACAAAAAAAAAATTGTCAATACTGCCATCTAGTGGCTTTTTTTTTTTTTTTTTCCCATTACACTGCAAAAAAAAAACTCTAGGACGTAAGACAGACAATTTTTGCTCGCTTGAATTGGAAGATTTGATATTATACAAATTTAATCAAATTCACTTCATATTTTGTTTTATTCAATGTCCAAATTTGCCCATTCGTACATAGAAAATAGGTAAATTCATAAATTTCCTTTTCCAGGTCACAAAAGCAAAGTCTGAAGGGAATAATGGAAATTTTCTATTCTTTTACAACATAAGTAATAAAGAAATAACATGGGGCGCCCCGGTGGCTCATCGGTCTAAGTGCGCGTACCATAAAGGCTGTGTCCTTTCCGCAGCAACCTGGATTCGATTCCGGCTTGGGTCATTTGCTGCATGTCATCCCCCATTCTTCTCCCCAACCTTCCTGTCTCTCTACACTATATAACTATCAAATAAAGGAAAAATTCCCAAAAAAGAAAAATCTTTAAAAAAAAAAAAAAGAAATAACACACTATCCTGGAACAAAATTTGTGGTACATAGTGTCATGGATGATTGAATTTATTTAGCAAGGCAGATGTGCGATGCAAGGAAGGGGTCAGCTTACTTCAAGCAGCATCCATTGAGACAAATCTCATGGCCAAAAAGAGACCTCAGTATTTCAGGGTGTAAATTGGATGGCAAAATTCAGGTAGATGGGGGATGATAAGTATGTATTTTTACATATACACTCACCGGCCACTTCGTTAGGTGCTCCTTGCTAGTACCAGTTTGGACCCCTTTTGCCTTCAGAACTGCCTTAATTCTTAGTAGCATAGATTCAACAAGGTGTTGGAAACATTCCTCAGAGATTTTGGTCTATATTGACATGATAGCATCACGGAGTTGCTGCAGATTCGTTGGCTGCACATCCTTGATGAGAATCTCCTGTTCTACCTCATCCCACAGGTGCTCTATTTGATTGAGATCTGGTGACTTTGGCGGCCATTTGAGTACAGTGAACTCTTTGTCATATTCAAGAAACCAGTTTGAGATGATTTGAGCACTGTGACATGGCGCATTGTCCTGCTGGAAGTAGCCATAAAAAGATGGGTATACTGTGGTCATAAAGGGATGGACATGGTCAGCAACAATACTCAGGATGGCTGCGGAGTTTAAATGATGCTCAGTTGGTGCTAAGGGGCCCAAAGAGTTCCAAGGAAATATCCCCCACACCATTATGCCACCACCACCAGGCTGAACCATTGATACAAGATAGGATGGATCCATGCTTTCATATTGTTTACGCCAAATTTTAACCCTACCATCCATATGTCACAGCAGAAATCAAGACTCATCAGACCAGGCAACGTTTTACCAATCTTCCATCGTCCACCCGGTGTGGTTTTCTGCTGCTGTAGCCCATCTGCTTCAAGGTTCGACATGTTTTGCGCTGAGAGATGTTCTTCTGCATACCAACATTGTAATGAGTGATTGAGTTACTGTTGCCTTTCTATGAGCTCAAACCAGTCTGGCCATTCTCCTTTGAACTCTGGTATCAACAAGGCATTTTCGCCCAGAGTACTGCCACTCACTGGATATTTTCTCTTTTTCGTTCCATTCTCTGTAAACCCTAAAGATGGGTGAAAATCCCAGTAGATCAGCAGTTGCTGAAATACTCAGACCAGCCAACCATGCCACATTCAAAGTTACTTAAATCACCCTTCTTCCCCATTCAGGGGGTTGTTACAATAAACTTAACTTGTCGGACTGAGTCAGACCATCCATCGAGTGAAAAGTCAGACGTTCGACAGACCTTGTCTGTCAGGTGATTCAATAAATCAAAAGTAGGATTTCCGACCATAGTCTGACGCAGACAGACTGTTCATCTCGGTCCTTTCGAAGTTGCGTGATAATTTACACATCAGCGGTGCACAGCTTTGCTATTTGGCATTCAAATAATAAAAATAAATTAATGTTAATTTTAAAAAAACACTCTGATTAGGTAGATCTCCAACTACTATTAAGAATTAAACTAACGGCGCACATCAATATAGGCTGTCACGTTCAATTTCAGTATTAACCGAATACAAGCTAGCCAGCTAATGAAAAGCAGCCTTTGCTCACTGTGCATTCTGTAATAAACATTAAGAGTAGCTATCGAGTTGCAACATAACAAAGCTATTCATCATATAAAAGACATTAAAACATTTATATTATCACGACTGCTCATTTTACAGTCTTGAGTTAAGTTAAAGACAGGCAGGAAAAAGACCTCCTCTCTCGGTCACACATAAGCACCACAAATACAATGATTTATAACCACTGAGAACCATGTGAAGACCGCTCTTAAGGCAATATCCCATTAGTGTTCACATAGCCTAAAAAAAACATACACCTTTTTGTTGCAATTGAGGATAGCGGCTCTAATGATTTACAAGTGAAATATTCATACGTTGTATGAAAATTATGTGTGGTTGTTAGAAAAATTAATTCACTGATTTAACAGAGCCCATTTCTGGGTATACGTCGGTTTCGTGGGCTAAACTGTCTTTCCTGTCTCAAAATGTTTTGGCTGTCTTTGCCTCCAGGCAACATCAAACAGTAACGCCATATATTTTTTTGTCCGACGGGGTTTTAGGACAACTCTTGAGTGGTCCCAGAAAGTCGGACAGTTCGTCCAGATCGGAGGACGATGGGCCGTTTATTGAAACACCCAGAAAAAGACGGACTGTTCGATCAAATCGGGGGTAGTCCGTTGCTGGGTTGGACGGTCTGTCATGTTTACTGAAACAGCCCCCTGATGCTTGGTTTGAAATTCAGCAGATTTTCTTAAAATGTCTACATGCCTAAATGCATTGAGTTTCTTCCGTGTAATTGGCTGATTAGATATTTGCATAAGTGAGCAATTGAACAGGTGTGCCTAATGAAGGGGCCGGTGAGTGTATTTCCTCATAACACAACAATAAAAATGACACAAAATGGTTGCTATCTACAACTGTGTTTGCATTTCTTCAACAAATATATTGATCATTTGCTCTGAACATTGATTGAATGGTATCATGTGCACAATTACACCATAAGATTATCTACTGCTCTGAATACAGGATATCCAATAATGAGGCAGTTACAGTACCTAACATGAAGCAAAGCTGAATTTAGCAGGCGCATCACTGCAATGCTTTGAGGAAAATCCTGGTCCAATTTCAGCTCATTTGCAGCTTCTCCTCAACCTTTCCCCACATTCAGAGGTTACGCTGTAACATTTTTACAATAACATTTTCGCATTTTTTGCACTGCAGGTGGGGATATGGAGTTGGTTTCCCTCCATCAATCGATTCAGTCACGGATTACATAAGAATAAGGGAGTTCAAATGGAGATAGTCAGCTAGGCAAAGTTTTATTTTACTAGATATGTGGGGAAATGAGTCTGATGCAGTCCAAGGCTCTGTCTTCAATATTCTATCTATTTTTAAGTGTTACATATTCAGCCAGGGTAGTGTGAGCAGCGCAAAGGGGGAGTCCAATGTTACCATCTAGTTAGGAGGAGAACACTTAAGTTTGAACTGTTGGACCCACATTTAGGTTTACAGAGCATGCCTGTCTCAGTCTACTATGCCTCAGGGAGGGTAAGGGATAGTCTGACACCTGGATGATATTCAATATATTCAGGATAATATTCCAATGATAGACTTTCAAAGACTGCTATCCTCTCCCCCAAATTGGAGATCATGGCTGCTTAAATCATAATATACGTAATTAATGGGAACTTATTTTTAGTCATTGAAGTTATACTTTATTCCTCTACTGTTAATGCACAGAATGCAACCAAAAGGTTACTGAAGGAATTACTTCAATCATTTACATAATGGAAGGTCAGGTCCCTATGCCGCGATGGGGAGTCAAATAAAGAGTACTTAATACTTCTCAATAGCTCCATTACATTTTTATTCAAACAAACGACAAACGCTCGGGCTGAATATCATTGTTCCAGGTCGTGAACAGACAATCTGCCGAATACGGAAAGCCATTTGGGTCAATATTAAATGAACAAATAAATACATAAATCATTAAATATGCCCATGAAATAAATAAATATGGAAATTTTAGTAAATAAATAAATAAAATATTGAAAATAAATAAATGGGTCAATAAATACATTGAAATATAGATAAATTTAAATGTAAAAATATAAATTTGTCAATATAGCTCAGTAAATAAATAAATACATTTTTATTTAAAAATAACCCTTTTTTAAGGGACTACTTTTATTTATTTCTGGGAATTTTTATTTCATAATTCCACGTTTACTCATTTATTTCATGGCACTTTTATTTCTGAACGGCGCATTTATTTATTTCATTTCTCATATTCAAATGAATGGAGTGTGGTACACATTCAGACTGAAGCAATGGCATCGAGAACAGCACTGAATATGTAAATGGAAAATGTGTTGAGCAGCTGAAATCCCACATTAAGCAAGAATGGGAAAACATTTTGCTTTCATAACTACAACACTTAGTGTCCTCAGTCCCCAAACCCTTAGGGAGTGTTGTAAGGTGAGGTGATGGAACACAGTGGTAAACATGGCCCCATCGCAACCTTTTTGAAACATCTTGATGGGATCAAATTCAAAATGAGCAGATATTTTTCAAATAACGGTTAAATTATTCAGTTTCATCATCTGATATTGTCACAACCCTCATGTGACTGCCTTCCATTTCCTTTCCTATTCACCAACTTGCATGTCTATTAGAAGTATGTCTCCTTTCATTGGTTTACGTCTCGCGTATATTCCCCACCCTGGCTATGTCTCATTTCATGGTTACTTCCTAATGCCTCTGCGATGTGTATTTGACCCCCCTGCTTTGAGTTGCAAGTTGCAGGATTGTAATTTGCTATTTGTGCAAAATTGTAATTTGTAATTTGTGCTATTTGTGCTTTGTCTTTATTAAGTATAAATTAAACAAGCTTCCGTGCCTACTTATAGCATCCAGGATCAGGACCACGTTCAAGTTAATCCAGCTCACGTCACTTCCTCTGTCCAGTTTAAGAGGAACAAGCTCCCAAGCCTAATCAGTGTCCTTGTTCTTGTTAACCCTTCCAAGTCTGTTCCTCCCTCCAGTTTGTTAGGAGCAACCTCCCAATCATTCTACAGTTATCAGTATTGGAACAAAGTTCCCCCCAAGCTACTTCATCCTCCCATTGGACAGTTTGGCTCTGGCGAAGTGTGCACCCCACCTGGTTGTTATCCGGGAAGCCACTGGCCGACGATTGGCAGCCCAGCTTGCCTGTTACATCTGTGTTGAATTGTGTTCTCCTCCCCTGAGGTTCTGTCCTCACCTCTTCCGTGGGGGTTTCATTGCCTGTAATTACCGTAACTGCTGTCAATAAATCTATTTATCCCATAAATTATGCAAAATCAATGTGATACAACCTGCGAGATACAGGTTTGGTAATACAACTTCATTGGCAGACATGGTAACGTTACAAATCCTCCTGCTGGGAGCCGGTTCCCATCGCTAGCGTTTGTTTCTAGTTTGTGCTTTATTTAATTCAATGGGCTGAATAATTTGCTAGCTAACATGCTAGCCCTTTTTGCATTTAAAGTAAAAAGTTTCACGAGTCACTGTTTATGTAGAAACTTGAATTTATTAATGCAATGGCGAAAAGTGTTAGCATGCTAGCTAGCTGTTTCATCCTATTGACTTGAATAGACTGCCAACTAGAAGCAAATGGTTTTAAAAAATTTTCCAAATAATACAACACTAACATTTATTGAATAAATGAGATCTCAAATTTGTGAGTCTGAGACATCAGATTTATGAAACTCAGGCGGAAATTTTTGTTTATTCCTCATCAAAAGCTCAGAATAAATGTAAATTACTGCTCTCATTGAATAAATTTGATATCTTGGGCTTACTCATTAGAGATCCTCTCTTTATTAGATTGTATTCTGCCTCTGCATTTGATTCCTGGTCTGGAATATAAGAGATATGTTCTATGTTCTATTTTCAATTTAATAAAGAGTTTAAATGATTTGCAAATCATCGCATTGTTTTTAGTAACTTTTTACGCAGCATCCCAACTTTTTATTGAAATTGGGTTGTATATTTCAACACTATTTAGTTATATTTTCTTATATAACTTTACGATGGTCAATTTGAGAGATTTTCAACAGTCAGGTAAAAGTCATTTGAAAATCTGCAGGGAAGTCTAATTACGGTCACAGCTGCCAGCAGCAGCTAGGAGCAAAAATCTAAGTATCTTTTTCGTAAATTAATGATCACAAAAAATAAAAGAATCATCTCTGTATGGAGTGACAATTAGGTGTGAGGTCTCCATTAGGTTTAATCTTGGGGTTCAGGCAAAGATCAGGGTGTAATAAACAACATTTTAGGTTACTATTTGCTAGCTTATCCAAAATACTATGAAACAACCCAAATATCCAGTGCAAGCTGACGAGAGCATGCACAGTGGCGGCTGGTGAACTGGTGATAGGGGAGGCTCAAACAATTCCTTAACATTATTGATTGGTCACGACCTGTTTTCAATCATTCATTTGAATAACCATTACAGAAACTCCGAAAACTCTCAACATTATCAGTTGTGGCCAGTTTTCATTTATAACGCATACCTGTCAACTCTCACGCATTTGGTGTGAGTTTAAGTGGCATATTTACGTTCCTCTGCTGTAGTCAGCAATTATTCAATCAACGCGTATGTAAGAGATTCTCGCGCAGAATTGAAGTCCTTGTGCACTGGAGGGGTTGGAAACAATAGAATTGCATAAGGACATTTTATTTGATCTTATTTCATTCAAACGATCATGAAACACATGCATTGCTTCCAATCCCTGAGTAAAGAAAAGCGTGAGAAGTCCGGAGTCGTTATCGGTATGCATTATAAATGAACACTGGCCACATCTGATAATGTTGAGAGTTATCGGAGTTTCTGTAATGGTAATTTAAATGAATGATTGAAAACAGGTCGTGACCAATCATTAATTTTAAGGGATAGTTTTGAGCCTCCCCTATAGCCAGTTCACCAGCCGCCACTGAGCATGCATCAGGTACACACACATTGTGTGACATCGCACATAAGGCAACACCTCCAAGTGTCCCGAAGGGAGAAAGGGAGAGAGGAGAGGCTTTGGTTATTTACAAAACAAGTTGGTGCATCTACTGGTCAGAAATTGCTTAGTGAAGCTTTAACAAAGATACAGCCATCAATAGTCAATGGCTTTGGGGGATCACACTGTACACTCACCATCCAGATGCATCTTTTTTTCCAGGCCTTCAAATTTATTGTGAACTAGAGTGCCACAGAAAGGGCAGACCACCGGGGTCGATACTCAACTCTTCCATGATAGGAAAATGTGCAAGCGCAATTATGGTATTTCTACAATTGGCTATGTTTTGTCACTTTAGAACTTAACTCAGGATCAACTGGATATTAAGATGTATGGCATTTATTTTGCTGAGGCCAAATGGTATCTGACAATGTTAACACAAGAAAAAAAAAATTTGTCTATCTGCCACATGATTTGGATTTGCTCCAAAATTTTATGGCTTCTTTCATGGCCCATGCTATACCCTTCCACCAAGTTTCATTAAATTGGACCAGAAGTTTATGTGTCATCCTGCTGATAAAGAAACAAACAAATCAAACCAAGAACATTCCCCTATGGCGGAGGTGATAAAGAAATGTCAGAAACACTCTGGTTTCCCTGGACTTAGATATTGAATTGATGGAGGGTAGCTGGAGAGGTATGAGAAGTTTGAAGTCAGAGAGTATTCTTTTTATTGAACAGGGAAAAGCAATGCGTCATGCCCCACTGACCAACACGGTGGTGCTGACTGAATCCTGGAAGGAAAACAATTCCAGACTACTGTTAGACACGGTCAGCTGAAGCTGTACTCTTGTCTCGAACGAAAATACTAGAGGTACAATAACTGCGTTGATGACAACGGTAATGCAATAAAAGGCACTGGATTGTAAAATGGCTTCACCAGTGTTTACCACCCTTTCAGTGGGCAGACAGAGACCCTCCTGTAAGAGCTTTATAAATGAGACTAAATGCTAAAGACAGCATTTGCGCAAATAAAAGTGTGTAAGCCCTGTGGCTCAAGAGCTCGTAGGATTTGTTGTTGTGCTGCATTAGCAAATAAGCCTCTCACAAAAAAACATCTGTTAGCAGATTCTAGTGCAAGCACATTTGTCCACTGGTTTGAAAACCTTTTTATTACAATTATCCATTCCAATGACATTAAAACTCTGAACTCACATGAGTATCACAAACATGAATGTACTGCTTTGTTTCTGTGATGTAAATAAAGGAAGCCATGTGTCACCTTGAGTGTGACTCTTATACCCCTCTCACACATAAATGATGAATAGGGAAAGTCCTGGGTCAGCCATTGGGCTGAGAGGGTTGATCAGGGATATTCAGCGCAGGTCCGGACCCCTGCCCACTGGCTGGGTATTCTCCATGTTAGCTTTGACATTAAATGATTGACCCCAGTCATTCATCCTGGGGACTCAAGGAACCTCATTGGTCATGATTTGAGACTCTGTCTTTGAAGAATGCTTGGCATAGCGCGCATGATGTGGCTATTTTATGCCATTTTAATGAAAACTTGCATAGTTTTTTTGCTGTTCATGGAGTGACAGGACAATCCAATTTTGGTGGGAAAATTGCTTGCTGAAATGTACATCAGCCATGCCTGCAAGATTATAAATTGATTCTTTTTTTTTAAAGATTTTTTTGAGAATTTTTCCTTTATTTGATAGTTATACAGTGGAGAGAGACAGGAAAGTCGGGGAGAAGAATGGGGAGGACACGCGGCAAATGATCCGAGCCGGAACCGAACCCAGGTCGCCACAGGACGGACACCGCCGCAATGGTGCACGCGCCCAGACCGATGAGCCACCGGGGCGCCCCATAAATTGATTCTTTATTACTTACCATGGCACCCTTGATTATTATTATTGTCATTATTGTAGTGATTACTTATTTTATAGAATAGCAATAGCAAATTATTCATTAATTGAAGAGCAAATGAGGAACTATTTAGAAACTTACTGCGCAACACTTTACAACAAAGTGCACAAAATGGTTTACTTGCAGTTATTTCCTAATTTGCTCCTCAATTAACTTATCATTAGCAGCTCCACAAAATGTGATTAGGGGTTACTCAAGAACTGCCCGAAAACTTATGGTTTACTGGCATTAGTTCATCATTCCTTATTCATTTGTTCCCTGATAAGTGCTCAACCAACAGGCCCATAAAATAAGTTTTAATTTTGCATTCTGTATGAAATTAATTCAAAGATAATAGTTATCTATTTGTGACTGAAAGCAAATGCAACCCCAGTTCCGAAAAAGTTGGGATAAAGTGTAAATTGTGAATAAAGTCAAAACGCAATGACTTTCAAATCACACCAGCCAGTATTTTATTCACAATAGAACAGAGATAACATAGCAAATGTTGAAACAGAAAGTTTACAATTTTATCCACAAAATGAGCTCATTTCAAATTTGATGGCTGCTACAGGTCTCAAAAAAGTTGGGACAGGGGCCTGTTTACCATGGTGTAGCATTCCCTCTTCTTTTTAACACAGAGTAGAGGTGTCTGGGCATTGAGGAGACACGTCTCTTGCGTTTAGCCATTGGAATTTGATCCCACTCTTGTTTAATACAGGCTTCCAGCTGCTGAAGAGTTTTGGGTCTCCTTTTTCGGACTTTTCATTTAATTATGCGCCAAATGTTCTGAATCGGTGAAAGATCAGGACTGCAGGCAGGCCAGTTCAGCACACGGACTCTTCTACTACGAAGCCATGCTGTTGTAATAGCTGCAGTATGTGGTTTTGCATTGTCCTGCTGAAATACACAAGGCCTTCCCTGGAATAGATGTCATCTGGATGGGAGTATATGTTGCTCTAAAACCTTTATATATCTTTCAGCATTCATGGTGCTTTTTAAAACATGCAAGTGTCCCACACCATATGCACTAATGCATCCCCATACCATCAGAGATGCTGGCTTTTGAACTGAACGCTGTTAACAGGAGGGGTGGTCTTTGTCCTCTTTAGCCCGGAGGACACGACGCTCATGATTTCCAACAAGAATGTCAAATTTGGACTCGTCTGACCACAGGAAACTTTGCCACTTTGCAACAGCCCTTTTTAAATGAGCCTTGGCCCACAGAACACGGTGGCGCTTCTGGATCATGCTCAACAATGGCTTCCTTTTTGCATGATAGAGTTTTAGGTGGCATCTGTGGATGGCACGGTGGACTGTGTTTACAGACAGTGGTTTCTTGAAGTATTCCTGAGCCCATTTAGTAATGTCAATGACAGAATCATGCCAGTGAGTGATGCAGTGGCATCTGAGGGCCCAAAGATCACGGGCATCCAGTAAAGGTCTTCAGCCTTATCCCTTACGCACAGAGATTTTTCCAGTTCCTCTGAATCTTTTGATGATGTTATGCACTGTCAATGATGAGACCTTCAAAGCCTTTGCAATTTGACGTTGAGGAACATTATTTTTAAAGTATTCCACAATTTTTTTACGCAAGCCTTCATGGGTTGGAGAGCCTCTGGCCATCTTTACTTCTGAGAGACTCAGCCTCTCTAAGACATCCCTTTTATAGCCAATCATGTTACACACCTGATGCCAGTTAACTTAATTACTTGCTAAATGTTCTTTCAGCTGATTCTCTTTTACATTAATTGCTTTTTCAGCCCTTTTTTGCCTGTGTCCCAACTTTTTTGAGACCTGTTGCAGCCAGAAAATTTTAAATAAGCTCATTTTGTGAATAAAAATGTAAAATGTCTTAGTTTCAACATTTGAAATGTTATCTATGTTCTATTGTAAATAACATATCGGCTCATGTGATCTGACAGTCATTGCATTTTGATTTTATTCACAATTTACACTTCGTCCCAACTATTTCGGAATTGGGTTTGAATGATTCCAGCACTCAAGTTGAAGTTTCACCCCAATAACTAAACTGAATAACTTAGCTGTATAAATCAGACTGGCCAGAAAATTAGTACATTTTCATTCAAACCACTGAACAATTTTTGGATGGAGTTGAAGTTCACTAAGACTATTTTTAATCACAGCCCCTAAAAAACATTCCCTGATATTTCACTAACTTTATCTAATTAGCTATTTTAAACAATTTAATTATTGATTCTACCAAAGAATATATTGAGGATCCGCTTGATCCACAGGCATCGCATATTTTTAGACACAAACAAAAAAAAAGAAAAATTACAAATGACATCCCTATATCCTCATCAGCTGCAAGCAGCAGTACAGAATTAACTTCCCGACCCGGGTCTTGTGTAAACGGTAACCACCCCAGCATATTGCTTGGACCATCACGTGGTGTGAATAGGTTGGACGCAGGTCAATCCTGTTTCCCATGCCTTTCACTGGTTTTAGGAGAGAGAGCATTATGGGCTGCCTTTCATGCAAGTGTTGATTGCAGGATGGCGCACTCTCATTGAATTGTATGTAAAAAAGAAGGGAAGTAGAACCAATAATAAAGTTAAAACCTTAACAGTAAAAGGTCACTGCAATAGAATGTTTCTAAACTGTCTTGGGCTGCAGGCCTAGGCTTATTGATTTTAAAAAAAAATCAGCCAGTTAATTGAATTGTTGAAAGAATACATTGAAATTGGCCCAAGAAATTGTTACATGACAACTGTTAATTGTTACATCGCACACTGATAAATAAAATAGAATAAAAATGAGATCAAAGCAAAATGGAAGATAGCAAGAGCTGTCAAAATTCTAAGCAAGTGCCTTATAAATGCTGCAGTAAATGATAACAGTGCTTTCTTGTGCATTTCAGAGTCAACATATGGTGAGAGCATGCTCTAAGCAATCTTTCTGCCAGCTGTAATTTGAATTCGCAGTCTTTAGGCTGAATAAAATCAGTTACATTTCATTTAACAGATCTTTCCAAATATTCTACATATTACATCTGTGCTGCAATTATTGTTAGACTGAACAAAACAATGAACGACACAAGATTTTTTGTGAGAGTTATGACAATGTTTAGAAACTCACTGTACTTTCATTGAGTGTCAGCAGATTGTATGACATACATTTCAATCACTGATTGAAACAGACAAACGAATCTCACGGCAGCGTAGATGATGAAGTGGATGGGATCTATCGTCCAAATTGCACAATTGAATTTTGGATATTTCAGCCATTGGCCTGCTGCACTGCTGCACATCTCCGCAGTATGGACCATACCAAATTGGCAATGGTGACTTGGGGGATGTATTCCCACTTCTCCTCAAGAGCTGCATGGAGTTTGCATGTATTGGCCAGAACTGGGAATTGATGACAAAGTCATTGGTTAGGAACATCCCAAAGATGATCAATGGGGGGAAAATCCAAGGAATAAGCTGGCAATTCAAGCATGCAAAAGTTCTCAGCCTCTGAGAACTCTGCGCATATAAGGGGTGGTGGGGCTGTTATGCTGGAATATGGCGCTGGTTTGATTGACGAATGGTAGGAGAATAAGCTGCAGTATCTCATTGTGGTATCGCACTGCATTCAAGTTAACGTTAATGAAATGCAGTTGGGTGCAGTGTCCATGGGATATTCTCTCCCAAACCAGCACCACTCCACCACCATGTGCCACCCTGCACACCATGCTAATGCCAGCATAATGTTCCCCCTGTGTGGTCCCGGCCATGCTGTTGTCCGTTTGCCCAGTGAGCCTGGAAATGTAACGCGTTAGTAAAGAGAACAGTCCTCCATTGTGCCATTGGCCATCGGACATGTCTGTTCACCCGATCAAGCCAATTTCTTTGTTAAGCAGGGGTGAGGTCCAATCCACAAAGAGGATGACGTGCAGAGAGGGACTTTCCAAAGACGATTTCTCACAGTTTGGGCAGAAATCCGGTGATCATGGAGACCAGCTGTCTCATCTGCAGTGGCAGTTGATAGTCTCAGACAGTCACAGAGATGGAGAGTTTTGGATATGTCTTGGGCGGGGGTCCTCATACGTGGTCGTTCCGCATGTGGGCGGTTTGCTGTAGTGCCTAATTCTTCAAAACAGCGTCTTAGTCAACTTATTGTTGAAAAATGGACATTAAGAGGCCTTGCAACAACCCTGAGTGACATACTTGCATTGAGGTTTCGAGTCATCTTCAGCATTTTGAAAGATGGCTGCTGAACTGGGACTTTTGGGGTGGCCTCTTGTTGACCAGCGGACAGGGTATGCAAGGGCTGAGCATACCTGATTTCAATAGCACTAGGTCAGGCCCCACCTGTCTGACAGGCTAATTTTGACAACGGGCAGGAAATTGACAATAATGTGGCGAAGGTGACCGAAATGCAAGCAGACCAGAAGCACACAACCTTGGTTGCATAATTAAACCCTATCGAGTCAACCACAAAAATAATTCTGTGGAAAATGGAAAGAATTAAGCTGTTGCTTTTATTTTTTTGCTCAGTAAATAAGTACATAGGTCTTTGCTACTGATTTTACTTACTTTTTAAAACTTTTAAAGCAGATGTCGATGAACAAAAGCCAAAAAAAAAAAGCAAACAACCTGTCAGTGAATCTACTTCTGAGACAATTATACATAAAAATGTAACATCGCGCTTCAAAACTGGCTCAGGTTTAATCAAAATGGTCTTATACCCAATGTCTGTAAATTAAGATAGCATGTGTGTAATGCGCTGATGCATCAGAATGTTGTATGTGCTGTAGAAATTCTCAGGGAAACCCATCACAGAAAAGTATGAATAGTTCATGACCAGTGAGCGGGAGCAAAGTTGGATTTGGGCCCAGCTAGATAGTGCAGGGTGTGTTTCATCTTGCCAGGAAAGGGATCATTTACTGATTTTTGTAGTTCTTTCATTGCCCATGATTTCATCCTTCTTAAACAGTATCCTCTCCTGAGCCAAGCTCACCATGATATCATCTCCCAGCTTATCGAGTTGTCTGGCAGAGAGATCAAAGTTCAGAGGAGTGTGATTAAAACCTCAATTATGCTAAAACTGTCCAGTTTCTTTCTCTCTTCCTCCCATACCCTCTTAAGACATGAACGCGCACCTTCATTTATTTATATTTTCAAATCAAATTCACTGACCTTTAATCTTTTTAGCATTGGCTGTAAGGCAATTTGGTTTCTCAAGCTTTTTCCATGATTCATCATCAATGCTCAGTCATTTCAGAGTTGGACTAAAGTGTCTAATTTAATTTAAAATTGTATCTTTGCTCCACTTATCCATCTAGTTGTTTAACTGACAATCCATTTCAAGAGAGTAGCGAAAGAGATGACAGTTTAGTCCATAAGGTTTAATTATTACTGACAAACGGCAAGCAAATAATCAATAGGACACCGGCTGAATGTGTTTCCGAGAGCAACGCACCACATTTCCCAAAATGTCTTGCTCTGAAGACAGAATAGTATCCAGTGTCATCGTAAAGTACTGCTTGACTCTACTACTCATATTCATGTTTCAGAAAACAAGGTCGAAAGATCACAGTGATAAAATGCTAAGACTGCATGGATGCTCACAGCTCATTTCTGTCTCAATGTACCTTTGCTGAACAGTTCAACGCATTTACTAGATACAGAGATGAAAATTTGTATGAAATTGTTCCAGTGCGCATGCAATTGCAATATTCTGCAAATAAAAACTGGCTGAAAGAATACATTTCAGTTCAGTAATTATGCACAGAACTGGTCATTAACACCATGTACTGATGCATTTTCCTTTTCCTTTCAGTATGATATATGTGCCAATAAGGAATTATTTGTGTTGAAATACAGTACTGTGAAAAAGTATTTGCCCCCTTCCTGATTTCTTACTTTTTTGCACATTTTTCACACTTAAATGTTTCAGATCATCAAACAAATTTTAATATAGGACAAAGATAACCCGAGTAAATACAAAATGCAGTTTTGAAATGATGATTTCATTTATTAAGGGGAAAAAGCTATCCAAACCTACCTGGCTCTATGTGAAAAAGTAATTGCCCCCCTTGTTAAATCATGAATTAACTGTGATTAACCACATTTTTTGAGTCCAATTTCACTAGCCACACACAGGCCTGATTACTGCCAGACCTGTTGAATCAAGAAATCACTTAAATAGAACCTGTTTGACAAAGTGAAGTAGGCTAAAAGATCTCAAAAAGCAACGTCATGCTGCGAACTAAACAAATTCAAGAACAGATGAGAAACAAAGAAATTGACATCTATCAGTCTGGAAAGGGTGGCAAAGCCATTTCTAAGGCTTTGGGACTCTGGCGAATCATGGTGAAATCCATTATCCACAAATGGAGAAAACTTGGAACAGTGGTGAACCTTCCCAGGAGTGGCCGGCCTACCAAAATTACTCCAAAAGCACATCGACGACTCATCCAGGAGGTCACAAAAGAACCCAGAACAACATCTAAAGAACTGCAGGCCTCCCTTGCCTCATTTAAAGTCAGTATTCATGATTCAACAATAAGAAAGACACTGGGCAAAAATGGCATCCATGGGAGGGTTCCAAGGCGAAAACTACTGCTGACCAAAAAGAAAACAAGGGCTCATCTCACATTTGGCAAAATACATCTTGATGATCCCTAAGACTTTTGGGAAAATATTCTGTGGACTGACGAGACAAATGTTGAACTTTTTGGAAGATGTGCATCCTGTAACATCAGGCGTAAAACTAACATATCATTTCATAAGAACATCATACCAAAAGTCAAATATGGTGGTGGTAGTGTGATGGTTTGGGGCTGCTTTGCTGCTTCAGGACCTGGACGACTTGTCGTAATTGATGGAACTATGAATTCTGCTCTCTGCCAGAAAATCCTGAAGGAGAATGTCCAACCATCAGTTGGTGACCTCAAGCTCAAGCGCACTTGGGTGATGCAGCAGGACAATGATCCGAAACACACTAGCAAGTCCACCTCTGAATGACTAAATAAAAAACAAACTGAAGGTTTTGGAGTGGCCTAGCCAAAGTCCGGACTTGAATCCGATTGAGATGTTGTGGCATGACCTTAAACAGGCCGCTCATGCTCAAAAACCCTCCAATGTGGCTGAATTAAATACTATCTGAATTAAATACTATCAATACTGGATAGCCATACAGTGCACATGCTGTAGTAAAATGCCTGTTCCCAATATCAGCAATATATTTAATGTTTTGAGTCTCAATGGACAAACGTTGGGTATGTACATTTCTCGTCAAGACTAAAGTGCCTAATTTCACTGTACATATACAACCCCAATTCCAAAATTGTTGGACGAAGTTGGGACGAAGTGTAAATTGTGCATTAAATCTAAATGCAATGACTTTCAGATCACATGAGCCAATATGTTATTTACAGTAGAACATAGATAACATTTCAAATGTTGAAACTGAGACATTTTACATTTTTATCCACAAAATGAGCTTATTTCAAATTTTCTGGCTGCAACAGGTCAGAATCAGCTGAAAGAATTAAGTTAACTGGCATCAGGTGTGTAACATGATTGGCTATAAAAGAGATGTCTTAGAGAGGCTGAGTCTCTCAGAAGTAAAGACGGCTAGAGGCTCTCCAACCTGTGAAGGTTTGCGTAAAAAAATTGTGGAATACTTTAAAACAATGTTCATTAACGTCAAATTGCAAAGGCTTTGAAGGTCTCATCATTGACAGTGCATAACATCATCAAAAGATTCAGAGAAACTGGAAAAATCTCTGTGCGTAAGGGACAAGGCCGAAGACCTTTACTGGATGCATGTGATCTTCGGGCCCTCAGACGTCACTGCATCACTCACTGGCATGATTCTGTCATTGACATTACTAAATGGGCCCCGGAATACTTCGAGAAACCACTGTCTGTAAACACAGTTCGCCGTGCCATCCACAGATGCCACCTAAAACTCTATCATGCAAAAAGGAAGCCATTCGTCGCCTGAAAACCAGAACGTTCCATGTCACAAAAACCTGATTTTGAGATAATGGACTCCAAAGTTTCAAATCGCATTTATTTAATGTTTTGTAAACAATTTCCAATCAAATTTGCACAGAAGAAAGAAAACAACATTCTGAAGCAATTTTAGCCAAAGTTTGGCCTTAATGTTATGATTTATATGAGTTTTTGACGTTTTTAGTTTGGAGATGGAACATTTATGTTCATCAAAATGAGTTCTTGGTAAAACTAAACTGTTCTAAGTGAAGATTGTCTTAAATAATAGCTTATTTCTTTCAAATAAATGAACTATTTTGATTCTATTTTATGTTTAAAATGCATTTTAACTTTTCAGGCGATACATTGACAGCAGAAATATATGAAAAATTCCTTGCATCAACTGTATCACATGTAACATTGTTCATACTATGCTGCAGATCTTTCTACTAAAAAGAAAAGCAAAAACCAAGGCATCGAACAATAACTTTTTATTATCAAAATCAAAAACACAACAGACGCAAGAGGTTCCAACCTTGCACCTCATAAAATGAACAGTTTGTAGGATACATCACCCTAAGTACAAAAATCAGCTTTTGATGATGATGTACTTTAGAAAAGAAATGCTTTTAAGTTTTAGCATTCATTGGACGGCTAAGCAATAATTCAATGTGTATCGCAACCCCCTGGTAAAGTGAAACAAATAATACAAATTTAAACACAAAAATGTTTGAATAAACTAAAATGTAACAAGTGAATTCAACCTTGGAAAGAATTGGAAAGAAAATAAAAGGCGTTTTGAAAATATATGATGGACTATACCTAATTATGTCAAACTGACCCCACAACTCAACTGCAACAATACTCCACAAGCTAGTGAAATGTTTAAAAGTTCGTTGTTCCATATCCATAACAGCATCATTGGAAAATAGATGGTGGATTCGCAATTGTCTCAGATCCAAAGTGTTCTATCTCCTCTTTTCATTTCAAGATGGACCCTTTCTCTATATAACAATACATGAGAAATTGATTAAGCTGTCGTCTTGAGGAGTTAGGGAATCACTATACTCAATTTATTTATTTCAATTATAATGTTTTCATGCAAAAATCAATAAAAATGTACTCACCATGTCCACATGACCACAGTCAATTCGTCAATACCAAATTGTTCTATCTCCAGGTCATGTGACAAAAAAAACATCAGCAATTGGTTAATCACTTAGAACAGTGTGGTTTTCAACAGAACGCTTATTTTGAGGAGATGAAACAAAATTAAATTCTAAAAATCATACTTCCAGGGCTTATTTCAAGCTGAAACTTGGTCAGGAGATAGAATATCACCTCAGCTTTACTATGGTACCCATAACTCATTTTTTTCAAAAAGTGGACTTGGAACACTCTGGTTTTCAGGCGACGCATTGTTGAGCATGATCCAGAAGCGCCGCCGTGTTCTGTGGGCCAAGGCTCATTTAAAATGGACTGTTGCAAAGTGGCAAAGTGTCCTGTGGTCAGACGAGAACAAATTTGACATTCTTGTCGGAAATCATGAGCGTCGTGTCCTCCGGGCTAAAGAGGAGAAAGACCACCCCTTCTGTTATCAGCGCTCAGTTCAAAAGACAGCATCTCTGATGGTATGGGGATGCATTAGTGTGGTGTGGGACACTTGCATGTTTTAAAAAGCACCATGAATGCTGAAAGGTATATAAAGGTTTTAGAGCAACATACAGTCGAGGACAAAATTATTAGCCCTCCTATGAAATTTGAAGTTTCTTCAAGATTTTCTCCAAGTACTTTTTTAACAGAGCAAGGAATTTTCAAAATAGCATTTCTGAACATACTGGTTTTCTTTAGAAGGCACAAATTATTTATATTTGCACACCAAAACAGAATTATTTAAGAAAAAACTAAAATGACCAGGGACATTATTATTAGCCCCCTTTAAGAAATGACCATTTATTAAGTCATTGCACAAACCACTTTTGTGCAATGATGTGCTTTAACTTCACAGGTGATGTGCCTAAAGGTGATCAGGTGAATCAGGTGATATCACTCAACAATTAAGTTAAAACATGGTATAAAAGCCTCAGTATGGGTCATTGAGCTGTCAGTTGAGAAAGCACCATGCCGAAAACTAAAGAAATCAGTTTGGACTTGAGAAAAAGAATTATTGTTGCACACAAAGCAGGAGAAGGATATACAAAGCTATCCAAGCGTTTCCAAGTGTCAAGAACTGGAGTGAGAAGTATAATCCAGAAATTCAAAGACAGCCTTACAGTACAGAACAAGCCTGGCAGAGGCAGGAAGCGAAAGATTTCAAAGACCCTGGAAAGAAAACTAGGAAGAGATGTGTCTAAAGACCCCAGAACAACTGCCAAGACACTGGTGAATGACTTGGCCACTTCAGGAATCATAGTCTCTAAGAAGACAAACACCAGAGCTCTGCACAGGAATGGACTGTGAGGTTGCAGACCAAGAAAAACTCCACTTTTGAAGAAGAGACACCTTCAAGCCATACTTAAGAATGCTCAAGACAACCTGGAGAAAGATTATGCCTACTGGAAGCTCTTTGGCCATAGAGACACTGCTTATGTTTGGAGAAAAAAGGGAGAGGCATATAACTCAAAGAACACCGTCCCCACAGTGAAACACAGCGGTGGGAGTTTTATGCTGTGGGGATGCTTCAGTGCATCTGGAACTGGAAATCTTGTCAAGGTGGAAGGAATCATGAACAAAGAAAGATATGTGAAGATTTTGAAAGAAAACTTTAAGCAGTCAGCAGTAAAACTGGGTCTGGGTCGTCGCTTCATCTTCTAGCATGACAACGATCCAAAACACACGTCTCTCTTGGTGAAGACCTATCTCCAGAAGACCAAAGTGAATGTAATTGAGTGGCCTGCACAAAGCCCTGACTTAAATCCCATAGAAAATATGTGGGGTGACCTAAAGAAGAACATCCATGCCAGAAGGCCATCAAATCTGGAGAAGCTTGAGAGATTTGCCAAAGAAGAGTGGGCTGGAATTCCTCAAAAGAAGTGTCAAAGACTTGTTGAAAACTACAGCAAATGACTGCAAGCTGTTATCCAGCAAAAAGGATACACAATTGACTATTAGGATCCGGGGGGCTAATAATTTTGACCCTGGTAGTTTTTGTTTTTTGTGGAATATTTTCATTTCTGTGTGCGAACTAAAATAATGTAAGCATTCAAAATAAAATGGGGATGTCTAAAAAAGCTGTGTTAAAAATGTGTTGCTCTGTTTAAAAGCACTTGGGAAATGCTTTTAAAACAATGACATTTCTGTAGGGGGGCTAATAATTTTGTCCTCAACTGTATGCTCCCCTCCAGACAACATCTATTCCAGGGAAGGCCATGTGTATTTCACCACATGCTACAGCTATTACAACAGCATGGCTTCGTAGTAGAAGAGCCCATGTGCTGAACTGGCCTGCCTGCAGTCCTGATCTTTCACTGATTGAGAACATTTGGTGCATAATTAAACAAAAAGTCTGTCAAAGGAGACCCAAAACTCTCCAGCAGCTGGAAGCCTGTATTAAACAAGGGTGGGATCAAATTCCAAAGGCTAAACTCAAGAAACCTGTCTCCTCAATGCCCAGACGCCTCCACTCTGTGTTAAAAAGAAGAGGGGATGCTACACCATGGTAAACAGGCCCCTGTCCCAACTTTTTTGAGACTTGTAGCAGCCAAAAATTTGAAATGAGTTCATTTTGTGGAAAATAAAATTGTAAAATTTCTGTTTCAACATTTGCTTTGTTATCTCTGTTCTATTGTGAATAAAATATTGGCTGGTGTGATTTGAAAGTCATTGCATTTTGATTTTATTCACAATTTACAGTTTGTCCCAACTATTTCAGAATTGGGGTTGTACTTGCACTCTAAGTGTATGCTAGGACTACTGGACCTCCCTGCCAATAGATTGTCTCAGTTCACTGTTTGAACATTAAAGATGGAAGCCAACTGATTTGCTTGGGAGCCAACTGGTTTGTCAACTGGTTTGATTTTGCTGCAACTGCAAGTGTCACCAAAATTTACCTGAGTATTCAACATTTTGTGGACCGACCTTCCACATCCTGCCACAGAGGTCAGATATGCTGGAGGTTCCTGTGTTTCTCAAAAAGAACCCATTAGATTTGCTACCATTTTCTTTGCTTCACATACCTGTCTTGAAAATTTCCCCCATTTGCTTTCAAGGCTGTTATCACAGTCCCTTAACCTCGAAGGCAAAGCTTAATGCAGTGCTCCTGAGAAGTAACAGCACGGAAGAAATGGAGAAAGAGCCATTTTTAACAGTCTATGACCGCTGCATCAGCTAAGTGATCAGCCCTGCTGAACACATTCTCATCTGCCTTGAAACTGCCCTTGTCAAAGCAAGTTTGGTCTGACATTTTTTCCCCTGTCGGGGAAATTGACAGCCACTAAACTAAAGGTCACCCACAACCACGTCGCTGGAATATTTCGGCTCCCCCTACTCGGCAGCCTGAGGTGAAAAACAGAGGCAGGTTGTTTACACCAACACAAGTTCTGAATGATAGCTTCACCAGGAGCGGCATAACACAGACGAGGGGCCGATTTCATCAATTTGTGCATTTGCTTATTCATCAGCCGCATTATGCGTTGACATGTAAACTGCTTCTCCTACAGGTTACTCCCTTGTCTCTCCACCTTTTCTTTCCCCACCCACGCAACCACTGACTTAAACATTCACAGAAATGTTCCTTTTTTTCTTTTTTTTTTTTACATTTTTCTGTCGCTTTGATTTGCAAATAAAAGAAAGGATCACAGTGAAGCCAACCTAACGGACTAGAAGGAAGGGCAAAAAGACACCTCAGCCCTTTGTTTCCTGCCTTGCTTATCTACCATCACAGTGATGCATTGTTCATCCTATTAAGAGAAAAATGGCTCTTTGATTAGCATAATGATAAAGGGAGCCACTCTTCAAACAGGTGTCGCTGTAGAAGAGAAATTGCTTCACAGAGAAGAGGCTGGCTTATGTTGGCAAGCCATTAGGTTTCTTTCTTTTTAGTGCATATTTTTGGCCTTATTTTAGTGCACCTTAACCCTTTCCCTTTTGAGTTTTCCTGAGATTCTTATTCTCGAATTTTCTGAGTGCGCAAAACATTCCTGGGTTAAGTTTAAAGTAGTCATAATTATATGAATTTGTTATCCTGGATAGTTAAGCTTTCAAAATATAGGTCACTTGCTCAACCTGTCAATAACCATGGTAACATAATGTCCTGGCCAAAAAAAAAAAAGTTTTATATTTTGGACACACTGAAGTGGCATCTGGTGGAAAAGGTATAAAATATAGTTTCGTCAACAAGGTCATACTTTGGACAGGACTTTCTTTTGGCACATATGTACTGTGCTGTATCTCAATGCAGTTCACTGTACTGCTGTCATTACTACACGGTGTTAGAAACTGAAATTACAACAGTGCTTCGGTGTGGTATCATTAAACAAACTGCTTAAAGAGCCTGTGTTAATCATATTATTTCGCCGCCAAAAATTATTTTAATCCTTATAATCCTACATAAGCCGAATACCATAGGGCACTATTACTCAACCTCATTATACAGTTGTTCTTTTTTATTCTCCAATGACAAGTTTGTAAACAAACCTTCACATTGTCTACAGTCTCAGTGGAGACACTGTTTTTGCACTCCTTCTCTTGAACTTTTTTAAAACACTTACATGCGTTTTGGTCATTAAGTCAAATTATGCTGCTCTCCCAGAATTGGTCTTTGAGTGCTAGATACCCAAGGTCTCTCTGAAGGGAAAGCAATGTGACGAAGAGTGTCCAGGATTTAAAATTTAGCTTATGCAGAAAATACTACCAAATGGTAATGATGGATGACGCAAAAACATTCTTGTAACTAACATGGAGTGAATGGGAAGATGCTCAAAAAAATAAAAGATCTATTTTGTTTTTTGATTGACTGAAGTGAAATTACTTCGCAGTCCAATTTGGCAAGTTAATAGAAAAATAACGTAATTAAAGAGCAAAAATACTTGACTGTTTGGCATGGTTCAATGGGCAAAATTCAATCACAATACAGGCTTCTCCTAATGCCTTTGAATCACTTTGGGATAGCCTTCACCCCCGAGTGGATACATTCAAGCACAGTCAAACAAATCTTAGACACCGAGACCTGCGGCGTGCCTGTGCTTCCTGTGATGAAGCGAGACGTGATGAATCATGGCAAGGCCTCATACACACAAATCAAAGAGACTTATTAGCGTATAAAACCCTTCCAAACTCATTCGGCATTTTCCATATTGTATTCCCCCTTGGTGATGATTGACTTTGATGGCGTAGCTCAAAAGAACATGATTGAGGCTTGTTTGCAGAATATTAACGTCTCGAAGAGATATAGTTCTCTACTTTATGGCACTGATCCCATTACTTGATCAATAATATTTTATCAGGAATCTAAAACTAGGCTGCATCATTTCTCCCTTGTACTGTGTAATTTGGAACTGAAATGAAAAGAATTTAAACAATACAAAGCCAGTTCGGCAAAGACAATTTCATGTCTCTCAAGAACACATACAGCCACAGTTATGAAAACCTGATTTGAAAAGTCCACTCACCCTCAGCTCCATTTAAGACAAACAACAAAACATAATTTGGTGATTTAACTTGTTCTTGCTAGAATGGGGGAAACTTCTACTTGACAGACATGATTAACTGGTGTCTTTAGGGCCTAAATGCTTGATGAGAGTGAGGAAAATTACATTGTGATGTAAAAAGTTGACTGTGCCAACTTTTTTGGACTCTGTTGTAGGAATCACACTCTTTTTTTTTCAATAGGCCATTAAATACATGTTAGAACAGCACATAATGAGTCCTTGTACTGTTTTCAGGTGGCATGGTGGTGCAGCGGGTGGCACTGTTGCCTCACAGCAAGACAGTGGGTTGGATCCTCCCTCAGTTCAAAGGCATGCATGTCAGGTTGAGTATATTGCCTGTTGGTATGTGTGTGTTAGTGAAAGGTGGATGGGCCCTGCCATAGATTGGCGAGTTGTCCAGGGTGTGTCCCTGCCTTTTGCCCATAGTGAGCTAGGACATTCTCCAGGTCCTCCATGATCCTAGTGCGTATGACGCCGTTAAGACAATGGATGGAGAATATGCATGTACTGTTTACAATACTGCATAGGGGGAATCAACCTTTTTTTAATTCAGTCCTTTTTGATTTTATTCACATTTTATATGACGTGCCAACTTTTTCAGAATTTGGGTTGTATCACTCAATTGCTCACCATGACACGGAAACAAAAATAACACAAACTGCCTTTTAAGTTGCACTCCACTTTTACCCTTTTTTCTTTTAGTACATTATCAATCAACAAATACATTGGATTTATCATTTTCACCATCCAAATACAGGAACGGTCAATTTTTTTGCTAATAACAATGAGCTTGATATTTATTTCTCATAACCTTCCTTGCACAAAGCATTGGGATGTCGCCTGATTCCTGACAAGCACCTGAAGCAGCTGTTATAGGAGCAAAATACTAACCAAATTAATCTGCATGAGCATTCTGCACTTGTGCAAACGTTTTTCCCTGGTCCCCATTCTCATTATTCTCGGAAGATGGTAAATAGCCCAGGTGGGAATTCCCAGGAACTCCCTTTTTCCAGCATTAGACCCTAATCTGTATATCCTATAGCGCATTACTTCCAGATTGGCTCCTAGTATTTGTATAATAATAGCACTGAAGGGACTGTGGAATGTCAAAAATAGCCTGGCATTGAGCTGTGAAAGCTGTTGGATCTACAGTATATTTTTCTTCACAATTCCCAACAGTTTTTCCATGAACAGTCATCCATCAAACGGCAATCAGATAATGTTATCCGTTATTACAGACAAAGGGAATGAGTGATGTCCTGCCTTGTACCTCAAATACAAAAGGGAACACAGATGACTGACAAGTCTCTTGGGAATACCTACGTCATCTCATTAGTATGAATGTCTGACACAACACATTGTACCTGATATTGTCATTGTAATTGGCTTTTTTGGCTTTTTAAACATAAGTATAAAGAAGGACAAAGTAAAATAGGTAGATATTCATCGTTCGACCCCCCCCGCCAAAGAGGCTTAAAAGATTTTGCTGATATGACATTGATACTAATATGATATTGACAATATATAGACATGTTGTTTAACATTGTAAAACACCTGGCTTTACACAGGATTCAGGTGGGAGAGTGATCCATGATACTACTGCTGCAGATCATTTATTATAACTCTACAGGAGTAGACAAGTGGGTGTGTGTGTGTGTGTGTGTGTGTGGCTTAAGCAGTGTGCAGGTGTTCAAGTGCGCCCTCAAAGGCAGACGTCTTCAATATCGCTCAGCCACATCCCCTGGACAGAAGACTCTTCCCTCAAGTGTTTTTGAATGTATCCTGAATGAATAATGCATGCCATGGTGTGGTTCTAGTAAACACACTTAAGTCGGGAATCAGGGTGGCGCAGTGGGTAGCACCTCAGGCACACAGTATGAAGGTTGTTGATTCGAATTTGTTTTTTTTTTTTTTGTGTGGAGTTTGCCTGCTCCACTGATGCACTCCTAGCTAAATTGAAGACTAATGTCTTGCCCACATGCATACTGGTATTTTTGAAAACATTGCATTTTCCTTGCGTTTCAGCCTTTCATTCACATGTGAACTGTGTTTTGAGTCACCAAAAATGGACCTTTTGGAAAACGACTTCCAGGGTGAAGATTTCCAAGAACTGTTTACATATGGACAGGGAAAACAAAGTATTTGGCTTGTGATATCAGAAAGTGACTCGCCTTTTAGTGAGTTTTAGGAGTTGTGATTTGCCTGCAAGGTCTTTTCGTTGACTGTTGGCTGAGCATGCTTTTGACAGCGCATAATTGTGTTTTTGCGTTGTCTTGTGGATGGAGATTGTTTCAAAAAACAAAATAGGAAAAACTCAGGTTTTTAAAATACATATGTAATTGTCGACTAGGCTTAAATTTCTTATAGGTTTTGTTGTGTGATCCTTGCACTGGACTGGCAAACTATCGGGGGTGCTTTCCTACTTCCCACACATTTTATACAGGGCTAGACCCCCCCCCGACCAAGAATAAGAAGTATGGATAGGCAAGTGTTCTGGAATCCTTTTGCATTATACTGTATTATTTGTTAGTATCAGTAAAATAAATAAACAAGCCAGTAAACAGGGTATACCTTGACTTTATGGACAATGTTCTAGAATGCATAAATTATAGGTACCTTGGAACTGATCCACCATGAATTCCGTCGTCAGACTACTAAGACTATGTTGGTGCAGTTTAAACATTCCTTAGACTGGGCAATAAATACAAGTGTGCCTTGAGAATGTCTGCCGGTTGGTGTTCTGAAAAGTTTTATGATGCCACTGAATGCTTACAAGGTCTTATTGAATCCCTTCTCTTCTTAATAATTAAACAGTCCTGTGAACATCACGAGGCAGAGAGTGGAATTGCATTCCACCAAAACGTGAGGGAATACACCATGCCAAGTAAACCAGCACTAATTCCAGGAACCCGTTTCACAAATCAGAATTACTCAGTAAGCTTTGTAATTGTACAAAGCTAAAATCCCAGAGCAGAGCTTGTTATTTCAGTGCTTGTATCATATTGGGAGGGATCCAGGTTTCCCTGCCTACTGAGTAATTGAGCTTTGTGGAACAGGCCATGGTTGTGCCCCATGCTTGATGAACGAGGGTACGCAATTCTCTCGAGTGTCATGTAGTTGATTGATTAATTGATTTGAATGATTTCATGGACTTAAATTGGTGAATTAAATAAGACGCACAGATACACAATTGGTACTGAATCATGATACTGCAATAAAGTCTCACAGCTGATTTTCACTGCATTCAAAGCATTCTACACATATGCAGCATAAAATATTTGGATATGGAGCGAGGTTTCCTCCGACTAAAGCCCTCCTGCTGATCTCCATAGCCAGCCAGCTGCCTCCAATGCCCCCCACTCCTTCTGTCACCTGTCCACTGCATATCCTTCCTGCACCAAAACAAATTTTAAGGCAAATTAAACCCCATTTAGAACGCTTCTGCTTTCCAAACGATGAAAGCTAAAGACATAATGACCTGAGCCATCTGGGTATTTGGAAGGTATTGGAGCTCATCTTACACCAGGGCAGAGCTGTGCTGATAAACTCTAAATCCGTTTTACTTGTGTCACACTCCTTTGAAGCGCATGCCACCCACAGATGCTAATTTCCTTTTATTGATCTCTGCTCTTCCTGGACTACACTGGGATTTAATTGAGCTCAAGCTTTGAGAACTTGTAAACTAAATCTGTTTACCATGGCACGATTTCCTTAGAATGGCTCTGAGCAGCTCATGCTGGACCGAATGTCAGCTAATTGTTATTTGCTTGCTTTTTCAAAATAAAGGCACAATAAATTTAAATAGCCTTGTGCGGATATCTATTGCGTGACTGCCGAACATCCTTTTTAACTCATGGTAATTTGCGCATCACAGATACTGGGAGACCCACAATAAGTGCATGAACGATGCACACTGCCAGCGTGAGATGAAAAACAATATGAATCCTCCTCCGTTCTTCTCCAATCCGCCACGCGTCAAGGACTGCCGCCATTGTGGATCACAAATGCTGACCCTCCTCGCATCATGATAAATGGAAAAAGATTCAGCTTTTGATAAGCACGCAGAAAGCTGCAGCCTCCGATGGATATTGAATGCGTCGCATACAATGAAAGCGATTTTACACAATCTGCAGTGAAATATGAGCGCGTCTATAAGCTATAGTCTATCACTCACCTGCACACAATACGTGACAAAACAATAAAAATTGTTTATGTGCGGTATAAAGATGTTTAAATGTAGAATTAATGTGGATTGATTCCAGATGCAGCATGAATATTCAAACGTAATGATCACATTTATGTTTGCCAAAGAACAATCATGCACAATAGCATTAGTGATGGGAGATTAAACGTTTCCTGGTATACCATGACAGCCATGGAAGGTCCCCAGGCACAACAGACTGGTAAACATCTCCTGGATGAAAGATGTCTTCCTTTGAAGCCATCCTTATTTAGACTGCAACAACAGGTTCATTTCAAATGTTTGAAAAATTGTGAATGTCCACGTGTGATTTGTTAAAAGCAAAATAAATCAGATTTCATGTTTTTCTCAGTTTTTTAAATTCTGAATGACCACATGAAAACATCATTAAGTCCGTATTTCATAAAAGTAACTGAATTAATAAATTTTCTTTTTAAATCGAAGATGTGATCCTTGCTTTTTCCTGGAAATTTTTTAAAGGTAATCCAAAGGAACAATTTTTACAGTGTGGGTCATCTAAAAAAGAAGTTAGCTCCTGGTCTCTCGAATGCACAGACTCAAAACACACACACACACACACAGGCATCCACATGTGTTTTCATGTTTTGAAAGGAACATTCCATTGACTTGGGTTTATTCCTTAACCCCTAATCCTGACCTTAAGCACAAACACTACATGCTTAAGCTTAACCATAATCCTAACATTACCCTCACTCTAACCTTTACCCTGTACCCATGGCTCAGTTTTCTTTTGGAGACCAAACAAGGTCCCCATAAGGATGAAGAAATCTGGTGTGCCATCACTTGTGGGGATATTTGGTTCCCACAAGAGGTAGGAATACCCGGCCCCACACACGTGTGCATGCACAAACGCACACGTACTCACGCGTGCACACTGATGTAAACACACACACACTTTGTGGCAGTAGCTGCACGCAGTTGCCTCCCCTTAGAGGTGCCTTTCCTCACCTGGTCCTCTCAGGCTAAAAGCTTATCAGAGGGAAGCCAGTCCTCATCCTGCTCTGATGCTAAGTGTCAGCACAGCTCTCCCAGACATGGCACAGGTGTGCGTTGGTAGGGAGAGAAACATAATTATTATTCATTATTCATTCCAACCGTCTCGCTGCTTTCATCGAAAACCTATTCACAAAGGCTGAAGCACAGTCCACAGCTGGCATTCCAGAAGATTCTTTTTCAAAGTGTGATCTACACACCGTCTCATGGAGATTTCATGCACCCATCAATTGAGAATGCAGAGTACTGGGATGCCATGTGTTTGGGAGGATCAACAGGAGGTTCTGGGTTTGGCTGGTCTGATCCCCCTTGCATGGAGTTAGCGTGTCCTCCCTGTTTTTACAGAGGTTTCCTCCAGGCACTTAGGTTTCTTCCCGCACTGAAAGAGATGGTTGTGGTGTGTCATTGCCCATGACCAAAGCACCGGCCTCAGAACTGGAACTGGTCCCCAGGTAATTGGGAGTAAAATGCCCCATGGAAATCAATGAAGAACAGCACAGCATTTCTATAAATCATGATACCTCCACTTGCTCTTCAATTACATTTCATATATCAGGCAAATACTTTTCTCCAAAGTGACATACAATAAGTGGAGACAGGTTTTCGTTGGAACAGCTGCACAACATTGAAACATCAGATAAAGTAGCAAACAATTCATTTAATATATCAGTAATCTCATTGTCATGAACGGCAATGTGAATATTTGACAGTAGATATAAGTCTACTGTCAAATAACAAGAGTGGATTACAATGATCAAAGCAAATGAACTAAGGAGTGTTTAGCATTCACAAACTACCACTATAAAACCAACTAAAGAAACAGAAATGCTGCCATCAGTGCTAAGATACTGTCACAAGAGATGGTAGATCAAGACAGTTAATGGGGTTCTACAAAGAGCCTCTAAGACCTGGGTCAGGCACTGTTAGGAGAAATGGGTCCACAGACAGCGATGAAATATCTGCGGAGACTGAGAGGTTCTTCTGTTTTTTTCAATATTTTATTTATAAATTTTCATATTACAAACAAACAAAATATACAAAGACAAAAGTACTGCCCACCCCAAACCCCAGGAAAAAGAAAGGGGAAAAAAAGAAAGAAAAGGAAAATCAAGAGAAACTGGCCGTCAAAATATACTCAGTCAAAAAAAACTTCACACTCAAAATTTCTAAATATTTTCTTGAAACTTAATACAAGAGATATTATTATTATTATTAGGGGTAAATGCATTGTCAAAGACATCATGACACACAGCAACTCCGGCGTGCACAAACATGCAGCACGTACGACATACATCAAGGTAAAAAGCATTCCTCGTGTTCCTAGTCATGTGACCTTATGAGACACGTGCAATTGAGCCCAAAACATCTCGGAAAAACAAGTTCTTACAGTCAATTATCCGTTGATTTGCAATGCCACGACTGTCAAACATTCAACGTGAACGTGCCATTGGCATGCTGAATCAAACTGGCGTTGCCAGGGTTATGGGATGCAGTCGACGGACTATCCATGATCTTCGGACACGTCTCCAACAAACTGGCACCACAGCAGACCGACCTTGTTCGGGTAGACCACGTGTGACACAAGCAAAGACCCACAAATCGTCTTCGTCATTTCGCGTGTCGATTTCTCACTGCAACGTCCACTAGGAATGAATTGTTTAGAGGTCCTGCCCAAACCATACGTAAAGCCTGCGCACTGCTGCGTCTCCATGCATACCAATTTTAACCCAGTTACACCGGCGTCCAACGGCTTCTCTGGGCTGCGACATCTGAGATGGACTCAGCGTGATTGGAATAGGGTCGTTTTTAGTGACGAATCCAGATTCACTTTGCACTGATGGGAGACTTAGAGTTTGGAGGAGACGCGGTGAACATAGTGTTGTGTGCAGGAAGTGGACCGTTTTGGGGGCGGTAGTGTTATGGTTTGGGGTGCCTTTAATGGTCCTGCCCGTTCCCCGACTGATGGTCGTTCAAGGAAACCTAACTGCTGCAGGATACAGAGCTTTTGCCATTCATGGCAGCTCATGGCCCAGGTCTGACATTCCAACACGATAATGCCAGACCTCATACGGCCAATTTAAAATTTTCTGAGGAATGCTGGCATCAAATGTCATGGAGTGGCCCTCAAGGTCTCCGACCTTTATCCCATAGAACATGTATGGGATGTGTTGGACAGAAGACTCCGTCAAGTAAGGAACCCTCCGCAAATTTGCAGGAACTTGGTGCCATGTTGGTTCAGTTATGGCGACGCATCCCCCAAGCTTGTTCAGGCGCATCATTCAATCCATGAGGAGACGTTGCGTCGCATTGTGAACTCTCATGGAGGGCATTTTGACATGCTTTCATCAAGTTGTAACTTACCATTTTACTCTCTTACATTTCCATAGCATTTCGATTGGAACTGGTTACATTATGAACATGATTTTTATGGTACACCGTCCTTAATGGGTACAGAATGGAATTAAATCATTATTTAAAACCAATTTTCTTGTATGTTCAACTTATCGACCTCCAAACGAGTGTGAAGTTTCTTTTTTGACTGAGTATATAATATGTAGTATATGCATATATGCAATTGTATACACATATATACACACATATACATACATACACACACACACGTTATGTAGTAATTAAAAAACATAGAAACATAATTATTAATGTAATCAACCAGATTAGTCACCCACATCCTTGGTTTATTCCCAACATAAAGACATATATGTAAATATGCAGGATTTTTGACAAGCAAGACTGAAGTATTTGCAGCATTTCATCAAAGGCCATCGACCTAAAAACCCCGCTCACATGGATCCCCTCCACATAAAACAAGTTGGTTCTGTGAGCCAAGCTCTGAAAAATGGGCACAGCTTCATTTTTCCAGAGGGTTAAAATATTCCTTTTCACCAATAACCACGCCAAATTGTATTGTTTTTTTTTGCAAGTGAGTACGAGCTGACAAGTTTTGGTTTCCACCTAGGATGGCAGTGTATGGGTTAGGTATAATATCACATTTATATATTTTTGAAAAGCATTCAAATTGTCCGACCAGAATTTGCTTAATTTGGGGCAGGACCAAAAAAGGTGGCCCAAAGTGCCCTCTGCTGCTTTACATTTTGGGCACATTGGAGAGACAGAGGGGTAAAAAGAGTGCAATTTGGTGCAGGAGTAGTGTAGTCTATGAATTACTTTGAACTGAATGAGCTGGCGTCTAGAATTTATAGAGCAGCTGTGAATAGACTTAAGACTGGCTTCCCAGTTTTCGTTGCTGATCGTCACATCAAGGTCTTTCTCCCAGGCTTCTTTTAAATACTGTGTGGAAATAGGGTTATAAGTTAAGAAAAAATCCACAAATCGAGAAACAAGTCTTTGGAATCAGGAGCCCAGTTCAAAAGAGTATACAGTTCAGTTCTTCTTTTCTATTGTTGCTCTATCTGGGACAGCTTCACCCAGGGAACTTTATGTACGTAGATTCACCTGGTCATTAACCAGCATTGTATAAGTACAGACTACTGGTTAATCTTTATTTTATTACCAAGTTCACCTTTAGGGATTACCTGGTTTAGCAGAGAGAACTACGTGGCTCAATTTTCAGAGTAGTTCCTTTAATTTCATTCCCAAGAGACTATTATTGCAAAAAAAAAAATTGTATTCTGTGTTGACGAATGTCTGAGTAGCTGACATGAGATACTCAAAGTTATCGAGGAAATGAGATTATAAATGTGCATCTAATACAGAAGTGTGTAGTATTCTGTGCATGAGTGATTCTTTCAATGTGGCTAAAGTTCAAGTGATGTTTTAATTTTTGTAAGCACTGTTATAGACAATTGCATTTGCTGGATGAAAAGCGTGTACAAAAAACAGGCCCGTTTAACAGTGGGAGATTGATTCATCATCTCCATGGCTTCATTGATGGGGTCAGAGTTAATTTATTTTTTGGTCTTTGAATTTGCTGATCACGCAAAAAATTAGTTGAAAATATTATTGGTGAGCCCAAGCACTACAAATTAGTACTCTGGCAACAGAAAAATTGTTATGGGTCTTTCACCAAGCAAAACTGAAAGGCCACTTAACCTCGATCCTCTGATCTTTCGCTCAGACCGTTTGTAACTCATGGGAGCCATCACAACAAATGCAAGGAAAGGTGGAACCTCTTGACTTAAGAACTTCCATTTAAACTCATTGCTCACTACATTTCACCATTTATCCAGTACTTGAAAGGCTCTGTAAAAGAAATTAAGCTAATTGAACAATCAGCTCATGACACCAAAGGTTGAGTAAACGGAATAGAAACAGCCGCACTTAAACTGCCGCCCTCCATGCATCCCCAAAGACTGAACTCCATGAACTCCTCAGAAATCCATGAGCCATGCAGAAAGGGGTGACTTCCATTTCACCACTGCAGAGGCATATGTGCTTACAGGAGTTCAGAGCACAAAGACTCTGTGCATCACAGGCTCTCTCTCCACTGTGGCTTCTGCCGATAAGTTTTAATGCTGTTTTGCCACCTGGTGGCTGAATTCAGAGTGCCAGCACTGAACAGTGGTCTGACACGCAACTGGGCACATAAAGGGGTGAGCTGCTCTATACATCATGTTCCACCCTGTGTCTGGTTGTGAATGAGCCTTTGCTCCCATGGAGTCACAACATCCACAAAAATATTTTTGTAACATAAGTGAGCTACTCACTGAAATTTGAATCTGCAGTGTCCAGACAGAGCATATTATGCAACAGATAAAAGAGAGAAGCATTAAGGCACACTTTTAGCACATTCAAGTCCCTGTCAATTGGTGCCTGGCAGTATCTAGATAGCACGATGAGGAAGGTGATAATAGGGTTGATGTCATTGCGCTTTGTCCGTGGGAGGGAGTAGCAATGTAGCATTGACGTAGTATGCCCATTACTAAGATGCTGCACCAACATTGATGACCTCTGCTCTACCAGAATATGAGATTTCCATGAAAAAATATGAACAAAATTCTAAATGAGGTATCAAGACTGTTAGACTGTTTAACACTGCCACTAAAAAAAAAAAACCTCAAGCCGCTGTATGCTGTATCTTTGTAATGGGAAACCTACCTTCATGCTACGTCTAACCAATGATAAGTGACAGAGCACCTGTGAACTTTATGCCACTTTTCTCAGTGTTAGAGCTAGTAATATGGGTGATGCAAAATGCTCATGAAGAAACAGGGCTTTGATGGTGATAACAGAATGTCATGCAACTGTGGTGTGGCAATTCAGACAACAGAACCCACAGCATATCCACACTGCTTGAGCCATGCAAACAAAAGGACTTACTGACCTACACTCATAATTTCTTACAAGAACCTTTTTTATAAGAATGCTGAGGCTGAAAATGCCCAAAAATTAAGAACACGTTAAGAACATTCTGTGGCTGAGAATGAGCGTAGAAGAGGGGAACTTGAATCGCGATAATAGAATGGAAAGACTCGTCATCAAACTTAATGTCTGTGAGAGTGTTTTATCAGTTGCTGACAATATTTTCAACAGATTTCCAAACTGAGAAAGTAGAACATTTTTGGGGCATTCAAGGTTTAAAACCTCAAAAAAATGTAAGAACATTCAGGCTGAGCCCTCAAAATAGATGTTCGTATGTAAAAAAGAAGAGTGTATAACCATACAGCCATGTTATGTGAGCAGCACTGGCAGGGCTTGGGGTAGCAACCCAAAAAAAGTTTATTGTGTAATTCAAATCCAATGGTCTCTTGAAAATCTGTTTTTTCTCAGCAACATTAGCTCTAAATAAAAAAAAAATGCCTTTGCAGAATCATTTTTGACGGAATCAATGTAAAAAGTTGTATTTTATCTGGGTCTGCAGTGAGCAATGTAGCTATTATATCTCAGGAATGAGCGAACAAACACTGCCATTTTCACGTAAATACTTACCACAGACTGAGCGCGACATGGCACCTTCGGTGATCCATAGCAGCTGGCCCGTTATGGTAATCATTCCACAAACCAACAAGAGAACACAAGACAAACTCAATAATGACCACAGTCCTCAAACTAATGCCAACATGATTAATAGTTCTAAGTTCATTCTTGAGGAAGCATAATTATGAGACATGATTTGAAAATATTATTCCTGAACTATATGAACACATGAGCAAATCTTTTTGAATATCAACTGATGAGCAATGTCCATCTGTCCATTGTTTAACTTTCCCATTTCTGGCTGGGGAATCTAGGGGTCTGGAGCCTGTCCCAGCTTCTTTTGGGTAACAGGTAAAAGTACGCCTTGGACAGTTTGTCAGTCCACCACAGAATACAAGTTGCTGTGCGCTTACATTCACAAACCTAACTGAGAGTCTCGAATTATAATTTTGGACCCTGGAAAGAAAACCAGGGGGTGCCCACGTGGACTTGGAAAGTCTGCGAACTCCACACAGAAAGACCAGAATCTTTTGCTGTGCCACCTACTGCTCATACAATGTAAACAAACATTAGAATGTAAATGTCAATATGAAGCAACAAACAATGTTTTGTACCTTTACTTGATAAAAGAATGGTTTCATTGTACATCAGCTTTGATTACCTAATTTTGATATCAATTTAATTTTTTGGAGAACAGGTAATCATGGGATGATTGAGCAGTTAAGACTCCGCTGATTTCACCTATCTATAATTTAAATTCATTCAAAAATGTAACATTTTTGTAACGGAATAATTTGCCGTACAGTACATCACACTAAATTAAAGCATTAGCGTCTCTGACTAATTATAAGTCCTTCCACAAGACATTTATTCTTAACGGCATGCGTAGCTATCTTTGACATAATTTGGCCTTAAGAGGATAAACCATTTCTCAATAGTCATTTAGAGCTTAATTAAGAGCAATTAACAGCTTGTTACAATTCGAAGGTTGCAATTATGGTTGGAATGAACACCAGCATACATAGCGGAGTTCCAGGGCTAAGAATCCCTGTTGTGTAAAGAAGGATAATTCTGCAAGAATGCTGCTCATCCTAATTTCTATAAGGGATTGTTCTTCATTTCTCTACTTTTTTTATATATCTTTAAGGCTGGATGGTATGGTAGTTTTCACAGTTCAAGGGGTTTGAATCCTGAACATTTAGCTGCAAGCTGTTACAACACTTTTGAGGCAGATTTCTCATTAAAAATAACAATAACCCCAATTTTTTTGGATAAATGGGGAACCACATATTCTCAAACTTTGTTAGCACGTGACAGTGCTCGCACAAGGCTTGCATGCAAGTATTTGATGATGTTTACCACAGCATACTGAATATACTCACAATTCCTAACCACCAATGTAAAGAAAGCATATGCAAACCTGAGACTGTTTCCTTATAGTCTTCAGTGTCATTCTCTGTGTAAGAAGGGCTCTCAGTTGGAAAATTGGACCGTAAGTGAAATAAATGTACTTAGATTTCTGATGATGCTGAATGATCAGCATCAAGTTAGTGGGATGGTTCATTAAATGGCAAAATGCATGTGCTCCAGTTAAACTTATCTTACTGCCACACGCGGCAATTGTTCTTCCCCTCGAACAAAAACTGGCACTAATGACAGAGAGACATATGGCGTTTGATAAATCTGTTAGCAAAAAGCACTGCCAGCAGAGGGGGACTTAATCTGGTGAACTGAAGCCCATCGATTGAAAGGAGAATGTCAAAGTCAGTTAATTCACAGCAAAAACAGGAGTCAACAAGGTCCTGCGTAGTACTGCTCACATTACATCAGTGTACTGAACATTATGATTTTGTAACTTATACCTCTGAGTTTTTAGGAGACTTGACACACATGACTCAAGTCTATCGATGAATTAACTGGTCCATCTAATCCAGTCAAAGTTGTTGGGGCATAGTGGGGGTCACACCGTTGGAGCACTCCAGGAGCATAGGGTGTTGCTGCCAGCCTTCAACTAACACCAAAACCACCAGGGATATCGTGCATCTCAATTGTATGAAAAGCATAGCCTACAGTACAGACAAAATGTACAGAGCTGTAAAGTTGTTCATTTTTTTGCCACTTACTTGATGCTACCAGTTTGCTGCCGGCTAACTTGTTTGTCAATTGTTTGGTCTGTGACGAAATAGGTCAACAAGAAAAAGGTCCAACACAAACAAGCTGAAAGGGGGCATATCACCACCTATCTTAGCGGAGACAGACGTGCTTCAGTGAATAAACCAATTTCCCTACCGTGCATGTATACTAGGACAAGGACAGTAGTCCGATTAAATGGCCTAATCGAGCTACAACCGTAGCTCGACTTAACTGTGCATGTAAACATACTGAGTGATACACAACTCTAGTACTGTAATTCATGAGACAATGTGCTCAATTGTCTTTTTCCATGTGTACAATAATGTCATCACCCATACTTAATTGCAATTCACACCTGTCTACAGCACAATAATTCAGATTCTGGTCAGCTACAGTAGGCATCATTCAGTTCTCTTTCTGCACAAAGACAGGGGCTGCGTTCCAATCCAAAATAAGATACTCCCTTCACTTCTTTCCTCCACTCGAGTGAGCCCTCCGAATGACGTAGTAGGCGAGTAAGCCCTTCACGAGCGAGGGAGGGCAATGGAGGGAACTTAGGGGGAGGGTTGTGGGGACCCGGATTGGAACGGACCTTGCCGCGTTTCTTCCGCACTTCGACATTTTTCAACAAGCCAACGGGAAGTTTGTGTTGCCATGGAGCCAACTGAGTTAGTTGCCTGTATGTTTTACCTTTTACAGTTCCCGCGGACTCTGTATCGCATGTTTATGGCAAGAAGAAGACGGCGTACTCATTTGATTGCTGCAGCACTTGCGACTGTTTTATGGGAAAATAAAGCTGCTTTCACACCTGACGCAAAACGAATTTTTTGCACGACGGATTACATTCAAAGTCAATGCAAAGACGCGAATGCACGCGTTTCTTGTGTATTCGCGTCTTTGCATTGACTTTGAATGCAATCTGTCATGCGAAAAATTCATTTCGCGTCCAGCGTGAAAGCGGCTCCGCAACAGTCCTCGCAGATGCTATAGGCTAGCTACAGCAAAAATGAACGTAAAGTTACATGCTTAAAAATAATGCGAAACCGATGCCCCTCACCCCCAAACTTCGCTATTTGCATATAACTCTGTCATAAATTACACAATACTCGAACACAATTCTTACATTTGTATGGTAATTTCCCTGCCATAATTCCTCCTTTTGCCAGCAGAAAAAAATGGTGGACGTGAAATTTTTACCAAGGGAGAATGAGCAAAGCATTCTGGGCAATATCAAAGCTTGGAGGGATGTTCGTTGTTGGCTTTGTTTGAGGGAGGATAATCGATGGCTTGAGCAAATGAAAATGCGCCCTTCCCTCCGCAAAACTGGTTTGGAACGGCCCTACAAGTGGCAGCCATCTTACATCCGGGATTTTTTGGGGATTTCCCCATCGATTGGAGGGCTAGTGAACACGACGAAGCAAGCATTTTTTCGGATTGGAACGCAGCCAGGGACTGCCAAAGAAGCAGTCACATGGCAACTCAGAGAAAGGGGGTGCGGCAATTGCTGTGTACTCCAAATGCAAAGCATAACATGCATTATATTGTGAGCCTATTAAGCCCAATCAAATATGGGATTGTGTAACAGTGAACAACTTAAAATGTTTTTACAATTTGTCATTTTATACAGACTAGGCAATGAAACAAGTGAAATCAGCGCATTGAGACTTAATGAGCTGTACTATAGAAAAACAGATCATTCTAAATCAACAAAACTCTAAAGTCTTTTTGAGTCAGTTCAGGTACCTTAAAAACTGAGAGAAAGAATCATTGAATAATATGCAAGGAAAATTTCAAAAGAGAGATTCTCAGTCCTTGTCCGAGGTCAGCATGTATATCATCCCAGCAAAGTCCAGGGCCTTGGCTCAAAACCCTGGCAGCTTTCATGTTTAGAAAAGGAAGGACTCATTCATGTGAAGCAGTTATCCTTTAGGAAGAGACAAATGGTAGTGCACCTCACTCCTCTCACAGCTGAGACAGAGTGAATTTTACTCCTGCCATATCCAGTGCCATTCGGGACCTCCGCACAGGAAGAATAATAAATCAAAGGCTGTGCAGCAAAGTGGGCCTCTATGGGAGAAAAGCTTGTAAGATCTTATTAAATAATCAAGAGGGCGGACGCAAGCTTCACTGTAAAACCAGGAGTATACCGACTGTGGGAATGAACCAGTTCATAAAAAACTAAAAAACAGTAAAGGGAGCATTTGGGGGTGAAAACAAGACTCAGATTGTTGTGTAGATGCCTGCTGGGTGAACAAGCCAAGATGTTCTACTCCAACATAAATGTGGAGATTGTTTGCATTTTGTCTAAAATATCAAATGGATGGCTGCACTGGGTGGTTCATGTCACCTTGTCTGATTTGGAGAATGATCATACCACCCTCTTCCTTCCTGTTTTCTTTTTTGAAACACAAAAATGTGTTTCAGATGTAAATCATCTTATGTGTCATTGTATCCTGTTTTAGCTCAGCCATTACTGATTTACATTTGGATTGGTGAAGCAAACATGGCCACTTCTGTGCATATTATGACAAACTGAATGTAAATCTGTGCCCTCCACTGGCAACATGTGCTGCTAAATGCGCAGATGTTGCCATCAAGCACACTTCCTGCTTAAAGCTCAAAATTATATATTTACCCATGATTTCTCCATCTCCCAGCTAATAAACTCTAAGAAGCAACATATCAATAAAAAGCTAGCCAAGACCCACTAAAAATAATAGGACTTCATTTTCACTTCACTTCACTTTATTAATTGTCCCTTAAAGGGTGATTTGGTGTGCAGCAGTTAATCATACAATCACAATAAAAAACACAACATGCAACACAAAATAGGCTAGGCTATGAGCTCAGTCAGTTGATCAGGTGCTTGTATAGTACAAACAGTAGCAGAATAGCAGCTGCCGACACATGTTCACATAGTAAAATAAATAAATAAGAAAATGAATAAAAATAAGTAAAAAATTAAAAAAGGTCACATTGTTAAGCAACAGCAGCAACACAGTGCATTACCTCCTTTCCTCAGCGTTTATAGCCCGGATGGAGGTAGGCACAAAGGAGAACTTTTACCTGTTTTTTTGGCCGGTGGTACGGCCAGGCAAAGGCCAGAGGGGAGCAATTGACAAATTATCCAATTTCTGTTGGAACGTGCCTGTCCCCACTGAGAATGAGTGTCACTTCTGTGATCCGTCAGGACCATCCCAACATGTGCCCTAAATGAAGAAATGCCTTCATCCCGAAGCCATCTTCGCACTTTATGGGAGCTGATATAGTCACGGCGTCCTCCAGAAACCTCGGTAGCAGTCAACGCTGCTGGACAAAAGCAGTCTCTGAGATGCATTGCACGAATGCTAAGAACCTGCGCATGCATGGTCACACGTGGCTGCCCAGGCCACGGTCGATCTCAGGTGCTTCCTGTCTGCCTACATTGCATGTGCAGACATAAGACAGTGGCACAATGCACTCCAAAGTGTGCCAAGACTCTGGCTGCACTCATTCTGGCCATCAGCATTCCAATCGCCTGATCCCTGTTTTGTTGTGTCAATTGTGGCATCATGACTTTTCACAAACACAAAGTTTTTAAGCCAGGATTTTCATAGCCAGGGTTCATTTTGAGCAATGCATACAACAGTTCTTTGCTCACTCTCTTTTTTGTGGATCATTTGGGGAGCGGCTCATGTATCGGAATATTGTTGTCGGCACCTGGTCTGCTGACTTACCCACTTGTTTGAATTCGCCATTTGTGAGCCAGTACTCTACTTTAAATATCCTTGTATTTATTTTTTCCTTATTACATCATTTGCACAAAATGTTGTGCATTGTTGCTTGTTGAGTTTTTAATGCCTCTTAGTATATTTGAGAATTAATATTATTTGATCTCCTATCATTAGTTGCAAAGCACATTTTAGGCCTCCACCAGATCATAACTGCTTAAGGAATAATTAAGTTGCTTTAAACTTAGGTGAGGTGCATCTTTCTCCATGCTTGTGCAGTGCCAGTTTCACAACCTTGTACCACTGAAGTACAAGAGCAAGCATCTCAGTACCAAAGCGTTTTCTATTTCTGTGATACCTCTCACCTAGTACCCTGTTTTGGTGCACTACAAGGAGGCTATTGCCTTTTATTATTTGCCAAACTGGCACAGGTAACCCAAACAAAATTACGCCCTGCAGTGCCGTTTTCTGTGAGCATCAGGTTTTGGTTCCTGTGATGTAAAAAAGAGCCCTCTGTGTACTTCAGGAGACTTTTATTATGTCCTTGTATCCAAAAATTATGTTGTAGCATCTGACAGCTTGATAGTCATGTGGTTCCATTTGGAACAGGTCTTCCTTCCTTGTAACTGGACAGTGGTATACAATAAACTGAAGCCATAAAAAGCCTTAAAAAGTTGATCATGGGACATCTATAATGTCCTTGCATCCAAACAGCCTGCTGTAGCATTTGACCAACTGGGCAGTCATGTGATCTGTTTTGGAGTGCGACTTCCAACCCTGTAACTGGACAGTGGTCAAAACAAAAAGACTGAAGCCATAAAAAGCCTTGGTCTGGTCAGCCACATCTCTCTTCTCCTCTCTTTTCACTTTCTTCCCACAACTTTGAACATCTGTCTTATCAACCAAAAACAGCATTTTCCAACTCCAAGGAAATGTGTTTTGGAGCCAGATAAGCTGTTCCACACAGGATCCGTTTTACATGCAAACTTCATATGTTGCTCTCATCCTGCAACAAATCAACAGTAAAAAAGTAAATGCACAGAGCTTGCATCCCTTCCTGTAAGAATCTACAAGGACCTGCTTCTATGACATCCGCGAAAGGAAGGAAAAGTGGATATTACCGACAACAACAGAAAATCACAAAGGAGACCCTGCTTTTACCAGCTATACACCTACACTGGCTAAGTCCCCACAGACATTCCATGCATAGCAGAAATATGACGGACCTAAACATCTAGGCGCTAGGTCAGGAATATTGGAGTATATTATTATTCTTTTCAAAGAATATTAAGTTTCATAATAATTGTATGAATGGATTCTTTGTGTTTGGGACTAGCATATTAATGTATTGCTTTGGTAACAGCTCTAGCTAAACACTCTATTAGGTCACTATTATAGCATAGTCTGCCTTTATTTTTACTGTGCGTGTGATTCCCTCTGCATGTCTAACCATGATTAAATGTCTTTTTTACATATTCAGATGAGGTTCAATTGAATTAACAAGACATATTTAATTCCAGTGACCCTTAAGATACACCATGTCGCTGTGACGTCATTTTCCCTCAGTAAACTTTGTTTCCCTCAACCATGTGTGCCATTGAACACACCCACATATGTGCACAAATGACACAATTCATTCACCTTTCATACTTTTCCTGTTTTCTACTTTTGGTACTTTAGTTTAGATGAATGCTTGTTTGTTTCATAAATTCTATTATATTCAACCCGATTGTACGTTCTGATTATTATTTAGATAAAGGTTTGACCCTACTACCTCAAAGAACTTACGCAATTAAATTATAAGCCATTGTTTCAATACTTAATATTGGAATTAGTGATAATAGTTTAATAAGCAATTATTAGACTGATTAATTTTATGAGATGGATGAGACTGAACATTGCACTCGGATACCAATGATTGAGAGGAGGTAGAACTATATATACCCCATAATCATAGATACCCCGAGTGAGGACTGTTAAGATGAATGCATCTTTATCCATCCTCATTATTATTGAAGTGGCACATCAACCACAATGTTTTCCATCTGTTTAGCAATTAGCATTTTTGTCGTCTCAGCACTGACAAGGCAGGCTTAATCTTTCAGCACTGTTCTTATGAAAAATCCATAGGATTTGGACTTTTTGTCATTAGTACTGTAATTACAGGCTTATTCTCAGGCCTGGCTTTGACTGCAAACTCTGAAGTCACACACATAGCAGGCTACCAAACAAACCTACCAGCAAACCCAATTTAAAACAAGAAAAGCAGTCAGAAAGTAAATGAGCTGAACAAACAAGTCCTACGTTCGTGGCAAGGTATGTCTTAAGATCACTCGAGCACAGCTGCCTGGGCACATGCCATGCCAGTGATATGGGTGTGGGTTAGGGGGGGGAGGGTGATGCCCACCATGATGATTCTCTACCAGCCTCCATATCCCCAAGACAACAAATCAGTCTGACAGGCCTGAGTGGCCAAGGTAAGTCAGACGTACGAGGGACAGTGGTCAGAGAACAACACAATGCATGCGAAGGGAAAAGGTGGGTGTAACTTCAACCTCAGAGAGCAGAAGTACTGTAGTCTCTGGATTTAGTGGCCTGACAATGTAGCAAAAATAGTGCTTCAATAAACTAACAGCTTGGACAAATGATACAGCTTGAATGAGTATTTCTACATGTTATTAAGGTAGAGGTGGACAATCCTGGGACCAGAAAGCATTCGTCCTGCCATGTTTTTCATCTGCCTCAGATTATGTGGAGGTCATGAATTTAAAGCCTCAGCTGATCAGAAAGAATGTTAGAAATGTGTTGCTTCAAATGTAGTGAACAAACGCCTCAGATACGTGGCCATGCAACATGAATGAGAACGCTCAGATCTGAATCCATGCGGCATTCAGCCTGCTTGCATTTGCTGCCTTTGGGCACTGTTAAAAACCTGAAAGCTAGCCTTCTGGCTTTTTTTCCTTCTCCGCCTTATCATGTACAGATGAAAATCTGTTTGCCATCCAGCAGGGAAAAACCCAATCCATACTTTTGCTGCAAAGATGTCTATTTTCTCAGTTTGAATCAGGTTTCAATACCATGACTGCTGTCTCAAATATGATTTTTTTTTTTTTTTTTTGGTGACGCAGATGACTCATGCCAAAACATATCAATATGCGCATGCCTGCTGTTTCAGAGGGCAAACGTGTTCGCATTTCAGATAGATACAGGTCACTTGTAATTATGAATGTGAACTGTCAAGACGGGCAGATCTGATCTGACCAAAATATTGGAATTGAACAACAAGGCTTGTAAAGTCACCATCGCCAAAGTGACACAATTCTGATTTGAAGGTTGGATTTAAAGATTAGATTTTTGTGTCCACAAAACCCACCCTGAAAACATCAGATCTGTGTCACATTAAGGCTGGAAAATCAGATTTGAGTAACTTCAGCCTTGTAATGTGAACATAGCCTAGAATGTGTGACTGCAACAATTAGTTCTGCAAGCTGGCTGAAACAATTGCGCTAATTAGCAACAAAGCATTCGGGAGGCCCATCACTCTTGAAACCTTGAATGCTCACCTCTGGCTTTAGGTTAATCCCTCTGCAGTGTGGCCTTGTGCACCTATATGCCTTCTTATTTCTATTTTATAAATTGTGAGACAGCACCACTGAATTCCTCGAGTACAGCTCTTGTTTTCCTTACAGCCCAATGCAAATCTCTAACAGTGAGTGATAAGAGAGCAGCACAGCTTGGCCACTGGTAAAGGTGCGTCTACCACTGAGTCAAAGCAGTCGATGGACCACGGTGATTGTCGCCAGCACAGCAAGTAATTTGAAAGCCAGAGCTTCTATAAATAAATATCTTTCAGCACATTCAGTGGAGTCCCTGCAGAGCCCGCATAAAACAGCATAACAGACCTTGCCAAAAAACATGGAGCAATCCCTGAAACGGCACTTTTTACTGCAGTCCATGTTCCAGATTTTTAAATGTTCTGGGGTTTCTATTCGCAGTTAACTGGCTGACTAGTGTAGTAATCCTGCTTTGTGGAACAGGGCCTTAGATTCCAGAACTAACAGTAAAATTTGTGCTTCATCCTCTCTTCCACCTCAGGCTGGCACTGGGCTCCAAACAGCCGCCCCCGCACTGACTCCCATAAGTCTCCGGCCTCTTCCACAGAAACTGCCTTCAAACAAACTCATTAGGGAGGAAATTGAGTTGTGATTCTGCCGCATATGTCATCATCCCCTGAGGAAGTCTTCCTAGGCTTCTCAGACTTTTTTTGTAAGGTGAAGATGGCATTTAAGAGCACATTAAAGACAGTCAGCTTTGGGACCGACACTGGATCATGCAGTTAGCGATCAGAAAAGCTGTCAGGAGGGCCCCTAAAACAGCCTAGGTCTTTGCTGGACGAGCCAGCGGCACAGTGATGTATTACCCCTCCGCTTGCAAGTTCATTATGAGAACCACCACTGGCGCTTTATTCGCTGTCATATTTTAAACTTAGCCTCCCCTGCTGTGACAGAGAGAGAAAGACAGCAGAGAATCCTCTAAAGGAATGCAAGCACATCCACTGCTACAGAATCTCAGGTGTAAAATTACCCCCAATCGCAGGGCACTGAGCCACCCTGTCGTTATCCGATTCGTATTTATTGCCACATCATATATTATTTGGACACTCAGTCATTGTGGGCTCAGGAACGTATTACATGAATATACTGTCTTATTTTCAGTGTCCTGCAAGTATTAAATGACAGTTAATAGGACAGGAGATGCTGAAAACTCAAAGTCATGAATGTAGCAGGTTCCAGCAAGTACAAAGCTCTTTGAGTAGAAACTCTTGGTGTTCCCCTGCTACGACTGAAGAGCAATGGCTGTGTAGCTGAAAAAAGGTGCTATTTTTCCATCCAAAGACAAAAACAATCAGAATCTTGGTCACATCAAGAAGTACTTAGAATTTTCACCATTTGAATTATTGTTCATGGCTGAAGAACTACACTTTGCTGCTGTACTTTTTAGCATCTGCTATGCCACAAGCTTATGGTGTGCCGAGTACACACTTACAGTTAGGTTCATGATACTGATCTATACAATCCAGTAGTACTGCCGATTCCTAGTTAGAACCCATTTTAAGGTAATTTGTGGTTACATGAAGATCGTGCAGATTAGATTTTTTTTGCTCTGCATGCTCTTCAGATCTTTCAGTCTTTAAATTATTCTTGTATTACTCTTCAAAATGGAAGAACAGTGCCCCGCAATATCCCGTTATGGCTGCAAGAAAATAAAAATCGTGCTTTAGACAGGGAATATTAAAGCAGCAATCCAACAGATAAGATTAGCTTCACATATTTATAATACCTCATTCATTTCCACTTGTGAGAACATATAAATTTTCTTCTAACCATTTTAGGTTAATACTTCAATAGTTACCTCCGACAACGGAGTTGGGGCAGAGGTTATGTTTTTGCCCCTGTCTGTTTGTCTGTCTGTCTGTCTGTTTCTGAACAACATAACTCAAAAAGTAATGCATGGATTTGCCTGAAATTTTGTGGGTGGACTGCTATTACATCAAGGATGGACCCTATTGATTTTCACTGCGATCAGTGAAACAATATGACCGCCATGCCAGCCATCTTGAAATCGTATGACACGCAATCACTGAACTTTGCTCCCACTCACGAAGATTTGGATTGTGCTGCCTTGGCGGAGGTTTGCACTCTGCGAGTGCCTCCAGTTTGGCCTTGTTACTCAGCTCAAACAACTGTGGCTTGCCCCATTGCGTACAATACTGTTGACTAGCAGTTAATTCCATGGCATGTACTGAATGCACCAATAAAAGCCTTTTAATTGCTTGCAGCATTGGATAAATGCTTTGCTAAAATTTTCAAATGCAAGTGACTTCCGTGGAGAGATGCAAATTAAGATCCATCCATCCACATATCCATTTTCTACTGCTTATGGGGCCGGGTCACAGCAGTAGTAGACTCAGCAAAGTATCCCAGGCATCCCCCTCCTCGCCACTTCCTCCAGCTCTTCCTGGGGATCCTGAGGTGTCCCAAGCCAGCCAGGAGGTATAATGCAACCACTGTGTCTTGGATCTGCCCTGGGGTCTCCTACCAGTTGGATATGCTCAGAAAACCACAAAAAGGTGGCATCAAGGAGGTATCCAAACCAAAACCCGAACTACCACTGCTGACTCCGCCCAAAGCAGGGGGGTCTCGGCTGTACTCTGAGCCGCACCTCAATATCTAAGCTCCTCACCCTGTCTCTACGGATGACTCAGATGGTCTGCTTGAATCTCTTATATTGCCCTCTCGCTCACTACTCAAAGCTTTTAACCATGGGCTTGGGCTGGATTTTAGATTGACAGTCTTTACGCACAGCTACTTCTTCACACAATGGATTGGGACAACATCCATATATTGCAAACCCTATACCAATCCGCCTGTCCATTCTTTTGACCATTCCATCTTTACTTGTGAGCAAGACCTAGAGAATACTGAACTCCTCTACTTGGGGTAACAACCCAATTCCCACTCTGGCTGAGAGCCCTAGCCTCAGATTTGGAGGAGCTGATCCTCATCCCTACCACTTCACCCTTGGCAGTGACCCACTCCTGTGCATGCTGGAGATCACAGCCAAATGAAGTTAACAGGACCATATCATTTAAAAAAAAGCAGAGATGCTACCTTGTGGTCATCAAACTGGACACACTTGAAACTTTAGTTGCATCTTGGTATCCTATCCATTAAAAATCACAAAGAGGATAGCTGAAAAGGTCCAACCTTAACTAAGTCCAAAAGCAAATGAAAATGAGTCTGACACGGCCAAGAATGCAAACAAAATTCTGGCTTTGGTTGAACAGGGAATAAATGGTTCATACCAAAGGCTCCGGAAGGCCAAACTCCCACAGCACACCCCAAGATGATATCTCAGGGGACGCTGTCTTCTCCAAATCTACAAAACACAAACTCCCATGACCCGTCCAGTATCTCTTGAGTGTTATGGAAAAACCTAGTAAGCCTAATTTTGGTCAGAACTGAGTTAGGACCATTTTTGCACTTATTAGGCTTTGCCTCATCAACATATGTAGTCAGATACATAAAAAAAAAAATCCCTGGTTCCATGTATTTTGCTATGGTAGAACCAAGCAAATCATCGGTATTTAATATTTTGTGAAGTAAAAACCTAGCTGGTTGATCTTACTGGGTTTTTCCACATGAAATGTTTTGTTTTTGGAATGATTAAACCTAGTCAAATTAGCCAATTAGATGTGGCATATATATCTCATGATCAGTTAAGTCAGTCCCCATCAGCGGCATGCCGTCAGATGTTCAGAAGGCCTTCAGTAACCACACCCTTTACCGCTCGATTGTGCTCAAGCTGTTCTCGTTCAAGTTCGCCTTATTAACACTCAAACAATTTATCGATTGAACCATCAAGAACAATCCATGGCCTATAATAAGAATTGATAATGAAAAAACTGAATGCCTATTGCCTACATTTATATAATTGATATGGCATTGTAAGGACGGCAACGGCAACATAAATGCAAAAAATCCAAAACTTCCGCTGACTTTGCAGCATTTATTTTCGCCATCACTCAGCTGTGCAGCATGCCCAACAACGCCCGTTAGCGCGACCACATTGAGAATATAGAACGGATTCTCGTGGCTAAGAGCAAGAAATTATAAAGACTTAATCATATTTTACGTTGTCATTTTTGTGCGGTAGAAAACGCCTCATAATTTTGTGGTGCAATGTATAACAATGCTATCAAAAAATTAATTATACTGTCGCCGGTCCTACCAATTAGTCTGGGCAACTGTTGTTGATCAGGAAAAGTAAACTGCGAGAGGTTTGGGTTAATGAGCGTTGAAGGGCGAGATTTCTGAAGGCCTTTGTTACTGCCGACGGACCGCTACTGGTCCCCATGAAGAGCACTGATTGTGCAGGGAATTCATAAAAAAGAAAACGCTCATGGGAATTGTTAACAGAATTATTTTGTTATGAATTTAATATGTTTAGGCTGTTACACAGTCTGTGTAAGGCCATGGTTTGAATGAAGAAATCATTTTACATAATTGGTAGGTTTTTCTCCATCATTTTGATAATTGATATTTTACATTCGTAGATATAAAAACCAAGTAAGTCATATCACCATAGATACTGACAAAAAAAAAAAAAATTGTCCTCCCTAAATATAGATTATTATTTAATGAATAAATAACTGCCACGTCAAGTCTGTTGGCGGACAAGAGCTTAATCCCAGAGGGATACAGTTTTCTGTCTTTTTCTCAAAATCTGCATTTTGTTACTTTCTAGGTTTTTTCATTACACTCAAGATCTGTGCTCGGGTAATAAGCTGGCCCGACTCTTCCATGGCCAGAATCGAATCTGCATTGCAGATTCCACCTGACAGATGGGCAGTAACCTGCCCGAGTCTTCTCTCCCTGCCTCCTCCATGGAAGCCATATCTTTTGGATAGAGGTCGACCAAGGTCCTTCTCTGTGGCCTCCTCAGACTTGCTCTGTATCCAAGTGCTTGCTTCCATGACCACAGGGGCTGGAGTCCTTCTTACCTTCTGATATTTGTGAGCTCAGGTTGGGGTCCCCTAACTGAGGTCACAAGTAGGGTCCCTTCACTGAGCCCCTCAGTCAGTGTTTCATTTTTGATAGCGTTATGGCAGAGCACTTCTTTCAAATGAAAACGCAGATGGGGAAGGTCTTTTAATTTCTAATTTGTTATAAAAAGTGCATACATGGACTTGAAAATGAAAATGCAAAGTGGACAATTATGTTATCATTATCACAATGATACAAATAATGCGCTTGCCTCTCGAAAAAGAAAATGCATTTCTGAGAATGTATTTACACTATGAGATTTGTGTTTTCGGGTTTTTTTAAAGTGATATGGCTGGGCACTTTTTGAAAATTAAAATGCAAATGAGGCATGAATGTTAAAGCTATAGTACGTAACTTTTACATGTCCGCACATGTCCGTTTCATCCAAGCCACTACTAGAGGAGATGACACAATGCTGATTAAGCCGATCGGCTCCTCTAATATCTCACTATATTTTTCAGCATTTGTTGTTTTGTATTGCGTTTCGACCGGCGACATTACCGCGCTGGCACACAGGAAATGACTTGTTTTATTTCAAAACAAGCTGGGAGGGGGAGGAAGAGTGGAGAGTCTCCTAGCAAGAGAGCTCCGGACCCCACGTGACTTGTTTTGTTTGGACCGCCATTTTGGCAGTAAAATGACCAGTGCCGCAGATTTCAAGCCTTCTGAGTTCACAACTCAGTTTAATTCGAACGACGTTGGACTTTATGTCGAGAAACTAAATCGGTTAAATATTACGGACTCTGAGATTTATGGAATAATTTGTGAGTACTTGCATTTGCGTAGTTACCACAGAACAGTAGAACAGTGCCGTGACAAACTAAAGAAACTGCGGCTGTGATATTTCAAAGTGGAGGACGCAGTGCGAAAGTCTGGCAGCTCAAGTTATGAGAAAGATAAATTTTTGTGGTATAGGCAGTGGACAGCATAATTGGCCAAAAACGCAAGGGCGAAAGTATTCCGTTTTCAACCTCCATCAACTGTTGCGGCTTCGTTCATGTATCATTATGATAAACTACCACCATGATACTAACCAAAATAACACAAGCATTATAACAGTGCGAACACTTTCGTCAGTTGTCATCAGCCTTCGGCGGTGTGATCCGGTGCTGCATCCTTCTGATTCAAGTGGGTCGAATTTTCTATCTACCTATGGCTGCTGTGGTGAGTATAGCGGTGTTTCTACAATATAGGATTCAGGGAAAGCTAGAATCCACCCCATATAGACACATTTGTAGAACAGGTTGACATACTCAAGTGTGTACCACAGAAATCCGGTGGGGCTGAGTTTAGAGGGAAACATGGACAGTGAGGAGCAGCAAAAAGTGGACCAACAACTTATGGACTGCTTAGGTGTGTACTATGAGGACCTGCTGGTCCGTGTGCATAACTGTGGTGTGTCGTTAGCGTGGGGTAAGGAACAGCATCTGCGCTGGTATATGACGGAGGGAGTAAAGCTCCAGGCTAAACGGTCTTTTCGGAAATTGCCCGTGGTAATGGTTTACTTATTAAGCCAGAATGACCAGCGTTTGCTTGCCGAAAATGGGCGTGTTATGGATAGTACGTGGCAGCTAGAGAGAGCTCCGATTATGTTATGAACATAATACATGTTTTACAGACTGTACGTTCCGTTAGCATGAACAGTTGCTTATTTGGAGCTAGCGAATCGATAACTTCTACAGGTAAGAATTTTGTATCCAATCTCCGCCTTTTTCGGCTTTTTATTAGCCAGAACAGTTTCTAAAGGGGGATGAAATTATGCCCACAGCATTGCAGAGAAATCATTTGTTATTCCAGACATGTTACAGCTTGTGCGTTTCGCGATTGCTTTCACCGTGATAGCATCAGAGAGCTTGCGCAGATATTGGTGCAGTATCGGGCTGACCCCATGGACGGGGAGGAAGAGCGGAGGGTATCCTAGCAAGAGGCAGAGCGCTGCTAGAAAGAGAAAGCAACATGGCGAAGAACCCAAAGAAGTGGTTGAGACATGGTTCAGAAGTGGATCCTACCACAAAGAAAAAGCCTGGTCGTTCGGCTGAAGGACTATTAGCGAAAGAGGAAAGCGACCGACGGAAACACGAATTTGTATTGGTGTCGCTTTTTCTCGGTGGAGAGCCCTGAAGGAAGAAATTAGGCTGAGGACAGACACGGATGTTGCCTTGCTGCTGTTGGATAAGTAAGTGACTTGGTTTATAAGACATTATGAGTAGGATGTGTTGCTGTTACATGTACTGGACCTAGTACTTTATTATTTTCTTGGAAACAGTGCTATGAATGTAATGTAATCTTAGCAGCCTGGTGTTCGCCACGTAGTGTAGCGAGAGACCGTAGCGAGCAGTACACGGTGTGTAGCGAGTGTTACTCTGTGTACCGTGGCGAGCAGTACACGGTGTGTAGTGAGTGTTACTCTGTGTACCGTGGTGAGCAGAACACGGTGTGTAGCGAGTGTTACTCTGTGTACCCTGGTGAACAGTGCACGGTGTGTAGTGAGTGTTACTTTGTGTACTATGGCTACTGGAGACCGACAAACAACAAATAAGTTCTGCTGACTATCACTGGGTCTTTCCATCCACTAACCTGTCACCTACAAATTAGCAGGTACCTTGTCTCCTGTTTGTAATAGGCTAACTAAACATACTATTTTGCGTTTCTGTGGTAGAAAAAATCATACAATAATTACCTCTTCCGAAGAGTCCATCTTTTTTTTCACCGGCTGTCCTTCTTCAAACAGAATAAAAATTTTGTGGAATCACGTAGCACGATGGCGGAGGGGTAGCGGTGGGGAGGGGGGGCATAGTGGGGGGGGGGGGGTTCACCTGGGCATACGTCATATGGAAGTGCCAGCTGTATTGTTCTAATAACGCAAAATTCCTCCAGGGGGCAACAGAAGTTACACACTATTTACGGCATCAATTAGACTCTGGCACAAATAGTTACAGCCCCTCTGCAGATAGGGGCTATGCTTGAGAAAAACCCGACCACCAGGCACTTGCATATGAGCTCAACTCTTCGGCCTGGCTTCAGCAGGAGGTCCATACAGTATGTCTCTGTTTCAGACGATGTTCTCCACTCCCCCACATGCAGACTAAAAGGATTTTTCTGAATTGCATTCAGCTTAGCCCCTCACCTGGGACCAATTTGTAGTGAGTGTCCCTATAAGGAGCTAATGTTACCGACGACGTACGTGGCTCCCAGGATCACGGAGGTTCACAAACTCCTCCACCACAATAAGATTGCTATTTTCAGAGGATTTGGCATTAAAATGAATTAAAGTGCAAGAGGAGATAGATGTGTAATTTATGGGAGTAATTGAAGTTCTCACTGTACAATGCAGTGAAAAGTATTTGGCCCTTCTCGATTTGTTAGATTTTTTCATATTTGGTACAATTCAATGTTTCAGATCATCAATCTGATTTTAATATTAGACAAAGAGACAAAATGCAGTTTTTAAATGATGCTTTTCTTTATTGAGAGAAAAAAGCTATCGAACCCCACCTGGCCCCATGCAAAAAAAGTAATTGCTCCCTCAGTAATGAAATCAACCAGTTAAACAAATTTCATTGATAAGGTCAACACATTTTCATCCCGACTTGTCATATAGTGACGCTACCTGACCAAGCGTCGATATACAATGCAAAAGGAAGCTTTTGATGTCTTTATTTGATGTTTAGGGTTAGGGTTTGGGTTCAGGGTTAAGGGTTAGGGCGTAGGGTTCGTTTTAAATTGGCGTCAAATAAGGAGCCAAAAGCATCCTTTTGCGTCGTATATTGACGCTCGGTCAAGAAGCATCAATATATGACATGTCGGGATGAGACTGGGCTCAGTTAGGTTCAATTTCACTACACGCAGCCAGGCATGATTACTGCCAGCTTTGTTGAATGTAAACATTGCTTCAACAGGACCTGTCTGCCAATGTGAAGTAGGCAAAAAGCTGCACATGATGCCGCATCTCAAGAAATTCAAGAACCAATGAGTAAAGTTGTTGACATCTATCAGTTTGGAATGGGTTACAGTTGCCAATGTATATTGCAATGGACTCACCAAGGTTCCATGCCTCTGTGGTTTAAGAGGAGTTTGGAATATTGTTGAATCAGTTGCAAAATGTATTGTGCACATTAGCAACTCCATATTAAGCCCTTTGTTCAAAGTTGTGAAAGTATTTCTTTCTGGTCAGTGTTCACAATTCTACAATATGAAGGACTGGGTGAAAATGGAATCCATGGGAGAGCTGCAAGGCAAAAACCACTGCTGACCAAAAAGAATATGAAGGCTTGACTCAATTAGCCAGAAACACCTTGATGACCCCCAAGACTTTTGGAATAATATTCTGTGGACTGTTGAGTAAGAAGTGGAACTTTCTGGAAGACATGGGTCCCAATACATCTGGCCAAAAGCTAACTCAGTATTCATCAATAAGAACATCATACCGACAGTCAAAGATGGTGATAGTAGTGTGATGGCCCGGGGCTGCTTTGCTGCTACAGGAACTGGGCGATTTGCCATGATCAGTGGAACCACAAATTCTGCTCTGTACCAGAATTTGGAAGGAGAATGTCTGGTCATCAGTTTGTGACCTAAAGCTCAAGCACAGTTGATTTATGCAGCAGGACAACGATCTAAAGCACAGAAGCGATTCCATCTGTGAATCGCTAAAGATATACAAAATTAAGGTTTTGGAGTGTCCTTGTGAACGTCCTGACTTGAGTCCACCTGAGATGCTGTGGCAGGACCTTAATTAGGCAGTTCATGCTCAAAAACTCACCAATGTGGCTGAATAAAATCAATTCTGCAAGGAAGAGTGGGCTAAAATTCAATACATCAATGTAAAGACTCATTGCCAGTTATCACAAATTTTTGATCGCACTTGTTGCCACCAAGGGAGGCACAACCAGTTATTAGGTTTATGGGGGCAATTATTTTTTCCACATGGGTGATAACTGTTTACCTTCAACAAATTAAACGATCATTTAAAAGCTGCATTTTGGTTTTAGTCATGTTGTCTTTGTTCAATATAAAATTCATCGGATGGTGTGAAACATATAAACACAAGAAATTGGATGGAGGCAAATATTTTTTCTCAGCACGGTATATGTTCATGGAAACCCATTTAACCTTTTACATTTGAACAACTAGCGCCATATGAAGCTATTTGGTACCAATGTACCCAGAAGCAAAAATCTATATCCAAGTCATTTCATTTTACAGTGAGATTTATCTGTAATGTGCATTATCTCCAGTCGACTGCATCCCCTTTCCGGGCATACACTGTGTGATACTCGTATGACATTGGCACCAGTAAACACATTGTATTGTTAAATTCTGATTCAAGTGCCTATTGAATTACCCAATGCCTATAAATCAATAGCCGTGTCTTTGATAAAGATTGCACTCCTGTTGAATGATTGCCATAATACTAGAGGCAAGCCAAGGGCAAGTGAACTTTCATTGCAAAAGTGAAAGTGCTATTTAAATTTAAGCCACAGTTGATGATTAAGTGCATACAATTTCACCAAGCTGTGAGCTACAAGAACAGTAGCATTACCATTTATATTGGCTACATTAGATGCTTAAATTACATGCAATTGCCTCATAATAACCTGAAAATGCTGGAGCTCACAAATAATCACAACAGAACATATTCAATTAAAAATTATGTACACATTTTTTCCCCTTTGTACTGTGACCTTTTCACACAGGCATGAGAACTGAACATTCCAGAGATGCTTCATTAATGCAATTTCACTGTTTTCACTATTAATATTTATACACATTCATTACAGCACAGACACACTGTCATCATTTTCTCTTTCTGTGCACTGGTGCAGGAACTGTGAATATCTGAGCGGCAAAAGTGAAAACGGATGTCAGAGTGGCTCGGTTTTTCCTGATCCGATTAAAATGGTTCAGCAGTCTTTTATTCTGCATGTCAAATGTGGAGCTGCAAAACCAGCCCAGCCTCCAGTCATGTGAGCCTCTGCTTCACTGTCTGCCTCAGTCTCCTCTGTTTAATCTTTTAATCATACTGATTAGGGAAGTAATCAAATCTGGGCTCCAATGTACCGTGGAAGCACACGTCTGCAATGGACAGTTCATCTCATGGTCACGTTCCGCTGGTCATGGTGAAGTTCTGTTAGTGAAGTGTTCCAGGATCTGGGGAGCATTGATTGTAAACTGAATTTACATATGCTGATCTAGGGATTTGCTTTCATGAAAAAGGATTACTAAGTTAGCTGGATAACAAACACTGTGTTAAACATGAATCCCATAAAAATCTGAAACATGCCGCTGAAGAATAAAAGAGCAGTTCCATCTTTTAGTCGATGCAATTATCTTGGTAAACTTTGCCCCAGAAGTCAAGGCAGGGTTGGCCAACAATTTTCCTGGAGGTCTGCCATGCATACATTTTTTAGTTCCACCTAAATTTTGCACATCTGATTCAACTGATGGGCATCTCAACCTCTAGCTGTTGAATAGATGTGTGCAGTGTTAGGGTTGCAGTGATTCAACCCCTCAAATAACTAACATTAAGTATAAAACTATATGAACTGCTGCACTTCCATTAACCAGTGGAACAGAGGCCAAATAAGGCAATTGATGCATTTTCCTATTTAAAGCTTTATAATTCTAGATTTCAGCTTCATAGAGAGTGGGAAAATAACAGGTGAAACAAGACACTTGTAGCATTTAGAATACCAGCTTATTTAAGTTTATGTACATAAGTTTTGTGCAGAATTAGGGCAGTAAATACAAAGAGTCTTCAGGAAAATTTAACAATGAAGTTAAAAAAAATACTGAGATCGAAAAATGGCTCGAAGGTTAAACAATACATTTCTAGGATCATACATGAACTCCTTGACCACAAGTGTGTTACATCTGAGTGTGATATTAAAAATGTTTAACTGTCCAGGAGCCAAATAAGCGTGCTGTCCAAGTGGCTCAACAAATGGCTCCATATGGTGCACAATGAAATCATAAAATAATCATATTTCATGACAAATCAACCCTTTGACTCATGATGCTGGATATGAATTTATGATTTTCAAGTGGGAATTAGCAGGAGTCCATGAGGATGAGGAGTTTGACTTTAGGAGGCACACAAACTAAAGAAAAAAAGCGAGAACTATTTACAAGGAACTCCAGCTTGCAAACTCAATCCTGTAGTGCCCCACTTCTCTGCAGGTCATGCCAACCTGACCAGCTAGTATTCACCAAAAGCACAAAAGCAAACAGAAAACTTGAATAAACACTTTCCATTCCTTGCAAGGAGCAAATATAACTCACAACCGCAGTAATATCCAAAATATTCCTTATGCATACAAACAAAAAAGATGTTCCACCACATGGAAAAAGCAAGCAATTATGCTACTTTAGCTGGAATATCAGTGCATGGAACATAGCAGTGGGTGTACTTAAGTCTTTGAGTTGTACGCATAATAAAATAGCATAAACCTAAACATTCTCTTTTGTTAAATGTGGTATAAAATTTTAAAACATACAGCCAGACAGACAATATGCCACTAAATTCAGTATTATGAGCAAAGGTTAAAAGTTAGTGATAATATCCAATGTGACCAACTAGCAACAACGTTATCATAATCAAAGCAATGGTGGAAAATGGAGACACTGAATAACAAGCTGAAAAACTGAAGTATTCCAGACAACAATTCTTGCACATTGAAGAGAAAGATTCTTCATGATGAAATAGGCTGCCCCCTCAAGAGATTCAATGCCGTTAGGCTCAGAAAACCCTCCAGTTCTGCCCCCTTCGGACTCACAACCGGTATCCACATCTGTAAGATGGGTATATAGCTTTCACATGTTGTAGAAGTAACATGACTATTCTTTAGGTTGCGTATGGTAGCATACTGTATCTTTCAATGCGCTCAAGTAATTCAAATGAGGGATGTTGAGATGATGTGACCTAAGGATTTATATACTTTTTCAGGAGGAAAAAGTATATAAAAATATGAACTTATCGTTGGAAAGTTCATATTTTGTTCTCTCTTAGATAAAATGCTTGTCAATCGACAGATAATGACCATGAAAGTTATATGTGAGCGTGAACTACAGCTGGGCTTTTACGCCGTACAAAGTCACACAGGTAGTTAGGGGCGATATCTGACCACTGAATAAGGGCAATATCTGACCAGTGAATCCTGAAAGGGACGTATCCACGCGTAAATCATATGTTTTTTTCCCCCTTATCTCTATAATGGACTGTAGAGTAACGTAGTATCAATACTTTGCTTCAGAAAGCTGATTTTTTTCAGTACTAAATTGCCATACCTTTGGACTATGGTGGCTTCAACTTGTTTTGTAGCGAATGATGATTTTTATCAGTTGCTGGATGGATGCTATTGGCAAATCATAAGCTCTTTGCAGATCAAGCTTGGTGGAGGAGCTTGATTCATACAGTTCCTGGGCAACAGTGGTGGGACTTAACATGTCCATATTCTAAATAGTTTAAGGGAACTGCTTCCTCTTGAATATTCAAAATACATTTAGCATCTACCCAACGTCTTCCTGATATTATTAGGATACTGCAGCTGAGTGCATCAGTTAAGCAGTTCCACAGATACTAGCGTTTACGCCTGCGTAGAGGGATTAATATTTCTTGTAGTTCAGGAGCACTGAGCCTTTAAGTCTAGGGGATTCACATGTATCATATATACAATGGCACATCTTACCAGTAAAAATGGACAGAAAAAGAGTAGTGCTGTGTGATTGATTCAACTATTGAGTCGAATGCTTATAAAGGCTTGCAGGTGCAGTCCTTTCTTTCATATTTACAAATTAATTTGAGCATTGATTTACCCCTATCCTTATTTATATCATGAAGAAATGATATCAATGAAATGACTATTGAATAGTTAGTTTAAATTTACTAAATTGCTCCTGCTATCATACACAAAATGACAGTGCACTCCCGACCAGCAGTTCCACTTCAGCCTTAAAGTAAATTAGTATTGTTGTTACTTCTGCATAATTGCATGATTATGCATATCCAGTTATCAGCTGTATTGTCGGCTATATTTTATTCTTGTCCAGGGTGGGCAAATTTAGCCTTGACTCTGTGTGTGTGTGTGTGTGTGTGTGTGTATTTTTTTTTGCTCGGTTTGGGAGCATCTTAGGTCAGGAGCTGGTGCACTTTCCTGGGGAGCATCTGCAAAGTCAGATAAAGTCAGAAGTGCAGTGCATTTCATTTACTTCCCAATTATGTTGCTTTCAGTTCCTGTTTACTATGCATTGCTGTTTAGACCTCAGCATGTTGTCCTGTTTAGCACTCCATTCAGCAAAGAAAGAAGACGATGGCGATGTCGGAGACACTTTGCCTGAGCGCATCAACGTGGGATGGGAATTAGTGCAGTAACCTGATGACGTCAGCAGACAAGGAAAGAGGCAGAAACTTGGGACATGTTTCGTATACTTGTTACTACACGCTGCATACTGTACCAGTATATACTGCATACTACAAAACATGCTACTCTCCACGGCAATATACAGTTTTGTAGCTAGTCCGTGACAATGATCATGTTGAGTACTGCACAGACACGTTACCACAGACTGCTAAGATCACCTCACATTAACCCATTGATGATCACTGTCCCATTTTTGGGACATGGCACATTTTAACTTCTGTAACCCAAGTCACTGCATTACTGTGACTAAGCTGCAGTACGGTAATCAAGGCAAGTAACTCACATCCGGGAAATTTCTTGAATCTGTAACAGCACTATATGACGTTGTAAAAGGGGAGTATGCCATTTCTTTGTGAGACACATTTTTACACAACACTAAGGACAAAAATTGGAGATTATAGCATTATCTAAATATGTGTTTCTCAGAATAATTATTTTTTTTAATGCTTTCAATGATCTGAGCACATTTGTAAAGGGACATACATATTTGGGGTCCTTGATGACAAAATAATTATTTTTCTCCAGAATTTAAGCATTACACGTTCATTGTACACCGTATCCGATAATAAAATGTAGCTTTTCCTTTGAAAAAAAAATTGGGGCATTAATGGGTTAAATTGCCCATGTTGCATTGTGGGATGCAGCACACTGCAAAGACAGCTTTTGCAGTGTACTGCAAAATTTGGCCAGGGAAGTATGTCACCTGGGTATTTTTGGTATACTGGTCAATTGCAAAGGGTAAATAATCAGGATGAACAAGAATAGTGCAATTAAGAACAATTAACTCATTAACATACCGAGATTGGAGCTGTAGTTGGAACAAAAACCAGCAGACAGTGGGTCCCCAGGACCGAGTCTGGGAGCCACTAACATACATGCTTCTTGCTAATTTTGGCTACAAACAGTAGCTGAGTATGAAGTAGTGGGAGATTTTAAACAGGGGCTTGGTGAAGGCGCCCAGGTGTGCTCAGTGTTGCCTCACCTGAACAGATATGGAAAGCATGTTTGTACACATTGCTGTGCAGGAGCGGCAGGGCTGACTTGTGTTTTGCCTTGTTTGCACATTGCTTTAACAGCTGTTAACTGGTTTGGCAGACACACAAAGTCTAACAAGGCATCTTACAGAGCTGAACTGGGCACATCTGAAAGACAGGAATGTTTTACATCAGCTTATGCGAGTGCATTCCTAACTCAGCAGTCCTGACACGTCAATAATCCCTGTGCCTCATGTCTCAGAATGTTCTATCTCTTCATCAGTGCTCAGCATCAGAGCTGCCTCATATCAGTCCTTAACTCTTTTCCCCATAGACAAACCCCACATATAGGCGCAGGGCCGGCGCTCGCCTAGACGATTGCCTAGGCAAAAATCCATCCCTTTATTGGCAACAGTTAGTCCTGGCTTGTTCTTAATGGTTTTCCTTTATTAAAACGTTTTCCAATTTAAGAATAATCAAGTGGCTGTTGAAGACACGGCTTCTCTCCCCCTATGCGATCTAACAGCGACAAATGGGCTACATTCAGTTCAGAAAAATAATTAATTATAATTAGGTCTATGCACTGGCACTCAGCGACGTAACTTTTTTTCCAGCGAGAGCGGCATTTCAGAACTCTTCAGCGAACGAAGGTAATTCTGGTGACAAATATATTAAGTGGTTTCCTCCGTTTACATTTTCCAATCGGACAGCTGTCTATTTGTTTACAGCAAGTTGCGTGACCGTGCTGCAAAAACAGGTGTGCGTACATGTCGCCGAAATTACCTTCATTCGCAAAAGAGTTCTGAAATGCCGCTCTCGCTGGAAAAAAAAATTACCTTTGCAGAGTGCCAGTGCATAGACCTATTTATAATTAAATTATTTTTCTGTACTGAATGTAGCCCATTATTTTGTCGCTGTTAGATCGCATGGGGGAGAGAAGCCGTGTCTTCAATTGCCACTTGATTATACTTGAACTGGAAAACGTGTTAATAAAGGAAACCATCAAGAATTGGCCAGGACTAATTGTAGTCAATAAAGGGATGGATATTTTCCCCCAAATTTTCAGGTCTAGCGCCGGCCCTGTATAGGCGTCATATGTAGTCATTATGGGGAAAAGAGTTAATGCAGCACTGCGTTTGACTGGGCAGTGTACTGAGTGAGTATGGAGTTTGACTAAACCTAGACTATTTAGCCTCCTGTGAAGAATTTAAATTCCATATTTCAGTGCTGCGTGCTAGAAACTATCACTTTTGGCAATCATGAATCCAGTGAGCCACAAATACCTGGGGGTGCCCTTAAAGACATGGTGCCAGGGATATTGGCTGAGCACATTACTTCATGTATTTGAGGTACTCTCATTTGGAAGTACATCAAATATAGGATGTAAAATGCTCTGCCAACATCCCTGGCACCTTGTTTTTAAGAGGACCTACTCTGAGAGGGGGGAGGGCAGAGGCCTGTATTCAGAAACGACACTCACACTCACCCTCCACTCACCATATAGTGAGTACGATTGAAATGTAACTGGAGTGTGAGAGATTGATCGACCTACCACTAACCAAGGGAGCGGTCCCACTCCTCGCCAGTTGCTATTCACAAATGCCACTCAAGCATAACTGATAGTAGTGGGCCCTGGGTACCACAGGCGGTGCGTCGGCTGCTGCAAAGGGACGCTCAATCCTCACCCTTCAGTGCAGAATGACCTAAACTTGTCGCAGTTTACTTTTCTTGGTTAGAAAGTTTCTCAGACTAATTGGTAAAACGACAATCAAATTTATTTTTAATAGCGTTGTTATACATTGCTTCACAAAATTGAGGCGTTTCTTTCGCACATAAATGACAACGTAAATATCAGCATGTCTTCATAAATTCTGTGGTCGAGTGGCTCGCGAAAGGTGCAGGACAGCCCGCGAGGCTCACTAAGCAACAAGCTGTGAAACGTGCCAAACATTTCCCTCTACATTCAGCAGTTAAGAATGTAGAAAAGAATGGATTCTCGTGACTTACAGCTACATGAGCCTCACAGACCAATCCACACGGCGCCCCACGAGCCAGCTGAGTGCAGAATTATTTAACCCATGAGTAAAGAAAAGCGTGAGAAATCCAAATGCGTGAGAGTTGACAGATATGCGTCATTCATGAAAACTGGCCACAACTGATAATGTTGAGTTTTCAGAGTTTCTCCAGTGGTAATTTAAATGAATAATTGAAAACAGGGCAAGAATTATTAGTGCTCATTCTAGCTTAACAAGTAGAACTGGCGACACATGATGGTCCTTAGGATTTTTGGAGTTCAAGGAAATTCAATTTTATTAAATTATTGAAAACAGGTCATGTCCAATTATTATTTTTAAGGGATGGTTTTGAGCTTCCCCTATTTGCCAGTTCACCAGTAGCCACTGATGGGTACACAAATGCTAACCTCGAGTTCACCACAGTAGTTCGTAACCACTGAAGCCAGGTGGTCAGTCAGCAAGTTACCGGCATCCTTATCTTCATTATAGTTAAAATTTGCGTATTTGCGATTGCGTCGAGCACGTGGCTGTAAATGATCCAGAGTTTCTAATGTTTGTAACCGCCTGAAAGCCCTAACAACCAAATACCGGCGCAAGTTAGTGCGGCTCAAGGGAGGTGTTCCCTGCACTCAACCTTCACTCAGAAAGGGATACTAATTTCAGAGTGAATGAGGTCTCTGAAAGCAAATGAGTGTTAGGGCAACCTCTGACTCATTTAGTATAACCTGACACTAAGTTTTAGTACTCACTCACACTCAATTAGTGTGAGTGTCGTTTCTGAATACGGGCCAGAGTCTCACAACTTCCCGCCCAATGATGTCAGAGCTTGAGAAAAGTTGAGCCTTTTGTCACATTTTGAGGGTGGGATTTTCAAAAGTGGGAATATTAGATAGGCATGGGCAACGCTCTGCATAAACTCTAATGGAATGCGTAACAGCTGAACTTGGGCGGTAAACAAGCCTCAGAAAACTTATAAAAAAATGATGTAAATACCATTTTCATACAAAAAGAACACCATGGTTTGATTAAAAGCAACCTTTTCAGTAGGATACCCGCATTTCATACATGAACTCTGCGTATTACGGCCAATAACGCGATTTGAACAGAGCTATTATTCGCCCGTTGGATGAATGCGTGACCTCAATTTGCGCCGTGTTTACAAACTTTCAAGTGCACGGCGTGGCAAAAATATGCATTTTGGAGGTAGATTTCAAATAGCCCGCGCTGACGTGATATCCCAGCTACGGCCCTGATTGCCTTACAGCCATCTAATTTGAGAAATTACGAGTCTGTTCGTCCAGTCTAGACCTCCAGGGGATGTGAAATTAGTTCGACAGAAGTTGTTGAAGTTCGTCGCGAGTTCGCCGTGACTTCTTCTCAACAATAGCAAGAAAGGTGAGTGTATTTTTACTGTAAACCTACATAGTTAGTTGACAGAATATCCTGTGACCCAATTTGTGAAGTGTCAGTAAAATATACCAAGGAATAAACCAGCGCCAGGCGTTCAAAACCTACCAGTGTTCTGACAAATTTTGCTACCTATACCACCTCGCGAACACCGGTCACAAGATTCATTCACTTATACCCTTCAATTCGAGACTGCGAGGATGGAAATCTGAATAATCAATTGGGAAAAATTCTCGGCTCTCGGTAATTCTGTATATCGTTTAAACATTTTGTTAATCGGATTATGAAAGAAGACTGAAAATAAGCGCCCGCTTTTTGTTTGGGTGTAAAAGCGCGTATTTAAAGGAGAATAACATTGTATATTGATTAAGCATTGAACTCTGCATAAGTCGAACTGTTACAATATTTGTTGATGACATTGCTTCGGCTTCCTGGAAGCAAGTACGCACAAATCTGCTGTCCTGTGAGCATTTCAGGTTCGATATACTGAGTAATAACGCCGCGGAAACCTAAACTGGCCCGTCATTCTGCCGAATAGTCTTACTAAACTAGTTAATCGTCTGATTGCTAATCAAGCAAAGGGGAGGTTTCTGCCTCGCCAAACTAACCTCCGACTGCACGTCACTGTGTTTTACTATGAATTATTCACAGTAGCTCATTGAAACTATCATGGGAGGAGGGTATATGGACATTATAAAAACAGTGTCAAGTTTTTTTTTTTTTTAAATCACCACGGGTTATTGAAGGGGGAACGTTTCGTAGCAGTGGGAGGGCAAACAACTGCCGGCATCAGCGACTTCACTGCATTTTATACAGTAATGGGCGAGTAGCGTTAATGTTTGCCCTCCCACTGATAATTTTGACATTTTTGCAGGCCATTGATCCAAAAAAAAAAAACACAGGCAACCCATTCATACCATTTTTTAATATCAATGCAAAACCTAATGTTTGTTGAACATAATTGGGTGAAATTCAATGCATTTTCCTTTAGAAAGGGCCTAGGGGGCGCTGCTGTACTTCAGAAAAGGGGTTGATGACTTTAGCATCAATTATTTCTGTTAGGGTACCCTAATGGATAATTTGGCCAGGTTTATTTCTGAGTAGACTGCATTTTCGAAAATGCCCTCAGGCTTCATCCTCAATTTTCGCAATGGGTTTTGTTGATAAATGCCGAAATCAGCCATTTTTGGGACCCTGTGACTCTGAGACCCTTTCCTGTAAAGGCGTTGGACTTGTGGCAAACTCTTCGTCTGTGTCTTCTGTACTTACCTGCAAAAAATCATAAGAAAATAATAAAAACTTTTTTCTCAGCAACTCAAGAAATGTTGTCATTTTATTCATTTGTATTGCCCATGCCTATATTAGAGCCCACTTTAATGAGACGTAGTGAACAGAGCAGAAGTTTTGCGATGCAACGATATCCATGGTTGAAACACAAATATGACCAGTAGTGTAGTGGAGGGTACATGCAGGTATACAGAGTATATCCACCTCTTTTTCTGTCAATTTTGAGTGTAATCACATATCAGTCAAAAAACTATTGAAATTCATTGGAGAGTATATCCGCTTTCTCCTTAGTGATTTACCTATCTACCTAATAGAGAATAACAACTTTTCAAGGGATCACTACATTACTGGATATGACTGTGTGAACCCAATGAAAGATGGAAAAAGTCCCAGTATCACTGCATGGTGTCTTTAAGCCTGGAGCAAGGCCAGGGGCCAGCATCACAAAGAGGGATTATCAAGAAAACCGTACATAGTTAAAATGTGGAAATTCTGCATTTACTTAAATGTTCTACCTTTGAGTGAGGGGTGGGAGAGGGTATAGGGGTACATATCACTTAGAGCGTATACCCAGCTAAACTGAGTGCTCAGTGGAAGATCCTTCATTACAGAGGGGGGTAAGAAGTCAGGTTGCGTCAACATTACAAGTTAAGGCTAAAGAAAAATAGTCTCTACTGAAAACTCTCCTTATTACAATTAAGGAACTGGGCCACCTTCCAATACTTAGAATGCAACAAGTAGCCCTTAGAGCCTTGATAGGCTGTATCTGCTGGGTCTCTTATACCAATTTGTTCCCAACAATGTGTATTCTTAAATTTAGCTTTTTAGAGTATGTCTATAAAAATGAGAATTTCTTTTGAGAATACTAGACTACATTAAATTGAGCAGTATGAAACACAATAATTCCTTGGTGTGGCAGTTTACTGCAAAACCTTAAGCATGTCCCTGCAGACAATGGAACATAAGAGAGTCAAACTTAGCCCTGCTGCATTTGACCTTGGTCAGGGAAAGATCACATATATCAGCAGAAGGGTGAGGTGACCTAAACTACAGTCAGGTAATTGAGCATCCATCTGTCTGATTCATTATGCACAATCAACCCTGATAATGGCTTGTCCACCAGCCGCACAGGAAACAGCTTTGTGCGGCAGGAGCCGACGAGACACAAGGCACCCTGAGGAACGAGCATGCCAACAGCCAATACCAGGGGACGGAAGATATATGTTGCTGGTGTCTTACCACGGCACGGGCAAATAAACAAAGCCACACCAGTCTGGTGTAAATTTTACCATAGGTTAACAGCAGTATCAGCGGACCGATGCGCAATGTATAAAACAGTCTCTCCTGGCATGATTGCAGGTTTTTTTTTTTTTTTTTGACAAAATTATGTGTTTTCATGGAGGCCTGGCAGCTCATTCTGCAGTCAGTAATCTCAGTACCATTTCGGTCTTCTTCTTAGAGGAAGTCAAAAGTCCTCGATAAGGGGTTACATCCATTTTTAGTAAGCCATGACATCACTGATCCATAAAAATGTATGTGTAAAAACCACCCTTCAGGATGACCTGAAGATCAGGCCAAAGAAGATAACAATCCCAAAACCTGTCTGAAAAATGAGAAAGGCTGTTCTTCCTTGGCTAAAAGCCTAGAAAAATTTAATCCCTCCTGGTACTGCTGTCCTCACAGACTTTCATTTGTCAGTAATATTTGAAATCATTTCTACAGTCGGGCAATACATATCAGCCATATATATAACGTCGGAAACTCTTTGAATTAGAAATAGCAATTATTCAGTTGAATATATTGTGCTGATGGCTACATACCTCTAGTCCTGTACATGATAATAACAACCAAAAAACTAAAGATATTCCCTCCGTGTTGGAATTGTGTTGACATTATCTCCCCACAAAGGAAAAATGTTGACTCTGTAGTATTTATTCACAATATGTGACTACTATATGCACACTGCATTGTCCTGTGTCCAGCTGCTCCGATGCAGCAATAAAACTCCTGCCTTTTTCCTCTGTGGATAGTTGTTTTTCCTGCCATTTCCGCAGCCATTTGCAAATTATTCATCAAAAATCATGCGTCTAACCAGGCCTACAGTCCAGGTCTTGTTCTCCAGACTGTCCCTAACAGGGCTGTGAACTCAAAACCTACGTATTGCATTTGGGGACTGATGCAGCATTGTATGCATTGGGCGTTAACCAAGACGGTGACCTGCTTCTGTTTGTAGACATCTTGGGGGGACATACAAAATATGTCCTCCGTGCTGTAGTAAAGCAATCGATGTGAAAACACTGCAGGGCTCAGACTCTGTCTAATTACTTTTCGAGTGTGGCGCATCAGTGTGCAATGCAGACGGAGCAACAGTGCCATCTGTTGACCAGTCCAAGCACCACCCATGCCCAAGATGTTGCGCAAGTGAGAGAGAGAGCTTTTTTTTTTTTTTTTTTTACATCTCATTGTTCATTCATAATGGTAAACAGGAAGTGAAATTCGCGTGGGCTGGTATCTGGATTCCTAGAGAGGTACCACACACATTACGTTGTAAGCTGCAAGTTGGCTTTGAAATGTGTATATTTATGAATGTGCTACATTTCTAAAAATGGAACAACAGAACCAGCATGATTTTACCATTAACTAGAGAGCACAGCATAATACAGTATTAATAGATTTGAACCATGATTCATGAGGTGATAACTGATGCTAAAGCATGTATTTTTTTTTACTTGTTGACAAAATGTGTATTTGTCTATATTACCACTCTTTGAAGCTTAGTTTACCTAAAAGTAGTGTTCACTTCTCAGCCTGCCGAGTCATAACCCAGGAGAGGTTTTTGGACCTCATCTGAGATGCAGCTCGAAGAGTTCATTGTTTCTTTATTTAGGGGTGACAGTCTGCATACATTAAGCATCACAGCATGGATCTAGCAACTATACTCTGCCAGTATTGAATTTAGACAATGCTCATCGAGGTGATAAATGACAGATTCAACCATCATCAATATTGCTGAAAAAAGAAACAATCCAATTAATGGCCTGAGCTCTTGAGAGCTACAACCGTGTGGTGAGTTTACATAAGTATTCAATATGCGCTTGGGTGTAAGGTTGTCAAAATTGTGCTGCAATGAAAAATGATCTCTTCTTCTGCGCAATCAAAATAGCTACAACATGTTTATATGATTACCTATAGCATTCAAATAACTGCTTTAGACTTCTGCACGTTTTAGAGCATCCAGAAAATAAATAGAGCAAACAATAAGACCTTCTTTTGTCAAAATTTATCGCACAAAGACAGACTGCCGACCACTCAGGGAAATGATGGGGGGAAAGTCAGTGAGCCGGGCCAGACTCAGGGACCGGTGCAGTGAGGATGAGGTTGGTGGTGCTAGCTCGTGAGTCATGTGAGATATTATTTCACCTCTGAGCAAGTTCATGAGCTGGGTAATTGCGTGAAGCTAAACTCCACCGCCAACCATTCCACATTTCAGAGCAGCAAAAGGCTGTTTTTTAGAGCATAAAATGCAAAGCTGGCACTTTCATTGGCTGCATGTGAGTTACGATGCCCACAAAGGCACAATATTACACCCCTGAAACCGTTGTGAATAGGATTTAATGGACGGAGGAAAACAGTGGAGTTCATGAGAAGGTCAGATCTTTGTATTTTTATGGACTTATTAACTTTTTTATTGAATCTAGAATATCTTGTGAGTCGTGCTTTCAGCGCAAATCTCGTTGTATTAAAAATAGTATAATCAATAGCTATTTTAAAAGCTAAGGATAAAGAAACAGTTTTATGAAGCCAAGTGCAATGAGGTTTTCCTATTGCCATAATTCAAGATTCTGTGGAGAGCATCTCGCTTGAATTTTAACCTCCGCATATCAAAAGAGAAGAAAACTGATCGAACAAAAAAAAAAAAAAAAAAGAACTAAATATGATTATGGTGCAAAAAATGTTGCAGAGGAAAAAAAATCACTTCACTTTGATTCACCTGTTCTGTCACATTGGATTAAATTCCCGTGCAATATAATCAATTTCTATATAGGCAACTGTGTCCCCACAGTGTAAAGTCATTGAGCCAGATGAAGGGACTCCTACACGTCACTTTGGTTAAAATCATGTGTATGACTTGCACATTGTGTCAGCAGCACTGCATTGACCATTGACCAGAATCAATCAGCACATGTTCTTGCCGAGCATGCAGAGCCAGATCAAATAGGCACTTCTTTTGTGAGTGAACAAAGCTGTCTGGACAATTTCTTGGAAGCATTCATTCACTTTGGGCAATTACGCATCTTTAAGATTGGAAAAGAAACATTGTTTAATCCAAGAAAATAAATTTGCTTTTTTCAAAGATGTATTTCTCTGAGTGATGCTATCCATTCTACTAATCTGTGACTGAAATAATATCAACTAATTGATTAGCTGTGTAGTGATAATCACCCTTAAGTGATTAAGAAGAGAGCCGTGTAGGCTGTTATTGACATGGAATATCTTCAAAAAAATGATCCTGAAGTCTAAGTCATGAAGCAAGCCTTCACCTCAGAAAACAAGACTAGGTCAAAACCTAGTGTATGGCTAGACCATTTATGGTCTATGAGTGAAATTGTGGGCAATGAGCAACAGCCAATGGGGAAAGTACTCTCGGTCAGCTGACCAGTGGCGTAACTTCATCACTCACTCAGCCGCGGACATTAGCGGATGTAGGGCTGGGCCGTGTCAGCCCACAAAAAAAGGTGAGTTAAAACAAAGTTTTCTCATGGAAACTATTCGTTCATTATCAAAATTTAAAGGATCAAAATAGTACCGCACAGTCATGGTAACAACAATCTGTACCTCCTTAGAATATGCACAAGAAAAGAAGCATTTGGTTAAGAATTAGTTGGCCTCGAGCAATGTGCTTAATTTAGGCATTGCATTTTTGGTTTTAACTCTTAGGTAGGAAATCACAGATATGTGTTTCAAATGTTTTATATTGAACTTTCTAATTTCTTCATCACAATCACCACTGGTGATTGAAAGTAACGGAGTTCAAGAACTCAGACATTCACTAAAAAAACAACTGTTCAAAGGTGTAGGACACAGGTATTTATGACAAAATGTTACTGCATTGAAACAATCCTAAAGCAATGAAAGAAAGTTACCTCATTGTTTTTAAAGTAACGTCAAATTCCTCAGGTGTCAACGGCAAAGAATTCGTTTCTCACTCAAGACAGGACCCTTTTTATTTTTTGTCAAGTCGATTGCACAGAAATACCCCATCAAAGGCACTGTGTACAGGGCTGACCTTTGAAAGAGACATGTTACTGGGCAGCCCTTAGAAGAGGTATAGTTCACACAGTCAATGGGTGGGCCAGAGGCTTTGTCCTGATGGGCACATGAAAGGCTCAGCCTAAGATAAAATTCCCTTTGGACAAAACGGGAACTGGAGAGTGCACCAACACATCTAGATTGCACAAAAACTATTTGGTTGGTCATGTATTGTACTGTATCGCTGCCTCGTATGCTACAAGCTAACAACCCTGCCGTGTAAAGGCTTTCAGATTCAGGTTTTAAACCCCAGCATTTGATGTGGGCTCTACGCAGAGATTACAACACTCATAAATCAAGTCTTCACTGCAGTGGGAGGTTAAAAGACAAATGCAGTTCAGAGCAGTGATGAGATCACTCATACCTGCTGATGGAGAGGGAAACCGAAGAAGGTCACTCTGAGATTTGGTACTGAGTCCATCGTCTGCCTGTCCCTCCGCCTCAGCACCCAGGGTTATTTCTAATTGCTTATTTTTCACAACTAACGAACTAACTAAATAACTAACTAACTCACTAAATCAGCCGCTCCCTCCCTTTCTTTCTCCAATACAAACCTAGGCTCCATCTGTGACCGTTTGGGAAATACAATTCATTGTAATTGTACTATGTAAAGTTTGACCTTCAAAGGTCACCAACAGTCAAGTTGAATGTCACCAAATGAATGTTCATGTGTGACTTCCTTTAAGTCTGTAATACAAACTTAGGCTCCATCTGTGACTTTTTTAGTGATAGAAGTCATTGAATTTTCACTCGGTCAAGTTTGACCTTCGAAGGTCAATATGAAGGTCACCAAATGAAAGTTCATATATGACTTCCTATGTCTTCAATACAAACCTAAGCTCTATCAGTAATAGTTTTGGTGATAGAAGTCATTCAAATTTCACTATGTGAAGTTTGACCTTCAAGGGTCACTGAAGGTCAAGTTCAAGGCCACTAAATGAAAGTTCATATATGACTTCCTGTAAGTTTTCAATACACATATATTCCCAATCTTCAATATTTTCAAGCCTAGAAGCCTTTGAAAATTGTAACACTTTGCTTGTGCACAAGTTTGACCTTTCAAGGTCATCTGAGGTCAACTTTAACACATCCAATATATAGGTCATATATGACTTCCTATATGTCGATAATGCAAACTTTTATTTTTTTTTAAAAGATTATTTTTTTTGATAATTTTTCCTTTATTTGATGGTCATGCAGTGGAGGGAGAACTATGGGGAAGACGTGCCAAATGACCCGAGCCGGAATCGAACCCGGGTCACCTTGTGAAGGACACAACCTTCATGGTGCACGGGCTTAGACCGATGAGCCACCGGGGCACCCCCAACATACAAACTTAATCTCTATCTGCAACCATTTAGCTTCCACAGGCGATTTTGCCAATTCTCCATAAGACCCAAAGTTAAAGTACAGCACCCCCACTAGACCCACTTCCATCGATTCGATTACAATGGCACTCACACTGTACATAAAGTGTGTCAAGGTGAGTTGATTGCCAAATTTAGAAAAAAAAGAGAAATTTTTTTTGAAATTTCAAGTCCTATCATTTAACATTAATATTTTCCATGACCTCAAGTTTGACCTTTCAAAGTCCTGAGGTCAACTTTAACATAGCCAAAATATAGGTCATATATGACTTCTTATATGTCGATAAAACAAACTTAATCTCCATCTCCAACCATTTGGCCTCCACAGGCCATCTTGCATATTCATAAAGTACAGCGCCCCCACTAGACCTACTTCCGTCGATTCAATCAAAATGGCGCTCGCACTGTACATTGACGGTACCAAGGTAAATTGATTGCCTGATTTAGAAAAAAATTTATCACGCAGTTTTTGAGAAATAATTTTTTAAAATTTCTCAGTCCTATCTTTAACATTGGGGCCAAAATTTCAAGGGCCCATAAAACGGACAAAAATGATTCAATCAAAAAAAAAGGAAAAAAAAAAAAACGTCTGGAGATGTGGTCTAGTAGTATGCTATGGCAATTTTACAGGAAAATTCATCAGGCCAAAAAAAAAAAAAAAAGATAAAAAATGTTCCGGACGACGGACGCCACACCCATAGGTAAGCTAAAAAGTTATCAGTGCCAGAAGTGTTGAAGTCACCAGATTTCCCCTTTAATTACCTGACTTATAAAATTATTTGAGATGGGAGAGCTTCAAAAAAGTCATTTTTTAACAAAATTGATTAACAAAATCAAAACATTTTGTGATATTTTAAAGTACACATCTAAGTGAACCTTAAAGAGAAAAATTGAAAACAAAAAAAAAACAAGTGGTGCCAGGCACAACAAACCCCGCCCCTCGCACATACTTTGACCTACTTTTCCTAAATTCAATAGGCATCTATTCTGGGTCAGTGGCAATCCCTAAACCCAATTTGGGGTGAATCTGGCAATTAGTTTTGCTGCTAAAGTGTTAACAAACAAACTGAACCTTCGGGCGGGGTGGGGTAAAAATTCATTTTCAACCTGGGAAGGCCCCTTAAAAACAAGAATACAGATGATGGGGATTTGATTGACTCCTTGCTTGTACACTGTTCTTTCACAGGGCGTCTCGATACTTGGCACACTTGAAACTTCAACCGACATGCCCCCAGACTGCCTCCTCAATTACTTTGTAAATGATGCCTTCCTTATGAAGGAAGGCACCATAAACCCAGACATTTTAAATGAAAAGCCAGAATCCCCATTAAACAAAGAAATGATGTAAAAAGTAACTTTATAAACACCCTCCCAGAAAGAGAGACACCACAGAATTATCAAAGCCGATGAAACCCTGAAGCAATATAATTAGATGTTGGGGGGGAGATCATCAACTCCAAAGTAAAGGAAATTGATTAGATCACCTCTGTAGTGGAAAATTAAACTCAACAAGAGAATACCAATGAACTCCACATTTGAAGACATTTGTGTTTATTTGAATAAAATTACCAATATTGCAGAATGTTTGCAAGGATTCAATGGTATCCATGTTTGGGTCCAATCAACAAGACTTGGTCATTTGACAAAATGGACTATGTATTGATGTTTACAACATGGAATTTCTCATCCACAACATAGAAAAGACTCTGTACATAGCAAATACTATTTCTTTAAATATTAAAGGCATCTCTTTGCATTTACATAAAAAGAAATTCAAAACATTTTCTTGCAGAATGAAAATAAATGACCCATTTCAATCCTGTGATCAAGTCGATCCATTCCTTCACGCACATGCGCAGATGAATACATGACCATTTAATAGAGCAAGGAAATACTTGGGTATGTTATTAACAGTTACATGCAATTAACCGTGCTCAACAGGAGTAATATTATTATGCACCAGACCAAGATATATCAGTACTGTTGGTAATAAATTTGCATACAACTTAGAAAATCAATCCAGCCTAAGAACAGGAAAAAAGTCCAACAGAGGCTTTGGCACACTCTTAATGCCTCAATTTTTCTCAATCCAAAAACACACTAGCTTTGTGCAACCTATTTGATAGCTTCAGTATTTCTGCTGTATTTTTAAACAAGTGACTGCACCAAGAGAGCTATCATTCCAGAAATTTATCATTTGTGAAACTGCACAATGCAAACATCTTATAAATCCAATTCAAAGAGCACAATAGAAGGGAGAAGCACAAAAGCTAAACAGACGCATGCATCCGAACAATATAACCAAAACACAGCTATGTAGACATACAGATCTGAAGGTATGTAAAGAAATTTTAAATAGTTTTTTTTTTAAATAGCAATCCCATAAACCTCAACCAATCCAGTACCTGGAGCAGTAAGAGCAAACAAAACAAGTGTAAATCACAACTACAGCCATCTCCTCCACATGAGCAGAGATGATCACCATTCACAATACTGTAGTAACTAAACTGATGTTCCCATGCAAGCAGTTACTGAAGATTGAGTGGGTCCAGCCACAGCGAGAGCACTCAGTGCCCATTGCCTCCCTCTGATAAGATCCTGTTCGGCTCAGTAAATTTGGCTGTGAGCAAGTAGAACAGGGCAGGCCCAGGGACCAAGGCCAAGAGAGGCAGGTCTTGCTCCAGTTTGTCCAATCGGGAGATTGAGATGATCCCATAAGCATGGAGTAACCAATGACTGAAGAGAACCACCAGCCTCTTTTTCTTGGCAATGATGTTCTTGAAGGACTATACAAGCAGTGAGAGAAGAAAATTAATAAGAGGCATTCTGACATAGGAAACCATCCAATGAAACAAAACACAATCATCATAATAATTTGAAACCCAAATTCACAGTCAACAGCACACATTCAGAGCATATCTGTGAATCATGATTGCTGCTTGTTAATGATCTTACCTGTATTTCTGAGGCAGACATGTAGACTGCAAGGGTGATCAAGGACAAGACCAATATAATGTACGGAAATGCATAATCTATGAGATAAAAAATATATACACATACATTTTAGTCAGGATAACTCACGTATTACAGTGAAAAGTCATTTATTGAGCATGACGTAGAACACCATTTTTGGTCTGGTGCCAAAGTACACACACACACTTGTGCACTACCCTGAATACAGGGAGAAGTTACATCTACTTCAACAAAAGGCACCAAATCCCCATGTGCACAAAGCGGATTTAAATAACAGGTGGAAGCGGCAGTGGTGGTGGGTGAGCGGCAAAATGAAATGGCAGCAAAAGGAGCAGAAACAAAGCATCATCACTGACAGCGAGCAGGTATGCACGGCAAAGCAGGGAGCAGCAAGCGATTGGTGTATCAAGCAAGCAAAGCAACAAGCGAGAATAGTGCACTCCATTACTGATGTGATGCGCGCAGATGTGATTGGTTGGCGAGAGGGCGAACAGTCTCTAAATTCGGCCTTGCAGGTGCAGCAAGAGTTTCCCCCAACTGATCTGCTCATTTCAGCATCTGTTCATTCTAGCTCATGAAGAGTTGTACAGTTTTGCAGACTTAATCACTCCACTGAGCCTTGAATCGGCTCAATCACACAACTGAGTCATACTTACAAAGGAGGCCTCCGCCCACAGCCTGCAGCACAGTGAGGATGGGGAAGAAGTAGAGGGCAGCGTATATGCTTTTAAAGCGGTCTGACTTCCCCAGACCACAGGCAATCTTCTTCACCAGGAGGGGCCTCAGCAGCATCATGAACACCAGGCAGAATGCGTAGTATATCAGAACTATCGTGTACCTGTCCGTGGGCACAACAGTGAGAACAGTTTTGAGGAAGCCTGCGCAGTGGAGACCGAGTCCAGCGTGAATAAAAATCCAGGAGGCTATTAAAGGTATACAAAGTAAGATTGTCCCAAAAACGACGTATAGACTGATTAAAAAACCTGAGATTGTTTCTAAGGCAAAAAAACAAATGTCTCCCCACCACCCTAATGCAGCCGCCCCTCATTGATATTCACAGACATTTAGGAAGAAACTAGAAAAGTTAGTTACCTCAAAATAGCAAAGGGCACATCTGCACGACCTGATGCAAATGTGTGCAAATTTTCATGGAAATATATCAAATAGTTTCTGAGTTATGGTCTGGAAATGGTGGGAACACCGACGCGAACATGCATACAAAAACGATATCCCCCCCCCTCCTTGGGGGGGAGACATAACAATCTGACTCAGTCTTCACTTCTGACCCAGTAGAAGTATATAGCAGTGTCTGTATTTACAGAGACCCTGCTGTCTGCCTGTATTTCCCTTTGTATTGGATGTTTCTTGGCATCAGCCCCTGGGCAGAGGGTGTGTAGCCCCCAGTCAATAACAGCACGCGGGGTGTGAGGGCAGGACATGGCACTGCACAGCAGCTTAGCGCTTCTGGGGTTGTTGAGCCAGAGAGGAGGGGCCAATGTTGAAATGTAACGTTTACAAACTACACCCAATAAATCCTGGATTTCAAACTCCAGTATTGAAGAGTTTCGGTCAGCAGGTTTTTGTGGATTTGTGCCAACGCTTCAGCCAGTCGATGGCCAATCTAATCTTAAATAGACTAAACCACACAGAAACATTAAGTGCATCAATAGGCACAAAAGCACAGAAAACCCTTGAGGGAAGTAACAATCCAGGTGCCAGAAGTGGCTACACAGATGAAACTTGGATCCTATAGATAACCCATAGAACAAAATAAATCAATATCACAAACCATGCAGATAGTGTAAAAAATAAACAATTATGGCACCATTTTAAAATTATTCTGCTGGAGGTGCGTAATGTACTCACAAAGGGAAGACAGCCTCCTGGGTGCAGTGCAGTGTGGTGACATAGTCTGGGCTGGGGTTGTAAAGCATAGTGTACCAGTCGGACAGCATCTGGACTCTGCAGGACCGGATGGAAAGCTGACCCACGGGATCGTTCACCAGTAGTGTTACGATGGCGGCCGCACTGCACTCCAACAGTGCAGTGATGTGCTGAAAGAGTGCGCTTGAGCTGCAAAGAGGATCATTGCAATCATGAGAAATGTTAACCTCATCAACCATGTACCAGTTTTGCATTGGTGGAAGAAGGCCATAGGTGTGAAACTGGTAGGATGAAATGGAAGGATTTGCACATTGGGTTAGACAGGGACAATTTTAAAGGGCTGTAATTGTACTTTTACCATTCATTTCTGACATAAGACTGTCAGCTGTGATTTGAGGGAATTTTTATCCATATCAAGCCAACTGCCTCAGGAGAAGAGCCCTTCAAATAATGTGTCACCATCCTACCACTTATTGATCTCATGGTACCCATCGAAGACTGATGTAAGTGTGCTCACTAACCTTTTCTTTCCTGAATACCATTCAATGAAGAACCAGTGCAGCACAAGTGGGAGCATTGCCATGAAACCCAGGTACAGCCAGTCATACAACTCTGGCGACTGTGTGCATTTTTCACAAATCTTGTGTATATTGGTCCTTTCACCGCGAGGGCACACCTAGGGCAATGCAAGACAAGATATTTGTGAAGCATCATCAGTTTGCATCCATTTCAGGTTGAATTCAGAATATAAAGATCCTTCTGAGAAAGTAATAGGTACGGCTTTAGTTGCAGGACAGTCAGACAAGCAAATGCCAAGTTACGCAAGTCCATGGCATGAGCACATATGGTACCACCAGGGGCCTTATTTATAAAAAGGTGATGTTGCGTCAGTGTGGGAAAATTGCCCATGAAAGCTTTTGATTCCTTACCATATTGACTGTGTTGAGAGATGTATGCGGGCCTAGAAAATGCATTTGTTTTTGGTATCATATGTGCTAGGACAGATGTGGGCCAAATTTAGATGAGCACCCCCCTAAACCCAACATACGGGGATAAATCAATGAATAACTCCCAATTATCACAGTGTTAGTTCTAAAATGTATAACCGTTATTGTTGCTGCCATCCCAAGGAACAATTTGACACCAAACATGGCTTAAGTGCTTTGAAAATATGAGACCCAGGAGGAATTGAAGCTGTAAAAAGCATAATTTGGCTACATTTTTCATCACAAATTGAAAGTTTAACATTAAAATTAATATAGTTCCCAAAGTGATCCACGCTAAATATTTGGTAAAAAGTAGGTTCAGTATTCCAAGTTCGTTTGCACGAAGTTTCAAGAAATTCTTTCATCGGTAACAATGTAGTAGAACGGCTGCTCATATTTTCAAATCAATTAAGCCACGTTTGGTGTCAAATTGTTCCTTGGGATGGCAGCAACAATAACAGTTATAAATTTTAGAACTAGCACTGTGATAATTGGGAGTTATTCATTGATTTATCCCCATATGTTGGTTTTAGGGGGGTGCTCATCTAAATTTGGCCCACATCTGTCCTAGCACATATGATACAAAAAACAAATGCATTTTCTAGGCCCACATACCATATTGACTGTGTGGTGAGATGTAAGAAATCAAAAGCTTTCATGGGCAATTTCCCCTACTGACGCAACACCACCTTCGCGTGGATTTCATACCTAAATAATATGTACGCACAAAAACGGCGAGGCAGTTTTTATAAATCAGAAATCTGCAAAGAAAGTGACGTAAGTATCTGTTTTGTGCCCAGGCACCATTGATAAATGCACCGTGGCTATTCTTACGTGACCGTAATCCATTGCAGGCAGGCTATTCTTTCATGATTTTTGGTCAGGCATGCGCAGATTGAAATTGTCGGACTTAAATCATTTTCTTACCTTTCTTGTTCTCCCCTAAGAATAGCTAGACACATGTTGATGGTTTGCGTGACTGATGCTCACGTAATGTGGATATGTATGACTATTTTAACGAGAGTTCTCCTATCTGATTAACGGCCTAGTTCCAGATGTTACCACGAGATCGCCCAACCTTGGTAAGCAAGTATACTGAGCAACAAAAGAAACCCAAGTTAAAGACAGACCGGAAAATAAGTTTGCGCGTAATTATTATAGAAAAACAAATTTAATACTAGCGCGTGCACATTTACACTCGTTTCATCAAACTTTTTTGTTTTGCGGTCACTTTGGCTGAGTAATCATAAGAGTACATTAACTAACTAGCTAACTTGCATTTCTTTTGTTGCCCAGTAGAGATGGCAATTTCGACACGCAGATTCGAACTGTTTCGAACACGTTCAAAACTTCCTGGTTTGACGCGGGTTTACGACTCTAATTCAAAACTTTTGTCACGTGACTATTGACGTTTTTCCTGCTCCGCCTGGTAATGATCATGTGTTTTGTTTCACTTCAAAACATTTTAAAAGCTGCAGTGACAGTTTTTGCCACTGGGCTGTGCACTACTGAAATAAATCTGGTTTCGAAACAATTCGGAACATTTCGAAACAGTGGTCGTTTCAGAGGTTTCAAAACTGTTTCAAAGGTTCGAAATTGCTATCTCTATTGCCCAGTATAGAAGCCCCGGGGACGAGATTTCAATTTACCGGTGCCATGGTCACGGGTTTAATCCTCCGGCCCCTAGTACAAGCTCGGCCGCCAAATTGACATGATTGACAAAAATTGCGCCTAGTCCTACAATTTCAATCTGCGCATGCCCGAACGGGAGTCCCGTAAGAATAGCGTGCCTGCAATGGATTACGGTCACGTAAGAATAGCCACGGTCTTAATCTCTGCAAAACACGGCACTCCAGCGACAGTTAAACTTACTAACGTTAACACCCATCACACTAAATTGGCCAACAATGGCAAGCTACCTAGCTTTGAATACTCACCCCACATTCTCCCTCCAGTGAGCCATTTATCAGGGTTTTCCCGCAGTATAAACCCGGACAGGTGGAACTCATTGCTACAGCTGTAACGAAAACAAAGGGTGGTGTACTGAAAAGAGACACAGTTTCTAACCTGTTAATTAATTTATCAGATGTAATTACTGCACACGTTACCACAATGGCAAAATAAGTGGCCCGGTTCTCAGAGGAAGGCATGTTAGCTTTAAGTGTTGCGGCAACAACGCAGCCATATCTTCAGCGGCAAGTCATCCAAAAAAATAGACGTGAATTATACGGACCGCCGGCAAACAATACTACTGGTCTCGTATTAAGTTTAAATGATTTCTCCGGTGGAGTAGCTAACGTTAGCAGCTTCGCGAACCAGAAAGTTGGGCCAACGGCTAAAAAATTCTGACTGGCTAGAAACTGTACCAAATAAGTTATCTACCACCCATCTACCTGGCTTTATTGACTCGCTTGTTTGCAAATGACGGCATAAATTCGGCAACAGGTTTTTACACATAGCCACATATAAATTTAGTAAACGTACCCATAATAAAACCAGGCCATTAAAGACTGACTTCTTTTAGCAACAACACTCCATGGATCGACAGTATTTTCCAACCAGCTAACTAGCAAGCTACATTGCTAAAATCAACTGAACTGACACCGGAAGTTCTTTCTTCTTCTTTTGACTTAAATATTTGTATTTATTTTTGTGTATTACCGCCATCTAGTGAGTATAGTATGTAATGATCAAATTCTTGACAAGAGCAAGACTTGTGATGTAGTAGAGGACGTCCAAACTCAGCTTTCTTCGCAATGGTGTAGCCATTGGAATTATACACAGATGGATCAAAGGATCCAGATAGTGGAAGAGTAGCAGCTGGTGTTTTTATTCCAGAGGAGGAAATTAGAGAGGGCCTCCGGATTCCTGACTTTATGTCAAGTTTTACAGCAGATGTTTTGGCAATCCTTTGGGCACATAGGTGGGTGGAGAATAAAAGACCAAGTCAGCCAGTTATTTGTACCAATTCGTTGTCAGCTCTATTAACAATCAGAGAGATGAAGTCCAATTCAAGACCTGATTTGCTTGCAGAAATATGTCTATTGCTGTATAATATTCATAGGGCAGGCTGTGAAGTGGGTTTTATTTGGGTTCCAGCTCATGTGGGCATAGAGGGCAATGAGATGGCAGATACACTAACAAGAGATGCTCTGCAGAGGGATAATGTAGATATTGATTTGATGTATGGAGTTCCAGATTATATGGAGGTTATTAATAGGAAGATAAAAGAAAAGTGGCAAAAATCATGGGACAATGAGGGGAAAGGAAGATTTTATTTTGCGCATCAGGGAACTGTAGCGAGAGAAGCAGGTCCAGTATGTGATAAAAGAAAATATGCGGTAATTATAACGAGGCTGAGACTTGGGCACTGTTAGTTAAGGAGTGGGCTGGCTCTAATCAGCAAACACCCTGATGGGAAATGTGAGTGTGGTTCTACTGAGAGTGTGCAGCATGTTCTTCTGCAATGCGAAATTCATTCCCACCATAGGAGGGAATTGTTCAGAGACTTAGGTGCAGCGGGAGTTTCTGTCTTCAGTGTGCGTAGCTTACTGAATCTGGACAGTTATGATAAAATAAAAAGGTTGTTGGTGTATCTACATCGAACTGGTCTCCATGAAAGAATTTAATTATGAGTACGTAATTACGATCTAGAACTGAACAACAGATGGCAGCAATGTGACTTTGTTGCACTTAGTGTACCCAACCCGAAGAAGAAGAAGAAGAAGAAGTATGTAATGATTACATGTTTTTTAAAAATCCGGAATGCATTCGAACGGTCTTTTCTGCTCAGGAAAGTTCCTGTCTCTTAGAAAATGAACTGGAATTATTTACGTGACAGCCATTATAAGCATGTTCAAATTCTCTAAATGTAAAGGAAAGGTGCTTCAGTGCTTCCAAACTTATCACGTTTGGCATAGGGCACAGAGAACCATCCTTTAAGAAAAGAAAATATAACGTCGTCCCACAATACCATGCAGCAGCAATATTTAAAGCGACTGCCATCCGTCCAGCCAATCAGAAAAACAAACAAACATGACGGGCAGGAGATGCATGATCACTTTGTCTCGTAAGTGCATTTTGATTCTCTTGTTAGCATGGTTGTCTTCCTAAGCCCTTATGAATTCCGCCTTACACCTTTTCTTTACCTCATGACGTTTTCCATCGAGGTTAAAGAAAAATGATTAAGAATTTGATGATAGAATGTGATTTTTTTTTGACGATTTGAACACAGCCTCATTAGCGCTGTTGTCTTCTCCTCTAACCCTCTGGCCAATATTTCCGGGATTTCATCTCCCTTCACGTCCAAAATTCCTAAAATTTCTCTAACAGCGTCCACCAAGGTAGTAATCCTCCCTGACATTCTCTCTGTATCACTTGCACAGTTAATTATCATAGCAATGAATGATAAGACTCTCCTGTTCCTATAAATTACTTTATCACCACTTTCTTGTATTTTTTCCAACTCCTCCTGCCCTATCAAGTTCTACCTGAACCATTCCCATTTCTGCCCTTACCGTTTTGGATGCTTCTGTACATAATACTTTACCTTGTGCTCCTCTGGCGCTTTTCCTTCTCTCATGCTGGACTGCCCCCACTTCTTGATTTTGCCCACCATAAAAAAAAACATGTAGTTAGTTCTTTAGTTAGTTCACATTCCTGTTCATTACACGCAATTTTCCCACACTGTCTGCTCCTGTACACCCTTATGATCCAGACAAGAACCAAACATAGACATAGGGTACAATCCAACGATGGTTGTTTATTGATAAGAATACAGTAATGGGACAGGTAAGGCTGAAGCCCAAAGTAGTAAGAGGCAGTCCTGCTTGGTGGTTGTTCACCGGGGAGAGTAGGGGGGCTCTCCGTGCCCAGCTAGTGGCCGTCCCGGGGCAGAGGCCAGATGGTGAATTCCGCTCTCTGAAGCAAGACTGCTTGACAGCAAAACTGATGAGCTTACCAGGATCATGGTCCCAATCCTGGAGACAACGAACGCTTGGGAGGTGTTCCTGATATAAATTAGGCAAGAGGAACAGAATGGAGCAGATGATTAACAGAAATGCAGTCCCAATCATGGAGACCAGTTTTAAGGCTAGGGTGCTTGTTCCTATTTATAAGACGACAAAGAGTAATTTTGTTTTTTTTTTTATCATAAACTAGCAAAAAATAAAAGAGCGAAGAGCTTTGCTCATTACAAGAAGATAAACCAATTGGCAGGCTTTAAAGGGCATAACATTCTCATTCTGATTCGTCATGTATTCACGTTACCTGACCAAGTGTCAGTATATGACAGAAAAGGAGGCTTTTGGCGTCCTAATTTGAGGTTTAGGGTTAGGGTTTGGGTTAGGGAGTGGGGTTTATTTTGACACTGCCGTCAAATAAGGAATCCAACTGCATCCTTTTTCGTTCTATATCAACGCATGGACTAATAGCATCACGATATGAGGAATCGAGATGAGAATTGGCTCCAGAAGGACAAAGCGTAAAAATCCAGCAACACAGCAAGACAAAACAGAAGCTTACTGTATATACATGGACTGCACACACAAGGAGCAGGGCCCATGATGGGTTACACCTGGGCGTGGGGAAAAAGACAAGACAAGACAACAAATGGATTAAAGGAGACAACACCGCAAAACACATGCAGGTTGCTGGAAAAGGGGAGGAAACAATTAAGAGGACAAAAGGGTCGTGAAACCTTTTTCTGAAAACTGCTGCCACATGCCCACATGCAAAAAAAAAAACTGCAGTTTCTGAATCTGTATTCATTTTAGAGCAACGATATTAGTTTAGAAGTTTTTTGAGGAGTTTCAAGAAGCAGCGAGTCACACTGAATGCCTCTGATTTGCATACAGTAGCCTGGAGCTCTACTTTAAGGAAATTTGAAGCAGCCAACATGATGCCCTGTCCCTTCAAATGTGAAGCGATGCCACCAAAATGCATTGCACAATGTTTACATAAAAAATAGCGGGAAGCATGGAAATGACATACCCTGTGGATACGTGCTATAATGGTGGCCTGTTTCAGTTTCAGTGACCGTGTCATAGGCAATTAATATTTTCCTGACAAAAAAGTTTATAGCCTCAACCCTTGCGAGATAAAATATAAATTGTCATCATGCGCACATGTAGTGAGGCGACGGGAATGTTCAATGCTATTCAGAGACAGGTAAACAATTGATTACCCACTAATTCAGGGTTTGAATGTCAATGAAATATATAGAAAATAATAAAAAGCTACATTTGCACATGGAAGTACGCATGTATTGATACGGTGAGTGCAGGTGGGGGAATGGGGCTTTTATTAAATTTGTCTTACAGTCATCTGTAATAGGGCAGAAGATGAGTGCCCACCATGCTGAATAAACTGCTAATACATAAATAGTATCAGTAAATTGGTTGGTGAAAACCCATCGAATACATGGGATGATAACTTGCTTCTATTGTTAAAATGAACTTACCTATTAAGTAATGTTATGTACTGTGCCTTGAAAAGTATTTGCCCCCTTCCTGATTTCTTATTTTTTTGCGTATTTGTCACACGTAAATGTCTCAGATCATCAAACAAATTTTAATATTAGACAAAGATAACCCGAGTAAATACAAAGTGAAGTTTTTAAATGATGATTTAATTTATTAAGGGGAAAATGCTATCCAAACCTACCTGGCCCAGTGTGAAAAAGTAATTGCCCCCTAAACCTATTAACTGGTTGTGCCACCCTCGGCAACAACAACAGCAATCAAACATTTGCGATAACTGGCAATGAGTCTTTCACATCCCTGTGGAAGAATTTTGGCCCTCTCTTCTTTGCAGAATTGTTTTAATTCAGCCACATTGGAGGGTTTTCAAGCATAAACGGCCTGTTTAAAGTCATGCCTCAGTATCTCAATCAGATTTAAGTCCGGACTTTGACTAGGCCACTCCAAAATCTTCATTTTGTTTTTTTTTTTAAGCCATTCAGAGGTGGACTCGGTGGTGTGTTTCTGATCATTGTCCTGCTGCGGAACCCGAGTGCGCTTGGGCTTTAGGTCACGAACTGATGGTTGGACATTCTCCTTCAGGATTTTCCGGTAGAGAGCAGAATTCATCGTTCCATCAATTATGGCAAGTCGCCCAGGTCCTGAAGCAGCAAAGCAGCCCTAAACCATCACACTACCACCACGTTTGACTTTTGGTATGAAGTTCTTTTTATGAAATGTTGTGATAGTTTTACGCCAGATGTAACGGGACTCACACCTTCCAAAAAGTTAAACTTTTGTCTCGTCAGTCCACAGAATATTTTCCCAAAAGTCTTGGGGATCATCAAGATGTATTTTGCCAAATGTGAGACGAGCCTTTGTGTTCGTTTTGGTCAGCAGTGGTTTCCTCCTTGGAACTCTCCCATGGATGCCATTTTCGTCCAGTCTCTTTCTTATTGTTCAATCATGAACACTGACTTTAACTGAGGCAAGTAACGCCTGCAGTTCTTTAAATGTTGTTCTGGGTTCTTTTGTGACCTCCTGGATGAGTCGTCAATGTGCTCTTGGAGTAATTTTGGTTGGCCGGCCACTCCTGGGAAGGTTCACCACTGCTCCAAGTTTTCTCCATTTGTTGATAATAGCTCTCACTGTGATTCGCCTGAGTCCAAAAGCCTTAGAAATGGCTTTGCAACTCTTTCCAGACAGGTAGATGTCAATTTCTTTGTTTCTCATCTGTTCTTGAATTTCTTTACTTTGCGGCATGTGTTGCTTTTTGAGACCTTTTAGCCTACTTCACTTTGTCAAACTGGTTCTATTGAAGTGATTTCTTGATTCAACAGGTCTGGCAGTAATCAGGCCTGGGTGTGGCTAGTGAAATTGGACTCAAAAAATGTGGTTGATCAGTTAATTCATGATTTGAGAATGGGGGGAAATTCTTTTTCATATCAGGCCAAGTAGGTTTGGATAGCTCTTTCCCCTTAATAAATGAAATCATCATTTAAAAACTGCATTTTGTATTTACTCGGGTTATCTTTGTTTTATATTAAAATTAGTTTGATGATCTGAAACATTTAAGTTTCACAAATATGCAAAAAATAAGAAATCAGGAAGGGGGAAAATACTTTTTCACGGCACTGTATTTAGCCTATTTATTCATTTTACTAATAAGAGCAACAACAGCATGACGCCCGCATCGCCGCATATGGTTTATTAGTCACTTTGACAGCTGCACTCGTTCCTGCATGTTGTTCGCTGGTTTCAAATCTGCGTACACCTGGTCAGACCCATAGACATAATATGATTATGTCTATGGTCAGACCTGGCGTGAGATTTTTGCGGACCGCTCGCTCTCGTTCAGATTGATAAATGCCGATCCTTGCGGCAGATTTAGCGTACACCCATTTTTTTTTTTTTTTTTTTTTTTTGGTGTACGCACGTTTGACAAATGAGGGCCAATGACATTAACCTACCGGAACAAGTAGGTACTGGTGGGCGACATGAGTTATCGCTGATTGGACGAGTGTGCTCCCTTGTATGTGAAGAGAGAGAGAGAGAGAGAGAGAGAGAGAGAGATCCTTGCAGCTCGTTCAAAATGGCATATGCCTCACCTCAGGTGGTGAAGAATAGTTCGCCGTCTGTGCAGCCCAGTCTCTTGTAAATGCGTCTTCAGCGTGCGCAAACTAATTGAAATTTCGTGATTAGTCCTGAGCATATCCAGTATCACCTCATATGTACCGAGGCGGATTTGGGGGGGGGGGTTGTTGTAAAAAAAAATGAGTGGCGTCCTAACGCACTTTGTGATGGTCAGAGGGGTGTAATGTAGCCTACTTAAGTAGGATTTTTTTTTTTGAGGATTTGTACTTTACTTGAGTTTTGACTTTTACTTTTACCCTACTGCATTTAAATGATAAAAAGTATACTTTCACTTCGTTACGTTGACACTGGCCACTTCGTTACTCGTTACAAATTAAAATATGAATGTAATTCATCATAAGGATTATCAGGATTTGGCGCGTTCGAGAACAACGGTGCTCGGCGGGGTATCTTTGCACAGATGTTGATGCCAGCGGACATGAAGCTGCAAATTTATGCACGCAGTTACAATATTCTATCACTAGATGGCACGCCAGGATCAGTAATTGAATATTCTCAAGCAAGCCAAGCTGAAACACGGTTTTATGGATGAGTTCACTCCTAATTTAAATGCAGGATTTCTACTTTTTTTTTTTTTTTTAATTAAATTTGGCATCTCCAATCCCACCCGAATCTGGAATGCCCAATTAGTGAACTGTGTACAAAGCTTGCTCGCATGCGACCCCTTGCTGCCAACTCAGGAGAGCGAAGACAGTTCACGGCTCTCCTCCGAAGCACGTGCCTGTCAGCCACTGCTTCTTATACACTCATTGGTTGAATCTTCGCAAGTACAGAACGAGGGCGGAGGATACCCGGACATGAACAGACTTAGAATCTTCCTGACGAGCGCCCGTCTGGCCAACAGGAGGCGCTTGAGCAACGAACAAAGCTATTTATTTATTTTCCTTTCCCGGCAGTCCATTCCCAATTTGAAACCCTGTAGCGCGATGGCCAATTGTGCGCTACTCTGGAAAAGCTGCCGACCACTGCTGGTTGGTACGACTGGGGCTCGAACCCGCGACGTGATAGTCACTTCTGCACTGCAACGCAGTGCCTTAACTGAGTGAGCTATCCGGCAGCTCAATTTCTACTTTTATGAAAGCATTTACATTGTGATATTGACACTTGTAGTTAAGTTAATCCTCTGAGTACATGTACTTCGTTACTATACACCTCTGACCATCACAAAGTGCGTTAGGACGCCACTCATTTTTTTTTGGACTAAGCCCTGTGTGTAATGTGCGAAAAAGGCTGACTTGGAAAAGTTAGTATGCAGAAATAAGGGGGGGCGCGCCCCCCCTAAATCCGCCTCTGATGTTACATATGAGGTGATACTGGATATGCTCAGGACTAATCACGAAATTTCAATTAGTTTGCACACGCTGAAGACGCATTTACAAGAGACTGGGCTGCACAGACGGTGTAACTATTCTTCACCACCAGAGGTGAGGCATGCCATTTTGACCAAGCTGCAAGGACCTCCCTCTCTCTCTTCACACACAAGGGAGCACACTCGTCCAATCAGCGATGACTCATGTCGCCGACCAGTACCTACCTGTTCCGGTAGGTTAATCTCATTGCTGCAGGGTGAAGTTGCCTTCAGACGTCGACTTCCAGGCTGCTCAGCCTGTCAGGCTGCGTAAACGCCGCCCCCAAGTACAATCAATCAGATCGTGAGCTAGAGTACAACCTATCCGCTCACAAGGCAGCCAATTCAATCCGGAAGCCTTTACTCGGTAAGTGGGCTTAAGAACATTAATATTGTTAAAAACTAATGCATTTCAGGGCCGGATCAAATGAGTTGTGAGGGGGGGTTTCCTGGTGGGGGTCCAGGGGACCACAAAGGCACCTGGTGGGATCAAGGGGCAGCGCCCGTGCGGGGGCTCAGGGGTCGAAGCCCCCGAAAAATCCAGCATTTTAGCTATTTCTGAGGCAAAAATCGAGCCATTTCCAGGCATTCTACATCCAATTTCAACCAAAATAGATCATGTTAAAATGTCTCTAATAACCAACAGGAATACCTTTTAAACCAAGTGTCCATTCAGCTTAACAGTAAATCTACACCAAGATCATATGTCTTCACCCATGCAACTGAGAAAATATCCTAAATGTAAAAGCCTCATCAAAAATCAACAACAAAATTTCGAACCTTGAGTTCAAAGAGAGTATGATTTTTATTAGATCATGCAAGAAAATGTGCACTGACCTGTCTTTCAGCACAGAAATATAGCAAAGGTTTATTATGTCTTCATTGCGGTTTTTTCCTTTGCATGGTTCTTGCGGACTTGCAACTTGAATTTGAAAACGACTCGTAGGCTATGTTGTTTTTCTGGTGAAAAAGCGTGTGGTCGGAAGTGGTGAAACGAAGGGAAGTAACTTTCAAGGTGTAGTGTATGGACCTACTTTCTTAGCGCAGCTATACCCCTGTGTTCTATAGCATATCTGCTATGTGGTTGCATACGCGCATTGACACACATGCGCTCACGCTCTATCTCCTGAAGTAAAGTGTTGAACCGCAACCTCTTCGAGTTCGCTCGTAATTTCATTTCTGTCATCACAAATGCAACACAAGGCTGGCGTAGCACCAGTGATTTCCCCTGCGTAGGTGCCCCCCGTTGACTCAGCTGTAAGACTGCATCTACTATCGCGTATGGATAACTTTTTTTTTTTTTTCTCGTGCGGCTGGGTAGTCCTGTGAGGATTTTTTTTTTTTGCTTATTTTGAAGGTACATGCTCAGGGCAGGGGAGGGGTTTCCGGAACCCAGGAAACCCCCCAGATCCGGCCCTGCATTTAATCGCGAGTTTTCTCATTAAAGAAACTGATTCGGGAGATAACGTTAGATGTTTCGGCTATTTTGATTATATTAACCAATGCAAACAAGTGCTTTTTTTTTTTTTGTCTTAAAGTGAACTTATAGACCTAACCTTAGCTAAACAGGTCATACTTGTTAACTTAAACACTTCTACAATATAACTTTAAGTATAACTCTGTTTGAAACATGAAATTGGCCTACTTGTGAGATTTTGTTCAATAAGCTGTCTAGTTGAGCTTCTTAAAAACTTCAACTGCAAGTTGCTGTAACGCTAACTGCCTTCAAGGCTGATTGTAGAGACTAGTGCCTTGCAGGCTGGTTAGAAGGCTAATGTTGATTTGATATTGTATAATCTTCAATAGTATTGCCTCAGATGCCTTCAAGGCTGATTGTAGAGCACTAGTGCCTTCAAGGCTGATTGTAGAGACTAGTGCCTTGCAGGCTGGTTAGAAGGATAAGTTGATTTCATATTGTATAATCTTTGATAATATTCAGTCAGATGCCTTCAAGGCTGATTGTACAGACTAGTGCCTTCCAGCCTGACAGCAGAGACTTGTGCCTTGCAGGCTGGTTAGAAGGCTAATGTTGATTTGATATTGTATAATCTTCAATAGTATTGCGTCAGATGCCTTCAAGGCTGATTGTAGAGCACTAGTGCCTTCAAGGCTGATTGTAGAGACTAGTGCCTTGCAGGCTGGTTAGAAGGCTAATGTTGATTTCATATTGTATAATCTTTGATAATATTCAGTCAGATGCCTTCAAGGCTGATTGTAGAGACTAGTGCCTTCCAGCCTGACAGTAGAGAGTAGTGCCTTGCAAGCTGGTTGGTAGGCTGATGATTTCATATATATATATTTTTTAGGGTTGCACATCTCTCTGTGATAAACGATTCGATACGCATCTAGATTCACAGGTTACGATACGATTATAAAACAATATACTTTTATTACAGACCGATTCGATACGAATCGATACAGTGTAAGAACGATACGATTTGATTCTACGGTTAATATTTGTTGTAGCCTGGAATCCATACTTATCAAGTGCTGGTCGCTCCCCAACGGTCACTGACTGATCAGTCTGGCCTCAGTCGATAGCCAGCATTTAGCCCTTATGTCACTGATGAAGTGAATAAATTAATATTCATGTTTTCTGCTCTTGGCGAGAACCACCAATCGAATATGAGTTAGCTGGCCAGCAACGGCATTCGTGAATGTTATTTGACATGAGCTTAAAAATTAGATTGTGGCTTGCTTTATGTTTACTCTTGGAGTGGTTGTTAGGTTTTGAACAGGATCATGTTTGGCCATATCTGCATTTTGTTTATTTCAGTGGGATTCCTAGTTATAATAACACCGTGGCTATTCTTACGTGACCATAATCCATTGCAGGCAGGCTATTCTCACGCGACTCCCATTCGGGCATGCGCAGATTGAAATTTTATGATTTAGTGCAATTTTTGTCAATTTGGCGGCCGAGCTTGTACAAACGGCCGAAGTGTTAAACCTGTAACCATGGCACCGGTAAATTGAAATCTCGTCCCCGGGGCTTCTATACTGAGCAACAAAAGAAACGCGAGTTAGCTACTTAGTTAATGTACTCGTATGATTATTCAGTCAAAGTGACCGCAAAACAAAGAAATGTTTGATGAAACGAGCGTAAATGTGCATGTGCTAGTAATGAATTTGATTTTCTATAATAATTATGCACAAACTTATTTTCCAGTCTGTCTTTAACTAACTTGCATTTCTTTTGTTGCTCAGTAGGCTATACTTGCTTCACCAAGGTTGGGCAATCTTGTGGTAGCATCTGGAACTAGACCTTTAATCAGATAGGAGAACTCCCCTAAAAATAGTCATACATATTTACATTACGTGAGCATCAGTCACGCAAACCATCAAAATATGATGATCCCCAAGACTTTTGAGAAAATATTCTGTGGACTGACGAGACAAAAGTTGAACTTTTTGAAAGGTGTGCATCCCGTTACATCAGGCATAAAATTAACACAGCATTTCATAAAAAGAACATCATACCAAAAGTCAAACATGGTGGTGGTAGTGTTATGGTTTGGGGCTGCTTTGCTGCTTCAGGACCTGGACAACTTGTCAATTGATGGAACTATGAATTCTGCTCTCTACTGGAAAATCCTGAAGGAGAATGTCCAACCCTCAGTTCGTGAGCTCAAGCTCAAGCGGACTTGGGTTATGCAGCAGGACAATGATCCGAAACACACCAGCAAGTCCACCTCTGAATGGCTTAAAAAATAGAAAATGAAGGTTTTGGAGTGGCCTAGTCAAAGTCCGGACTTAAATCCACTCGAGATGCAGTTGCATGACCTCAAACAGGCCGTTCGGGCTCAAAAAACCTCCAATGTAGCTGAATTAAAACAACTCTGCAAAGAAGGGTGGGCTAAAATTCTTCCACAGCGATGTGAAAGACTCATTGCTAGTTACCGCAAATGTTTGATTGCAGTTGTTGTTGCCGAGGGCAGCACAACCAGTTGTTAAGATTTAGGGGGCAATTACTTTTTCACATAGGGCAGGTAGGTTTGGATAGCTTTTTCCCCTTAATAAATAAAATCATCATTTAAAAACTGCATTTTGTATTTACTCGGGTTGTCTTTGTCTAATATTAAAATTTGTTTGATGATCTGAAACATTTAAGTGTGACAAATATGCAAAAAAAAAAAAAAATCAGGAAGGGGGCAAACACTTTTTCACGGCACTGTTGATAAATGAATAACTAAATAAATAAATAAGAAAGAATCCTGTGTTAAGAAATTAATTAAACTTATATTTTGAGACAATCTGCTTGTCAGGCCAGACGGCTGACAATTACAATCAATTTGATTAAGCGCAATGCACAGCTTGGCAGATATGCAGTGCGGTATGTCAGATGCTCATACTGAACAACAAAAGAAACGCAAGTTAATTAAAGGTAGAGTGGAAAATAAGTTTGCGCGTAATTATTTTAGAAAATCAAATTTATTACTAGCGCGTGCGCATTTACACTCGTTTCATCAAACATTTCTTTATTTTGCGGTCACTTTGACTGAGTGCATTAACTAAGAGTGCATTAACTAACTAGCCAACTTGCGTTTCTTTTGTTGCTCAGCTTACGGACACTTTGACCGTGATCACATTTTGACAATGGCAGATCTTCTATTGTTAGAGGAATAAGCTTCTGTCCAATGTGAGAGGAACTTTCGGCACAGAGAAGATCTCCGGGAAAGTGACGAGTGGGTGCTCGTTTTGTGTGGCACCCAATAAAATGTCATGGAGTAATACCCTCATGCAGCTCCGATCGAGGCGGTGGGGACTCATCCGTGTCCCCCAACCTCGTATTCCCACAATGGAGTAGGAGCCCTGCTGCCACGCGCTCCTCGAATGGCGACAGCTGGAGGTTCGAGTCTGGTTGGCCTCCACCGGTCCGTGCGCTGCTGCGCCTGAGCGCGATCTTAAAATCAGACCACTTTTTTTTTGTTTTTTACCTACATGTAAAGCATTTGGATTGTCAATTATGTAGGCTACATAACATGAAATATCATGGATCTATAATTGAATTTATTAAGGCCGATGTTATTCACACTTATACGTGTGGCCAATGCTGATTTTTTTTTCTTGGCCACACTTATAAGTGTGCCAGTTGATGACCATTCCAGCGCCGCTTAGAAAGTACCGCTTAAAGTAAGTTTGGCCATGAAAATTTTTTTAGCTTTGGACACACTTGAAATAAGTGTGGGCAATGGAGAAATGTGTATCTTGGCCGCAGTGCATCTAACGCGAATTTCGATCAATTTTTGTGCTTGGACGCACTTAAATAAGTGCGAATAGTCACTTCGATTTATTAATGAATTAAATCAAACCTCTGCTGCGCTCCGGTTTTCCACCCCAATGGTGTTTACCGCAGCAGCAATAGTTTTCCAAACTGCAGCCTTCTGAGCTCCCTTTATGCCACTTTTAAGGCTTCCAAATATTTTTTTTTTCTCCACCTCGGACGTGATAATTTATATTTCCCCCTCAGTGAAGTTCTTTCTTCTTTGCCGTCTTTCGAGAATCTGTGTCGTGAAGTGGGCAGGACTATGCTTCTCGGAGCATTACAGTTTTTCACTATTGCTAAAACACATTCCACGAAACATTGCTCCGTTTTCCCAAAACTATTAACACAAAACACTTTTCTCAAGCTACATACACAAAACCTCACATTCTCTTTCCAAAACCAAAGTTTCTCATCAAAACAGTTGCTCATGTGCTCAAAACCAAACTTTGACACCAAAATCACTCTCAAAGCCTACAAAAAAGTAAACACTACAAAGCATCATTACATACTACAATAAAAAAACTGAAAACACAATATTCAGGGTGTGAGAATGTTCTTTTTACAGTTTTTCACAACGCCGAGACACATTTTTAGAAATGTTCTAAAATGTTCTCAAAATATATTACTGTAGAGTACTGGGCATTCATAGATTTGTGTGTTTCATAGAAACAATATGTAAATTAAGAAAATGAAGAAAATACAGCTAGGTAAGGTTTGGATGTACTCTTTGTCCTGCTTCGGTCATTGATATGCCGTGGACAATGACATGGTCAATGACTGTAGCTCTCATTTCATCCGTAATGACGGTGCGTGATCGTCTTGCTCTCCCTCCTTGCCCCCCTCCTCTCCCTCCTCGCCCCCCTCCTCTCCCTCCTCTGACACAAACTCCTCTGCCTCTGCCTCCGTCCATCGTTGCTGTTTGGAACCTTCAGCAAACGGTGCATTCTGCACTGGCCTATATGTGTGGTCACATCATTTGCAACAAGTGTCTTCAATTTTGAGTCGTGTTTAATCAATGACACCAAGTGTGTTCATTGTGTTCAAGTTTTGCTGACTGTGGCTAGCATTTTACATCACACGAGGTTCAATGCGCAAAATGTGTTTAGTGATTGAGAATTTGAGCAGAGGTTTCTGCAACATGTGTTTTAGCAAGACAAAATGTGTTTAGAGTAATGTGAAAAGGGGGGTTGAGTTTTGTGAATTGTGTCTTAACATGTGAGATGTGTTCATAGTTTTGGCAAATTGGAGCTAGGTTTATTAAATTTGTTTAGGGAACTGGTCATTTGGTTTAGAGAGTTGGGTTTTGTGTTTTAGCAATAGTGAAAAACTAATTTATAGGAGCGTGTCATGTAAATTACGATGGTTTCCGCCGCCAGATTTATCAACGCCACGCCAGTTTTACACCGAAATCAGCAACGTACACACTTTTAGTAAATCAGATGTGACACCTGGAGAACGCTGATATTTACACCAGAATTTACACCAGATCCTACGCAAGTTTGATAAATAAGGGCCATTGTGTATAGTTATTTGCGGTCGTGTTTTTTAATTTGCGGTTGTGTTTAGTTATTTGCTGTTGTGTTTTTTAATTTGCTGTTGCGTTTAGTTATTTGCTGTTGTGTTTTTTAATTTGCTGTTGTGTTTAGTTATTTGCGGTTGTGGTTTGCTCTTCAGGCCACCATAGTTTCTGCTCTTTGTATGTATTCCACTGGACGTGAGGTGAGCTGAACTTTTCAGCAAGCAACAGTATTGGAGAAGGGTATTATCGTAGGGAAACATATATGACATCACTCATGAAACATTTTCTGGACTTCTGGATAGTGTTATTCATGAGATGCTGTTATCATAAAGCATTACACATAATGAGATACATGGCCCTGGTTTAACACAGTAGTTTTGGTGAAACTGGAACCTGTTGTTCTCAAATGCATTAATCGTACATCTATCTTTTATCCTATTCATATTAATGTATGACAGTATTTTACACCCTGATATACACAGATATTGTGAGCACAACCACGCATAGCAATGTGATTTGTTGCATAATTGATTTTTTTCCTTTTTTTTCGCAATAAACGTATCCATTTATTACATGTTTAGTGGCAATACAGCTTTTTCTGAAGGCTGTATTGTGCCATACTCTTATCAGAGCACTCCAAAGATCACACACCGTTCAATCACACCTGTGGGCAATTTAGTTTCCAGCTAGCCTGATGTGCATATTTTTGGACTTTCAGAGGAAACCAGAGTTAATGGAGGAAACCCACACAACAAGGGGAGATCATGCTAACTCCATGCAAAAAGGCCCCAGGCCAGATTCAATCACACAGCCATCTTGCTGCGTGGCAACTGCGCTACCCACTGCACCAACCTTTTTGGCAATAAAAGTGCACTTCAATGTATAATGATATGATAATGATATGTTTAATGTAGTAGAGGATGGATGCAGTTCCTATGAAATCCTGTTCAGACTCTTTGTGAAAAGTAGCTTGAATTAGCACAGCAGCAAATAAAGTATTTGGCCAAAGTCTTGCCATAGTGGGGAGGGTTTCGCTCATCAGGGTTGTACTCAGCTTGCAGAAGTACCTCACTGACCAGTTAATTGGCAGTATGCCAGCACCTGGAAAGGATAAAAGCAGTAGTATAGTTCTTGTAACATTTTTGACAGCATCTAATAAGGTGTCACAACACTCATGTGAATTCCTATGTTCCTCATACCAGCCAGCAACCTGTGTATCTTTTAAATGCATTGTCTTCTTTACTTGATTTAGTCTTGTGTGCCTCCCTCGCCTGGTGTTAGGCATTTGTGTTCCCCACTCCAGTTAATCTCTGTTGCATTTAGAAACCTTACTTTGAGTCTGTAAAGTTACTGGATTGTCACTTGCTATATGCCCCTATGACAGTGGTTCTCAAACTCAGTCCTGGCGCCCAACTGTGTATGCTGGTTTTTGTTCCAACCAGAATCGCAATCGGAGAATTTTAAAAAGCTGTTAATTTGTCTTAATTAGCTGCATTCCATGTTCAGAGCAGTTATGCACCATCTTAAGGGGTCTTCAGGACAAATATTTCCAATTTTTTTGAAAATTTCAATATTTTTGATTTTCACATAAAATAAATAAAATAAATAAAGGAATGCAGTAAGATGCCAGTAAACACCAAGAATCTATGTTTTTCCTCTGCCTCAATTGTTACTTGTGACTTTAAATGCAAATTACCAAAAAATCACAATTTTGACTGATTTTTTTTACCTTGTGGCATTCATAAATCATTAATATTCATCTGATTGACTTGAAATTTGGACTGAAGTTGTATCCGTTGGAGATCTATGAAATGACATAGGATTTTCTAGATAGGTGCATCCCTAGGGGGTTAATTTTGAAAATGAAGCAAGTTGATGATAGCGATTTTTGTTATGGTTATATAACAGAGCTCATTGAATATTCATAAATGTTCCAAACAAAAAATCCTATGTCATTTCATAGAACTATCTTAAACCTTTCATATGAGACTAATTTGAGTAAAATCTGACCATTGGTTATTGAAATATCAGTTCCACAAAATATTCCCAGATTTTGTCATTAAAGTGCCGTTTTCCATGGTAAGCATGTACATTTTTATCAAAATACTATGTTTTATGAGGTTAAAATCATGCTGAGTATGTTTATTTCTTAGTTTTTACATTATTATGGTTATTTCTACACTTTACCCTGAAGATCCCTTTGGCCATATCCATTGTGCCATGAAGAATAAAAACCCTTGGAACATATTGTGCTTATTTTTCTATATTGTGAGGATTTTCAGGTAAAAACATTTTTAAACGGATCAAATTAGGCTCTGAGAAAATCAGTCAGCTCCAAATTTGGTTGCTGAACACAGGTGTTTTGAGTTCTTTCAAGATACTTTGCCTGAACTTAATAAAATAAACATGAAACAAAACAGGTGTGACTCTTTTGTTTGCCAAATAAATTTTTGTGACCATGTGTCAACAGTTTCACCAATGAGAAACCTATTGATTGTTTACGTTGATTAAATGTTTGGTTAACTTGTTTCCCCTGTTATACTACTCTCTAACATATCTCAATGTAGATATGAAATTGTATTCTTCATGGCATGTATAGATATGTGAAATGTGCCTTTAGAGGCTAAATGACTGCTCTGAACATACATGAACTGAATTAAAACAAATCAACAGCATGTTAAAATCCTAAGATTGCAATTGTGGTTGGAACAAAAACCAGCATACACAGTAGGGCGCCAGGACTGAGTTTGAAAACCACAGCCCTCAGAAACCATTCCGTAGTTGTGATGGGTGGTGATAGGATGCCAGGTGCCGCGACCAGTGAGAGAAAACAAAGAGCAGCTCAGCAAAGAGACAAACACAAAAGAGGTACACTCCTCTGGTAAAAGCTCGCGCTTCCAAGGACGAATAAATGTCCGCAACACAGAAGCAGTGCGAGAGAAAAAAAACAACAAGAGAGAAGAGAGGAAATTTCTAAAAGAAGCAGTTCCTAACAATAAATAGAATATAACAAATCACTAGGAAATAAGACTAGAGATTTTCTCCGGCCGAAGTGCTAGAAACAATCAGACACTCTAGCGATAGGCGTGGCGAACCCCCGGCCATATGTATAGAGTCCGGAAAACTCCGCCCCAGCTCAATCAGCCAGCTGGGCCAGGAATTCGATGGAAAAGAAACTCGATATCATCCCGGACGATAGAACAAAGAAAGGTCCAACAAACGCACGCCTAAACCATGACAGGACCCCCCCCTCTGAGGGATGGCACCAGAAGTTCCCAGAGAACCTCGTGCACGGAACTCAGAGATGAGGCTGGGATCGAGGATATCCCGAGAAGGGACCCAGCACCGCTCCTCAGGCCCATATCTCTCCCAGTCCACTAAAAATTGAGCTCCGCGACCTACACGCCTCTCGGCCAAAATGTGACGCACGGTATAAACTGGGCCCCCCTCAATTATCCGTGGCGGCGGCGGAGGCTTGTCAACCGGAGCCAGGACGCTAGTGCTCACCGGTTTTAGCCTTGAGACATGAAATGAGGAGTGGATACGCAAGGACCTGGGGAGTTTTAACCTGACAGTAACAGGGTTGATCCTCCGCACTATTTTAAAAGGCCAATGAAACGAGGAGCCAACTTTCATGACTCCACCTTTAAGGGAAGGTCCCGAGTAGAGCCAAACCCTTGGCCAACCCGATAAGATGGGGCCAACTGGCGCCTTCTATCGACAGCGATCTTCTGTCACTGGCTTGATCGCAACAAAGAGGACCAAACCCTGGCCCAGACAGAGCGACAGCATCGAATAAAATAATTGACAGAGGGGACTTCAGAATCCCTTTCAGTCTCAGGAAAAAGGGGGGGTTGATAGCCCAACTGAGCCTGAAATGGTGAGAGGCCTGTGGAGGAGTTGTCCAGAGAATTATGGGAATATTCAGCCCAAGCTAGAAAACGACTCCATGATGATGGATTGTCAGCCGCCAAACATCGAAGGGTATTCTCCAGAGACTGGCTGGTCCGCTCTGTCTGACCATTCGTCTCTGGATGAAAGCCAGAAGAAAGGCTCACTGTGGCCCCCAACAGACTGCAAAAGGCCCACCAGAACTTAGCCGTGAATTGCAGGCCCCTGTAAGAAACCACATCTTGCGGGAGACCATGCAGAATGGCCGTCTCCCACGCCGAAGGCAACTTCGGCAGTGCGATAAAATGGGCGGCCTTCGAGAAACGGTCAACCACAACCAAAATGACAGTGTTGCCTTCAGAATTAGGCAAACCCGGAATAAAATCAAGAGCGATATGGCTCCACGGGCATTTAGGGACGGGTAACGGCCGCAACAAACCAGAGGGAGGGAGGTGGGAAGTCTTATTTCTAGCGCAGACGCCGCACACTGCTACAAACTCCCGGATATCTTCCATCATGCTGGGCCACCAAAAACGTTGGGCCAAAAACTGTTTGGTCCAATGAACCTCCGGGTGACCCACCAGACGGGAAGAGTGCCCCCACTGGAGAACCTGTGCACGTACCGAAGGCGGAACAAACAAACAACCAGGTGGTTCCCCACAAGGACCGGGATCGGACCTTAAGGACCCCCGCACATCAGCCTCAACGTCCTACTGAACGGGAGCCACAATCTGATCAGTCGGGATAACTGGTTCCGGAATAGGGTCGTGACCAGAGCGGTCGTAAATCTCGGTGTTTTTAGAACCCGGGCGGTAGGTTAACGTAAAGTTAAACCGATTAAAAGATAACGACCACCGCGCCTGCCCGGAATTACGTCACTTAGTCTGTTGAATGTATTGGAGATTTTTATGATCTGTCCAAACCACAAACGGATGCTCAGCCCCCTCCAACCAATGGCGCCATTCCTCTAACGCCAGCTTAAGGGCTAGCAACTCTCAGTCACCAATGCTATAATTCCGTTCGGCCGCGACAATGACCAGGAGAAGTAGGCGCACGGGTGTAGCTTATTGTCCCGAAGGGGGTGCTGGGACAAAATGGCACCCACCCCGACTTCAGAGGCATCTACCTCCACAACGAACGGGAGGTAGGGATTGGGCAAAACAATATGGGCTCTGAGCTAAAACGTTTCTTTAACTCCTGAAAAGCAGCCTCAGCTGCTGGGGACCAATCAAACGGCGAGGAGGCATTCTTCTTGGTAAGCGCAATAATGGGGGCAGCTACTGCGCTAAAATTACGGATAAACCTCCTATAAAAATTGGCAAACCCCAAAAACAGTTGCACCTCCTTAACGTTTTGAGGGGCAGGCCAATTCCTGGCCGCTGCCACCTTAACAGGGTCCATATGGACTGACCCCTCCGACACAATAAAACCAAGAAACGAGACAGTCTTGGCATGAAAAACACGTTTCTCAGCCTTGACAAAAACCTTGGCATTAAGGAGGGCCTCAAGCACCAGTCTGACGTATTGTTTATGCTCTGAGAGCGTTGAAGAAAAAAAATCAGAATACAGTCAAGATAAACGAAGACGAATCTCTCCAACATCTCTCGGAGGATGTCATTAACGAGGGCCTGAAACACCGAGGGGGCGTTAACCAATCCGAACGTTAAGACCAAATATTCGTAGTGCCCGGCGTATTAAACGCCGTTTTCCATTCATCCCCCTCCCAAATGCGAACTAAGTTATAAGCATTTCAGAGATCCAGCTTGGTAAAGAATGACGCCTCCTGCAGAAGTTCAAATGCGGAATTCATCAACGGAAGGGGGTATCGGTTTTTAATGGTGATCTTATTCAAACCCCTATAATCAATACAGGGTCTCAGACCACCATCTTTTTTTCCCCACCAAAAAAAAAAACCCCGCTCCGGCAGGAGAAGTGGATGGCCGAATAAAACCATTAGCAAGAGCCTCCTGAATATATTCTCGCATGGCCTTACACTCAGGCCCTGACAGCGAGTATAGCGAACCCCTAGGGGGAGTAGTACCAGGATGGAGATTGATCTCGCAATCGTACGGGCGACGAGGGGGTAAAGTCGAGGCTCGTTGTTTGCTTAAAACCTCGGCGAGATCAGCATAATCACTAGGAACGTTAGGAGGCTGATCAAAATTCAAAGTGGCCCCCAAACTCTCCACCTGTTCGGGACCCGCCATATCAATGACCGAATCAGTCAGAGAGATCCTTCAAATCACAATCATCCTCTAGCTGCTGCCAGTCAAATTGAGGATCCCACTCCAACCCTTCCTCCGCCTCCTCTTCCCGACTAGGAGGGCTGTATGAGACAAACTGCTAGCCTCCAGAAGGTTTAAAATTAACAAGGTGGGGCTCCCTGAAAAGGTCTGAATCTGAGCTTTAAACTGGGGCATCACTCAAGAAAATCAGTTCATGCTAGCCAGAAATACCGGCCTCAACATGCTGAATAGTTTCTGACCTCTGACCTCACAAAAGCTGTCCAGTATTGACCACACTAGATGTGTGATGTTGAGCAGCCAGACTGTGCTAGGATAGAAAGCATATGCTTTTTGGAAAGAATGGAATCTAAGCTTTGATTTGATGTACAATATGTGTGATTTGAAGCAGGTTTAAGAAAAATACAGGAGGAAAGGTTAGATTGTACAGTAGGACGGTTGCAGGCCTGTGAAAACAGCTGAATGTGACCATAACTCAACCAGGGACTGATAGCCCCCAGAAGGTTTAAAATTAACAAGATGTGGCTCACTGAAAAGGTCTGAATCTGAGCTTTAAACTGGGACATCATTCAATAAAATCAGTTCATGCTAGCCAGAAATACCGGCCTCAGTTTCTGACCTCTGACCTCACAAAAGCTGTCCAGTATTGACCACACTAGATGTGTAATGTTAAGCAGCCAGGTTGTGGTAGGAATGGAAATCCTTGACAATGTAGAGAAGAAAACATATGTAAGATAGAGAAAAGTCATAGTGAGTATTTGGAGATTGGTTTGTGTCAGTTAATAGGTTTGCAAAAGCTGACTCCTCATTTTTTACAAATTGTGAAATGTGGGGAATTTTCACCACTGGCGGAACAATATCCCAAAATATCAACATTGGCTGAGAAATATCAGAGTGAAAAATGTGAACATATATGATGTATGGATAATGTTGTATAGTTTAAGTGTGTGTTGTTTTATCTCTGTGGTGACCATTAGAAAAATAAGGATTCATTTAAGATGAGAATTCACTAGAAACTTTCAGTGAAACCAAATTTTGCGCACACATTCAGGCTTTGGCTGTGATTTTCTGACCTCAAGTAATTCCTTGACAATATACACAAGAAAACATACGCTGCCCTCCATAATTATTGGCACCCTGGTTAAGATGTGTTTTTTAGCTTCTAATAAATTCCATTTTTTTCTAAATAATATAGGACCACAATGAAAAAAAGAGGAAAATCCAACCTTTAATTCAAATGCATTTATTCAGTGGGAAAAAAATCCCACATTAAGAAATAATTCTTTTACATCAAATCATGTGTGCCACAATTATTAGCACCCCTGATGTTAATAGTTTGTACAACCCCCTTTCGCCAACAAAACAGCACCTAATCTTCTATAATGTTTCACAAGATGGGAGAATACAGAAAGAGGGATCTTCGACCATTCCTCTTTGCACAATCTCTCTAAATCATCCAGCGACCTGGGTCCTCTCCTCTGCACTCTCCTCTTCAGCTCACTCCACAGGTTTTCAATGGGGTTGAGGTCTGGGGACTGAGATAGCCATGGGAGGAGCTCGATTCTGTGTCTGGTGAACCATTTCTATGTAGATTTGGCCACATGTTTAGGGTCATTATCTTGCTGAAAGACCCAGTGACGACCCATCTTCAGCTTTCAGGCAGAGGCCACCAGATTTTGATTTAAAATGTCCTAGTATTTCAAAGTGTTCATGATGCCATGCACCCTAACAAGGTACCCAGGGCCTCTGGTAGAGAAACAGGCCCACAGCATCACCGATCCTCCCCCATACTTCACAGTGGGCACGAGGTGCTTTTCTGCATACTCATCTTTTGTGTTCCGCCAGACCCACTTAGAGGGTTTGTTGCCAAAAAGCTCTATCTTGGTCTCATCTAACCAAAGCACACGGTCCCAGTTGAAGTCCTAGTACCGCTTAGCGAACTCCAGACATTTGTGTTTATGATTGCGAGTGAGAAAAGGTCTTTTCCGTGCATGCCTCCCAAACAACTTGTTGGCATGTAGATAGCGCCTGATGGTTCTTTTGGAGACTTTGTGACCCCAAGATGCTACCATTTGTGGCAATTCTTTAGGAGTGAGCTTTGGAGAACTTTTTATTTCTCTTACCATCCTCCTCACTGTGCGTGGTGGCAAAATAACCTTGCGTCCTCGTCCAGGCTTGTTTACCACTGTTCCAGTTGTTTTAAACTTCTTAATGATTCCTCTGACAGTAGATATGGGCAGGTGCAGGCGAGTGGCTATTTTCTTGTAGCCATTGCCTGACTTGTGAAGGTGGACACACATCTGCCTTACTTGAATGGTGTGTTCCTTTGTCTTTCCCATGTTGAAGAGTGGATAAGAGAAATGGCCTCTGTGTCACATCATATTTATACCCCAGGGAAACAAGAAGTGATGAATTACTAATTATATGTTCCTAGATACTCTGATCAACTTTGTAAACTACTGTAGAAATGACAGAAATACTTCAATTACATTTATCTCCTAGAAATTGTTAGGGGTGCCAATAATTGTGGAACTGGTGATTTTATGAAAAATAATTATTTCTTAGTCAGGGATTTATTTTTCCCTTAAAATTAACTTGAGTTGAAGGTTACATTTTTCTGCCATTTTCAGTGTGAGAGTATGCTTCTGCAATAAAAATTGAATTTATTTTAAGGCTTTTAACACATCTTAACCAGGGGTGCCAATAATTATGGAGGGCGCTGTATGTAATACAGATAAAAGTCACAGTGAGTATTTGGAGATAATTTTGTGTCAGTGAATAGCTTTGCAAAAGCTGACTCCTCATTTTTTACAAATTGTGAAATGTGGGGAATTTTCACCACCGGCGGAACAATATCCCGAAATATCAACATTGGCTGAGAAATATCAGAGTGAAAAATGTGAAAATATTTGATGTATGGATGACTTTGTATAGTTTAAGTGTGTGTTGTTTTGTCTCTGTGCTGATTATTAGAAATATAAGGATTCATTTAAGATGAGAATTCACTAGAAACTTCATGTGAAACCAAATTTTGGGCACACATTCAGGCTTTGGCTGTGATTTTCTGATCTCAAGTAATTACTTGACAATATACACAAGAAAACATATGTAATACAGAGAAAAGTCACAGTGAGTATTTGGAGATAAGTTTGTGCCAGTGAATAGCTTTGCAAAAGCTGACTCCTCGTTTTTTACAAATTGTGAAATGTGGGGAATCTTCACCACCGGTGGAACAAAGTCCCAAAATATCAACATTGACTGAGAAATATCAGAGTGAAAAATGTGAACATATTTGATGTATGGATGACTTTGTATAGTTTAAGTGTGTGTTGTTTTGTCTCTGTGCTGATTATTAGAAACATAAGGATTCATTTAAGATGAGAATTCACTAGAAACTTCATGTGAAACCAAATTTTGGGCACACATTCAGGCTTTGGCTGTGATTTTCTGCTGACCTCTGGCCTTTTTGGGTGATTTCAAATTATTATGAGCAAGTCCTTGAAAATACACACACACACACACACACCCACACACAAAAACAAAAACATGTAATACAGAGATAGGTAGCAGGGAGTATTTGGAGATAAAGTTTGTGTCAGTTAATAGGTTTGCAAAAGCTGACTCCTCATTTTCACAAACTCTGAAATGTGGAGAATTATCACCACCGGTGGAACAATATCCTGAAATATCAAGGATGGAAATAGGATCCCATTCACGCCTTGAATGAATGTTGGAATGTTATGAATGTGATAGGTCAGGATTGCTAAATAACTTGTTTTAACATTTTGAACATCACATTTGTAACTTGTTCATTTCATGACTAACATTTGCATTTGAGAAAAAAAAACATCTTTGAAAATTATTTTAACATTGAAGGAATTACGGCTCGAGGATGAGCCTGGTATCAAAATTTAGGTAAAATTAGATCTTTCAAATGATCAAACCTATTTTGTCCATCAATTTATCCCACATGGTGATATGACCCTTGAAAGTTTTACTTAATTCAACAGAGAAATCTTGAAAAAATGCATGTATCAAAAAACTAATGACAAATACATGGTAGCAATACTTGTTTTTATAAATAAACATTACAGTGATTAAAGTGATGCAGTTATGTTGTTGGGACATCCATATTTGCCATGATATTGGTGCTTAAAGTTGGTTACAGAACAAATCGCATTGAAGAAATTTCAGATTTTGGGCCAAGATTGTTGCACCAGAAAAGAACAAGAAAGTGATCTGAATACAGTTTTCAACAGTGCGCAAACATATCTTATAGCACTGGAAATTTCAAGAGGCTACCTTTAACAGATACAAAGTTATGATGGCTCAAAAATGCTCCAGAAAAATGAGGCACAAAATTGGGACCTAAACCCATGTATTTTAAGGGCCCATAACTCAAAAAATATTCAAAGGATGAAAGTAAAATTTTGTAAGGATTCATTAAATATATTGTAGATATTATAGGGAAAAAAATGAGCAGAATCTGAGAGGGTCAGGTGGGAACTTTTTTCTTATTTGGTTGATTTTAAATGGAATGACCCATAAGGATTCATATAAGATGAGAATTCACTAGAAACTTTCTGTGAAACCAAATTTTGAGCACAAATTCAGGCTTTGGCTGTGATTTTCTGATCTCAAGTAATTCCTTGACAATATACACAAGAAAACATATGTAATACAGAGAAAAGTTTCAGTGAGTATTTGGAGATAAGTTTGTGTCAGTGAATAGCTTTGCAAAAGCTGACTCCTCATTTTTTACAAATTGTGAAATGTGGGGAATCTTCACCGCCGGTGGAACAAAGTCCTGAAATGTCAACATTGGCTGAGAAATATCAGAGTGAAAAATGTGAACATATTTGATGTATGGATGACTTTGTATAGTTTAAGTGTGTGTTGTTTTGTCTCTCTGCTGATTATTAGAAACATTAGGATTCATTTAAGATGAGAATTCACTAGAAACTTCATGTGAAACCAAATTTTGGGCACACATTCAGGCTTTGGCTGTGATTTTCTGCTGACCTCTGGCCTTTTTGGGTGATTTCAAATTATTTTGAGCAAGTCCTTGAAAATATATACACACACATACAAAAAACAAAAACATATGTAATACAGAGATAGGTAGCAGGGAGTATTTGGAGATAAAGTTTGTGTCAGTTAATAGGTTTGCAAAAGCTGACTCCTCATTTTCACAAACTGTGAAATGTGGGGAATTATCACCACCGGTGGAACAATATCCTGAAATATCAAGGATGGAAATAGGATCCCATTCACACCTTGAATGAATGTTGGAATGTTATGAATGTGATAGGTCAGGATTGCTAAATAACTTGTTTTAACATTTTGAACATCACATTTGTAATTTGTTCATTTCATGACTAACATTTGCATTTGAGAAAAAAAAACATCTTTGAAAATTATTTTAACATTGAAGGAATTACGGCTAGAGGATGAGCCTGGTATCAAAATTTAGAGAAAAATGAGATCTTTCAAATGATCAAACCTATTTTGTCCATCAATTTATCCCACATGGTGATATGACCCTTGAAAGTTTTACTTAATTCAACAGAGAAATCTTGAAAAAATGCATGTATCAAAAAACTAATGACAAATACATGGTAGCGGGGCGCCCCGGTGGCTCATCAGTCTGAGTGCGCGTACCAGAAAGGCTATGTCCTTCCCGCAGCGACCTGGGTTCGACTCCGGCTCGGTTCATTTGCTGCAAGTCTTCCCCCATTCTTCTCCCCAACTTTCCTGTCTCTCTACACTGTATAACTATCGAATAAAGGAAAAATTCCCAAAAAAAAAAAAAAATCAAATACATGGTAGCAATACTTGTTTTCATAAATAAACATTACAGTGATTAAAGTGATGCAGTTATGTTGTTGGGACACCCATATTTGCCATGATATTGGTGCTTAAAGTTGGTTACAGAACAAATCGCATTGAAGAAATTTCAGATTTTGGGCCAAGATTGTTGCACCAGAAAAGAACAAGAAAGTGATCTGAATACAGTTTTCAACAGTGCGCAAACATATCTTATAGCACTGGAAATTTCAAGAGGCTACCTTTAACAGATACAAAGTTATGATGGCTCAAAAATGCTCCAGAAAAATGAGGCACAAAATTGGGACCTAAACCCATGTATTTTAAGGGCCCATAACTCAAAAAATATTCAAAGGATGAAAGTAAAATTTTGTAAGGATTTATTAAATATATTGTAGATATTATAGGGAAAAAATGAGCAGAATCTGAGGGGGTCAGGTGGGAACTTCTTTCTTATTTGGTTGATTTTAAATGGAATGACCCATGAGAATTCACTAGAAACTTCATGTGAAACCAAATTTTGGGCAAACATTCAGGCTTTGGTTGTGATTTTCTGCTGACTTCTGGCCTTTTTGGGTGATTTCAAATTATTTTGAGTAAGTCCTTGAAAATATACACACACACATTAAAAAAAAAAACAAAACATATGTAATACAGAGATAGGTAGCAGGGAGTATTTGGAGATAAAGTTTGTGTCAGTTAATAGGTTTGCAAAAGCTGACTGTTCATTTTCACAAACTCTGAAATGTGGGGAATTATCACCACCGGTGGAACAAAATCCCGAAATATCATCATTGGCTGAGAAATATCAGAGTGAAAAATGTGAACATATTTGATGTATGGATGACTTTGTATAGTTTAAGATTATTTTGAAATTTAGTTTCTATAACTTTATAGGTGTGTAAAAGCTTTCTGTTTTCAGGTTTACTTCTGACAAGGGCACCGACAGTGCTGAAGCCCCCATTAGCAAAAACATTTGCATAATTGCCATGCAAAGTGACCCCTGGACAATTCACACAGTCCAGCAATTTACACAGTATTGTCTGGCTAGCCTCATGTTCTCTCTCTCCCTCTTGTGCTGCCGCCTGGTTGGCTGGTTGATAGGTATCATAACATAACAATAGGGGGGTTTGGCCCACCCTCATGAGCAGAAACTACTATAAATACTGGAGATAAATCCAATGCACTTTCACTGTTTTGTTTCCACGAGACGGTTCTCTTTGCTGCATCACTGCATCAAAGTTTTTGCCTTGCTTTTTTGCTCTTTTGCTCCTTTTATTCTACAATGGCTGAACAAGCTCAGAAGAGGTAAGATTTTGTGTTCCTTAATTTTATTTGCTTGAGTTATTGGTGTTTCCTTTAGTGAATTTTTTCTGTATTCTGAATTTAAGAGTTGGAATTGGCTGGTATTTTATCAGTACATCAAATAGGTTGACCTTTTTTTTCTCTCTTTTACCATCTTTGATATTTGGAGATATTCGCCACATAAGGGTTTTGTTTGTTACACAAACATTTTCTATACACTGAAGCAGGTTAAAAACTCTGTGTGTGTGTTGTGTTGCTCTTTGCATCTTGGAGAATTATTACTATATGAGTCATTCCGTGTCAAATCATCCAATTTTTAAGAAAGTTCTTGGCATTTTTGCTTTTTTGTCATTTTTGAGGGCCCATTTCTCATCAAATACATATCCCACCAGCCTGTAATGATATTAAACTAATGTGACTATCCCATAGAACAGGTTTCTGTAATATGAAGCTTTTCAAATGTTGTTTTGTGGAGTCATGGCTTCCTAAAATGGCCAAAATTTGCATTTTTGACTATTTTCGCCACACAATTGGCCAAGTTTAGGGATCAATATCTCTGTAAATATAATACCCAGAGAGCTTTGTAATTTCTTGCGGTAGTTTTCTGGTACACAGAGAATACAGAATGTTATTTTGAGGGATTTGTTTTCTTGTGATTTGAAGAAAGGCTGCCTTAAAAAAGCTTCATATTACAGAAACCTGTTCTATGGGATAGTCTCATTAGGTTAATATCATTACAGGCTGGTGGGATATGTATTTGATGAGAAATGGGCCCTCAAAATTGACAAAAATGCAAAAATGCCATTTTGCCACCGATTTGCGGAATTTCAAAGAATTTTAAATCGGTCAAAATGTAAGGAAATTTGCTGACATTTTCAGGATATGCTTTTTTCGTGACTGTCTACATAAACAAATATTTTGGGAATTTTTTGAGTCCGTTGAGCAACAGCCTTCGGTTGATTTGACACGGAATGACCCATATATAACGCATGACTTGACCATGTTTTTGTCATTATCTTTTAGGATCCCTGAACGCAACTACGTGCACTGCTTACGGTGCCACAAGCCACAGGACAAACTTTCAGTCCATCTGGCGAGGGTGTGTATGAAGAACAGCACACCAGAAGAAATAGCAGTGGAGGTGCAGAAGGCAAAGGCATCAGCCAAGCAATGGATCCGGTACAGCCGGACCTGGGATTACAGTGATCTCGTCAACGACATACCCCACCGGCCCTGTCGTATTACTTTAGTGAGGAAGCTCATCCAGCGTGGTTTCTTCGTTCTTAATATGCCCCATAAGTCAGACATGGTCCTTGACTGTGAGCCTGACACCACCAGTAACACCTCTGCTGCCGCTGGCACCACCCCTGCTGCCACCACCTCTGCTGCCGCCACCCCTGCTGCCACCACCCCTGCTGCCACCGCCTCTGCTGCCGCCGACCCTCCTGCCACCGACGCTCCTCCCACCTCTCCTGCCACCACCCCTGCTGCCACCGACCCTGCTGCCACTGCCTCTGCTGCCGCCGTCTCTGCTGCCACCGCCCCTGCTGCCGCCGTCTCTGCTGCCACCGCCCCTGCTGCCACCACCCCTGCTGCCACCGCCTCTGCTGCTGCCACCCCTGCTGCCACCGCCTCTGCTGCTGCCACCGCCTCTGCTGCCACCACCCCTGCTGCCACCTCCACCTCTGCCTCTGTGTGCCCACAGGGCTCACCGCCAAGTGACACTCCTTCCTCCTCCTCTGATCAGGATGACAGGACAAGAGATCCTTCCCAGAAAAAAAGTAAGTACATTAAAGCACATATATGTGATATTTCCAAGTTGATTTTGATTTGAGTTTGAACAATGCATTTATTATGATGTCATTTTTAATCTTTTTTCTTTCTTTTTTTCATTGTTTTACAGAGCTCTTCCCACCGCGACCACCTCTGTACGGTCAAAGATGAGGGACGCTGGTCTTTACGAGAAATTCCACGAGGACACTGTGCTCCTTGTGGACTTTAAAAAATACCTAAGTGAGACCCTGGGTGTCACCAACTGCCAACAGGAGGTAAAATGTCTTTACAATTGATTTTTCAGCACACCAATTGCAGTACCGTTACACACGTCTAGTTTCTTTGTGTGATGCTAATGTTAACATTTCTTTCCCATCATCTTTATTTAAAGGTCGACAACGTATCACGTTTCCTGCGGTACCTGCAGCCGACCGGGGATGAACCAACCATGGACTTCTTGAGTAAGAGCCAACAAACCCGGGAGTACATAAGCAGCCTCCGCCGCACGGAAATGACTGCAGCCACAATCATAAATTATATAAAGAATATGATCAGGTTTCTCGACTACCTGAAAACCAGGCTGGATCTGACGACCACAGACAAAGACCTCCAAGTCAACCTCCAGGCCTTCAAGGAGTTTTTGCAGACCATGAAAAAGCCTGTCTCAAAGGCTCATTCGAGGGATGTGTGCAAAACAAGGTAAATCTTTGCCTTTGCTATGCATTGTGTATTGTCCTATTTCTGTTTATTACTACAACCCTGTGTGTGGTGTTTTTAATAACCTGTCTGTTTTTTTTTTTGTTTGTGTTTTTTTTCCAAATCTAGATATAATCGACTGATGGAGGGCACACGGAGTGTGAAAGACTGCCAGGAGATTTTGAGGGTTGCACAGGCTGACATGCTGTCTACATTTGGCAAGTTCATCAAAGCCATTGCCGTGTCCGAAACGGAGAAGACCACATACCGCTACTACTGCGAAGCGGTCCTGGTTTTGAAACATTTTCAGCGCCCAGGAGCCGTGGAAGGCATGACTGTGAGTGCATCTATTTTAACAGCTTGAAGAAATTTATTTCCTAGCATGTGCTGAAAGTCACATGCTAGGAAACAAATTTTCCTAGGCAGCTAATCCTTGACAATATACACATTTATCCTTATTTTTTATCTTACTTTTGCTTGTACTATCAGTCATACTCTCTGCTAATTATCTCTTTATTACATATGTTTTTGTTTTTTTGTGTGTGTATATTTTCAAAGATTTGCTTAAAATAATTTGAAATCACCCAAAAAGGTCAGAGGTCAGCAGAAAATCACAGCCAAAGCCTGACTGTGTGCCTGACAGAAACTTTATCTCCAAATACTCACTGTGACTTTTTGCTGACCTCTGACCTTTTTGGGTGATTTCAAATTATTTTAAGCAAATCTTTGAAAATATACACTCACAAAAAAAAAAAACCCAAAAAAGATATGTAATACGGAGATAAGCAGCAGTGAATATGACTGATAATACGAGCAAAAGTAAGATAAAAAAATAAGGATGAAAATAGAATGAGATGATAATAATAAAATTAAAGTTAAAAGTAGCATATAGCATGCATAAAATACAACATTTAAAAAGAAGTGCAGCAGTGTATAAGTGTCAAGCAAAATGCGGTATTTTACTCTGCTCCTGTGACAGAGTCACACACAGAGGTGTGAGATTAGAGTGAAGGGCACCTCTTTGTTGGTGGAGGGGAAGCTGAATTTGAATTTGGCTGAGTGGGGGAGGGGAAGGTTACAGCTTCACAACTACTTTACTCTGCTCCTCTGTTGGTGGTGGGGGGCGGTTGGGAGACAGGGCACATTACCCTAACAACACTGTCAAAGTTCCACTCAGTAACAGCTTGAAGGAATTTGTCCCCTTGCATGTGCTGTAATGTCTTTTTGGAAATTAATTCATTAATACATTTCCCCTCTTCCATTCTTTTCCAGGCAACAGAGTGGGTGAACAGAAAGCCATCCAATACAAGAGTGGTGATTGGCGTCAGCCAACACAAAACGGCCACTATGCAGGTGGCCTCATTTGCCCTGACCCAGGAAGAGGAAGCTGTAAGTTCTTTAGCAGCCAAATATGCTCACCACTTATGTTTTAGTATGATACAAATTTTCTACTGCTTACAATGTTTTACAGTCAAGTAATTGTCTCTTTTGTTCCCACAGTGGTTTCAAGCATACTACGAATATATTCGTCCTGGATACCTCAGCAGCGACAGTGACAAATTTTTCATTTCTTCAACTGGCAACCCCATTCATAGTGTCACCAATGACATTGCCCGGCTTCACGAAATGTGAGTACCTACATAAATCCATGTGCTGATGTATAAATGTTTTACGTTACTCTACTACACTGTTGAAAATAAAAGTGTATAAAGACAGAAAAAACCCTGTTTTGTTGAAGCATATGACACATTTCAAATTAACAGTTTTTTCATGTAATTTTAATACGATTTTCCTGTCAGATTGAAATATGGAAAAGAATGCTACATTTACTGGAGAAAAACTGCTTTAAGAAAATAATGAGAAAAAATTGTAAAATTTCCATGGAAAAATAGTTAAATATGTATTATATTTTACAGTGTATCAAACACAATCATATCACAATTAATATTTCATGTCACTTTTTCTTCCTGCAGCTACCACATCGAACCGGCCACCAGTCAGGAGGTGCGAAGGGCGGTGGAGACAGAGGCAGCGTTGCTCTTTACAGAGACTCAGAAGGAGAACGTTGGCCACTATCTGACCCATTCTGCTGCTGTGGCTGAGCAGCACAACAGAATGTGGGTGGATGAATCCATCGTCAGCACGGCCACACTGCTGGACACCCTGGGAGGGTAGGTTTCCTCATGATCTCATTTCACAAGGCAACCATGCATCACAATCACATTTGACGCTTGCTTACCAAGTTGTAATATTTTAACCCTTATTTTCCTTAATTTTACAGCCTCTCTCCACCAAAACAGTCCCCGGACAGTGACCAGACCCCCCCTGAACAACCCAACAAGCCCGCAGGGATGGACTTTTCTGCCTTCGTCAGGACATTCCCGGTGACCAAAAACGGCCAGCCGCCATCCAAAAAGGTGAGGGTGGAGGCAGGGTTTCCTGAGGACCGTGCACATTATGACAAGTGGCGAGCTTGTCAGTATGCAGAGAGGCAGCAATATCTGCTGTGTAAGTACTCCTAACCCCAATATACTAATGCAACATTGATTATCAAATCAATAAGTCACTCAAACTGTGCAATTTATTTACTGTGGCAAATGACTGGCATGACTGAAAGTTATTCTGTTCTTTTTTTCAGCACACTTCAATGACAGGAAGCCAGTGGTGGGGAAGGTGCAGAGGCTTGTGGAAAAGGAGGGGTGGACGGGCAACTGTCCGAGCGCAGAGGACATTGTGAAGCTGTGGACACCAGCCCCCAAGTTCACAATCGAGACAGACCCCAAAATTATTAGGTGTGTGTCTCGCCAGAACTGGAAAGGGCTGGTGATCAAGGACTTTCAGGGTGACAAACGGCCAGGTAAGAAAACCTTTCATTTTCCTTTCAGTTTCTGCGCAGTGCTCTGAATGTCAAAGTGAAGAAAGATTTAATTCAAACTTTGCCAAACTGTAATTATTAACTTTTATGTGTCATTGTTTTGATCTAACTCAAAATGTCATGTTCTCTTGATTACAGGAGTGGTCGCAGCCCAGCCATTTTCAATAGGAGATATCATTTGTGATTACCACGGGAAGGTAATCACAGCTGCTGAGGGGCGTGCGAAAATGCAGGATCCGAACATCCAGCCGACCTACCTTTTCTTTTTTAAGGCTGGGCAGAAGGACCTCTGCATAGACGCCGAGAGTTTTCCTTGCGAGTGCCACCCGAATCGGGAGACATTTGGAAGGAGAATTAATCGTTCTAAGAAACACGCCAATCTAAAGCCACTGCACTGTGTGCTCATGGTGAATGGAGAGGACAAGGATGTCATCCTCTTCAAAGCCGTGAGAAACATTGCAGTGGATGACGAATTATCATTTAACTAAGGGGTCAATAGGAAGTCCTTTAAGGGAGAAGGACTTGAACTGGAGTGGCTTGACAGTTAGGGTACAGTCTGTGCTGAGCCCCTGCCCAGTCCCGGCGTTGGATCAGTATAGTGTGCCCTATCGCTTGCCTGTCTGGGCAGAAGGACCTCTGAATTAGCATTTGACTACGGGTCAATACACTGAAAAAAATTTGGAGTGCCATTACTTAAAAAAAGCTAGGAAAGTTTTTTCACACAGAAAGTGCTTGTAATCTTGTCTCAGGATATTAAGTAAAGTTTACTTACTAGAATCAAGTAGATTTTCTTGAGTAAATTTCTCAAAAAATAAATCTCAAGTAAATGTTCACTTATAAATAGTAAAGATCACTCAGAGGTATTGCAAGTGAAAAACTTTCCTAGCTTTTTTTAAGTAATGGCACTCCAAATTTTTTTCAGTGTAGGTAGTCTTTTAAGGGAGAAGGACTTGAATTGGAGTGGCTTGACAGTTAGGGTACAGTCTGTGCTGAGCCCCTGCCCAGTCCGGGCGTTGGATCAGTATAATGTGCCCTATCGCTTGCCTGTCATTAACAGTATTAAGTGTGTCATTTCAGATGCCATCAACTTGAACATTATCTTGTGATATTACTAGGAGACAAATGCTTAGCATAAAATTTAAGATTGTAATTTATATGGTATTTGGATTAAGGTAGCTAAGTTTGTCTTTGCATTTGTACCATTTCATTCATTACAATGTGTCAATCATGTCATATGCCATTAATCATATGCATAGTATGGTGATATTTGTAGACAGTATTGTTTTATTGTCATTACACATTTTATTTTTTGTACATTCATACCAAGGAACAACATGAGTGTTGTACGAAATAAAAAATGTTTTCATATAAAAGTTGATTTTGTTTTGTCTTTATTTTGTGTTTGAAATGTATTAAAACAAGGAAGCCAATCTGCTAAGGGGCCAAAGCTGACAGAAAATTCAGTCTTCTAAATCATGTTTTAATACCCATTTTGCAATGCTAGAAGATTTAAATAATGAAGATTACTAATACAGGGAAGCCAATGCTATCTTCATTAAATTTGACTGCTTTTGCAGGTAATTGAAATTTAATTCCCAAAATATGTGGTTCCTAATACCAAAGTAATAATTTAATAAAACCAAAGATCAAATAATTTGGCCTTTATTTCCTATTGTTCATCATTGAAGTCAGTGGTGAACTTTTACATCCACCATTTAGCAGGGTAATATGTAAATCACTAGAAGATTTCAATTCAATAGATTGGCCATAGTCTGTGGACTCTTTTTTAAAATTGGCAGGTCATATCATTGATACCCTCCCTATGTACAAAGCTGGGCCAGGATCACTGAAAATATTTGGAAAACTTGATCCACAAAAGTCAAATGATCATTACTTGATTTCATTTCATAACTTTTAATTTGTTCAAAAGAGGGGGTCTAAAGAATTTTCTAAAGGGGGGTCTTCCCAAAATGTAAGAACATAAATGCTTCGATTTATCACATATTTTCCCTGAATACAGATCTTTGAACACAGTTATATGCACCAGTATCCATCTTATGTTATCACTAGACAGTATTTAAGAATTGTAATCAAAAAACAATTCTCTGCAGACTGGCAGACGACCTGAACGGCTTCTACTGCAGGTTTGAAAAACGCCCATTCACACCTCTCACCCACACAAAAGGAATACCTGCAACACCCTCCCCCCTCCCCCCAGACCCATCACCTGCACTAAGGATCTGTGAGGGGGATGGGTGTCATCCAAAACTTTGATCAAATTCTGGTCACACACTGCCCCCCCTGTGGGTGAGACACAGATTACACCCATAGTGCACAATAAATACATTTTGTACATGACTGTGTACATGAGTACATTTAGTACATGAATCACAGCATTGCACCATGAGTGGTGCAGAGCAGCATGAGCTTTGCCAAAATGCATACAAGCCCCATGCAATCAGGGATTAAAAGGTTGACAATAACAAATCAAGTGACGTCAGCCCCATGAACAAACCCACGGGCCGGCGGAAGAGGTCACAGGAGAATGTACCCCAGTGAAATTTTTCTAAGTGTAATTTGCAACACGTGGTGAAAATCACAAAATAGCCATTTCAGGAAAAGACTTGAATGAAGTGGATTTCGATGCACTTGGAGGACTGAAGGTGAAAGGGGACGAGTGCCGCAGAGGTCAAAGTTCAACCCTCAGTGGCCACCAGGAATTGGGGACAATGGGAACCCAAAAATGTGAAAATGTTAAAAAAGCAGAATAATGCAACAATCTTGCATGAAAATGGAAGTTTAGCGGTTGAGAAGGACAAAACAAGTCACATCAGCAGTCTCAACAGCCCACAGGCAGGCAGAAGGGCAAAGAGAGAAAGTTCCCCAGGGCACCTATGCACCACCAGTGGAGCAGGGTACTGAAAATCATCAAAATGTACAAAAATGGAACGAAAGTACAGATTAAGAGTGCGACTGTGACAAATGAAGACATTGTAACTTCATTGTGACTTTTCAAAGCAGTGCAAATGTAAGTTGCCAACAGTGGTGCAATCCCTCACCAGTACTGATGCAGTCATGCACCACTGGTGGTGAATCCAACGCTCGGGTCAAACTCAACAGAATCACTCGCGACATCGGCCTCCCCCCTAGGTTGATGCCCGGAACTACCCGTCAAACTCTCCCTACAGTGGGATCTACAATTTGTGCCCCACTGGACAATAGGACTAGTCTGACTGCCCCAACGAATGTGAGGCTTATGTTTCCGTAACCACGAGTGCCCTAACACAACAGGAAAAACAGGGGAACAAATAATAAAAAATCGAACCTCCTCAGAATGGAAACCAAAGGGAATGAACATAGTGCTTCAGGAACCTCAGTACGTGAGTGTAGCAGAGGGCGAATAGGAATAGAATGCTTCTCAGCCCACTCCGCATCCATAAAACAATCCATGGCCCCCGAGTCCAAAAAAAAAAAAAAAAAAAAAAAAAAACTCTCAACAGGAATTATCGGCTTACCCACAGTTAATTCTACAGGAATCAAGGTTCGGAAGGGAGTTTGGGTCTGTCCCTCTAGCGCTCCCCATACAGCTAGAGGGACTTCCCGTTTCCCTTAAGATCTGGGCAGTATGGGCGAATATGTCCCGGTGTTCCGAGATATACGGCTCCCCGAATTCTGAGCTACCCTGGGCGGGGATTTAGTGAATATTCATTACGGAGGTTGTCGGCCGCGCTCGCGCGTTAAGCAGTCATTCATGGCAAGTGAACCGAGAGGAGCTGAATATCCTGGTGTGGCTCAGTTGTTAAACAACGCGTAGCCTGATTTTAAAGCTTTTTAGATGTGGATATGTGTTAATGTGGGGAACGATGACTGGTTGGACAACCGCTGATGCGGGAGTAAGCGTAACATTAAGCAATTTGACGACCGTGTTACCCTCTTGTTCCATGGGAAGCTCATACCTGGTAAACAGTCATTTCAAACAACATAGAGCTATTTAGATAACATTAAACAATCTGGCGACCGTGTTGTCCTAGGCTACTACACCAACAGCAATTTCTGTATAATAGAAGGCTCCATTTTGCATCCAAGTTTGTGATTTGAAATCTTTCCATTGTATTATGTGCTAATTTTGGTCAATTGAAGTCCTAAATCACGGCCACCTATGCTGCTGAAATGAAGTCTGCAGCAAATGGCTAGGCTACTAGGCGGTAGCCTACATGAAACAACAAACACAAATAGGCATGGTGGTAAAAATGTTTTATTACATTGGCCCTTCACAGCCTGGGCAAGTAAATGTTTTTTCAATGTCTGGCCAGTTCATGCATTCACAGTGGTACCAGCCATGGCAGCAGTCACATTGTATCTTGAAAGACAAAAGCACAGGCTGGACATTAGTATTAACTGAAGCATGTAACCATTAAACAATGCATTTTATATAGTTAAGCTACTATTCATACCCAGGTATCTATATGGTCTTCTGTGTAGGGATACACATCTCCACAAAGTAGGCACACCTCCCCTAGGTCCTCTGAAAGGAACAAATATATTATCTCATGTAATCGTTTTTGTACTACTGTCTAAAAACATGCAGTGAAGTTGGATTAAAATATGCTACCTGTGTGTTCCAGTAAAAAGATTGCAATATCTTTCCTATATTTGGCTGTGTCTTCCTCTGCACAGGGGAACTTCAGATCACCACCCGTGACAACAGCCTCTGCAAACTAAGCCATAAATATTAAATTCAACAGGGTTCTTAAAGTTATGAAGACGATTTAATCAACATAAAACATTTTAATATGCCAGCTTACTCACTTTACATGTAAACACACCACAGGATGTCCCATCGGACTGGAGGCTGTGGGGTAGGGTTTTGCACGTCCATTTCCCCGTGATGCCTTTACTGGCCATAAAATTCCTTTGAGAGGGAGAAGTTATTAGCCTAACATATGAATACATGAATAAGTTTACGTGCAAAGCAGCATTTTGTCTTTTTTTTTTTTTTTTTACTCACTGTATGACTTTCTTGCAGTAAGCAAGCTTTTGTTGGCTCTCTCCACATGAATTGAAATATAAAATGGATTTTGTTTGTGGGTAAATAACCTGTAATGATAAACGAGAGTCAAGACCGTGCTGTGTATGGGAGAACATATGAAATGAGTGATACTGACCACAAGCGTCCAATGGTCTCCCTCATTTATTGCACCCATTATGAGGTTGTAGGCCTGTGGATTAAACTAAAGTGGGGGGAAATAGATTTTGCTTTATGTGATAAAGAATCCTAAAAATACTTTGTGAGCAAAGAATGTCTATTTGGAAGATAATGATTACCTGCTTCATTTTGCTAGGCTTTTTATTCCAGATGTTGGTAAGCTGCAATGTGTCCATTGCGTAGCCTTTATGGACACTTGAAGCCAGCTTGGTTAAATAAGCATTAATAACCTGCGTGTAAGTCAGAAAAATGCAATGTTTTAAATCACAGTAATAATATCAAGAAGTCCATTGGAACATTAAGATAAGATCCAAGGCAACCTCGCTTTCAAGTTTTTCCCCAGGTTTCAACCGTTCCAGGTCCCATGTGAAAATCTTGTATGGCCCAATTTTGCTGCAAAGCTTTCCTCCCATCCTCTTTGCCCAAATTTTTCCCAGCACTATGAGAAAGGAGGAGAATATTGTTGTGTACCAATGTGCATTCCAGATTCAGAAAAAAACATAACTGACATGCATTGTATGGGCACCTGCCGCAGGGCTCTCGGTGGCAGGGACAGCAGTAGCAGCATCAGGGCCTTCGGTGGTAGGGGCCGCAGCAGCAGGAGCCACAGCTGGAGGAGCAGGAGCAGCAGCAGGAGGAGCAGGAGCAGCAGCAGGGGCAGGAGGAGCAGGAGCAGCAGCAGGAGGAGCAGGAGCAGGAGCAGCAGCAGGGGAGCAGGAGCAGCAGGAGGAGGAGGAGCAGGAGCAGCTGCAGGGGCAGGAGGAGCAGGAGCAGCAGCAGGAGGAGGAGCAGGAGCAGCTGCAGGGGCAGGAGGAGCAGGAGCAGCAGCAGGAGGAGGAGCAGGAGCAGCTGCAGGGGCAGGAGGAGCAGGAGCAGGGGCAGCAGGGGCAGGGGCAGCAGTTGGGTTGTCTGGGTTGGCTGTGGTCATGGGAGAGACAGGGGGAGCACTGGGGGACTGACTGAGTTTTATGCGTTTGGCTGGTGGTTCTTCAAAATGTATTAAATGGTCCAGATTTACTTTTGGACACATTTTGCCCCTGTCATCCATTAAATCGATGCTCTTCCCCTCAACTTTCATGACAGTATATGGCCCTAAAAAGTTTGGGTCGAGCTTGCCACCCTTCCTCTGCTGACTGCGTATGTTCTGCCTCAGAACTCTGTCCCCTACTTTCACATGAGTATGTGTGCCCTGCTGCTGCTTCCTTTTTAGAATCTTCTGCTGCACCTTTTCCATGTTGGCAAGGACTATTTTATTGATTTGATCTTGCCTTTCAATGGCATAGAAGACAATCTCATCCTCTACCCGGTCCTCAATGGATTCATCAATCTAAATATAAAAAAAGTTGTATATGAATTGTAATTGGCAACCACAGGCACATATTAACAGTGTGTAACATCTTATCTGAGCAAACTTCATAATGGTCAGGTATCTCGCTTGATACCTTGCCTCTCTCCCAAACATGAGGAAATATGGGGAGAAGCAGGTGGTCAAGTGTGCTTTTTGGTTCAGAGGGCTTAACATGGTTGATTCAAGATAATCCACCCATTTATCAGGCTTGTTGTTAACCAGTTTGCTGAGGCATCTGAAAAAGAATAATGTACATTATTAGTTTTTATCAAGTGCCTAATCTGGCTAATTGAAATGTTTGTTTGAGATTTTTACCTCTGAATGGTGTCGTTCATTTTCTCCACCAATCCATTAGTTTGTGGGTGATATGGAGCACAGAGGCTCCTTTTTATCCCCAAATAATCACACAGTGATTGATTGATCTATGTAAAGCCCCCAAAAAAAAAAAAAAAAATTAGGAATAGGAAAAAAATAGGAAACAGTTACTTCCATTAATGACTTCATTAAGAAACTAACCTGGTTCGCGAATTTCCTTGCCCTGGTCAGTCAATATGCGTTTTGGTGCTCCAAACCTGTAAAATAGCTTCGAAATGCACCTGGTGACCTCCTCAGCAGTCTTCGACTTCAGAGGGAAAGCCTCTGACCACTTCGTAAAATAGTCTACCATTACGCAGATGTATTCATACTTTTCCTCAGTTTGGCTGACCTTCCCTATTAGGTCCATGCCAACAATCTCCCATGGCTCAGACACCTAAAAAAAAATTGTAAAGTGGGCCTAAGGAACACACACTCAGTTTGCATAAAACACAATCATTTTTATCTTCAAACATACTTACCACAATGGGGGTGTATTGAGATTTATTTTTAATTGCCGTCTTTTTGCCCTGACATTCTGCACACTGCTTTATCTGTGAGTAAGGGGATTGATAGAATTCATTGTGCAAAAGTAAAATACTCTGATTTTACCACAAAGGACCCAGGTTTCTGATACTCACCCGTGTCTTGACATCTACAGACATGCCAGGCCAGTAAAATCTCATGCTGAGGGAATGCAGAGTTTTTTCCACACCACAGTGGCCACCAGTTTTTTGGTTATGGAATTCAAGGAGGAGGTTCTCTACCTCCTCTCTCCCCTTTACCACCTTCACCCAATTCCCATCACGCCTGATGTAATGTAGTTCATTGTCTAAACATAAAGTTTGTCCAAAAAGTTAATTATGAAGTAATTTAGCTTTTTACTTGGTTTTCAATGTTATACATTTCACTCACCTTTGAGGCCAAACTTTTTTGCTCGTCTCAGTATGGTGTGCCTCTGGGTCTTATTCAAATTATCAGGCAATACCCCATGCATTTTCAGCTCCACCAGCTCCTGATATATGGAGGCCTCCATCTCTCTCCCTCTCTCTCTCTCTCACACACACACACACACACACTCTCTCTCTCTCTCAATATCTGTCTCTATATATATCTCTAACTCTATCTTAATCTATATATCTCTATCTCAATCTAGCTATATATCACTATCTCTATTTCTATCTCACTGTCTCTATCTCTCTCCTTCACAAACCCACAATGGGTCTACCATGGTATGGGTACATTTGTAAGGTTGGTTACTCTAAGGATTGTGGGTTGTTTTGCATCACATGACTCATTTGGCTTTTGAAGGGCTATGCATCTTTACTATCCTATATTTTTATTACATTCTAATTTAGAATTTAATCAGTCCCTATAGGACAATTATTTACATCCATCTCATGTAAGCCTACAAAAGATTAGGTCACCATATCAATGGTTGACTGAATGACTTAGCCTTTAATCTCACCATCCAAGCACTTTATAGACAGTGCTTCTAAGGTACGCACTTTATAGACAGTGCTTCTAAGGTACGCACTTTATAGACAGTGCTTCTAAGGTACGCACTTCATAGACAGTGCTTCCAAGGCTCAGTAGGCCCACATTAAATGATGGCAATAGCCAGTAGGACTTAAGCCCATACTTCTTCCAAAATGAGACAATAATGACAATGATTGTAAGGGAGTTTTATTTTTAGATAGTTTTATTCATGACCTCATACATGACAAGGCGAAATAAACATGCACACACATGAGCACATACAAGGAAGAAGGAGCACAGACTGTTTGCAACAATTCAGTTGCTACAACTAGGCCTCGGCCTATATGACAGACAACAGATACAACTTTTGCAATTCAGTGAAAAGCATAATCAGCCATATGTGACTTATGGCTCCGACAATTCAACAGGACTAAGAAGGGGAAGAGGTGTTCCAAGGTGTGTGCCAAGTGCTTTTAATTGCCTAATGGCCTACCAGTGGCATTAAATGGCAGGCAGAGAGTATGAATCTCAAGTTAGCACAAGGAGCACAGACACCACAGGATGTGCTTACAAAAAAATATTGGGAGGTGGGTATACCCCATTTCAGAAATATGAAAGCCAGGTGAACTGCATTGACTTGCGTTTAGCTACAGCCTAATGGCCTAGCCTCTTTTAGTTTATCAAAATAACCTCAATTATAGGCCACAGCTAAACGCTGGTCTCTGCTGTTTGAAGTGGAAGTTTGAAATATATGAGCTTCATATGCAAAAAGAGAACAAAAAGATAACCAAATTGCTTAATGTTACACTTACTCTCGCATCAGCGGTTGTCCAACCAGTCATCGTTCCCCACATTAACACACATCCACATCTAAAACGCTTTAAAATCAGGCTACGCCGTTGTTTAACAACTGAGCCACACCAGGATATTCAGCTCCTCTCGGTTCACTTGCCATGAATGACTGCTTGACGCGCGAGCGCGGCCGACAACCTCCGTAATGAATATTCACTAAATCCCCGCCCAGGGTAGCTCAGAATTCGGGGAGCCGTATATATCGGAACACCGGTTTGTAGCAGTTATGGCAGATAATTTGTTTACGAACGGGCTTACGAGCCCGGCTTACATATGAGCCATCGACCTGCATAGGTTCCCCAGGAGTGGAATTTTCAGTAGGTAAAATAGGAAGTATAAGCATACTACGAGGAAGATTAGCCCCGTTGACAGCGAGAGCTAAAGCAGTACGTTTTTCTCTGTTGCGTTCACGAATTCGATTATCAATTCGCACAGTAGTCCGAACCAACGAATCCAGAGAAGTACAGGGTTCTAACGTAGCCAGAGCGTCCTTCACCTCCTCCGCCAAGGCATGAACAAAAACAGTCTGTAGCTAGAGAGCGAAAGGCTATAGAAAACTCAGCAACGCTCTCGGAGCCCTGACGCGTAGCCGCGTCCTGCCGGCACACATCTTGATCAAACACCGACACCATCTCCCTAACGAGAGTCTCCACTGAACTCTCGACCGGTGAATTAGATCGAATAAGTGGCCCGACCCAAGTAAGGGCTGTGTCAGTCAACAAAGCTAAAATAAATGAAACCCGAGGCTCTTCATTTACAAAACGCGAAGGCTGTGCTTTGAAAAATATTTCACACTGGGCGATGAAGTCTTTACATTTCCCTGCCTCGCCTCCATATCGTGAAGGTAGCTGGAGCTTCACGGGGGGAGTGTAGTGTTTGTGCAACATTCTCTGTAATTTGAGGGGACAAGACTCGAATACTCTCGGAGAGACTTAACAGGACGCTCTCCTGTTTTTGTAAAGCCTCGTCCTGATGGCGGACTCAGTCCTCTAACTCAGCTTGTCGATTGTTCAGGGTAGACAAGCCCTAGCCATAGCCCGAGAGTGTGGTTTGCTGATCAACCAACACTTTCTCTAACGTAGCCGCGGCTGACGACTCCACGTTCGGCTAGAGTGTATTGTGATGGGCGGTGAGAGGACGCCAGGTGCCGCAACCAGTGAGAGAAAACAAAGAGCAGCTCAGCTAAGAGACAAACATAAAAGAGGTACACACCTCCGGTAAAAGCTCGCGCTTCCAAGGACGAATAAATGTCCGCAACAAGGAAGCAGTACGAGAGAAAAAAACAACAAGAGAGAACATTTATAAAAGAAGCAATTCCTAACAATAAACAGAATATAACAACTCACTAGGAAATAAGACTAGAGATTTCCTCCGGTCGAAGTGCTAGAAACAATCAGACACGCTTGCGATGGGCGTGGCGAACCCCCGGCCATATATATAGAGTCCGGAAAACTCCGCCCCAGTTCAATCAGCCAGCTGGGCCAGGAATTTGATGGAAAAGAAACTCAATATCGTCCCGGACGATAGAATAAAGAAAGGTCCAACAAACGCACGCCTAAACCATGACAGTAGTCTTCTGAGTCTAAGAGTATATTGTCTCTGGAAATTACCATAACCTTTAATGACAATTAAATATGGAAGTGCTCTTCTTAGTCTTATTAATTGGAACCAGCTCCCAAGTTTATTTCCTAGTGTCCAGGATTTGAAACTGCATTCCTGTTAACCACCCTTTCTAGTTTGTTCCTCAGCCCAGTTTATTAGGAACACCTACCAAGCCTTCAGCAGTCTCCAGGTTTGGGACTGTGTTCCTATGAAGCCGTTCGAACCTGCCATCTGACAGCTCTGCTCTGGCGGTGGTGATCTGCATCAGGCCTCTGCCCCGGGATGTCACTGGCCAGGCGCGGACATGCCCCTACCCAAGCTCATTACCATCTGAACTGAACTGTGCCATTCTACTTAGGGCTCTGTCCCTATCTGTCATTACTGTATTCCTATCAATAAACCCTGCTATTGGATGGTACTCTGCCTCTGCATCTGGTTCCTTGTCTGGATCATAACATAAGGTCTCCCTCTTCCTTATCAGCTGTAGGAAAACACAATTTGAACTACCCTGTGCAGCACATTATCACTAATGAGGCATTTTTCAAAGGTATAAATCCATACCAACATAAAAATCAAACTGCAATATGCTAGCCGTAGATAAATGGTTTGATGTCTTATTTAAGATAATCTGAAAAGCATTAGTGCTGTTTGATGATCTGATTTATAGAGTGTCATTTTTAAGTAAATAGGACCAAGGGCCTATTATCACAGCCTGTCTTGGTCATTTACATTTTAGCTAGGTGCTCCGAACTCCACCATGAATACTGTGATATTTTGATTATATACACTGCCCTCCATAATTATTGGCACCCCTGGTTAAGATGTGCTCTTTAGCTTCTAATAAATTCAGTTTTTTTTCTAAATAATATAGGACCACAATGAAAAAAGAGGAAAATACAACCTTTAATTCAAGTGCATTTATTCAGAGGGAAAAAAATCCCACATTAAGAAATAATTCTTTTACATCAAATCATGTGTGCCACAATTATTAGCACCCCTGATGTTAATACTTTGTACAACCCCCTTTTGCCAACAAAACAGCACCTAATCTTCTCCTATAATGTTTCACAAGATGGGAGAATACAGAAAGAGGGATCTTCGACCATTCCTCTTTGCACAATCTCTCTAAATCATCCAGTGACCTGGGTCCTCTCCTCTGCACTCTCCTCTTCAGCTCACTCCACAGGTTTTCAATGGGGTTGAGGTCGGGGGACTGAGATGGCCATGGGAGGAGCTTGATTCTGTGTCTGGTGAACCATTTCTGTGTAGATTTGGCCACATGTTTAGGGTCATTATCTTGCTGAAAGACCCAGTGACGACCCATCTTCAGCTTTCGGGCAGAGGCCACCAGATTTTGATTTAAAATGTCCTGGTATTTCAAAGCGTTCATGATACCATGCACCCTAACAAGGTTCCCAGGGCCTCTGGAAGAGAAACAGGCCCACAGCATCACCGATCCTCCCCCATACTTCACAGTGGGCATGAGGTGCTTTTCTGCATACTCATCTTTTGTGTTCTGCCAGACCCACTTAGAGTATTTGTTGCCAAAAAGCTCTATCTTGGTCTCATCTGACCAAAGCTCACAGTCCCAGTTGAAGTCCCAGTACCGCTTAGCAAACTCCAGACATTTGCGTTTATGATTGTGAGTGAGAAAAGGTTTTTTCCGTGCATGCCTCCCAAACAGCTTGTTGGGATGTAGATAGTGCCTGATGGTTGTTTTGGAGACTTTGTGATCCCAAGATGCTACCATTTGTTGCAATTCTTTAGCAGTGAGCTTTGGAGAACTTTTTATTTCTCTTACCATCCTCCTCACTGTGCGTGGTGGCAAAATAACCTTGCGTCCTTGTCCAGGCTTGTTTACCACTGTTCCAGTTGTTTTAAACTTCTTAATGATGCCTCTGACAGTAGATATGGGCAGGTGCAGGCGAGTGGCTATTTTCTTGTAGCCATTGCCTGACTTGTGAAGGTGGACACACATCTGCCTTACTTGAATGGTGTGTTCCTTTGTCTTTCCCATGTTGAAGAGTGGATAAGAGCAATGGCCTCTGTGTCACGTCATATTTATACCCCAGGGAAACAGGAAGTGATAAATTACTAATTAAATGTTCCTAGATACTCCGATCAACTTTGTAAACTACTGTAGAAATGACAGAAATACTTCAATTACATTTATTTCCTAGGAATTGTTAGGGGTGCCAATAATTGTGGAACAGGTGATTTTATGAAAACTAATTATTTCTTAGTCAGGGATTTTTTTTTCCCTTAAAATTCACTTGAGTTGAAGGTTACATTTTTCTACAATTTTCAATGAGAGAGTATGCTTCTGCAATAAAAACAATTTATTTTAAGGCTTTTCACACATCTTAACCAGGGGTGCCAATAATTATGGAGGGCGCTGTATTAATAATCAGAAAAAGCATTGAAGTAGCCTATTCAAACTTTGAATACATTAGTATCACAATATTTTATAGCAGGAACACAGACAGTCTCTAGCTCATTTTGGTTTTAAAATCATGACATATGTCGTATCTCGATGAATTTTTTTGTCTTTTTTATCAAAATATTCATTTTCAAAAGCAAGAATACATAAGAAAATATATTTAAAATGCATAAGCGACTTGTACATTATCCGCCTTTTATAATGCCCCACATCCGTGCATACACGCGTAATGTACAATCTCATATAATCAAACCAAGAACTGCTGAACGTAATATTACCGAGGAGAAATCATCACTGGTACCTTGGCAACAGCTTCAAACGTCATGAATGTTGCCCGAGCTCTAAACTCAGTAGCAGGCGGAGACTAGGACGGAGAGAGACTGGGAGTGCCTGGGAAGGATATGAATATCTCTGAGTGAGGAAATGTTCCCTGGGACAATGCAATGGGAGTGGAAAGGCCATGTTAATCAGAAATCTTCACGTGAATTTCGCGCTAAACCACAAGCACTGAAACTCACTGAGTACCGCCGGAATTTTCCAACAACACCGCAGCTGGTTTTAATCTGAAACGCTGATACAAAATTCGAAAAGGGATGAGTCCACCTCCATTCCTTGGATACCCCCTAGTTGTATCTGATGGATTTGTCAATGAACATTGCCTTTCTTGTCACCAGCAACACCTCTGCCGCGAACAATACATCGGGGACAGAACCAATTCTGGATGTAGTCACGCTGACCCCCTTCCCGAACAGTCTAGTTTCGCTTGGCACCGCTGGACACCACACTGGGGAAGGCGACCAGAATCAGCAATACACACCAGTAAACAGCACGGAGACGAAAACTGTTCTTCATGGTATTGCCGTGGCTGTTCAAGCACTGGTGCTTCTGGCCATTTTCCTCCTGTCAAGTTTAGGAAATTCTGCTGTTGTTGTCGTTATTATTAAGCACAGGCAACTCAGAACAGTTACGAATGCCTTCATAATGTCTCTGTCTCTTTCCGATTTCCTGACGGCCATCCTCTGTTTACCTTTTTCCTTTTTGATGCTCTTCCGTAAAGACGGTGAGTGGATATTTGGGGACCGTTTCTGCATTGCCAATGGGTTCTTTAACACATGCTTCGGTATTATATCCACACTGACAATGACTTTGATCTCCTTCGACCGGTATTATGCCATTGTGAGACAGCCTCAAGAGAAAATTGGACGGAAAAAGGCCGTCCAGTTGTTAGTGGCTGTCTGGTTGACAGCGGTTTTTTTCGCCTTACCTTGGTACTTGGTGTTGGGAGCATCAGATGATCTCGTGGTGCATAAAAGGGGGTTTTATCATTGCATGTATGTCTTTCACTCGGGTTCCTCCAGAATGGGAACAGCTTACAGCATATCATTGATCGTGGTATGCTATCTCCTTCCGTTTGCGCTTATGTGCTTCTGTCATTATAACATTTGCAAGACTGTAAGGCTATCAGAAATCAGGGTGCGGCCAGTGACCACGTATGCACACCTGCTCCGTTTTTACAGCGAGATGAGAACGGCCACGACTGTACTCATAATGATTGTGTTTATCATCTTCTGTTGGGGACCGTACTGCTTGATGGGCATTATTACAGCGGTGGGGAATTATTCCTTCAACTCGGTCATGGATACTGTCGCGATATGGATGGCATGGGCAAACGGGGCGATCAACCCTCTCATTTATGCCATTAGAAACCCAAACATATCAATGCTGTTGGGGCGAAACCGAGAGGAGGGGTACAGGACTAGAAATATTGCCGCCTACTTGTCAACACAAACGCAAAACAATGAAGTCCGAACGCGCGCCGACAAAGTAAGAGACAGGTATGTGAATAGACACGGAGCCGGAAGCAGACTGTCTTCATCCAGCCCGGCTAACGGAGGTGAAGTAGCGATGTGGGCGTGCAAAAACCCCGCTGTACTATTTTGCACGGACGAGCATCCCGACACAGCGTCTGTGCCCGCTGTGCCCAAAGTTAAGACCGCAGACACTAGTTTGTAAATTATGATGCACGTGTTTTTTATCGTTATATATAAAACAATCGAATGTATGAACTGGCGTTTCTAGTAGGCAAAAAAGGGTCAAAAATGGCCTACTTAGCTGTGCCACAGGACACGATAAGAATAAATCTGTCTGATGTGCCAATATGCTGCAAATCGTAATTGGATGTGCATTGATTGAACACTGTGAAACAATGAAAATCATGGAATCCCTTACAAAAATAGCTGCACTATAACTGCAGTATGATGTCGTATAACTGCAGTGTAACTGTAGTTTTTTTCAGTGCGCATGCCCTTTAGTGTGGAACAATAACAGTTAATTGCTCTACAACTGCAGTTCAACTTCATTTAAATTGCATTATGACTACATTACTGCAGTATTAAAGCAGTATTTAACCGGAATGTAATAATGAAGATTTTGTGTCCAAAAAACTGCATTAGAACTCAGTCTCCCTTCTTCAAATTCTGCAGTTTTCTTTTTTTTTTGTGGGAGATAAGCTGTACTCTCATCTGTAAAGTATCTTTTCTTTGAATTCAGTAGCATTTAGTCTTCTGGGGAAAATACAGTCCTGCCCAATAGTGAAACCAACTCATATTCACTGACAGAAGGGGACGCAGGCCCAAATGAAGCCATGCAACTCATGGCAGTGTGGATTCTTGCACAAGTTTGTTTAAGACGCTTTTTAGCTTGAAACCTTCGGCTTTGTGTTGCCTATTGGGTTTTGTTGATATTTGCACCCAGTATTGGCTACAATCAGATTTCATGAGATCCACTGTGATTTCCATGCATTTCATAATGAAGACGCGCAGTCACCATAATCAAGGCAACGTCAGCCAGTTGGTGTTGTACGGAATGTTGTTTAATTACTCAGGTTCGATTGTGAAATAGCCAACTGTTAATTTATTTTAGACATTCATGAGGGCTAGATCTTCTATGTATAATTTTGTCTATGTAAAGTAGTATTCCTAGTTTTTAGCACTGATACCTTGTGTATCACAAATGCTCTACTGCCAGTTCTACCACGTCAAATACCAAGAAATTATCCAGAAATTGCAGGTTTAGCTGTTTCACATAGGGAAAATCTCTTTGACAAGTGATCATGAAGCATGTACTTTTTTGTTGGAAGATATAGGCTTGAACAGAGTCAATTGCCAGTAGAGTTCCAACGCTGTATTGTCAAATAGTTTCCATTTTGTGATACTGGAGTAAAATTTCTAAACATTTCGATACGTAATCAGTCGAGAAAGAATTTCTGTCGAGATGAAAAGAAGACATTGATTTCAATACTATGGCACCGATCCTGCTTTTTTAAACAAATGATATTGGCACTTCATAACTATTTAAGCAGTATCAGTAGAATGCACAAGTCATGCAATATCGTTCCTGCCTTATAAAAGTTACTGCTCACTGTATTTATTCTCTGATATTTTATATGGCAAAGGCTATTCCCCCAGCCGTTGGGCAAATAGTAACTGTCAGTGTTGTTATTCACCCAACCATTTTCAGCCAATGAAATGCGTGGAATATTTGCAAGCGACTTCTTTCGGTGAAACTTTTTGGCACTATTTTATTGGTCTCGTCTGGAGTGTGAAGACAGTTGAAGGAATAAGAGGAACCTTCCCCCGTTCCACCAACGGTTGGGGGAATATGAGCGACTTTCCTTCCTGTATCACCAACGGTTGGGGGAATAGCCACTTGGATTTTACAACCCCAATTCCGAAATAGTTGGGACAAAGTGTAAATTGTGAATAAAATCAAAACGCAATGACTTTCAAATCACACCAGCCAGTATTTTATTCACAATAGAACAGAGATAACATAGCAAATGTTGAAACTGAGAAATTTTACAATTTTATCCACAAAATGAGCTCATTTCAAATTTGATGGCTGCTACAGGTCTCAAAAAAGTCAGGACAGGGGCCTGTTTACCATGATGTAGCATCCCCTCTTCTTTTTAACACAGAGTGGAGGCGTCTGGGCATTGAGGAGACAAGTTTCTTGAGTTTAGCCATTGGAATTCGATCCCACTCTTGTTTAATACAGGCTTCCAGCTGCTGGAGAGTTTTGGGTCTCCTTTGACGGACTTTTCATTTAATTATGCACCAATGTTCTCAATCGGTGGAAGATCAGGACTGCAGGCAGGCCAGTTCAGCACACGGACTCTTCTACTACGAAGCCATGCTGTTGTAATTGTTAAGAAGTGATGTTTGTATGCTTGGTTTTAGTTGGTTTTAGTCCATTCTAGCATATTTCTAGTGTATTTATTGTATTTATATATTTATTCTGAGTTACATGTTTCATGTTTAGAGAATGAATGCTTGCAGTCTCATGTCTTACTTTCCTCTTGTTTCTTTGTGTGGTGTCTTTAAAAGATTCTCACTCTTTCTTTTCCATTTCGGTTTGGTAATTCCTCTTCCTTCTCTCTTGCTGTTCTGATTGGACTATCCACACTTAGAGCAGTTCAGTTAGGCACGGGTGATTAGTTAGTTCAAAGTTAGGATCCCACCTACTTCCTCTCTCTCTCTCCTATCACCGTCCTTGCTTTTCTAGATCCGCCTCTCCTCTCACCTGTTCTGAGTTTAGCTGGGCCTCCACTTAATTTGTTTGTGTATAAAAGACCCACTTTCCTGCTGCTTCTTGTCGACTCGTTTCTTCCGCCTAAGCTCGCTTTGGTCAAGTCTCGTTTCTGCATCTTTTCTCTCGATTTCTGCAAGTTTGTATTTCGTGATTTCTCCCGTGAGTCTTGTTTACGTTGTTGTTTGCGTTGTGTGATTGAGATAGTGATTGTGAGTACCACGTTTACCCTTTATTCCCATTGTACCAACTTTGTTAGAGATTTCCTTTGTGCTACCCTTATCCTCTCCAACTCCCCTTTTCCTTCCCCATCCAACCCCTTTAGTATTTCCCTGTGTTACTGTCTTTGTGCGGACTGACATCCTGGTTTATAGATCTTTCTGCTTGTCCCTTGATTTACGATTCTGCCTTGCCTAAACCATTCCTGTTGCCTGGCTTTGATTTCTGTTCTGTACGACCATGAGCTCACCTAATGAACGCCCTGCCATTGCTGAACTGCATTTGGAGTCTCAAGCCATTCCTTTCAGTAATAGCTGCAGTATGTGGTTTTGCATTGTCCTGCTGAAATACACAAGGCCTTCCCTGGAATAGATGTCGTCTGGAGGGGAGCATATGTTGCTGTAAAACCTTTATATACCTTTCAGCATTCATGGTGCTTTTTAAAACATGCAAGTGTCCCACACCATATGCACTAATGCATCCCCATACCATCAGATGCTGGCTTTTGAACTGAGCGCTGACAACAGGAGGGGTGGTCTTTCTCCTCTTTTGCTCGGAGGACATGACGCCCATGATTTCCAACAAGAATGTCAAATTTGGACTTGTCTGACCACAGGACACTTTACCATTTTGCTACGGTCCATTTTAAATGAGCCTTGGCCCACAGAACACGGCGGCGCTTCTGGATCATGCTCAACAATGGCTTCCTTTTTGCATGATAGAGTTTTTAGGTGGCATCTGTGGATGGCACAGCGGACTGTGTTTACAGACAGTGGTTTCTTGAAGTATTCTTGGGCCCATTGAGTAATGTCAATGACAGAATCATGCCGGTGAGTGATGTGGCGGCGTCTGAGGGCCCGAAGATCATGGGCATCCAGTAAAGGTCTTTGGCCTTATCCCTTACGCACAGATTTTTCCAGTTTCTCTGAATCTTTTGATGTTATGCACTGTCGATGATGAGACCTTCAAAGCCTTTGCAATTTGATGCTGAGGAACATTGTTTTTAAAGTATTCCACAATATTTTTTTTTTTTTTTTTTTTTTTTGTGCAGAAGCCTTCACAGGTTGGAAAGCCTCTGGCCGTCTTTACTTCTGAGAGACTCAGCCTCTTTAAGACATCCCTTTTATATCCAATCATGATACACTCCTGATGCCAGTTAACTTAATTACTTGCTAAATGTTCTTTTAGCTGATTCTCTTATATTTGCTTTTTCAGCCCTTTTTTGCCTGTGTCCCGACTTTTTTGAGACCTGTTGCAGCCAGAAAATTTTAAATGAGCTCGTTTTGTGGATAAAAATTTAAAATGTCTCAGTTTCAACATTTGAAATGTTATCTATGGCCTATTGTAAATAACGTATTGGCTCATGTCATCTGAAAGTCATTGCATTTTGATTTTATTCACAATTTACACTTTGTCCCAACTATTTCGGAGTCAGGGTTGTATACTGCGTGCATAAAGACTGGCCATATTTCATTCCATTTGTCATCATAGCACTAATTGAAATACTCATGTGGTTAAAAAAAGAAAACATTGGGTGCAGTCATCATTGATTATGGACCCAGTATTTTCACGATGATAGCCTATATTTAATACATTACTTTAGGGGTGCAGTTAAGTTGATGCAGGAAAAGAGTAAACCACGAATAATGCCTTTTTAAATCCCAACATGTCCCAAATAATGGGCATGCTGGCATATTATAATATTACAAAAACTGATGAATTTTGATGTGTTTTTGTACGCCCATTATTCAACAATTGTACAAAGGAGTAGGCGAACAAAATATACTTTTTATGAATCCTTAGCACCAACACATATCACTCCATTTTGCTACTAATGGTTTGTTATTTCTCTGAATGTGTGTTACAGAAGCACAATATTTTGTAATCTCTCCATTACCAATTGGGGCAATTGCAGTGATCTGGAACTTGGCCTCAGATCAGGGCTTCCCGCGGTTAAACCGAAGCAGGTCACATTGTCTCCCGGTACACACCATAAACTGCATAAAACCGACCCGCTAAACCTTGTAGTAGATACAGTAGGACCCTACTATCCCATCTGGCGCTGGTAATAGATAAGACCACCCATTCAATTGACTAATAACAACCAAAACAGGTGACTGCATTTGAGTTAGCAGGTAACGTTAACCTGTGTTTAACCCTATCTAGACCGGGGGGTGGGGGGGCTTTTTATGCCCGCGCCAATTTTCACATCGTATAATTTCTGAACGGCTTGAGCTAGGACCACCAAACTTGGTGACTTTTCCTAGAACTTGTCTGGGAACAATTTTATACCAATAAGTCAATTCCACCATCTTCGCCATTTCCATGGCAACGGTTTTCTAACAGGTATGTCTGACAAAATATCGCCGATTTCGGTTTCATCAATGTAGTTTCCAGATTTTCTTTTGAACATATACTTATTCCATTATATTTAGAATATCTTTTGTAATTTAATGTCAGCTTTGTTAAGTACAAACGAGGGGACACTTTGCACATCTATTTCTAACGACAGGTGCGTAGGACTAGGATGAACAGTTCAAAGGAAACAAAGGAGTCCCGCACACTGTCTGACTTGCAAATAGCAAAAGTTTTATTGTGACGTTTCGGTACTTAAACCTTCATCAGACAAATACAGATCACATCAAAAGAAGCCATCTTAAATGGGGTGTGATGGAGACTCTCAACCAGTCACCTGCATGTATATAAGCAATCCATCCCATATTTTTAAGGAATGACGTGGCACCCAATATTTCCTGAAAATCACCCAAAAAATGCATAAAAAAACAGAAAAAATCACCCTATCCCTAGCTTTGTTAAGTGGAATTAATTTATGCTAATTTGATGACGTCATTGAATTTAAAGGGCCAAAATCCAAGATGGCGGACTATATCTTTGACTCAGGTACATTTTCCCTCAAATTTCATTGATTCCTCTTATTTTCTTATATACTAAACACAAAGAAGTTGACGATAAGAACAGAGCAAGTTTTCCTTACGCAAACCTGTAATCCTTTATAAGTTTACTTTCATTTCTTTCCGACCTGAACTTCTAAGAAAAACATTCTGAGTAAATGAAAAACTATTTTCACGGAACATAAATAGAATTTTGTGTATTTTATGGCCTCTAGGAGCTGGTGCACTATGGGAGAAAATGAGCAAAGCATTTTGGGTAATGACCATCAAAACATGATGTCATAATGATGTCATAATAGGTCATAATAATGTCTAAATGATTGTTGTGATTTAGTTTTACGTGTACATCATCGCCTGCAAATTTGGTGGTCATACGCCATGTCATTTAGGAGTTACAGTTGACTATCATGTTATGAGAAGTTCAAGCCATTTTGCCATATCTATGATGTCATTTTGACATTGTTGCTATTGCTGCTTTGGCAGCAGGAATCTTTGTCGAAATTCAAGTGCTATAAGACAAAGTATGTGTAAAAATTGTGATGCAGGGGGCTGCCCTGGTGGCACATTGGTCTAAGCGCGCGCACCATAAAGGCTGTGGCCTTCCCGCGGCGACTCGGTTCGACTCCGGCTCGGGTCATTTGCCGCATGTCTTCCCCATTCTTCTCCCCAAGTTTCCTGTCTCTCTCTACTGTGTGACTGTTGAATAAAAGGATAAAATGCCCAAAAAAAATCTAAAAAAAAAATTGTAATGCATACCCTAAATTTGCAAGAAATAACAGTATTATGACAGTTTCGGGCAGCAAAATCAGAATATGACGTCATAATAGGTCATAATAATACCAAAATAAATGATTGTAGTGATTTAGTTTTACCTATACATCATCCCCTGCAAATTTGGTGGTCATACACCTTGTCGTTTACGAGTTACCAGAAAAAGTAACTCCCCCAGCCCCAGGAAGCCCCAGAAAGCCCGGTCTAGATTGGGATAATACGAAAGTAACCCATGCTAAGCACACTGCAATTGCCCCACAGTGCATTTATAAAATTATTACTCTTTGCTCGGCCTTGATATTTTAAACTATTGTCCATTCTAATGACTATGAGTTATGCTGGCAGATTAAGTGTTATTATTTGTGGCAAAATACGTCTTTGTAAGATAATCTTTTGCTATTCAAAGTAAATGTTTTACTGCATTATAAACATCCATATAAGTGTTGGATTTCCTTTACCTGATCAGCCTATGTCTCATAAAGAGAAGCTGAGCTGAACATATTACACACCTTAGATAATCGAAATCTGTCCTTTCACTCAATTGCCAAATGGTACAACCCTCATTTCTCTTCTTATTCAGCAACTTGTGTGTTTATTACAAGTATGTCTCTGATTGGTTTACGTCTCACATCTATTCCCCTCCCCAGCTATGTATCATTTCATTGTTGCTTCCTAATGGCTCTGTGACATGTATTTAAACCCTTTGCTTTGAGGTGCGAGTTGCTGGATGATAATTTGCTATTTGTGCTTGGAGCCAGTCAATAATTTAGTGAAAACTCTTCACCTTTATTATGCATAATGCAATCTTTAATGAAAGCTATTCGCAGAAGCTCAATTAACACAAATAAGCTTCCAAGCGTACTCAGGGGCCAGGATTGGGACTGCGTTTAAATTAACCCAGCTCAAGTCAGGTCCTTTGTCCAGTTTAATAGGAACAAGCTCCCAAACCCAATCAGGGTCCTGGACTGGGACTGTGTCCTTGTAAGCCCTTCGAAGTCTGTTCCTCTGTCCAGTTTGTTAGGAATAAGCTTTCAATCCTTCTACGGTCATCAGGATTAGAACCAATTTCCCCTCAAGCTGCTCCATTCTCCTGTGGGGACGTTTGGCTCTGGGAAGTGTGCACTCCGCATGGCTATTATCCTGGGAGCCACTAGCCTGCGATTGGCTGCCCAGCCTCACCTCTTACATCGGTTTTCAACTGTGCTCTCTCCCTCTGGGATTCCTTCCCCAATCACAACTGTTACTGCTGTCAATAAACCTACCTATTAAATGGTATTTTGTCTCCGCATTTGATTTCTGGTCTGGAACATTACACCAACCCCTTTAACAGGAAAGAAATCATGGATTTTAAGCCAAAACAAATTACAATTTTAAATATTGAATATTGGCTTTTTGAAAGGGGCCTGAAAAGAAGAATTTTTTTGTTATTTTAGCTTGTATTTTAAAATGATCATTATACCAATGTGGACAGGTTGTACAAATTATAGTATTATTGGGTGAAGTCAGGTAATTTGGAACACTTTTTGGTAAATTGCCAGGAAAACCACCTAAAATTCTGAATACTACCTTAGGTGTTTCTTTTAGAACTTGTTATGGATCTCTGCAGTATTCTAACAAGAAAATATACGCCCAAGTTAAATACTTTTGAAGCTTTTGACCTTCACATCAAGAACCCCTATGTCATTCCGATGAGGTGTTCATATAAAATGGGACACTTGGTAAGGTCAATGAGACAGCGACAGAAGATTAAAAAAGACACGGAACAATTTAGCTTAATTGAAGAACAATCATATTTCATGTTTTAATTTTTGTTTTTCAGATGGTTAAATCCATTTATCAGTTCAACCATAGCCTAACTATAATGTATAATGATGCTTTTTCGGCTTCCTCTGGTAGATAGGGTTTCCTACCAGACACATATTCTGTGCCACTTATTTCTCCATTCACTTGTGTGTCGTGTTAGTGTAGGCACACTCCATGCGCTTGCAAAAAATCTTAAGTTTTGGCCTCAGTCCTGTCTCCAGCATCTTCTCATATTCATTTAGCACACTCTCCACTCTTTCCTCCCTCCACTGATCATACTTTCCTCCATCTTTTCTGCTATATCCCTGTTCTTTCGCTGCCCCTTTCCTTGGTGCCGTATTCTCTTGCAAACTGTACCTCCTCCACTAGGATGCGCAAAGCATGTGTGTGTGTGTGTCTGTGTGTATGAGCATGAAAGTGAGGGAGAGGGACATGGAAGTGCGCATACATGCGTGAACACATGCATTTGTGTGCTTGCATGTGCGTAACAATGATGGTTAATTCTGGACTATTATGGCTGAATCACAGCATCATTTTAAATATTTTATAAACAAATAAAATACTAAAAATGTCTGTAATATGACAGGGTGACATACAATAGCGTAGTAACTCATGATTTTATGACACCAGGTAGCCCAGAGACATGCGGATTTCGCTGCATCAAAATGCCCAATTTTATCTTAATTTTTCGTCCTATTTTACCTGATGCATTCAGGTTAAATGGGACAGTCACTTAAAACCCTTTCCCATAAAATATATAGTGTAATGTGAAAATATTTAAAGTCAAGCAGTTAATAAAATTCAACATCCTACAACCATTTCTGGTGTTACCATCGTTGTTTTACCTGCAGTACTCTTTTTACCAAAAAGAGAATATCAACATGCCATTTGGTTTACCTTGCAAGCTCAGGGACCAGTGATTTTTTAAATATTTGCCCTGCCTGTTTTATTCATCTCTGACCAATCAAAATGATTGTTTCATGTCAAAGACATTTTTAGCTGCAATGCCATAACTTTTTTGGGTATTGAGTGTTAATACTTAAGGAGCCTAAGATATAAAAAGTATTTGTCCCATTTTACCTGATGTCCCAAATTACCGCACTTAATCCCACATTAAACATAATCCCTAATATAAACACAGAGAACTATTTGATAATTATTATGAAACATCTCATTAAATCCAGTACCATGAATTAAAATTTATGTGACTGAAAAATATGAAGGAATTACAAAAGCACACAGGTGTTTTTACCAGCGCATATATAAACCTCTTACACTACTGAATGTCAGAGACTGTTCTAATGCTCTTAATGGAAATGGTACTTGTACATGCACAAATGTAAAAGATGAGCAAAGAATTTAATTCTTTGACCACAAGATGGCACTCCCCCACAATTTCTAACCGAAAGTGCATGAAAACTACATCTCACGATGAGTGCAACAGCAGAAGAACAAAATCATTATTTAAAGGGGTAATATTATGCTTTCGAGGTTTTTCCACTTTCTTTGAAAGAGTTGTATAGCTTTATGTGCTTTCAAATATCTGCAAAGTTACAGAGCCCAAACCACATAAAAAGAGGTTACTCTCTCTGCAGAATACACAGCTCCACAACTAACTGAAACGCCTGATTTTGCATGCCAACCTTTTTCCTGTAATTTGTCTACATCATGATCGTCACGGTGGGCTCAGGAACAAAGAACTGAACTGAATGGAGAACAGGGCTGATGCTCTAAACAAGAGTTTTATCTCTGGACTGAAGCAGAAAAAACAACTAAGGATATAAATACCTGTAAGTGTAACGTAGGAAAGACTGGCTGGGCACAGGGGATAGCAAAACATTAGAATCTATCCTAGAAACAAACAAAGGAATAAATACAATCGAGGATACGGAAGTAGAGAATCGTGGTTTGAAACCAGGTCTGCGTAACAGAAGCCAGAGCATAGGTGAGAGGAGAGTCGCTGCTGAAATAGAGTTGTCAATTTGGAACAGGAACAGGGGAAGCACAATCAGGTGAGTCAGGTCAAAAACATGGAGTGGAATTCTCGGTCCGGAGGGGGCATGTCGACCGTAAAACCCAGTCAGCTCGTGACCATGATGTATTATTTGCATAACGCCCACCTAGTGGTGAATTTGGCTCGCCCTCACATAGAGCAGGGTAGATCAGAAGCAGGTTAGACTTTGGTTAGTGTGAATCCCCTTGTCGATAAGATGCTGCTTTCTTCAGCGCAAAGGCCAATTCCCTTTCTATGGTCTTCCAAAGGTAAATAAAGTGAAGAATCAATGGTTAAATTCATTTTTAACTCTAATCCTCAGCAGTTCAACCCAAGACTGCTTCCTGAACTGCAATAGGCCAATCAGGACAGAGTGGACTTTAGGGGAGAGGCCTTCAAGAGTCAGGAGCCAAAACAGCCTGTTTCAGTGTGGGTGAGCCTGAGGTGCTGCACGCACAGCCTGTGCACCTGTAATTAGGGGCTTTTTGGCCATAAAACATGCAAATATTTGTAGATTGACCACAGATGAAAATATCAAACTGGGAAATGGGCATAAAATAACCCTTTTAATGCAAACATGAGATTAATCTTTGATCATTAATTCACTTCTGACCAAAGCAGTCCTAAAACAGCAGAAGAATCGAGGAAATATTACATCGCCAATATCTTTATTTACTTAAGGCCTATATAATCTTAAAAAGCAGTTTCAGTTTAAAAATATCACACAGAAGGAGCCCACAGAGAAAGGAAACTTTATCACATATACATGAGGCTATTTAAAAAAAAAAAATTTATTCAGGGGGAAAGATGCCCAACTGGACATACTGAAGGAGAGCGTGAATCCTGTGTAAATACAAGATTAATAATGTGTATATACACACCTTTACCTTGGATAAGGTCATTTTCATGATGTACAGAAGTCTTCATACCGAGATCCACAGTGTTTCAATGTGCCTTTTAAGTATTCCTGCATAACATACCTGAATAGTTCAAAGTCTATTTGAAAAAAAATGCTGCTCTTGAAACATTATATTTTGTGTAAATGTTGTATTTTCCTCACTTCTACTTTCAATTTAAAACAGTTGATAGAAATCTCAGTAAAATCCATGTTGTGTCAACTTTAATGCATGTGGCCCTATTTTAAATACTCCTGTCGCCAAATTACTTGGGAAAATGCAGATTTTCAGAAAATGAAATACTGAATGCAGAGCAAGATAATTATCCTTTGTGTGTCATCTGTGGAATGAAGAAACATGTCACTGCTACTCTAGATAGCAGAGAATGTTCTCTGTGAGCCCATGGCAATTCTGGCCATTTCAAATGAAACAGTCACGCTCTCTTATCCTCTCCCTCAGCGCTTAACACTGCCAACATTATACAAAGGTAAAATTGTGTCCATTTACATTTCCTTTTCCATCTCTATTTCAGAGGAAGCTAACTAGATTAAGTGGGGAAGTATGGAGATCGAGTCCACTCCATTCCCCATAGTGTAGATCAGCCTGAGCTGAGGCCCCCCAAAACACATCCCAGGTGGTTTGTCCCATTCTCCCGTCCAGCTGGGGCCTAGTTTCCAACCCTGAGTTCCACAGATAGTTCTGAAAGCTACCAGCTTCAGTGCACCAGCACTATAGGATTCATGGTCATGTACACTGAAAACAGTCATATCAAATAAAATACAATTAAAAATAGATACGCATGTATGTTGTAGATTTTCTCTTTTTTTTGGCATTCGACACATAGAACTAGTCAGCCATTTCGAAAAATTCTTTTTTTTTTTGACCACTCTTGCATTCATTCATGTTATTTCCATGTCCAATATTTAGGTAATCTGTTTCCAGACAGACACAACCTCTTGGTTTTCATGTGCTTCTGCAAAGAAGCTCTTAGTTTTTGGCCTTTTTTTTATCTTAAATGTTCCGGATTTTCAGGTGGCAAAGGGGGGGTAAATCTGCTTCATTTGTAGGAAGCATCCACTGAGTACAGCCACAAGGGGGCGGT